>OZ004719.1:19695665-21052280 GCA_963924515.1 Vespertilio murinus | reverse complement strand
CGATTCAGGTCAAAGGCATGTACCTTGGTTGCAGTTGCGGGCACATCCCCAGTGGGGGGATGTGCAGGAGGCAGCTGGTCAATGTTTCTCTCTCATTGATGTTTCTAGCTCTCTATCCCTCTCCCTTCCTCTCTGTAAAAAAAATCAATAAAATATATTTTTTTAAAAAGAAAGAAAGAAAAGAAAAGTGCTCTGTGCCATTCTTACTGATCAGCCTTCAGAAAAGAGCAGAGTGGTGGGAGGAGAGGTGGGACCCCCTGTGCAGGTGCCCAACTAAGAAGTGCAAGTGAGTTAAGGATACAATTTTACCTATATGTTCCCAAAATTTCTAGTTTGGTACTTCTTCGTTGGGATTCAGGAATCTGTATTTTAACAGCCCCACCGGGTGATTCTCACCATGAGAGAAGTTTGGGAACACTGCAAGTGTTCTAGAAAAAAAAAATCTGGTTGACAAAGTGCTTTTGCATATATTTTCTCATTTGGTCCTTAAGTGGTAAGGCCCAATGGCACTTCCGGCTCCAAACCCTCCCCCTCATTTTTCAAATGAGGAGACCCAGACAGGTGAGGTGACCCGCTCAAGGTCATCCAGCTCCCCGCTGCTCGGGGTTGCTCACCCACCACCAGCTCCCTGCACGTTCTTAGCAGCTCCGGGCTGCCTTCTGGTGTTTAAGACAAAATGGAAAACGACGCATTACCCTTGGCACTGTGTGGTGACTAGATTATACTTGACTTAGCTTCGCACGTAGGCACCCTTTGAAATGTGATTCTGAGCTGGAAAAAAGGGGGCTATTTTAATACGCCCAAGTGGCGGCTTAGTTGGATTTTCCCTCGTATGTGCCTGTGACTCAGGGAACACAATGCCTCAAGCAGTGGTTCTGTCTGCACTCCGGTAACCTTTGCTTTGCTACAGCCGCGGAGTGAGCATTAATTTCCTCTCCAAATACCCTGGAAATGTGTGGTAACTACGTGTCACGAGAGGCAGGTGGGCTCAGAATTATTTTTTAAAAGGTGATCCATCGAGGAGGAGGTCCCATCCGTCTGCCATGATAGGCAGCTAATATTGGTGAATAGAAAAATGTCAGGAAAACAAAAAACATCTCCTATATCAAAGGCCCCCCCACCACCACCACCATGAATGCATCCCGGGAAATTCAGACACACAGGCCAGCATCATCCAGCGCACACACCTCCCCCACCACAACTGCTGACGGGGACAGCACTCAGACGGGCGCAGGTAATGTTACCGGGATTAGCCTCCTCGTGGGGACATTTCCTGGCTCCCCGTGGCTTTCAGGCACTTGGAAAAGTTTGTGATCAATGATGGCAAAGCCAAGATAACTGCTGGACGCGGCGCCTAGGAACCGAGGTACTAAGGTGTGGCCAGGTTATGTTTCAGATTTCCCAAAGGACAGACGCCCCGTCCAACGACGGCCCGGAACGGGGTTTCCAGCCAAACGCGGGGGAGCATTTTGCCAGGGTTCAGATTCCTGTCGGGGCTCAGGAATTCTCGCCTCCTCCGTGTCCCTGGGTGGTGGCGTCACAGGCATATACTTTCTATATCAAGAATCTGGATCTGGCTTTACTCGTGCGGTTTTAAAAAAAAGAGAGAGAGAGAGAGAAAAAAAATTATAACCTGGGATGTGCCCACTCTGATGTGGCCACTGTAAAGAAAGCCCCGGGGTGACTCATTGTCCTTTGAACACATCCTTGGCATTCCTGCCCCCGCACCTTGGCTCGGGCCCTTCTCCCTGAGCTGCCCTTGCCCCTTCTGGCCTGCCCAGGAAGGCAGAGTGCCTGCCTGCCAGTCTCCTCTCCAGCCAAGCTTCTCCTCCTCCTCCTCCTTCTCCTCCTCCTCCTCCTCCCTCTCCTCCTCCTCCTCCCCCACGTCAGCGCTGTCTCCCTCCCCCCAACTCCTGCAGCCCTCACTGTCTGGCTGCCTGAGGCATTTGCAGCCTGACATATCCTCTCTAATATGGATAATTATCTTTGATATCCTGTCTCCGGAAATAGGCTGTGAGCCCCATCCGTGCAGGCGTATCTTTCTTCCTCTCCTTAAAAATGAGACGTCCCCCGAGCGTGTGCCTCAGTCCACGGAGGTCCTCCAAACCACCTCTGGGTTGGTTCACGAATCCCGGCCTCTTGGTGCTTGGAGACAGGACCATGTCTTGGTGGGGGTAGCAGAGCTGAACTTTCTCAGCCCTCCCTGGTCCCAGGAGGCCGAGGTACAGTGTCTCAGGGCAAGGTCAGGGAGGAGAAGCACCTGTTTACTTTAGAACTCCATCTGAATGCGCGCTCTCTGCTCTCTCCGCTGTGGCTGTCAGCGCCACCGGTGGCAAGGACGTCACGAAGAATGATGAGGCTTCAGGAGGGCTGAGAGCCCTGGCTCAGCGGAGGGCCAAGCTCAGCTCGGCTCCAGGAAGGAGGAAGGAGGAAAAGACAGCTTCAGGGTGGGGAGGGTCCCTGCTTCTCTCCCCCCACACCCCCTTCACTCCTCCCGCTACGCGAGAAGACACCTGGGAGATCCCACAAGCATCCTGTTGACTTTTCTAGGGGGCTCGATTCACCTGCTTTAAGAAGGATGGGGCAGATGGATCCACGTTCCTGGATTCGCTGAGGCCTTTTCACCAGAAGAGCTGGCAAAGCGGAGGGGTTGGGAGGAGGAAGGCAGGGACAGCAGAAAGTTATCTCTGGTGGTCAGGGAGCAGAAACAATCCCGTGGGAATAGCTGAGCGGACGTGACAGTTAGCCCGGGAGACGGAGGGTCGGGTTTTTTTGAGTAAGAGGTCTTGGGGAAAAGATTCAGTTGCATGGAGGAAAGGTTAGGGGGATGTTTTCACCTAACTCTACAGAAAACTTTGCTGAGGTAAGGGATGAGTAATAGGGTTGGATTCTGATGACCTAAGGGGTATGTGAAGAATGCAACTATGCAAGGAGGCAAGCAACTGTGGCAGAAAGAACACGAGCCCGGAGCCGGGTTCAAATCTCAGCTGAGTGTCCCTGGTCAGGTTACTACGTCCGAGTCCCCGTGTTCCCGGGTGTAAAATAAGTGTGTCTAGCACGGTGTTTGTCCAGAGGATTAAATGAGATAATACCGGCAGGTAGTGCAGTCTCTGGCCCTTCATAAAAGGTGGTTTCAGCTGAAACCGGTTTGGCTCAGTGGATGGAGCGTCGGTCTGCGGACTGAGAGGTCCCGGGTTCGATTCTGGTCAAGGGCATGTACATTGGTTGCAGGCACATTCCCTGTAGGAGGTGTGCAGGAGGCAGCTGATCGATGTTTCTCTCTCATCGATGTTTCTAGCTCTCTATCCCTCTCCCTTCATCTCTGTGAAAAATCAATAAAATTTATATATATATATATATATATATATATATATATATATATATATATATTAAGGTTGTTTTATCCATGCAGAAGGATGGGATATTTCTTGGTCTCTTGGGGCAGCTCGAGCTTTCGGGTGCCCTGAGAGTGCCACAGAGGGACACAGACAGAGAGAAACGTCTCGTGGGGGGAAGGGCAATGCCCTTCTAGGACTGAGGCTGCCCGATGTCGCGTCTGAAAGAATTTCCTGCAGCAGGCTCTAATAGCACTGCTCCCATTAGCCACCATTAGCCACCTCTTCAGAAAAGTCTGTTTTGTGCAACTGCTTTGTGTCAGCGGTGTTTTGCAAGAGACAGGAGACAGGCGGGTCTGTGCAGAGGCCGCCGGTGGTGGGAGAGCAGAGAGAAGACGGCAGGGGCTGAGCAGGAGGCGGACCCCGGAGCTGGAGCCGCTGGGTGGGGGGCTAAGAAAGGCAGTAACGTTTTTACAGGGAATGCCGGAGGCAGGATGGCAGAGCACTTGGTAACATCCAGGTTACACTAACACATGCACTGTCCCCGTCAAAGAAGCACAGGAATGCCCTAGCTCAGGGGTGGGCAAACTTTTTGACTCGAGGGCCACAGTGGGTTCTTAAACTGGACCAAAGGGCCGGAACAAAAGCAACCTGACCATGCTGGCACTCTCCTCTTGGGCTGCTGGTGAAGGAGCGGAGGGGAGAGCAAGAGAACCCTCCCCTCTTTCTGCTCCGAGGGCCGGATAGAACAGCCGAACAGGCCGGATCCAGCCCGCGGGCTGTAGTTTGCCCACGGCTGCCCTAGTTGGTTTGGCTCAGTGGATAGAGGGTCGGCCTACGGACTGAAAGGTTCCAAGTTCAATTCCAGTCAAGGGCACATGTCTGGGTTGCAGGCCCCCTAGTAGGGGATGTGCAGGTGGCAGCCAGTCAATGATTCTCTCTCATCACTGATGTTCCTTTCCTCTCTGCAATCAATAAAAATATATATTTTTGCTGAAAACTGTTTAGTGCAGTGGATAGAGCGTGGGCCTGCGGACTGAAGGGTTCGATTCCGGTCAAGGGCATGTACCTTGGTTGCGGGCACATCCCCAGTAGGAGGTGTGCAGGAGGCAGCTGATCGATGACTCTCTCTCATCGAAGTTTCCAACTCTCTATCCCTCTCTCTTCCTCTCTGTAAAAAATCAATAAAATATATATTTTTTAAAAGTTTGTTTAAAATATATATAATTATATTTTAACAAAGCAATAGGGAAATAACCTCTGGTTATTGAACTAACCAACACGGAGCCCAGAGTCAACAGAAAGGCTCTCCTGGGCCCTCGGCCCACCGGCAGTCGGTCACTTACTGAGTCAATTGGGTGGAACCGACTCACCTGGAGCGGCTCTAGCACATTCTACGGAGCGGGCTCCGCTGCGTTTACACGGCCAGCGTCTCTGTGGCTCCGCTGTGGCTCCGTGCACACAGCCTTCTCCTCTGTGCGACAGGAAGTCCCCCACCCCCGGAGTCTCCAGCCCCAGGGGCAGGCAGAACGAAGATTCATACTACACCACCATGACTTGCTCGAAATGGGGAAGGATTTCTAGGACGGCTTCCGACGGCCCTCATGTGTTTGTAGAGGGCTGCAGTGGCTCCCCAGCTCCCCCCTCCACTGAAGAAACGACTCGTGAAGCCCCTCGGATAATGCACCAGCCGCCGCCACCACCACTACCCCCACCACCGGCTGGCCTCTAGGGCAGGGCCCTCGCCTGCACAGGCTTCCTTCTTTTTTCTTTTTATAAAAAAATATATATTTCTATTGATTTCAGAAAGGAAAGGGGAGGGAGAGAGAGAGAGAGATAGAAACATCAGTGATGAGAGAGAATGACTGATCGGCTGCCTCCTGCACACCCCATACTGGGAATGGGGCCCACAGTCGGAGGATGTGCTTTGACCTGGAATCGAATGGTGACTTCCTGGAGCAGGGGTGGGCAAACTTTTTGACTCGAGGGCCACAGTGGGTTCTTAAACTGGACCGGAGGGCCGGAACAAAAGCAACCTGACCATGCTGGCACTCTCATCTTGGGCTGCTGGTGAAGGAGCGGAGGGGAGAGCAAGAGAACCCTCCGCTCTTTCGGCTCTGCGGGCCGGATAGAACAGCCGAACGGGCCGGATCTGACCCGCGGGCCGTAGTTTGTCCAGGCCTGTTCTGGTGTATGGGTCAATGCTCAACCGCTGAGCCACCCCAGCCGGGCCAAGCTCCCTTCCGAAGGCCGGGAGCAGGGCCCACCCTCATCACCAGGCTTCCTACTTCCTCCGGGGTGCAGCTGAGTCTTTGAGAAGGTCAGCAGCTCTTCACGGGCACAGCTAACCTGCTGTCACGCGCCTCCTGTCTCATTGACTCACACACGTGGCTTGAAAGCCGTCGGCAGCGTCTGGCCTACACCTCCAGCATTTCTCCAGACCACCACCACCACCACCCCCCCGTGCCCATTGACTGCTCACTGGTGATTCTGAGCTTCCCCGTCAGTGGCCTCTCCCTTCCTGCCCACTGCCCGCATCTCCCCAGCGTCCACTCCACGCCTGAGCTTCTGCCCTTCATGTTGGAACATATCCCCAGCGTCAACCCCCGAGCTCCTCTGGGCCGCATCCCGGCTTTCTTCCATCTCAAACTCCTGGGGCGGGATGGAAACCTTCAAAACTCCAAGCAATAATAATAATTAAAAAAAAAAAAAATACATCAGCCGAAACCGGTTTGGCTCAGTGGTAGAGCGTCGGTCTGCAGACTGAAAGGTCCCGGGTTCGATTCCGGCCAAGGGCATGTACATTGGTTGCGGGCACATCCCCGGTAGGGGGTGTGCAAGAGGCAGCTGGTCGATGTTTCTAGCTCTCTATCTCTCTCCCTTCCTCTCTGTAAAATATCAATAAAATATATTTTAAAAAATACATCAACAATCATTTTAAAATTATAAATGATAAAATAAATCTAAACCTCAATCCATTAAATGATGACCATTCGAATGCTTTTTTTCCTTTCTAACTGTCGAATGCTCCTCCCACCCCAAAGATTTGGGAGGCCGGATTTGCTAGCGCTCAAAGCCTGAGGTAGTCTGAGCAATTGTGAAGCAAGTATGTTCCCCCACCCCCACATCTCCCCTCCCAGCTCCACCCCCGGGCTCTGTTGACCTTTGGGCCTGTGAGGGCTGACCAGCACAGCCGCCGGGCTCAACCCGTGCTTCTAGCTCTTTCCTTCCAGTACAGCTGCCTCTAACCTCCCCATCCACCCGAGACAGTGTGTCCCAGTATATCTCTGTTTTTGTCTCTTCGGCTCAGCTCTCCCTGAATTGATGGCTATTCATTGCTATTTCAACCAAGATGACTGGAACACCAAGAGATAAGCATTACACTCGAGATGATGTGTGTTGACTCTCTGTTTAACAGACTTTCCTTCCTCCAGCCAGGCCTGTCCTCCGGGGTGATAATTGGGACCGGGGAGAACAATTTGAGCAACAGGCGTCGACAATTGTTCTGACCCCAAGCGAATTTCCCCGGGGGTCACCAGAACATCCATCACTTTCCGCTTGCAAGTGTTTTCATGCCAGTGGAGGTGGTTATGCATAATGTATTACCTAATTGACTTGACCAAAAGGCCATGAGAGAAATAGCAGGCATGCTCAGAGGAACCCCCTCTCTTTCCCTCCCTCTCTCCCTCCCTCCCTCCCTCCCTCCCTCCCTCCCTTTCTGCTGCCGCTTCTCTTCATCTATTTTTTAAATCAAAGTGCATGCGGACATGAGTTTACCTTTTATGTATAACTCAAATATTTATCTCAGGCCTTCACTCTTTGTGGCTCAGCCTCCTCCCCACCCCCCACGGCCCCGGCTCTTTCTCAGTTCCATCCTTGAATCAAGTGGAACGATCGAACCATATCTAGCTCTGCCTTTCACGATTAGTTATTTCAATCGCAAGCGGTTTTCCTCATAATAGTGAGTCCTTAGCAAGGGGAAGAGGCTTCTTTGCCAGGCAAACCAGGAATTGAGTCTGCTCACCTGGGCAGTGCCGCACTGCCCAGAGCCTCAACTCTGCCTTCAAAAAAAATTTTTTTTGTAAAAGCTCTTTTTTGGGGGTTTTTTGTTTGTTTGTTTTTAATATATTTTATTGATTTTTTTTTTTTTACAGAAAGGAAGGGAGAGGGATAGAGAGCTAGAAACATTGATGAGAAAGAAACATCGATCAGCTGCCTCCTGCACACCCCCCACTGGGTTTGCGCCCGCAACCAAGGTACATGCCCTTGACCGGAATCGAACCCGGGACCCTGCAATCTGCAGGCCGGCGCTCTATCCACTGAGCCAAACCGGTTTTGGCAATAAGCTCTTTTTGTATTCCAGGCCTACATCTTTCTTTTCCTCCTAATGACCAACAGGCATCTCCCCTAATTTACTCGTTTTCTTTCTTCTAACGAACCCTGATACCGTTAGAGTCCTCTGTTCAGAATTCCCCACCTGCTCAACCCTGACTGGCCCACAATAGACATAGATGCTGCAGGGAGGAGGAAGAGCCGGCCGGCCTCATGTTTTGGAGATGATTTAGACATTCTACCCGAGAGGAGATATTAAAGACGAATCACGGGGTGAAGACCAGATGGAGGAGGCAAAGCCGACAGGCATGAGGAGTACGTGAGTCCCCCAGGGTCGCTGTGACAAAGGGCCACAAACTGGGTGGCTTCACACAGCAGGAATTTACTGTCTCGGTTCTGGAGGCTCCGAGTCTGAAGTCAAGGTGTCCGTAGGACCGTTCTCCCTCCGAAACCAGGAGGAGAGAATCCTTTGCCTCTTCTAGCGCCTGGCCACTTGCCGGCAGCGTTCGGCATTGCTTGGCTTGTAGCCTCATTACTCCAGTGTCTGCCTTGGCTGTCACACAGCATTCTCTCCCGTGTGTCTCGCCATCACATAAGGACACCCGTCATACTGAATTAGGGATCAGCCTACTTCGGTATGATCTCCTTTTGACTAATTACATCTGCAAAAAACAAACAAACAAACCTTTTTTTCCAAATAAGGTCCCATTTTGAATGGCTGGGGGCTAGGCCTTCAACGTCTCTTTTTAGCGGGGGACAACAATTCAGCCCATAACAAGGAGCAGGCCCATTCTGGTCACGGTTAGGGGTTCAGTTGGGCTGGAAAATTGGATATGACGAGAGGGTGGGGGACGGGGGACATAAAAACCATCTAGCAGTTAAAATAATGGAGAGCCGAAACCGGTTTGGCTCAGTGGATAGAGCGTCGGCCTGCGGACTCATGGGTCCTGGGTTTGATTCCAGTCAAGGGCATGTACCTTGATTGCGGACACATCCCCAGTAGGGGGTGTGCAGGAGGCAGCTGATCAATGTTTCTCTCTCATCGATGTTTCTGGCTCTCTATCTCTCTCCCTTCCTCTCTGTAAAAAAAAAAAAAAAAAAAAAAAAAAAAAAAAAAAAAAAAAAAAATCAATAAAATAAAATAAAAATAATAATAGAGAGAAAAACGATGAACTGGTTAGCTTAGTTTAATGTAGAAAAGTCCTCTGCATCTCTCATTCCAGTCCAGAAGCTTACAATTTTTTGGCCATTGGTCAAAGAGAAATCAAGAACTACCATGCAGGTAAGCCAATAATGTCTTCTCTATCTAGCTGTGATTTCCTCTTTTATTAATTCAACTAGAGGCCCGGCACACGAAATTCATGCACAGGGAGGGTCGGTCCCTAGCCTGGCCTGCAATCAGGGCCATCCCCCCCCCACAGCTGCCCACAGCTGGCCCCGCCCCCCACAGCCACCCACCCCTGGTTCCCCATTCCCCATCTGGTAATCCGTGCCTGGCAGCTGGGGAGAGGGACCAAGAGGTGGTCAATGCGCCTCATGGTGACTGGTCCAGCGTCATTCTGGTTGTTCTCCCATTAGGGTCAGTTTTCATATTACCCTTTTATTAGACAGGATCCTATTTATTGAGCACCACGTACCAGGATCCATCCCAGGCAATGGGGATTCAGTGACAAACAAACCAGAGCTGACTGACGCCTACCTTCTGGGAAAACAACTCGAGTGTATCCTTACCCGGCCGTTAGCCATGACCTTCCCGCATCCCCAAGTAACAATGTTTAGGAGGAATTCCGGAGAGACATTTAAAACCAACAGGTGGCAGAATGAAAAACAAACCAGGAAATCGTTTTAGGAGCAGGAAGCAAGTAAACATACATGGGTGGCAAGCCCGCGCAAAGCTCTTTCTCATGTCAAGGCCAGTGCCCTTGACATACCATAAAGTATCGGATAACTAACTCCTCCCGACTGGGAAGACATGCTCCTCATTCCCATAATGAGAACAGGAAACCCTTAAGTGACCCTGCAGGAGGATGGCAACAGGACGCATCGCCCAGGGACTCGGCCAGCCCCTGACGTTCGAGATGCGCGGTGGGGAACGCAAAGCCATTTCTCCCGCGCATTAGGGATAATTGGGCCGTGCCTGGACAAGCACAACGAGTGGGAAGCAAGCCTTCCACTCTAATCTGGCAGCACGCTTGTTGATAAATTGCAAAATGTCCCCTGGTTTCCATGGCAAAGAGGAGGATGTTGCTGACATGTGACCCGGTGCCATGACGGCTCGCTACCGCTAATATTTTCTATAAACCACAGATGGTCTCCGAGCCGGCAGATTATTTGCAGAAATTATATCCCAGTCCTATCAAAACACTGCGCAGAATGACCTTTCAAAGGAGGCAGCTCATCCCTTATCATTCAGCAAGCGACCTACCTGGCAGGGAGGTTTCTGTTAGCGGATGGAATGTGTTCTCACTCACAAAAGGTAGGGAAGGAAGGAAGGAAGGAAGGAAGGAGGGAAGAGTAAGAGAGTGAATGACACCGCAGCTGTTCGCAAGGAGCCTGCTTGGTCGCTCCTTCCAGGGACATGGGAGCCGGCATTTCTCGGCCCTTTTGCAGGTGGGTTTGCCCAGGTGATTTCCTCTGGCTGGTGAAATGTGTGCAGACGTGACTTCCATCGCTCCCGAGGAAAAGCTTCAAGACCCGGTGCACCGTTTTTTTTTTGCTACATTCTCCGCCATGGTGCTGCCTTTAGAAGTCACAGAAGCAGATATCAAGCCTGGTTCTGTCAGCATGGGTCCCTGATGACTCTGATGAGCCAAGGAGCACAGAGTGGGTGAAACCAAAGATGTGTGGTGTTAAGTCATTGAAGCTTGGGGGGTTTTTTGTTACTGATATATAACCTGCCCTGGTATGTTCGACATCAGCAGTTTAAGTTCTTCATGTCAACTCCTACTAACCAGCTAATCAACACCCTCACTGTTAATGGGGCAGCATCCTCAGACGGGTGAATGGTGTCCTATAAAAGGGGTTGATTCTCTTAGGTGTGCACCTGTCAGGAAAGATCTGTCAGGGAGGTCAAAGGTTGGGATTTTTAGATAGATTTAAAGGCTTCAGTAGGAAGCTACTAGAATCTATTTATTTTTACCACTCAGTTGTAACATATACTTTGGATATAACTATGAAATATTTCAATATGGTAAAGGTTAATATAAAATTTTCTGGTCAATACTCAAGAATATTGTGAAGAATAAAGGAAAGGGATAAAGGATTAATATGAAGAACAATAGGATAAAGGAACCAGAAGAAGGAAAATTAAGTCAACCAAATGCTAATTCAGTAGGTGGATTGTAGCCATTGAGTTAATATTATTAGGGCTTAAAAAATACTCAAGAGAAGAATAAACAAAATCGACAATCAAAAGGGAGGGGGTGTGATGATGTAACTGCACAGCTAAGTTTATCTCACCCTACTTTGTACGTCCTCTATGTCTTACTGTGACATTCAGAATAGTGGATAGTCAGAATGTTTTTTAAAAATAAGCACCTATTAACAAAGCCAGTTTCCCTCTTCATTCTCCGTTCTTGGGCTCCAAGTTTAAAGAGGAAACAGAATTAGGTTTTTTGGCTGCTGTTAAAAAAAAATAAAATAGATATAATTGTTCCATTCACTGTGCCATAGGACTTGCAAGGTCTGCGTCCTCCCTCAGCATAAAGACCCTAAGAACAAAGATAATCCTGAAGTCTGGCTCACTGGTGAAAAACAAACCTGGCTCTATGCCGCCATCATGTGGTCAAAATGTATATTACGCTTCCACTCGGCGGGTGCCCAGCAAGATGATGGGTGGGCCTCTGGAATCTTGAGCCACGCCAGAGAGGAGACTCAATTTCACAGGACTTATTTTTCATAAAAAGAAAGGATATTCCACAAAGAAACAATGTGTCAGTCATGTTTTTATTTTCTTTCTCCTTTAGTCTGCAAACCAGTAACTGTACCTCCCCAAAATATTATAGAGATGGATAAGAAAATTTTTAGTTTCTTACTCTCAAGTTCAAAGATATTTTCCTTAAACATCTTGACTTCTAATGCTTATGAAAATAGTTCATTTTAGTTTCTGACAATCGACTAATAGCTCTCTTGCCGTTTAATGAATTCTGAGTGTGTTTTAGTAGCTATAAAAGGCCCTGATTGCTTAGAAGACTGGGGTGTTAGATGCTCTTGGTCACTGGCCTAAATGTAAAGCCTACAGCAAACCACGTAATGTTGAAAGGGCCTCAACTGAGGATTTTTATGGGGAAGATAGCTAGCTAAAAACACCTATCATCCTTTCACTGCAATGTGCACCACAAGATTTAGCACTTAATTTTATTATTTTTTTATTATTATTTCATGAATCCTAATAATATTTCTCCAACTGACATTTAAGTTCCTGATAACATGGATGATATTCATCTCCCCCGCCTGAGTACTTTTCACTGTGTTACATTACCTGAAAGGTTAATGTCAGCATTTTTTGGATTCATTTTTTACCAGGTCAAAATAACAATATGAAAATTTTAAAAATGCATTTACAAATAAAGAGTGCTTGCTAAACTCCATTAGTGTACTCGCTGCTACACTAACAATAGCCACCCAAATGTTCCAAATGTGGGACAGACATCATCCAGAGCTAAGCTCTTAATTGAGTCCACTGATTTTCTGTCCTGCTTTGTGGTCCAGATTTATCAAGCAGAATGGAACCCCTTTGGGACTAACATGGAAGAGATTCACTTATTTAGTGGTGTTTTTGTTTTGTGGCATGTGATTTGCCCTTATAATTGTATCCATGTAATGATACATAGCATGACACAGGACTCTACCTGTAGAGTTAGTTGCTCAACCCACAAACCCATCCCCCCAGAATTTCCTATTATTCGTGTTGGATCAAGGTCCATTATTATCAAACAACCTCTCTGAGATGGTCTCAAAATTGATCACAGTTTTTTTTTCTTAATTTTTAGTAAGAAATACCTCACTATTCCTGAGAACTTGAGGATGTGATTTTTTTTTAAATTAAACTTTGCTGATTATATGGATTTCACAGACTCTAAGATCGAGAGTCTGATTTTCCTGTTGTGATCCTTCCCCCTCCCCTTTTTTTGCACTTGGTAAAATGCTGCTGGTTATTTATTTGAAGGTGGTCAAATGAACTTCAAGATTATGCAAATTAGATAATACGGTCTAATCTCTCTCTCTCTCTCTCTCTTCCTGCTTATCTGCCTATATGCTAGAGTCCCCCTAATGTGCTTAAAGCATTGGATTAAAGGCCACAGGTTTCCTAGAAGATTATGTCCTAGCTAAATACTGTCCATTTGATTTAGTGACAAAATAAGTCACTGACCTATAGGAACGTTGTTCTTCTAATGTCTGCAAAGAAGAATGCAGTCTTCGTTGAACAAGGTTTTTCCTCTTAGGAGTAGGTTATAGTTATTCCAATTTTTTTAGTTTATACTGGGTCAGAGAGAAAAACAGCTAACTATATTTCTGCCATTTGCTTACTGAATCTTTCTCAGGATTAAGGGAAAGCCAACAACAACGCTTGCTATTTTTATACCAATTTGCCTTTGCCCTTGCTACTTCTCCTGTTGGGTGTGCCTTTTCCACATCGCTTGTAATATTTTATTGCCTATATTCACTTTCCATTGGTAAGCCCTTAAAGAACTATTGCTGTGTCTTTTATACATTCACTCATTTATTGATTCAGTGAAGATTTAGCTATGTGTCAGGGTCTGGGGGATACAGCAATGCTGAACACAGACAAAAATCCCTGCCTTCGTGGAATTTACATAAAAATCACATGATCAAGGAGTAACATATATGTAAGTTAGGCGGAGATAAATGTTAGAGAAGTGGGGTAGACGGTGTTAATGAGGACGAGGTGGCAATTTTTTTTTTAATAGGGCAGCCTATTCAAAGAAGATTTGAATAATGTGATATCTGAGCAAGACCTGAAGGAGTTGAGGACAAGCCATGTAAATACCTGAGGATAGGGCGTTCCAGAAAGAGGGACTAGCAAGTGAGAAGGCACTAAGACAGGGTCTACGCCTGGTTTGTAGAACCATAAGGAGGCCCAAGTGGTTGGAGTAGCGGGAGAGAGAGGAAGAAGAATCTTGTTCATCTTGCTGTCCTTAGGGCTTATCACTGTGTCTGAAACATTAGGAGTCGGCATAGCATTGATAAATTAATGAATATTTTGTCTTGATGCAAAAATGTCAATAATTCACAAACCCAGAATCATACTAAATCCAGTCTACCCTGTTTCCCCGAAAATAAGAACTGTGGGGGATTGTATATGTTTTTCTGAATCTCAAGGGGGGAAAAAATCACCTGAGAAATCAGAAAGGAGAAAGTATTACCGTCCTGCTAGAATTAAAGTTTGACAATCCCCCACAGTTCCCAAGAAATGCTTGAATGGAACACTAATTGTAAAAGATCTACTTCCTACAGGTCGCCAGATCCTGATAGCTTTGGGGTTTTAATGGGATCTTCAAGAAATCAAAGTCCCTTAAGTGTCCACGACTCCTAGCTGGAGACCCCCAGGAAGGCAGTAAACCAAGTTGAACTTGTGACTTGTTTCGTCGAGAACCAGGGGAAAGCATGGGCTGTCACAGGAAGAGGGTGCTCAGAAGGAAGCTGTTATAGGATTTGGGCTTTGGTTGGTGACAAAGGGGATTTGCTCTTGATTAGATGCTGTCAGAAAACTGGGACAACACTATGATTGGGCATCTTAATGAATCTTACCTGTAGGGAGAAAAGTCTAGGAAGAGAATAAAGCTGGAAGAGTAAAGAGGTAGTAATCACGCATTTTGAATAATGGTTGGCAGAGTGATTTTGTTTTTCTCTGTGTTTAGGCAAACTTGTGGAGTGCTCTGTTTTGTCTTATCACTATTTTTAAAGCATAGTTTTTATTTATTTTTAAAGAGAGAGGAAGAGGGAGAGAGAATCACTGAGAGTGAAATATCAATCTGCATGTTTTCAGAATGGCCTTGTCTGAACGCGGTATTTCATGAAATTATTTCCACCTGCTAGGAGAATAATATGGCTTAGCTGTGAGTGCCAGAGCAGCTTCTGAATATCAGAAGCTTCTCTGATTAGTTTTTTTCCTACTTATTAGCTTCTCTTATTAGGCTCTGTCATTAGTTGTGCAGCCTGGGCAAGTTACTTAACCATTCTGTGCTGATTTCCTACATCCAACTGGAAATGACTCTACTTACCTAAAGCAGTAGAAACGAAGTCCCCTAAACAGTAGAGGATTCAGTAAGTTATCACTTTTCAGTTGCAATAACTTGTTCATCAGACACCCCTAGGCTGGATTGTGAGTGCCTCGAGGACCGGGACTAAGAGGGCACACCTGGATACTGTTAAAGTTAACCTCAAATGGAGACCAGGCTTGAAAATTCCCTGGGCAGACAAAACCAGGTTAGCCTTAGAAGAAAAGCTAAGTTAGCTTATTTTGCAAGGCAAATGAAGCTAATTTAACCTGATTCACTCTTTGCCTACGCCTCTGAAAATCATAAGCAAAAGTTAAATTGTTCTCCAAAATTGATGAGGTAGCCACTAAGCAATCTTCTTTCATTTAAGAAACTTTTAATTATGACCCATCACTGTGACAAAAAAGCAGTTGCTGCCTCCACACTAGGTAGGCTATACTGAGCGGCCAGACTACCAATTGCAGGCTCGGCCCTTTCCTAAGCCTAAAGCCTCCACCCCAGGCTTTAGGTTTGGGAAGGGGTCCCCCCCCCAACCCCTGGCACCTCCAATCACAGGCTTGGCCCCTTCCCAAGCCTAAAGCCTCTCTGCCCAGTGGCCAGCTGGGAGTGACCTGGGTGCCCAGGAGATTTCCCCGGGACCCTTGTGTGTATGCAAATTAACTGCCATCTTTGTTGGGTTAATTTGCATACTCACTTTGATTGGCTGTGGGCATAATGGAGGTATGGTCAATTTACATGTTTCTCTATTATTAGGCAAGACTAGAGGCCTGGTGCACAAAAATTCATGCAAGTGTTGGCCTTCCTTCCCCCAGCTGTTGGCATGGCTTCCCTCAAGCACCCAGGACCGGGGCTGCCCTCCTCAGGCCACTGGCAGGCCCCCCGGGACCCAGGCTGGCTTCCCTCCGGTCCCAGCTTCATTAGGATGCCCGGAATGACATCCAGAAGATGTCCAGTATAATTAGTATATTACCCTTCTATTACTATAGTTAGATAGATACCTCTGAATCTCACTGTGTTTGAGAGCTCCAGGTTTTGGTAGGTGCATAATACACTTTTATTAAGATTATTGCTTAAGTGATTCATTGGTTTTACTCGTGTGTTTTTAATAAACTTTGACAATGCTTAAGCAATTTTTGTTGAATCCTGATCCAAACTTTCTCATCTGCCTGCCTTTTCTCATTGTTCTCCCCTCCTGTCTACCCTTCCTCCTTGCCCACTTGTCTGACGCCTAACCCCAAAGGATTAATAACCAGTCTTTAGCGCACTTTCTTTGTACCATTCTGATGGTGCTTATTACAGTGTTTTGAGTACTAACGGAATATAGCGTGTGTGTGTGTTTTAGGACATAATAACTACTCAGTAATGCTAACTATTATAATCACGTTATAGCTTTTGTATTTTTTGTAAGTTCCTTTGGGACAGAACTCAATTTCACTTTTTTGGTTTCACTTTACAGTGTCTGCAAAGCTCAGTGGCAAAGGGCTGAGGGACTGGAGTCCCCATAGGGCCCGGAGAGCTGGGGGGTTCTGCAGGCTTGCCAAGGGGCCACTGACTCAACCAATCAGCCACACAGCGTGGGCCCGGGGAGGCCCCATCTCCCAACTGTCCATTCATGGCTCAAGGGAGAGCCTGCTGACTGTCAATGAAATGAGGAGGCTTTGGCTAGATAGAAAACACAGAGATTTATTCAAGGCTGCAACCAGAAATACACCTGGGCAGGAGAAAACAGAAAAGCTGAGGGTTCTTAAGAGTAAAAAGTACATTTTTTTTTTAGAAGAATCAATCAGTCCTGCATTCTTTGCCTTTGGGTTGGCTCTCTTGGTGAGATCCTCGAACATGCTTTCGTTTGCTCTTCAGGGAGTTATCGGACGCACATCTGGAAGTCTGATGTGGATGCAGGCTGGGAAGTTCACAAGTTTCCGTTTGCAGGCCGGTTCAGAACAACAGAATCATTTTCCTCCTAAACTCAACTGAAACTTGATTTTGGTAGTGTAGCAGCGTGACTATGGGCGCTCCGTTTTATTTCTTCAAGCCAAACTGTCCGACCACAGATGCAGGGGTCCCAGGCCTCTTTGGGGGGGGGGGGGGCGTCTGGGGCACAAAATCGGGGAGGCGGGCGGAACCTCAGCCCTCAGCTCTGTGTCCCGCGACCCCACCCCTATGGCTACACCGCCGAACCGAAGGCCTCCTTCCCCTCCTCCCGCGGCCCATTCTGAGCACGGTTCCGGAGTTTCGGAGTCACTTCGCCTCAATGAGGAAGGACCGTCTCCCCGGCGCGGTCCCGCGAGTCCCACCCCGGACCCCGGAGAGGAGCGCGCCGAGCCGGGAGCCGCGCACGTGACCCCCCGCGGCGCCGGGCGCGTGCTCGTGCGCATGCTCGTGCGCGTGCTCGTGCGCACGCCCGCGCGCGTGCCCAGCGCGCAGCCGCCCGCGCTCACGTCGCCCCGCCCCCGCCGCACGCCGCTTCCCCTCCCGGACCGGCCGGCTGCGCTGCTGCCGGGTCCCCGCGCGGCCGGAGGGGCCCCCAAGCCGCCCCAGCCCACAGTTACAAGTCCCAGGAAGCGGGAGGAGACGCGGTCTGCAGGGGAGAGCCCGCGGAGCGTGGCGGAACCTGCCCGCCCGGACGCCCCGGGAGAGAAGGGGAAGGAGGCAGCCTGAGGGGAGGGAGCGCGGAGGAAGTGAGCCGGGGTCCGACGCCGGCCCTCCGGGCTCCGGGCTCCGGGCTCCGGGCTCGGACAGGGCGGCCAGGCCCCCCTCCACCCCCCACCCCCCCGCGAGCCGGCGTGACTCCCGACCTAGGAGAGGACCGAGCGGACCCATGGCCTCTTCCTTCCTGTCCGCGGGGACCACCACGGGCGACAGCGGCGGAGAGCTGAGCTCGGGGGACGAGTCCGGGGACGCGGCGTCCCTCCCGAGCCCCGAGGGCGGCGCGTCGCGCAGCCTGGCCGAGCTGTTCGAGGAGGCGGCCGCGCACCTGCAGAGCCTGGTTCACGTGGCCAGCCGGGAGCAGCTCCTGTACCTGTACGCCAGGTACAAGCAGGTAACGTCCCAGGGACGGGGAGGGTGCGGGAGAGCGACGAGAGGCCTTCCCTGTCCAACAAAAACTAATAGCAGACGAGCATGGTAAATGGCTAGGTGAATGAAATGTGTGTGTATGTGTTTTCATCATCCCTTAAAGATTAGCATCATTACGGACATGGAAAGAACCTGTCTGCTCTCCTAGGAGGGATGTTTTGCTGGACACTGAGTAACAGTTTTCCTAGGTCTTCTCTGACTTGCTCAGTGACTTTGCTGCTGCACTCAAGCTTTTACCAGTTTGAGAACCGTTACAAAGTGAGGTTGACAAAATAAGATTTGCCAGTCACGCTTGCCAAAAAGGGGTCATGTGGATGTAAGGTTAAAAAAAAAATATTGTGAGTCCCAAGAGAAGAATATGATTGTAATTAAAAGGGTAATGCAATAGAAAAAAATATTATTACTTTTATTATTGTGATTTTTAAAAAAACAAAACACCCCTAAATACCGTAGACATGTTTTGGCAGCATATCCTGAGAGAGTAGGTAACTTGCCTGAAGTCATACAGGTAAGACAGTCAGAACTAGAACGAGCTTGTAGCCCCTGATCCTAAGACCCTGAACTTTACTAGGAAATAAAAATAATATCATTTAAGATATTTTTTAATATGTCATTCAGAGTTATTGGGTTAAGTACCTGAAGAAAAAATAATTGCTTTATCTTAATCCACAAATACTTACTCAGCATCTTTTATGTGCAAAACACTTGGGTATTATGCTTACAGGGTATGCAAAGAAGCAAGAGCATCATGATACTTACCTTCAAGAGATTTACTAATTTACTTGAGGAGTCTAGATTTAAACTTGCTGACAAGTGTTGCTGACAAGCATTAAATAACAATTCAGGAGAACTCCAGTTCTTTAGAAAACTGGAAGCAATGAAGTGCCAGATAATAGCCCATTTTATTTTATTAAAGTTTTAAAAACTTTTGCCTCTTGGTATCTATTTTTCCCTGTATTTTTTTTTTAATAGTTGTGGTGTCCCTCTGTATTTTTCAACTGAATATATTGAATAGAGATGAACCTTTTTTTTTTTTGAAGACTGATGAATATTAGTTAAATTGACCTGAGAGATACAATTGTAGACACAGGTGGTATAAATCATAGTGTTGAATGAAAATTGCCCCTGAATTGGCCTTGGAATTCGCTTTCTTGTAGAAGTTCTTTTTTCCCCCTCTCTTTGGTCACTTACATTTATTTTCTCTTTGGTCACTTACATTAAAGTAACATTAAAAGGAGATTTCCTATTATTTTAACAATAATTTATTGAATACTGTTCTAGGATTGTAATATGTTTAACTGGTAATTCTCTGGGCAGTGTAAGACTAATTTTCTCCAAATTCCCTAGAGAACATTCTTTCTAGGACATACCTTTATTATTGATATTAGTGTCATCATTATTGAAGATTTTATTTCTAATTTATCAGTGAGCTGCAGTCACCTGTCGGCCTCTCTGTCTCAGGTGTACTCACTCCATCCAGGTAGCTGGAAGAGGCGTGTCCCTCGCTCTTGTAAGAAATTGATGGTAGGATGTCTAGAAATATTCTGTATCTGGAAAATAAAGTTCTTCATTATTAGAGAATAAGATTATGCTTACTTAGATATGACATTGGGATAAAATTTTCCTCGATATCCTCTAAATTTATTTTTAACAGAATTCTGAGACTGTTAAAAATAGCATCTTTGATAGAATAACAAAGTTGAAAGTCTACAGTATAATTCCTGCATGGTGGAAAATTTCTCGTAATGAGAAATTTTAAAGTACTAACCATTTTGTACTTTGGGCTGAATGAGGTAAGGTTGTCAGCAGGAACGTAATAAAAATGAGCAAAGATGTGAACCTTTTTTTCTCAGGTATAGCTTTAAAACTTACCTAATAGCTCTTTTAGTTCCAAATAAGCCTATGGCTGCAAAATCATCTTTTAGTGAAATTTCTAAAAGGTCACACCAATTAACAGTATTTTGTGTGTGCACTAGCCTACATTCTCCCAGCAAAAGATAACTCATTGACACCTATGAAAGCAATAGGACAATGAAAATTTCAAATTCATTTTGAGTTCATTTATCAGGAGCCTTTAGCACTAGTAAAAGTCCTTCTACTTTAACCTGAGTATGCTTGCTTCACTAGCATTCACAATTGGCAACCTTTGTTGAAATATTCTGTTTCAAGGGCACTGGATATGTCATATATATCAGAGAAAACAGTTGAAGAAAAAACAGAGAAAATAGAGAAACATGCTCTATTAAAGTGTTATGTTTTATAACTCTGCTTTATAGTTTATGATTCATTATCTAATGATTTGGAAACTGCTACTTATGATGTCTTAAAATCCTATAGTTTTATTTTCTCAGTCTTTTCTGGATCCAGAACTGAATTTTGGGATATAAAAGCTCTGTATCGCCGAAACCGGTTTGGCTCAGTGATAGAGCGTCGGTCTGCGGACTGAAAGGTCCCAGGTTCGATTCCGGTCAAGGGCATGTGCATTGGTTGCGGGCACATCCCCCGCAGGGGGTGTGCAAGAGGCAGCTGGTTGATGTTTCTCTCTCATCGACGTTTCTAGCTCTCTATGTCTCTCCCTTCCTCTCTGTAAAATATCAATAAAATATATATATATTTAAAAAAAAAAAAAAAAAAGCTCTGTATCAGTTGGGATACTGGTCAGCTGCTGGACTCTTATTTTCAGTTCACATAATAGCCGGGAGGTGGTTGATTTAGGACTGGTAGGGTGATTCTGCCTCATGAGATCATCCAGGGGCTTGGTCCTTTTCCATCTTTGTAGTTCAGCCATTCCCTAAGACAGCAGTTCTCAAATTATGGTCCGTGGACCCCCGAGAATGCCTGAGGTTTTCTCAGAGGATCTGTAAGATCATAATACTATTTCCATAATCATACTAAGATACTATTTACCTTCTTTCTGTGCTGTCATGGTGGATAAAACCACTGATGTGTTAGAATGAATGAAGACACTGGCAGTAAATAGTACTACTAGTCATATTTCTTTGCCAACATGCACTCAGAGTAAAAGAAAACTTTCACTTAAAAATGTCTTCGTTGAAGCAGTAAAAATTATTGGTTTTTATTAAATATGAACTCTGAGTATAAGTCTCTTTAATGTTGTGTGTGATGAAAAGGGGGGTACACACAAAGCTCTTGCTGCAGACTGAATTATGTTGGCTGTTTCGAGGAAAATTACTTAGTAATTTTTGAGTTGCAAACAGCTATCCACTTTTTAATTAAACGTTTTTACTTAATAGAACAACTCACAGGTAAACTAAGCTTATTCAAATGTGAGCGTTTAGCAGAAAGTTTCTTGAAAATGATTGAAGTGAGTCTATCACTTTATCGAAAACAGCTGATGGTATTTGTTGCCAACATTTGAGCCTGCAAGTGAAAATGAGGAGTTTGGAAAATCTGCCTCAGCAACTTGACAGCTTCCTAATACCAAAACACTTTTCTTATTATATTAGTGGTGATTTTAATGATTGTGAACTTTTGCTATTGTGTAGTGAAATGTGTCAACATTTGGAAGGTCTGCATAACTTAGTAACCATGCTTCCTGAATATTACATGGAGTAATGTTACAAGTTATGTGTGGGTATCAGAGTGCAAGTCAGAACAATGGATTTTAATGTAACTGAAAAATTCATTCATAAGACTTCAGATTCCAGATTGCAACTAACCTTAAAGAAACTGTCACTGGGGTTTGGTGTGGCATCAGAGAAGAATATTCACAATGATCTGAAAATGCTGCTAAAATACCTTTCTTTTCTAGCAGCATAATCTGTGTGAAGCTGATTTTTTTTCATATACTTCAATCTAAGCAACATGTTGCAGTGTATTGAATGCAGAAGTAGATTTCTGAGAATATATTAAGGCAGACAAAGAGATTTGCAAAATGTAAAACAATGTCACCTTTTTTATTCTTTTTGCTTTAGACTGATGGTTATTTTTTATAAAATTTTGTTATGTTAACATATGAGTTTTATTATTTTTAAGTGAATTAATACATATTTTTAAATGTCTTTTAAGCAGGTGTTCAACAAAACACCTACTTTTTTTTAATGCTAAATATCCAAACTGACCCCAGTCTACTTCTCAGGGGTCTTCCAAGTATTAGTAGCTATAAATAAAAGCTCTTTGGGATCCCCAGTTTCTAAGAGTGTAAAGGGATCATGAGATCAAAAAGTTTGAGAACTGCTGCCCTAAGATCCTCTGTGCATGGCCAAAGATAGCTCACCATCAGCACAGGCATGATTTAGCCCAGGCAAAGAGAAATGGAAGGACAAGCCTTTTTTTTCCTTTTTAAGAAAGATATTTTATATAATTTTTACACATATTCAGTTCCTTATGCCTGGGCAGGAGTTACATGGCTATATGTAATGTTTCAGTGGATGACCATGTGTTTGGCTGAGACTTCTATTACTGTAGGAGAAATGGAGAATAGATATTAGTTTTTGTTTTTACCTCTGGCTGAAGTCTGGTTAAAAAACCCCCAATAATAATAACTATTTTTATAATGTCCAATAGTTAACCTCATTTAATATTTCTGTCATTTCAGTAGTTGAGGTGGTTTTGGAGATGCCAGAACTGAAGCCTAGATTCTGTGTAACCATATATAACAATGTGAATAGTAAAGAAACATTGGACTGTGGACGCAAACAGCCCTGGATTCAAATCCTGACTGCTGAATTAGCATTTACTAATGTGTAGAGTGCCACAACCCTGCTCAGCTGCTCTGTACTCACTTATAAAAGGTGTTTGTAATAGCAAACCTAACGGGACTGTTGTGTGGTTTGATGTAACATGGGAGGAGATTTCGCACACCAAAGGCAGCTGCTGTTCTCTTCCCTCTGTGTCCCTTCATAACAGGGCTGCTCCTGTGTAAGTGTACATTTTAGTAACAATCAGATTAATTGTGACAAACTGCTAAGCAAATGATAGGGCTGATAATTGTTGCAATTTCAGAGATGGACAGGATCATTGTGGACTGAAAGGGTTCTCAGAAGCTGAACCTTGAGTAGGAGGTGTAGCATTTTGGAAAGCTTAGGGAAGAAGGGAAGGCATTTGTGTTGAGGGGAATTACATTGAGCAAAACTCAATAAAAATCCCTAAGGCAGTGAGTGAGTACACCAGTCTGGTTAGCAAGTAGACCATCATTTTGATTTTAGCAAAATTCAAGTGTTGAAGAGTAATAGTAGTGAGAAGATCCCTGAGAAGTGGATTGGGGTCAGATTGGATATTTAGCATTAGGGAAAGTAGGGGTTTTGTTGACCATCTGCTTAATATATCCACTCTACAGTCAACAAGCTTGTTTAACTTAAGTTAGGCACTATATTAGGTGCAGTGATTGAGTTATATCAACACACATTCAGTCCCCTGTGCCTGGGTTTCTTGCAGGCTATATTCTAATAGAAGGATGAGACTTTACACAAAACTTTCTAACACAAAATTAAAGTGAAAAGTACTGTCATAGATTGTATTATATAGAGTAAGTGCTGTGAGAGTTTATCAGAAAGGGAGATCACTCTAGCAGTGGGAATCGGGGGCTGGATAGTGAATTCTGCTCTTGTGTGAAATTCACTTACCGTATTTGCCAGCGTATAAGATGATTTTTTGGCCCTGAAAAATACCGTATTTGTGGGCGTATAAGACGACCCCCTAACATTTCCACTCAAAATACAGAGTTTGTTATATACTCGCCGTATAAGACTACCCCCCACTTGGAGGCATATTTTTCAGGGCCAAAAAATCGTCTTATACGCCGCAAATACTGTATGTTTATTCACAATGAAGCTAATTATTGCATAGTTTAATTGGATTAAAAGTAGTTATTGACCACAAACAGAAAATATTGTGGAATAGATAGAACTTATATTGTTGAGAAACCCTTGAAATTTTTTGCACAGCTTCCAAAATAATTTATATTAATTAGTTTCATTATAGGGCACTTTAAAAATAGTGGTTTTATCCTGGAATTTGGGAGACATAAAATGCTATAGTGTTATGAGCATCAGTATATTAGTAAATAAACAATATTATGAGTTGTGATAATTGTACTTTAATGTTTGTTTATTGCAAACTTTATTTTTTTATTGCAAACTTTAAATTTGTTTTGTATTATAAGTAGTAATTAGGTTTGCATAATCTATATTTATAGTTTGTCATATATAATTTGTCTATTAACTTGGGAATGCAACTGTTTTTCACCCATATTTTTTAACATATATTTTTATTCACTTCAGAGAGGAAGGGAGAGGGAGAGAGGTCAATGATTGGCTGCCTCTGCATGCCCCCCACTGGAGATTGAGCCTGCAACCCGGGCATGTGCCCTTGGCCAGAATTGAACCCGGGACCCTTCAGTCCACAGGCTGATGCTCTATCCACTGTACCAACCAACTAGGACTTTCACCCATATTTTTAAATGTATTATAGTATTAGATAAATTATTTCATGCAGTAAGCAAAACCAGCCTATATTTAAAGTTTGTTTTTTGTTTGCTTTTGCAAAAATGTTATATTTTGTTCCCTGTATCTGTGGTCGGCAAACTGCAGCTTGTGAGGCACATGTGGCTCTTTGGCCCCTTGAGTGTGGCTCTTCCACAAAATACCACGGCCTGGGCGAGTCTATTTTGAAGAAGTGGCGTTAGAAAAAGTTTAAGTTTAAAAAATTTGGCTCTCAAAAGAAATTTCAATCGTACTGTTGATATTTGGCTCAGTTGACTGATGAGTTTGCTGACCACTGCCCTATATAGACGCAAATATTTTCTAACCAGTAGTTACTAAGAACACATAATAACTTTGAAAATAAAATTTTTGCTGGCATTTCTTTGAAAAATAATTTCTAAATTTCCTCCCTCTTCATTTAGGCCAAAGTTGGAAATTGCAATACTCCGAAACCAGGTTTCTTTGATTTTGAAGGAAAGCAAAAATGGTAAGAAATTATTGGACTTTATTGGGGTTGTTGGAAATGGTTTAGGTGTTTAGGAATTTGAAATGGATGAGCAGATTAAAGAATTATTTTTATATTAATCTCCCTGCCGTAGACTGCTAAAGGCAGGCAGTTGAGAGAGAGATTAAAAGAATCCGATTTTAGCTAAGTCTCCTAAAGGATTCTTATGCCGATGTTGGTATGTAAGAAGTTCACAACAGAAATACCTTCGTTACGTAAGAACAGCTTCTTAGAGAGTGACCGTGTGAGCTGTTGCTGGAGATTTCCTTTCCTGTCACACCGGCCCCACTTCTTCCTCTGAGAGGAGCAGGTGAAGCCCCAGTCCTTCCTCCTCCTCGCCCTGTTTTGTCTCATCGCTAGTGCTCTTCTGTTCCTGGCCCCACCCAACACAGGAAGGAAGTGCTAACCATAATCTTTTGGGAAGAAAGGGGGAAAAAACAGTTGCTTACTTACTAGTTCATTTCTTTACTGACTATGTAAAAGGATTATACCCTCCCAGTTTTTTTTGCTTGTAATTATGAGGTTCCAACATCTTAGCATTTGAGGCCTTATTTCCTCTTACCTTTTCTAAATGAAAAAAGAGGAATTGCACACAATAGGGAACCTTAGTTATAGCAGGAAGAACTTTGAAGCCTTAGCCCTGGAATTAAATGTAGGGTCTTTAAAAAAAGAAATAACGTTGTAGAGAGAAGTGCTAAACATGAATTGTAATTTTACTTTCTAGAGCAGTGCTGCTCAAAATGTGGTCTCCTGGACAGGTTGCCTGTCTGAACTGTCTGTTACCCAGCCAGAGAGGCTGAGCTGGAAGCCAAATGTAAACTCGTTATGGCACCAAGCACCCTGCTTGGTTCCGCTGACCTGTTTGCGTGTGTAGGACATCTCAGTGCAGGACGCGGTGCTTTGGTTTTGTTCCGGCCCAGGGTTTCTTTGCTGGTGATAAGGAGTGGTTCTCCGGCTGCGCTTTATTACTGTTGTAGAGAACACCTGCCATAACTTTCATTATGAGGTGTGCTTTTTAAACATGTTTTGGCAATTTATAACTTCATTATTTTTCTCTGTTTTAACTTTAAAAAATAATTTTACAAAGTTTAGATTTTATAACCACTCTAATATAATTCAGGCAAGAATCTAAATTGGATGCTAAAACCAGGAGATGAAAAACTATTGGGGAGCAATTTTTATTCAGACTTACCCCAATTTACTTATCAATTACAAAGAGGAAAACAGGACATAACTGCCTTTAACAAGTCCTCAGTCTTACCACCGATGATGGGACAATCTGATGTTGTGCCCTCTGACGGAATGCATTGTAAAGGACATGTCACCCATGTGTTGCTCTTGACAAAATATTTAACCTGATTCTAACAATGATTAATTGCTTTTGCCATGAACACTTTTTGGTGAGGGAGCAATCAGATAAGTCCAAATCCTCTGGAGGGATATTTTATAAAACAGCACGTTTGGAGTCTTAAAAATATCAATGTCATGGAAGACAGAAAAGGCTAAAGATACATGAAACTCATTGCTGTGTATGAGTCTTGATTGGCTCCTGGTCTAGGAGAAGAAAGCTATGAAGGAAATTATTGGCAAATCAGAAATTTTATTGCATTGATGTTAAATTTCCTGTTTGATATATGCTGATATATTTATGGGTAAAGCGTTAGGATGTATACAAGGAACACTCAAGGGATTCAGTAAAAATAAATTTAGAAATCTCAGAAAGGTATTATATTCATCAGAGGAGCAGGAAGGTGTTTAGAAAATGTGTGAGTTCTGGTTCACAGTGGATCAGTAGGTTTACTTCTGGTGGAAGTAAAATTGGCAAGGAAAAACCAAGGAGGAGCCTGTTTTGGCAGCTTTCAGAAAAAAACAAAACACTAAAATATTGCTCTGGGCTTAAATATTACTCTTGGTATGTACATTTAGAAAGTCCCTACCTTCTTACCCATTTGTGTATTCTTTTTTTTTTTTTTAATATATTTTATTGATATTTTACAGAGAGGAAGGGAGAGAGAGAGCTAGAAACGTCGATGAGAGAGAAACATCGACCAGCTGCCTCTTGCACACCCCCTACCGGGGATGTGCCCACAACCAATGTACATGCCCTTGGCCGGAATCGAACCCGGGACCTTTCATTCCGCAGACAGACGCTCTACCACTGAGCCAAACCAGTTTCGGCCCATTTGTGTATTCTTAACTCTGTCCTCACCAGTTCTCAATTTTAAAGTTTCCGCGGAGGCCTCAGGATCCATGACTAGCAGATTAGATAACAGCAGAAGGGGAGGTGTACTTTTTACATCTTAAATAAGAAGTTTGAGGCATTTTTCCAAGGAATGTTGTTTTGTGTGATGATTAGTTTCCATGTTACCAAAATGCTGTAAGCACAGTTACGTTATAAGATGGGAATTACTTGTATTGACCTTATGCTGATCAGACATTTTCAACAGGGGTGTGAAAGTTGGTTTTGAGGAGTTATAAAATCTTAGATATTACAATAGTTTGTGGTCCAACAAAATTCAACAGATAAGCAATATATCTACTAAGATTTCATGGGAGAAGGTGATTAGAAAAAATTGTGTAAAAGGTTGCTTAGGTGTGTTGAGAAGATCTGTGTAGATTAATGTAAATATAAAAAGAGAGGCTCATCTATGGCTTATTATATCTGTATCCCCAGACCTGTAAAATGCGTATGCCAATTTTTTAAATAAAGAGAAACATGCTATTTGTGCTACTTACATGCTTAATGATGAGTTGTTTGGGATATTCCAGGGAAGCATGGAAGGCACTTGGTGATTCCAGCCCGAGTCAAGCAATGCAGGAGTATATTGCAGCAGTTAAAAAATTAGATCCAGGTTGGAATATTCAGGTAAGACTTAATGATTATAAAAACGTATCTTTCTCTCAAATAAGTGTTTAATCTAAACGTATGCTTAAGTACAATCTTAAAGTTTTACCTTCTCAAATCAGTGTACAACAGTTCTTTCTCAAAGTCAGGAATGTTAACATTGATTAGGTATTATTGGCAAACTGATAGTTCATATTCAAATTTATCATCTAACTAAAGATGTCCTTTGTAATTATTTTTTAAAATTCTGATTCATCATACAATCCAGGATCATGCATATCTTCCAGTGGTCCTGTCTCTTTAATTTCCTTTTAATTGAGCAATTTCTCAACTTTTCTTTTTCTTTCTTTTTTTTTTTTAAATATATATTTTTTATTGATTTTTTACAGAGAGGAAGAGAGAGGTATAGAGAGTTAGAAACATTGATGAGAGAGAGTCATCGATCAGCTGCCTCTTGCACACCCCCTACTGGGGATGTGCCTGCAACCAATGTACATGCCCTTGACCGGAATCAAACCTGGGACCTTTCAGTCCACAGACCGACGCTCTATCCACTGAGCCAAACCGGTTTCGGCTCTTTCTTGATTGTGATATTTTTTAAGAGTATAGATCAGTCATTTTGTAGAATGTCTCTTATTTTGGGTTTGTCTGATGTTTCTTCATAATTAGATTCAGATCATACATTTTTAGGGGGGATACCACAGAATTGTGACCCTCTCAGTACATTATACCAAGAGAAACATGATGTCTCTTTGTCCCAGTATTGGTTATGTTAACTTTGACCACTTGCCTAAGGTGGTATCTGCCAGATTTCTCTACTGTAAAGTCCCTATTTTCCCTTTGTAATTAGTAAGTAATTTGTGGGGAGATAACTTTGAGACTACTATGTAAGTATCCTTTTCCTAATCAGATTTCACCCGCTAGGTTTTCGTTTTATATATATTTAATTTCAGAGAGGGAGAGAGAGAAACATCAATGACAAGAGAGAATCATTGATTGGCTGTCTTCTGCATGCCCCCTATTGGGGATCAAGCCCACAACCCGGGCATGTGCCCTTGACTGGAATTGAACCCTTCATTTTGACCCTCAGTCTGTAAGCCAGTGCTCTAGCCACTGAGCCAAACCAGCTAGGGCTCACCCACTAGTTTTAATATCCATTAATGATGTTCTAACTCAGACGTGGGCAAACTACGGCCCGCGGGCTGTTCTATCCGGCCCACAGAGCTGAAAGAGCGGAGGGTTCTCTTGCTCTCCCCTCCGCTCCTTCACCAGCAGCCCAAGATGAGAGTGCCAGCATGGTCAGGTTGCTTTTGTTCCGGCCCTCCGGTCCAGTTTAAGAACCCATTGTGGCCCTCGAGTCAAAAAGTTTGCCCACCCCTGTTCTAACTCCATCGTTTCTTCTATATTTATTACTTGCCACCCCACTGTAAGGATAGGCTTTCCCTGCTCCCCCATTTATTTACTTATTCATTGTCAGGAACTGTGAAAGGTTTAGGATTGTGCCTTACTTGCAAGCTAATAAGTTAGCCTGTTACTGTTTCTTAGATGATGGCAGTGATACAAGACTCTTGGGTCTGAGCCAAAGGACTTTATTATTCATGGCATGGCAAATTGCATGAGCTTCATTTGGTTTGCATTGGTTTCTCAAGTCCCACAATTCCCCCAGGATGACACAGGTGGGCCTAGATAGATTCCTGCATATGCAGTGGGTTGTGCTCTAGGGAAGGAGCACTGAGCTTTGAGAATTCACCACTTTTATAGCAGGTGGAAGCAAGCCTGTTCTCGGTCAGAGGTTGGGAAGACATTACGTCATCCCTGAAGGTGGCTCACTGCACACAGTCCTGAGAAATGGCTCAGGTGAAGAGTGGTCAGAGCCTGGCATACTAAACCAGAGTGCATCAGGGCACTTCGGGTCCGTGGTTTATTGCCTCTCTCAACACTCATGTAGTGTTTATATCAGGGTGTATTCGTGGATTTTTATGTTATTCAGCGGGTTATTATTTATTACCACCATTATTTATTTGGCCCCTAGGAACCCCTTCACAATGGCTCCTGTGTCCTTTTGATATATCCCCATCCTTCTTTGAGCATTTTCTTTCTGGCACAAGATGTTTCAAGATGTATTAGTTTCCTACAGTTGCCATAGGAAAGAATTACAAACTGGTACTTTGTAGTTTAAAACAACAGAAATTTATTCTCACAGTTCTGGAGACAGAAGGTCTGAAATCAAGGTCTAGCAGAGCCAGGCTTTGAGAGTTCTAGGGAAGAGTCCTTCCTTGCCTTGACCAGCTTCTGGGGACCTCAGGTATTCCTTAGCTTGTGGCAGTGTAACTCCAATCTCTGTCACTGTCTTCACCTGGCCATCTTCCCTGTGTGTCTGTATTTGATCTCCCTCTCCTCTCTCTCATGTAGACATAGCCCCTTCCCCTTAGACCACATATTAACTTTTTCTTCTTCCGCTTTATTGAGATATGATGTTTCATATTGAACCCAATTAAAATGAGGCCTTTGTCCCTTTTTTGGCCATTTAAGGTATTATTGATCTTATTTACTCATTCATTCTATTCATTAATTGTACACTTGCATGTGCAATTTATATCTCTTAAGAGCTAGGGATACAGCAGTGAACAAAAGAGAACCTTCCCTGTTCTTAGGGAGCTTGTAGTGTCTGGCAGGCATGAGCAATTAAATAAGTAAGTAGGTGTTATAATGTATTAGAAGGTGATTAGTGCCATGGAAATAAAGCAAAAGAGAAGGTTAGGATATACAAGAGGTGGGGTTTTAAATCAGATGGTCGAAGAAGGCTCATTGAAAAGATGCCATTGAGCATGCATTTGAGATAGTGAAAGAGTGAGCCATACAGTTATCTGGGGAAAAGCATTGCATATAGAAAAAAACAGCCAGCGCATGTCACTCAAGCAGGCTCATGCCTGGTGTGCTCTGGAAACTGCAAGGTGGACTGAATGGTATATGGTGATGTGGCAGTAGGGCAGAGAAATAGGAAACGAGGTAGGATGGAGCACATGGAATAGCATATTATAAGGATTTTGGCTTTTACTCCCAATGACAAGGGAAGTACTCTGTAAAGTTATAAAAGATCCAATATTCTATGTTGTCCAGTAAATGTTTTAATGAAAGTAATATAGGCATATGGAGATAATCCCAACAGAATGAAAGAGTATAAAATGAAACTTTATAGTTTCTTGCCCCATATGTTATTATATACTATTTTTAGAACTATCTCTCAACTTGTGATTGTTTCTGTAATTCTACATTGCTACATCTGTAACACTAAACTCTAAATTCTTCCTTTTAAAGAAATGCTTTTTGTAAATTGAACATTTGTCTGGCATATAAATGAGGATTAATTTTGGTAGTTCCTATAGTTGCCTTTCTATTTACACTCTTCCTCAACGATTTTCAACTGGTGTCCCGCAAGAATTTTAAAACCTGCAATACCTGACTTGTCAGGGGCACTTGGACTTCTTTTCCCTTTTATTGTGAAATTAAAAATGCTAACAGCCAACATAACAGAAGCCGTCTGGTATGAATGCCCTGTCTTAAACCATAAATATATCATATATAATAAAAGTCTAATATGCTAAGTGTCTGGTCGTCCGTTCAACCAATCAAAGTATAATTTGCTAATGATATGCTAAGGCCGCCCAACTGCTTGCTATGACGTGCACTGACCACCAGGGGGCAGATGCTCCGACTGGTAGGTTAGCTTGCTGCTGGGTTCCGGCTGAACGAGACTAAGTGAGATGGGCTAGACATGCTCTGGAGCCCTCCTGCAGTTCCTCCCTGGCCCTGATCATGCACCAGTGGCATCTCTCGGCCTGGCCTGTGCCCTCTCACAATTTGAGACCCCTGGGGGATGTCGAAAAACCGGTTTCAGCCTGATCCTGCAGGCCAGGCCGGGGGACCTCACTGGTGCACAAATTCGTGCACTAGGCCTCTAGTAAGTCATATAATAGAATTGCATCTGATTGGTTAATTCTGGATATCAGAAATTCTTATGTGCAAGTATAGGCACCTGCTTTTTTAACCAATCACTTTGGAGCCAAAAGGGTGGGTAATTGCTATTATCTTTTTTTGGTAAATGAATCAAAATTACACCTATTATTTTGTGTCAGATTAGCAAAAAGTATGATATATTTTTTGGTGTGCCACAGAATTTGAGTAATTTGTTTATGTATGCCATGAGATGAAAAAGGTTGAAAATCGCTGTTCTACCTCCATTTCTACTCACATCGGTAAAACCTCTTGTGACCACCAGAGGGAGCAAAGTTCATTATAAAGAAGAAGGGTTTTATTGTTAGGAATTCCAGGACTTTCTGTGTGTTTCAATAGTATTGTTAATACCTTGGTTCTCACTGACTAGTGTCTTGCTCACCCCCCCCCCTTTTTTAATCCCTTAGATCTTTAAAATTTGTGTATTTACATGGGATCTTATTAGTAACTTCATTTATCTTCATTTTACTGATCTGATAACTCTTAGACCAGCATCATTGTATTATATTTGTGTATTGTTAGCAAAAGTAAATAGTATAAATGGGAGAACTCACACTTTTATTCTGATAACCAAATAAGTGGTTATTAGCTATCCAGTAGTCATCTGGCCTTTTTGTAAAACTTGCACTATTCATCATTGTCAGGTTATCTTTTACCTATAAAAAGTCATTGAATATCAGAGTAGATAAATTAATACATTTAGTGTATTTACATCTAAAGCTAGTCATAACTTTTGAAATTTCTGTTTTAAAAATAATTGGGTAAGTATTTTTGCCCAGAAAATGATCTTTGATATTGTTCTCATCATTCAGATTTAATTTTTGTCAACTATCAGGTATTAGTATTGAATTGGGTTTCTTTTCACTAGCTGCCTTATGCTAGAGAATTATTCTGTAAGGTACATTTTTTTCATGTATTGAACCTCTCATCTCAGAAAGAACCTCATGTAACCTGTAACCTTTATACTTGCTAGTATAAAGCTTATATACATGTAGCCTACAGGCTTCTCAATGCCTAAGACCATGTTGGACTCATCTTTTGTTTCCTGGCCGTACTGCCTACAAGGTGTAGCACAGGGCACAGGTGCCTACTAAATAATTCTTAGATTATTCTATTGTTCTTTTCAAATAACACTAACTCCTTTACATTTTTCTTTTATCACCTATTACTAAACATTTCCTGGCTCCTTTCTTGTTTCTCCAAGATCCAGGGCATAACTTATGCTCAGTATTAGGGGGATTGCTTTGTTTAATTCAGCTAGCATTTATAGAGCACGTACAGGATGCTTTTAATTTCTAAAAAAGACCTGCCTGGAAGTAAGTAGCAAATTCAGCATTTATGGTTAAAAGAGATTAAAATATACCCACATAGGGAAAGTGAATTTTGAATTAAGATTTGAATGTTCCCCACATTAAATTATATATATATATATATATATATATATATATATATATATATATATACACACACACATACATATATATATATATATATATATACACACACACACACACATATATATATATATTTTATTTATATTTTACAGGAGAGAGATAGAGAGCTAGAAATGTCAATGAGAGAGAAACATCGACCAGCTACCTCTTGCACACCCTCTACCAGGGATGTGCCCGCAACCAAGGTACATGCCCTTGACCGGAATTGAACCTGGGACCTTTCAGTCCGCAGGCCGACGCTCTACCACTGAGCCAAACCGGTTTCGGCCCCACTTTTAAGGTGATACGAATATTATGAAGCAGAAGCCTGTATGATTAAATATTGTTTTTCCCAAGGATTTAGCCTGTATTGATGTTTTAACTACAGCCTATGTTGATTCTAAATTTCCTTTTGAGTCCTGACCTTTTTCTGTGTGATCAGGGCTCAGTTTTTAGACCAGGGTCACAAAAAAATGTATTTTAAAAAGTAAAATGCCTGCAGGGACCAAGCCACTAAGGTAAGATAAATGAGTGAAGTGGGCTGGAGTTTGTATACAGTCATAGCAGTTGTGGCCTACAGGAGAGTGCGTGCCCTTTTTAAACAGGGGAATTCAACCTTAGCTCCAGCCGCTTATTACTGTGAGTGCCAGTAGTGCCAGATCGGATACGAAATCTAGTTTTTATGTGAAACCTCTTAGTTCTTAAATGTGAGCCTATCTACAGATTACATTTAACTTGAGGGGATCTGCCTATTTTAGTTTTAGTTTAACCTGTCTAAATATTTCCTGAGCATTTCTACATTAGTATTGCAGGTGGACTTCAAACACAGGTTCAAGATAAGAGTCATCAACTCTTTATTCTCCTCATCTGCTTTCAACTGTTTTCTTCTCTCTTATTCCCTATCTTATTTTATGGTACTGCCATATACCTATTTTATATTTTTTAAATAAACTTTTATTGTTCATATTATTACAAATGTTCCTCATTTCCCCCCCCCCCCTCTATTGCTCCCCTCCACCAGGTTCCCACCCCACCCTCTGCCCTTCCCCCACTCCCCCATTGTCCTCATCCATAGGTGCACAGTTTATGTTCAGTCTCTTCCCGCATCCCCTTCTCCCCTTTCCCCCGAAAATTGTCAGTTCACTCCCCTTCCATACCTCTGATTCTATTATATTCACCAGTTAATATTGTTCATCAGATTTTTAAAAAATATATATTTTATTGATATTTTACAGAGAGGAAGGGAGAGAGATAGAGAGCTAGAAACGTCAATGAGAGAGAAACACTGACCAGCTGCCTCTTGCACACCCCCCCCCCCCTGCCGGGGATGTGCCCGCAACCAATGTACATGCCCTTGACCGGAATCAAAACCCGGGACCTTTCCGTCCGCAGACCGATGCTCTACCACTGAGCCAAACCGGTTTCGGCTGTTCATCAGATTTTTTAATTCCCTTGGTTTTTAGATTCACTTGTTGATAGTTATGTATTTGTTGTTCATAATTTTTATCTTTATTTTCTTCCTCTTCCTAAAGAACCCCCTTCAGCAATTCATATAATTCTGGTTTGGCAGTGATGAACTCCTTTAGCTTTTTTTTATTTGTGAAGCTCTTTATCTGGCCTTTGATTCTGAGTGATAGCTTTGCTGGGTAAAATATTTTTGGCTGTAGGTTCTTGTTATTCATCACCTTGAATATTTCTTGCCATTCCTGTCTGGCCTGCATGGTTTCTGTTGAGAAATCAGCTGACAATCGTATGGGTGCTCCTCTATAGGTAACTACCTGCTTTTCTCTTGCTGCTTTTAATATTCTCTCTTTGTCTTTTGCTCTTGGAATTTTAATTATGATGTGTCTTGGTGTGGTCCTCTTTGGATTCCTTTTGTTTGGGGTTCTGTGTGCTTCCTGGACTTGTAAGTCTAATTCTTTCACCAGGTGGGGGAAGTTTTCTGTCACTATTTCTTCAAATATGCTTTCGGTATCTTGCTCTCTGTCATCTTCTGGGACCCCCATAATTCTGATGTTGGTTCATTTGAAGTTGTCCCAGAGGTTTCTTACATTATCTTCAACTTTCTGGATTCTCTTGTCTTCTTGCTTCTGCGGAGGAGTGTCTTCTGGCTCTTTATGTTCCAAATCTTTGACTTGATTCTTGTGATCTTCCATTCTGTTTTTAGGACTCTGTATAATATTTTTTATTTCAGAGAATGTATTCTTTATTTCTAGTTGATCCCTTTTCATATCCTCCTAGGTCTCGTTTATTTTATTGGCCTTTTCTAGGAAATTCTTGAAAAACCTTATAACTGTGGTTTTGAACTCTATATCCAGTCGCTTGTTGTCCTCCATATCTTTCGTTTGTGATCTGTTCCCTTGTCTCGGCATTTTCACAGCTTCCCTGAGTTGGTAGGGTGGCTTTGTGTGCTAAGGTGTCCTATATGGTTCAGTGGGTCAGCCTCCCAGTTACCTGAGGTGGACACTCTTGGTGCACCCCTTTGTGGACTGTGTGTACAGCTTTATTGTAGTTAAGACTTGATTGTTGTTGGTATCACTGGGAGGAACTGACCTCCAGGCCAATTGGCTGTGGGGATCAGTTGTGTCTATGCCGGGAGATAGCCTTATTTGACTGGACTTGGAAAATTGTAAAAGTCTCTGTGCTCAGCTTGGATGGAGCGGAGTTTCAGGGTGGAGCCTACAGCCTTGGCTTCCCCTCAGCCCCGCCCTATGAGGTTCCTGAGTCTCAGTGTTCCTCAGTGTCCTTTGGTACTCGCTGCAAGCACCTCTGAGAGAAAGGTGCCCTCGAGTTTAGCCTGCTACCAGACAGTTTAGTCTCTCCCCCAATGAGCCTGGAACTGGGGTTCAGTGCAGTTGGAAGTGGGACTCAGTGCAGTCTGGAGCTTTTGTCTCCTTCCCACTAGGGCAATCCAGCAGCACAGTCTACAGTCCGTCCTCTGCGTGCAACGTGTGCGACTCCGGGGCTCTGTCTTTCACCGTTCTCCTGAGTTTTCACCTTACAGCCTAGCTTCCCTCTGAGCCTGGGTCCCCAGGGTATTGCCCAGAACTGGGGTTCAGCACAGTCCGGAATTTTTATCTCCTTTCCACTAGGGAACGCCTGCCAGGCACTCAGCCGCCCCCTCCTCTCCAGCTCAGTCCTCTCCCCACATGTGCACTGTGTCTCCGTACCTTAGGCTTTTACAGCTCCTCTGATTTTCCTTCTGGTTTTCTCTTTCCTTCTAGTTGTAGAATTGCCAGTCAGTCAACTTTCCTGTAGTTCTGGATAATGCCCATTTTGTATTTTAGTTGCAATTTTTTGAAATTGTTGTGTGAGGCTGCAGTTAGGTGTTTACTTGTGCCGCCATCTTGGTTTCTCCTCCCATATACCTGTTTAGTCAAGTGAGAAACCTAGGAGTAATCTATGAACTTTCCTTATCACTTCTTAGTGGCCTAGTTACCAAGTCTCACTAGTTTTACCTTCTAAATATTTTACATCCACCAGTTTCTTTCCCTCCCTATTACTTTAATCTTCATATGTCATCATCTCTTAGCTAGGTGTTGCAATACCACTTAAATGTTATCCCTATTTTGTATTGTTTCCACTCAGTCCTGTCTTCAACATTGCTTATAAGTGGCTTATTTTATTTTATTTTATTTTAAATATATATATTTTATTGATTTTTTACAGAGAGGAAGGAGAGAGGGATAGAGAGTTAGAAACATCGATGAGAGACATTGATCAGCTGCCTCTTGCACACCCCCCACCGGGGATGTGCCCGCAACCAAGGTACATGCCCTTAACTGGAATCGAACCTGGGACCTTTTAAGTCCACAGGCCAATGCTCTATCCACTGAGCCAAACCGGTTTCGGCTAAGTGGCTTATTTTAAATAAACATGGAATTTTAGGTGAGCCAGAGGGAAGGAGATACCTTAAAAGTGGTTGAAGAATATTTGCAATAGACAATTCTCCAGAATAAATCTGTTTTTGAAAAATATCTTTATGGAGTAGAAGGATTTTCAACAAAAACAATGCAGGAAAATCCAAAATTCCTAGTCTGGGTTAATATTGTTGAGATTTAGGTAAATTGAATTGTCTATAGAGGGCAGTGTTTCTCAATTTAAAGTTACTGTAACTTCCTATGAAGATAAAATGCACTTATATTGTGTTTATTTTGTGTTTTTTGTTTCCTTTATAGATATACATTATAGTAAGATTAGAAATTAAAATTCTTAGCTATAAGTAATAAATCAAAATGTAATGTTTTAATGAAAGATAACTATATAGCCCCAATATAAAGAACATTTTTCTATCCAAAAATGTCTGGTCTTGGAATGATAGATGAGAACTAAAAATAAGAAAATATTTTGTTTTATTCAAGTCATAAAAGAAAAATAAGCAACATAAATTTTATTTGGTAATCCAAGTTAATTAGAAATTTTAAAGAAAATTGGTATCTTGTATAACTAAAATTTTCTTTTACAAAAGAAATCTTAAGACTTATTTGTGCAGTAAAACAGGATGTATATTTTTGTAAGTGAAGCAATTATACATTTGAGTAGACTAATTGGATTACGTTAGCAAAGCCATAGGCAGAAGAGTAATCTTTTTGAAATGGGTTATTATTTCAGACTAGAGGCCTGATACACGAAATTCGTGCAAGGTGCTCAGCCCTCACAGCCCCGGCTGCCTCTGCCAGCGCTTACAGCACCAGCTTTATCCAGAAAGTTGTCTGGATGATCGTCCTGAGTCTGGTCTAATTAGCATATAAGTTCTTTATTACATAGGATTAGTTTTAGTTAAAAGACATTTTGGGTCAAATGTGTTAGCTTCCATATATAAGTAATATCTGATACAGAAAGCATGATGAATTAGTAAAAACATAAAGTGGCTCTACTGACTTTATAATTGCACGCTATGGAGCTATAGAATTTTGAATGGTTGTGTATATGTATTGTTTGCCAGTTTAATCCAGTGGGCCCTTATTTGTGGTTTTAAAATGTCTAATGTTTTGTTAGCTTCAGAGGGGAATCGACAAATCGAGATTCATCTGATAGATAGTATTTTCACATTTCTTCCATGCTTTTATTTATTTATTTTGTTATATTTGTCACTTTATGAAAGGAAACAGTATGTGCCTGTATGTATGTTTATACAAAAACTTTGAGTGACAACTTCATTCTTCATTAAAAAATAAATAACTTAGTGGCATATCTTAGCAAAATTTGTGAATGTTTTTAGGGCTCACATTTTATCTTTAAAATAACACCATAGTTTTGTACCAAAAATCTCATATAAAGTTAGTTTGGAATAAACATATTTGCAATAAAAAAGAAGGAATTCTCATCATTAGCAGCAACCTGGATGGAATTGGAGAACATCATGCTGAGTGAAATAAGCCAGTCAATGAAAGAGAAACACCACATGTCCTCACTCATTTAGGGTTAATAAAGAATATTATAAACTAATGAACAGAAAGATAGATATAGTGACAGTAAAGCAACAAGCAGACTGTCAAATTACAGAGGGGAGGGGAGGGAGATCTGGGGGAGATAAGAGATCAACCAAAGGACGTGTATACATGCATATAAGTACAACCAATGGATTTTTATGAGACAGAGAGAGATTGAATTTTTAAATGTCTAGTTATTTTGTACAATAGTTGACAAAATAATTTTTATTGCTATTTTAATCCTGTGTCCTTTCTACATGTTGATTTTTATAGTCCATGGAGCATTACTCTTATATTTTATTCTGTGGGATTATTCTAAATTTTTGTTCTTTACTCAGTATTGCACTAGATTTCTAGATTTCTAAGTGCTATAGTCTTTGTTTTCTTTTTAGATCTATTTGTGTTGTAAAACTAGAGGTGACTATGTTAATTTGTCCTTTGAGATTCACTTGAGCTAAGATTTATTGAGCCTTTCAGGTTGCATTACTTAGCATAAAGTAATGCTGTAATCCTGCTGAAATCTTATAATAATAATGATTAATTATATGTCATCTGAAATTTTTAAAGAATTTATGCACTTTGTGGTTTGCCCAGTAAATTCAAGATTCCAAATCACTTAGTTTTACTTCTTTTCTCTAGCATTTCTGCTGATTAATCCAAAATAATGAAATCATGCAGTATCATTATTGTTATTGGGCTGTGACTTAGGAAAAAATACTGAATTAGAAGATTTTATGATTTTCAAAAATTATTATTGATGAAAACACACATCTATACCTTTGTGTTTGTGGTAGCTTTCAAAAAATTTTAAATTGGCGTTGTTTTCCTTTAGACCAACAACTAACCTCCTTTGGCTTTATCCGGAGTTTCCAAGGATGGCTGATGGGGTGCTTCAGCTCACTCTTCCCTAAGTCATGATGCTGTTTTGTCATTTTCAGCTACTCTGAGTCATTCTTGTCTATCATTAAGGTGTACAGCAGCTTTTTTTCACAGTCTAGCTTTTTGCCAGGTGTAATCTAGGCATGTAAATCAACTCTGAGTAATGAAGTAATGGAAGAATTAACATATTTGGTATGTAAATATGTTATGTTATAGGATATGTTAACTTAAAGAACTGTTTGACACTGTCCTTGGAATCCCCTCAGGTCAGGCCTTGGTATGGGTATGTGTAAGTTCCTAAAGTTTTAGCACATCAGAAATAATATCATGAAAAGCATAACTTTAGAATTAGAAATGTAAATAGGTTTCTGTGTTTGAGAGAGTGTATGTGTCTCTGTACGTGCGCATCTTTAAGAGGTTTTTAAGGAAACACATTTGTATTAACCTCTACTAAGGCTAAAAACCATGTATTTTTAATAATTTGTTTTCATTTTTGTGCTGTAGTCTTTTTATTACCTTATGCTTGTTGGAAAAGAGTGCAGTCACTTATCTCCTTTTTTCCAAGATGACAGATTAATTTTAGATTATTTAAATAATTTAGGCTCAAGAAAATATACAGTTGCAAAGTGAACAAGACAGCAGTTGCAAGTGTCTATTAAGTTATTTTCACAGATTAATGCAAAATGCTGCAAAATTTTGGAAAACTTAGAATATACTTCTATTCAAATAACACATTTTTAAGAAATGGGTTTATTTTAACCAAAAAATGGTTAAGTATTTTAACCCACCTCCATACAATGACATTTGGTTTAAATGCCATTTCAATCACATACTTTTATTTATTTATTTATTTTAATAAATCTTTATTGTTCAGATTATTACAATTGTTTCTCCTCCCCGCAGCTCCCTTCCACCCGGTTCCCGCTCCCCGCTCTGCCCTTACTACCCTCTCCCCACCCCCCCGCCACCATTGTCCTCATCCATAGGTGTATGATTTTAATCCGGTTTCTTTCTGCACCCCCCACACCCTTTTCCCCCTGATAATTATCAATCCACTCCCTTTCTTTGCCCCTGATTCTATTATATTCACCAGTTTATTCTGTTCCTCAGATTTTTAATTCACTTGATCTTCTTCCTCTTCTTAAATAATACCTTTCAGCATTTCATATAATTCTGGTTTGGTGGTGATGAACTCCTTTAACTTTTTCTTATTTGTGAAGCTCTTTATCTGCCCTTCAATTCTGAATGATAACTTTGCTGGATACAGTAATCTTGGTTGTAGGTTCTCACTATTCATCACTTTGAATATTTCTTGCCAGTCCCTTCTGGCCTGCATAGTTTCTGTTGAGAAATCATCTGATAGTCTTATGGGTGCTCCCTTATAGGTAACCAACTGCTTTTCTCTTGCTGCTTGTAAGATCCTCTTTTTGTCTTTTGCCCTTGGCATTTTAATTATGATGTGTCTTGATGTGTTCCTCTTTGGATTCCTCTTGTTTGAGGTTCTGTACGCTTCCTGTACTTGTAAGTATTTCTTTCACCAGGTGGGGGAAGTTTTCTGATATTATTTCTTCAAATATATTTTCAGTATTTTGTACTCTCTCTTCTTCTGGCACCCCCATAATTCTGATGTTGCTACTCTTGAAGTTGTCCCAGAGGCTCCTTAAACTATCTTCAACTTTCTGGATTCTCTTTTCTTCTTGCTTCTCCAGCGGAGTGACTTTTGGCTCTTTGACCTGATTCTTGTGTTCCTCCATTCTGCTGTTGGATTTCTGCATAATATTTTCCATTTCAGTCAGTTTATGTATAATTTTTAGTTGGGTCTCATGAAATTTATTGGCCTTTTCTAGGAAATTCTTGCATAACCTTATAACTGTGGTTTTGAACTCTATATCCGCCATCTCTTTCGTTTGAGATCTATTTCCTTGTCTCGGCATTTTTGCTGTTTCTCAGAGTTGGTAGGATGGCTTTGTGTGTGTTGGAGGATGGCCCAGTGGGTCAGCCTCCTCAGTTACCTGAGGAAGACACTTGGTGCTCCCCTTTGTGGACTGCGTATACAGCCTTGTTGTAGCTAAGTCTTTTCAATCACATATTTTTAAAATCTATTCACCATAACTTTACATAGTCCTTTAAAAAAATTTTTATAGTAAGCACAAGCAGAGTGGTCTTTTAATGCCTGGATATTATAAGATGTTTTGGATAAAGTATTTGTTTGTATGAATATAGTAAACACTATGCTGCTCACTTTCCTAGGCCACTTTCTTTTTTTCCTGTGTATTGGAGTTCCTCGTCAACTGTGTAGACACAGAATCATGGAGGCTTGAGAATTGCTAGGTACTTGAAATGTAATATATAACCTTGAATAAGTGTGTTTTATAGATAGCCCTCATTTCATGCAGAGGCCTGTATTTAAATAACTCATATCATTGCTATTCTAAATAGTGCTTTTGCAGTCAAACATCTGAAAGGTGATTGACTTTCCCCCATAGCTCCATAATTTATAAGAAAACATAAAATGAAAAGACTAAACCAAGATGATTTTGGTGCATTGTGTAATCTTAATATTAGTATAGAGGATAAAGACTAAGTCTGTTCAAAACAGATTGGTTAACTTACTGATCAACAAATTTCATAACATAACTCCTTTTTATTGTTTAGTTTGTGTTTTTTTGCATTTAATTTGTAGGTGTTGGGTATCTTTGATTTTATGTCCTTTGAGAAATTTATGATCGGGTACTTTATTTATGACATCGTAGCCTCAGCTTAGGCAATTGATTGAAATACAATGAAGGGCAATTTAGTATGAATTTTTCTAAAAGCTTAAATTAGGAAAATGAACCAACAGTGCAAATGTGAGATCTTTTGGAGTAAGTTAGGAAGGCAATGGCAGGTTAATTTCTTTATACTTCTTTTGGTCTTTTATTATTAAAATCTTATTTATAATATTTTATATAATTTGCTTTTAGAAATTTGTAGTGTATTGTCATATTTTAAAGTTGTTAAGGAAGATTATAATTCACTGAGAATATATATGTAGAAAAGAGTTTGTAAATTATAGAGTATAATGCCAATAAGTTATTTTTATTATGGTACCAACTATAATATTTAACAAGGGCAAGAATTTTATTAATATACTACCAAAAATAAATGGGATATAATGTTAGTGTAACTGGGAAAGTTAGTGAGTGATAACATAGCACATGGTAGAGTATGTTGGATAAGTGACTAGGTTGAAATTATAGAGATATTATTCAGAGGGAAAAGTTAATACATTTCCTTTTGTGTGTGTGTGTGTGTGTGTGTGTGTGTGTGTGTGTGTGGCTGCAAACCCTGAATCATAAAGAACTGATTTAGTTAAGTCTTAAGTCATATTCCTTTAATTTAGTTTTGGAAAATATAGTTTTTCTCCATATATATCAAATCTATTGGCTGTATGAATTAGATTTTGTTAACCAAGTTGAAAATAAATATGTTCATTTAAAAGAAATATATTTCAAAGGTTTGGGTTTCAAACACTGAATGCTACAATGTTTTCACTCTGTCTGTAGAGTAATCCTTTTGTGGATGCAATACAGTTATTCCCATCACAATGCATGCGAAGCAAGACTCTCAGCTATTTGACACAATCTATAATTTGAGACCAAAAATATTAGTAACTTTGCAGCTTTACAGTTAGAGCTACTAGATGTTTATTGGTCTTTCAGTATTTAGAGTATGGCAGAGGTGAAAGAGAGTAGGTTGACTTTTGGATACAATTAAAATACCAAATTTAAAAAATACATGCTCAGGGTAATTGAAAGGGAAAGAGGAGCATAAGAAGAAATAGATTTTTATAACAAATTTGGGGTTGACTTTCTAGGTGCCTGTCCTTGTATGGAAAGGTTCTGTGTTAGAGATGGCTATTTATTTATTTATTAGAGGTCCGTTGCATGAAGAGATTCGTGCTATAGGCCTTCCTTCCCTTAGCTTCCAGCACCGTTTTTCCTCTGGCACCTGGGACCCAGGCCTTCACTCTGGCCAGAGTTTGCCATCTTCATCTTCACTGCAGACTCCACTGCAGTCTTCACTGTGGCATTCCGCTCCTGTAGATCACTTTGTCCCCGCCCTCCCTGTCATAGTAGGCATCCTGCCCCTCCTGGCCACTCTGCGCCTGGAGACACTGGGCAGCCGCCATCTTTGGCCTTCTAATTTGCATACTCACTCTGATTGGCTGTGGGAGTAGAGGAGGTACAGTCAATTTACATGTTTGTCTATTTTTAGGTAAGACTAGAGGCCCATAGGCCTTCTTTCCCTTGGCTTCCAGCACTGGTTTTCCTCTGGCACCCGGGACCCAGGCCTTCGCTCCTGCTGGAAGTCTGCTGTCTTGGCTGCAGACTCCGGAGTTTGCAGTCTTTGTCTTCGCTGTGGCCAGAGTGCCGCTTCTGTAGATCCCTGCCCTCCCTCTCATAGCAGGCTCCTGCCCTGCCTGGCCACTCTGTGCCTAGAGCAGCTGGGCGGCTGCCACCTTTGTCCTTCTAATTTGCATATTCCCTCCTAATTGGCAGGTGGGTGTAACTGAGTGATGGTCAATTTGCATGTTTTTCTTTTATTAGTGTAGATTTATGACAGTATTACTGATGACTCCCTTGCCCCCTCCACTTAGCCCCTGGCTGACCCCATACCTTCCCCACACTATTGTCTATGTCCATGGGTTATACATATATGCTCTTTGGTTGGAGATGGTTATCTTATGGTAAAAAACAATTTAAACTGGACACTGGCAGTGAGGCTAGATTGGCTTGGGGACAGGGGTCAGTGTTCTGACCAATACAGAAGCATTCTGGATGGAAATGCCAACTTTTCTCATATGCCTAAGTTTTCTTAATCGTGTGAAATACAATGATGGAAACCGGGTATAAGGAAATTGTCACATTCTTGCCTTGTCTCTTTCTGTTATAGCTGCAGACAGAATAATCAGTGAAGGTTTTATGATGCTATATTTAAGCTCACTAAATAGTTTAAGTATATTGACTCATAGGTAACTTGAAGTAACTTTAGGAAATAGGGCAGACCTGAAAGTAACAGAATCCTGTAGTTAGATTAATTAAAACTCCTAATGGAAGGGTGAGAAATTATACCTGAAGTTTATATGAATAAGCCAAGTCCAGAAGAAATACAAATCCAATGACTAGTGAAAGATGCAGAATTTCACTACTAATCAAGAAATGTAAGATACAATAGTGCAGTGTTTCCCAAAGTGTGGTACGCGTACCCCTAGGGGTACGGGAAGAGTTTGGTGCGGGTACACGTTGCACCGGAGTGTGGTGGGGATATGCACTGCACCGTGCTTAGCTGCGCCTAATTCTACATTCTCATTAGTCAAGTCAAGACAGTCTTGTGAGGCGTGAGATGGTCCGGTGTGCAAATAAATGTTATTTATAATATAACTTTTATTTATATTTTATTATGAATAATTTTATTTTTCGTTTATTATTATTTTGTGTATGTACCGTATTTGCCGGCGTATAAGACGATCTTTTGGCCCTGAAAAATATGCCTCCAAGTGGGGGGTAGTCTTATACGGCAAGTATATAACAAACTCTGTATTTTTAGTGGAAATGTTAGGGGGTCGTCTTATACGCCCAGTCGTCTTATACGCCGGCAAATACGTATTTTTCAGGGCCAAAAAAATCATCTTATACGCCGGCAAATACAGTACCAAAAAAATAAAATAAATACATATATTTTGATTGTTATTAAAATACATCCTTTTTTTTTACGAGGGGTACTCAGCGTTATGAAAATTATAGAAGGGGTACACATATGTCAAAAGTTTGGGAAACACTGCAGTAGTGTATACTTTCTTTTCAGCTGATGGGTTGATTTAATAGGCTGCTGGCAAAGCATGAGGAAATCACAGGCATGTACTTTTATTGGAGTGTGAATTGACAGCAGACCTCTGAGGCCACCTATACATTTAGCATCCTTTGGTGTGAGGACTAGCTTCAGCAGGGCCTCCTAACTAAGCAGAGTCATGGAAGTTTTTATTCCTATCCCTTCCAGGCTGGAGATGGGACAGGTTGTGTGTGGTAGAAGCTCTATCTCCAGCAGCTGCTTGGAGGTGTTAGGTAGCAAGCCTGGTTGGGGTGGAGGAAGGCAGGCAAACTTTGACCAAGGAAAGGCAGGAAATGGGAGGGAACTGGCAGTGAAATTGCTTTTCCTTTCTTCCTCTTCTGAGACTTTGTGGTTCATTTATCCTGTGTGACTAGCTCAGTAAAGCCAGCTCAGTAACCGTACTGTCTTTTACTTGTTTTTCCTCCTTACCTTCCTTACCTCCCTTTACCTCTCATTCTTCATATCCTGGTATTTCACCTCCTAAGATTTCCTGAGCTTGCAAGCTTTGCCTAGGTTCTTTTCTTTAAGGAATATAGGCTAAGCAACTAACCATCCAACTTCTGAGCCTCTATTTCACAAAAGTATTTGGAAGTTCTAGAAGATAATGTGTATGTGGACATGCACTGCAGTGTACCTTACTGAAAGGTTGGAAACCATCTAAATGGTCATCAATAGGGAAATGGTTAGATAATGATATGTAATAGAATACTTTCTAGCAATAAAAGGAATGTTATAGAAAGTTGTCCATGATATATTATGTGAGGTAACGTGCAGTTCATTATGGTTAGTTTGACCCCATTTTGACAAATTAGGTCACTAGACAAATCAGGTGTGTTTGTGCCCATATGTGATTTTCAGAATTTTCCTCTGGGTAAATCTGTCACTGCAAACTGAGCCAGAGTTGCTTCATAATAAAGGATGGAAACAAAATATGAGAATATTACTCCATGGGATTTGGAGGGAAATAATGAAATATAACTTTAAAATCTATGTAGATTATACTTTTCCCTTAATAGTATTTACTAACATTATAATTGACTGTGAATACTTATCTCCTCTTTCCTCTAAACTTTAAGTTCTAAAAGTTTAAGAAAACATATCTGTCTAGGCCACTAATATACTCCTAGTTAGAAGGCAGTGACTATAAGTTGAATTAATAGATAAATGAGAAATAATACATCTATTACAGTGAAGTAAATATCTGTTTCCTAGGTCATTTGTAGAACTATTGCTACTGAGCTTTTTGGACATAAATTATGATGCTAAAAATGTTTCAAAGCTATATAAGTGGAACCAACATTCTCAATTCATTTAATCAAACAATTTAATTTTATATGTTCATACCATTCCATAAAGTGAGATAGTAAACCACCATTCTGTTTCCACATTATGCAGCTTAATTATAAACTCAGGGTCAGACCTATCCTGGGAGGCAGCAAACCAATAAATCAGTATTACAAATGATATGCCCCAAAGGAGTGTTTACCATTTACTTTAGCCAACTTATAAATGCATAGCTTAAAACCATAAGTAATTAGATGGGGTCTGGAATAAAGTGAATGGCAAGTTTCTTGGTATTTGAGAGTTGTTACCTCCGTTTTGCAGATTCTCAGTCTAAGTTGTCACTGATAGTCTCTGGGTAGGTGTTTCATGTTTCACTTTTCAATAGAAAAACTACATAAACTTGATTATAACGACTAGGAAATAAAAATAAATCACTTAGAAGCAGCAAGTTTTCTAGACCATTAGAAAGAATTTCTTAAGCTTTTGGAATCTTAAGCTTTTTAATCTATTTTTGGCATAAGTAAACTAATAAAGATACATCTTAATGAAGATTTCTCATAATTGTTTTAATAATAAAACAAGTATTTTATTTAAAATTTAAGTATACCCCAAAATACATCCTTAATTTCTTTTTCCACTAAATCAAGAAAAACCACAAATGTTGGGAAAATGCCAGGCTCTTGTTCAATGAGCATTATAATCAAACTGTGAAACCACTTATAGATCTCTTGATAGATTGCCAGTGACCACCAAAGCCTGTGAACTTAAAAACATTTAATTTTGAATATTTAAAATACAGTTTATATTCATCCAAATTAGGTAGTAGAACTATCATCTACAGCTAAACATAGATAAAAGTATACTTGAATAATTAGGTTGATGTACTTGATATTTTTCTTATTAAAAGAAATATGATGATGCCTTGTCTTTGAAATATTTGAAAATGGAATTTTGAAGTTTTGGCTAACGTAGTTTAAAAGTCACTCTCTTATACTACGGTGCTTATTGTTTATATTTAATTTTGTAGTCTTTAAAACTTTAACTCACAATTTGTTATGGGTGTTTTGAAAATAAATGACTTCATATTTATTAATTGTTATAAAAGTTACAACTTCATTGCAAGAGACTGCTTCTAAATCACATGTGTAGTAAATATTTTTATAGAAATATGGTCATAAATAGCCCAGGAAATCCCTATTGAATATGCTGTATTTATATTTCAATTTTATGTTGTTGATTTGCTGTTTTAAAATTGAATATAATTAGAATAAATAATATGCTAATGCCTTCATTTTGCACTTTGAGTCAAAGCTTACTAAATTAAACCTTTACTCCCAAAGTAACTTCTTGATGAAAAATACGCAGTTTACTGGGTTTAAATCTTTTCTTGAGATCATGATGTGTCTGATTTTTCCATTTGTAAAATTTAGAACATTGTATAATATAACTAGATGCATAACAGTCTTTTCCTTGTACAAGCATCCCTCATTTAATAGAATCCTGAGTAAGAGGAATTTATGAATTAAATAACTAATTGACTTAAACTTTTCCTCTTCCCCCTGGAACTTGAGATCTTGGCATTGTACATACATCACTAGGCGGGGAGTCAGGGTCCTCTCACTGCGAATGTTATAGTTGAATTAAAATAAATGTGTGAGAACATCTTTTAAATGTACCAACAGCTATTAGTGAGTTCCCTAGTCCCTAATAAACAGACCTTTATATTGAGACTAGAATAGTCACAAAGGACTAGTCTTCTCATTTGCCTGTCATTGTCAGGATAGTCATCTGCTATGAGTCTTAGTTATTATGAGCTGAATCTCCTTAGCTAAGCTATGATTGAGTACTTGAATCTCTGGCTTGATGAATTGCTGTTTCCTCACATGCAAAGATGGTAACAAACTGTAGATATATAATTGGGGGGAGATTTTAGGAAAGAGAATAGTAAATTATAATTATAGAAAAGTGCAAAAAAAAAGTTAAATTGTTGAACATGGCTTCAAAATTAGAAATGTTAAGGTAGACTGGGGCCAAATTACTAAAATCCTATCTAATAAAGATGGAGTATGAAAATTGACCGTAACTCCACAACGAAGATGGTGGCACCCACAGCCAATGAGGCAAATTCGCAACAAGGCGAGAGTCAGAAGGCGGCTCTGGCCGGAGCGAAGGCAGAACGGAAGGTCAGTGGCAGCAGCAGGGGAAGGAAGGCCTGTTCCTGCATGGCTCTTCGTTCATCGGGCTTCCAGTGTTAGATATTTCTCTTCAATAGCTGGGCTATCTTAAGCATTCTGGTATACTACCAAATTGCCTTCTCTCTGTTTCTACCTGTTTTTATTTAGATTGGTCAATTCCTGTTCATTTCATGAAGCTCCCAATCCACACTAATTTCCCCTTTCTCTAAATCTCCCACATTTATTGTTTCTAGTATACATTTTAATATTTGATCTTATCAATTTTTCTTATCTGTTTTACATGTTAACATCCTAAATCCCTGGTAATATTAAATGTCTTGATAACAGGTACCTTGATTTATATATCTTTCAGTGATAAGCTCAGTGTTTATTATTGTGTTGAATTGAGTGGAACTGAAAAATGTTAGGTATATTTGTTAACATAAATTATGCTTCTTTATATGGACATATGCTCTTTGGATGTGGTTCTAACAATTATATTGACGTCTTTTTAAAAACATTCCAGCCGAAACCGGTTTGGCTCAGTGGTAGAGCGTCGGCCTGCGGACTGAAAGGTCCCAGGTTCGATTCCGGTCAAGGGCATGTACATTGGTTGTGGGCACATCCCCGGTGGGGGGTGTGCAGGAGGCAGCTGGTCGATGTTTCTCTCTCATCGACATTTCTAGCTCTCTATCCCTCTTCCTTCCTCTCTGTGAAATATCAATAAAATATATATTTTTTAAAAACATTCCAGTTACTGAATCATGCTTATTCACTGACTAAAGGCCTGGTGCCCAAAATTCATGCACTTGGGGAGAGGTCCCTCAGCCTGGCCCGTTCCCTCTTGTAGTCTGAGAACCCTAGGGGCTTAAAAATAGTGGGTCTAGCCGAAAGTGGTTTGGCTCAGTGGATGGAGCGTCAGCCTGAGGACTGAAAGGTCCCAGGTTCAATTCCAGTCAAGGGCATGTTCCTTGGTTACAGGCACATCCAGGAGGTAGCAGGTGCTGATTAGGGGAGGAGGGCATGACTGTTTCCTGGGACTGTAGCTATGGAAGCTTTGCAGAGGGTCAGCAGGCCTTGGTGGGGTGGGCTCTGGCCAGCAACCCTATAGCAGTGGTTGTCCTTGGAGGCGCTGGCGGGGGGCAGGGCATTGGGGGGGGCAGCGAGGCCGAAGGGGGAGTACTGTCAAACCTTCCTACTCGGCCCCATTCTTAAAATTGGCTGTTTTGCAGCTGTACCTGCTCGAAGCAGGGTGGGGGCCAGGCCAGGGCAAAGTCAGGCGGGCTAGGAGGGCGGGTTTAGCCATGTCCCCAGCACGATTCGCAGCACTTCTGCTACAGAGACAGCGCTGCTATTAGTGGGGGGAAGGGTCTGACCCTGGGGGGCGGAGGTGGCAGGGGTGACAGGGGAAGAGTTCATGGGTTGGGGGGTGCAGACTGCAGCTCCCCCAAGGCTGGGTCTTCTCCCCATCCGGTCAGCCTCCCTGTCCCCCTGGGGGTGCAAGGGCTGGGTAAGGTGTCCATGCAGGGGGATTGGAAGAGCTCCCCATGGCCTCTTCCCTCTTCCTTTTTTGTAGTCTGGGCTCTTGTCAGGTACTCTCCTCAGACCCCTGGGAACTTGGCTCTGGCCAACCATCCTCTGCTGTGCGCAGCCTCCTGCTGATCTGTCAATATGCAAATCGGTCGTTACTGGGATACCATAATAGACAACTAGCCTATTACCTCTTTATATGTATAGATGGGCTATCTTGTGCCATGCTGTAGGAGAGAAATATTAAACTAGGATGTATATTATCAGCATTGATAAGAAGCTAATGCTTATAATACAGCAGATTTTTATGGAATAATATATTTAGTGTTTATGTATGTCTGTATATCTTTACATTTTATTGTATGAAAATCTCTCCCTTTTTTCAATTAATTTTTGTCTCCTTCAGGAGAAGCCACTCATCTAAATCATATGAATGCTTATAATTTTTCTCTGACTACTGATTATATAAACTTTCTTAGCACTGATCTGATTATTGAGGTCTTTTAAGCAATAATCGACTGGCAAAGAAAAATGTAATTTTTTCCTAATCTAGTGGGCCAGTGAGCTAGTAACATTTGATCTCTCACTGAGACAAGGTGAGATGGAATAAGAGACCTTTTCTTTCCTTAGGAATCTGTAGGGGAATGCTAAGAAAATGTAGGTCCCTCTTGAACAAAGAGATTGGGGATAATTCAGCCCACCAGGATGGTTTAGGACTGAAAGAGCAAGCGGGATTCAACATGTAAAGGACTTGCATATGGCTTTAGTAGGTGCAACTCAGTTGATTGAGTGTGTTCTCCAGTGCACCAAGAGGTCACCTGTTTGATTCCTGGTCAGAGGCAGATTCTCTCTCACCGATGTTTCTATCCCTCACCCTCTACCATTCTCTCTCTAAAATCAATAAAAACATATTTCAAAAATAATAAGTAAATGAAGGACCTGCATGTGGCAGGTATCACTCCTCTCTACTTGCTAAGGAATATATCTTCCAAATTAGATAGATCCTGATCATATTCTCTAGATGTACTCATAATTTCTTCCAGGCTTGTTTTAGTGGTTGAATTATTCTAGCATGCTTTGTGTAGGAAGAGAGAGCCAAAGATCTGTGTTTAGTCTGCCATCTTCCTATTGTTTTAGGATAAGCTTGCTGTTTATACTGTTTTTCTGATGTTTTCAGATTTTCCTTTTTTTCTTTCTAATTCTCTTTGGTAGTTAGTGACTTTTAGGTTTTCTATTTAATATAATTTTCATATACTCAGTAAGCTTTTGTGTATAGTGTGATGTTATAAAAGATAATTTATTTGATCTCTTGCTAAATAATGGTCAGCATTTGATCATACACATGATCCCCTACTTAGGATATTTTGATTTTATGATGTGTAAAAGTGATATACATTCAGTAAAAACTATACTTCAAATTATGAACTTTTATCTTTCTTGGGCTAGTTGGAACAATACTGTCTCTTGTGATGCTGGGCAGCAGTAGTGAGCCACAATGCGCGCCCCCCGCCCCCCCCTCCCCCTGTTGAGGGACACCAATCACAAGGGTAAACAAACAATACTCTTCGGTGTGGTGTTGCCAGAGTTTATTGGATATTGTGTTTTAGTGGTTTAGTGTTTCACATCCCATCATGTCTTCAAAATGCTCATTTGTGTCCCCTGCTTCTGGTGAGAAGAGGAAGGCAGTCACTCTTGAGATGAAACTCAAGATAATTGCCCAACTGTAGGCAGTTGTAAGTGTTCTGAGCATGTTTAAGGTAGGGTAGGCTAAACTATTATGTTTGATATGTTAGATGTATTAAATGCATTTTCAACTGGTGATATTTTCAACTTGTGATGAGTTTATCAGGACATTAACCCCATCATAATTTGAGGAGCCTGTGTATTCATTATGTGAATTTTTCTGATATTCTTCACAATTAATTGAAAGGTATAATGGAAATACCTTTTAGTGTTGCATGTTTGTAGTTTATTTCATGCTTTATCAGTCTCTTATCAAAGGGATGTTCTGTATGCCTGCTGTTTCGATAACCAGTGTTTTCACATGTTCTTGGACCAACTGCATCCAAGGTGAAGTTTGCCGTGAATTCTCTTCCAGCTGACCCTCAATAGTAACAGAAAATACCACACCAATTACTGCCCACCCATTAATGGTCTTCTCATCTCCAACCTTGCATGTAATTGCTGCTGTCAAATACAATTACTGTCTACACAAGTTTCTTACCCTGGGAGCAATCATGCGTGTCATGGCTTGATGTAGTTAGAAAATGAGAAGAGCAGTTTTGAAACTTTTTGAAGGTTTTGCTTATAAACTTACCTACTTTGAAAATTTAAAACTATAAAATTACCATAGCCTTTTTGTTTTTAGAAGACTGATCTGAATATGTCTGACAGTGACAGGAGAATAACAAAAAAAGATTTGAAGGTTCATTGATTGTAATTATATTTCTGAATAATTAATTATGAATACATTTTCTTTATGGATTAGTACCATATTGGCTGCAGTTCAGGAAACTTAATTCTAAGGTGGTGTAAAGAATATATACCGTGTTTCCCTGAAAATAAGACATCCTCTGAAAATAAGATCTACTTACATGTTTCTCCCGAAAATAAGGCCCCCAGGATTCACAGTTTGTCTGGTTTGTGTTGACAACTACCATACTACCGTACCGTATACAGGTAATAAATTTCCTTTATTTTCATTTAACAATAAATGTGTTACCGTATTCTTCTTCTTCATGGAAAAATAAGACACCCCCTGAAAATAAGACCTAGCGCATCTTTGGGAGCAAAACTTAATATAAGACACTGTCTTATTTTCGGGGAGACAAGGTACTAGTTAAGTCCAGAATTAGTTGGATTTTGTGATTATAGTGATAAGGCACTCAGCCGCCCCCTCCTCTCCGGCTCCGTCTTCTCCCCGCGCGTGCTCCATGACTCCGTACCTTAGCCTTTTACAGCTCCTCCGATTTCCCTTCTGGTTTTCTCTTTCCTTCTAGTTGTAGAATTTCCAGTCAGTCAGCTTTCCTGTAGTTCTGGATAGTGTCCACTCTATATTTTAGTTGTATTTTTTGAAATTGTTGAGTGAGGCTGCAGTTAGGCGTTTACCTCTGCCGCCATCTTGGTTTCCTGGTTTTAAGTCTTGACCCTGCAACTGACTAATGTGGAATCTGAATCCAAATGGTAAAGATTCAGCCAACAACTTATCCTTCCCCTCTGAGTGAAGGAACATTTCAGTATTTCAAATAATATAGGCTGAGGCGATGTAAGAATTGGCAAATTTTATCCTATTGACTGCCAAACTGTAGTCTTTCTTTAACTGCTGATGCAACATAAAAACAACTTAATGGATTTTGAGTAGAGAGAAATGGAATAAACTTCTTAAGCCTCTGTGAGAAACATTTCATTGGAGTGGAAATCTGGAGGCTAGAGTAGCCAAAGTTTACCCCTTCTTGTAGATGAAGTGGATGGAGACAAAAACTAATGCATCTTTGGCAGCTTTATTTTTAATTCAATCTGATAATGGCAGATTATTTTTGAAATATTATTTCTGCATAAGATATAATTTTCCTCTTTTCCCCACCCCCCATGAATAAAAAAGTTAACAGCAGCATTCTAATATGCTTTGTGCTATTGCTTCAGAATAAGAAATTAATCCTAGAAAGAAGGAATATATTTAGAATACACTATATTCAAATTATAGAGTCATATTTGTCCTAAAATTATTATTATAACTGTATTATACTTTATGTGCAGAGATATCCATCATATGTTTATGAGGGGAAAAGTGAAAATAACCTAAATAGGTAACTATCAGATAATGGTTAAGTAATTTATAGTACATTATTACTACATGGAATGTTGAGCTGGTTTTTTTCAAGTTTGTAGGACTCCTGCTTCTAGACATGGAGTCATAGAAATGAGATTTACTGTTTGCCAAAACAAGAAGAAAAGTAGACATAATAGATAAAACCATCGTTTTAGAAATGGCACTAAAAGTTATATACAACTAGCAGAGAAGGGGAACAAAGGAGCTCCGCAATGGCCTCGCTTATTGCCTGGAAGCAGTTTGCAGGCTACAGTAAAGGGAGGACAGATCCCGTTGAGCCAGAAAATGCAGGACCAAATACTAGAGAAGATGTTCCTGCAGAGCAAGTGAGAGTTCTAGAGATCTGCAGAGGTGTTCCTCTGACTGAATACTAATCTGTATGTGTGTGTGAAAGGGAACTAAGAGACTGGGAAAAGAATTACAAGAAAACAGTAGGCCAAACCATTCTTGGAGCTGACATAGGACTGAGAATATTTCATTTCTTACTAGTAAGAGTGGAAAGAAAATGTAATATATGGATCATATGGTAGAGGCCTCAAAAGGATTTCATTCAGTAGTGAGGCTAAATTAAGCTCTAGATTGAAGGCTGCTCTGCCCCTTCCTTAACACAGCTTTAAAGTGTACCTTGAAAGAATCAAATTGATTCCATATAATTGAATTCATGCCAAAACTAAGTCTAACATATTTTAAAGGCCCACAACAAAACCAGCAAACAAGAGTGTAAAATTTACAATATCTGGTTTACAGTAAGTCTCTCAAGCATTTGAGGACAGCAGCAAAATATCACCTGTAACCACAGAAATGATAGAGATGAAAATAGCTATTATAAATATATTCTATATATTCACAAAAGTAGAGGAAAACATGAACATAATGGGCAGAGAAGTGGGAAATACAAAAAACCCAAATGGACTTCTAGAGAAGAAAATAATATCTGATATAACCCACTGGATAGGATTAACAGAAGCTTAGATATTGCATAAGAAAGGATTAGTGAACTTGAAGATGTAGCAAGTGAAACTAAGAAAAATCAAGCACCGAACATAAAAAAGACTGAATAAAAATGAACAGAACCCTAATGAAGTTTTGTTTTAGAGTTTTGTTTTATCAGGAGAATATTAGATAAATATTGGCAATATCAAGCAATGTAGCATGTTGAAGTCCCAGAAAGAAGACAAAATGTCAAGAATATGGGAAAATATCAAGCAATGTAGTATGTTCGAGTCCCAGAAAGAAGACAAAAATCAAGAGAGAGAAAAAAAACCAATTTAATAAATGATAGCTGATATTTTAAACATTTTATGAAAATTATAAATCAGAGTATTTCATCCTTTGCAGTATTAACATTTGAGGCTGGATAATTCTTTGTTGTAGAAGGCTGAACTATGTATTGTGGGATTTTAAGCAGCAACTGCAATCTCTACTTATTAGATGCCAATAGGACCATTTACTTACAACAACCAAAAATTGCCCTAGACATTGCTAGAGATCCTTGGAGGAAAAACAGATAGGGAAATCCCCCAGTTGAGAATCACTGCCATAAACCCATAAATCCAAGAAGCTCAATGAATCCCAAGCAGAAGAAGCACCAACTCATAATTGTATACCATTTAAGACAGCTTTAAAAATGAAGGTGAAGCCGAAACCGGTTTGGCTCAGTGTTAGAGCGTCGGTCTGCGGACTGAGGGGTCCCAGGTTCGATTCCGGTCAAGGGCATGTACATTGGTTGCGGGCACATCCCCGGTGGGGGGTGTGCAGGAGGCAGCTGGTCGATACTTCTCTCTCATCGACGTTTCTAGCTCTCTATCCCTCTTCCTTCCTCTCTGTAAAATATCAATAAAATATATTTTTTTTTAAATGAAGGTGAAATTTACTTATCATGACAATAGAGATTTATGAGAAAGCCACAGGTAACATTACATTCAATGGTGAAAGAAAGGAAGCTTTCCATTTAAAATCAAGAATAAGACAAGGAAACTTGCTTTTACCACTACTATTCAACATTGTACTGTAAATTCTAGCCAGAGCCATAAAACAAGTAAAAGAAATAGCATTCATATTGGAAAGGAGGAAGCAGAACTAGCTCTGTTGACGGGTAACATGATTCTTACAGAAAATCCAAAGACACTCCCAAAAAACTCCTGGAGCTAATAAGTTAATTCAGCAAATTAGTGAGATATAAGAGCAACATACAAAAATCAGTTGTGTTTCTATACACCAGCAATGAAAACTAAATAATAATAATAATAATAATAATAAAATTCATTTACAATAATATCCAAAAGAATAAAGTGCCTGGGAATAATTTTAGCGAAGGAGGTGAAAGGTTTTACACTGAAAACTACAAACGATTGTTGAAACAAATTAAAGAAGACCCAAATAAGTGGAAAGATTCATATATTGGCAGGTTTTATATTGTTAAGATACAACAGTACTACCCAAGTGACCTACAGATTCAATGCAGTCTCTTACCAAAATTCTAAATGCCATTTTTGCAGAAATAAAAAAAGCCAGTTCTCAGATTTAGATGGATTTGCAAAGGACTCAAATAGTAAAACAATATTGAAAAAGAACAAAATTGGAGGATTCACACTTGCTATTTCAAACACACTATAAAGCTTCAGTAATTATAACATTGGTACTGGCATAAGGATAGACTAGTAGAATAGATTTGAATCTAAAAATAAAACCTAATGTTTTGGCCAATTGATTTTAGATAAGGGTATCAAGACTCAGTGGTGCAGAAGTGGGCTTTTGCAAAAGTTGCAATTTAAGCCTTTCATACAGTAATACATCCAAGTTCACTGCTTCTACGTTACATGTTTTGGAAGAATCTTATTTCTAAATTTAATCTTCATCTTGTGTTTTTTAAAGAATATCAAGGGACAGAGTATTGAATATTTGATTTTGGAACTTGTTTCCCTAAGAGTTTATTTGGCTCTTTTTCCTTTTAGTTTATATTTCATTTCCTCTGTCCCTTCCACTTTCTTCCTTTCTGCCACCTAAAAGTTTTCTTTATGGTTAAATTTTAGGTTTTACTATGCAGTTTAGGTTCTTTTGGGGGGGGATTTTAATTTTGTTAATGTAGATATGATTTTCCTGACCACCTTTATTTCATATTTTATTTTTTTAATATTCATCTGAGGATATTTTTTCCCTTAATTTTTTTAGAGAGTGGAAAGGAGGGAGGGAGAGAAGAAGGGAAAAGAGAGAAAAAAAAACAAAGAAACATCAATGTGAAAGAGACACATCAATTGGTTGCCTTCCACACGACCCTTCAGTCTGGGGGCCAATGCTCTAACCACTGAGCCAAGCTGGCCAGGACTCATTTTTCCTCATGGAACATCCATATTTTCTACCTTGAACCTAGCTAATATAATCAGTTAGGGGAAATGGCTTTTAGGTGACTTCTCTGGCTCTAATGGAATAACATAGCTTCTAGTGGCTACTCATTCCACTGCTGTGACGACCTGAAAGTCCACTTGCCTTTTTGATACCATCTTGAAATTGTTACTAGTGCCTTGAGAAATGGTAGATGGTCAAACTTTTAGTAATCCTTACCAAAGTAGTATTTTGTAACCAGTTTAAATACACATTGTTTTAACCCTTGTGTCTTTTTTTCCTATCTTTTATCTCCCCTACAGTCACCAGAGAAGAAAGGAAAAGAAGCAAATACTGGTTTTGGTGGACCAGTTGTTAGTTCTCTGTATCATGAAGAAATCATCAGGTAATTTTTTTTCTGGTCTTTGATAATAGGGATATCTATCTATCTGGATATATATTGTGTGTGTATTTATATATTTTTGATCCTGAAAACTTGGATTTGTGAAGAACTTTTTCTTAACCTGAAACTGATTTGGTGGTATATTTAATAAGATCATAAATGGCAGGAAAGGATTTTTAAGATGTATAATAATTAAAATCAGTATGTCTGAATCAGTGCTAGATAGTAACCCTTCCCACTATATAAATATTTGGTAGGGCAAGGATTTGTGTCTCAGAGAATCTAAAGCTTTGGATTTTTGTTGTTAGTTTTCCTCAAAATGCCATTATTTTAAAGATTTTAACTTTTATAGTTCATTCATTCTAGCTACAAACTAAAGACCAATTTGGAATATAAAATGGTACACTAAGAAAAACGTTGTGGAAGTTCCTCAAAAAATTAAGCAGAGAATTACTCTGTGACCCAGCAATTCTAATTCTAGTTCTGTATCCCAACAAATTGAAAGATAATCTGAAAGACATATTTGACACACTACGTTCATAGAGCTCTATTCATAATAACCAAGAGATAGAACCACCCAAGTGTCCATTGAATAAACAAAATATGATATGTATAATGGAATATCATTCAACCTTTGAAAAGGAATGAAAATTCTGAAACACAGCTAGAACATGGGTGAACCTTCAGGACATTATTTTAAGTGAAATGAGCCAGTCACAAAAAAATAAATAATGTATGATTCTACTTATATGAGGTATGCAGAGTAATCAAATAACATAAATAGAAAGTAGAATGGTGGTTGTCAGGAGCTGGAGGAAGGGAGAAGTTGTTATTTAATGGGCACAGTTTCAGTTTTGCAAGATGGAAAAGTTCTGGAGATTGGTTGCACAACAGTGAATTTACTTAGCTCTACTGAACTGTATACTTAGAAATGGTTAATATAGTAAATTTTATGTTTGTTTTTTTAAAGAAAAAATTTTTAAAGGTCATTTTGTATTTAATAAAGGTCTTAAATTTGATGTTATGTGTAAAATTTATTGGATAATATTTTTCTTTCAGCACTGTTTGTGTAAATCAGGAAAATAATTCTGTCTTGCTTTAAAGTCATGTGACACATTTTTCTAAGATTGCTCCTTTACAGATAAAAACAAAATAGGAATCTCTGATGTTCTTACTCTTTTTGAGTTATCTGAACTTTACTTTTCTTATTAACATGAAGTAAAGGAGCTCTAATCTTTAAGTGGAAAATTGGGATTACCTAAATTTATTGAAGGGAAATACCTATCTTCATAGAATAAAGAGGAAATTGTACCAAACTGTTATGCTTCACTCTTGCAAAAGAGTTTGATCACAATATCCATCACATAAGGAAGTGATAATGAGAACTCCCGGGTAGCATTCTGGGAGGGAAGTTACTGATAACACTGTGAATAAAAAACTTTAAATGCTCATAGTTTCTAGTTAATGATCAGTCAGTTAATACTAGGAATCCTCTCTTGAATCTATTTGCATAGCAAGCACACCATTTTTTGTTAAGATTAAATGCATTTTTTTGTTATGAAAGGGAAAGGCAGATGGAGAATTAAGGAGAATAAAGATACCCTTTAAGGCTTATACTGGCCTGGAGTACATTTGCTATCCTGATGCCTATTTGGGTCTCTGAAAACTCCTGGGGAGCCCATACAGTTTTGAGGAAGCATAGTTTAAAACACATTTTCAGAGCTTAATCCCCTTACCCCTTAACTCTTATATATTCAGAAAATGTTTTGGGGCACTTAATTATATATTCCATCTTTAGAGTCTACTTAAAAATTGCATCTTAGAACTCTAATCCTACAAAGTTTATTAAATGTTCAGATTGTTTCCCCAAGGAACTGATAGTTTAGTTAGGAAAATAAATTGAGATAGTTTCTTGACTTTGCTTTTTAAAAATCACCAATACATACTTTCTAATAATAGCAATTGCTTATCTATAAGTAGTAATGATCCTTATTTTGTGTGCTGATTTCTTTAAGGGATCCCAGACTCTTAGTATTTTTAAAAACAACATGCTGAGCACTGTTCTTTTGGAATATCCAGTGACTTGACTAATTACAGTGCCTCTACAGAACAGAAAGCAAATCGCATGTACTCCAATTGAAGTGAGAGTAAATGTCCTAATATAGAGCTAAGCTACACTAGAAGAGTTAACCTACCTGATTACCCTCCATCCAATTCCCAAAGAAGTGACTCTTACATTTAAATCAATTTCTGTATTTAGAATTGGATCATAAGAAACATAACAAAATAATAGCGCATTTTTATATAGAGATTTTAATTCAACTCACATTAATTGTAAATCTATGAGACAAAACATTGTGGATATTTGTGCTTCTAAGCTTCTTCACCTTTTAATAGTATGTTCTCTATATTTTTTACATCTGTATGAATGTTTAATAAACATTATTGGTTAATGGAATGAAATATGAACCTCTGCCATGGCAAAACTGGTTAGTCTTGGCCTTATTTCATTAGGTCATCGAAATATTAGTCTTCTTATGATATGATCTAAGTTTTTGTGTTCCGAAACATATTGTTAAGATATGAAACAATAAGAAACATGAATATGAGAGCCACAGAAAGCCTTTTAACTATTACAAACAGTAATTTTATTACTACTACTAGGGGCCCAGTGCATGAATTTGTACACCTTGAAAGAAATTGTAGGCTGCATTGGGCACAGGGACAGGTCTCAGCCCATCCTCTGTGCCCCCGCCTGGCCCCTCCCACTGTGGTCCCTGGTCACCATGTCTACTGGTAGCCCCACTCCCGCTGCTTCCATGTGCAGACTGAGTTGGCCCCACTTGCACCCATTGACGACTGATGGGCTAGCCCCAGCAGTGGGTGCAAGAGGTAGCTATCGACCTCAATTGCCCCTCAGGAGCAGGGAGAGGTGGAGAAGCCCTAAGGGGCGATCGGGGCCAGCACCGGGTGCCTGCACCGAGTGCCTGCAGTGGCTCTGGCACTGGCAGCAGGTGCAAGTGCCTGGCGGGACTTGGGCATGCAGGAGCAAAGAATTTTCAGTAGAGGCACACCCGATGACAGCAACTGGCACCCCACCTTGATCTGGCACCCCGCTCACCTGTTCCACCATCCCACTGCCGACGCCCACCATGTTCTGCGCACACCCCCAGATGTCAGCACACGTTATAGTGACTGGTTGTTTGGTTGTTCCGCCATTCGGTCTGTTTGCATATTAAGGTTTTATATACTAGTATATAGATAGCAGATCAGAAATTACAGCAACTACTGATTTTCTTTATTTTTATAATTTTTACTGTTCAGATTATTATAGGTGCTCCTCACTCCTTGATTCCCCACCCCTGCCACTGTCTTCATCCATAGGTGTAAGATTTTTGTCCAATCTCTTCCTGCACCCCTCGAACCCCTTTCCTCCTGAGAATTGTCAGTCCATTCCCTTTCTATATCCCGGTTTCTATTATATTCATCAGTCCATTCTGTTCTTCAAATTTTTTATTCACTTGATTTTTATATTAACTTGTTGGTAGGTATGTATTTGATGTCTTTTTGTTGTTTTTACCTTTACCCTTTTCTTCATCTTCCTCTTCTTCCTCTTCTTAAATAATACCCTTAAGCATTTCATGTAATCCTGGTTTGGTGGTGATGAATTCCTTAGCTTTTTCTTGTCTGTGAATCTCTTTATCTGACCTTCAATTCTGAATGATAGCTTTGCTGGGTATAGAGTAATCTTGGTTGTAGGTTCTTGCTGTTCATGACTTTGAATATTTCTTGCCGTTCCCTTCTGGCCTGCATAGTTTCTGTTGAGAAATCATCTGACAGTCGTATGGGTACTCCCTTGTAGGTAACTAACAGTTTTTCTCTTGCTGCTTTCAAGATTCTCTCTTTGTCTTTTGCCCTCGGCATTTTAATTATGATGTGTCTTGGTGTAATCCTCTTTGGATTCCTCTTATTCAGGGTTCTGTGTGCTTCCTGAACTTATAAGTCTATTTCTTTTACCAGGTAGGGAAAGTTTTCTGTCATTATTTCTCCCAAAAGGCCTTCAATATCCTGCTCTCTCTCTTCTTCTGGCACCCCAAAAATCCAGATGTTGGTACGCTTAAAGCCACCCGAGAGACTCTTTACACTATACTCAGAGTTTTGGATTCTTTCTTTCTGCCTCTCTTCTTGGATGTTTTTGCTTCCTCTTATTCCAGATCTTTGGTTTGACTCTTGGGATACTTTGATCAACAATTGAGTTTTTGTATATTCTTTATTTCAGACAGTGTATGCTTAATTTCTGACTGGTCCTTTTTTTTTTTTTTTTCTTTTTCATTCTCATTAAGGTCCTTGAAGGTCTCTTCAAGTTTCTTAGTGATTTTTAGAAGATTCTTAAGTAATCTTATAAATGTGGTTCTTAACTCTGTGTTGTCCAGTAGTTTACTTTCCTCCATCTCTCCCATTCGTGACATGCTTCTGTGTCTCCACATTTTGGTTGCCTCCCTGTGTTGATGGAGTTGCTTTGTGTGGTAGGCGACCTATAGGAGCCAGTAGCTCAGCTTCCCCAATCACCCAAGGTGGTTGCTCTTGGTACACCCCTTTGTGGACTAAGTGCAAAAGTCTTGGTGTAGTTAAGCCTTGATTGCTGTTGGTATCACTGGGAGGAATTGACCTCCAGGCCAATTGGCTGTGAGGACCTGCTGTGTCTATAATGGAAGAACTGCTGCGCTGCAGACACACTTATGGTGCAGGCCTTGTTTCAGTGGGGCTTTGGTGCTCACTGAGTCTGCCTCCCTGAATGTGTCACTTATGGATGTGAGGAGTTGAAATCTGGTGTCTTACACTGACCACTAGGTACACTTGTTTCTGGATCTCCAATGGGGTGCAGTTCAGCTACTGTCTGAGGCCACCCTGCAGGAGCTACAGCAAGAACCACAGTCCTCTCTCCCCTGTTTGGAGCTTGGAGGCTTTGGAGCTGTCTGTTGCAAGTTTGCTAGGTTAAACTGCAATAGAGTAGGCCATTCATATACAAAAGCCGCTGCTTGGAGCTTGGGTGTGTTTGTAGATTATGCGGGGCAGAGTCTCAGGGCATCACTAGGCCAGGGCTTGGCAAACAGTGATGGCTTTGCCTCTCCTACTGGGTCCCTAAGTCTCATGCCCCAGTACAGCAAACAATTATTTTTGTGCGCAGCTCTGCAAGCAAGCCACCCTCTCTTTCTTACCCGATCGCAGACAGTCCAGCTTCTCTCCAGAAACTAGATTTCAGAGAGATCGGAAGCTTGTCTTTCTTCGAGTTAAAGAAAGCAATGCTTGCCACCAGCCGAAATCCACCGCCAGCCTGTATCACACTCGTGTTCTCCCCCCCCCCCCCCCCAATACCTTAGTTTTTCAGCACTTGTGCCCTGACTCTTTTCTCTTTCTGGATAATTGTAGAACTTCCACTCAGCCAGCTTTCCCGTGGTTCTGGGTGATAAACATTTTGACTTTTAGTTGTAGTTTTGAAATTGTTGTGCACGGCAACAATTTAGATGTTTACCTACGTCACCATCTTGGATCTCTCTGATTTTCTTATATTAGAGAATCCATTTTATAATTGAACTGAATTCCAGCATAACAACTAGATCACAATAAAAATTATTCTACATTGAAATGTTGGGTTTTTCTAGTAAAGGACCAGATATAATCCTTATTGTTTCTTAAAATATATTGCAGAACAGTAGTTTTATTGCTAGCTTTACCCAGTGGTCAAATAAGTTTCTATTGAACAAGTACAAAAAACATTTTACATAAATGTTAAAGGCATGTTTAAAATTAAATATCCATTGCATTTTAAAGTTATTTATTACATGTTCTATAAGCTAATATCTTTTTAAAGTATGATACTTTGTAAAACACTGTGTAATATGAAGCAGAAATTATCATGATCTGTCCAATTATTAAGTATAAGACTATAGTTGCAACATTGGAAACAGGGTATTATTAGCTTTCATGTAATCAAATATTGCTTGTATTTTTTTTAAAAAATATATTTTATTGATATTTTACAGAGAGGAAGGGAGAGAGATAGAGAGCCAGAAATGTCAATGAGAGAGAAACATCGACCAGCCGCCTCCTGCACACCCCCTACCGGGGATGTCCCCGCAACCAAGGTACATGCCCTTGACCGGAATCGAACCCGGGACCCTTCAGTCCATAGACCGACGCTCTACCGCTGAGCCAAACCGGTTTCAGCTATTGCTTGTATTTTGGTGAAATATAGTAGCTGGTGTTTTCTTTTGCCAAGAGAAAGTGGTGCTTTAACTGAAGTTAATTGCAGTCTTGGTAGTATGTTCAACCGAGGTGAAAGTGACAGTAGGATCTAGAGTTTTAGAAACATGGTTAAAATGTTAAACTTGAAGGGAAAGAAAAGTTTTTCTCTACAGAACCATTATTTTTTTAAAAGAACATTAAAAATGTATTTTGAAGTTCTTAACTATATAAACCCCCTAAATATTTTTACATTGTTAAAGATCAGGAAAACCAGTTTCTAATAAATGCATTTCTTAAGGCTCCATTGTCCTGGCAGCTTTTCCGACTAATGTGCACTGTAGCTGATAAGTTAAGGGCCTACTTGAGTTTTATTGTAAATGTTTTTGAGCCATGGACCACTGGGGCCAATTCTGAGCTTGCTCCCTCCCTGTTTTGGTTCTGATCTTTATTTCCATTCTGTCAAAGAAAGCGATAACATATTTCATAGGTACAGATCTCTGTGTTACCATTCCAGAGCCCCGACCCAGTTCCTCCTGAAGCTAGTTAACGGTCTGTAGTATAACGGAGGGGACATAGTGTGAGGCTAATGAAGTACAAAAACTTATTTGGCCAAACCGCCAGCATTCAAATGTTGGTTCCACCACTTATTAGTCCCGTGACCTTAGACAAGTTATTTTTCTGTAACGTTGGGGTAAGTAACTACAGTACCTTTCTCATGTAGTACTTATGTGGATTATAGGAATACACACATACAGGTATCCGATAACAGTGTCTGGCACAAAATAAGATACTATGTCACTGTTAGCTTTAATAGTATTGTTACTCAGAGTCTCCACAGTTAACACCCAGGACACAGGACTTACATAAGACCTAAGAATCACATGTCAGTCGGTTATAGAATGTGGTACTGGTTGTTTACTTTTACAGAAGAAATTGGAAAACAGGGAAGGAAGAGTCGATGATATTAGATCTGTGTTTGGAACTATAAAAGCAAGAGAGTCAGAAATATTGTTGCTCAGCCCTAACCGGTTTGGCTCAGTGGATAGAGCAAAGGCCTGCGGACTCAAGGGTCCCGGGTTCGATTCCCGTCAAGGGCATGTACCTTGGTTGCGGGCATATCCCCAGTGGGAGGTATGCAGGAGGTGGCTGATGGATGTTTCTCTCTCTAATCTATGTTTCTAATTCTCCCTCTCCCTTCCTCTCTGTAAAAAAATCAATAAAATGTATTTTTTTAAAAAGAAATATTTTTGCTCAAAGTTACTCTAGTCTTGAGATCAGTTGTGTTTCATTTATACTGAAGACTGGCAGAAAAGGCTCTGGTGAATAAGTTTAGGAATTTGCAGTCATTTGGTTCTGTACTACATACTATAGTGACTTAATGCTATACGTGAGTTGTATACATGGAAGGTTTTATCTAGAAGTTGGCACATAAAGTTTTATCTAGAATTAGAACAAGAATTTAAAATATAATACATGAAGCCTGTAAATATCCATCTCACCCTGCAATAAGATTTGATCTTTCCTGTTATATTTTGTAGTTTTATGTAATCTATCAGAATTTTATTAATCCCACTTACACAGGCAGCCATCTGGACCTTCTCTAAGCAAGACCAGAGCAGTATACAGCTAAAATGATTGATGGGCTCTAGAATTGATTAGTTGTTCTGTGAGACAAATGAACTGTTTTGGCAGAAAATACCAGAGGTCACTGCTGTGGTCAGACATAAAGGCCTGTAGAATTTTAAAGAGATTCTTTCATTTTTGACTTACAAAGTTAAAAATTTTAAACAATAATGGATTTCGAAAATACTTTAGAAATGTCTCTTCATTGGCTGCTCTTTAGTTCTGACTATTAAATGGTATTAAAAATGAAAGTGAATGTGATTATTTTATGCTTTAATTTTATAATTTTTGGTGAAAATACAAACTGAATAAAAGTAGTATGAAAGTCTGCCACTTATACAATATTGTACTCTAATTGGAGAAAAAGCTACAATGAATATTATTTTATTGTAAGTGACTTATAAAATGAAATGGTATAAAATTCCATGTAGTTATTTATACAGAGCCTTATAGCAATCTCTTTTGTGGGAGCTTCTGTTTTTAACAAATCTGTAAGATTCTTAGGCTTCAGTAGTATTATTTTTTAATTGAAAATTTGGATTTTTATGCTTCCAGTAAGTTAAGTCACTCTGGGATACCACTGTCCCATTAATACCACTGCCCTTAGCATCAACAATATTATCCTGCTTCCTTTCATCTGTTTGGCTGGTAATAGTGAAATCCTTCCCTACTTCACTGTGTTGCCCATGATCAACATTGTGTTAACACTTTGGTGATAGGTGATAAATTGGATGACATATGTCTTGTTACATTCTGGTTATTCTTTGAGGACTATACAAGTGTGGATAGGCAAGTTGAAAACTCCCCCTTGAGAATCTGACTGCTTAGAATGAACTTGAGTTATGGATTTATTCAGCCTGTAAAACCTCAGCTGGCATAAATAATTGAGAAAGCAAAGGTTTGTCTGTGGTGCATACCTCAGGGACTTATGGCTCCCTTCCTCGTCTCTACCTCCCTTTCTTATGAAAATGATCCCAGTTGCACTCCTAGATAATAACACACCAAGCAATTAAAAGCCATGGGTGGCTGGAGAGAGGAGAAAAGGTTTAGTTAATGAGCTTTTCCTCTTCCAGTGCCCATGAGAGCTTCAGGAATGACAAGGCGATTAAAGCGAAGAGATAATTATAGATTATGTGAAAATGGGTCCCTTGAGACAAATGGGTCTTAACATAAACAGTAACTGTTGTAAGAGAGTCTTCTGGCTCTCATATTCACCCTTTTCTTATGCGCTTTATTTAGCTCCTGTGTCCTCAGTGTCATGATGCCAAGCATATAGGCAAGTCTACCTGTTTGCACATCAACAGCCTTTTCTGAGCAAGAGAATCACTCAACAACTGAAACCAATCCTTAACTTTCTCTTTCTCTCTCCTTTCTTTTTTCTTCCCTCTTTTCATTTTCTCTACTTTGTTCTCTCTTTTTTGTCTAAACTTTCTTCTAATATTTTTCTTTTTTTTTTCCTATAAGGGGTACCTGTGAAATACTAAGCACTTAGACTTGTTTACATAGTTTAGTGTATGCATGTGTGTACACACATATAAAGATGTATATATTTATGGATAGTTGTTTCTAGGTCTTTGTCATATTGTTCTACTCTCTCACCCCCTAACATATTAGAAATTCTGTTTCTTCAGGTTCAAAAATAATCCACATTCTTCTACTTTTTATTACTGCCACTATCATGCCCTTTGCATGATCATTGCTACTCTTAAAACAATCTCCTTCTCTTGGCCAGGACACTACAGACAGTTTGAAACTGTATTTCTCTCTTCCTGTGCTGTCTCTTCCCCGGATTTATAACTCGGATCTCATCATATCACTCTCCTGCTTAAAACCTTTTAATGATTTCCTATAGCACTTAGGATAAAATTTTAAATCCTTCGTATGTCTTACAGGGCCCCTCATCATCGTCATCTAATGCCAATTTTCCCTTCTGCATCACTTCTTTGTTCACTCTGCTCCAACTACATGGGCTTTTTTCCCCCCTTGAAGGTCAAATTAATCTTTGTTAGATGAATTGATTGATAGTGTTATATAAGGGTATATGATACATGATCCCAGCTTACAGTATATGCTAAAACCTTATGGTAAAATTGCTAACATTTATTGACTACTTCTTGTAAGCTAGTAATCAGAATGATCCTATGAGATGTTTTATTAATACTGTATCTGTATTTTATAGATGAGGAAACTGAGACTCAGAAATTAGGTTATTTGCCTAAGGTCACATGGTTGTAACTGTGCTCTTAACTGCTACAGTTGTAATCTCCAACTGATAAAATCAAATTTGACAGTTGTTATTATACTAATGTAGTAAATATCTTCAGTTTAAATTTTGAATTAAATCTCATTCTACTTAATGTTTTCAAAAATGTACATTACTGGTAAAAGACTTTAGTCTTTCATTTATCAGTGTACTGATGATGATGATGATGATTTCTTTGGATTAATTGTTTATATTAATTTTAGACTTAACTTAATGGTTGAGAATATAACTCAGTTCTGCAGAGCCTGTTAGTCAAGGGATTCTATATATTTTTCTGATGGAGCCACTGGTTTTGCAAGAATTGATTAGAATTGAACTGTTTTTTCTTATAGGCATTGAAAGTATCAGAAATTTTCAACCAACTTTTTTAGAGTTAAGCAGAGTTTAAGAAGTGAAAATTTATTTTCAGTAACTGGTGTCTTTATAAATCATGGCTAAATAACTTCTAGTATAATGAGTTATCTACAAGAAGTATACATTGATCTTTCCTTTGTCATTGCTTGCTTGAGAAAAGTATGTTAGTAACATATAAAATAATAAGTAGAACTTGGTATTTGAGGCTTTTTGAATTTTCTAGACCTTTACGTACACTACTTATATATCACAGTCTGAAAATAGTTATTACTTGGTAAAAGAAGATGTTGCCATGTCACGTAACAAGAGGGGGAGGAACTAACTCATTATTTCCCATAAATGATACTAATTGCAGATCTAGCAGCAAGCATTCTGAGTTGGAGGATTGTGATTCAGTATGTCCTATATGAATTCTTTCAGTTATAGTTCACTTGTCCATTTGGCACTATCGTATTATTTCTTGGACTCTAAAGCCCTATTGGTTTAAAGTCACTAATCAATTATAAGATGTCACACATTGTAAGATCTATCAGAAACGTTAAGATATGGAAAAAAAAAACACATTTATTTTAGAATCAATGTAATCTGGCAACTTATGAACAATTTCTAAATGACTATTTGTCATCCAGGATTTTAAGAACAACAACAACAAAATACACTTTTTTAAATGCTTTAGTCTGAATTTTATGTTTCTTGAGCATAGTTATTGCCCAAGTGTTTTGCCTCCTTCAGGGCTTAGGATCAAGGTATTTCAGAAAGAATACTGTACTATTTGCAAGATTTTCCCTGGGGATCATAGTACAGACTCTGTTTGTGGTCGTTGGTAATTTTACCTGGTGATCATAGTACAGGCTTTTGGTAAGATTGGATGGGTATGTTGGTAAGATTTATGGTCTTTGGTAAGATTGAATGTTTTACAAAGGTGAAATTAACATAAAATTTGAATTAAATGTTAATTAAAAATGGGGTCTTTTCATGTGCTAAATATGACAGCTATGACTACTGTTTAACCCCTGAGTTAGGAATTAACTTTACCTATTTTGCTCCTCCCAGATAAGCCTTACATGCCAGCTTCCCCAAGGTTCTAATGTGGCCTCCTGAGCAAACCATCTCCCAGCAAAGACATACTTCAGAATGCTCTTTTCCTTACATTGTTTCTTTTGGTCTGTGTTTAAATTGGCATCACTAACTTTTCCTCCTTCAGTTGTCTTTGTTTTTTTAGATGTGTTTAGTGTCTGGAACAAGTAGCTCTTCAAGTCTATCTGGGAGACATTCCTTTTTCCTCTCATTAGTAGCTTATTTAGTTTAACTTTAAGAGAGCAATTTTATTTCCCTCTATTCAAGTTTTGAAAGGTGAATAACTGTTTTGTTCTCCAGCTAACTCATTACCTACATTTGTCCCTTACCTTATATGCAGTGAGTGTGCCCAGGCTCTTTGGGATCTATCTTCCAACGTGTACCCCTAACCTTATCTCCCAATACCCGACCATAGCCAAGTGCTTGAGGTTCCCCTGAACATTTCATTTTGGTGATACTTCTCTTTCTTTTCTTCGGAATCCTTCAGTTACCCACCTATGTTGTCATCTCATCCTTCAAAGCTAGGTTGTATATCAACTCTCCTATAGAGCTTTCTTTGGTCATTCTTGATTAGCCTGGTCCTTGCTTTGGGCCTCTGCTTTCTAAAATATTGGTTTAAACCCATGGTACACAAAAAACCTTCTTGCTGATATGGTCAGTAAGAGAATTTTGAAAGACTATATTCTCTTTTACTTTTTTAAGATATCTAAAAAAATTACTTAAAAACTTAAATAATTTTCAAGGGTGAAGTCTCTGGCATTTTGTAAATAATGAAAACATAAAATAAACATCAATTTTTAGATATATTCAAAGGAATCTAAGTGCTATAATGATAATTCTTTTTTTTTAAATAAAAGAACATGCTACCATTGAGAGAAACTGGGAAAATAGTCCAAAAGATCTATTATTTCTTACAACTGCATGAGAATCTTCAACAGTCTCAAAATAAAGTTTAATTAAATACAATTCTGATCTTGACTTAAAAATACATGAACAAGTTCTTTAACAGAAATTATACGTCATTTTTTTCTACTTCTCACATAATTTTATTTCAAAGTAATATATTTCGTGTAACCTTATCACACTCATAATTCTTCTCTGTAACAAAAATATGTATATGAGTTAGACTTTTAAAAATTTTAAATTTTTGTTACCCCAAAGCTTTAAAGCATTAACCATTTTTCTCATTTGAGTTACAATTATTTCTATACAGTTGATCAACATACATAATAAATCTTGTTAAATAATTATTAAACATAAGGTAACCTTTATTGAAAATTCGTCAATGAGATAAGTTTTTTAAAATACGTAGTTTAACAGATGAATATTATTTATATTAGAATGAGACAGGGTTTAATATCAAGTCAGTTTTTTGTTTTCACTTTTTTTCATCCTCTAATGTTAGTTATAAAGGGCTTCCCAACACCAAAGTTTTACCCAAATTTTCCCTTTATTTGGTACCATGGAAGATGTATCCTGAGGCAGTACAACCTAGAGTTGATATCTCGCCCCCCTACCGTTCCTAGTATGTTAGACAGTATTTTTATGCAAAAGAGTAACAAGTTTAATTAATAGTAGTTTGCTAATTCTTAGTACAGTCTTTTGGTTATACTTCCTAGAAGTAGACCATAGTAAGGAGAGAGGTATGTGCCTTTCTTTTATAAACTAGGGGTGAGGAACAGTGACTAAGCAGAGGGAATGTTGAAAGGAGAATGGTGATGAAATATTTACCTCAAGAGCCTTTTCAGGCAGATCAGTTTAGGAAAGAGTGCATTTATATAGAAATGGAGCTGAAAATAGATTCACATAAAATTTTCCATACCTACATATCCCTTTAAAGGTCTTTCTATACCTCCAGAGCCCACAGATATACATCCCTTAGTTTGAGGAATTGGGAGCATTTGTCTATACCTATTTGTGTGGATATTGGCTTACTCTTCTTTGTGTTTTTATTCAATAAACAATTTTCCATTGTCTGTGTACTGGAATACTGTGGTACAGATAGCATATTTAGGAATGAGCAAGGCTTTAGTCTTCCTGTGGTAGATGAAAGATGGCCATACTTAAACACCACCCCTCTTTTTCATAAGGGTGTGCGTTGTTTATTTTTCAAAGAAAGCCAGTGATTTTTTTTTCTTTCAAATATACAAATATATTTTCTGTCATTTTCGGGAAATTTGGAGTAATCAAAGAAAGACATTCTGTCTTGTGCTAGGGATAATGTGGGAGGGACTACATCCTTGAAAGTAGTCACAAACATAACTCATACTCATTCATAAAGAACATATATGATAATTTTATTTCTTGAGGAAGAGGGAGAACAATAACTGAGTAAGAAACAAGAGAAAGGAAGATAAGTTGAGAACATGTAGAAGGGCACCAACATGTATTAAGGCTCTACTGTATTTGGTAATGGTTGGAATCACTTGCACATGTTTCCTTTAAGTATGGATCCAGAAGGGGAGATTGCCTCTGGGAGATTGTATTGACAGGGAAATGTAGAGGGGAAAGAGAGAATTTGATTTGTATATTGTACATAATCTTGTTAGGGGCAAGAAAGGAAGGAGATGTGGAAAGATAGTGCTCCCAATGTTTCTCCATTTTGGCCACTAGGTGGTGACATTGTATTGACAGCTTGTTTGCTGGCAAGTAAGATAGTAAGTCAGACTTGGAGTGAGGATAGAGAACTACTCAACAACTAAGCCCAAGAGTTATCACTTAATTTTTTAAAATATTAGTCATTCATCTTTGTATCATTTTTTGGTGATTTTATTGAATTTCTTTTTGATACTTAGTTTACATTGTATACTCTACCTTGAAGTATTTTTTTAAATACTGCTGTGTGCCTGACATATTTAGCAATGATAAAGTGCAGACAATAAGCAGGTATTCAGATGAAAAACTGCCTCTACCCTCAAAAAACTCTTATACCAAATCAGAATACTTGATGTACATAAGGAACATTGACAACATATTAAGCAAAATGAAAATATGAATATGTTTGTACTATATTTACTCTTTTACACTGTTTAAGCATAAGTATACATGCACATTTGGGATTCAGGAAAAGAGACCATGCAGAAGGTCCTCTTATCTATGAATAACACTTACATGTTATTGGGTATGAGTAACTGACATCCCAAGGGTCCTCCTTACTTTCTACTCCCCACCATCAGCTCCCCATTATTTTAAAATTCAAAACAATTGGTAAGTAATATATTTTATATGATGACTTAAAATGACTCAGCTCTTTCTCTCACAGTTGAAGTTGCTGCCTCTTGAATTAGAGGGTTCTCTGTTGCTGGATTGGAGGAAAATAAGTCCCTATTATTACCAAGTTGGTATTCTGAACACACGTTTTCATAGAAACTGTGTGGTTTTGTGTGGTTTTTTGTCATAAATATAGCTAAAGTGGTACCATTTGCAACTTTAATTTTTAAAATCAGACTTCTCCTTTAAGACTTGTCTGAACACCCCTGTATTGCTTTTAAGCATGATTTCTCCCTGCACATGTATCTCATTTTTTCCATCTTGAGGCAAACTGTTTCTCCTCTGTACTTTTTTAGGCCTTTCTAACTATCCAGTTATACTAAATGTTACTGATGTATCTATATTTGCATATATTGAATGCAAAGCTTTTTGCTTATCCTTGTTACCTGTTATCAACAGAATCTTGCCCAGTGCCTTGCATGTAGTAAATGCTCAATTGAATACAACAAATGTATAAGGAAAACTTAGTTGAATAAGGCCAGAGTAGTGTATTTTAATGTAATTACCTCTGACTGAAAATAATTTTTATAGGGTATAGAGTATTTAAATTGGCTTTTAAAATAGGAGGACTCCTATGGCTAGGTGCTTTAATTTCTGATGAATGGAAACGTGGTCTTGAGATTCTAAAACACTAGTTTTTATAGCTCAAATTGCATTCTTTTAAGTCTGTCCAGAAAATGCAGTCCACATAGGAAACAGTTTCATTGTTAATATCCCAAAGGACTTATCCTTTTGAGAATCTCGTTGAAGCTACCCTCCTCTCGACACCCCCCCACACACACACCCAGAAACACAACACACACATTCAGAAAAATGCAAATGCATTTTTATAGATAGTTCTGTATCCTATTTTAGAGAAATCAAAGACCTTGTGTTAGAAACTGCTTTCGTGTGTAGAATAGATTACAGATGACTGGTCAAGATATAGCTAGATATAATAGAAAAATGTACTATATATAGAATCAATTGATCTGAGTGGGTTCTAGCTCTCTTGTTCTACCTTTGATAAATTCGATGCCACTTGGAAGATCATGTAATCTCTTCTTACTTGTTCTTTCTGAAGTTGTTGGATAAGAATAAATGAAGTCAGTATATCAATATACTTAGAATGGTATTGGATACCTAGTATGCTTTCTCAGATTTTGTTTCTATTAACTCATGTAGAATTTCTGAATTTTACGATGCTCTAATTATCTTTCCCTAAAGAAAATTATTTGTGTGCATGTGTATGTCTGTGTGTGTGTGTGTGTTTGTTTTGTGTGTGTGTGTGTGTGTAATTTGAGTAACAACCAACTTGTCATTCTATTGTCCTATAAGACAAGCAGTAAGCTGTATTCTGATCTTTTGGTGCCTCCGTACAGAGATTACAGTGCTTCTTATCTCAGTGCTACAATGGAAAATTCTGAGACAAAGAAAGTATGTGCTTGTCAGTGTGTGAAAGTAACTGGAGGAGGAAAAGAACACTGAGATAATCTACTGAAGTTGTTATTTTATTGTGTTGGTGTGACTTTTTAAAGCAGTGAAGCTTTTCCTTAAATTATAGTTGACAAGAGGCCTGGTGCACAGATTCGTGCGCCGATGGGGTCCCTAAGCCTGGCCTGTGCCCTCTCGCAATCGGGGACCCTTTGGGGTGTGTAATAGTGCTCGAACTGGCAAGTGGCCAGGGAGGAGCCCAAGCCCAGGCAGGGCACGGCGCCACTCCCACTCATCCGGGCCCCACTGCACCTGCCAGTATTGGCACTTGGTAAGCTCACTGAGCGTCACTCCCACTATGGGAGTGCCCTGACTACCAGGGGGAAACTCCTGCATTGAGTATCTGCCCGCTGGTGGTCAGTGCATGTCATAATGACAGGTCGAATGGTTGACCAGTCGCTTAGAGTTTTATATATATAGATAAGAACTTTCGTCTTTTTCAGAGGTTGGATGTATTATGTGTTATTGAAAATCCATTATTATTTGTGTAAAATCCTTTATAAAAACAATTTTATTAATGTTTGTCAGCAGCAATCAGGTTGTGTTAAAAATGTGACATTATTTTTACTCTCATTAGGGAAGAAGACAAAAACATATTTGATTACTGCAGAGAAAACAACATTGATCATATATCCAAAGTCATCAAATCAAAAAATGTGGATGTGAATATGAAAGATGAAGAGGTATGAAAAACATGCCCTGTAATTATATTCTTATGCTTTCTTGTTCTGCCCCAGTGGTTTTTTTCCAAACGCAGGCCTGTGAACTGCAATTCAAAGTACAGTATGGTTAAGAGAATGTCAGAATATCTAAATGAGATGGTTGACACCAGTGAAGATATTTCTTGTGTCTGTTCTCGTCATATTTCTGTCTATGATAACAGGAGTTACTAGATGAAACTTATACTCAAATTATTCATATTTGTTTATTATAAAGGGAAAGACTATTAACATAAGTAAGATCTATAGGAAATCTATAATAATAAAAGCATAATATTATGGTCGACCTTCTGGATGAAGCCAGGGCTGTGAGGGAAGCCTGGGTCCCAGGTGACTGCCAGAGACCATAGATGCCCGGGTCCCAGATGCCAGAGGGAGGCCGGTGCCAGCAGCCAGGGGAAGGAAGGCCTACTCTTGCACGAATTTCATGCATCAGACCTCTAGTGTAAAAATATTTAACCTAGCTGGTGTGGCTCAGTTGTTAAACATCAACCTATGAAGTAGGAGGTTAGGGTTCAATTCTATGGTGGGGCACATGTGGACTGCGTACTCGACCCCTGGTGTGGGATGTACAGGAGGCAGCCAATCAGTGACCCTCTCTCATATTTCTGTCTCTCTCCCCCTCTCGCTCCTCTCTAAAATCAATAAAAAATATGTGCGTGCGTGCGTGCGTGCGTGTGTGTGTGTGTGTGTGTGTGTGTGTAAAGAAATATTATAAATAGCTTTAGTGTTCTCTATCATTATATCTTACGTGGTATATTGTCCTTTACTCAGTAATTATGTTACGAGGAAACTCAGAATTTTGGTAAATCCAATCATTTAAATGTGAGCCCACTATTTAAATGTATTTTGTAAAATATATTACTTCTTAAGTTTGTTTTGTGAATAATACTATTTATTGAGCTTAAATTGTCCCTGAATTTTAGTTGTTAAAAAAGAAGCAAACTTCAATTCACATTTAATTACTTTTCTCATTCTTTGATAATACAGTGAAAGCTGATTGAAATGACCAGCAGGTGGCAATTGTTAGTCAAAGGGCATACGGTGATCATAGATAATATGTAGAGTAGATAAATTATCAACTATGTATTAATTGAGAGCTCTCTGTATTAAGGTTAGCCCTTAATACTGGATAAGGCAAAAGTAAGTTTACAATTGTGATTACGCAAAAGAGTTTATTCTTTTTAAATTATTTTATTATTTTCCATATGAACAACTGTAAACCTACTTCTGTCCCACTCAATATTATCTCACTTTAGGCAACATCTTTCCTGTAACATATTGTCAATGACATCTGGAACTGAAAATGTAAGGCTATAATCCTATATAATAAAAGGCTAATATGCAAATAGGCCAAACGGCAGAATGACTGAACAGCCAGTCGCTATGATGTGCACTGACCACCAGGGGGCGCACCCAGTACATGGTAGGCATCAACAGCAGGCAGCAGAGTGTGGAACATAGATGGGGTTGGCTGCAGCAGGAGGGTGGAGAAGGTGAGTGGGAGTGCCAGACCAAGGAGGGGTGCTGATCACTGTCATTGGGACAAGCCTCTAGTGGTTACTGAAAATTCTTTGCTCCCACATGCCATGGTCCTACCAGGTGCTCACACCTGCTGTCAATGCTGGCCCCACTCTCACCAGCTGCCAGCACCTAGCGGCAGCAGGAGTGGGGCTACAGGACGACGGGACCAGAGGCCGCAGTAGGAAGGGCTGGGCAGGACATGGAGGATGAGCTGAGACCCATCCCTGTGCACACCACAGCCTCATGGTCCACAGTTCCTTTCAAGGTGCACGAATCCGTGCACTGAGCTCCTAGTTCTACAGTAAAGGGGAACCGGTAATACTGTTTGTTTTCTCCTAAGTATTGAAACAAACAGTCAAGAAAAACATAGCTAGAGAAAAGTAGATGCTATATTGTGAAATAATAAAACTAGGTCATGATTCCAGCTAAGGGTCTTTTGCTTTTCAGGATCAGGATACTTTTTCTTAGGGAATCAGGTATGATTATTTCCCTTGATTTTATTGTCTTATTTTTGTGCTTCTGAGTTAAGAATTTTTTATAAAATTAATATATGTGGATAGTTTAAAGAATATCAAATTATGTCTTAAACCAAAAAAAAAAGTATTCCCTTACCTGCATCCTTCTCACATTTGATTCTAGCTCCCTTGAAGCAAAAAATTTTCATTCTTGCCGAAACTGGTTTGGCTCAATAAATAGAGCATCGGTCTGCGGACTGAAAGGTCCCAAGTTCAATTCCGGTCAAGGGCATATACCTTGGTTGCGGGCACATCCCTGGTAAAGGCAGCTAGTCAATGTTTCTCTCTCATCAACGTTTCTAGCTCTCTATTCCTCTCCCTTTCTCTCTGTGGAAAATCAATCAAATACATATATATTTTTTTAATTTCCATTCTTTTAGTTTCTTTTGTAGCTTAAATAATCCTAAATAATAAAGGGGTAATATGCAAATTGACCCTAACAACTGAATGACCAGTCGCTATGATATGCACTGCTCAATGCAAGAGCTGTGCCTAGTGGTCAGTGAGCTCCCACAGGGGGAGCTCCGCTCAGCCACAAGCTGGGCTGACCGCTGCAAGCACAGCAGCAGTGGCAGTAGCCTCTCATGTCTCCACAACAGCGCTAAGGATGTCTGACTGCAGCTTAGGCCCACTCCCTACTGCTGGGGGCTCCCAGGCTGCCAGAGGGATGTCTGACTGCCAGCTTAGGCCCAATCCCCCTGAGAGTGGGCCTCAGCCAACAGGTAGACATCCCCTGAGAGGTGCCAGACTGTAAGAGGGTGCAGGCCAGACTGAGGGACCCTCTCCCTCCCTCCCCCCCACCCCATGTATGAATTTTTCTGCACCAGGCCACTAGCGTAATATAATTATAACTACATAAATATTGTCCATTGTTGAACTGTGGATTGTGCTATATGTTTTAGCTTTTGCTGTAGCAAAAACAACCCCAAATTTCATTGGCTAAGAAAAACATTTCTTTCCTTTTTTTTCTATTTCAAAAGGTTTTGGGGGTTACTTGAGGCTCTGCTGGGTTTTGCTAGTCTTGTTTGGGATTAGTTCATCTTGATTTTTTGTATTTTTTCATTCTGAAATCCAATCTTAATAGTTAGGAGGAAAGCTGAAGCCGGTTTGGCTCAGTGGGTAAAGCGTTGGCCTGTGGACTCAAGGGTCCTGGGTTCGATTCCGGTCAAGGGCATGTACCTTGGTTTCGGGCAACGTCCCCAGTGGGGGTGTGTGGGAGGCAGCTGATCAGTGATTCTCTCTCCATGTTTCTGACTCAAATATGCATAAAGAATGAGACTATAATGAAGTCACTTACCTTTTTTTTTACATACTTAATTTTTAGAGCGGTTTTAGGTTTACAATAAATCGAGAGGAAAATACAAAGATTTCTCAGATACCTCCATTCCCCACACATGTAGAGCCTCCTCCATTATTAATATCACTCATCAGAATGGTGATTTTTTTTTTTTTTTTAACCAAGAATGAACCTACATGTAGATATCAGAACCACTCAAGTTTCTAGTGTACCTCAGGGTTGACTCTTGGTGTTGTACATTCTCTGGGTTTGGATAAATGTATAAAAATAGTACTGAAAATCAGATTCATACATGACCTTTGCAAAGATTATTGGATAGCAGTGAAAGGGATAACATAAGTGTCTAGAACACAAACAGCTTACACTAATCACATTTTTTTTTTTTTTGGTGAAAATAAAAGGAAAACTTGTAAATGTATTGCTTCTGTATCACTTAGTTACTTTGATATAGTAGCTTCCCAGGTTTTCCAGTTTGTTACCCAGGCAGCTACCTTTATCCCAGCCTGCCAGAACATTCGATGGAGTGCTTACACATTCATAGACTGAGGCGCCAAGAATTCAGTTGGGTTCTCTCATTGCTCCGAGCAGATTTCTGCCCTCTCAGCCATGACAGCTCAGGCTGAGCTTTGAATACTGATGGCAAGCCCTTCTATTATTAATCAGGGATTTGTATGAATTAATTTAAGAACATGAGGGAGATGAGAGCTTAAAATGAGAATTAAATTTAACATCCTAAATAAGATAAATGATGCTGTTTTATGATATTTAAAGCTCTAGCAAATAAAACAGCAACTTGGTAAGCCTTGGTGATGGACTAAAAGTATATAACTTCAAAGTTAAGTTGCTAACTAAATATTTTTAACCCCTTTATCAGAAAAATTACATTTCTCTATAATAGTTGGGGGAACAGTTACAGTTTTGAGAGGACATCCTATTCTTTGTGTTTATCTGTGTGATATATGAACTTGAGATATTTCACTATTGATTGCCTAAGATTTTTTTGGGATGGTGTAGAACTGTATTTAAAATGTTTATCCAGCAGATTCAACTCACTTTTAGTCTTGCCCTTAGAAAACTAAAAATTATTACACTTAAAATTTGCTATGAGCACATAAATAAATTTAATACAGTCATATATGCATTCCCGCATATTTGAAATAAGCACAGTTATTATATTGCCTGAAATGAATATTTGGGTCTGTAACTATTGCAGCACATGAACATATGTAAGATGCCTTTTAAATAAAATATTAATATTTAATAATGAAGTTATTTTATTATGTATAAGTGTAGTTACTGATATGTATCGTTTATTTATTCAAGTTGTAATTGTAACTACTACAGTGGGGCATCTATTTCTCATATGAGAAAGTTATATGGCGTTTCCTACTGATAATAGTAATTAGGACATTGTCTATATGATATATAATGGAAAAAGTTTTGTAGTTATATTTATTCAGGAAGCTACCTCATATCAGATGTTTAAAGTCCGAGCTTATAGCATCATGGTGCTGTGTACTCATTTCTTATTTAAATTATAACTTTTATTACATTTTTTAACCATTTGCAGAAATATGTGGAAATTGAGGTAGGCAATATGAAGAGAAATATAGAAAAGTATATCTGAAAACCTAATAAATTTTTAATGGGGATTCAGTTTGTATCATTGATCCAAATATTTACAGTTTTTCAAAAATATATTTTTTAAGGGTAAAGAATTATTTAAATAATTTTTAAAATATGTGTGATATGAACAGAATATTTTTATCAGTCGTCAGATACAAATTACATCTGCATAATTCTTGTCGTGCACATTATTTCTCAGATCAGTGCCATAGAGACTATACATTAAATACATGCTTATTGATTATATTTAAATAATATTTTTAATCTTTATATTAATATTTTTCATATAAATTTTTCTATAAAAATTTTCAAGTCAATCTGTTTGCAGAATTTCATTTGCTAATTAGACGGTGCTCTATTATACCATCTTTGATTCAGTGTCTAGGTGTCACTTCTTATAAATTTAAATACCGTATGTTTTTGTCAACTATATGTATGGTGTGTATACTTTATATCTGTTCTCCAAATACCATGAAAACATCAAGACTTGTTTTTTTAATATATTTTATTGACTTTTTACAGAGAGGAAGGGAGAGGGATAGAGAGCCAGAAACATCAATGAGAGCGAAATATCGACCAGCTGCCTCCTGCACGCCCCCTACTGAGAATGTGCCCGCAACCAGTGTACATGCCCTTGACCGGAATCAAACCTGGTACTCCCCAGTCTGCAGGCCGACGCTCTAGACACTGAGCCAAATTGGCTAGGGCAAGACTTGTTTTATAATACAGTCTCTTCATTTAATTTGTCATATCGCAAAGAAAATATAATTTTTAAAAAATTATAGTTTGAGGACAAGTAACTAAGGATATCAAAGAAGCATTTAAAATATTAAAACCCAGTGTTTTCCAGAAGATGTGAAAGTAATACCACTTAATAGGTTAGCTGCCACCCTGTACTTTTAAAGCACTTTAGAGTCATTCATCTGTCTGAGGTAGGACAGTATTAGTACCTTTGCTTGGTTAATAAATTAGAACTCCTCCCTTCCCTTCCCCACCCCCACCCTGCCACCATCCTCCCTGGGTTTTACTATATTTGAATTCCAGAATTTATCCAGAGCACCCCAAATAGTGCTTGTGTGGTCTTCTGGTATCCTAACAAAGATTCCTTTTAAAAATAGTTTTTCTCCCTTATCTCCTGAATACTTCTGGGATGTCTTTTTGCAGAAGAGTTGTTAAAAATAGATACAAAGGTTTGTTTGTTTTTGTGGTAGCAGTAAAAATAAATTTAACTTGAAAATTTGTCAGAGATTATATCATTCATAGAAGATAAAACAGTTATATATAAAAATAGGTGAAATGCTTCATAAATGTGGATAAAGTCTTTAAACAGATATAACTTGAATGTGCACCTAATGTTTTTCTTGAGAAAAGGAAAAGAAACCATGGGTGTTTAGTTTAATTTTGTCATAAATGGCTATGAGGATGGTGTCTCTGCATATTATTGCTTATCTTATTACTTGAACTGATAATCTTAAATTAGAGCATGTTTATGGGAACTTTATTATTTGAATTAGTAAAGTGTCATCCCATTCAGACACCTGGCTGTGCTAGTTTTTGTTCATTTAAATACAAAACACTATTTTTATTGATTTGTGTGTGTGTGTTTTTAACAGAGAGGAAGGGAGAGGGAGAGAGAGTTGGAAACATTGATGAGAGAAAAACATCAATCGGCTGCCCTTCTGGGGATGTGCCCGTAACCAAAGTACATGCCGTTGACCGGAATAGAACCTGGGACCCTTGAGTTCGAAGGCTGAAGTTCTATCCACTGAGCCAATCCAGTTAGAGCTAAATACCAAACATTTTTAAAGCAAAAATTTCAAAGCCTAAATATTTTATCTATGCTTATTTACAAGTATATTTGATCCAGGTTTTTGAGCTTAATACTACATTAAAATATTAATCATTAGTAGCCTTAATGTAGATATCTTCCGCACTTCTACAGAAAGTCATTGTCAGAATTCATTCCAATTCAAGGTTAATTAGTGTACCATTAAAATAATGTGTTATCAAAATTAATTACATTGCAGGTCAAGCAATGTGTTGAAAAGGATAGTGTAAGTGTCTGAGAGCACATCATCCTCCTTAAAACATTGCTGTACAGTGCCGCCCTGCTGGAAAATATATCCAAAGTGGAAATCACTACTGAGGTCCAGTCATAGGTGTTCCCCCTAAAGTAAATTTTTGGCACCACATATGGGAAATTTAAAATATAACTCCCATTAACAGTAAAATGTGTTGCTTGTCTGCTTTCCCATCGGAACAGCTAAGGACTTATATTTTATTATTAATCGATATAACCCTACTGGGTTAATGCTAAGGAGATACTAGGAACCTGGTGGAGAGTAGAAATCATATTGTGGTAAAAGTACTAGATATATTAATATTTTGTTTTCCTACTTAACTGGTAGGTAGTTCTGGTAGGTGCACTGTGAAAGTGTATCACACATCATTTTAACTATGTAGTAATTCTTTTTAATAGTTTAAATAGCCATAAAATGCACATTTAAAGTTAGAACTAAATATGATAGAGACTTTGAAATGTTATATGATTCTTTTAATGTAAAAGCTGTAAAACAATTACATTGAACAATAGGATATTTTCTATGTTGGTATTTGTTCTGAGGGTCTTATTAGGATATCTAGTTATTCATATGGAGAGTTTTTAAATTAATGCCTTGCTAACAGCAGGTCATTAGAGTTACAGAAATTTTAAAATAGGAAACTCTGTTCTTTAGTTGACAGAACATTTTTTACTTGGGTTACAGAATTGTCTTCATTTCAAAAAATTTCCAGTGGGCTCTGAACAAAATAGTTTTGCTACTACAACAAATTTTGAGTGATTTGCCCATATGTTTTAATTTTCTGCTTCCCTTCCTGTTTGGATTTTGAGTAAAAGCCTATTGGAAAACATATTGACAGGTAAATAAAAATAAATTGAGCAAAAGAAAGAAAAGGCAGGGAACAATTTGTAGGAAAGAAGTTGTCTTTATTTTTTGTTGTTTTTTCAAGAATGGATCCTAGTTTAATTAGTTGAACTAATAGGTCTTGAATAGGTGCTGGAAGATAAAGAATGTAAGTGGGTTTAGAAAAGCTTTCTTGAAAGGTGCTTTTTCTTTTAAAGCCATCTTTATCCCACTTTGTCCTACTTAAATCTTTTCTAAAATGACATAAAGCAGGGATTTCAACTTAATGTGGAAACACATTCCAGTTCTTAAAAATGAAAACATCACTACCACCCTCAGAAGGTAGTGTTAAGCCATACATCACTCACTGCTTCTAAGAAGCCCTTAGTTGTTGGGGTTTTGTTTATTCATTGGACCAAGTAGCTTCTTTCATTAACTAAACCAAGATTTTCTGATGGTGCAGAACAGAATTAACACATTGATAGTAACTCTGAGTCTTTGATAGATAACAGTTAATGTTTTATATTTAGTACTTTCTCTCCTAACAATCATCTGTTTTATTTTACAAATGACTCTCACAGTCAAGGTTTGAAGCTAGAGAACCAAGTAAATAATACTAGTGTTTTTGAGATATTTAAGAGTCAGTTTGAAATATTAAGAGGAAATACTTTCAAACTGATTAAATTTTCTTACATTTTAAGGAATAAACTAATATATTTAAATATACTACACTTAGATTATATTTTCTGCCTATGTTTAAGTGTTCATTTTTTTTTAATCCAACAGACTTCTTTCACCAGAAGTAGTAAATGTGATAATTTAAGAAAACTCTTTTTCATTTATAAAATAGTACTTTAAAATTTTTAAAGAATTGTCTTGCGGCTCACTCATTCAACAAATATTATCCTTATTTTCATTCTATAGGGAGGAAACTGATCAAGCTGACCTACATCATTGGCTAGAAGTAGAACTCAGGATTTCCCATTGATTTAGAAAAGTTTACTGCTTTTCCCATAGAGCATTTTATATCATCATTCTTACAATAATTAACCCAGTTTTACTTATTACTTTGACTTTATCTTTTATGTTGTATTAAATTTCTTTTTCTTTTCTGTGTTTTAGGGCAGAGCTCTACTCCATTGGGCATGTGACCGAGGACATAAGGAACTAGTCACAGTCTTGCTACAATATAGAGCTGACATTAACTCTCGGGTAAGAGGGGTTGGGGAAGGTGGAGCTTGTTTGAAAAATTGAGGTCAAATCCACATAACATAAAATTTACCATTAACTATTGTACAGTGTACAGTTCAGTGGCATTAATTTAACAGTGTTATAAAACCATCACTACTCTCTTATTCCACTGCATTTTTATCACACAAAAGGAAACCTTTTACCTATTAAACAGTCACTACCTACATCACATCATTGTATTTCTGGGCTATTCAGTACCATTGCTCTGTTTTTCTGTTCATATTTGAGCTGTGCTTTTTAAATTATTATAGCTTCAAAATATGTTTTCATATATTTTTGGATAAATTCCTTCCCTACTCGTTCAGAATTTTTCCTGGTATTATTGCTTTATTTTTCTGTGAACTTAAAAAAAAAATCATCTTTCCAACCCTTGCTTCTTCCCCCCCAAGCAACACCACCATCACCAAGTTAAAAAAAACATACAAAAGAAATAAATTAGTGGTGCACTTGTATCTTTTATTTGGTTTGGATTGTAAGGGTATATTTTTTAAATTACTTTCATTTTTCAGTTACAGTTGACATTCAATATTATTTTATATTTGTTTCAGATGTACAGCATAGTGGTTAAAACAATTATATAATTTATGAAGTAATTTTCCTGATAACTCTCCTTCCCACTTGGTACCGTAGGTGGTTATTACAATATTATTGACTATTTTCCCTATGCTATACTTTGCATCCTGTGACTGTTTTGTAATGTCTTACTCCCTCTACCTTTTTTACCCATCCCCCACACCTCCCTCCCATTAACAACCTTCAGTTTGTTTGCTTCTGTTTTGTTTGTTCATTTATTTTATTCTTTAGATTCCACTTATAAGTGAAATTATATGGTATTTTGTCTTCCTCTGTCTGACTTAGTTCACTTAGCACAATACCCTGTAGGTCCATCCATATTGTTGCAAATGGCAAGATTTCTTTTTCTTTTTTATGACTGAGTAATATTTCATTTGTGTATATATGTACCACATTTTCTTTATCCAATCATCTGTTGACTGACACATGGGTTGCTTCCATATCTTAACTATTGTAAATAACGCTACAAAATGAGGATAGGGGTGTATTTATCTTTTGAATTAGTATTTTTAATTTCTTCAGAGTATTTGGAAGGAAATGTCCTCAAGTTAGGCAGAGCCTGAGGTTTTTGCTTGTGGGTTTCCTGTATTCTATTTGTTTGCATAATATAAGGCAGATAAGCCAAAAACTACCTTCTGTGGCTTCATAGAACATTCTTTACTAAATATCAATTTTAATGTAAAGCAAAAGTTTCATGTAGGTTTTTAGAATGGATCAGTTAGGACTATATATCTGGCCAGTGTTTTTTTGGTTTCTTTTTCTTTGTATTCTCATGACCACTTTATATTGATCCTAGTTTTGATTTTCCTTTGTTATTGACAATCCTAAGTCATGTGATCGAGTTTCAGTTAAGGAATGCTCTGCTTTTGTCATTTTGGGTTGCTAACATGCTTCCAAGTCACAGGGGACTTTTGGAAATTAGCTCTCAGGATAGCTTTTTCCCCTTGTAATTTCTTCTTGGGTTTTAATATTGAAAACTCTTTGAAAATATAGATAATACAAACATAACAAATGTAAGTAAAGGTTCATCTCCCTCATGACTCAGGCTTTCTTAAACAACATTATTATTGACTGGCCTACTGGCTGCCAAAAAAGAAAGCTAATTTTGTTAGAAATATTTGCTTAACCACAGATCTTGGTTACTAACCACTTGAAACAGGCTGATGTTATCAACTATCTGAAGACTAATTTTTACTATTTGTTTGAAACCAAGTTGTAATTAGAGATATGTCACAGTCTACTCTATGTTTTCCTGTCATTTTTATCCTTCAGTACATCTCATATACTTTATTGCCCTGCAGTTTCTATATTCTGATGAAATTGGAACTTTTAATTTTATTTCTAAGAAAGATCCTTTATAGATTTCAGTTTTTATCTAGCAATATTGTGGATACTGTTTTGTCTTTTCTTCTACTTGATACTGATTTTTTAGTTCAACTCTGGAAGCTAAGTTCTTAACCACATCCGACATTAAGACATAAGTTAAATACACACATATGCCGAAATTGGTTTGGCTCAGTGGTAGAGCATCAGTCTGCGGACTGAAAGGTCCCGGGTTCAATTCCGGTCAAGGGCATGTACATTGGTTGTGGGCACATCCTCGGTAGGATGTGTGCAAGAGGCAGCTAGTTGATGTTTCTCTCTCATCGACGTTTCTAGCTCTCTATCTCTCTCCCTTCCTCTCTGTAAAATATCAATAAAATATATATATTATAAATACACACATATACACCCCGCAGACCTCTTGAGTAACTTTGATTTTTCAAGCCCTGGAGAAAGACTGAAGCTACTCTCAAAGCACATTAAAAAGTATTTGAATGTTGAAGATATATTGCTATATTTTCTCAGATTTACTATAAAATAACATTAAGGAAATAAGCAGGATAGAGGGAGGAGTAGGAGCATTGGTCATGAGATATCTACACTATGCACTGGGTGTTAGGAAGTTATTTTGTTTGAGTGGTACTGAAACATTTAAGGACTCTGTGATTTATAAATTACATAAACTTATGGTTAGTATAATGGCATAGAGCAACTCAGCCCCTCTGTGAACACCTTGGTGACCATCTGTGTGTTGTAAAATATTTCAAAAACATGAGATGTTAACTAGACTTTAGTGATTATTTCATAATATATACAAATATGTTGTATACCTGAAACTAATATAATGTTGTATGTCAATTATACCTCTATAAAAAAGAATACTTGTGGAATGAAAGAATAAATGAATGAATCTGGAAGAAAAAAAGAAATTCCATATAGTTTTATGAAATAAATAGAAAATATTTTAAAAATTAAAAAATGGGTAGTGACAATTCTACATTTTACCTGGCTATTGTGGGGCTTAAAATGATGACAAGAGATCCTCACTTCAAGGCTGTCCTGCTGCTCCTGCCAAATCTCCTCCTTCCCAAGTCCACCAACCATGTTGCTTCCAACAGCCTTCCCAATACTGCTCTTTACTGTGTCACTGACCTTGTCAAAACTCTCTAATGACTGCACAGCCTGTAGGATAACTTCAACATTCTATGGATTTGGCATTAGAGTTCTCCATCATCTGAAGAAAACAAATCATAAGAATGGTATAAAGTGAATGAAACCATCTATAACCTATAACCTATTACAAGAGGAGGTTGTTGACATAAAATAGTTCTTTAATATTTACTAGGTATCAAGTATTTTATGTGTACTAGTATTGTCTCTTTTAGCTATCTCATTCATCCAACTTAGGTATATTATTTTCTGTGTTTTACTGATGAAGAAACAGGAGCTTTGGAAGTCGTGGAGCTATAGTGACAAAATCTAAATTTAAACAAGCAAAGCCCAAACTCTTAACCTTTCCACTGTGAAATTTTAGTACATTTTCTCTCATTTTTATCTTTTCTACTAATACATATATAACATTTTAAAGATACTGTACTTGGTACAATATTGTATATAGAGTAGTTTTCCTTCATTACTTAAAACTAGAGGTTTGGTGCACAAATTCGTGCACGGGTGGGGTCTCTTGGCAATCGGGGGCCTTGGGGCCATCTCGCCCAATCTCAATCAGGGTTGATCGGGGCTGGCTGACTGGGGGGAGGGACCATGGGAGGTTGGTTGTGGTCAGTGTACATCATAGCGACCTGTCGTAATAGTGTCTCTCTCTCTCTCTCTCTCTCTCTCTCTCTCTGTCTCTGTCTCTCTCTCAAGAGAGAGACAGAGACAGAGAGAGAGAGAGAAAATGGAGCTATAAAACACATTCATTGAGGTACATATAGTACAAAAATCTTAAAGATATAACTTTATAACTTAATGTATTTATGTATAATTTTATTTGCCACAGCTTTAATGCAAAGTAATATATACATGGGATCATTTTATGTATATGTATATGCAACTACCACCCATATAAAATTAGAATATTTCCAAAACACCAAGAATGTTTGTTTTCTTAACCTACTTCCTATCAACATCAATCCTTCCACCCCCCACTCTGAGGTGACTATTCTGATTTACCTCACCACCAATTAGTTAGTTCTACCTCCTTAAAATTCAAATATTTGGAAGCATATAATCCATATTCTTTTAGATCAGGCTTATTATGGTCAATATAACATTTGTGACAGTCATCCATGTTGTTCATATATCATTTGTTCCTTTATTTTTGACTGCTGTGTAACATTTCATTACAAGCATACACTGAGTGGCCAGATTATTATGATCTCTGAACGCTTAATAATCTTGACACTTAGTGTATATCCTATATAATAAAAAGATAATATGCAAATTATCCCCTCAATCAGGAGTTCGACCAGCAGGCAGGCCAGCCAACCACCCATATTCCCTCCCCCTGGCCAGGCCGGCCGGAACCCACCCATGCACAAATTCATGCACTGGGCTTCTAATACATATATATATCTCAAATACACACACACACACACACACACACACACACACCCCGAGTGGCCAGATGACCAGGTTATTATGCATTCAGAGATCACAATAATCTAGCCACTCAGTGTATATCACAATTTATCCATTCTCCAGTTGATAGACATTTCGTTTTTAAGGTTTTTCCCCCAACTTGGTTATAATGAATAAAGTACCTGTGGACATTCTTCAGGGTGGACATATACACATATATTTTTGTATCTCTTGCATTTTGCTCAGGGAAGAATTGCTGGTCCATATGGTAACTGTGTGTTTAACCTTTTGAGGACCTGCTCATAGTTTTTGAAAGAGACAGCCCATTTTATATTCTCACCGGCAATATATAAGAGTTTCATTTTCTCCACATCCTTATCAACACTATTATTTGTCTTTAGATTATCGCCATGCCAGTGTATCACATGCTATCTCATTGTGTTTTGATTTTCATTTTCCTGATAGTCGATGACGTTGAATGTATTTTATGTGCTTATTGGCCATTTTTACATGTTCTTTGGGGAAATGTCTATTCAGATACTGAGCCCTAATTTTTAAAATTGGAGGTAAGAGGACAAAGAACATTATACATTTGGTGTCTGTTGTTGATTTCTGCTCTTTATTATTTTCCTCTACTTCCCTTGGATATAATTTGCTGTTCTTTTACTGGCTTCTTCAGATGGAAGCTTAGATCATTGATTTTCAACGATTCTTCTCTAATAGGTGTACTCAGAGGTATAAATTTCTTTTTATGCACCACTTTAAATGCATTTAGCAGATTTTGATGTATTTTTATTATCCTCTAGTCAAAATATTTTTAAATTTTTACTGTGATTTCTTTCTTTGAATCATGGGTTATCCAGATGTATGTTGTTTAATTGCTGACATTTGGGAATTTTACAGTTCTCTTTTCTATATTCATTTTTAGTTTGATTCTATTATGATAAGAGAACCTACTCTGGAGCATTTCAATATTTCTTAGATTAACACATGCTTTTTGGCCCATTATATAATGTACTAGAGACCCAGTGCATGAAATTCCTGCACGGGATGAATTCCCTCAGTCTAACCTGCACCCTCTCCAATCCGGGACCGCTGACTCCTAATTGCTCACGTGCCTACCTGCCTGATCACCCCTAACTACCCCCTCTACCAGCCTGATCGACCCTCACTGCCTCTGCATTCCTGTCTGATCGCCCCTAATTGCCCCCCATGGTGGCCTGATCTCCCCTCACTGCCTCTGCATGCCTGCCTGATCACCCCTAACTGCCCCTTCCATCGGCCTGGTCTCCCCTAATGGCCCCCGCTGCCCCCAGTGCCAGCCTGTTCTCCCCCAACTGCCCACATCTTCCAGCCTACTCACCCCCAGCTGCCTTCCCTGCTGACCAGGTAGCCCCCAACTGCACCCCCTTCCCCCACTGGCCTGGTCGCCTCTTACTGCACTCCCCCTTCCCCCCGCCTGGTTGCTCTCAAATGTTCCTCTCTGCCAACCTGGTCACCCCAACTGCCACCCCTGCTCACCTGGTCACCTCTAACTGCCTCCCCCCCCCCCCCACTGCTTGCCTGGTCACCCCCAACTGCGCCCCCCCCCATCCACCTGTTTGCTCCTAACTGCTTCTATCCCCCTCCCACCCCACCCCCACCCCCACACTGGCCTGGTCACCTCTTGCCTGGTCACTCCCAGCTGCTCCTCTCTGCCAGCCTGGTTTTCCCCAACTGCCCCCCCTGCTGGCCTGGTTGCCCCCAACTGCCCCTCCTGCCCGCCTGGTTGCCCTTCATGGCCCCCCCACCAGCCTGGTCACCCCATGCAGTCTGCTGTTCAGTCATTTGGTCGTCCCTCACTAACCCCCCTGCCGGCCTGGTCATAGCCAGCCATCTTGTGCAGGTGTGAAGGTTAATTTGCATATTACCTCTTCATTATATAGGATTTGGGGGAATGTTGCATGTTCATTTGAAAAGACTATTTTGCAATTGTTTGGTGTAGTCTGCCACAAATATCATTTAGGTGAAGTTAGTTAATAGAATTAGATAGGTGTTCTATGTTTATTGATTTACTTATTTGTTTATCAGTTACTGAAAGAATTGTGTTAAAATCTCTTATGATTTATCTGCTTTTCCTTTTAGTTATGTTCATTTTTTATATCTTGAAACTATGACATTAGATACAAATTTAAAATTGTTTTATCTTCCTGTTGAATTGATCCTTTTACCACTGAGAGGTGGCCATTTAAAAATTCTATTAATCTTCTTGCCTGAAAGTGTACTTTGTTCAGTTATATAGCCACATGATGTTTACTTTTAAGTGTTTATCTTATATATTTTTACTGTTATTTCTCTATCTTATTAGGTGTACCAGTTAATAATGCGAATTTTTTACAATAGATGGAATTACACATATGTTGATATATATGAGACTTGATATATATGCTATTTTGTTGTATTGACAACGAGCTTCAAAACTTCATATGTCAAATTTGCTGAAGATGTTAACATCATAGATATTTTACACTTAAAAATGTCGAATTTCATGCCCCTAAAAAGGAGCATTCACAGGAAGTTTTAATTCAATACTTTATTTTGAAGAAAAAGTTATATACTTTGGGAAGCTTATAGTGAACATGCTCTATCTCAAGATACTTATGAATACTGGTTTAAACACTTTAAAAGTGATGATTTCGATGTGAAAGACAAACAACAGGTCAACCAGAAAAGTTTAAAGGCCAACAATTACAAGCATTATTGGATGAAGATGTGTGTCAAACTCAAAAACAATTTTCAGAAAGATTAAAATTGAGATGTTCGAGAAAGGAAGAGGAAGAGCTGTAGGTCAAATTTTCTTATGTTATACTAGAGGCCCGATGCATAAAAATTTATGCACTGGACAGGGGATCCCTCAGCCCGGCCTGCCCCTTCTGTCCGGGAGCCTCAGGGGCAGGAGGCAACCTGGCGATCAGGGGAAGGCGAAGCCTCATCACACCTTTGCTCTGCCACTGCCAGCAGCGCAAGCCTTGGCTGACCCTGGTTACCTTGTGTGCTTTTTTAGAAATGCTTGTCTGGGCCTTGGGCCAGCCCTGGGCAGTTGGGGGTTTGCGGGGACTGGAGGACTCCAGAGGCAGGCGTGTGGCGAGGCTGAGGGGACTGGGCACTGCCATCTTTGAGGGTGTGACAATTAATTAGCATATTCCCTCCTTATTGGCTGTGGGTGCCACATCTTTGAGGGTGGGGCAGTCAATTAGCATATTCCCTCTTAATTGGCTGTGGATGCCAACATCTTTGTGACAGCATGAGGGTCAATTAACATATTCCCTCTTTATTAGATAGAATCACACATTATGTATAAAGGGACAGAAACTGAAGTGAGTGTTATTTTCTCCAAAAGAAGACACCTCTTATTCTGTCAGATGTATAGGTTGAGGGGCTGGCACCTCAAGCCAATAAGGAATTGAGCTGTTTGGGGTTAGGTTGTAGCTTTAGTTGGACCTAGTCCACCTTTGCTTTTCTACATATCTTGGGGGAGTTTCATTAGGGCTTTTGTTTGTGAGCCTATGGGGTCTCTGCCTCCCTGTGCCGAAAGACTGGGGAAGATTCAGTCTGATTTTTCTGCTTTGAGCTTTGTTCTCCAGTTTCCTGTCTCATTTTCGCAAATGTGTTCAGGCCGAGATTTGTTTTTTGAGAACAGCCCTCTTCCTCAGATAGGACTTGGTCTTTGAAACATTGCAAAAAAGCAGGGTAGTTTTGTATGTGCCCCTCCCTAACTCCCTCTGGTCCAGTTTAAGAACCCATTGTGGCCCTCGAGTCAAAAAGTTGGCCCACCCCTGCTCTAAAGGGTCATTTGGAAAGAATGGGCTTAATGTGTTAAATCACCTGTGTGATTTGTGGATAATTGCTTTAATTCCAGTTAAGAATATGCAATAATGAAAGTCAGGTGTGAAAACAGCCACTCTTTGTCAAAACATAATACATTTTGTCATCTGATCTTTTTTTCCTGCTGAAAATAGCCTTAGCCTTCAAATTATTTCTTTAACTCTCTCTCACATTGTAAAGTCCAGCCCTCATACAGCTTTACTTTCTTCCTAGATTACTAATATGGTTTGGGTACTGAGAAAGAAATGTTTACTAGTACTGGAGCTTAGAACCTTTCTATGGGAAAATATAAAACTCCTCTTTAAAACAAATAAAGTTTTACATAATCTACAGAACTCAAGTGAGTGTGCATGTGATAGTAAGAAGGATGTGAGAGTATGGAGATTAAATTCAGTAGCTATACTTTTAAAATATGTAATTGTTTTATTTTTATCATATGCCTTTCAAATACATTTCAGTTCTTGGTATTTTGAAGGAGAGTTGATTTTGCATTGCTTTTAATATTGAAATTACTATGCACTTAGGTATGCTAGTTAAATATTTTCTTAATAGTTCCTAGAGCCAGTCAAACTCAAAATGTTAATCAAAGAAATAAAAGGGTTTTTGTCAGAAATTTTGATACAGCAAATAGTTTTTAGGATTCTCTTTATAGATTCTTAAAATATTACAATTTTAGTACCAAATACCAAGTATTACATCCCAGAATGTGAATATTCTTATATAATATTCTTTGTTGCTATTGTTAATCTTCACCCAAGGATATTTTCTATTGATTTTTAAGGAGAGTTGAAAAGAGAGGGAAAGATGTGAGAGAAATACATTGATTGGTTGCCTCCTGCACAAGTCCTAACCAGGGTTTGGGCCAGGGAGGATCCTACAGCCAACATATGTGCCCTTGACCAAAATCAAACCCGGGACTCTTTGGTCTGCTCTATCTACTGAGCCAAATTGGCTAGGGCTATAATATTCTTTGCATTTTAAAATAATTTTTATATGTAGGGGGTAAGTCAAAGTTAGAACAGTGTATATTTAGCAAATCCTGATCCCACCATTTATTCTTGATATTAACAAGATTTAGAATTCTCATTGGCCAATATATAACCTGTCCCAATGGGTTATGAATTAGAAATAAATATGTTTGCACATTTTTATGCTTTGCAAGCTTGGATATTGCTTTCTCAGTGACATTCTAATTTGTTTCTTTTCAACCCATTAATCAGCTATAGGAAAAGTGCATTTAGCTAAAGACTGCTATTTTTCCTAAATAATGGTATTTTTTTTTCTTGATGCTCTGAGATTATTAAATGTTTTAAGTTACATTTTTGCAAATGCTTATTTTGATAAGTTACTCTGTAATGAAACCCTAAAATAGCAGCAAAGTGCTAAAATGACAAGTAGGACTTTGATTTTTCTGTGCAAAGAACATGTTTAGAAAGCTGAAATAAAGGGAAATTCCAGTGAAGGAAGAGAAATAAAAAGTAAATGAGGTAATCAAAGTCAGAGAAATTGATATTGGCAGGTCCTGAATGATGTTTCTAGATGAGCAATCTTTCAAAATACTTCTTGTACATTGCAGCTATTCCTTTATTTATTATTAAAATAACATGATCCATGAGGAGCTTGGGGTGACTCTGGGCCTAGCTAATTCTAATTAATCCAGTCAGGGAGAGCAGTAGGGTAAGTGGAGCAGTCTATTGGATTGAAATTCATAACTTAATTGAGGTCAAAGTCCCGGTCTGGGAGAACAAAAGTCTTTTGCTAGGACCAGGCAGATCAATAGCAATAAATATCTGGCTTGGATACAAATAGCTTATAGTGACAGATTATCTGACAGTGGCCAGAGGTCTTGGTTCTGTTAGGGCAGTCTTGAGCATGCCATGGTTCTTGCTGATGTTCAATCCATACCCATGACACTTGGAAAAAAGTAGTACTCTCGAGAACTCTTAAAAGTCTTATGGAAACACTCTGTATGAAACTCCAGTGACTTCTATGTTATTGGCAAATGAGCACTTCCTAATGACACATTTTTTTAAGGGATACAGGAGATTCTATCATATTGCCACTGAGATCCAAAGGATTTGCAAGGCTGATTAATTTTTAAAAATATATATTTTTATTGATTTCAGAGAGGAAGGGAGAGGGAGAGAGAGAATCATCAATAGGCTGCCTCTTGCATGCCCTTTATTGGGGATCAAGCACAACACGGGCATGTGCCTCTGACTGGAATTGAACCTGGAACTCTTCAGTCTGCAGACTGATGCTCTATCCCCCTGACCTAAACCAGCTAGGGCAAAGTTGATTAATCTTGAGAGCTAACTTTCCCTTTAATAATTCAAAGAGTGTGGTATAGAATTGCTTTGGGGGAGGAACAACACAAGACCATGTTGTCTTGATTTGTATATAACTATAACTGTAAAAGTTAAGAGGGCCATCCTATATAATAAAGAGCTAATATGCTAATTAAACCAGACAGTGGAACGACCTTCCAGAATGACCAGTGGGTGGGCCCATGGGGCCACAAGGCAGCCAGGGCTGCAAGGGCTGAGAGGCAGCTGAGGCAGCCAGGGCTGTGAATGTCTATCCTTGCACAAATTTTGTGCATCGGGCCTCTAGTGTTATGATAGCCTTAAGGAGTTAGCGTTAATTCTTAAGTTTGAGTGGTATGAGTTGTGTAGGAATTTTCCTTGTTTTTAGGTGCACACTGATATATTTAAGGACAAGATGTTATGATGTCTTATTTCTTTAACCAACTTCAACAAAATAGATAAAGGTAAAAAAAAAAAGAAGAAGAAAACATGGCAAAATGTTAATCATTTGTTAAATATGAGTAATAGGTCTCTACTTGTCTATACATATATTTTCATTTTAAAAAATAACAAAAAAAGACCCCTTTGTAATAAAATCATTAGCTAGTATGTTACCAGGAAAGGTTTCCCTCTGTTCCATACTGTTCATACTTTAATTTCGACTTAGTTCTCAGAAGCTTAGCTGTTCTTTTATGCATTATATTATTGTTTATCCATAATAGTACTTAATTAGAATAAAACTTTGCATTCTCTTCATCATCTACACTAATAAAAGAAAGATGCAAATTGACCATACCTTTACAACGTCCATCAGACAATCAGGAGTAAATATGCACATTAGCTCAACAAAGATGGAGGGTTGATTTACATACATAGGCGCTGAGCACCCCAGCAGCTCTGGGCCTTTGGGTAGTGTGGGAAGTCAGCTCCGGGCCGGAGCAAAGGCAGTGCTGGCAGCCAGGGGGAGGAAGGCCCATTTTTGCACGAATCTTCATGCATCGGGCCTATAGTTTAATAATAATATTGCAACTTGAGTGTCAACTACTTTCTGACTATGGAAAAGGAGCTCTTGAGATTTGTGGTCATTGGTCTTGTAAGGTGTGGAGAGCTTCATAATATGTATTCCATCTCCACTGATACTTCTCTGATTCATACTGTCATTCATTCATACATGGAAACTTATTAACATGACTTTTTTGTCCTATGTAATTATGACATATTAGTCTTCCTTAAATGTCATGATCTAAATCCTACTTCAGTGTCTACATAATTCTATTATCAAAAACCTCTAGTAGTTTCTTATTTACAATTCAATTCTCAACTTTTATGATTTACTCTCAAGTCCCATATCCATGACCAAACTGTTTTACCTAGTGTTCCTCACTTCATGAATTTGGTGGGTTCACTTTGTATATCCCAGAAGCTCCCAAATCTGATTACCAACATTAACTAGATCTTTTTAAAAATAAGCTTCAGCTCCAGAAATTATGACTCCGTAGATAAGTCAGGTTGGGAAGATGAGAATCTCAAAATTATAAAACATGTGTATGTAATTCTATAGTGCCAGGTTTGTAATTCTGAACCCTCTATTCACCTGCTAGTTTTTCAGTGCTACCTACCTTAACTAGGAGTTAGGATAAAATCAGTCAGATGAAGCTCATTCATTCCTATCTGAATCAACAACTGTTTAGAATTATCAGATATGGTTTTATTTTTAAAGGAGGGATACAAATTTTCATGTAATCCTATTGACTGAGACTTGTTATTTTTCTAATAATTGTGAAAGATGGTCTCTTTTTTTTTTTCTTATAATGAAACCCTGTGAAATGAATTTTTCCACATAATAATCCAGTCTCACAGCTGCTGCAATGTTAAAATTCAAATCCAGCCCAAACCGGTTTGGCTCACTGGATAGAGCATCAGCCTGCGGACTGAAAGGTCCCGGGTTCGATTCCAGTCAAGGGTACCTGAGTTGCGGGCACATCCCCAGTAGGAGTTGTGCAAGAGACAGCTGATCAATGATTCTCATCAATGTTTCTAACTCTCTATCCATCTCCTTTCCTCTCTGTAAAAAAATCAATAAAATATATATTTTTTAAAAATTCAAATCCAAGTTTTCCAAAAACAAATGACCTCTAATTGGTAATTTTTCAGTTAGTTTATCAAAATAAAGGCTTTTTAGAGAATATATTTTCAAGTAGAACAAAAAATAAGGCAGGCTTTTGCAGACACCACTGCCACAGGAAAACCGTCATCCACAAGAGACGGCAGAAACTTCTGAGCACTGGGGAGAAATAATGGCACAGGTGATAAGTCCATCCGTGGGGAGAAATTTGATGAGAATTTAATCCTGAAGCACACGGGTCCTGGCATCTTGTCCATGGCAAATGCTGGACACAACATAAACAGTTTCCAGTTTTTCATCTGCACTTCCCAAACTGAGTGGTTGATGGTAAGACTGTGGTCTTCAGATACAGGAAAAATGGCGTGGATGTTGTATTAGCCATGGAGTGCTTTGGGCTTAAGAATGGCAAGATCAGCAAGGTCTTGCTGACTATGGAGAGCTCTAATAAATTTGACTTGTGTTTTAACTTCCAAACCATTCTTCTGTAGCTCAAAAGAATACCCTTTCACCTCCATTTCCTTGAATGTTTTGTAATCATGCTCTCGCTGCAGTTCACTGGTTTTATGTTTTTCTCACCCCTTCCAAGGCTAGCTGGAATTAAGTTTATGATTATGAAATACTAAACAACAATGACAAAAAACAACAACAAGGCAATCCAACATGAGATCCTTTTCCAGCATGTTTCTGTAGGTTGTGACCTTTGTTCATTTGGAACTCACCTTATCCTCCTATATAATAATGCTAAATGTCCATTGGTCCGTTCAACCAATCTAAGGGTAATATGCTAATGGTATGTTAAGGCTGCTCAACTGCTTTCTGTGATGTGCACTGACCACCAGGGGGCAGACGCTCCAACTTGTAGGTTACTTTGCTGCTGGAGTCCGGCCAATTGGGACTGAGTGAGATGGGCCGGACATGCCCTGGAGCCCTCCCACAGTCCCTCTCTGGCTGGCCAACCTCCTGTGTCCCTCCCCAGCCCCAATCGTACATTGGTGGTGTCCCTCAGCCTGTACTATGCTGTCTCGAAATCCAGGATCCATTGAGGGATGTCAGAGAGCCGGTTTTGGCCCGATCCTGCAGACCAGGCCGAGGGACCCCATTGTGCACGAATTTGTACACTGGGCCTTTAGTTTTCTCTAAGTTCATGTACACACCAAAATAATAAAACAAAAACTCTATTCTTTATTATAAAAATTGCAGTTGATAAGACTCTAGGCTCCTTGAGAATAGGAACTTTGATACTTTTCTATTCCCAAATCTTAATGCATTACTGGGCATGTCAATAATATGTGTTTGATATGAACAAAGGTTAAGATTTAGAATAGAAATAATAACACCTCCATTAAACTGTTTTATAGAAAGAGAAAGGAAAGGAATTAGATTAGTAAAACTTGATCTTAACGAGGTTATCTGAATACTTCATGACTTTGTTGACATCTGGTCAATATGCTTATTTATTTTGTAGAGAATTGTTTGAAAGGGGCAGGCCTAAACAAATATGCTTTAGCACATATATCAGATAGACATTCTTAAGCAGTGGATGCTAAAGACTTTGTTCTAAAGATAAATTAGATGTACTTATGAGACCACAAATGCCCATATTCAAGTGACGTATTGCTCTTGACAAATATGGCAATGGACTGGCTTTGTTTCATGTGTCTTATTTTTTCAAGCAGTTCTTTATTTATTAAAAATGCAGTTTCTTATTTAGAATACTTTTAAAACTATGAATAGTTGAAAGAAATATAAAGAATCTTGTAAGGCTAGTAGAAGATACTAATTTATGATGAGAATAGAAAAAAGAAAGAGCTAAGGTATAAGATAATCATGTCTCTTATTTTTCCCTTCTAGGATATAAAATTTATACCTACTTTGTGCTTTTTTCTTTTTAAATTTTTTATTGATTTTTAGAGAGAGAGGAAGGGAGAGGGAGAAAGAGAAACATTAGTTGGCTGCCTCACCCAACCAGGGATCAAACCCAAAACCTGAATATGTGTCCTGAACAGGAATCAAACTGCAGCCCTTCAGTGCACGTGAGGACGCTCCATGTAACTGAGCCACACCAGCCAGGGCTCTACTTTGTACTTTTAAACCACATCTCCACCTGGAATTCAGTTAGCTTGTATAGAGACCAGTCCAGGGGAGGGCAAACTTTTTGACTCGAGGGCCACAATGGGTTCTTAAACTGGACCGGAGGGCCGGAACAAAAACAACCTGACCATGCTGGCACTCTCATCTTGGGCTGCTGGTGAAGGAGTGGAGGGGAGAGCAAGATAACCCTCCGCTCTTTCGGCTCCGAGGGCCGGATAGAACAGCTGAACGGGCCAGATTTGGCCCGTGGGCCGTAGTTTGCCCATGGCTGGACCAGTCCAAATGGCCCAGTGCACTTCCTGTATCCACCCTGAGGGTAGATCATGCTGCTGGGGCAAGTGAATGACAATTGTGGGAATTGATTGAGCTGAACATGGGAACTAAGGTTTCTGTGCTCAAGTATGTGAGGCCATTTGTGATGCAGATGGATCCAGAGAGTGGAAAAAGAAGGCTCTGCAGATATCCATTTGTACTCTTGTCTTGGGGACATAGAATTTTCAAAGTGCTCTTTGAATCCCCACAGAGGTACCTACCGTGTTTCCTCCGAAAATAAGACATCCTCCGAAAATAAGACCTACTTACAGGTTTCCTTCTGAGTAGAATATAAGGCATCCCTCCGAAAATAAGGCCCCCAGGCTCTGTCTTAGAATGAAAATTAATTTACCGTAAACTGGTTGCTAGGGCCGCCCTGACTGGCATCTAGCAACCAGTGACGTTACACAAAGTCCTGACATCACTGCTGTGTGAATGGAGAGAAATCAGCGTGGAAACTGTGAAACCTAAACTGCAAGAAGTTGTGACTTGGGTGAAGAATTCATGGGAGAAAATCACTGACAGTGATCACAGAGCAGATATATATATATGCTCATTTTATCCTTATAGGAATCCTGTGTGGTGGTATATCCTCATTTCACAGTTGAGGAAACTAAAGCTCAGAGAGGTTATGTGAATTGCTTGAGGATACAAAGGTAGTAAGTAGAAAACAGAGTTCACACCTCAGTGTTTTGATGATCCCATGTTTCTTCTTGCCCTGAGCTTCCATCACACTCTGTCACATTGACTCCTGCTTTTAGAATTCACAGCCATCTGATGCATTTTATGAGGGTTTCAGTAAGAAATTCTGCATGTCCTTAATAGTTTCTTATCTATATATATGAAAGCCTGAGCAACCCTTAAGACTGAACAACTGGAACAACTGCTCACTATGACTTGCACTAACCACCAGGGGCAGACAGTCAACACAGGAGCAACCCTTGCCGGTCAGTTCGCTCCCACAGTTGGAGTGCTGCTCAGCTGACAGACCCTTTCTGGCCCACCAGCCTGGCGGCAGCCACTCATCCCCTAAGTAATCCTGCAGGTCCAATCTCCGGAAAACTGGAAAACTGGCCGGGCACTGTGGGATCAGTGCCACTGGCACTATCCCGACAGTGCCACTGGCCTCCTGGAAGGCGGTCTTGGACACTGCAGCCACTTTCCCTTCTTAGACGGTCTGCAAGGAAGAAACAATATAAAAGCTGCCGGTCACCATGTGGCTCCCAACTATTGGCGCAAATGGCAGGGACAGATCCAGATCCCTGTCCAACAAGGGTATCCCACCACCTGCCCAGAGAGCCAAAGGTGTCCCAGCCCCCCTCCCCCTGGGGACCCTACTCATGCACTGGGCCTCTAGTTTATAGTGAAATTCTTCTACGTAAACAATATTTTGTTTACCAGGTTTTCCCCTTCAGCGTGATTTTAAATACATGTTCCTATTCTCATAGCTCATAATTTTCTTTAATACGTTATGTTTTTCTGTCATTTTTATATTGAATACTCATTCCTTTTGCTAAGTTTGTATCTGAGAATGAACAACTAGCTCACAGTGCAGTGTGAATCAAGTTCAAATTACTTTGAGTTTACAGAACACCCAGTGTCATCTTATTTTTACATCTAACTGAATTATAGGACACTGTCAAAGTGTTATGTCCTGGTATGGTAAATTGCTCCTTCTTAATAGTCCCCTGGCTACATTCTCTCTTGCTATTGCTATAAACCAGAAATTGTTGACATCTTACATTATCGTGAGCTTGAAAACAAAAGAACTCTTCTTTATCCCCCTTCTTCACCATAAAGGTTTCTGAACATCTTAGCTACCATATAACATTTATATACTTGAAAGTTGTGCCTTCAGAATTGGATTAATTCTATAATTCTTTAACATTTTTAAAAGGCAGGCAATTTTTTCTCATTGACTGAAGAAATGGATCTTCATCTTCTTAAAACTTGCTTAAATTTGAAGTGGTGGTTCATTGATGATTTCTGAGATTTATTATTTAAATGTATGCATGTTATAAAGTATGTTTGGCTGTGCTTAGCGTTGCTGAGTCTAAAATGTTCTTCTAAATGTCACATTATGAGGATGAATTAAAGATGAAAGAATTACACAAAGGTGACAAATGAGTCAACAGAGTACGGTCTAGAAATGGTCAAGCTTGCTTTTTTGATGGTCAAACTGATATACTCACAGAGTGGTTAATAGTGCCTGGAAGATGGGAATAACATAACTCAGGAAAAAATGATTCTTCAAAGAAAGGTGATTTTCTGTAAAACAAGTGCTATAAAATATTTATGGACCATGTTCATATGCATACATATTGAGATTTGATTATTCACAAATGTTATCTGTAGAAAATTTGATGTTTTTTGTGGGCCATCAGTGAACAATGTGTATAGTGTAATGTTGATTGATCTTATAAAAAGCCAGCTTAATTCTGCCACTAAGTAACAATTATAACCTGTAAAAGCCAGAGCAAAATATTATTATATACATAGAATATTGTAATTAACATAAAGCATAAAGTTTAGATTTTATATTTTTTAAATAATGTTGATAAATTTGAAGGCTCTAAAGGGGATTTTTAAAAATCAGTAGTTTGGAAATAGAGTTTTTAAAGAAATGTCATGATCACAAACTGGTATGGGTGATATGTAGCCCAGAGATCTATTTTTGTTCGGCATTCATAGTTTTACCCACTGTTTATTTGTAATTTACTGCCAGTTAATTTCTCATAAAAATACAGATTTTAGGATTCTCTAGAGAAATCTGAAAACCTGGCAGTCCTGTGCACATTCCCATGTGGCAGCAGTCAGATATAGCCTAGTGCCTACTGCCTTCTATTGACAGTCCCAGAGCTTTCTAGTTCCCCATGACCCTCTATTGCTTCCTGGCCCAATTAACCTCACCCTTTGATACTTACTGACTGAAGTAATTTGAAGGAATTATAACCTTGTATGTAGAAAGACTAGGCCTTGAGTCAAGTTGCCTAGATTCCAGTTTCTATTCTACCACTGAGTGTGTGACCTTGACCTACCACTGAGTGTAATTGTTAAATCTTAAAAGTAGAAAGGAATTCAAGGATCATCTGGTCAACTTCCCACCTAAGGCAGGAATTCTCTACTAAACTTCCAAAAGGGGGGTAAGCCAGCTAGCCTCTTTTTAGAACATTAGTCTTTTCTTCACAAGGTAGCCTGTTCCATTTTAGAAAGCTCTCATTATTAGAAATTTATCTTATATGTTGAGTACATGTCTGTCTACATTTAATACTAAAACTATACGATTATATAAAGTATCTTCTCCTTAATATAGAACAGAGAGCAGTTAATAGTTGTGACATGAAAGACAAGGTATTTCTTTTCTTCATATTTTCTTTTATTTAAAAGTGTAACTTGTGCCGAAACCGGTTTGGCTCAGTAGATAGAGCATCGGCCTGCGGACTCAAAGGTCCCAGGTTCGATTCCGGTCAAGGGCATGTACATTGGTTGTGGGGACATCCCCAGTAGGGGTGTGCAGGAGGCAGCTGGTCGATGTTTCTCTGTCATCGATGTTTCTAGCTCTCTGTCCCTCTTCCTTCCTCTCTGTAAAAGTGTAACTCGTATGTACAATGTGCTAAGCCATCAAATAAGTGAATGCTTTTATGGCAAAGCACTGTAGAGTTACAAACATATTAGTGAGATTTGAATCAGACCAGATATGAGCTTTATTGTAGACTTAGTAACCAGTCTTTGTTGTATCATTTTAAATATTTGCCATCTCATTGGGGGATGGGGAAAGAGAGGGAGAAAGGAAAGATTTTAAAGATATATTGTGTTCTTGTTGATATAATGGCATTTGTCAGTGTGTTCATACTTTTTAATTTTCCAGGATTTGCAGACTTAATCCCATGAGCTCACTTCTAATATCAGTAAAGGGTGTGAGCCGTCTTTGTGGTTCAAGCTGCCACTTGAGGTTTCTCCTTCCTGTGGAGCTTTCTAATAGAATTCAAGGTTCTTTCTAAGGTTGAGCATTACGAAGCCTTCTCAGGCTGCTTGAAAGCAAAAAGTGCACCATAGATTCAAGGACACACAAAGTTTAATGGGCAAAACATGCTTCTGCTCCTGCTTCTGCTCCTTCTTCCTCTGATTGGCAAGGTTAACTCTGAGAGGCTGAGCTTTTTAAATGATTTGATTAGACCCACCACTTTATTCCTTTCACTTTGCCCCCTCCCCTTCAAGCACCAGTCAGCCACCTTCTTTGTCTTTGTATAGCCTTTGCTTTGCCATTACCTTTTCTCTTCTCCTTTTTCCTGATTTCGTGTCACATTTTGACATTTTGTGAAACAGAATAAGGAATTCACAAGTAAAGTAATTTGTATCAAAATCTTTTGTGCGAAAGATTTCCATACTTGTGAATGGTTTCTACACTTATGATTTATAAAACTCTAAATCCCTCACCTTCATTTTGACTTACCCTACAAGATAAGGAATGAGAGAATTGTCACCTACATTAGCAATTCACTTAGATTGACATATATAATCCTACAGTCCTCTATCAGGAACTGGTTTGTACATGAATTCCTTTTATAGCAGTTTTTAAAATATAACCTTTAATTACAAAAACTTCAACCAGGTGCAAAGTTAGTATAGCAAGTATAATGAACTTCCGTGTACTCATCACGCAGTTTCAGCAATTACCAGCTGGTGGCCAGTCTTGTTTAATCTATACTGGTACCCCACAACTGGTTTGTAACTTTTTTGGGAGGGATAGAGGAAAGCTATGCACACCAGAGAGAAAGGACGTGCATGCAGAATTTTTGCAAACAGTTTTAATAGGTTCATACACTTGCTGAAGCCCTTCCATGTATCTCCTAGGAATTTAAGAATCTATAATTAGAATCTAGAATCTATAATTAGAATCTCTGTATTCCAACAAAGAATGCTACGTATTCTCACCTTTTCTGTTCACCTGATTGTCAAGATTTGGAATCTGCTTAAGTTCTACGAAAACAGCATCATTAAGCTAATGGCAGGATCCTTTAGTGATGATTTAAGTACTCGTCATGGAATCTCTTAATATGCTCCCCTTGTCCCTTGTTCAGCTTCTTTTCCCTTTAGTTCTTATTAGTTTGTTATATTTGATATATCTTTTACCAGTGTTGACTGATTAAGAAGGCTTTCAGTGATTCAACTTTTAAGGCCTAACAACTTAGAATTTCATCTAGAACTTCTGAGTTGTTGCTAACAGCTAAAAGAGGAAAACAGCCTCTCCAGAGAGGAGGGAGGGAGGGAAGGAAGGCAGGCAGGCAGGCAGGCAGGCAGGCAGGCGAGCAGAATGACTGGTAATGAAATGCATTAAGTTGTTAGGAACTTAAGTAATAAAGCTGAAATTTCCATTAAAAAAGAATACTAGTTTTTAAACAGTAATTTAATTAACAAAGCATATTTATTGAAAGTACAGGGATAGCTGATTATACATGACAAAAGGGTGATTTTTCTTTTTCCCAACCTATTTCATGTCCTCCGTTCTCAGCTGGCACTTCACTAAGGCTCCCCCTGGACCAGCAGTGGTCACAAGGTAGACACCGGACACAGCAGTTAGTAAAAGGACACTAGCAGCCTGCAGGACTCCCCTATAGAACCATCTCATTGTTGAATCCCATCTGCCCTGATGTGAGCTAAAACTATTTTTAAAAGGCAAGTAACAAAAGAGGAGTAATTGGCATAATTTGTTAAATTATTTCATTTCAGAATGCTGGGATTACTATCATTTATGTTTGGCATAGTTTCCTCTATGTATCTCAGTGTGGGGAGATAGGGCATAGAATAAGGTATACATTTCTCATTTGAGTATGGTTAAAAATACTTCTGTTAAGTTGATAATTCAGGAAAGGAACCATCCTCATTTGTAGCTAGCCATTAAAAAGAAAAAGTCCTGGAGAACATCCAAGATGGCGGCCTAGGCAGTCTCCTAAGCTGCCGCCTCATCAACAATTTAATTAGAAAAACAACTAAAATAAAAAAGGACTTCACCAAAACGTCAGGAAAGCTGGCGGAGTGGAATAGCTACAACTAGAAAGAAAGAGAGAGGCTCACGGATCGACTGGGAGCCGAAAAGCACTGAGGTAGGGAGACGCTCGCGCACGCGGCCGCCAAATACCTGCCTGGCGGTGGGAGGGGAGGAATCCCCGATTGCACGGAACCCTTTCCGACTGTACTGAACCCCAGCCCCGGCTGAAATTCCGTGGTCCCAGGCTCATACGGGCGGAGTCTGGACTGTAGAGAAAGGCACCCAGAGACTCAGAGACTCGGAGACTCGGAGACTGGGAGACCGGGGACCGGGAGCCGCAGCCGGCAGGGTCTACAGACACGCGCGCGCGAGCAAGTACCTGCTGAGGTCTGACCGCCGCCTCTCCGGAGCGGAAGGAGTCAGAAGCTCCAGGTCTGACCGAGAAGGCTGCCGCTGCCTCGCTGTACAAGGTGGCGGCCTCTCTGTAGCGGAAGGAGTCAGAAGCTCCAGACTACAGAGACCAGCCCAAGTCCGGGTGAGCCCCTGGGGCACCCACGCTCTTGCTCTGAGACTCCGCCCCATCCAAGCTGAGCAGAGGCTTCTGCAGTTTTTCAAGTCTGATCCTATAAGACTGTCTCCAATACAGAAGTTATCCCAGAGTAGACACAGCTGATACCCACATCCAATTGGCCTGAAGGTCAATTCACAACAATAGAGACTTAGCTACAACAAGGCTGTGCACGCAGTCCACAAAGGGGATCACCAAGAGTGTCTACCTCAGGTAACTAAGGAGGCTGACCCACTGTGCTATATAGGACACCAAACACACAAAGCCATCCTACCAACTCTGAAAAATAGTGATAATGCCGAGACAAGGAAATAGATCTCAAACAAAAGAGATGGAGGATATAGAGTTCAGAACTACGGTTCTAAGGTTATGCAACAATATCCTAGAAAAGCTCGATAAAATTCATGAGACCCAACTAAAAAGTATAGATAAACTGACTAAATTGGAAAATATTATGCAGAGATCCAACAGCAGAATGGAAGAACACAAGAATCAGGTCAAAGAGCCAAAAGACACTCCTTTGGAGAAGGAAGAAGAAAAGAGGATCCAGAAAGTTGAAGATAGTGTAAGGAGCCTCTGGGACAACTGCAAGCGCACCAACATCAGAATTATGGGGGTGCCAGAAGAAGAGGGAGTGCAAAATACTGAAAACATATTTGAAGAAATAATATCAGAAAACTTCCCTCACCTGGTGAAAGAAATAGACTTACAAGTACAAGAAGCCTACAGAACCCCAAACAAGAGGAATCCAAAGAAAAATTCTTCTCGACACATCATCATCAATATGCCAAGGGTAAAAGACAAAAAGAGGATCTTACAAGCAGCAAGAGAAAAGCAGTTGGTTACCTATAAGGGAGCACCCATACGACTATCAGCTGATTTCTCAACAGAAACCATGCAGGCCAGAAGGGAGTGGCAAGAAATATTCAAAGTGATGAATAGCAAGAACCTACAACCAAGATTACTGTATCCAGCAAAGTTATCATTCAGAATTGAAGGGCAGATAAAGAGCTTCACAGATAAGAAAAAGCTAAAGGAGTTCATCACCACCAAACCAGTATTATATGAAATGCTGAAAGGTATTACTTAAGAAGAGGAAGAAGGTCAAGTGAATTAAAAATCTCAGGAATAGAATAAACTGGTGAATATAATAGAATTAGGGGCAAAGAAAGGGAGTGGATAGATAATTATCAGGGTGAAAGGGGTGTGGGGTGCAGAGACTGGATTAAAATTGTATAACCTATGGATGAAGACAATAGTGGGGGGAGGGGTTAAGGGCAGATGGTGGGGTGGGAATCAGGTGGAAGGGAGCTATGGGGGAGAAAAAGGAGAAACAATTGTAATAATCTGAGCAATAAAGATTTATTAAAAAAAAAAAAAAAAAAAAGAAAAAGTCCTCAGCCCTGGCCAGTGTCGCTCGGTTGGTTGGGTGTCATCCCATTCACTGAAGGGCTGCTGGTTCAATTCTGAGTCAGGGCACATGCCTGGGTTGCAGTCTTGATCCCTGGTTGGGGGTATGTGGGAGGCAGGTGGTTGATGTTTCTTTCTCCAAAAATCAGTTTAAAAAAATAAAGTACTCCATTCTGGTATTCCCCCTATAACATTTGTTTTATTTGGAATTACTATTTTATTATTCTGTTGAAAAGGGGAAAATTCAACAATAACAAAAACCTAGAATGCTTAATATCTACTCAACAAATTTACCAAAATAAATATATGATTTTAGAAAGAAAATATATACCAATTTATTGTATGTCTCTAAAGATATATGCAATCCATATAACTCGGCTAATTTTTGTTAATTGGTGTTTCTGTAGTATTCAAAATGGGGGAGCGCACTGTATCTTTGCGGTGTGGTGCCTCTCTCTATGGGAAGACTGTTGATTGAGCTCCCTTTGAGGTCAGCTTTCTTCGAGGCCAAGTTCTTTTTAAGAAAATTTTCAAGAAGCTCAGTAGAAAAGTACACTTATAAAAAGATTAACCATCACTTTAAATACACTTTAAAATATTTCTTTTTTTAAAGTGTCCTTAAAATTTGTTGCAGCTATTTTACAGATTCCATCTATGGTTCATTTGTTTGTTGTTTGAATTGAAGTTGGGCTGCTGTTTGAGTTAGTGCCCTGACCTCTCTCAATAGAAGCCTAAGCATGTCTGTCTAAGCACCTGTTTAAAAAAAAAAAAAAAAAAAAAAAAAAAAACACGTTGCCTGCAACGAGAACTATCCCCACCTACAATTTATTAAACCTTGACATACTGCATTACTTAAAGAGTTCTCAGAGAAAATTAAAACCCTTTTGACTGGGTTTTGCAATGCAAGGAAAATTTTAGTGACATTTAAAAGGTTTCTCTTGTGTTCCTCTAATAGGATAAATAAAAAAGGCTTGTTTTAGCCCAGCAAATGGCGGGACAATCCAATTTCCTTGATTCCATCAAGACACTCTTAAAGCATTAGCCTGTGCAGTAAAAAAATTCAACTGACCCCCTTTGCCTGATGGCTTTGAAAAGTGTCCTGATGTGTAGGTATTTGCCCAACACAGCATACTTGGTTATTGCTCTTCCAACACATCCGTTGATGGAAAGATCTTATGTGAAGCTCCAATAAATGTCAGTTTGTGTTACAGAACTATAAAAACAGTGCACCAGACCGTAATGGTCTCTCTGATGGGCAGCCTTTCACTGGAAGATGAAAAGAAATCCTGTCAAGTATGTTTAATAGTAAGGAAAATATAAATCATTTAATATTTTAGAGAACTTTTTATTACATTTAATTATTTTGCTGTGGCTGATATTTCTGTTGCCCAAAAGATCAGGCTCATTTACAGAGAATATACACTGAGTGGCCAGATTATTATGATCTCTGAACACATAATAATCTGGTCACTCAATATGTGTGTGTGTGTGTGTGTGTGTGTGTGTGTGTGTGTGTATTTTAGAGGTCCAGTGCATGAATTCGTGCATGGGTGGGGTCCGGCCAGCCTGGCCAGGGGGAGGAGATAATGAGCGGTGGCCATCCTGCCTGCTGGTTGAACTCCTGGTTGAGGGGACAATTGAATATTAGCCTTTTATTATATAGCATATACACTGAGTGGCCAAATTATTATGTATTCAGAGAGAATAATAATCTAGCTCAGTGTTTCCCAAACTTTTGACATATGTGTACCCCTTCTATAATTTTCGTAACACTGAGTACCCCTCGTCAAAAAAAAAAGGATGTATTTTAATAACAATCAAAATATATTTATTTTTTATTTTTTTGGTACATACACAAAATAATAAACGAAAAATAAAACTATTCATAATAAAATATAAATAAAAGTTATATTATAAATAACATTTATTTGCACACCGGACCATATCATGCCTCACAAGACTGTCTTGACTTGACTCATGAGAACATAGAATTAGGCACAGCTAAGCACGGCGTAGTGCATATCCCCACCAAACTCCAGTGCAACACGCAACCCCACCAAACTCTTCCCGTACCCCTGGGGGTACGCGTACCACACTTTGGGAAACACTGATCTAGCCATTCAGTATACTAGCATAGGGCAGTGGTCCTCAAATGTCTCTTGTTAAAACAAGTTGCTGGACCCACCCTCAGAGTCTCTGGTTCAGTGGGTCTGCGGTAGAGCCTAATATTTGCATTTTTAACAAGTTTTCAGATGCAACTGATGCTGTTGCCCTAGGGATCTGTGAAAAGAGATACTCAATTCTGGATCATTGGTTCCAAATTTAAATCAAATCATTTCGTCTGCAAGTTATTAATATCTGAGAGCACTCTAATGTGTGAAAAATGTTTTGATGAATATCAATCTAGTCAAATGGACAGGCATTTATTTGACATTGGCTTCCTCGTTGGAAGTCTTTAAAAACCATCCTGAAGGTGGGGCAGAGGGGACACGGAGACAGAGCTTTTATTTTAAAGGAAAAAGTATAGGTGCCTGTGTATTATTTAAAAGAATAAAAACGGAGCATATGTTTCCTATGACCTAGTGAATAATAGTAGAATGAAGCTGTCTTTTATGGTATCCTGATATTTTTTTAAAATTTTAACAAGATCTTCAACCCTTTAATTATGTAAAAACCCAAAGCATCATTTTACTCATTAAAAAGAATCCTACATAATAACAGGCTAATATGCAGATCAACCAAATGGCTGAATGGACGGTTGCTATGATGTGCATGGTCCACCAGGGGACTGACACTGGTTTCCCCCCTGATGGTCAGTGTGTTCCCATAGGGCAGTGGTCGGCAAACTCATTAGTCAATAGAGCCAAATATCAACAGTACAATTGAAATTTCTTTTGAGAGCCAAAAAGCAACTTCTGCAAATGGGCCACAAAGTTTCAATTGCACTGTACGTGCGCAATGTGGTATTTTGTGGAAGAGCCACACTCAAGGGTCCAAAGAGCCACAAGTAGCTCCCAAGCTGTAGTTTGCCGACCACTGCCATAGGGGGAGCATTGCTCAGCCAGAAGTCAGGCTCACAACTGGCAAGCATAGTGGCAGTGGCAGGAGCCTCCCCTGCCTCCACAACAGTGCTAAGGATGTTGGACTGTGGCTTAGGCCTGCTGAGTGGGCCTAAGCTGGCAGTCCAACATCCCCTGAGGGCTCCCAGACTGCAAGAGGGCACAGGCCAGGCTGAGGAGACCCCTCCCCCCCCCCCGCCGAGTGCACGAATTTTGTGCACCAGGCCTCTTATAAATTATATTTGATATTCTGATACCCATTTTGTTTAAGAATTGTATTATCCAGAATATTTCACTCTAGCTATATTAGAAATATTTCCTTTGAAATACTTAGAATTGTTGTAATAGACCACTTTTATTTTAGAGTCTGAAAGTTAGATACTATTTATTTACTCGTCCTTCAAATGAACCTTATGTAGTAAATAGGAGACCCCCCCCAAAAAAATGTATTTTTAACAAGGAATTGTCACAGTGAGAGGTTTGTTGACATCCAAAAAATTCAGAGGCAAAATTAGAATAAGAGTGGCTCTGGAACCTTGGATAAACCCTATTTAAAGAAGGTGGTCTGGTACCCTGTCTCATTTTCTTTTGGTGGAAGAATACATATGATAATAAGTACATTATATATGTTCTTACAGTGTTTGAATGCTTTGTAGTCATCATGTTCTTCTCCACATTTCTTTTTTCTTAAGAATATTTGTTGAATCATAGCTAACATTGAAGCAATGTAAATGTTAGTTACTGATTTTAATGAGTTGTCAGTTGCTTGTGCTTCCTTTGGGAGTAAGGGTATTCATCTCCATTATTTAAAACTCAGTTTGAAAATAACTAAAGGTGACTTTGAAATTGTCATGAGTTAAATGATGGAATCGGATAATCACTTTTCTGGAGTCCTCCTGCGTGTCCCTAAAGTTCTCTGAGCCCTACGTTTTGTGATTCCCTTCTGGCACCAACTTCTTGTTTTGGTTTGGTTGCTTTTCTCAGCTGAGGATAGATACTCAGTCAAATGGTAATGCTCCACCTATCCCAGGCATTAGTCTGCTGACCTTTCCCCGTGGGGCAGTGGACATTGCAGGTGGAGCCCAGTGAAGGCTGCGCAGAGGAGGTCAGTGCAGAAATGGTAGCCATTCATTTCTGCTGCCCTGATGTCCGACAGCTGGTCTCACGTGGCCTGCTGCCAGCAGTGTCTTTACAGGCTTTATGGCAGAGATTATTCAAAGGCGATTAACCCCTTTAAACCCCTTATATTTTAATTATTTCTGTATGTATTTATAAAACCTGCAGTCTGCTTGTTTCAGGGCACAACTGTCCAAGGCCTTGTCTTTAACCTGGTTTCTACTGTCAGAAAAGTATATCTCTGTTACCACAAAGGAGGCACCATTGATTTTTATCTTCCTTGTTATTAAAATTGTTTGGTTTCTGCTTGATGTTGCTATCATTACTGTTTTTTGAAAGAATAACTAAAGTTAATGTGATTTATTTTAGAGTACTGTTAAAAATGCTATTTTTGTGTTATATGATAGAAATCTAAACCTGTAGACACGGAGAATGTGAAAACTTGAGGGTATTATTAAAAACAATAGGCCTTTCAGGATATAATTTTTAATGATGGGTTAGTAGGCATGCTTCCTATGGTTTCTAGTATTGTCTTGTAACTGTAAGCCTGTTGAGGGCAATCTGAACAAAGATTTCTACCTCTCCCGTTTAAGTTACTGAGGGCTATAAAAAAATTTTCCTCTGGATTTAAGAGATCACACATATGAAGGAACCAAAAAAATACCACAAGAGTTTATGAACTGTCCTCTGCCATTGGAGCATCACATCTCAGCCACCATGGAGTGCTTCTAATACAAGGAGGCAGTACTGTCTCTTCATGCACTCACTGCCCCTCCTCCAGATGCTGAGGAAGGGATTGTCCTCTTGAGGGTCTTCCAATCTCTAAGGAACCTCTAATGAGATCTGTCCTTATTCAAAATCTGTTCATGATATTTATTTCTTCTAAAATCTTGTTTTAGGTTGTTTCATATTAGTATAAAGTTACCACTTCCAGTTATGAGACTGTCCTTTTTCCTCTTAGTTTGATTTCTTCGTGCTTAACTGAATGAATATTGACAGAATTTGAGGGATGGAGGAGGAATGTTGGTTAGCCAAAATGTTAGTAACTAATGTTTATTATCTGAATTCAACGATAACTGTTGCTTTTGTTCTAGAAGTGGGAATTAGACATTGAAATTACAAAACTTGCCATTTCTTTGCTTCATTTGTATGGAGGACATAAGTTTAAACTCTAGGTCTGTATTTACCTTACTATGTCACTTTGGGCAAGTCATTTAACATGCTGAATTTCAGTTTTCTTATTTATAAAATGAGCTACTACCTACTCCAGGATGTTAGTTTCAGATAAGTTGGTATCTGTATAATAGTATACAAGTGTAAATTTTTATTTTCTTAAAAAAAAAAAGAATAGTATGTCTGAATTAAGAAAAACTTAATCAAGTTAGATAGTATAGTTAAAGATCTTTACACCATTCATGTTTTGTGAAGGGTTTTTGAATTGGTTTTAGTTGAGCTCTTTCCTTATTTCTTCCCAAAACAAAATGTTTTCTCTTTCCTGTAACTATTATTTTTCAAAAATGTCCTTTAATGTATAGGCCATTATGGAAGCACATATTACCATAAAAAATTGTATTGTAACCTAATGTAATATTACAACATAAACAGTAATATATTCATTATATAATATGTTCTCATATTTGATCTAAACTTCCTATATGTACAATGTCAATTTTTAAAACTGGAACAAATATGCTAAATTCTATTCAAAGCTAAGGAAATTCCAAGTTAGAAATACTTACCGTATTTGCCGGCGTATAAGACGATTTTTTGTCCCTGAAAAATATGCCTCCAAGTGGGGGGTAGTCTTATACGGCGAGTATATAACAAACTCTGTATTTTGAGTGGAAATGTTAGGGGGTCGTCTTATACGCCCAGTCTCTTATACGCCAGCAAATACGGTATCTGGCTTTAAGACAGTTAGAATATGCTTCAAAGTTTTAAATAAAAGAATAGCAGGCTTAGGACAATGCTTAAAAAAAAGAGACTGAAGACCAGATTAATTATATAGGAGGCTCTTATAAGAATTAGTGGATTAGGTTGTTAGGACCTGGATAGGGTCCATTACTGTAGAAAAGAAAGAATTAGAGATACAGGACAGAGGAAAATTCAATCAACCTTACTTAATGGGAAATAAGAGATAAAGAAAAGGGATATAAGTTGAATATTACTCCAAAGTCTTGGACAAAAATGATTTTTATTTTTTACATGGCTAATTTAGGGAAAATGTCCTAAAGAAAAAGAAAAGCCAATAGAGGACATTCGTACACATAGAGGTGTTTTCCAAATAACAAATTCTGAGAGGGCTGAATCTTAATTTTAATACCTCAATACTGAAAAATCTCCATGTTAATATGAAGATATATGGGGCCAGAGGGGGAGGGGAGAGACAACACAAAATCACAATAGTGTTTAAGAGCATAAGCTTTGGAGCCAGATTCTGAAAGTTCTGGCTCTCCGACTTGTAAATTAAACTTCAGTTTCTTCATTTGTGAAATGAGATCATTTAATGCCTACTTCATAATGTTATTGGGTGGTTAAGTAAGAGAACTTGCTTGGTGCAGTAAACAGATTAGCCACTACTATCATTGTTTTTACTCACAACCTACTAAAATCAGTCTGACTTGTTACACTGACAGGTTATAGGCAGAATGATACAGAAAATTAAGTATTATGAAAGTTGCCTGGAATGCTCACCTTTGTCTCTTACTACTCATAGAAAACTTGCTGTCTTTATTATGGAGTTCTAATGGATAGGTGACTGGATAAAGTCTTTTGTTCTTATTTCTAAACTTGTATCAGAAGTAAGACCTTTTTATTTGATCTCAGTTGTATAGCCATACACAAGTTATTAAATTATAGTAGGACTGGGAGGAAGAGCTGGAGCAGGGGAATGAACTAAAGCTAACATTTATTGAGACTCTATTCCCCTTAATACAATCATTCATTCCCCTTAATAAAATTAGTCCCTTATGCCAGAAAAATAGCTCAAAAATAGTTTTACCTTTGAATATATGTTTTGTTTTTTGTTTTGTTTTTTACTTCCCATATGCTATGTCCTATTTTATTGGGTCCCCAAAGAAAGCAGTTTATTAAATATTTTGGGGGGGGGGGAACACCGGGAAAGAATTTACAGTGGGATTAATGTGGACAGTAAAAACTGAAGTAATTATCTTTCCCTATATTTTTTATAATTACCATAGAAGAGGATGAAAGAGTGTGGACCACCATTTGATAACATCTATAGACAAATAGTTCTGAAGAAATTACAGTACTAAACATCTGAAATTGTAGCTTCAGGGCATATAGAGGGTTAAATCTCTGAGCTGTAGAAGCAGATTGTGTTTTCCTTTTGTGATCTGGGCTGACAAGACATCAGTATTCTATTCATCTGCTGGGAATTAGGCTGTTAATCCAATCAATGACTCTTGAGTGAGCTGTGGCCTGCTTCCCCCACTGGGGAACAATCGGATCAAACTGCAGATTGTTTAAGAGCACAGTGCTGTCCTCGTGTCAGGTGGAATTCTCAAGCGGTCCCTGGTGAATTGGGGATAGGAAAAGCTGTCTTGGCCCATTTATCCTTCTCCTTAAATAACCAGGTATCTGTCTCATCCATAGGAAAGCATTAGGCAATAGTGCCAACAGGAATGTGATAGAAATCCATTACCTTGAACTCACAAAAGTGTGGGTAAAAAGAAGAAATGTTTTCAAACACCCCACAAAACAACTTATATAAAAGTTTTTATACTTTATTCATATTTTTTTCCTATTCCTTAAATCCTAAGTCATTTTTTCTGCAGGGCTTTTTTGGGAAGGTTGTTGTTAACTGTTTTATGTCATGAGTTTTGTTAACCACTATGAGCTCTTTCTGTAAATCTGCCCTGCCCTGCCTATATTTTTATAAGTCAGCAGGATACAAATAAATTTTAATATAGATTATGAGAACACTAATTAAATGAAATTTTAATTTTAAAATATCTTTCTCTGAGGAATGCTAATTAAATAAAATTTTAATTTAAAAATATCTCAGTCTGAGCATACATAATTTTGACATCTTTTGCAGCGTAGCAAAATTAGATTTCTAATTACTGATTTAATAGTCCATTAAGTACATTTGGAAATTATTATTGAATTGATTACAAAGATGTTCAGAGTTGCAGTTCTCTTCTATAAAATGCTATCCCAAATTTTTCCTTTTAAACAATAGGTGACATGAGCTATCATAAAGCAAAATATCCAAAATGACAAAGAGAAATTCTCAAAGAATATACTTATTATTCCAATCTTAGTGGAGACAAGTTTAAAGGGTAATTTTATTGTTTTCTATCTATATTTCATAACAGTGATCCAAAATATATTTTCTAAATCTGACAAATTTATCTATTCTTTCTGTGACTAAGTGCTAAGAAATAAAGCAGATTGGTTCTGGTTCCTATGAACAGAGTGATCAAATGAGTCTTTACCAAGAAGGTAATAGTTAAACTGAGGCTTCAATGGAGAAAAGTTGCTGTAAGTCATGCCCCAAATTCCTGAAACGGGAGGAAGGAGCTTGACATACCAAGAACAGACTCCGTACAGGCCCACTATACTCCAGGCCAGGGGGTTTGAGACTTGGCCAAGCCTCTGAATGTCCTTAGGATCTTTGTGAAAATAGAGATTGCTGAGCCTGTCTCTGGAAATGCTGATTCAGCAGGGCCGGTGAGGTAGATAGAACCTGTGTGTGCAGCGCCGTGAACAGTATTGAAAACCTATCTCTAGATAGTATTTTTTCCTTGAACACATCACATACTTAGCTACTTATATCTATCCCTTTGCTCATGTTCTTTTAGCCTATAATGTTCACAGAATACTACTTGTGAAATACCTTACCAAAAAAAGTTGAACCCAAATGTAATAAAGTCTATAAATAAATACATCTGATGATAATATAAATGACATCAAAATAGATTGCATATCTGCTCTCTGGGACGTTCTGCTGAATAACTGACTCTATTTCTATAATAAGTCTTTGACATTAAAGTAAGGGAGTCAGCTCTAGATGGAAAATTACCTAAGAGGTCTACCAAGCAAATGTAACATGTAAACCTTGTTTGGATTCTCAGACATACAAATCAAGCATAAGAAGACATTTTTAAAACAACCAGGAAAATTTGGTGCTGTGGTTATATAACTAAATTTCCATGTTTTTTAAAGTTTCATGCAGTGATGGGCGGGGATGACATAATGTCTGGAATTTGCTTTAATTTATTTCAGTAAGAAAAAAAGGAATAAATGAAGAAAACAGCAATATTATTATAGTGTTGAATCTGAGAAATGGGTATACGGAAGTTCATATTTTCTATTTTTGTGCGTGTGAAATTTTTCTTTTCTTTTTTTTTTATTTTTTATTTTTATTAAATTATTATCTGTGTACATATATTACCATTGCCCCCCCTGAAATTTTTCATGTAAGATGTTTAAAGGGCATGAGGGTTTTTTATGTTTATCTTAAGGGAGCATAAATATTTAAAGGTTGAAAATAGATTACTGCACCATTTTGCCTTATCAGACTGATAAAGTTAAGGATACTTGGTCATGGTATAAAAAAACACTGCTATTACTTCTTGACCTTTTGGCAAAGATGAAGTATAAAATGATACTGCTTAAAAGGATTTATCAATGAGTGCTGAAGTTCCCCATCACGTTTAGAGTATGATTTGATACATGCCTGACTTTTCAGGAATAAATCTTTTGCATGAAAGGAGGCAAATCTCTAATCCTCAAGGCACCTTCTCACAGTTTAAATGTTGTGCTCCATTGAAGGAAGTCTGTGCTTAATCATTAGGATTCTTCTAGCACAGAGAATATTCACATTTTTAGAAAAGAACTGATCATCTTGTCTCTTAATACAGTGAAGTTTAAAGCAGCCTTTACCTTAATGTGTTGTAGGACAGGAAAAGGGGTGTGTGTGTGTGTGTGTGTGTGTGTGTGTGTGTGTGTAGAGGGTGGGTCAATCCAAGTTCTCCATGGAAAAAACTTTGGCCTGCCATGAGGTCTAGAAACATAATAGCTATTGTACAGTTAAATATGAATAGTTTAAAATGGAAATATCCATAGGATTATGTTTATAATAAAAATCAGTAGTCCTCAATAAAGCTGAGTTTCATTACCAAGTACATATTACATACAATGTACAGTATATGTGGAGGAAAAAGGCAGTATCATCTGATAAAGCCCTCTTGTCACAGTTACAGTAATATTTGCTGTCGTTTTTCACAATACATGTTTCCTGTTAATAGAAATTTAATAGCACCCAATATTAATCTTGGAATGTTTAGCACTTCTATGTAACATTCAAAACTGCAGGTAAAATAGAGCAAACCTGGCCATGAAGGCCAAACCCAGGAAGTCAGCTAGGAAGAAATGTTTCTTTCAGGTAAGTGACGTTCTGGAACACGAAGAGTTAACTAAAGCAGAGCCTTTTCAGGAGTATGGACTGTCAACCAGAGTAATAACCTCGGAGCTGGGACTCTGCTTCTGTCCTGTTACCACACAGGATTAAGTAGCCCTGGGCCCATTCGTTGAGTGAGCATTTGTGCATTTGCTATGGCTAGGCTGTGAACTAGACCAGGTAGACAGAACAGGTAAGACTGCGCTCTTGCCAAGGTGTAACTTCACCTCATCCAAGAATGATAGACACACATCAGGCTGACTCAGTGGGATGGCTGCTTTGATAGAAATGCATATAAAATCATTGAGCTGTCATCCACATGGCTAGTGGGAATGTAAAATGATTGTTTCTGGCTTGGGCTTCACAGAGAAGGTGGACTTTGCCTTGACTGCTTGACCTTTTTACAGGACTAGCCACTCTTTCCTTGACCCTCAGCTTCAGGTTTGGTTCTTGCCCCACTTTTTTGGATTATTCCTGACCAGACCTTGCTTTCTTTTCTCTTTTTACACAACAGATTCCACCTTGCACCCATCTCTCCCCATCTACTTTCTCTAGATTACCTCATTTACACCTATTATTTCAATTATTTCCTCTGGCCTAATATTTTTCAAATCTTTACCTCTAGTTCAGACCTCTCTCTAAGCTACAGACCCATATTTCTAATAGACTGTGGATGTTTTCACATATGTTTGGGGGTCAGAAAGATGCAGATTCAAATGAGGATTGTACTGCTTACTAATTGTGTGACTCAGCCAAATTACACGACCTCTTTGAGTCTCATTTCCACTTGTAAAGTTAGGATAATATCTGCTTCAAATGGCTTCTGTGAGAATTGAATTATATGTGAAAATCCCTAGCATAGTTCCTGGTACATATAAAAGCTATAAAAATAAGTTTTGGTTTCATATATCTCTCCTCCTAACCCTGGCAAGCCACCATCCCACTCTCTATCTCTGTGAATTTGACAACTCAAGTACCTTATATAAGTAGGTTCATTCCATATTTGTTCTTTTATTCCTGGCTTATGTCAGTTAGCATTATATCTTCAAGGTTAATCCATGATGTAGCATGTGTCAATATCATTCTTTTTAAAAATATATATATATATATATAAATATATATTATTGATTTTTTTTTTTTACAGAGAGGAAGAAAGAGGGATAGAGAGTTAGAAACATCGATGAGAGAGAAACATCGATCAGTCGCCTCCTGCACACCCCCAACTGGGGATATGCCCGCAACCTAGGAACATGCCCTTGACCAGAATCGAACCCGGGACCCTTCAGTCCACAGGCCGACACTCTATCCACTGAGCCAAACTGGTTTTGGCAATGTCATTCTTTTTAAGGCTGAATAGTAGTTCATTGTATGTACATACCACATTTTGTTTATTCTTTCATTTGTTGGTGGACATTTATGTTATTTCTACCTTTGGGCAATTGTGAATAATGCTGCTATGAATACCTGCTTTCATTTCATTGGAGTATTTAGCCAGAAGTGGAATTGCTAAATCATACAGTAATTCTATATGTTTAATTTTTTTTTTTAGGAACTACTATTATTTTCTACAGCAGCTTTACCATTTTACATTCCCACCAGCAATTCACAAATGTTCCGATTTGTCCACATCATTACCAGCCCTTATTTTCAGTATTCTTGATAATAACCATCTTAAGGGATGTGAAGTGATGTATCATTGCATTTTCAGAAAATTTTTAATATATAGCTGATAACTGACAGGGCACTCAGATTAAATGAATGTCTTAACAAAAATGTAAGCCATAAAGTGATATAAAGATGTCTCAATTGATATTAAATCTATTCATTATTTTCAGTTTTATATGGGTATATACTTTTTTTGGAATTGTTTATCATGGTTAAGAGTAATTATTAGATACTTAGTAATTATTAGATACTAGAGGCCCAAGATTCATGCAAGAGTAGACCTTCCTTCCACCAGCTGCCAGCAGTGGCTTCCCTCTGGCATCTGGGATCCAGGCTTCCCTCGCAACCCTGGCTTTGTCTGGAAGGCCGTTCAGAGGGATGTCTGGTCTAATTAGCAGATTATACTTTTATTATTATAGATAACAAACTACCATAGGGATAAAATCAGCAGTACACACTGATAAGTAAACTAACACCTGGGGTTATTAAATTCATCTCACATATTTTTATTAAATACTACTCCATGACTTTTATGCTATAAGACACTAAGGGACACAAAAGAAATGTCAGCCATGGTCCCCTGCCCTCGGGTTGCTTACTGTCAAGACAATAAGAAACTCATTGAATAATAAGAACAGTTGTGAGATAGAATGTAATCAGTGCCATGATGAGATATACTATGAAAGTTATTTGGGAGAAGTAATGGAGGAAAAGGGAGGCCACAGTAGTCAAGAAACATCTTCAGCAGGGAATTGTGGCCTATTATGAACTGTAAAGACTAAGTGATCATTGGTGACCTCTGAGGTTGGGATAGGAATAGGTAGCAGAAACAGGTCAGTCTAAGATAGGTGTTTGTAATGAAGAATAGTTGAATAAAGTGAAATTAGACCATGGAAGCTATGATGCTCAGAGTAAGGAGTGGACTACTTAGTGTGTGTGTGTGTGTGTGTGTGTGTGTGTGTGTGTGTGAAAAAGGAGTACATTATGGATTTTTTCAGTGTTTAATCTACATTTGTAGTAGGTTTTTAAAATCTTTTTAGTGTACTATTGTTTTGTTTCTTTGCTTGTTTTACATAGTTAAGAACTTATAAAAACACTAGAGGCCTGGTGCACAAATTCATGCACTGGTGGGATCCAGCTGGCCCACCCTGATGGGGGATATGGGGATAGGCCAGCTGGGGCGAGAGGCCATTGGCGGGGCTGGCCAGGGTGAGGGCCATGGGCATTTCAATCGTTCTGCCATTTGGTTGATTTGCATATTACCCTTTTATTATATAGGATTCTGATTATTTTTTATTACACTAACAATATTGTGATTTTCTAAGTTATAAATACTTTATGACTATTGTTTTAATTTGCTGCATGCTAATATGCTCAACTGACATATTAATTTTTCCTGTATTGTATTGTTGGACTTTAAATTGTTTCTAGTTTCTTGCTAATCTGAATAATGCTGGAATTAACTCAAATTTTTCATAAGTATTTTTAAATATATGAAGTATTTTTTTAATGTATTTTATTGACTTCTTACAGAGAGGAAGGGAGAAGGATAGAGAGTTAGAAACATTAATGAGAGAGAAACACCAATCAGCTGCCTCCTGCACATCTCCCACTGGGGATGTGCCCGAAACCAAGGTACACGCCCTTGACTGGAATTAAACCTAGGATCTTTCAGTCCACAGGCTGACACTCTATCCACTGAGCCAAACCTATCAGGGCTATATGAAGTATTTTTAAAAATAGATGCTAGCCCTGACCATTTATGGTTTGATTACCAGTCAGGACACATGCCTGATTTGCGGGCTCCATCCCCAATAGGGGACGTGCAGGAAGCAGTCAATCAATAATACTCTCTCATCATTGTTGTTTCTATCTCTCCCTCTCCCTTCCACTCTGAAGTCAGTACAAATATATTTTTTAAATATATACATATATATTTAAAAAATAAATTCTAGAAATGCAAAACCATTGGCATTTCTAGATATTATGCTACTTTATATTCCTACCAACAACAAATAAAAGCATCTATTTCATAGCACCCTCTGTAGTAGACCTGGCACAGTCTGAAAATTTTCATTGTGAAAGTAAAGAGTGAATGAGTATGAATGGAAAGAATCTTTTCTTGGATTTCTCCACTAGATGTCTGCTTATTTACCATGCAAAGGACATAGACTAGAGTAGATTGAGATATATTGGATTTTTACTGCACAGTATTATAAAAACAGTAATGCAATAAGCAAAACACCCTTCAGAAGAGAAAAGGCAGTTTGCCTCTGTTTTCTTATAGCTGATAACTGACAGGGCGCTGACCAGCTTAGCAAGTTAATTTCTAAAAATTTATAGATTTAGCTATAGCTTCTTGATATAAGCATACTTGGAAAAGTATAGCAATCAGCCAAGGAGAAGTAAAGATGAGTGCATGGTCCTAAAGAGTAAGTATATTCACTCACTGAATGTGTCATATCAGTTTGGAGATTATGATTACCTAGAGGCCCAGTGCACAAAATTCATGCACAGGGAGTGGGGGGAATGGTGGTGTCCCTCAGCCCAGCCTGCACCCTCTCCAGTCTGGGACCCCTCGAGCGATGTCCGACTGCCCGTTTAGGTTGGCGACCCTAAATGGGCAATCAGACATCCCTCTCACAATCCAGGACTGCTGGCTCCCAACTGTTCGCCTGCCTGCCTGCCTTCCTGATTGCCCCTAACTGCTTCTGTCTGCCAGCCTGATTACCCCCTAACCACTTCATGCCAGCCTGATTGATGTCTAACTGCTCCCTTGCCAGCCTGTTTGCCCCCAACTTCCCTCCTCTGCTGGCCTGGTCACCCCTAATTGCCCTCCCCTGCAGGGTTGATCACCCCCAACTGCCCTCCCCTGATGGCCATCTTGTGGTGCCATCTTGTTTCCATATGGGGGCAGCTATCTTGATCTTGTGTGTTGGAGTGATGGTCAATCTGCATATTACTCTTTTATTAGATAGGATAGATGCCTGGTGCATGGGTGGGGGCCAGCTGGTTTGCCCTGAAGGTTGTCCCAGATCAGGATGGGGGTTCCCTTGGGGTGAGGGGCGGCCTGGATGAGGGGCCTGTGGTGGTTTGCAGGCCAGCCACACCCCCTGGCAACCCAAGCAGAGGCCCTGGTATCTGGAATTTATTTACCTTTTACAATTGAAACTTTGTAGCCTGGGGCGGAGCCAAGCCTCTTGTTCCATGGCTGCCGCCATTTCTGTTTGGATTTGTGTACCTTCTATAGTTGAAACTTTGTATCCTTGAGTGGAAGTCTGGACCCACCAAGGTGTATGGAAAGCTTGGCTTCCTCTATTGCCAAAGAAACTCAAACCTCCCTCCTACTCTCTGTGGCTGCAGCCATCTTAGCTGGGTTAATTTGCATACTCACTCTGAGTGGCTGGTGGATAAAGCGGAGGTATGGTCAATTTGCATATCACTCTTTTATTAGATAAGATAATCTGCCATGAGATTATAGTTTAGGCCAGCAGTCACCAACCTTTCAGGGATCTCGTGGACCACTGGTTGTTGACTGCTGGTTTAGGCTACCTATTGTCTTTATCCTGCAAAAATAAAAGTTTAACCACATTCCTCCTTACTTTGTATGTATTTGTTTTGATTCCCCTGGTTCCTTTTCAGCCACATAATACTGTTGAGATAGCATGTATTTTGAGGATGAAAGGTCTAGGACCTTGGGCAAGTTATATATAATCTCTGAGCCTCATTTTACCCGGCTCAAAAATGACAATAATGTTTATGTAATAGGGTTGTTGTGAGGATTAAAGAAACAATGTTTGTAAAACTTTCAGCACACATAGTAATTAGCCAATGTTTGTTCCTTTTACTTCCTCTCTAATAAAATTTCAACTATTCAGTTCCCTTTGGAAAGTTAAACATTCTAGACTGGTGTTGGTTTCAAATAGTTGAACAGTTATTTTCTGCTTTTTATGTTTTAAATGTTTTCTATAAAATACTTTTTCTAAAATATATCCAGTACCTCATTGCTTCCTCCTTAAGGCATTGTACTTATACCATGGATATTTATAGACGGTGTGAAGCATGGGGCCAGAGCTTCTCTTTCTCTCTTGAGATTGCTGAAATCTACTGGTTGGCATGCAGCCCAGCGCTCTTTATGGCTGGCTGTTCTCTGTGGTCTAAAATGTCTGCAACTTGCCACTGCTGTCACAGCTTTTAATTTCTGCTGGCTGCTACTATTCTGCCTCTGTTCTTTCTTCTAATTGCCATTAGGCTTTGCTGGCCCTCTTGCCATTCTGCTCTCCTCCTTGCTTTCCTTCACTGTTCCCTTTCCATGTCTTCTGCCTCCCATAGCATCTCATATTTCATTGGCAAAGACTGGCCTTGCTTTGCTTTCTTAAACCAGCAAGAAAAATCCTTCTCTGCAGTGAGCCAACTAATCACAACATGTTTAATATGACCCTTATCAGCATTTCCCCCCAGAATCTGGGCCCTATTCCAGGTACTTGAGAATGCCAGAAATCAAGTCCATGGGTTATTGAGATATAACTCCTCAAGTAGTTTATTTTTTTGGTCTTATTTAACTTTTATTTTTATGCAAAGTTTTGTGCTAGATGCAAGGGATAAAGGAAATAGGGGTCTATAAAGTTAAACTGTGCCATGATCCTTACCTTCAGAACAGCAGGAAAACACAGACATATTCGTATGATACAAGGTAAAGGATAAAGGTGGTTTAGAGAAAGCTTAAGTAAAAATTATGAAGGCTCATGGTTCTCTAACCAATTGATGTTTCTCTCTCACATCGGTGCTTCTCTTTCTCCTTTTTTCTCTTCCTGAAAAGAAGTGAAAACATATCCTGTGAAGATAAAAAATTTTTGTTAAGTTATAAAGAAGAGTGGCTGCTTTTAAACCAATCTCAGAGAAGTGGGTGGTGGTTCCATTTGTAAGTTAAATAGAATTTGTATTAAAGGAGGGAGGACCAAGCCAGATAAAAAGGAGCTGCCATGGCTCTCTGCCATTTTAAATGTAATGGGAGGAAAAATAAACTTTTGAAGAAAAAAAGTGTAATGGGAAAAAATCACATAGGGGGGTCATGGGTGCATTTTTTCTTATTTGAAAGTCTGGGTTTAAATTTTCTATATTATTTTGTCATTTGTGTTTCTTACAAACTATTTACTTGGACAGAAAGGATATAGAGGTATAGTGCAGGGATTGCACATTTATTTATTTTGTACTTTGAATTATTTTTATTGTTGACTCGATTACAGTTGTTCCCCCATTTCTCCTCCCTTTGCCTTCCCCCAACCTGCCCTCAGCACCCCTAGTCCTTCACCACATTATTGTCTATGTCCATAGGCTATGCAGATATGCATATATATTCTTTGGTTGATCTCTTCCCATCCACCTCACTCCCTCCCCTCTGAGATCTGTCTGTACTTTGAATTTTAAACACAGTTGAATTTGTCTACATTTTTACTTTATTATGTGATTTTGTTTATTTTTAATTCAACTGAGTATTTTTATTTTACCCTAGTGTATAATCCCTTGCAAAGATTTCAAATGTATGACTGATTTTAATTTATTGGAATTGTTTTTGCTGCTGTTTATAACAACTCCATACTTATTAAATTTGAACATTTCTTTTAAGCTAAAACAGAAAGGAAAAGCATAAATAACCATGACAAACAACCCTCTTCTGGTGTGGTCATTCGAAATGAAACAACCAAAAAAAATTAATCAACTTAAATTTAGAAAAATTAGCTGATATAAGTTGTAAACCAGATGAGTAAAAGCTTTCACTTACTCATTCTTGACATTCAATTCCATTTATTCTTTGTAATATATTTTAAAACAGAATGTTTATAAAGACTAAGGTTTGGGTTCCTATATCCTATTTTGAGGTTACTGAGAAAAAATGTTTGGAGTCATATTCCTTCTTTAATACAAATTCCATTTAATATACAAAGAGGAATAACAGAGGTAAAGATTTTGTAGATACAAGATGTGTTTTATTAAAGTTTCATAATCATAATAGTAAAAGTATTGTAATGTAGTTGCTTTAAAATAATTATTAATAATGGTTAAAAACTAAACAGGACTTATAATAATCGAATTCATTGAACAAACATTTCATGAGTACTTATTATGTGCTAGGCATACAAAAGATGAATGAAAGAAGAAGGATTTTAAATTTAGGTCTCTAAAGACTACAATTTGATTAGAGAGTAATTTAAAATAATCATCCTTTCTCTGTTTCTCTCAAATACTTACTTAGACATATCAAGGTAGTTAGATATATAAACAGATCAGAATTGAGGAAAATTCTTGATGTCTTTTTAAAGTACTCCCTTTCTCTAGTGCTTTTGGAAGACAGAAAAGATAATAAAATTAGAACACAACTTGGTTGTCCTTCTATCTTTCTATTCTCGGCTTCCAATCAATTCTGTGATTGGAGTCATGGTTCTTATGTTCATGTCCCTGCTCTAATTGATTTCTATGTGGACATGCTCGAAGTTGAAAGATCAAAAATCTCAGTATTTCACATTAAATACTATAACACTTCAGCTCCCAGCATCTGATCTCAAAAGCCACAGATTAGGCATGGTGATCTGAAGAACACAGCAAACAAGAAGTGGATGGTGCCAGGTGGGGTAACCCTGTCATGCTTGTAACTGTAAAGAGCCATTTATAAGTAACCATGATTTTAATTGGTTTGATAAGTTTTTATTGGAAATAGCTAATAATTGTACTCGCTAAGAAATGTTTACAAACATATAGATGGTATTCCAATTCAGAGAAAGTACAAGTGAATAGTAATTTTTTCTTATTACATTCATGCTCAAAGGGTAGTGTTCCCTTTGATGCCAGTTAAATGAAGTGGTACTATACTTCCTTTTTTGTTGTTGTTCAAGTAAGGAGTATGCCTGTAACCTTCAACTGAAGGCTTACTCATGCATCCAGAAAAAAAAAAAATTTTTTAAGTAATCACAGCCGAAACCGGTTTGGCTCAGTGGATAGAGCGTCAACCTGCAGACTGTTTCTTTCTTTATCAGTACTTCCTTTTCTCCTATTGCAGACTTCTCCAAAAGGGGAGAAGTTCTTGCAGTTCTTGCAGTTCTTGGCTCATACCTTTTACTTTTCTATTTTTTAAATGGTTGTAAAATATGCATTTTTAAGTGTGCAGGTTAGTGGCGTTAAGAACATTCACATTGTCATGCATCCATCACCACTATTCATCATCAGGACTTTTTCACCATCCCAACCTGAAATGCTGTACCCATTACCCAATAACTTCACATTCCTCTCTCCCCACAACCCCTGGTAACCACAGAAGTTACTATGAGGCTCAAAGAACTAACTTCTTCATTTTATATATCTGATAAACCTATAGAACTTTGTAATATCAGATATTTGCTATAGCTTATGTACTTCCATACTTTTGCAATAACTTAGACTTCTAAATATTTTGTTTGTTTGTTTCTCTTACAGGATAATGAAGGTCAAACAGCTCTACATTATGGTAAGATGTTTCATAACTATTAATAATCATTTGAAATTTATCTCTATATGTTTATCTCAACTTTATCCAGCACTATTTAGTGCTTAGAAGAATGCCTGGCCACTAGCAAAGATACAGTAACTTTTTGTTTAAAAAAATAAATTAATCTCTAAAGTTGAAGATATATTAAAATTCTTTATTTCTTTTAATCTTTATTTTTAAAAGTATTACATAGGTCCTCCTTTTTCCTTCATTAACCTCTTCCAGCCCTCTCCTATCTTCTCCCTCCCCCAGGCCCTCACCACCCCATTGTCTGTGTCCACAGTATATTAAAATTCGTATGGCACATTCATAGTGAATTGAGCATTTCTGTACTATCAACAGGAATGAAGGCTTCTCCAGTGTCCCTTTTAAAATTTATCATTTTATTCTTTTACTGTCAGTGACAACTAAGATGCTGATCACTGTTATTGTAGGAGCTAGAATCCTGTAAACAATAATTTCTTGATGTAATTGAAGAACAATAGATTTTATTTGTTAACTCATTTCCCCTACTAACTTATTAGCATAGTTAAGTAATCTTCATGTAAGTCACCTATAAAATAGAGGATAATGGCTTTAAAGAGCTACTGGGTAAATTCAATGAGGTAAAAGATATTGAAGTATTTTGTAAAGTGTAAAGTACTAGTAAAAGTATTCCCTTTTTTTTCTCTATTTGATGTGAATAAAGTTGAATAAGAGACAACCATCAATATTTAAATTAGATAAAGGGTCAACCAGCTTCAGACCTTTTGGGAGGGAATATATTGGGCTATTTTACTAGTTTTGGCAACCCCAGATCACCATTCAGTAGTACGTATCCCGGTGTCCCTGAGCACTTTTGTCCACTGCTTAGTATTTGCTTGGATGTCAAGCACCTCACTTGGTTGTCTAGGAGTCTAAATTATTGGGCTAGCTGTTACGGTAACTTGGCCTGATAAAAAGGATTGAAATGTCACCAAATGCATGCCCCAACTCATTTTTGACTGTAGCTAGTATCACCTGGGTACCCAAAACCAGCTGGAAGTCTGCTTCTAGATACAGATCCTAGAAATACCATTGGGCATGTATATAATGAGACATGATTAAGAACATTTATTGCAGCATTATTTATAAGACCAAAATTTTGTTTTATTAATCTTTATAGTCCTCTTTGTACTATACTTAAAATATTTGTTAATTAAAATTACATATATATAATATACATATACACATTTCCAACATTTGCAAATGAAAATCTCAAGTCCAGAGGAGGTAACACGAGCTGTAAGTAGCAAAAACTAGACACTTGTCCAGGTCTCCTGGTTAAACTCCCAGTGCTCTTTTCATAATTCCATAAATAATTACAGTCCTAATATCCTTTTAAAACAGACATTATTTTGTGGGAGATTATCTCTTCTAGAAATAAAATAAATGGAAATCCTTTACCATTGGTCACCTCAGTCAGTGAGTCAAGGCTATTTTTCAAAACCGTATTTGTGAGTAAACATATATATCAATATCTGTGTCTGTCTTTGCACTTTTATAGGCTTATTTCTGTTCACTGAGAGTTTAAACATTAATAAGAATTATCCCTGATTCAGGAATCCTGACCAAAATTGATCTTGTAAAACCTCTATTTCTATCTCATTATATTATTTATTGTAGAAGGAACAAAATAAATATCATATATGTTATAATCAAGATAATTAAGCATAAAAATAATACCATTAGTTAGAGGTTTTTGGCATTACAAATAAATAAAACTAAAATATCTGACAACCAAGAATGTTTCATGAAATTAATATTTTAAGTTAATAATCACTTATAGGAGTGATTCATTTTTAACTTAGATTTCTTTTTTAACCAGGTCACTAGACTTTTCCCAGTTTTTAAGCTCATCAAAACAAAGTCTGGCATACAACAATAATAGTAATTACCATCTATTAAGTACCTACCAAATGCCAGGGAATCTGCTGGGCATAGTTAATCTTTTTAGTCACTTAATGTTATTTAACCTTTTTTTTTTTTATTTAATAGGCACTCAATAGCTATTTGTTGATTTGGTTTGATTTTAGGACCCTTAACCTATTCTTGAGACTTCCATAAAACTAAAAGTATAGTTAAATCCAGGGAGTGCAAAGACAATGTTGGGGATGTCTTAGGGGCTTAGCTACTATTTTTTATGAATTACAGTTTAGCTTGACAGCTGTCCTTGTGTTGACAGCTCTTCTGATTATAGCAGTTGTCAAACTCCATCCTTAAGCAGGTTGTAAATCCTGGCTTCTTCTGATTAAAACTGGGTCAGAGCCAATGGCAGGTTAACTAGAGGCCATTATTCTACTACTGTACGGCCATTCTGGTTCTTTGTAAATGGGCTTTGCATGGCAGCATACTAAAACCCTTATTTGCCTCAATTTTACTTTGGTGTTTTTGAATATTTAGATATTGGTCCTCCTGTTATTTTGTAATTAAACATGATCCTTGCTGAAGAGTATATTAGTATAAGTGTGGTCTTCCTTGTAAATGGCCTGTTAGCCTTCCCCTCCTCTCCCTCCACTGGGAATACTAACATCATTGCATCTGTGTCTCCCAGGGGAAATCAAGGCTTTTCCTTGCACGTGCAGTCATGTGATTTCAGAGTGGGCAGGCTTTGTATCCTCATGAGCCCTTGGTCTTCCACGTAAAGCACCATCTGTTCTGTTCCTTCCACGCTGTTACAGGGCAGTGGGAGGAGGCATTCGAGTGAAAATAAATAAAATAAAAAAAGAAAGAAATTCATCATCAAAACCCTGAGGATTAATGGAGTCAGAAGGCTCACTGCTCTGAATGAAATTCATCTTCACCTGTGCCAGTGTCAGGGCTGCCTCTATGGCACTTGACAAATAGAGGTTCCCAGGGTACCATAAATTCAGCAACTGTTCTTCTCCCTGTGGACTTGCTCAAGCTTTCTGAGACGGGCTTATGACTGTTTTTCTATTTTCCAGCACATTGTGGGCACCAATATATCCCCTCATTAGTTGGGTAAAATGTTAGCCCCCTTTTTTCTCACCCCCTCTCCCATCCTCTTTGCCTTTGTCCATTTTGAAGGAGTGGGCAGCTCACATGTCTCTAAAAGATGACTGCCTCATGAATTGTGCTTCACTGAAGATGCCAAAGAAATCAATTAACTAATGAATTCTGAGCAAACACTAGGTTCCCAGCACAGTGCTAGAGGGAGGAGAGAGAATAAAAAAGCATGAAATCAAGTAACTCACCATATAATTGTGGGTTCAACACCTATTAAAAACAAACTATTTGTTGGGCACTTATCTGCACCGAGAGGCTCTGCTAACCGTAAACATAGTTCATGCCTATCAACAGTGAATCTCCAAGAGGTGGTGCCGCAATGCCCACCTTATACTGGGTATGATTCACCTGTGTGGTTTCCCTGTCCTGTAAACCAGTCTTTCTCTTCACTTCTTTTTTGTCTCTCTACGACAGCTTCCTGATTCCTTATACTCTCATGTCAGTCTGCCTTTGCATAAACCCCTGGCACTTGTTAATCAAACTCCTTTCCTTATGGATAGCATATCCCTTACTCACAAGTACTGTTTTGTAATCCTTAAATTCCAAACTTAAATCTCTTTTTTTTTTTTTTGGGGGGGGGGGGGCGGGGATCGGGAAGAGACTGACCATAAACTGCACCTATGGATGAGGACAATGGGGGATGGGGAAAGGGTAGAGGGTGGGATGGAAACTTGATGGAGGGGGGAAAAAATGAGGAACATTTGTAATATTATGAACAATAAAGATTTACTTAAAAAAATAAAATAAATCTCATTTTATAGTTAGACTTGAACTAAAATTATATTCACATTTGTTAGGTTAAGGGGATTGTTAACTGGTTACCTATAGTCCTCTAGGTGTGGAATTTAAAATTTTAAGCTCAACTCCTTCCTGGGTTAGTACTCACAGATTTTATCATCGCTCCCTTCCTCTTACAGCATCTCTTAAATCAGTGTCCCTTTGAGACGGCCAGCTTAGTGCACATCTACTTAGACTGGATCTTCATGCTTAGTATCTCAAGTGTTGGGTTAGATTTGAGCCAATAGTGATCTGACAGATCATGCTAGTTATTATCCTCTGTTACAGATTTATACACTGGGAATTTTATTCCTCTGATACTGCTTTAAAAGTTCCAATTTTAAAACCTAACCAAGTGTTTCTCACAATAAGTTGAGACTGATAGCTGCAGCAAAAAGGTTAAATGATTATTTCTCAAAATACAAATGTCATGTAGTGCCGAAACTGGTTTGGCTCAATGGATAGAGCGTCGGCCGGCGGACTGAAAGGTCCCAGGCTCGATTCCGGTCAAGAGCCTATACCTGGTTGCAGGCATATCCCCTGTAGGGGGTGTGCAGGAGGCAGCTGATCAATGTTTCTCTCTCATCGATGTTTCTAACTTTCTATATCCCTTTCCCTTCCTCTCTGTAAAAAATCCATAAAATATATGTGTGTTTTTTTAAATGTCGTGTAGTTAGTTCTAAACAGGAGAAATATTCTCCTCTCACAGCTACTTAATATTAGGCAATGTGTCTTTAACTTTGTTATATTTTTTTAAGAAACTGTTTTCCATTGGAATCTAATTTGGTGTACAGTGATTCATGGTATAATGTTCATTATATTATTTTGGGAGATATTTTTAAATTCTCGATGCGATGTTATGATTCTAAACACTTTCTATTGAATCCTGGGCCTTGGTAAATATATCCAGTCTTCACCTTCTTCCCCATCTGTGCCATACCCCAAAATATGATCTCAGCTCACCAATACCTGCCCCAAGTATAGAATTAGGCAATTCTTGCCTTTCTCTGTTTTGCTCCTCTTCTGTTTATTCAGTTATCAAATATGTAGTTGTAGTGGCCATCTAAGAAAACCCACTGAAGGCAGAGATAGGGTTCTAAATTGGTCTGATTTTAGTTCAGAAAAAATTCTGCCTTCTACCTCTGTTCACTTAGAACCATCTCTGACCTTGTGCTATTATGGATTAGTGCCTAAATTTGTCCCAAGTTCACAACTCATCCCAACCTGGTTTGGACTGTTGACTCTGTTCCTACTTTACCTCATATAGCCAGGAAGCCCTGAACTCCACCGGGGAGTGAGAGCAGTTAAGGGAGCCAGAGAAACTATTTTACTTGAGAACAAAAGAAGAAATGTCACACTAAATCATTTAAAACCAAACCCAGAAAGTTCTGCTTCCATATAAGATCCAACAAAGAAAACTGGCTTCCATGTAAGATCCAACAAAGAGTGGTAAGCCCCTACAAGACACACAAACTATTTCACTTTGGTGGAGCAACTGAAGAAGAGATAACCACCATAAAACAGAAAAAAAACGTCCTTCGAGTGAGCTAGAATGACATTTTAGAATAATTCAGACCCAAGAAGAGTCCTCACCCCAGTTCTCTTTATTAACTGATGCTCTTAAGAGAAATTGAGAACAGAGAGAGCTCTCCTCTATGGCATACAGTCCCGAAATTCTGCCACTTCCCTGGACCCTTAGTTCATATGAAATAAAATCCTTAAACCACTGGTGGTAAATCAGAAAACTTTTCTGTCCTCCTCCTGTCCCTGGGCCCAAGCAGATATCCACTGCTTTTGAAGGAGTAATAAAAGCAAAATCTGCTGCCAAGGAGGAATAGGGAGCCCCTAGGCCAGCGGTGGGCAAGCTTTTTGACTCGAGGGCCACAATAGGTTCTTAAACTGGACCAAAGGGCCAGAAGAAAAGCAACCTGACCATGCTGGCACTCTCATCTCGGGCTGCTGGTGAAGGATCGGAGGGGAAGAGCAAGAGAACCCTCCACTCTTTCGGCTCCGCTGGCCGAATAGAACGTAGTTTGCCCACGGCTGCCCTAGGCTCTGAACCCTGCACCAACATAAAGGAGAGAAATCTCACCACTGGGGCAGGGCAGGAGACTCTCTCCCACTCAGGACATGTTCTCACTCATACAAGGCAGAGTTGGGTTGACATTTCTGGGAGGAGGTACAAGAAATGCCTGAGACTGAAACCAGGCCAAGAGGACAAAGAACTCCATCCCACTCCCACCATGAGCTTTATCCTGAATAATAAGCATTGGCAGTCTTAGAACCAGAGTAGAAAGAGACTCCCTTTATGATAGACATGCAGAGACTGTTGAAAGTTGAAGGTAGAGCAAGAATACTGAGAAAACCCTCTGGCACCCTGGACTGCACACGAAGTATAAGGGAGCAGCAGCAGCCCACACCTGGAGGAATTGAAATGGTGATATACTGAAGTTACCTATTGGACCCACAAACCTCAAATCCAGTTCAATTGCTGACTAGATTTAGCCAACACCCATACTAATGGCATGACAGAAGAAGAAGAACCATTTCTTGGGATAAATAGTATTATTTACTGCAGCCTGCAATATCCTTCTACACACAGTGTTCTGTGTTCAATCAAAAATTATGAGACACAAAAAAGCAAGGGAAAAAAAAACAACCCTTTGTCAAGCAATAAATCAGTAATTGATAGAGCAAGTAGATAATAATTCAGCGAGGATATGAAAGATTTGAACAGTACTGTCAATCAATTTGACTTAATTAATATCTATAGACTTTTCCATCTAATAAATAGAATAAACATTATTTCAAGTACACATGGAATACTTTGCCAAGATCGACCATATTCTAGGCAATACAACAAATTTCAACAAATGTAAAAAGAAATTGTACAAAGTTTGCTCTATCACCACCTCAGAATTAAATTAGAAATTAATAACAGACACATCTGGAAAATCCCCAATTCCAAAACATTTAAATACACTTCTAAATAATTCATAGGTCAAAGAAAAAATATCCAGGGAAATTAGAAAATATTTTGAACTAAATGAAAATATCCTATCAAAATGTGTGGACTACAGCTAAAAGCAGTGTTTAGAGTGAAATTAAATACTTTTACTAGAAAAGAATAAAGGTCTCAAAGCAATGATCTAAGATTATACATTTTTAAAAAATTAGAAAAAGAAGAGCAAATTAAGTCCAATATAAGCATGGGAATCTATATACATAAAAGCCTAATGTGCTAAGTGTCCGACTGATCAGTTGGCCGGTCGATTGCTTGACCAGCCGCTATGATACACACTGACCACCAGGGGGCAGATGCTCCAACTGCTTGCTGCTGGGGTCTGGCCAATTGGGACCGGGGGAGACCTCTTGCATCCCTTTCTGTCCAGCCAACATCCTGAGGTTCCTCCCCAGCTGGCCAGTCCCAATCAGCCCCGATCACTAGCCAGACCCAAGGAGCCCACCATGTATGAATTCATGCATTGGGCCTCTACTATAATATAAAGATCAGACCAGAAATCATTAAAATTGAAAACCAAAAAAAATCCATGAGGAAAATCAATGAAACCTTTAAAAAGTTTAATAAAACTGAAAGGTCTTAAAAAAAAAAAAAGGAAAAACAAATTACCAATTTGAGGAATGAAAGGAAGATATCAACATAGATTCTACAGATATTATGAAGCAAATAAGGGAACAATATGAACAATTTTATGCTAATAAGTTAGATAAATGGACAAATTTCTGAAAAGACCCAAAATACCAAAAGATACAAACTATTTCTCTCAAATAGAAATAGGTACCCTAGATAGCCCTATATTTATTAAAGAAATTGAATTTGTAGCCAGAAACTTTCCCACATCAAGATCTTCATAACCTGATTGCTTCATTGATGAATTCTACTAAATGTTTAAGGAAAAAATACCAATTCTACATACAAACTGTCCAGACAATAAAAGATGAGGGAACACTGCCCAACTCATTCTATGAGGCCAGCATTACCCTAATACCAAGATACCCTAGAGGAAAAGAAAACTATAGGTCAGTATCACTCATGAATATAGATGCAAAGATCTTTTTTTTTTTTAATATATTTGATTTTTTTACAGAGAGAAAGAGAGAAGGATAGAGCATTAGAAACATCGATGAGAGAGAATCATCGATCAGCTGCCTCTTGCACACCCCCACTGGGGATGTGCCTACAACCAAGGTACATGCCCTTGACCGGAATCGAACCTGGGACCTTTCAGTCCGCAGGCCGACGCTCTGTCCATTGAGCCAAACCAGTTTCGGCTAGATGCAAAGATCTTTAATAAAATGTTAGCAAATCAAACCCAGCAATATACAAAAAGGATCATCTATATCTATAAAACCCTAATATGCAAATAGACCTAATGGTGGAACAACAGGTCGCTGTGATGTGCACTGACCACTAGAGGGTGTGCACGGAACACGGTGGGCATCAGCAGCAGGCAGCAGAGTGCAGAACATGGCCAGCAACCCACTCACACCTTCTGATGGTGCCAAGCAATCAGACTTTGGCACCGGCTGCGGTTGTGAGCGGGGCCAGTGCTGGTGCCGTCAGCAGGTCCGAGTGCCAAGCAGGACAGTGGCACGTGGGAGTAAAGAATTTTTAGTAACCACCAGAGTCTCACCCCAATGAATTCCTATATAATAAAAGCCTAATGTGCGACATGTCAAACCATTCATTTCACCAGGGACCCTATGCTCCGACTGGTAGGTTAGCTTGCTGTTAGGGTCTGGCCGATTGCGACTGGGCAAGACAGGCCAGACACGCCCTGGAGCCCTCACCCTCGGTCCCTTCCCAGTTTACTATATCTATAGTGTTTTTGTGTGTATGGTATAGAGGTTTTAAATTTTTATGTGTTCAAATTTATCATTTTTAGTTTTTCATGCATTCATATTTATCAGTTATTTTCTTTACGGTAATTAAATTAATCCGGGCTTCATATCAAGTGTAGAAATACTTTGCCTTTTAAAAAAATATATTTTATTGATTTTTACAGCGAGGAAGGGAGAGGGATAGAGAGCTAGAAATATTGATGAGAGAGAAACATCGATCAGCTGCCTCCTGCACACTGCCGACTGAGGATGTGCCCACAACCAAGGTACGTGCCCTTGACTGAAATCAAACCTGGGACCCTTCAGTCCACAGGCCAATGCTCTATCCACTGAGCCACACCAGTTAGGGCTACTTGAGCCTGTGAACATTTCAAAAACCTATAAACACATTAGAAATAAAATGTTTTTGTCCCACAAAACAAAAGGAAATTTACAAAATATAAATAATTGAATGTTTAAGGATCTATAAACATATCAGCTTTGTTAATTATTAAATTTAGTGTATACTGACATTTTTTAACTACATTGCTATGTCCTTCTCCTTGACTTTCATTGGCTCTCTTATTCAGTCCCTTTTATTTCTGCTAACACTGGCTAATTTCAAGCCCCTTAAAGAACTACCACAACCTCCTACTTGATCTGCTGCCGCACATTTCTAGACTTTCAGGTCACTCTTTATAGAATGATCATCCTAATACAGAAGCCAAATTACGCCACTCCCAGCTTAGTAACTCCAGACTTCTTAATGTGGCTTTCAAGGCCCCCTGTCCAGTGTGAGTGAAACCCAGCCTCTGGTTCGACCCTCAGTTGTTTGTGTGCGACAGCAGCCAGTTCTCAGCGGTCCTGTGCTCTCATGCCTGTGGCGGTGGTGTTTTCTCACTCTGCAATGCCTTTCCTTCTGAGTTTAGTTGGAATTTTACTTCGTCTTCAAAGCTCAGCTTATATACTACCTACTGGTGATGTTTTTCCTGAGTCCTCAACTTTCTCCTCTCCCGCCTTTGCATATGTGTATGTGTGCATATGCACGCATCATAGAACTTATTCATTCTTTTGCAGTAGAGTTGCTGAATTACGTATTCGTCTCCCAGCTGTTTTATAATACGTTCCCAGAGCAGTAATGGGGTGGGGTTTTTTTTATTATTATTGTTTAAGGTATTACAAATAGTACATATGTCTTCTTTTCCCCCCATTGACCTTCCCCCAGCGTCCCCTATCCCCTGATACATGCCTTAACACCACACACACCCCTCCCGTGTCTGTGTCCATTGGTTATCCTTATATACATAGATATAAGTCCTTCGGTTGATCCCCAGAATCTTAACCTGTATCCTCGATAGGAAAGATACAGTATGTATTCAATAAAATACTCATTGAATCTAGCTCCTTATCCTTCTTTATTTCCTTTTCTCTAACCTTTTGTTGTTGCTGTTGTGTAATATATCATACTACAAAAGAGTAATAAAATGTATATGAAGAGTTTAAAATGTAGCTTTTTAAAAATGTACCCAACACCTAGCTTAAGAAATAGAACTTCACCAATATCTGTGTGTCTACCCAAGTACATAACCTTCCTACCCTCCCCCCACTGATTAGCACTATTCCAAATTTTATATTAATGATTATATTTTCACTACATATTTGTGTCTCTCAACAGTTTAGTTTTGTCTACTTTCTTTTAATTTTGTTTAAATGCAATCAAACTGTATATATTCTTCTGACTTTTTTTCTTCAACATTACGTTCTGGAGATACTAATGTTGTATGAAGCTAGAGTTCATTAATTTTCAGTGTTTTGTGGGGTTTCATTTATAAGTAAACAGTACTCTTTTTTTTTTTACATATTATTCTAAATGGGCATTTGGGTGGTTTGGGGTCTACTATGAATAGTGCTGCTATGTATATTCTTGCTAATATCTCCTGGAGAAGCCATGCAGAAGTTTCTGTAGAGGACATACTGGGAGCAGAGTTGCTGGGTCGGAGCATGTGCATTTTTACCCAGGGTCAGTGGGTAATGCCAGTTGTTTTCCAAAGTGCCCTCGCCAGTGTGCCCTCCCACAGTCTCGAGGGGTGTGTCCCTTGTCCTGGTCCTTCTTAAGGCTTAGTGTTGTCTAAGTTTTTCATTTCATTGTGTATGAAATTATATCTCCTGATTTTAATTTCCATTTCCCTGGTTACTAATGTGGTTGCTCATCTTTTCATGTTTATTGCCATTTATGGTGTGAAATGCCTGTTTTTGCCTTTAGCCCACTTGTCTCAACGCCATCTAATTAATGGGTCTTTGTTTCCTCACTGATCTGTGATGCCAGCATACTCATAAATCAAGTCTCCATATATGTACAAAGGCACGGACAGCTCTGTGTTCTAGTCCTTCAGTCTGTTTGTCCAACCTGGGGGCCATATCACACCATCTTCATAATCAGTCTTGATATCTATAGGTCCTTTACCCTTCCTGCACCTTTGATTAGTACCATTTATTATTTTTTTGGGGGGAAAGGGGGAGAAGATCATGCAAAGGGATGGTCTAATTACTAAGCCAGTTTTTATTTTTTTGTTTACAAATTTTAAAGTTCAGTTACTTGCCCCCTGTTCAAAGACAAAACAAAATTTTTTCTTTGACATTTACAATAAATATTGTTAGCCTTTTGAGAACCTATCTTTGTTCTGATCAAAGTATTATATATACTTAAACACTCGTTTTGTTCTTTCCCTTCATCCCATCTTTAAGAATAGAATAAAAAGCCTCACAATTAAAAAAATTTATTTTGCCGGAACCGGTTTGGCTCAATGGATAGAGCGTCGGCCTGTGGACTGAGGGTCCCGGGTTCAGTTCCGGTCAAGGGCATGTACCTTGGTTGCAGGCACATCCCCAGTGGGGGGGTGTGCAGGAGACAGCTGGTCGATGATTCTCTGTCATCGATGTTTCTAACTTCTCTATCCCTCTCCCTTCCTCTCTGTAAAAAATCAATAAAATTTTTAAAAAATTATTTTGCCCTGGCCATGTGGCCCAGATGGTTCAGCATCCTCCTGTACACCAAGAGGCTGCTGGTTGATTCCAGGTCAGGGCACATGTCTGGGTTTGCAAGCTCAGTCCCCAGTAGGGGGGATGCAAGAGGCAGCTGATCAGTTTTTCTCTCTCATCTATCTTTGTCTATCTCCCTTCTCCTTTCCTCTCTCTCAAAAAAATCAAAAGATTTTTTTTAATCAAAAGATTTTTTAAAATCATAATAAAATAAAATAATGCATTGTTTGTTTGTTTGCTTTTGGACAACCAGAAAAGTAAATTTGATTTTCCTAAAATTCACAAGTCCACTGTACCATCACAGTTCTGCTTCTGAGGCCTGATCCCCCTACAGCCACTTTAAGAGTTCTCGTCGTTCCGAATTCCTCACAGCCCAGCCCGTGACCCTCCTGCTGAAGTCTGGTCTCTCTGTCTCCAAGTAACCTTGTGTTCATGTCTGTCACTTTCCCTGTCAGCTGCTGCCTGTGAGTTTCTGGACATCGTGGAGCTGCTGCTCCAGTCTGGTGCGGACCCTACTCTGCGAGACCAGGATGGCTGCCTGCCGGAAGAGGTGACAGGTTGCAAAGCTGTGTCTCTGGTGTTGCAGCAGCACACAGCTGGCAAGGCTTAGGCAAAGACTGGAACGCTACAGTCTAATAGCATAGGGCTTCAAAGATGCAAGAAAACTATACTTCTTTTTCCACCCGTCTTTGGTGTACATTCGCTAATAAAATCAGTTCTGAGGAACGGGGATTTTGAAGTCTCAGCAATTCATTCTGCTTGCATACATTCCGGCGAGTACGGTCTTGGCAATGAACATGTGTACTGTGCATAATGCAATCCAGTTCTGCTGAGCATGCTCTGAAATTTATCACTGTTCTTGAGGGTGGGGAGAGGAGGAGTCACGTCATAGTTCACAATATTAAACATGGCTGCTCTTTTAGGAAACATACAGAAGAGAAACACGACTGACAGTGAGAGAAACGTTCATGAAATCCCAGTGTGGTGGGGATCACACAACCTTGTGGCGTTTTGTACAGTGGGTCTGAACAGGGAGCTAAAATGTCCAGCCTCTTGGCAGACTGAATTGGGAAGATATGAAAAGGGGTGTAAAGAAAAAGAAAAGGCAAAAGGGCAGCATTTTGCCACACTGGGATATAGAAGTCACAGGAAGTACCAGAATACGACTTAGTGACCTCACTCTAAGATTGACACACAGGTTCTGGAGAATTCACTGGTTAGGTCAGGATATCTTAAACTCCCCTTCACATAATAGGGAGCAATTTCCCGAGGGCCCTTTTAATTGACTGCGCTGTCCCTGTCGCATGGCAGCAGCCTCTGCATACGGGCTCAGGCCTGGGTGGGAATGTGAAATAGCCACACTGCCCCAGTGCTCGATGTGATTAAAGTTATTTCAAGATACCAGGAGAACGTCTGCTTTTCGTTAAAAACACAGACAAGTATGCCACCGTTTTTCTATAAAGGTTAGATAGGTATGACACTGTTGAAACTGGCTTCCTACATTTTCCCCTTTAAGCCTAAAGAACTCCATCTGGGGAATTCCTTGACTTTTCTTATTATGTAAGGGAAGTAGACAGTTGTGATATGAAGAGAAATGAAGTAAGAAACAGGTTGAGCTACAAAGGTGACCATTTAAAAATAATGTTTCTAATGTGTTATTTAGATAACAAGCAATGATTATGCCTCGTGGAGCCTTCACCAATGGACAGGATTTCCAGTAGCTTAGGCTGACCTGCCCTGACACAAGCCCCTTCAGAAATGGAACATACTAATGCTGCTCACTTTGTGACTTCTAACCTAACTTATTTTCTGAGATGTAAGCCAAGCCATTCCCAAGGCTATTCAGTTTTTAATTATCTGTGGAAGAAACATGCATGTTAGTACATGCTGAAATTGTACTATCGTTCTAGTAAAGCTTTCTCTTCATTATCTGCTTTTCCCACAATCCAGCTACATTGCAACCTACTGTTTAAACACTCTCATGATCCACATTAATTGAATGTGTTTTAAGAGACATTATGCATTAGTTACAGCAAACACAACCAAGGTGTATGCAGCTTTTATTTTAGTATTTTTTTATTAAAAAATTTTTAGTGACATAATTTCAGGAGTCCCCATTCCCCCTCACTTTTGCCCACCTCCACCCTTCCCCACCTCCACCTTTCTTGGCCTTTGCCAAGTTATTGTTTGTATCCATGGGGTATGCAAATATGTTCTTTAGCTATTTCTTTCTTTCTTTTTTTTTTTTTTGCTTTTATTTTTTTTTTCCCCTCACATGAATTTTATTAAGGTATTATATGTGTACATATCTTACCATTGCCCCTCCCCCCACTCCCATTCATGCCCTCCCTCCCCAGAGTTCTGTGTTCGTTGGTTGTATTCATGCATACCAGTCCTTAGGTTGTTCTCTTATCTCCCCCCAGGTCTCCTTCCCCTCCCTGCTGTCATTTGACAATTTGCTTGTTTTGTGGTGACTATCTCAGGGTCTCATGAATAGAATCCGCTCCACATTTGGCAGTCTGCTTGTTTTATGGTGGCTATCTCAGGACCACCCGAATAGAGTCTGCTCCTCCTCTGGTTCTCACCGCCCCTCCCCCTGGGTCCCACTGCTTCCCTAGGGACACACGGCTCACCCGGGGCACAGGGCCCCCTGGGAAACACGGCTCGCCCAGGGCACACGGCCCCCTGGGACACACGGTTTAGCTATTTCTTTCACCTTCTTTATCGAGTCATGCCCACTCCCCTTCCCCTGGGTCCTGCCCAGTCTGTTCCATGTATTCATGCCTCTGGTTCCATTTTGTTCATTATATTCCATGTATTAGTGAGATTACGTGGTTTTTGTCTTTTCCTGACTGGTTTATTTCATTTAGCATAAAACTCTCCAGGTCCATCCATGCTGTCACAAACGGTAAGACTTCCTTCTTTTTTTATAGCTATATAGTATCCCATTGTGTAAATGTACCACGGCGTTTTTATTCGCTCATCTGCTGATGGGCACTTGGGCTATCTCCAGGTCTTAACTATTATAAAAAATGCTGCTATAAACATAGAGTTACATATATTCTGATTGGCATTTCAGGATTCTTAGGATATATTCTCAGAAATGGGGTCACTGGGTCAAAGGTAGTTCCTATTTTAATTTTTTTGAGGAAACTTCATCCTGTTTTCCACAGTGGCTGCACCAGACTACATTCCCACCAGCAGTGCACATCTCCACCAGCATTTGTTGTTTATTGATTTATTGGCAGTAGTCATTCTGGCATATGTGGGGTATAGTTTTATTTGCATCTCTCTGATAATTAGTGACCTGGAGCATTTTTGCATGTCTATTGACCGTGTGTATGTGCTGTATGGAGAAGTGTCTTTTCAGGTCCTTAGCCCATTTTTTAATTGGATTGTTTGTCTTCCTGGTGTTGAATTGTATATTTATATATTTTGGAAATTAACCCCTTATTGGATATATCATTGGCGAATATGTTCTCCCATTCAGTGAGTTCTCTTTTCATTTTGATGTTTTTTGCTGTGCAGCTTTTTCATTTGATGTTGTTGCATTTGTATAACTTGATGTTGTTGCATTTGTTGCAAGTTTCTCTTGCCCTCAGAGACATATCAGCAAAAACATTGCTATGAGAGATTTTACTGCCTATGTTTTCTTCTAGAATTTTTATGGTTTTGCAACTTATATTTAAGTCTTTTGTCCATTTTGAATTTAGTTTTGTGTAGGTGCAAGTTGGTGATCTGGTTCCCTTTTTCTCTTTTTTCTTTTTCTTTTTTTGCATGTGCCTCTCTAGTTTTTCCAGCACCATTATTGAAGAGACTGTCTTTACTCCATTGTAGTCTCTTGCCTTCTTTGCTAAATATTAATTGACCATGGAAGCATGGGTTGATTTCTGGGCTCTCTGTTGTGTCCTGTTGATCTATATGCCTATTCTTATGCCTATCGCAGGCTGTTTTGATTACAATGGCCTTGAAGTATAGTTCACAGGGGTCTGCGGGCCCCATCTAGAATCCTTTTTCCTGGCTCCTTGTTAGAGTATTTCAAAAATGAGAATTCTTTTGTTGTCTGGCCCAATTTCCATGGTTTTAAGTGCTCTTACTAGATCATATCTGAGGTGTTGTCATGCCTTTTTGAAAGATTGGGAGATGTGCTTAATTTTAAACAATTGATCAAGATTTTAACAATATAGATTATAGTTTTATCACTAACTACCACACTGGGAAATTTTTAAAGAGAACTGGCCAAAAAGTTGGCCCTTAACTTCTCATTCTGCTACAGGGCAGGAATGAGCCCACCTGTTAATTCTGTGTCACTCACTAATGATGCCTGCTTATATGTTTAGCTTTTGCGACTTTTCAGAATGCTTTCATAGCATTATTTAAACTGCCCCTCCACAGTAGCCCTATAAATTAGGTAGTGCAGCTACTACTAAGGCCACTTAAACAAGGATGGATCTGAGACATAAACAGATTACTTGAGTTGCCCAAGGTTAGAGAATAACAGCAGAGCCACGATTAGAACCAAGCCACGATTGCAGTCCTTTCTATTAGAGCACAGCTCCTGTGAAGTGTCCGAGCTCTCCCTCCAGTATATCTTGAGCGTTTACTAAATGGCAGGTACTGTCATTCCCTCCTCTCATTATCGTGTACATTTACAATTACTCGTGTTATTTCAAGGTATTGCATGAGATATCTTGAAAAGCCTCATAGAAATTCATAAATTGCTAATCAAAAACTCACTAAATCTTTTAAACCTACTTTAACTGTGTCTCTAATAAAGATGTAAGAAGTCAGCCAACTGGCCACGTATTGTTATCTCTTATGCTTGTCAGGTAGAAGGGTAACAACCAAAGTATAATATCTGGAAGCATATCTATTATATCTTTTTTTTAATGTTTCAGCATTTTCCAGCTAAAAGGTTGCTATAATCCAGTGAACCTTTCTATTAAATAGGTATTTCTTAGCTTCCTGCCAGGTTTAACTACTTGGCCATGGGTTATTATTCCGTGTACATGGCATCTCTGAGGATTAATGAACAAGGCGTGTGACTATAGCAAAGCTGAGTTTGGATTGCAAGAGGGATTAGTGCCCCGGCTAATATATGGTTCGTTGAACATGAAGACTTTTAAATGTTTATTTAACGTTTATCAGTTGAAACATGAAGGCTTTTATCAAACTTCAAGTTCCTAATAGATCCCTTTATAAATAAATGTTTATCACAGAATAAATGTGTACCCACCAGCCACAATTTAGTAATGAAAATATTGCATTTAAATATTTATAAGTGAATTTCAAATTCCAATTCCTATGGTGTTTTGGGTCAAATGCTTTAATAGAATTTATAATACTATTATCTGATCAATTCTTTTTTTTTTTATTTAATGTTTCCAAAATTGTTTCTTTTACAATGGCATGTCCAAGTTGAATTGACAGCATTTTTTTCCTAGTGATTCATACATAAGCTAACGTACCTTACAGTCAATACAACTGAACTTCAGTTGACATGACAGTAATTACACCTTACTTTTTTTTATTGTCTTAAGTTTTACATATGTCTTCTTTTTCCCCATTTGACCCCTCCACACTAGCCACTCCCACCCCAGGCAAGCCCCCACTGCCCCAGTGTCCGTGCCCATTGGTTACGCTAATATGCATGCATAAAGTACTTTGTGACCAATTAGTAGTAAGACACCACTGCAACTGGCTGCATGCATAAAGTACTTTGATTGCTCTCTAGCCCTCTCCTCCCCCATCATTTGTCTCTGTATTTATTCTTGTTCATCAAATTATGTTGATCAGTATATCCCACATATGAGTGAGATCATGTGATTTTTTAAAATATATATTTTATTGATTTTTTTTTTTTTTTTACAGAGAGGAAGGGAGAAGGCTAGAGAACTAGAAACATCAATGAGAGAGAAACATTGATCAGCTGCCTCTTGCACACCTCCTACTAGAGATGTGCCCACAACCAAGGTACATGCCCTTGACCGGAATCGAACCTGGGACCTTTCAGTCCACAGGCCAACGCTCTATCCACTGAGCCAAATCAATTAAGGCGATATTTATCTTTCTCCAACTGGCTTATTTTGCTTACCCTAATGCTCTCCAGTTCCATCCATGCTGTTGCAAGTGGTAAACGTTTCTTCTCTTTTATAGTGGCATAGTGTTCCATTGTGTAGATGTACCACAGTTTTTTAATCCACTCATCTGCCAATGGGTACTTAGGCTGTTTCCAAATATTAGCTATTGTAAATTGTGCTGCTGTGAACATAGGGGTGCATATATCCTCTCTAATTGGTGTTTCTGGTCTGTTGGGATATAGACCTGGAAGTGGGATTACTGGGTCAAGTGGGAATTGCATCTTTAATTACACCTTACTTTTATACAGGACTTTATATGCAAGTGTGTTAATTGAACCTCACAATAATTATAAAAGTAGAAATAATTGGTATTTTCTTTATTTTACAATGACAAAGTTGAACCTCAGAACCGGTAGGAAAATGCCCATCTTTATACTTTTACACAGAATTGAGGTGATCTCCCAAGCCTAGTGATACCAAGTTCAAAAGTTTTACACCATGTTTCAGGATAAGCTAAAGTGCAAACAAAAGCAACCACACTCAGAGGTGCATGGTTAAGCCTCTTAATGGATTTTATATATGTACATTGGATTTTCTTCTTAAAACATAAAAAGCCTTCAATGCAGTCTTCTGTAATCGTGTGGTTTGAAAAATTATGACAGTCATTACTGGGGCTTTACCTTGAGCAGCTTTAATTATTTTAATAACCATCCACAGTTCCTTCATCAGAGAGATTTTGGACCAAAGTATAGTGATTATCAGGCTGATGGGGAAAAGCTTCCTTGTTATACTTAACGCCTAACGTTTATTATGTGCCGAGTGTGATCAATTTTTTACATATGCGTTAATTGCATTAAAGGACTGAACAGGAAAAGCTATTTAACCTCATCTTTATTCACTTATCCTTGAAATAGTCCTGTCATGCTCCTCCTCGAAAAGCAGAACATAACGATTTGAACCTTGGATGGATCACCATAGTTACTGGGCATTTGTGACATTTTATTCCTTACTATTTTTACTTTTACATATAAATTCTTCAAAACTTTCTTTCCTGTGTTTTATTATATCATTTTTCCCCTTGGCACAGTTATAAAAATGAATGTCATTATTTTACATCTTTTACTCTCCTTTTGGGACCTGTGTGCACTGGAGTCATTTCCGCGGGTGCTGTTCCTTCCTGTCGCAACAGGAAGCTCCAGCCCTGGGAGCCGGAGCGGGGCATTCCCAAGGTGCGAGTCCGTGTGTGCCCAGCACAGGCTCTTCCTGCTGATGTCCAGAAGGGATGAAGGTGAGTTTGCAATAGAACAATGAGGTTAAAAACCCAATGGAACCACCCAGTGGTGGCCCCATTAACTGCGTTTGCCTCATGGTGGAACTCCGGGCACTCAGGATGGGTTTCTCTCACATGTGGGAACAGGACCATTTGGACCTGACACTACTGAAGGCCGGGCTGCACATGGGGGCAGCGAGGGCCTGAGAAACAGAGGGGTGACTTTCAGCGGGCTGCCCTGGGCTGCAGCAGCCAATTCATCCCCCACACTGCAGTCGGGATTTATTTTTCCCCTCGCTTGTGTAGCAGTCCCGGTTTCCATTTTCATACTTAGAAGGTGAGTTCGGTTGATGGACACTTTGTGTAATAAAAAACTCTGTTAAAGAACGTGCCCACATACACACACGGGATAAAAAGTGGCACCACCAGGGCCGGTGGCTTTCACAGAGTACATTTGTGGAGCCCAAAGCTTAGTCCTGGATATGTTTATAGCACTTTAGCCCCGTTTGCGAATTTGGAACCCTTCCAAAAAAAGAAGAGAAAGACATATATTATTGTTTATAATCTGCTTTATTCCGCCAAACCTTGGCCGCACAGACCTGTGGATTGCTGTTTAAATCCCTCTGTGCCTTTAACTACCGGTGGGGAAAGTGGCTAATGCGCATTCTAAACGAAGCTTGGCATCCACTCCGGGAAACCACTTTAATTGAGAAGCATTAAATGTTAAAATGATTCTAAAAAAATAATAAAGCCAGTGCACATATTGAGTATAAAAGTCCAGGCCCATCAGTAATATAGTTCTTGGTTCTCATATTCCTCTAGCCTGAGTGAGCTTTAAGCCCTGCAGTTGACAGGTGTCGAAAAAGCGGCTCTCAGTTCCCGAGGTGGCTGTCTGCGGGCGGCCACCCATCCGCCGGCAGTGAGCAGGCAGTGGCCCCGGGCTCCGTTAGAGGAGGGGAGCTGGCAACTTGACAGATGTTTGTTTTTCTGGAATAATAAGCTCGTCCCAGGTGACTAAAATAGGAGATTTAACCCTAAAGTCCTTGCCTGGGCTTCCCATTGCTGTGCTGGAGCCATCTGTTGAAACCTATTTACCATTTTAATGGCCTTTTTTTTTTTTTTTAACTGCTTTATTTCCAAGTGTGTGTGCCAAGACTACTCTTTGGGGTCTGTATTTTATCTTTCAAGAAGCAATTCCCAGCGTTTCCAAAATCCCCAAACCCCTCCCAGGCAATGGGAGAACCTGGTCCAGGGTTGGCAAGCAAAGGACAGGAAGATTAATCTTTTAAAAAAACACACAGAAAACAAAACCTCTCCCCCAGCTTCAGAGTTAGCCATCCCTGAAAGTTCTGGCCGATTTGGTGGTTACTGAATAACCCAACGTGTGTGTAAGTCACGTGGCAACTTTTCTGCCCTAGGAGCCCCTTCCGTGGGAGCAAGTGCGTACTGTCAGGGACAGCCGGTGACTTGTCCATTTAATTACAGAATAACATCCCAGTTAATAACATGCCTAAATTCAATGGCTGTGTTTAATGGGGGAGAGGCCAAAGGAAAGGGTTCTAAAGGAAAATCCTGGAATCACATTGGACAAAAAGAAGAAAAGGAATGAAAAATTTATAAAGGAGTGTTACAATCAATAGCCCACTCCCTCTGAAAGGGTGTGATGTGCTCTCCCCGGGCAGGTGCAGATAGATGATTTGAAGACCTCTGTTTAATAGTTTGGGTGGCTTCTTTTTATCACTCCTTTTAAGAGTTTTCTCTTTCTAATGATTTGGCCCCATTTTATAAACATTAAGGTTTTTTTCCTCCCTCCTACCACAGTATTTCCTCAGCAGCAGGGGCTAACCGTTGCTTACTGCTCTGGGGCAGCCATGACCCACACCAGCACCTGACCGAGTGCCACTGCTAACTGCACATCCAGCAGAGGACCGGAGGAAAGGCGAGGATTTCCAAATGACCCAACTGAAATGGCATCCGTCTAAAGAGGTATGGCAAAGGGATGCAACCATTTTCTATTTAGACTGTAAAGGACTCTAATCAAATTTTTAAACTATGTCTCAAATAGAACATCTAAGGAAATACATTCAGAAACGTTGAGGATCACCTTTTAGGATTTTTACTTCTAATTTGACAATTGGTTAAAATTTACAACACACTGACTTACCTTTGATCTTTTTTTCATCCTTTTCTGACTTTGGCTGAGTGGAATTCTGGGCCCAAGGAGAAAGAAGGCAGGGCAAGCAGTGCAAACACTGACTGTTGTGCCTTCCTCAGTTCTCCTGAGTTTGAATTTTATTTCATTCTTTCTAGCCAGTGGTTTCTTTCCTTTATTATTCTTTAACACATTGTGGATGGATCAGGAGAATTCTGCTTCCTATTACACAGTGCTTTGCAAAGTATCGTACTTTAAAAAGATATTAGCTTGTAAGAACATGTAATAAATAATTTCAAAATGCAATGGTTATTTAATTTTAAAGTATGCCTTTAACATTTATGTAAAACATTTTTTGTACTCGTTCAATAGGAACTTATCTGGCCACTGGGTAAAGCTAGCAATAAAACGACTGATCCGCAATATGTTAAGCAGATGTTCTTCTGAAAAGGCTCTGTCAGAGAATCATGCTCAGGAGCTGGTCTCCAATGACCAAGCCAGAAAGAAGGACCCAATCCTCCTTTGAGATTTCTAAAACATTGCTACTAGATTAGTGTGGTGGTGGGATCAGAGGGCACTACAGCACAAAGTAGAAACATTCCAATGAATCGTCAGCCTGATACACTCAAAGCAACTGATGGAGTATGGAAAGCCAAGACTCGGTGGAGACTGCTGGGGACGAGGGTTTGAGAATAGACTACAGGCATGGTGTGTGGTGTTAAATCAGTAGCCCACTCTCAAGCCCCACTGTGAGTTCCTCAAGAACACCCAGATAAGTAATCAAATTTAGTAGCAACAGAGTCCTTCATAGCCACTTGGCAAATTTCCCTAACCACCGCCCAAGCGACTGAGCAAGGGAAGAAATGAAAGTCCTCATGTGCAGCGCCTCCTTATTGCTCTACCTGATCTTCCCACTCCCATTGGGTGCTCTCATCTTCACCCTCGCTTGCACCCAGTAAGGTCCTTCTGATCCTCAGCCTTCCTTGGTACATACCCCAGTACATACATATCTCAGCCTTGTAAAGTATTTACCACAAGAGATATCTGTGCCAGGGACCATAAATCCCTTCCCTCCAGAGCAGAGATTCAGGTCTCCACGAAAAAGACCTTTAAGCCCTCGGAGAACCTCAGTGGAGGTGCTGCCTGGGAAGGTACTGCATTTCCCGTTTAACTGGCTTGACTGTGGGGCACAAAGTAAGTCTAAAACTTAGGAAGAATCCCAGTAACCTGGTGGCATCCTTAGACTGAGAACTGAGGCCCAGAGCCCAGCCTCATGCTTTGTACCTAAACAAGCCACACAAGATGTGACAGTTGTCACTGCCATTGTCTGAGGAGTCTCAGAATACGTCCCCAAGTACTCCAGGTTAACTAGTGGCTAAAGAGGTGATGAATGAGTTTTCTCTGTCCCTTCTCCTGAGCCAGATGCCATCAGCACTAACTAGTAGAACTTTCTGCAGTGATATGTTTTATGTTTGTGTCCAAATGCCATAGCCACTAGCCACGCGTAGCTCTTGAGCACCGGAAATATGACTAGTGTGAGAAACTGAAATGAACTTGGTTTCACTTCATACTGAGCAATTTAAATGTAAATAGCCATGCGTGACTACCATATTGGACAGTACACCTCTGCTTGGATCTTCTCTTCAACCAAACAAAACTACTAATCACTAATGGGAAATGGTTTTTCCAAGTTGGGACCCTAGCTCTAAAGAAAGGCTATGACACTTTCTAATTAAAGAATCTCTGTTGCTCTTTCCATCCTCACTGTACTTTAGGTCCTGCCCACGAATAAAGCTCCTGTGGAGAAAAGGTCTGAGTGCAGACCTCCCCAGAGAAGCTTGTCTCTAAGAGCCCTGATGGCTCTGATGAGGTGTTTCTAAATGTCTACCCAAGTGTAGACATTTGCACGTTTCTCAAGGGAGAAAATGTGTGAAGGACAAACTAACTAAAAAATAAGTGTCAATGGGTTTCTCTCCCATTCCCTAAGGGGAGGAGCAGAGGGTGGGCCCTGGAACACTGCTGGGAGAGAAGTCAGAGAGCTCGAACCAGCCATTCACCGAGCAGTTCTGGTATTCACGGTTGTAAGTGGTTCTGGCATTTGGCGTTGTACTTCGGGTTTTCTTCTGGTGATGAAAGGGTCCCATGTCAGCACAGCTTTGCATTTGATTTAGGTCAAGAGAAAAAACATGCAGAAAACTAAATGAAAAGCAAGACACACCAGCTTCTAAAGAACATCCATATTTATTTAACATAGTTTTACCATACACATCTCATGCCAACACACAGGAGGCATATACAAACAAACGCACCAGCTTCTGTTCCAAAGTCACATGGCAATAAATAAGGATGGGTGGGTCCTTTTTTTTTTTTTTTCTTTTTTCCTTTTTTTTTTTTTTGTCCAGCAAATGAGACTTCATTTCTTTTCACTGTACAAAATTTACACTGGGAAGGGTGAGGGCAACAATCCAGAGCTTAGGGGAGCAGGTGCTTTGAGGTCTGAATGCAAGTTCAGAGCATCATCTGGGATCCTGCAGCCCCGAACCTGCCCTTTTGGCTGCACACAGTCCTCAAGTGAGGGAGTACAAAGGGTTTTGTCCCTAGGTGGGCAGCAGATGAGAGTGGGGGTGTCCTTCTCTGTCCACCTGAGCTCCGCCTCCCTAAGCAAAGGAACGCTTGGCACACCTCCAAACCCGCAGCTGTCTCCTCCCCAGAGCTAGCAGCATGAAACTGTGCTTTCGTGGGCCTACCAAGCAGAGTGAGGGTGGATGACTTTGCTGAACTCTCTCTTTTTTGGCTCCTGTCACTGTGGGAGACAGTTGGAGCAACTACTGCAAAAGGGGCCAATTGACCAATCCAAGAAAGAGAGAGCCAGTGATGTGCTTTTTATTTCGCTTTCAGCGTGCCCAGAGCCCTTCAGCAGCAGGCAATAAAACAGAACTCATTTCCGCTTAATTGAATTTTTCTTCATCTCATGGGTTCCAATTTTTAAAGTGCAATGTTTAAAAATGAGCCGCCTCAGTCCTTCCAGACCCTGCTGGCTAAAGAGGTATGGTCATTATTTCCACGGTTAGAACCACGTTGTCAGTAGTAGCATGTGGGAGGGGTTGGGAAGGAGAGTGGGTGCTGGATGCACCGTCACCCATAACACAGCTTCTGCCAGCTGAAGCCTTCAACCCATTCCAGCAAGGAGGCAGTTACTTCAAAATAACCAGCTTGAGCCTCAAGAGGTGGTCGTATCTTTTGTTCTACACGTCACTTGCAAAGCAAATTTAATTATGAAAATCGAATGGCCCCCAATTATCTTACTAGATTTCATGTTTTATATTGGGGGGAAAACAGAACTTAAAAAAACAAGCTAAATGCTTTCCTTTTTGTTGCTTTTGTTAATCCTCACCCAAGAATATTTTTTCCATTGATTTTCAGACAGTGGAAAGGAGAGGGGAGAGACAGAGAAACATCAATGTGAGAGAGACATCCTGCATGCGACCAAGCCTGCAACCAAGGTACGTGCCCTTGACTGGAATCAAGCCCGGACCCTTCAGTCTGCAGGCCAGCACTCTGTCCACTGAGCCAAACTGGCTAGGGCTAAATGTTTTTCTTATGTCTTCATTTTGTCCTCTTTCCCTGACATTTCACTGTGTTAATTTGCAGGAATAATATAAATATGGTAGTTGATTTGCACTTTCTATTATATTCATAACTATTAGCTGAAGTGATAAAAAGAAAGCACAGAAACAGAAAGGAGTTTGCCTCGGTGGCACATCAAGTCCCTGAAAGGGCCAGGACCAGTCTCCCAATAATGTGATATAACAGGTGTGCTGGCTTAGCCTGGCATTGGGTATTTCTTCTGTGGTTTTATTACTCTTTAAAAATAGAGAAACTTCCCTAGCCCCGTGAGTCCCATTTTTGCTCATACCAGCAACTACTGGAAGCTTAGGTGTTGCTGGGTTTTTAATTATTATTTTGCTCCTGAATTCAGAAACCTCCTATCCCCAAGGTCTATCAGCCAGGTACTACAGATGAGTGTTGCTACTTAATCGCTCTCTTAGAGCCAAAGACAGGTTCAAATTATGTAAATTGCTCTAGAAGGTCTCATTTGGTGTTTAAAATGTGTCCATGTCATTTTAGCAAGGGAGAAAGCAGCTCCCAGGAGGCACCTTCTACCTCAGCCACAGACCGCCGAGCAGCTGCGCCTGGAGGAGGAGCTCAAGGTACGCTGTGTGCTCTCCTGTGGCCATGTCCAAGCCACGGGAGAGCCAAGGAACAGTCTGGGCACGCAGTGGCTCACTGGTGGCACCAGTCTTCTAGAATGCTAACTGCACCTGCAAGGAGAGCCACTTAAAATCTGCGGCCTGGCATGGCTGTGCTTCTCCATGGAGCGCCAGCGTTTGCTGCTCTCCGGGAGGAGGCTCTGGGGAGCTCTGCTATCCCAGCTTTGTGGCCAGTATAGCCAGCCAACCCCACCGCCACCAGCTGCCCTGCTCGCCAAGTTCTCGGGAGGCTGTTACCATTGAATAAGGCATGAGCTTGATTAACTTGCGTACAAAACAAAAACTGCTCAACCGATCTTAAACGAACAGCGCTACATAGGGGGGCATGTTCCTTGTCTGCTGCCCGTTAACAACCAAAAGCAGGCAATGTCTTGAGATTTCAGAAGCTCCTACACCAAGTAAACGAGCGGTCACAGTGGTGTGGGTGGGACAGTCTTTAACTGGTTCATTGCCCAACACAGTCTTTCTCCCGTGCACAGAGAGCTGCCTGCTGAGAACAGTATGCTCAAGAGCCTGTCCTCCCAGAAGACTGCGCCACGTGTCTTTCCTTGTGAGTGTTCATCGCCGTCCCCACTGTTCACTGTATTGGGAATTGTCTGGGCCTCACCCTCTGTCATCCCTACTCCTGAGCCTCATGAAGAAATCCTGCATCTGCAAGACTCCCCAAGCAAAAATCATGACAATTGCAGCCTGTCAAAAAATGAGGGTCTGCTACAGAATTGATCAGAGAAAGGCGGCCTGAGGGCTGACCTCCGGAAGTCAGTGGCTATACAATTTGAAGAAGCTTAACTGCCCATAGTTTGGTCCCCTGAGGCATTTGCAGAAGATGCAGGAGCCAAAGAGGAAGGTTTATTTCTTCCTTGAGTCTCCCTAGCACACTCTTAAATCTTTGCGGCCTTCAAAACGTGACAGACATGAAAGAAAGGGAGGTTAGGGTCTTGGGCCCCATCACTTCACTTGAAAGAAAGGCAGTGCCTTTCTTACCCCTCCCTCCGGTGCTGATCTTAAGAAAACTGGAGGCCGGGAGAAGTAAACCACCATTTCCCAGGGGGTGAATAAATTTCCCTGGCTAATTTCCAGGGTGCACATGGAGAACCTCCTGACAGGTTGAGAGGTGGTGTGTTGAGTAGGAGCCACGGCACCTTCCCCCCGGTATGTCCCACCGAAGTGCGGTCTGTCGCAGGCCTAGAAGCTCACACAGCAGGGGCTGGCCTTGCCTCCGGCTTGGTGATGTGCTATTGAAACCCATAAGCTGAGTCTGCACTGCCCCTGGCCAGAGAGCTCCCTTTCTGAGCAAGTGCAGGGCTGGAGCACCACAGGGCCTGGTGGGAGGCCGGCCAGCAACCCGAGAGACGCAGCCCAAGGACCACTTGGAACTCTGACAACTTTAGGGCTGCTCCCTAAATGATTCCTACCAGCCAAAAAGCAATGCTCGTACTTGGAAGAGGCCAAGGCTCTCCTCCAACTGAGGCAGCTAGCACCGCAGAGAACGCTCTCATTTTTAAGGGGCTGGGGAGGGTTGGCTGCAGGTGGGTGCGGACTTGCAAACTCATCTAAACCAACTAGCTCGAAACAAAGTCACAGTATCGTTTCCCCTGCAGGAGGGGGACTCTGGGAGACTGGCATCTGCTGATGTGGCTAAATGGACTACAGGCTTGGAATCCAAATGGGTCTGCAAATGTTTTCACTGATTGTCTTTCTGGTCTCTCCATATTTTAGCTTTGATCGTTGTATAATCCACAGCCTGTCTAGTGGAATAAGTGATATGAGCAAATTAAAAAGGCACATTGTGCTCCAAGGGGACTCATCAGGCAGTCGCTGTGATGGTCCAGGGCAACTCAACTCCAGCCTTAGAGTCACCTGCAACGAAAACCACTTCTTGCCATCGGGGATGGGTTCAGTGATGTTGATGGGACTGCTCACGAACCCAAACTGACAGCTATTCTCTGGAGAGGGCAGAAGTCATTCTTCACAGCAGAAGAAAAAGGAGGGGCATGTTTCTACATCAAACTGTGGCCATCAAAGTTTCTACTGACCTTCAGTAAGTGACCTTTTTTTATTTTGAAAATTAGGGTTTGATCATGGTGGTTCAAAAATCACTTATAATTAAGGGCTGTGACGTCACAGGAATCTCAGTTCTGGCGAGAGCACTGCTGTGGGGAGCATCTCATGAGACATACCAGTTGGAGCAGAGTTCCCTAAGGCCAGGCTGGCCCCACAGTCACCTGCTGCCAAGCGCTGAGCAACCACAGCCTGAAAGCAGGGTGGGGAGGGAGCATAAGCCAGCACCCTAGCGCTCTAGGCTCTGCACTGTTCGGAGAGGACGCTGCTCCCCACCATTTCTCCAGGAGAGCAGCACCCTAATGCGGGGGCTTCCTAGCCATCAGTAGAGGACTTCCATTGAAAATAATGGAAATTCACATTGGTGCGCATTTGATCCTAAAACAGTAAGTCTCTTTTGATTCTTGAAGATATTCTCTCAAGCCAGAAGGACGGGTAGGGTGGGGAGGACAGATGTTTAAAAAGGAGGATGATCCATTTCATCGAGCCAAGAGGCTGGGCTAGTCGGAAAGTCGGGATAGCCTACACTGCTTCCTGTGGAGATGTCGGAGGTGGGTCCCCCGGCCATGGCTCTCAGCGTCTGGCTCACTCCCTGCCCTGCATGCGTAATGAGGCCCAGATTACTGTCCACCGGGTAATCCAGCCCATTGAGCAGAGGAGCGTGGGGCGGCAGGGACGATATGGAGGATGGAGACTGGGGGATCCCATAGGGGCTCCCATCCCTCAAGTCCTGATAGGATTGTCCTGTCCCGTCCATGGAGAAGCTCCCATTCATTAACTGTCCGCCTGCAACGTCCCCCACGTTGCCATAAATCCTATTGGTGTGGCCAAGTTCTGAGAGAATTTGATCCTCTGTGGACAAAAGAACGGAGATTTATTGTCAGCCAATGTTCCTGTTCTTTACAACCTAGGCAGGAATACACACGACCAGGAAGGAAGCCCCAGGGCGACAGCTGCCAAGCAGGTCAAACACCACCACGTCAGCCCGAGACTGACCCACAGCAAGGGGGAGAACAGAAGAAACACCTGCAGAGCCTAAATTCCTAGGACCCAGAAGTCTGGACAGTTTGGTGAGTGTTGGTCCCCTGTCCCTCATGGACTACGAATGCCTCACATCACGGTGGAAATTCCGTGCTGACAAGATGTAATCTGAAAGCTTTCAGGCTAAGTAACGTGCTTGGGTTGGTGAACAAGCAGGCCCATATGGTAAGGGTAGCTGAGGACCACTCTTAGACATGTGTACACTGCTCTTATCTACCTGGGAGAGATTCAATAGCAAACGACTTGGTTTGTCTAATGCGGTCTTCACTGGGGACAGTGTTTGACTTAAGACAAATGGACTTTGTTTCCTAGAGAATTTCACTAAGGGGATCTGACAGGATCTTTGCCACCTGAAGAAGTCATCTCTCCAACAGTGGCCATTTCAATCTTAATACATAATTCCCCAGAGAGAGCAATGATATGTCACCTTGGGGACCACCTGCACCCAAAAGAAAGGAGCTACAAATTGAGACCTGGCAGTCCTGTATGCTCCCAGTGTGGATTCCAGCAGCTCACATGAGATGAAGTGGCTTTCCCAGCCCTGCCACGGGGGCTAGGCTGTGAGCATGAGGCCCTTGAGCCATCTCCGGGCTCCCGGGATAGACCTCTAGGCTGAGCTCCCAGCCCCTCAGGTGAGCGTGCTCCTGGCAGGCAGCTCGTTCCATCCTCTGCCCCATCGACTTTTCTGTTCCCCCCCGGACCTCCCCAGACTGGACTTCAACACCCACCTCCTGACAGCCTGACCCATTCCGCCAGGCTCTTTAAAGGGACATGAGGTGAAGGCTTAGCTTCGCCGTAAAATGGCCAGTGTTTGGCCTTTTGCATATACTGTCGTCCCACAGAACCAGGGCCTTCTGAGGGAGCCACAGGCTCCCTGGGGGGACAATAGTCCCTTCAAGTATAAATAGCTGCTGGGTTTTCCCCAAACTCACCTAGAGTCATTTGTGTTCATTGATTCCCCACAGCATCACTGTGAGATGGTTATTCCCTTCTTATAGGTGGGGAAACTGAGGCTCAAGAATTGAATCTATGTGACAGAGCCACAACTGGAAACCCAATTTCTGACCTCAGTACTTTTCCCTCCCTACAACATAAGGCCTTTCACATTTGAGGACTCGGCTAGGCCAGTGGTCGGCAAACTCTAGTCAGAGCCAAATATCAACAGTACAACGATTGAAATTTCTTTTGAGAGCCAAATTTTTTAAACTGAAACTTCTTCAACATAGACTCGCCCAGGCCATGGTATTTTGTGGAAGAGCCACCCTCAAGGGGCCAAAGAGCTGAGGTTTGCCGACCATGGGGCTAGGAGAATAGGTACAGCTATTTGCAAACAACCTAAGGACTCGACACAGTCATGCACCAACTTGAACTTAGCGCATGCTCCAAAGCATTTGTGCGGGGGCAGGACGAAGTGAGGCTGTTCCCCATCTCACATGCACTCACAGTAGTGATGTCCCTGGGCAGAGGGCCCGAGGAGCATGTCCCCCCATCAGGAGTGGAGAAAGGGGTCACGAGGGGATCCTGAGAGGGAGCCAGGGCCCCTGCCCAGGGGCTGAGGGCACAGACTGAGACCGGCTCTGTTCACAGCTGCGTGGGTGATGAGGGAACCCCAGGCAGCAGGCAAGGAGGGGAGGCCTTGGGCTCATGGAGCCGGGGAACCAGCCTGCACATCTCAGTAGCAGAGCTCTCTCTTTTCCTCACAGGCCCCTCCATGCCCCCCACCCACTACTGCCCGGGGCAGCGGGGAGCCTGTGGTCAGGAGGGAGTTGTCAAGGCCTCAAGAAGATCGCCCTGAATGTCAAGGATCACTGCTTCCCAGGGGCCTTGCCCCTGCAGCCTGCTCACCTCGGAAGCTCAGCTCACTGTCACTAACCCCACAGTCCTCCGCAGAGCTCTCCTTCTCCTGCTTGCTGCCGCCCCGGCTCCTCTTGACACTCTTATAGAACTGTCCCCAGCGGTGCCGGCCCGCGTCCTTCTTCAGGCGCTTCTCCTTGGCCCTTCTGTTCTGAAACCAAACCTGCCACACAAGCACAAGGCACACATTCGGAGGATGCCAACCCCACCGCCCCGGGTGGCTGGAGACAGGAGTACAGTGTGCCCAGGACTTCCTCTGCCTGAGCCTCAGAAAGCTCTGATTTGGCAAATTCCCAGGATCGTGGCCCCAAGCCCCCAGGAGTATCAATGACACGGTATGTCAGTATGTATATCACTCCCATGCCTTCCCATGTAGAGGGCACAGACACACAGACTGGCCCTGGGCGCCCCAGAGCCCAGGGCGACAAATGAGTACGTGGCCAGGTAGCTGCTCTCTCACCTGTACAACCCTCATGTCCAGGCCGGTCTCTGAGGACAGCTGCTCCCTCACGTGCCGGGCAGGCTTGGGGGAGTTCTTGTAGGCGTTCTTCAGGGTCTCCAGCTGCTTGGCTGTGATGGTGGTCCGGGGCCGCTTAGCGCCCGCCTCCGAGTCATCTGCAATAAAACCTCATGGTTGAGTTCAGCCCACCTCCCTTCCTCGCGTGTGATCTTGCCTGCTGTGGGCACAACAGTGGGAGGCAGAGTGGTGTGGGCCGCTCTTACACCACAGGCTTTCCGAAGTGATTTAAAAGTAAGGACACCATCCTCTCCCATCCGGCCTCCTTGTCCCCTGTCACGCCCAGCACTGGCGGCCATCCTTGTATGACCAATGCTGTGAAGGTGAAGGAGCTGAAGCCTGGGTTCAGGGCTGTTCCTCCAGCAGGAACCTCCATCTCCCCAGGGCCCCTTGCAGGGGTGGCCCCCATCCACCAGTCATCTACAAAACGTTCATAAATAGGAGCCAGAGCCTACCACCCAAGGCCCTCCCTGGAGTCCTGAACCCAAAGTGGGAGGATTCCAGAGTCCAAAACTCAAGTATACTTAATTCTGTTTTAGGGAATCAGTCCTTCTGCCCATATTTATAGAGATGCCAACATGATAGCAAATACCAAATAGTGCACTTTTAAAATACCTGTAGCCTTTATATATAAAATTTGAAATAGTGCCAAAACCGGTTTGGCTCAGTGGATAGAGCGTGGGCCCCGGGGGACTGAAAGGTCCCAGGTTCGATTCCGGTCAAGGGCATGTACTTTGGTTGTGGGCACATCCCCGGTAGGAGGTGTGCAAGAGGCAGCTGATCGATGATTCTCTCTCGTCGATGTTTCTAACTCTCTATCCCTCTCTCTTTCTCTCTGTAAAAAAAAAAAAAAATCAATAAAATGTATTTTTTTAAAAATTTTGCAATAGTGAGATCAAAATATTTTAATTGAGAATTGCTTAATGTCAAAGTAGGCTGCCCTAGAGAATTAGAAATTGCTCTCACCACACCAGATGGCAGAGCCTCCGGGATGCACCCCCGTCGTCCTGGCTGGCGGGCATGGCTTCCCACTGCCGGCTACCTGCACGGGACCACCTTCTTGCGATTATGGGGACTATTATGCTGTTATTTTAACATTCACTGTTATTATAATTTAAAATCTTCTTTATATCCTATAATAATGTCATCCAAGTATTCATTAAGTAGTGGTGGCCGTGCTCATGCTGAAAAATGTACCCAAAAATCAATAACTTTGGTACGGAAGTTAAATGTGATAAAACGCCATGAAGAAGGCCAAGCAAGACCATGATACCCTGGGCTGTTAATTTAGGAGAGAGCCTTCTGCGAGGTATTAGAGAGAGTGCTGAGAAAATAAAAAGTAGCATTACGGCAAAGATACATCTCACCAGTTATGGATTTATGTGCTCCCAGAATACATCCCTCCCCTTGCTTCTTACATTAATTCCTGTGGGAAAATTAGCCTTAAAATAGGTTAGCCTTGAATTATTCAGGTTCTCTTAGCACTTGTCCCTGGCGCAAAACACAACCTCATTATATTGAAAATGCAAATATCTAGGGAGGTGTAACAAATGAGCAAAATCATTCACACTAAGGTACAAACAGCTGATATCAGATCCTTTGTGTAGCACAAGGGAGGGAACTGTAAGCCTGAAAGAGGGTGTAGCTTGGCAAGGAGGAATTAAAACAACAATAGAGCCAAAGGTCCCAGAGTAGACAAAGGTGCCCTGCTGCCCTCAGCATCACCCCAAATTCACAGGCTAAACCCAGCTTCACTGTGGCCGAACCCATCAGAACCATGGAGCCTTCAGCTCCTGGAAAACCTAACGCGATCGCACCTCCCTGTTTGCATGTCCGCTCCCTGCTGGTCTTACCCTCACTCCCCATCCCATTCCACAGGCTTCTCCTGTCTGAGCCTCAGGAAACAGCCCCACACGGCAGGTGCTCTTGTCCCCCATGGAGAGCTGAGAAGGGCCCTGACCTGTGAGTGAGCCAGCAGTGAGGCCCACAAGGTTCTGAGGCTAAAGCACGAGTCTCTCCGTGGTCCTGGAGGTCTGCTTGGGCACAACAGTCCCCGCCCCGTGTGAGCCCCGCTGCCTCCCCTTCCCGTGCCGGCCCGGGAGGCCGTGCAGGCCCAGGATCTGCTGAAGGGCATCAGAGCACCAGAGCAGCTTGGGACCTCGCAGTCCATCTGCTTTGATGGTTTATCCCTGACAAGACGCCTAATCTTCTGTGACATCATAATTGACTTCAAAGCAACAGCACTGAGTGAGTTTTAAGGAACCAGAGCAGATACATACATTAAAGCAAAGAGCCTAGAATGGGCTTACGGAGGCCCCAGAAAGAGAAAGAGACTGAAGGCCTGTGCACCCCAAAAGGCCGAGCTGGGGTGGTGGGAGGAGAGGGACCGGAGGCCCCTGACTCAGCACCCCTTCCCACCTTCCACCGAAGCCAGGCTCAGCCCCGAGATTCCCTCTGCCTCCTCACCACCGCACACCCTCATTTTAAACTCCATATGCTGAACAAAACCCTAACTTCCCCATGCAGTGACCGGTCTCTGTGGCCTGTGCGGGGCCCAGAGAAACTCTGGAAGGAGATACATGACACTTGTTGCTATTTTTTTTCTCCATAGAGCCCAGAGCTGTCAAGTGACACCCTGAGCCGATAAAAATCCTAGTCAAAGGCAAACCACCTTGGTGTTTTGTGAGTCTGTGCATCTGAGATGCACAGGTTGGGTTTGGCCAAATGCCATTGTGTGAGGAGCCCACGGAGGGCTGCAGGAGGGGCGCTCGAGGAATGGGGTCCAAGCCCAGTCTAAGCCCTGGAAGGACTCGGGCTGCCCAGGAACACGGCATCGGAGGGCAGGAGCGGCTGCTGCCCATCTGCCCAAGCGAAGGCAGGTGTTCCAGGTGTGGAACGCTGGGCCTGACTTCGGTGTCAGCCTGGGCTCCTGCTGCAGCCCCTGCACCATGACCGGGGAGGTTGGGAAGGTGGCGGGGGAGGAGGTCTGCGGCTGAGTGTGGACGCTGGCTCACTTGGCTCCTGCATCGGGGCTTCAGAAGACGTGAGGGTCCTCACCCCTAAGTCCTTACCTCATGAGGGGAAATGGGGTACAGCTGCCTGGAGTCCAAAGTGATAAGCCACTAGGTGCTGCGGTAAGTGTGCCCCCCAATATACAAGACCAAGGAGTAAGCCCAAGTGTCCCCTGAAACCCTCTCAGCCCGCCCCAGGCAGGAGCCACCCAGATAATGACACACGCCCCTGGCTGCTCCTGAGCCCACTTAAGCTGCCAGGAGCCAGCAGGCGCGGAAGGACTGGGGTGCTGAGGACCCCCTGCTGAGATGTGGGTGGGTCTCGGTGTGAGCAGGGCCCTGAGGGACTCGGGCGGAGGGCCGGCCTGAACTAATGCCTGAGGGGGGCAGGGCCACCTACCGTTCTGCTTGGCCGTCTCGTAGTCTTCCTTGCACACCAGCCGCCCGTCCTCCATGAGGTAGAACTCGTCCCCCGTGGCCAGCTGCCGGTTGCAGATGATGCAGGCGAAGCAGTGCAGGTGGTAGACGAAGTCCTGCGCCTTGCGGACCACCTGGGTCGGGGGGATGCCCTGCTGGCAGGCCGTGCATTTTGTGCCGAAGCGCCTGTCAGGACGGTGGCGGGGAAGGATTAGGGCTAACGGTTTCCTCCCGTTTCCCAGCGGCCCCTCTCCCACCCACCACTCTGGGTGCCCGTGGGCACCAACCCTGGACCACTCAGTGCTTACCCTCCGGTCCCCCAGCTCCTAACTGACCTCTGGCTTTGTGTCTGAGCTCTCTAACCACAGAATAAAGGGGCTGGGTCAGAGCCAGTCAGTCTCCAGTGCCTTTTAAATACCCCAGGGCTCCAAACTGTCCGGGTAACACCCGTCAGTTCGCCCATCGGAGGGGGGTGTCCCCTGCGGCAGGCCGCTTCGCCCTCCGCCCCTGGTTTCTCCAGCTCTGTGGGGAAGCCTAGAAGGCCTCCCCCCCCCCCCAGGGGTGACTGCTGCGCCCAAACTGGTGAACACGGGGCAGATGGCGAAGTTCCCCTTCCCGCTCTCCCCCAGGAGGAGCCTGGGCAGCAGGGAGAGAGCACGGGCGTGCCGTGTCCACCACGGAGTGCCAGCGCTGCACTTGGGCAGCAGAGGGGGGCCCGGCCCTCCCCTCCCTCTCCTGCCTCGCCTCTCCATCCGGCACGACCAACCCTCCTCGCCCCGTGCCAGCATCCATCCCCTTCCCAGCACAGCCCCTTAGAGGTGGTGATCCAGGGGGGGGGCCAGGAGCTGCATTTTCATATCCCTGTGCCATTCAGGGCAGGAAGTCTGCAGACCTGGTTGGAAAATGCCACTTCCGACCCCTCCCTGGTCTAGCCCTCCCTGGACCAGCTCTGAGGCAAGAGGAAGGCACCTGCAGCCTCCCGGGGCCGAGTGGGGGAGGAGACAGGCACATCTCGCAGACAGCCCCGTGGGGTCCTTTAAGCTCCTGTCCCCATTCCAGCCACAGACACACAGGCCACACGAGCAGCCACGGAGGTCACAGCAGGGAACTGGGGGGCCAGTGTAGACACGGGCGGAGGAGGGGGCCACGCCGCTGCAGGTGAGCCTTCCCCACTTCAGGAGGGAGGCGGGAGGGGTGGGGAGGCAGGGGCAGAGTTTAAAACAGCAATCAACCTAATTATTCATGACATTTCACACAGCACAACTTTATCTTCTTCAGGATGAAAGACTTCGCCTAATGGATCTGGGGAAGGTTTGATTTTAATGGTCCTTTTAACTAATGCTTATAGGCAGCCTGATTTCCCCTGAAAGGACAGTACATATTTCATCCACATTAATACCAAATAAATTAATTATGGTCATGGCTATCATGATGAATCCCAGATTAATGCAGAATGATGGGTCTCTTATGCAGTAATGATACCTGCTGGGGGCCGCAGGGCCTGGAGCAGGCGAGCCCGCCGTGGCTTCAGAAGCCCCCTCCCAGGACGTGTCACAGAGAGAAGAGGGTCTCTGAGTGCAGGTGGCTAACCCTGAAAGAGCCAGCGGGGGGAGAGGGGGCAGCTCTTCTGAGAGGAGATCTGAGACGGTGCTGGGGGGGTAAGGGGCGGGGGCGTTCGGCCTGGAAGGAGTGCAGAGCTCCTGGAATGGCTCGGGGTTCGTTGGGGGCAGGAAGGGGGTGCACGGAGCAGGCCTCTACAGCGGGCAGGGCGGGGTTCTTCAAACCACCCCCGAGTTTTTTTCAAAACCGTGCTTCCAGAGGGGGACTTGGGCTTCCAACAGATTCTCAAAGGGTTCCAATCCCCCCCAAAAAAATAGAGTTAGCATTTGTTGAATCATAAATCTGAGAATAAACAGGCATGTTTCCAGAGGACGTGCACAGAAATGGCTAAACGTGAGCATGAGAACCCGGTATGCTATCAGCTCTAGACGGTCTGTACCTTCCAGGTCACGGGGGAGAACCAGGCCTCGTCAACACCTGCCAGGGAGCCACACTGCCCGAGCTCACAAGGGAAACAGGCTGGCACCCGCTCTATGCTGTGAGTGTGTGAGTGTGTGTGTGTGTGTGTGTGTGTGTGTGTATCAGAGAGAGATTGGGGGAACAGAGAGGAAGGAAGCCCGTATAGTATGTGTTCTCAGCATGCTTTCAAAATGCCTATAGTGTTCATATCCAGTCCAGGCTAATTCTCAAAGCAGGTGTCAAAATAAGAGGAGCCCTTGCACCACGCTCCCTGCAAAACCCGCAAGTAAACCTCCCACGCCCAGCTGCAAACGCCGGGGCAGAGCAGCTCCCGAGAAGAACCGGAGTTTACGAAAGCAAGTCTTACCTTGCCGCCAAAAGATGGAGGGGCAGGGACTGAAGGGGGGCGGTGGGGAGACTCCGGGAGAGAGGAGACCCCCCTCCCAGTGGCCACCCACAGAGCGGGCCACCCTCGCCACCACAAGGCAGACAGTGGCTTTCCGTAACCAGAAACCCGGTTGACACCAGCGCCCTGGAGACGTGAAAGATAACGGGGTATAAATTTAATCTGCATACCGACAGTGATTCATGCGCGAGGGTGGCAAGTGCACAAGAAAAATGAAAAATAAATGGACTTTTCCACCAGCGTTTTTTAGCAATTGAAGCAATTTTCCTGATTGTGGGATTTATACCGACGGTAAGTGGAAGTTGGTCCTTATTACCTTGCTCCTCTGGAGCACGGCCAGCGGGACCCTCGGCGAGGGGGCTGCGTGCACTCCCTCAGCCCACAGGGCTCCCCGCACAGCCCACCCCGAGGGGCCCCTGGACCCGGGATAAGTGCCGTCTGTGGGGCTGTGTGGGCGATGAAGACACCGCCCCTGAGTCTCCAGCTCTGGGACCAGCCAGTCAGTCTACACAACCTGTGGGGTGGGCACGAGGCGGCCAAGGTTAAACTCCCTGGTCCAACTGTGAACTTGGCTGCCTCACAGAGAAGCAACAGTCTAACCCAGCCAGCAAAGCTGAAGGAAGCTGGGGTGGGGGCGGAGCAGGATTTCCCAGGCCATCCCCCTGCGTCCTGACACTGAGCACCTACTGTGTGCAGCGCCCTGCCTGCTCGGCCGCAAACCGCACCGGCCTCGCTCAGCAGGACCATCGCCCTGGTCAGTCCTGCCCGGCCAGGTGTCTGGGCGCCCGGGGGAAGCCACTGAAGCTCCTCAACCAGCATCCCTGGCAATTCTAACGGCCCTGCCCGGCGTGGGGTGGGCAGCAAAGACCCACTGACCGGGAGAATGGGGGCACGTGTGTGTGTGAATGGATGCCCGAACTGCTCATAAAACACGCATCCCGCGCACTCGGAAGGATCGACATTCAACATAACCATAGCTCCTGGCAAAAGCTTTCCTGAGATGGGACTTGAACCCCGGGTTGAAATGGGGCCCACGGCGTCCTAACACAAACTTTCCCGGCACTTTGCTGTCACCCACGTTCCCGAGTGCCCTGTCTGGAAGGCGATGCCTTCCATCGGCTGAGGAACAGGCTCAGCAGGGAGGCGGGCGTGGCCGCAGCTCACAGGGGCGAGAAGGGAGAGAGCCAGGGTTTGAGCTCGGTGCTTCTAACAGGACGGCTAGCACACGGCGAGCAGCAAGCATCCACTGAGAAGGCGGCTGTGGCACCCGAGTGCAGGGCCCTGTTCCCCTCCGGTGTCCCCAGCTGCTCAGAGCCACTGAGCAGGAAGGCCTGAGATTTAGGGGCTGCCCCGGGAGCCTTCCCCTCTGGGGTGTCCACCCCAAAACCCACCCACAGTCACACCCCCACTCCCCACCTTCCTGCTCCTGCCACACGGTCAGGAGGGAGGGCCTGGGCCTGCTGGTGCACCTGACGTCACTGTGACACTCAGCGGCTGCTCCTGAGCCCGGGACAGGCCAGGCCCGTGTCCTTGTGCTCGGCCCAAACTCCCGTCTGCCCATCTGTCCCCCCACTTTCTGCCCTTGAGAGGCCCGGGGGGACCGCGCCGGAGAGCAGGGTGTCTGGATCCTGCAGGAAGAGACTGAGCAGGCCCTGCCGGCACCACAGCCGCTAGAAACGGGCGTGTGAATCCCGCACCGCACCTTCTAGCACATCCCTGGTTCTAGGGTCTGTCCTGCGACCAGGCCAGGAACCATGAGAACCTCATCGTAACTGGATTCATGGAAGCAGCTCCCATTCGCTAAGCGCTCACCGTGTGTTCCTGTGGGTCCATATGTCCCGCCCCACCGCCAGCCCTCAGCGATGGTCACCGCCCCCTCATTCCCAGCGGGTTTTGCACCATCACTGTCACTGTCCTTCCCGCCATCATTTCTTCCTTCCCGCCCCTGCCCTCTCAGTTATTTGACCTCTTCTCCTGAAGGTCATGGCCTTCTCATGGTCTATCGCAGACCTCGTTGCTACTACCCTGTTTCCCCGAAAATAAGACAGTGTCTTATATTCATTTCTGCTCCCAAAGATGCGCTAGGTCTTATTTTCAGGGGATGTCTTATGTGTCCATGAAGTAGGTCTTATTTTCGGGGAAACATGGTAGAAACTGCACTGTCTCCAAGAGTGCCCTCCAACCACCCCGGGCCCAGCCGTTGCCTGCCCTGTGAGCTCGCCCCCTGCAGCCCCCTGCCGCCCAGGGCTCTGCCACCTGCGGGCCTAGTCCATCCTCTCCCACCCTCGCTCCCCTCCGGGCCTCACTTACCTCCTGCAGCAAAGATGCAGAGGTCCCTCTTACACACACACACACACACCTCCCTACCCTGCTGCAGCCCTCCCCTTTCTCCCCCCAGCTCTGGGGGTCTGCGCAGAGCTGAAGGGCACATGCCACGTCTCTGCCTGGCTCACTCTACACTCGGCTCTGGGCCTCAGGAGCCCTGGGGAACCACAGACACTTCCCTGTCCACTCGCTGTCCCTCCCTCCCGCCTCCTGTCTCAAGCCCCCCTCCCCCCCATCCTCCATCTCAGCCGGCGGCCCACTTCCTATTTCCCTGGAAAACAGAGAACCCTCTGCCAAGGCCTGCCACCTGCTCCCCCTCTCCTGGCCACACCCCGCCTGCCCTCTGCTCCCTGCAGCCCGGCTGTCCACTCTCCTGTGCACAGAGTCCGCCCCTTCGCGCCTCATCAGATGATTCTTCCAGCAACCGTCCCCTTTGCCTCCCGCATCATTAATTTTCCCTTCCCCACATCCTACCCAGCAGCGTGCAGCATGCTATTATCCTTGCCACTTAAAAAAAAAATCCCTTCTCTGACCCCCATCTCCCTCCATCTACCATCCAGACCTCTCCTCTCTCTCGAGAGCAACACTCTGCAAAAAGGGGGGTCCACGGGCAGGGTCCCTAACACCCCCGCCCCTGCTCTTCTCTCGAATCCACTCTGGTGGTCGATTTTAGGTGTCAACCTGACAGCCCCGGGGCACCCACATACTTGGTCAAGCATGACCCGAGTGTGCCTGCGAGGGCGTTTCTGGGTGACTCACGCTTGAACAGGTGGACCGAGGGAAGCAGATCGCCCTCCCCAGCGCACTGCGCCCCCTCCAGTCAGGTGAGCTGACCAGAACAGAAGGGCAGACCCTCCGAGAGTGAGAGTGACCGCGCCTGCCTGGCTGCCTTGAGCTGGCGCCTTGGTCTTTTCCCGTCCCCAGACTCCAACGGAAACATCAGCTGGGGGGGGGGGGGGGGGCCTCTTTGCCTGCTGGCTTTGGGGCTGGAGCGTACCCCCTCCTCAGCTCTGCACCTGGGCCTTGCTGACTGCAGGTCTTGGGCTTCTCGGCCTCCTGCATCACCCGAGCCGATCCTTGCCATAAATGTCTTCACACGCGCACGCCTCCCCTGACCTCTCGGCAGCGCTGGCTCCCCGCCTGCTTCCCCGAGAACGCCGCACTCCCTCGGCCTCAGCGCTGGCACTCCCGGCTCTGCTCCTCCCCGCTGGCAGCCTCTCCACCCTCTCCCGCCCGCCCCCCCTCTGCTCACGCTGCTCCCCTGGGGGTTTCACACCCATCTCCAGTCAGTCGGACCTCTGGCCTCCAGGCCGGTGTGTCCCCCCCCCCCCCCCAAACTGCTCAGCATCCCTCCTTGGATGCCCCAAACCAGACTCCTGGTCCCCCCCGGGACCTGCTCCCGGGGTCTTCCCCATCTCCCAGAGGGTGACTTCACTCTTCCAAGCACTCAGGCCGAAAGCTTTGGGCACCCTCACCTGATGTGTCAGCAAATCCTGCTGGCTGCGCCCAAAATTACATCAAGAACTGGACCACTTCTCACCGTCTCCGCGGCCGCCTCCCTGGCTCAGGCCCCGTCCGCACGGGCTCCTGCTTCAGGACGTGCCCTTTCCACGCCCCGCACACCAGCCCCTGCTCGAAGCCTTCAGGGTTCCTAAGACCAGAAGGTTCCTAAGACCAGAAGCAGGGAGGCAGGGAACAGACGGGCGGGCCTCGATGTGGGTGGGGTTGGGGGAACGAGAAGAGAGAACCCAAAGAAGGAACACACTTCTATGCACAGCCCTGCCCTGCTTCCTCGGCCTGGAACACGCTTCCCAGACACCCGTGGGGTCCCCCCTGTCTGGCTCTCCTCCAACTCGGCCCTCCCTGAGGCCTTCCTTGGCCCTCGCCTCGCCCCCAGCAATTCCTTTTCTCTCTCCAAAGCTCTCATCGCCAGTGGGTCGGCTGTGCGTTTCTCGTTCACTGTCTTCCTCCCTCTCCGGTCGGCCAGCGGGGGCTGCATCTGTTCCGTCCCAGCGCCTAGAGAAGTGCCCGGCCTGAGCTGTGTGTGTGGCGAACATTTGGTGACTGAACACCGAATGGCCCAGGTCTGTGGCAGGTGTGAGCACAGCTTCCCCCGTTTGCGGATGAGGAAACACGTTCAGAGAAGGCAGGTAACATGCCAGAGGCCTCAACGGCCAGGAAACGGTAGAGCCGGGCTTTGAACCCAATGCCCTCCCTTGCTCTTGGCCGTGGGGAGCCGTGAGGGGTCAGGCCAGGCCCACGCCAGCCCCCCGTGGGTGGGAGTTTTCACCGCCCAGGACCCCGGCCCGGGGACACAAAGTAGTGCATACCTTAACTTTATGCTTTAATTGCGTGGCGGTGATTTACGGCAGGCCGTATATTTTCCCCCCCAGCTGACACTTCCCTCCGTGTATTTCTTCTCTCGATCAGCACACTTGACAGGTGAGCTGCTGATATTTACTGTCACTGTATGGACTAATATTCCCAGCATATATCAGCACCTCAGCCACGTCACGAGTTCTGCCCGAGAATGGTCAGCCCTCGCCAGACACACGGACGGGGCCGTCTGCGGAGAAGGCCTGGCCCCAGAGAACGTGAGCGCCTTGGGGCGTGGGAACACAGCCTCCCAGCCCCCCCCCACACACACACACACACCCCCCAGGCACACACTCACTCACACCCCTCCCAGGCCCACCAGCACAAGCCCTGCTTTTTATTTGGGGATTTAAATATGTATTTCTTTCTCATGAGTATTCAATATTATTGTGAGGTAAGTGCTATTGGAAAGGCTTTAGAACCAGTGACCTAGTCCAACCCCCCTCACTTAACAGGAGGGAGCTCGGGCCCAGGGGGAGGTAGTGACTTGCCCGAGATCACACAGCTCAGTTAGCAGCGGAAAAGAAGCCAAAACCGGTTTGGCTCAGTGGGTAGAGCATTAGCCTGCGGACTGAAAGGTCCCAGGTTCGATTCCGGTCAAGGGCATGTACCTTGGTTGCGGGCACATCCCCAGTAGGGGGCGTGCAAGAGGCAGCTGATCGATGTTTCTCTCTCATCGATGTTTCTAACTATCCCTCTCTCTTCCTCTCTATAAAAAAATCAATAAAATATATTTAAAAAAAAAAAAAGAAGAAGAAGAAGAAGCGAGAGCCCAGTTCTCCTTTCCCCTCAGCCGTGCTTCCCTCCTCTCCCCTCGGGGCAGGCAGGAGCCAACCCTCTTCCGGAAGAGTCCAGCTCCCTCCCTTACCTTCTGTCAGCGCGCAGTAAGCCTGCAGCTCGCCCAGGCAGTGCCAGGTGAGCCCCTGTCCTACCCACACAGCGGCCCTTACCGGAGGAGTCACATCCCCTCCCACGGGCTGGGAGCCGTGGCCTGACCGGCCACAACACTGTCCCCCCCACCCCTCCCGTGCTGCCTCCAGGACCCAACCTGCCCTCCTTACTTCAGGCTCAATTCTCTGCCAAGGCCTTAGTTTAGCGGTTACACAGATTGCCTGCCCCCGCTCCTCGCGGAAGACCCACTGGGAGGTTTGCTTTAAAGCAGAATCCACACTTTTAACGAGCCCCCCACGGTGTCCCGATGCAGGGTTCCAAGGACCCCTCTTTGAGAAACACTGTGTGACGGATGCTCTTGGCCCTCATGTGGCATCTGCAGATTCTTGGTCCCTCTCCGTGGCCGTGTGGCAGGCGCTGTGACGGGCAGTGGCAAGGACGTGTAGGGGCAGAGGCCCCATCCGACCCTTCTCACCACACCCCAGGCTCACCCTCTGTGCTGACCATCATGCCCACCACAGAGCTCAGCCTCCTCAAGTGGGGTTTCTGGGGGACAGACAGATCCCAGGATGCTCCGCGACAAGCCAGAGACTGGCTCTCACAGTCCAAGCCACCCCCCACCCCCACTCCCCAACTGCCCCGTGTGACCTCGGCCAGAGGGTCAGAAGGAAATGGGGTCAGGCCGGATCATTGAGTGCTGAGCGTGGAAGCCTCATGTGGCCGGGGCCAGGCCTGGCTGAGGGGGAACAGGGGCAGCCAATTGGGGAGGATCCCGGTGGTGCAGAGGTTTGGTGACAAGAGGCCTGCCTCAGAGGGGACAGAGACAACAGGGATAGAAAGAGAAGGCATTTTAGCCCTAGCTGGTTTGGCTCAGTGGATAGAGTGTTGGCCTGTGGACTGAAGGGTTCCAGGTTCAATTCCAGTCAAGGGCACATGCCCGGGTTGTGGACTCGATCCACAGTGGGGGGTGTGCAGGAGGTGGCTGGTTAATGATTCTACCTCATCACTGATGTTTCTACCTCTCTCTCCCTTCCTCTCTGAAATCAATAAAAATATTTTTTTTAAAAAAAAAAGAAAGAAGGAAAGGGCATTTTGGAGGTGGGACCCCATGACTTGGCCCCTGAATGGCGGGGTGGGAGGTGAAGGGGAGAAAAGGAGGTAGAGCCTCAGCGATGAGAACGGGACTGCACCTCCACGCCCACATCCCCTGGACCCCTCTCCGCCTGGGGACCCCATCTCCTCAGCCCAGCTGCCGGCGGACTCGCGGGCTGATTTGCAACTCTTTGGCTCCACACAGATTCCCCCGAGCAGCAAAAAGTCTCTGGGATGCAGGTTGCACAGATGTCACGCGGATGGGCTCCGGGAGGGCGGGCAGACAGATAATCCGAGGACTCATCACCCCTGATCTACGGCCTCGGGCCCCGGGGGGAGCCGCTCGGCTAAGTAATTGCTTCTGCCTTGATTACAGGCCTTCGCAAATGACCGCGGGCCAGGTCCCACCAGTGTATTTGAATCTTACAAATGTCCGCCCGCGGCAGCCCCTCTCGGCACCAGCTGATCATTACCTTAAAAGGTTTAATTTGCTTAGTGAGGAAATTAGACTATAAACTATTCGGAAATTATGGAAAGTCGCACGTCAAAGAGCCCCGCCCCCCGGTGAGTTCCTTAAGCACATCTGCTAGCGGGTGTGTGTGTGTGTGTGTGTGTGTGTGTGTGTGTGTGTGTGCGGCCTTGCAGGTGTGCAGTGAACAGAAATTAGTGGCTGGGCAAGAACCCGGCCCCAGACTAGACCCTCAGACAACCCCAGAACCAAAGGGGCCTCTTCCTGGAGCAACAGGGTATCAGCTAGAGGCCTCTCCAGCCAGAGCGGGGAACCCCAGCCTGGGAAGGAAGGCGAGGGCTGCAGTTACTGCCCCCCCGGGAGAGACGGCTCCCCCACGCTGAAAGGGGCGGTGGCTCCCATCACCTCCTGCCACTGCCCCTGGACACAGGCCCACCTCCCACATCGGGGGCCCCTGCCTGGCCGGAGGCCTTTTGCAGCCTGAGCCCCTCCTCCCCCCTCTTTTCCTCCTCCCACCTGGATACAGCATCGCGACCTTAACAAGAACAGTGACTGGCGTAACTAGGTACTTGCTTCCTTCATCACACTCTGTGCTCATCGTGACTCAAAAAAGGGGATATTTCTGCCGAAACCGGTTTGGCTCAGTGGATAGAGCGTCGGTCTGCAGACTGAAAAGGTCCCGGGTTTGATTCCGGTCAGGGGCATGGACCTTAGTTGCGGGCACATCCCCGGAAGGGGGTGTGCAAGAGGAGGCTGGTCGATGTTTCTCTCTCATCGACGTTTCTGGCTCTCTATCCCTCTCCCTTCCTCTCTGTAAAATACCAATAAAATATATTTAAAAAAATAAAAATAAAAAAGGGGATAATTCTATTCCCATCCCTCTTCCGAGACGGGACGGCGAGGCCCGGAGAGGGCTGCTCCGAGCCTGGGTTCAAACCCGGCTTCCCACTTCCCCTATGAAACCCACCGCCCACACCCTGTGCGCTCCTGCCCCGCTGAGCCAGGGAGGCCCAGGTCCCCGAGCGACAGGGCCAAGGTCACCAGTGGAGACCTGACAGGAGCCAGAGAAAGCAGCCTGCGGCGGCCGGGCCAGCGGCGGCGGCGGCGTGTGCCGGAGCGGAAACAGGCTGTTCTAGCCGCGGCGGGGATAAATCAGCGGCTCCCGGGCTCCCAAGGACGCCGCTCACCTGCCCTTGGCGGACCGCCCTGCTGGCTGCCTGGAGATTGACTGGCTGGGGGAGGAGTGGACTGCCGGCCGGCGGGCCAGCGGCTGGCACAGCTCCCCCTGACAAGCGGCACAGAGGCCCTCTCTCCCTCCGGGGCCCGACCGTGCCTGTCTCTGCCCGCCAGGCGGGTGAGGGCCTCGGGGGCAGGGAGACACCCCCCCCCCCAGGGAAGCATGACATTTTAGACAGGAGCCCCTTGGAATGGCAATCACCCCCAGAGAGCCTCCGACTCTTCCCCATGGCCCCTCAGGCAGGCAGGGGGTGGTCAAGGATGCAGTCTGGAAGGTTCTTGAAGGCTTTACTTCAAGTGTCTGTATGACTGCTACCCTCTCTTTGATCCTAGAGCTGTTTGCGTTATCATCATCATCATCGCTGGTTTGCTTCCCACGCCTTCGTGCAGATCCGCCCTGTGGCGCCTGCACCCTGTGTTCTATCTACCCCAGCACGCTGCTGTGCGCCCTCCCCACGCTGCCAGGCTCCCCCCCCCCTCCACCTCGGTCTGAGCGCTTCTGGGTCATGAAAAGCCACCTGAATGGGAAGGCCTCGACCCTGGGCGAGGAGGAAGAGGCCAGAAGCCAGCGCAGGCCCACCCAGCACTGCGGGCGGCCGCCGACAGCCAGGCCGCCCGGGGCTGTGGGTCCAGCGGCCAGTCAGGGCGCAGAGACACAGATAAAGCACCTAGTCTGTGCTGGGCACAGGTTTCCTCACTGTCCTCTCACTTCACTGTGGCAACTCTGTGGGTTAGGAGGAGCCCTCAGGATGACCTCCTCACTGGTTTGCTGACAAGCAGCTAGTGAAAGCCAGGACGGGGAGTCAGCTAGCGGAGTGGTTCCCCAAACGACTCTGCCCGCAAAACACCTCCCTTCTGAGAAATGCTTCATGGTGCCAGGATTCCCAAAGCAGCCACCATGAGCGTCCCCACCTTTCCTGAAGACGACACTGGAGCTCAGAGATGTCAAGGAAGTTGCCTAAGGGCACCCAGCACTTGAACCAGTTCCTGCACACAGAGCCTGTCCCGTCTTTACCAGAGCGAGGGAGCTGCGGGCTCCTCCCAGGACCCGGTTATTGACCGGAAGGGGACCCAGAAGCCCGACTCTCAGACCCCTGCCCTCCCCAGACCCTGTGCAAGGAGACAGGGGGCCCAGGACGTGCTGGGCACACAGACCAGAAAGGACCTGCTTAGCAAACGCAGTACAAGGAGCTGGCGCGCCGGCTTGCGGCTGAAATCCCATGGCCCCGAGACCAACACTGCTCTCAAGCTCAGGATCTCGTCTCCTTTGGAGAAAGGGGAGCCAGGAACCCGAGGAGTAACATCAGCGGACCACAGCACAAAGAAAAAAATGCAACAACCACAGAGTACAGCCTTCCACAACGCCTCTTTGTCTGTGACACATCAACACCGCCCTCTGCTGCCAGGCGCCGGCATTGCCCCGCCTCCCAGGGGTGAAAGCCCATCTCCAGCTCTCCCCGTGGCCCTCCCCCGATTCCTGAGACCTGACACACATCCAGGGGGCCACTCTCCACATTACAGCCGTGATTCTTTTCTCCCTCAGCTGTAAGGGGCGCAGAGAAGGCACTCTCCCTGGCTCTGACCGGGCGTCCTCCAAAGCCACGGCTGAAAGCTGTCTGAGGCGCAAGGTGCCGAGTTTGGGTTCCCCAAACCACTCTGATGATTAAAAACAAAACAAAACTCCCTTTAGTGAGAAGCTCCAGCGTGCCAAGTTTTCTAAAGCGGCCACCGTGAGCATCTCCCTTTCTCCGGAAGAGGACACGGGAGCTCGGAAATGTCAAGGGAGTTGCCTAAGGGCACCACCCAGCACTTGAACCAGTTCCTGCCGCCAGTCTGCGATGGGGGAGGGATCTGAGGTCCCAGAGACCGCCCCGCTCCTCCTCCCCGCCTCCTGTGCTCTCTGCTCACAGAGTCCCGCTGCACCTGCGCCCCAGGGGGCCATGAGGAGCAGAGCACCCAGCTCTGAGTGGCCAAGGCACAGCCTGAGCCCCAAGTGGGAGGTGGGAGGTGAAGCCACTCGGACCCTGAGCAGCTCCTCTCCTCCCTGTCCTCGCCGAGGACTGGGGCTCTGCCTGCAGCGGTGCCTCCCGGTACAAACAGGCACGGTCCCCAAGAAGGGGCGGGCCCACCTGCCTATTAATCCACGTGTCCTCCCTGGTTGGGGGGCTCAGAGCTGCCAGATCTTCATATCAGATTGACCCTCCGTTGTCAGTGGGGAGAACCACTCCCTCCACCCAGCACCCCATCATCGCAGGGTTAGTGACCTGGAATCAGCACTGGCTCCGTGGACAGCTCCCCCGCTTTCCCAAAGGCTCCACCCCTGAGACTGGGCCATTTTAAGCTGCAGGGCGGGCCGGTCCCGTGGTACAAGGACCAGAACCGTGCATCTCCCAGGCAGCCTGGGCCGCCAACACTCGCGGGACAGGGGACAGGGGAAAAAAAAACTGGTTGTAAATTCACTGTGTGACCTCCTCTTTGACAGCCGATGGGCAAGGTTTGGGGCCAGGGGCCTCTATGGGGGACAGGAAAATGACGGACTAGCAAGCCTTTCCTCAGGTCAACAGGAAGCCGAACAGGTGCGTGAGGAATGAGCAAAGCAAGGCCGTTCCCGCCGAGTCGCCAGGAGGGGGGAGGGTCAGGACGGCCGTGCCTCCCAGGGGCCCCCACCCACCGAGGAGCTGAGCCTCGGCCGTGGAAGATGGGGAGACCGTCAAGAAAGGATGAGCACGCCGAAACCGGTTTGGCTCAGTGGTAGAGCGTCGGTCTGCGGACTGAGGGGGTCCCGGGTTCGATTCCGGTCGGGGGCATGTACATTGGTTGTGGGCACATCCCCGGTGGGGGGTGTGCAAGAGGCAGCTGGTCGATGTTTCTCTCTCATTGACGTTTCTAGCTCTCTATCTCTCTCCCTTTCTCTCTATAAAATATCAATAAAAATATATTTTTTAAAAAAAGAAAGGATGAGCATAATTCCCGGGAGGTGGGAAAACGCAGAGTGTGCCTGGGGGGGAGCGGGGGGGGGGCATTCTGCCGGGGGGTTGGGGGTCCCGTACCCAGGAAAGCAGTGAGCTAAGGGTGGGCACAGGGCAGGAGGCTCGGGTGGTGCAATGCACCTGGAATGCCCTGAGGAGCTGGGGAGAGGGGTCGGGCCTGAGCCGTGAGGTGGGATGCTGGCCGGTGGGGCAGCGGCGGTGGGGGTCAGTCAGGAGGCTGCTGCTGAGCAAGGCGGGAAAACTCCAAACCAGGGCCAGGCGTGGGGAGGCCCTGGAGGCAGGGGACCAGCTGAGGGTCCTTGCTACTTTTGGCCAAGAGCTTGAAAATTAGCGTAAACCCGTGCTAGTCCCTGCTAATCCCTTCCCCGCCTTGCGCTGAGCCTCTCCTGGGTCTAGGGGGACCCTCTCTCCTCATCACTACTTCTCCCAAACTCAAAACTGCCCCCAAGCCGCTACTGCCCTTTCCCAAACCTGGAACCAGCCAGTCAAGATTAAAACATCAGACGGTGCTCCCGGGTGATTCTGGGGCTCAAAAGAGCTTCTCCAGGGGCAGCGCCCGAGTTCTGTGGCCCTGACAGGCGTTGCCTGCACCCCACGGGCCGCCCTGCCACGCCGGACCAGCCAGAGTCGGACCCAGGGCCACCTCAGTACCACGAGCCCTGTCCCCGGACAAACAGGAAGGTGGCGGGCTCACTGGGCTTCCCGCAGGTAAAGGGGGCACTGGAGGAGGGTGCCCTGGCTATGGGAGGGGGGACAACTCACCCACCCCCCCCTGCTCCCTCAGTCAGATCCTCCCTCCCACACGTTCTTGTTCACAGGTGCACACACACACACACACACACACGCACGGTGAAATCCACCCCTCCAGGGGTCCGCTAGGACAGCCGTGGTGCTCGGCCAGGACATCAGGACATCACTGAGGGAGGAGGACGGGCGGATGCCCGCTGCCCCTGAGGAAGGGTGTGGGTGGAGGGGACGGGACTGCGGAAATGCCAGAACAAAGGGAGCCAGGGGAGGGTCACAGGCGGGGAAGGAGAGGGAAGAAAGGCTGAGATGAAGAACCAGAGGCCCATCTCTCAGCTGGAGGATCTGCAGGGCGTGCCAGCTACTGCCCCCACACTCAGATACACACGCGTGTGCACACACACGCACGCACACGTGCACGCACAGAGACGGCAGTGCATACCTGACCAAAGTGTGATCACTTCGATCGACAAGGAGTGCTGCCTTCTGAACCCAGGCCGTGCAGGCCGCCTCAGTGGTTATCCAGGTGATCTTTAATGCACTTTTCAACGCGTACTGCACAGAAGTCACTGGCATCCTCAGACATCCAAATGGCTTACTCCCCCCAGTTACAGCTTTGGGCGGATTTGGGAGAAAATCGTGTTTCCCTCCCTGACTCCAGAACGCACCACCTCTGAAGGCTGCACACCGCCTCCGGGGCTTGCTCACCTGGCGAGCCCTCCCACAGTCCCAGTGCCGCCCCTGGGGCCCCCCACTCGGGGCCCCCCACACTGGGCCCCGCGTCGCTGACGGACAACCCCCCCTCCTGTCCTTGTTTGCTGTTCTCAGCTGGTCCGTGTCCGCGCAGGCACCAGCCCCCGTGCCTCGGGAAACAGATCCTGGCACAGAGCGTCCAGACTAAACGCCACGGGAATACATTCCAGGAGGTCCCTCGGCCTGACCCAAAGCCCCGACAGGAATTTTCCAGACGGGCCCCACATCAGAATGAAAAATCGAGGCAGCCCTAAGAAGCTAGCACACGGGGGCCAGACACGGTCCCAAGGCCTCACACAGGCCGACTCGTTCAAAGCTCAGAACAACTCTAAGAGGTAGGGACTACCGGCCCCGCTTTGCCGGTAAGCGAGCGGAGGCACAGAGACGTGACGTGATCTGCTGGAAGCACACAGCTAATTAGCGGGTCCAAACCCAGGCGGGGTCCGGGCTCTGAACCAGCACATGCAGCTGCTCCGAAAGCTGCAGGAATGACACGGCCGAGAGCCCTGCGGCACCAACTCCCCGGGGGGGGAGAGAGAGAGAGAGAGAGAGAGAGAGAGAGAGAGAGAGAGAGAGAGAGAGCTTGCTTCAGGATCTGCGGGAGCCCGGTGTCAGCCACCCGGGAACACGCTCCCCCCGCGGCTCACGTGAGGTGGAGACCCTGGGGTTCCCGGCAGTGAGGGGGCTGGGGATGCAGAGGGGGGGGCGCAGAGGAGCAGCCTCTCAACAGGAGGGTTCACCCCCCCCCCAGGATGGAGCCACCCTGCCCCCTCCACCGGCGGCGGCACAGCGCGAGGCAGACAGCCCGCAAGGACAGGGGGCTCACTCACTTGAAGAAGTCCTCCTTGCAGTAGACGCTGCCGGCCCGGGAGAAGCACCTGTCCGCCAGCTGCATCTGGCAGTCCGCACACTTGAGGCAGGAGCTGTGCCAGTGTCTGTCCAGGACCTTCAGGATGAACTTGTCCAGGATGTGCTGGTTGCAGCCGGCGCACTGGGGGATCTCTGTGGGGAGAGGAGAGAGGGGCGGCGTGAGCCTTCCGCACAGCACCGCTCACCAGACGGGCCCTGATGCCTTCCCATCCTCCTCACAACTCCTCCTCCTCCCTCCTTCCCGCGGTCGGGGAGGGCAGAAGCCAGCCCCCAGGGCTGCCGAGGGCAGTTGTGCGGGCCGTACACGGCCCAGAGGCCTCCGGTCAAGGGGGGCTGAAATGCAACCCATGCTTTGCTGGCCTTGCTTTGGCCCAAAGGCACCTTCTGTGTTTTCTGAGGGCCCCCCCACACACACACAAGGCCAGCAGCAGCGGCTCACCCTGCTTACGCCGGCTGCAATTCCACAGGCAACCAGCAGAAAGACCCGGCCACATTCTCCTCTACGTGCATGAGGTGTTCACTGCTGGGCGGAATCCGGGTTAAGAACATCATCGCCTGCCGTGTGTCCCAGGGGGTCGTGTGCCCCGGGTGAGCCGTGTGCCCCAGGGGAAGCGGTGGGACCTGGGGGGAGGGGCGGTGTGAACCAGAGGAGGAGCGGTGTGAACCAGAGAACGGAGGCACAGAGACGTGACGTGATCTGCCCGGAAGCACACAGCTAATTAGCGGGTCCAAACCCAGGCGGGGTCCAGGGTCCGGTCTCTGAACCAGCACATGCACCTGCTCTGAAAGCTGCAGGAATGACACGGCCAAGAGCCCTGCAGCACCAACTCCCCAGACAGAGAGAGAGAGAGAGAGAGAGAGCGCTCTATTCGTGTGGTCCTGAGATAGTCACCATAAAACAAGCAAACTGTCAAATGACAGCGAGAAGGGGAGGGAGACCTGGGGGGAGATAAGAGAACAACCGAAGGACTGGTATGCATGCATATAAGTACAACCAATGAACACAGAACTCTGGGGAGGGAGGGCATGAATGGGAGGTGGGGGGGGGGGGGGAGAACGGACAATGGTAAGCTATGTACCCATATAATACCTTAATAAATTAAATAAAATAAAAAAGGCAGTCAACCCCATTTAGAAGCATATGGTGAGGATATAACGAGACAACACTTGTGAAACAATTAACACACTGTCATACAATAAAATAACTCAATAAAAAAAAGAATTAAAAAAAAAAAAAAAGAACATCGTCACCCAAGTGAGCCCTGCCTAGGCACGGACCGAGAGACCATCTGGCGGGAAAAGCAAATGCCTTGTGCCGGGTGAGCAGAGAGCGAGGTCCAGGTCTGGGGGTTTGTGGAGGCGGAATCTCAGTGTCTGAGAGGATCTCCTGAGAGCGTTTCAGTGAGCCGCAGCGGACTCCACAGACCGGCTCCAGCAGCGCCCCTCCCTCCCCACGTGCCTTCCCGAGCTGCGGACCTCACGCCAGAACCTGGGCGTCCAGGCTCCCTTGCAGCTCAGGTTCCCATTGTGGTTTAAAGTCTGCCAGTCAGATATATGACAAGGCCCTAGCCGGTTTGGCTCAGTGGATAGAGCACCGGCCCATGGACTGAAGGGTCCCGGGTTCGGTTCTGGCCATGGCACAAAAGAGAGGCCACCGACCGATATCTCTGTCTCCCTCCCTCCCTCCCTCCCTCTCTTTCTTTCTTTTTTTTAAAAACATATTTTATTGATTTTTCACAGAGAAGAAGAGAGAGGGATAGAGAGGTAGAAACATCGATGAAAGAGAAACATCGACCAGCTGCCTCCTGCACACCCCCTACCAGGGATGTGCCCGCAGCCAATGTACATGCCCTTGACCGGAATCGAACCTGGGACCTTTCAGTCCGCAGGCCGACGCTCTATCCACTGAGCCAAACCGGTTTCAGCCCTCCATCTCTTTCTAAAATGCAATGGGAAAATATCCTTGGGTGAGGATTAACAAAAACAAAAAAAACAAAAAAGGGGGGAGGCGGGACCTGAATTGAGAACCAAGTTAAATGGAGGCGCAGCCTCCTGGCAGGCTCCCCTGCTGAGGGCGTGGAGCACGCAGAGGTTATGGGGGTCGGGGGTCGGGGGTCGTGATGTCCTGCTCAGCCATGGCAGAGGCAGGGGAATTCTGGGGGCTGGGAGTTCCTCCGGGAAGCCTGGCCCACACACGGCTCCACTGAGTGGAAAGCTACCCAATGCCATTTCCACGTCACGAGTGCCAGTGGATTCTGTTGTCGGCAACTCAACCCCCACCACTGCCCAACCACTCTGCTTCCCGCTCTGGGTGGGTGCCTTTCTTTTTTCCTTTTTCTTTCTTTTTTTTCTTTAATATATTTTTATTGAGTTCAGAGAGGAAAGGAAAGGGAGAGAAAAACAGAAACATCAATGATGAGAGAGAATCATTGATTAATTGCCTCCTGTCCACCCCCTACTGGGGATCAACCCACAATCCGGGCAATGTGCCCTTGACCCAAACTGAACCCGGGACCCTTCAGTCCGCAGGCCAACACTCTATCCATTGGGCCAAACCAGCTAGGGCTCTGGGTGCCTTTTCCATCCATGGTCTGTTCTGCTGCCATTTCATCTGTACCAAGGGATTTCGAGTCAATAAAGCAGTTTCAAAACAGACAAGATGGTCAGGCTCCCTTGGTTGGGTGAGAAAACAAAACCCCTCCCCACACACACACACACAAAAGGGAAGGCAACAAATTAACAATAAAAACACATGAAAGTCAAGCATTGGGCTGGTGTTTCTCACCTCTGTTGTAAACAGGGCTTTGGCTAACTGTTTGTTGACACAGTGTCTTCCCCATCAGAAGAGGGGTTGGGGGGGGCAACACCGTGCTTCTCTGCCTTTCCAACTCCCTGCCTAGCCCCGCGCCTGGCCCACGAGATGCCACCCCAGAGGTTAATCGCCGGCTACACCACGGATCAAACCCTCTCTCAGAAGCTCACCGGGGAACGCTTCCCTGCGAGTTTCTCCGGCCCATTCCAACAAACCTCCCCAAACCAACTCTCTCATGAATCACCCGGGTTTCCCGATTCCATATCATGTTTGCGGGTTGTTGACATCATTTTAAAGTGGTGACACATGGGCATTAGCCTCAATGGGAGAAAACTGAACGCATCTCAACCACGGAAGGAAGGAGAACGCTTTCTCGAGGGTAAAGTCATTCGTACCTAAAGCTTACACACGGGCTGTGGGACAGTCTCTAAATGGTCACTGCCAGCCCTGCCCATGCGTGCGCGTCCTGGGCCCCGTTACACCCCGACCCCAGCCTGTTCCCTTCGAGGCTTGGGCAGCCAGCCACCAACACTTGCCTGAAAGTCGGACCCCTTCCATGCCTTGCCCTCTGACCCCATTCTCAGACCAAAATACACCATGAAAACTACCCGGAGTCACACTTGGCAAAATACGTGAACACTGCACGCTTGCTCCCGGTCCCAGGTTGTGTGGGGATTTTTTTTTTTTTTCCAATCTCGAAAGGTTTCCTCTGTGTCACGGAAATTGTTCAACCAACAACTGCTTACCAAGGAGTTCCGAGGTGCCCGGCGAAGTGCTAAGCACGCGATGACTACGGGACCCTCCGTCGGAGACGCGGGCAGAGAGCGCGCAGGGTGAGACCACAGGTTCCGGAGTTGGACGCCTGTGTCCTCCCCCCATGGCCCTGCTTTGTCACCTCCAACAAATTACGTTGCCCCTGTGTTCTCACCTGTAAAAGCGGCGGGGGCGGGTGGGGAGGGTGTGATGATGAGCTAGTGCCTCACAGGATCATTGTGAAGACTAAACCAGTCACCGTGTATACAGCTGGTGCTCAGCAAAGGCTTGCTATCGCTAGGAGACAGCTGCAGTGACCAGGTGGTAGATGTGGTGCCGCTGAGGCCGAGGGGAGAGGAAATTAGAAGCCACATTCGCTGGCTTCCCAGGGACCCTGCGTGGAGGTCATGACCCTCACCCGGAGCCTCCAAGAGAACCCATGTCACACAGCAGCTCTGCCAGGCTGGGGGCGCTGCGCACTCAACCACACCCCTGCCTCCCTCCAGGAATCCTCAGACCCCCAGAGGGGCCAGGGAGGCTGTGGGTGGCCGAGGCCTTGGGAGCTGAGCAATGTGGACACACACAGGTGAGACGTGAGGCTGAGGAGTGACCGCTGATAGTCCTGGGAGGGGGGCGGGCAGACATCCCAGGCGAAGAGCACCTTAAAGGTTTGGGCCGGGGGTGGAGGGTTTGGGGGGGGGGGGGTCTCTCCAGCCAGCATTGGCTTCCAGTCCCTGCAGCTGCTGGGCCAGGGCTGAGGAAGGGAGCGTCAGGAAGACTGCTCTGGCCTCCTTTTGCAGGAGAGGGGAGGGGAATGCCAACCAAGAAGCCGCAGGGAAGTGGCTGCCGACAAAGGGGGACAAAGGGGTACAGAGTGCGGGGACCTGTGAGCACCAACCAGCCCCTCAATCGCCCCAGCACACGCCTGCTGCTGGATCTGGGGAGCCAGGGGGCTGGACCATCGGAGGCAAATTCACCCTCGGAGAAGCAGACAGAGAATAGCCCCCCCCGGGGGGGGCGTGTCTGCTCCCCCCACCACCACCTCCTGGGTCTGGGGCCAGAGGCCCCCAATTCCCACCTAATTGCTGTTTGGCCTTGCGGGGGGAGGGACGCCGCGGCTATATTTCTCCTCCCGGCTGCACATGCCCGGGGACGAGGGCGAGGATGTATGCCCATAAAATTTATTTCGAGCCAGGTATCTAGCGGGGCCTCTTAATATGATGAGTATTCAAGAGAGAATACATTAAGGCTAATGTATGCAGGGCGGGCGGGCTCGGCAGAGGCCTGCAGGCCCAGACAGCCTCACGTTCGTTCGGGAGCCACACTGAAAGCAGGCAAGAGCCCCTGCAGCCGCCAGCTTGCAGGGAGGCGTCCCGCTGGGAGGGGCTGCGCTGCCCAAACTTGGGGTTCTCTGAGGGAGGCCTTGGGACCGAGCCCGGGTCCTCAGGCTCAAAAAAAAAAAAAAAGTAAGGGACATACTAAGGGTGCTTTTTTAAATGGAAAAAATATATATAAGGGGAGAGATCAGCCAAAGGACTTGTGTGCATGCATATGAGCCTAACCAGAGGTCATGGACCACAGGGGGTGGGCATCCGTGGGGAGGGGTTTGGGATGGAAAGGGGGGGATGAGGGCAATTATGTGACACCATAATCAATAAAGGAATTTTTTTAAATAAAATAAAACCTTCCCCACTGTAGATTTTGGGAGGAGAGGGGATCTGTAAAACAAAGATCACGTAGAAATGCGTTAAGAGACCCATAACAACAGTCAAACCGGGCGTCCGGAGCCTGCGATGAGCGGCGCCAGGTCCTGAGTGCACATGACCTCCAGAATCCACACACCAGGGCGCGGGGGGAATGATCATCCCCGCTTCACGGGCGAGGAGACTGAGCCTGCCTGGGAGAGGGTACGCCAAGTGCCCAAGGGCCCGAGGGAGCCAGGATTTGGGCCAAGCCTGTGTCAGGCGGGCTAGCCTCACCCCAGAGCCGGAGTCGGAGGCATCACCACCCTGGCTGGCTCTGCCCCGTGGTTTTACGGAGAGGAGGCGGCGAGGAGAGCGCCTCCCCGCTGCTCAGTGACGGGGCAAATGGGAACACTGACCGCCTCCTTCGCACACAGTTCACACACAGGCACACACACCACAGAGAGAAACACACACAATCCCAAAGGTTACCCTATACACAACACACACACACACACACACAGCACATTCATAGATACACACATACCCACAGCTGGGGTAAGGGAAACGGGGAAATGTTTGGGGCACAGGTTTGGGTCCTTGTATGCAGGTGTGTGTGGGAGCACCCCGAGCCCTGGGGAGGCCCGGAAAAGGCGCCCCTGCGCCTTTACTGAGCACCAGCTGTATACACAGTGACTAGTTTAGTCTTCACAGTAATCCTGTGAGGCACTAGTTCATCATCATACCCTTCCTCCCACCCCGCCCCCATCGCTTTTACAGGCGAGAAAACAGGCAGGCTCAGTTTCCCCTCCACCCAGTAGCCAGCTTGCTGAAGGCATCTGTCAAGTTCAGACCCCTCCTGTGCGTGAGGGGCTGCAGCCCCGGGGACTCACTCAGGCCCCTCACAAGGAACTCTTTAGATTGTTGTGAAATGCAAGCTATCCGGAAGAATTCCAAAGAGCAGCAACACTCGCCTTTTCACAAGCTTGCAATAAATTATGATTTTTTTTTCTTTTTTACAGTTGAGAGAGAATGAGCAGGACAGCGGTTACAGGGTCTCCTGCCGAAGCAAAATTGTAGCCAGTGTTTGTTTCTACGGGGCTGGGCTTTCCCTGTCCCCAGGAAAGGCGACGTGCTCCCTGCAGCAGTTACTGCCCCAAGTCCCACCGCACACCCCGGGACAGCAGCAGACGCCGGGACTCACTCAGAGAGCTTCATCTATAAACTCAGTTCCTATCAGGAGGAGTCATTTCATTTCAGATGGAAATGTTTGTCTGCACGCAGGTGGTGTGTGGCGAAGCTCCTTCCAGGGGCTCTGGGGAGGGAGCTCAGGCGTGATGAGCCGAGAGGCCCCTGGGACAGCCGGCACTCTGCAGAGACGCGGGGCCGCACCGTGCAACACCCCTCCACCAGCCTGTGTGTCCTGCAAAGAGCTGTGTGTGTGCCTGCAGACACCCTCCTAGGCACACATGCACACACACAGTTCACACACAGGCACACCATACAGAGAAAAAAGCACACAATCCCAAAGGTTACCCTATACACAAGACACACACACACTGAGCACATTCATAGACACACACCTATCCACATACAGTCAGCACACTTAGCCCACATGCATACACATATCCATATGTGCACAAACATGTATCATTGATGCATATACACATGCACACATGCACACAAACACATGCACACACACACAGGCCAGGCACCGCCGTTCTGGAAACAAAGCTCTGAGGTCTGTGGCTGGGAGGCCATCCCTGCCGCAGGGGGGTGTACCCCCCAGGGGCAGTGGGAAGAGGGGGCAGCTAGTGAAGTAGAAACATTCTGTCTGAATACTGCTTTGGAAAACCACTGGGGGGATTTGAAAGTTTTCAGTTCTGTGCATTCAGACCTTCAACTCCTTAGGTTTGTAATACATCCCAGATCAGACTGTCTGCCAGACCTGGGATCCCACCAGCCTCCCCTTCCTTCTCTGTAAAACGGAGACACCGCCGCCAGCCCCTCGGCTGCTGTGTGAGCACATCGGGTAACAGGACACCTGGCCCCCTGACCCCACACACCCCCGTCCCAGCTCCACGGCCAGCTCCTTTCTCCACTCTCCAACAAGGTGAATGCACATATCCAGTCTGTCAGAATTATTTCATGCTTTGTTGTTTTCCAGTGGACTGTCTTTCCCTCTCTCACCCCGTCACCCCTTTAGTTCTAAAGCGTCTGGAAGGAAGGGGCACAACCCCTTTCCCACATCGGGCATCGGCCCCGGGTGTGAACAGATCCCGCAGCATTACAAGGTGTTCTTAGGATAAAAGAGTCTGGCAGGTTCTTTCCGGCGAATTCCCCGGACCTGGGTCCCCTCCCCACCCGTGAGCGGTGACAGCAGGGGTGTCGGGGCCCCCAGCTGCCTGGCCTCACTTCCTTGTGCCGGAATGTACTCAGGCAGGAATGGGTTGAGTTCAAATGGCCATGTAAGGCTTCCAGGGTTTTTCTCGGAACCTCTAAACGCCCGGCGAAAGAGAGCCCGTGTCTGCTGGGGGAGACATGGCGAGAAGCTGGGACCCACTTCATCGGGAAGCTTGTGGCACCCACCACTGAATGCCCGCCCCCCCCAGGCACCCAAAGGGCAGCTCTGGGGGCACCGAGGGCCTATTTTCTCTGAGCGGCTCCATTTTAAATCCCCCAATTCCTCCAGAAGGCGGGGAGTGGGGGGATCAAAGCGGCTGATGTGGTCCGTGGGGGACCAGATTGCCCATACCCTCCGGGGAGTGTGGTAACTGCTGTGCCGCTTCATTCCCGCTCCCTCCCATCTCTTTACTTCCCAGGAAGTGCCCCCCAGGCACCGGGGGAGGAGGAGGGAGAAGGGGAGGGAGAGACAGGAGGTTGGGGAGGGGGGGGGGGCACCTCGAAGCATTTCAGAAATGGCCTGTGTGTCCATGTGACCCATTTTAATTCTTTGGGAAACAGTGTTCTCTAGCTCTCTCTGGTCACAGAAGATCCACAAGGTGAGGGGGGAATTTTTTCTTGTTTCGCTAAAGAGACCACGGTTAGAATCGACACCCTGGACCGGACCTTGTAAAGAATATTTGAGAAAGTGCACCTTCCTGGGAAGATGGAATTTCAGATATCTCCATTGGAATGGTAACGCTGACGAATACTGGGATGTCGGTAAAAAAAAAAAAAATGGGTTTTTCTCTCCTGAGAGGAACCAGGGTCATTTAGCCGTGCTGTGAGGTCAGAGTGATATTCTGTCAAACTTGGAGCGTGACAGGCTGTTTGGGAGGCACTGCTTTTTAAACCACCTTCTGGGTCAACAGAACTCCTCTTTGTGTGACCAGTTTCCACTGGCAGCCTCCGGCCCAGGACGAGGCTGTGCTGGCTTCTCTCGGGGTGTGAGGTCGGCTGCCAGGCCTCCCTCTTCCCGGAGCTCCTCTCGGACCCGGAGCACTTCAGCCCACGGAGGGCGGGTGGCTCCTTCCCCCAAAGGAAGCCCGAACTAAACCTGCAACCCATTGACTCCTGTGAGGTCAGTGAACCCGTGAAGAGTCAAGGTCTCCACCTGAAAGGGCCTCCCCAAGGGCACTCAGCTGGGGCCACGCTGGGCTGGAGCCTTCTTTTTCTCCCGGGCGGGTTGTGGGGCGGAGGGAAGAGGAGACTTCCAACCGCGCTCACCAAAGTCACCTCTCTCTGGCAGCTTTTGCCCCCAGTCCTTTTGCTGGTGACTTCACTCCGGGAATAGGTCATCGATGGTTTTGTTTTGTTTTTGTTGTTGTTTTAGCTCTGTCTCAACATTTGGTTCCAAAAATACATAATTTTATTTATTTCTTAGGTTTCTCGACTGACTACAGATGGGAAGGAGAGGCCCAGTGGGGCTTCATGGAAACACACATGCAATTAAAATATTATGCAAATGTTGTTCTTGGACTTCTCCATGCCTCCCCCAGTGAGGAGAAAATAACAGTCCATGGCAGACTCCCTTGCTCCCGTACCCAAGGTTCCCGAGTCCTGAAGAAGGAAGACCCTTTGTAAAAGGCAGGCGGGGAAACACTCAGGGGGCTTACTGGTTTGGTGTGGGAATGACTAATTCGAAGGTGCATCAGCCTACGGCCCCAGGGACATACCTGGCGTGGCGCCTGCCTGAACTCGGACCTAAATTCTCCACTACCCCAGTCTGAGGCTTATACCAGAGGCACAGCTACACTGAAAGTCAATTAACTGAAAGCTCTACTACTGGCGATATATCTCAACAATAAGTCTTTCCCATTCAAAGTTGCCACCACCACTACAGACAATAAAATCACAATGTCCCTTTCAGCTCACCTGGTAATTGTGTCCGAGGGCCAAATACACTGCAAACCCGAGAGGGAGGGTGCAGTTCTACATGGCACATCCTGACTCCCCTCACCCCCCTCCTGGCCCTTTATTTGCCATTTCCCTATTAAAGACAATTCGTTTTTCTTGAGCAATTTATGACTTCGTTGTTTATATTTCCCTTATTCCAAGCCAATGCGTCGTGAAGAGACCAAACGTTTTATACATTTTCTTTTAAGGGGTCCTCATGCCCTAGTCCGCATCGTCTCATAAGCATCACAGCTGAAGCACAAGATTACAAAGTTAATTCTTTTAAGACTCAAGGCGAAATGGCTCATTGAACATCGTGGTATTTTGGGGGGGAACAGGGACAACAGAATTCAACAGAGATCTGGGCCAGCCACAAAAACCATGGGGAAGACTAATTTAAAAAAAACATCAGCATTCCACTTAAGGTAAATCATATTCCCAATCCTCATCATATTCACTCGCACACTTGAAACACACACCACTCTACACACGTCTTATCCAATGTCTCGTGCTTTCTATTTGTCTTGACGAATGATTAACAACCAGAAACAAAGTCAGAAAGGTCCTCCTCTTCTCAGAGACGATCGCCCCGACACTGGGTTTCCCTCAGCTTCCCCGGAATCCCTCTCACCACCCACCGGCCTCCCTCCCTAGCCCGGGGTCCCTAGGGAAACTCTCCTTTGTTCTTCTTCTGCACGGACAGCTCGAACACAGCCACCTCTTCAACGAAAGATCAAATTCAAAAGTATCCCGGGACACTTTCCATGGGACCGCTTTAAGAATGACTCTGGGTCACGAGCCTTGGAGCAAACAAAACACACGATGCACACATGGGGTTGCAGGTAGAGGATTGTCTCCCAGGTCACACATTGACACAAAACCCGGTCACCTTCACTAGGCTGCGTGTTCTCAGTAACCGCAGCTAAAACAGAAAACCACATCCCACAAACCCAGGGCCATCTATGGAAATGCCCCCGGCACACCTCTGCTTCCGCTGCATCCACACGGCGAATCCCTGCTGCGACCCCACAGTGCGTTTTCCTGGTGTCTGCGTCTGCAGCTATAGCTCCACATGTTTGCCAATCTCCCCCTCATAGGAAGAAACTTTCCATTAATTTGGCTGCGAATTTTGTCTCTATTCAGCTATTCCCAGGACCAATCCCTTCACCTCCTCCCCCCAACATTATAATTAAAGCAAATTATACGTTAAAGACACTTGAGGGTGAGATACCGGCAGTAAAACATCTGTGGCTGGACCCAGGCTGACAGAGCGGAGCGGGCAGGGAGAGCTGAAACCAGAAATCCACCAAAACAACAGCAGAAGTCAGGACCTGAGTCCACCCTCCAGCCCTCCACGGACCCAGTTCACCCCACGAAGAACATTTTCCGAGGGCCGAATCCATCTAATTTGCCCATGAAACCCGAACCTGCCCGCCTGCCCACAACAGCAGTGGCTCAAAATGGTTGGTTTGTGCTCCATTTTGATCAGGGCTCTTGTAAAAAAAAAATAATAATAATAATAATAAATGGTTAGCTTAATGCTGTCTTGAGCCCAGAAACGGCCTCATCCTCCCAGGCCTCCCAGAAGGAGGGCGGGAGGTGGACCGGGCCGCCCTGCAGCCTGCCGGCTGCTCGACCCCCACGGAAACCCCTTTGCAGTGAATTCGGGCACGAACGCAGGCTCCTCCCTGCACGGATTTCACGGAGGAAAGGAGGTGAGGAGGGAGGAAGACATTCAGGCCATTATGGGATGTTACTAGAAGCAGTAGCCCCCGCTGGCACACACCTGTGTTAGGGCACTGGGCACCCTCACCCCGCGGACAAGGCGAGCTCACAAACCCCACTCACCGCCCCGCTCTCCCGGCCCAGCAGTTCCTAACGCCTCCAGCCGGGGGTTCCCCAAAGAGGGGACCAGGATCCCTCCCTCCCATCAGCCACAGTGGGTCCCAGCCTCCGCGCTCTCCCAGGCTCTTCCGCCCTGACCCTGACGAATTCCCCTAATGGAGAGAAATGGCAGCGGCCCTCCATCCGACCACCAGCTCCTCCCTCCTCCCCACACACACAGCTCCCGTTAGGAGGAGGAAAGCCGCCGCCCCCGAGCCCCACAGGAGGCTGCAAGGAGCTTCCCCCCGACCCCCCAGGCGCGGGCGAGGTCAGGCCGGGAGCCCCTGGCCCTCCGGGCCGCAGGTGCAGCCCTCCCGCCGGCGTCCCCGCCCCCGCGGCTCGCTCCGCGCTAAGTGGCCGCTAATTGACGGCGGCCCGGGGTCAGAGGGCGCGGCCCCGGGGCCAGGGGCCAGGGGCCACCCGGAACTATTGGGGGGCGTGGGGGGCGTCTACACCTGGCCCGCGGGGTCACCGGGTCACCGCCCCGGACGCCAGCCCGTCCAGCGGGAGGAAACCGCTGGGCCGGCTCCCTCCGGCCTCCTCCCTCCCCAGTCCACCCCCAGGCGGGCGCGGTGTTTACACATTCACCTGGAATTCCCCGTCCGGGAGGCGGGTCTCCTCCCGTCGCTCTAATCCCCGCGGCCGCCGGCGCGCATTCCGGCCCGAACTCCGCTGGGAGCCGGGGGTCCGGGGGGTCCGGGGGGCGCGCCTCCTCCCGCCGCCCCCGGCGGCCCCCGCACCCCGCCCGGGATCCGCGGGCAAATTCCCCATCAGTTTCCCCGGCGGATCCGTGTCCAGACATTCGCCCTATTAACAAGTAGTAGTAGCAATAGCAACTGAATAATAATAAAAAACAATAATAATAACAACAATAACAACAAAACAACAACAACAACACCCCATCCTGGGGGCAGCCACCTCTGAGCCCGGGGGAGCCGGCGCTGGGCCCCGGGTCGGCCGCGGCCTGGCTCCCTCCGCGACCCTCGGGGCAACCAGCGGCCGCGCCGGTTCACCTTCCCCCGGAGCCCCGTCGCCGGCTCCCCGTCGCCGGCTCCTCTCCGGGCGCCTTCCATCCACACCGTCGGCCGCCGGGTCGGGACCTGGTCTCTCCGGGGCCTGCCCGCGCCCGTCGAGGCCCGCCAAGCGCGGGAGCGGCGCGGGGAGCCCCCAGGCCCGGACTCGGGCAGGGCGCACGCACCCCGTCCCCGTCGGCACCTCGGGCTCCGGGCCGGGGGCGCCGCTCTCCGGAGTTACAAAGGGACCCAAGGCTCCCGCCGCCGGCGCGGGCGTTCGGTTCCGAGTTCCCCGCGGCCTGGAGGGGGAAGAGGGGGCTCTCCCGGGCGCCCCTCTGTGGAGCGCAGCCTGCCGCCCCCGCTTCCCCCCACGTTTCAGCCGCAAAGCCAACCCCAAGCCGCTCGGGGCGCCCCGAGGGTGAGAAGGGAAAGAACCGGAGAGGCGGCCGGAGAGAGCGGGCCGCCGGGGCGCGGGTGCCGGGCGCGGCCCGCCGAGGGCGCCGCCTCTGCCCCGTTCGCAGCCGCGACCCCCGGCCTCTCACCTCCTCCGGGTGCGGCCCCGGCGCTTCCCCAGGGCACCCTGTCCGCACCCACCTCTCCTGGCGGGCGGATTCCTCCAACGCTCCGGGCGCGGCGGGGACGGCGCTCGGGGCCGGGGCCGGGGCCGGGGGCCGCGCGGGCGCAGCCAAGGCCGGAGAGGGGACCGGCGTCCGGCCCCGGCCTCCGGGGCACCTGCCCTCGGGCGGGCGTCCGGCCCGGGCGCGGCGGGGCCACTCGGGTCGCGCCCCCGGCCCTGAGGACGCCGCTCTCCGCCCGCCCGGGCGCCGGGCTCTGGGCCCCGCGAGCCTGCGCCGAGCAGGGAGCACCTGGGCCGCCCTCCCGCCGCCTCCCGGCCGCTCCCCCGCACCTGCGGCCCGGCCAGGTGAAGGCGCTCCGGGCGCGCGGGGCCCGCGGCTGCCGGAGGGCTCCCTGCGCCCTGGCGCCGCCTCGCCCGCCGCCGCCCTCCGCCTGCAGCCGCGCTCACCTCGGTTCTCCCGGCTCCCGCGGGGGGCGCGCAGCTCTGGCCCGGGGAGCGGCGCGGGGAGCCCCCCAGGCTCGGACTCGGGCAGGGCGCACGCACCCCGTCCCCGTCGGCACCCGAACCCGCGAGGCCCGAACCTGCTGGCGGCGGCGCCTCGGGGGCTCGCACCTGGACGTGTTTGCGGCGCGGGAGGGAGGTTTGCGGCGCGGGAGGCAGCTGCTTGAACACTTGGGCCGGAACCTGGAGAACATTTACTGATGTGTCTCCCCTCCTCCCTGCACCGTGAGAACCCCAGACCTCCCAGACACACCTCGGTCCGGATGGGAAAGAGCGCATCGCCGCTCGGAGTGGAGAGCGCGCCCCGAGGCCGCCCAGCCCTTCCCAAACGCCTGCGGGGGCTGGGGGTCACCGCCCGGGAGCGGGGTGCTGGGGGGTCACCGCCCCGGGAGCGGGGCGCTGGGGGGTCACCGCCCCGGGAGCGGGTGCTGGGGGTCACCGCCCCGGGAGTCCTTCGCCCAGATCCTCCCGAACACACAAACACCCTTCGCTACAGCTTCGGGGTTCGAAAGAGCTGCAAGAAGTAGGTGTGTTAGGAGAGAAGAGGGAGGAGGGAGACGCCGGGCCTGCTCCCCATTTCCCACCCCGGCCCGGGCCCAGCGGCCGCTCCTTCCCCTGGCGGCCCCGCTCCCGCTGGCGGCAATTCGGGCAGCAGGTGCCCCAGACAACGTGGGCCAGGGGCTGTTTTTTTGGGGGAGATGAGAGGTGAGAGGAGACATGGGAACACTTGGCATGGTGAGGATTCGGACCACCCGCCTACCCTCCGAGGGAGGCGAGGGGACCTGGGCAGAGGCAGGATGTGCCTGGACCAGGAGGGACCCGTGACCCAAATCGGAGTCCAAGGGCCCGAGAAGGAAAAAACACTGAACCCTTTCAAACGGGCCAAAGGGCCTTGGGCTCCGACTGGACGTGACCCCACGGTGGGGTGCGGCCTCCCGCACACAGAGCCCCGGAGCCAGACCCAGGGGTGGAGTTCCAAGTTCCTTAGGAAAGGCTAATGGGAGGTGGCTGGGATTTAGGGGACTGGGCTCTGCTCCTCCACCCCAGGCTGCTCCTGGATGATTCCCCTCGGACTCCCCTCCGGTGATTCTTCCCTTCCCGAGAGCTGCTTGTCCCAGAGGCCACCCCCCCTCAAACTGATGGACCCCCCCCCACACACACACACACACACCCGGTCTGTCTGGTAAAGTCCCAGACCCGACCTGAGGGGCCTGGTCCGGAGCCCGGGGCTGTGGGGGCTCCAGACCCCAACACCCAGCCACCTCCGCACCTGAAGACTGAGGGCCCCCTCATCCTCCAGACCCTCCAGAGCCAGCGGCGGCGGCGGGAGGCCGGACGCAGTGTGAGGAAGAGGACCGAGTGGAGAGGAGAAATCATTACATTACTTGGCAAGGGAAAGTGCATGCACCTCACCCATCCCCAGAGAAGCAGAAGAACATTCGGGAGCCCAGAGCACCAGAGGCACCAAGGTTGGGGATCCCTAAGCCTGTGCCCCCAAGTGCCTCAAGTGTGGTGCCTCAGGGTGAAGGAGAAAGGCATGTGTACATGTGTGTATGTGTGTGTGTGTGGGGGGCAACCCAAACCTCACAGTGGGTGGGATGGAGGGACCCTAGTTGAGATCCTACCTGGGGTCTCCTCTCCCCAGACCCAGGTCTAACCCCCCACAGGCTGGCATCACCTTCCCTTCGGAGGCCCCAGAACCTCACCCCCACTCGAAGTTGTTAGGCCACAGGCCCCTGTCCCAGAGAAAAGCATTGTGTAGTGTGTGAGGGCACCCTGCCCCACCTACGCCCGGGTCCCACCACCGACAGCAGCGGCCCGATTCGCTGCAATGGAGCTGGGCAGAAGCCACACATATCCTAAAGGAAAAAAGGGAAGAAAAAGAAAAAGCTGCATCCCAAAGTCTCCCAGGCCAAGCCAGGCCACAGCCCCAGGCGCTGGGCAAGACAAAAGGGGAGAGGAGAGAGAGAGAGAGAGAGAGAGAGAGAGAGAGAGAGAGAGAGAGAGACCACCGCTCCTGGTTGGGCACTGCCCCCTGGGCCGCCCTGGAAGAGTCCCCCCTTTTTCTACCCCTCGGTCTCCCACAGTTCCAACCCGGACCAGGAGCCCCGGCCAACGGTAGCTTTGAAGGCAAGTTCTAGGCATTGCAGGAAACGGAGTTCCTGACGCGGAAACCACAGCTGTCTCTGGGTGAGAGAAACAAAAAGTGAGACCATCTGAGAAAGGCTGTCGGGGCCTCGCCTCCCCGTCCTGGGCTCCATCCTAAGGGGCAGGCCCCCTATGGGCCGCCCGGTGAGGGCGCAGGGGCTGGGCACCGGACCAGGGCACACCGGGCTGGCGCTGACAGAGCTCAAGAACTTGCCATCAGCTTAGGGGCTTGGAGCGCTTTCGCCGGGGTTTGTGCTTGTGCAGGGGCTGAGGACCCCCCCCTTCCCTGCCTGTGGTGGGGTGGGGGACAGTAGGGGGCAGTGAACCCCAAAACCTTCTACAGACACACTGTAGTCAGCAAACCCCGCAAGACACCGCGCAGACGTGAAACTGTCAGCACTTGACAAGATGAGGCACAAAGGGTGACTGTGGGCCATTAGGGAAGAAGGAACCCAAGTAGGTTTGGGGGAGACTATGCTCTTCTAGTCCTCTCTCGGAAACTTCCGGGGAGCCCAGGACACCCGCTAGCTAGTCAGCCAGCCTTTTGAGGTTCGGCCGGGACAGGAGCCCTGCCGCGGGTGACCCGGGGCGCAGGAGGGCGCGCTGGTGCGCCCCAGGGCATAGGTGGGCAGCACCCTTGGATGGGCCGGTCCTTCACTTAAAAGAAATCTACGCGAAAGAAGTTGGGGGGCGGAAGCACAGCCCCTTGGCAAGCGGAGTGAAAGAACCTCTCTCCTCTCCGTGGTGCTCAGGGGCGTCCCCCCAAAACCCTCCGGTCTGCGGAGCAGGATACGCGCTGCCCCCCGCTACGAGCTCGGCTCCGGGTCCCACACGGATTCTCTGCCGCAGATTCTCGGTTCCAGAGCGGGGGACACAGGCTGCCACCCTGCGGGAAAATCCCTGCGCGCACACCTATCCACACACAGAGACATACACAGAGACACACACACACACACACACAGACACACACACAGGCACAGGAGGTAAACACGCCCGGAGCCCGAGCTCCCGCTGCCTGGCCAATTTCGGGCGCGGGAAAGCCGGCGGAGGGCGAGCCAGGCGCCACCCACCCCGATCGCTCCCTTTCCGAGCCCAAGACCTCCGGAGAGCCTACCCTCGCCGGCACACAAGCTGCTCCCCGAGTTCACAACTTCGCCGCGGCGCTTCTCCCTCTTGGCATTCCTTGCTAGATGGAACATGGCGAGTGGCCTCCCCCTCTAGGCGCGGGCGGCGGCGGCGGGGACGCACCGGGCGCGCGTGCTCTGCGCGCGGGGACAGAACGCGCGACCTGGGCTTCGGCGCTGCCAGCCCCGGGGCGGGAGGTGCGGGGTCGGGGGAGGCGCTCTCCAACCGGTCCCGCCAGCGAGGGGGAAGCTGCGGTGCCTGCACTGGGATCCCTGACAGTAGCCCCCGGCGGCGGCGGCGGGATGGGGGCGAGGATAATTTGGGGAGACCCCCCAGCACTCAGGCCTCCCCTGGTGTCCCCAAACGGCCCTGTCCGCAATGGTCCTAGAAAAGCCATGGGCTGGGGACGCCGGCTTCGGTACCCTCGGGTCTGGAAGGAAGGCTTTCACTTTCCGCCCCCAAAAAGCCAAGAGCCAGGCCCTGCGCCCCTGCCCTGTGACCGCCCCCGCGCCCCGCGCTGCCCCTCGCCCGCCCCGCCCGGCCCCTTCGGTCCCGGCTGCGCGCCGCGTCCGGCCCGCCCCGCACCGGCCAGGGCAGCCGGCCGGCTGTCTCGTTATTAAATTAAATCGGCGAGAAAAGACGGGGTGGGTGGGTGGGGGGGGGTGTCTTACGTTGCATCGGCACACCGAGCATCTCCGGGAGCCCCTTGACAGCCCCCTCGGCGGGGACGGCCGCGCTCTGCATCATCTCGGAGCCAGAGCCAGCGAGTCGCAGTCTACGAAGATCTCTCTCTCTCCTCGCTCGCTCGCTCGCTCTCGGGCTGGATTCAGGAATGTGAAAACGATCATAAAAAGATGCCCAGCCAGGCCGCCGGAGTCGCGGCGGAAGCGGGACCCTCCGCCTCTCCGGGAGGACTCCACAGGCTGGCGGCCCGGCCCCCTCCCCCCCGCCAGTCCTCGGGCTGTTCCAAATCCCTTTGATCTCGCTCTCCCGGGTTGGTGCACATCCCGGTGGAGACGCTGTTGCGGCAGCCCTGGCTTTTCTCCCCTCCTCCCTCCTCCCTCCCTCCTTCCCTCCCTCCCCCGCCCGCCCCCCGCCCCCTCCCCCTCCACCCTTCGCGCGCCGGACGCCGGGGAGGCCGCGGCCGGCCGCCGGGCGGCTTGATTCATTCACACTGCGGAGCGGCCATGACGTCGCTTTCCGCAGGGAGGCCCGCCCTCCAGCCAACCCCCCCCGCCGGGCTCTGAGCGGCGGACACCGGTCAGTGAGCGGCGGACACCGGTCAGCGTGGGGTGGGGGGGTCCGGGAGCCCCGAGCGGGGCCGCCGGGGCGGAGGGCGGGGCCGCACGGGGCGGGGAGGGGCCTCTCGGGCGGACCCCCCACCCCCGCCCCGGCCCCGGCCCCGGCCCGGCCCGCGCGGCCGGCTCCCGGGCATAAATACTGCGGCGCTCTGGGCAGCGGCAGCAGGTGGTCCGGGCGGCGGCGCTCCGGGCCGGCAGGTTTCCGCGGGTCCTCCGGGGGTTCTGGCTCCGGCCGGCGGGTCCCCCCAGCCCCTCTGTCTGACCCAGGGGCGAGGAGGGGCGGGGCAGACCCTCCGGGGACCCCGGCTGCACCGCGACGTCTCCCTCCCGCCCCCCACCCCCACCCCCTCGTGCGCTCTGGGTCCCAGGCTTCTCCCCGCCTGGGGCTGAGCGCACTCCGCAATCAGCCGGCTGCGCCATCCTCTTCCTCTTCCTCCCCTGGCCAGTTCCTTTCCCTCCCGGGCTTTGCTCTCTCTCTCCCCCGCGGCTGGCTGAGGCTGGGCCGGGGACGGCCGGTCCTCCGGCCCCGGAACGCGCGTCCCGGGGACTGTGCGCGGAGGGCGCGGGGGAGCGCACCCCCTCACGCCGCCGCGGCCCGCACAGTCCAGCTCTCCCCCTCTCCCCGCCCGTCGGGGCCCCTTGCTTTTGGGGGACAGGGCCCCCCTGGACGCTCAGCCCCGGTCCACTCGGCCTGGTCCGGCCCTGGGTCCCTGGAGACCGCTGTGCCACCGCGGGCGCTTTGAAACAATTCCGACCTCGCGCCTGCAGGCAGGACAGCCGGGCTCAGCGGCGAGGGGCGTGCGCTGCCTACTGCAATGACAGGCACACACGCACGCTTACATTCCCCACGCAGGTTCCCGGAGGGGAGGACGCGGAGGCCCGCTGCAGGCGCGGGTCTGCATGGAGGCTCGCTGCGGCTGGATCCCACACTCGACGCCGCCGCCCGACCGACCGCAGGCCGGCTCCGATGGATGCCGCAGGAAGCCAGCGCGGCTCGGGCATCCCAGCCCGCGCGTCACCCTCTTCTGCGTTTTCGTTCCAGCGATTGCAGGCAGACTGTCCTCCCGACACAGTGAGGTCCAGCTCGCGTGGGAAGAGGGACTGGGACCCTCTCCAGCCTTCCTGCTTGTCCCGTTTTTGTTTGTTTGTTTTGTTTTGTTGTTGTTTGTTTGTTTGTTTTTGTTGTGGTTGTTTTTTGTTTGTTTCCTGGTGTTGTCCCCACACAGGGGACACTAGGGTTGGGGAGGGACGAGCATGAGGGTGGGGGCAGATGGTCTTCAGGGGTGTCACCACGGCTTCTGTAGCTACTGGCACTGGGTTGGCATCATTTCTTCCCCGTTTACCTGCGAGGTGACTCCAGTCCCCAAGGGGTGGGTGGGGAGGGAAAGAATCGGGTGGCATTTTCAGTGTTTCCTACAAAAATATCACTAGTAAACAAACACGAGGACGTGCCAGCCTCTGTCAGCAATCAAAGACAAGCAAAATTAAAACATCACAGTACAGACCTCCTTTCACGTTAAATGGCCCCCTGGTACTCTCACAAATACTGCTGGTGTGCGTATAAACTCTTAAATCCAGGTGGAGAGCAAGTTGGCAATTTGTATCAAATCCATAAAACTTCCTCATACCCTTTAGCTCATGTAATTCCACTAGTACGCACAATAATATTGGGGGGAAAATAGTTTCATACCTGAAAATATTATTCCAGCATTGTGATTTGGAGAAAAATAACCTATCACATGCCCCCACAAAATAAAAGATGTTTAGTGAAATATGCTAAATTTGTTTGGACATGTCTTATACAATTATTAAAACTAATTATGAAATCTAGCATCACGGAAATGAAGACTGGGTTTTAAAAAAATCCAGGATGCAATACTGTATGATTTTAAGTATTAGAAAAAATGTCAACAGTGATAATACCCATTGTTGATGAGGATGTTCAGAAATTAGAAAACAATTTCCTGGTGGGAATTCAAAAAAGGACAGTGTCTTCTGAGGGCATTTTGGCGGTATGTTTTATAGCCTAAAAATCTGACCCAATTCATGTAGGAAATTACCTGTAGAAAATAATCAGGAATATTTGTTTGTAAGGATAGAATTGCAAGGAAGTTCATAACAATTTAAAAAGAGAATAACCTACACCAACAATAGGGGATTATGAAATAAATTTGAGTAAATAAAATGGAATGCCATGTAGTCCTTAGAAAATATATCAGAAGGATATTATTAATGCAGAAAAGTGTTTGAGATTTATTAGGAGGGGAAAAGAGAATATGAAGCAATATGAATGTTGAGATATTTTAAAAAGAAAAGCATAGATGAAAATATAAAAGTGATTATCTGTACAGTGGATATTTTTATATTTCAAAAGTGATTGAAATATAAAAGTGATTATCTGTACAGTGGATATTTTTCTTTGTGTTTTTTTTCCAGTTTCCTCAAAAAGCACATTATTTTATAAAACAGGGGAAAAACTGATAAAATACTGTTTTAAAAAACATTGGGGAAAACCTGAAAGATATCCAAATTCTATTTAAAATTATGTTAGGGTAAAAAAGTATATTTCTGAGCTTTTTTTTTCTTTTTTCTCGTTTCCAGATTTCCTGTTAAAGTGGTTATATTTTTTTCAGTACTATTATCGAAAGATAAAATATTTATAAGCAGTGAAATGTGGAGCCTGTGTGGTGAATACTTTCATAATTTAGAATTATGTGTTTCACGAGACCTCTGCCGCTCCTGCCCCCCTGGTATGAACCCGCCCGGTCCTCCCCTCTTCTCCTCACACGCCACCAGCCTGCCGCTGGGGGAGGGGCAGCGTCACTGTGGGGGGCGCTCCTGCGCCAAGCCCTGATACAGGGGGCCATTGTCCCTTCTGCTGGATGGCAGGAGAGCCTTAGGAGGTCCACTCGGCCCTCAGTCCTGGAACTTGTGGTCAGCAGCTCAGCCAGCAGATGCCTTCCCCCATTATACGACTTTTCCAGAGGCATTTGCCTCCTGGTGAGAACTGGGTCCCATTCCCAAGGTCTTCTACTCACATCTGCCTCTGCCAAGGCATTTTCCCTCCCTCCAGGGTCCTCCACTTTCCTAGCTAATGAAGAAACCCCACTAAGAAGCTTCCTTGAGTAGGTTGTTAGCGCCTGCTGCTGCTGATAGAAATAACAATACAATAGTATACCATGGTAAGGAAAATAACCAACACTTACTGAAAGTTTGAAATTGTGCCAGGTGCTCTAACCGGGCTGGCTCAGTGGATAGAGCGTCGGCCTGCGGACTGAAAGGTCCCAGGTTCGATTCGGGTCAAGGGCGTGTACCTTGGTTGGTGGCACATCCCCAGTAGGAGGTGTGCAAGAGGCAGCTGGTCGATGTTTCTCTCTCATCAACGTTTCTAGCTCTCTATCTCTCTCCCTTCCTCTCTGTAAAATATCAATTAAAAATATTTTTAAAAAAAGAACCCACCAAAGGTGACCCCAATTAGGGTGTCTCCAAATTGAGGTTTAAAATATATATATATAATTGATTGCAGAGAGAAAGAGAGAGATAGAAACATTAACGATGAGAGAGAGTCATTGATCGGCTGCCTCCTGCACACCCCACACTGGAGATCCAGCCCAGAACCCAGGCATGTGTCCTGACCAGGAATCGAACCATGACCTCCTGGTTCATAGGTGGACGCTCAGCCACTGAGCCACGCCAGCCAGGCCTACGTTGAGATTGAAATGCAGGTACTCTGAGCCTAGAACCCATTCTCCAGTCAGCACAAGGAAGGCAGGTGCCCGTGGGGCCCTTTGCTGACGCTGGTCCACAGGCATGCTGGGAGTCCTGGAGCAAAGCAAATGGTGAGCCCTCTGTACGTGGCACCCCAGGGCATTGTCTGGCAGGGTCTAGCAAGGAGCTGGCATAAAGTAGATGCTCAATCAAATGTATGAATGGAGGCATGACCTAAAATACACTACATTTTTCCCTGACTGGTTTGGCTCAGTGGATAGAGTATTGGCCTGCGGACTGAAGGGTCCCAGGTTCGATTCTGGTCAAGGGCATGTACCTTGGTTGCAGGCACAGCCTCAGTTGGGGGTATGCAAGAGGCAGCTGACTGATGTTTCTAACTCTCTATCCCTCTCCTTTCCTCTCTGTAAAAAAATCAATAAAATATATTTTAAAAAATAAAATAAGACACTATATATCTATATCTATTTATCTATATATATCTATCTATATATATAATTGATTTTTTTTACAGAGAGGGATAGAGAGTTAGAAACATCGATGAGCCGAAACCTGTTTGGCTCAGTGGTAGAGTGTCGGTCTGCGGACTGAAAGGTCCCGGGTTCGATTCCGGTCAAGGGCATGTACATTGGTTGCGTGCACATCCCCAGTAGGGGGTGTGCAAGAGGCAGCTGGTCGATGTTTCTCTCTCATTGACGTTTCTAGCTCTCTATCTCTCTCCCTTCCTCTCTGTAAAATACCAATAAAATACATTTAAAAAGAAAAGAAAGAAACATCGATGAGAGAGAAACATCAATCAGCTGCCTCCTGCACACCCCCTACTGGGGATGTGCCCGCAACCAAGGCACATGCCCTTGGCCAGAATCAAACCTGGGACCTTTCAGTCCGCAGGCTGATGCTCTATCCACTGAGCCAAACCGGTTTCTGCAATACACTAGATTGTTAATGGGAAATAAAGAGAACAAGGCCAAATTCCCCGGTTCATTCTCCAGATCCCCATGCGCACAGGCCGGGGGCGGGATGGCTGCACAGATGGACCTGGAAGGACTCGGCCTTGCCCGGCAGCGCACTCTGCATGGACCCACCGCTTGGCCATGCCCAGGAACCTTCGACCAAGAGTGATTTGGTGGTGCCTGTGGTGCTGACAACGACAGGGCCGGACTGCCTGCAGCCGCGTCCTGGTTCCACTGCGTACCGCCTGCGCAAACCTGGGCATCTCACTGGCCTCCGTGCCTCCTCCGTTTCCTCGCCTGTAAAATGGGGACAGCAAGAGCACCTGGCTCGAAGGCTTTGGGAGGATCCAGTGCATCAATCCACATGGAGGGAGCACTTGGAGCAGAGCGGGCCATCTGTGTCCAAGCTGCTGTCACGTTGCTTTTTTAAAAATATATATATATTTTATTGATTTTTTTTTATAGAGAGGAAGGGAGAGGGACAGAGAGCTAGAAACATTGATGAGAGAGAAACATTGACCAGCTGCCTCCTGCACACCCCCCACTGAGGATGTGCGCGCAACCAAGCCCTTGACCCAAATCGATCCTGGGACCTTTCAGTCCGCAGACGGACGCTCTACCACTGAGCCAAACCAATTTCGGCTGTCACGTGTTTGTTTGTTTTTTTCCGAGGGTCCCAGGGTCCTTTTCTGATTCTGTCTCCCAGTCACGTACAGACTTGGGATCTTAGCTCGAGAGTTAGATGTTCAAGGGTAGTAGGACCGTCCCTTCCCCGTGTCCCTTCAGTTCTGGGTCAAGGACACAGGGCAGGTTTAAGATGAGCAGCAACTGCCTTCTGATCAGCCTCGTAACGGGGGGGGAGAGACCCCTGCACGGTTCTGGGAAGAGAAGGAGACAAATGACAAAGTGGCGGGCTCCCGAAAGGGACCGGTGACAAATGAGTGGAAGGACCGGGCGGACAGATGGAGGGGAGCAAAGGCCCTGTCCTTTTATTGGAGGACTCCTTGCGGCTCCCCGAACAAGACAGTGGCTCCCCCGGGGGCCGGGCCGGGGGCCGGGCGCCCTGGCGCTCTCTGCTGGGATGAGTGATATGGACCGGGGCAGAGGGTCTATATCAATCTACCCCGGCAGAAAAATGAATGAAAATTGAATTCCCCGAGGAGAATCGGGGAGCTGTTATCCAGACAAAGATAAATCAAAGGATGCCTCTGAGACTGGGGGAGAGCAGGTTTTCCGAAGGCAGGAGAATAATTAAGGAAACAGTTTCAAAATGTAAATGATGAAAGAGGGCCTAGCAGGAAGGAGGACGCGGAGGAGATGATGGAGATGATGGAGGTGGGGTGGTGGGGAGCAGGGGCGGGTGAGTCCACTCACTCCCTGGTGGAAAAAGGGGCTGGGGCTCAGGATTGCTGTGTCTGAGGGCGGACTCCCCCACTCAGCGAAGCTCCTAAAATGTCAAGGTTAGAAGACTCCCCCGTCGGCTGGGCGGAGCTGAAAGAGCACCGGGTTGGGAGGCAAAGGCTGGATTTAATTTCCAGTGGGCTTGGCAACGTATTAGTGGTGTGACCTTGGGCAAAGCACTTAACCTTTCTGTTTCCCGATCCTCACACCCAAGCCAGGCCTGATCATGAAGATCAAATGTGGAAGAATTCTGGGGGGGAAAAAAAGTGACGCGCTAGACCAATGCAAGCTACAACCATTTCCCTAAATTCAGTTTCTGGAAATCCTTCCCTCGGAATTGGATTCGGTTTCCAGAAATGTAATGTGTAAATATCCAGAAGGTACTGGATACTCTTACCCAGTGGTCGGCAAACTGCGGCTCCCGAGCCACATGTAGCTCTTTGGCCCCTTGAGTGTGGCTCTTCCACAAAATACCATGTGTGGGCGCGCACGTACAGTGCGATTGAAACTTCGTGGCCCATGCAAAGAAGTCGGTTTTTGGCTCGCAAAAGAATATTCAATCATTGTACTGTTGATATTTGCTCTGCTGGCCAATGAGTTTGCCGACCACTGCTCTTACTGATGACATCATTGACTGGCCGCCCTGACAGAACTGAGACGGGGGGGGGGGGGGGGAGCCCTGTCCCACAGGCACAGTCTGAGGGGAGCACCCAGGACGGCTGCTCCTCGGAGGGCACCTGCCAGCCCTGGGGGTCTCTTCGCGAGAAAAGCCCCACGGAGTCAGCTCAGAGGTGTGGGCCCAAACAACAGGATGCAATACTGTGTGATGTGAAGCACAGGAAACTGTTAGCAGTGATACACACCCCCTGAGGGTCTGTCTGTGGGATTCAGCTATTCCCCATTCTCTGGGGATAGGGACGAGCTTAGCTAGCCTCAGTTTTTCATCCACCAAGTAGGTATAATAAAACCATGTATTGAATTGTTGTGAGGAATAGAATTAGGCACTTACCTTGGGGCCTAGCACAGTTTTTAATATATATATATATATATATATATAATGGAGAGGAAGGGAGAGGGATAGAGAGTTAGAAACATTGATGAGAGAGAAACATTGATCAGCTGCCTCTTGCACACCCCCTACTGGGGATGTGCCACCAACTAAGGTACATGCCCTTGACTGGAATCGAACCTGGGACCTTTCAGTCCGCAGACCAATGCTCTACCACTGAGCCAAACCGGTTTCGGCATGGTGGGTTCTTTACTGTGCCTTCTCCCTGGCCACATGGGGTCAGAATAGTAAGTCCTCTCCCCACAGAGGCCAGAAGCACCTGGGAGCTTCCCCTAGAAATGGCGATGGCATCATTACTGTTCTCACACCACCCTCCTCGGGAACATTGTGCCTGCTTTCCTTTTTCTGGTTTTGTTTTCATGGAAGAAACCAGGCGGCAAGAAACTCTCTTGAATGTTTTCAAGCAAAGACAAGAACTTTGGAGCTCTGGGCTCCTAACAACGCTCCCTGAGAGCGAGAAGCCGTGATGCTTGGCCGCTGTGGTGGTTTCCCTCTGGGGGCGGCGGGGCGGGGGGGGGGGAGGGCCCGGCGGGGGGGGGGGGACCTGCGCTTGGTCACAAGCCGAGGCCAAGGTGCCGCCATTGGTCCTCGGGTGACAGTCCAGCTCCCTGGTGAAAAGCGCCCACTCTGCCACGGAAACAGGCACCTTTTGTGCCAGGCCAAGGGGGCAAACAGGGCCCCGAGACAGCGATGGGGAAAGGTTTCCCGTTTCCCGAAGAGAGGCTTCTGCTGTATTGATTGAGTCAGCCCCCCAGGGCTCAAACCCTGATACCTAGCGCAAGTTACTTAATCTTACCAGCTTTGCTTTTCTCATCTGTAAAATGGGGGTAACCCCGATTCGTTATAGGGTGCTTGTCGGATTAGAGATAATGATGTGCATAAGCCCCAGAGCCCAGTGCTCAACCCCCAGAAGACACTCACCTGTCCCATGTTCAACCCCCAGAAGACACTCACACGTCCCATGTTCAACCCATAGGAGGAGACACTCACATGTCCCATGTTCAGCCCCCCGGGAGACACTCACATGTCCCATGTTCAGCCCACGGGAGACACTCACATGTCCCATGTTCAGCCCCCAGGAGACACTCACACGTCCCATGTTCAGCCCCTGGGAGACACACGTCCCATATTCAACCCACGGAAGACACTCACACGTCCCATGTTCAGCCCTCGGGAGGCACTCGGAGGCCATGGCTGGCGTTGACGAGTGACCGCAGTTGTAACGAGATGACCTGGTTCCTCCCCCGCCTCCCCGCAGCCTCCGCCTCGCACCAAGGCCTTCTGTTCTGTCGTTGGAAGCTGTGCTGCAATTATGCTCTTGGTTTCCGTTTGTTTTTAAAGTTGACCCGATATGCAAGTTTATTTAATGGAAGAACCTGGATTCCAGAGGCTGTCAATCGCCACGGCTCAGAGGCAGCCTCTGTCCGAGGATGACCTTGGTGACCAGCACTTCGTGGCGCTCCTCGGTCTGCAGGGGCCTTTACCGACCTCGGCTCACCCGCGCCTCCCGAGGGAGGGAGGCAGGCACCGCACTTAGGGGCCACGTTACGGATAAGGAAACAAGGCAGCACGGCGGAGCTCAGTCCCAGAGCCGCTAAAGGGGAGGCTACAGCCCAGCTGGTGTGGCTCAGTGGCTGAGAGTCAAACTATGAGCCAGGAGGTCACGGTTCGATTCCCAGTCAGGGCACATGCCCGGGTTGCAGGCTCCATCCCCAGTAGGGGGCGTGCAGGAGGCAGCCGATGCATGATTCTCACCATTGATGTTTCTCTCTCTTTCTCTCCCTCTCCTTTCCTCTCTGAAATAAATTTAAAAAAACATATTTTTTTTTTTAAAAGAGAAGGCAATGTAACTGTGCAGAAGCCGGGGTGGAAAGTCCAGCCTGGCTCCACTTAAAAATAACTGCAGGTGTCAAGGTTAAGCTATTAAAATCCCCATCATCCTTTGTCGAAGGATTTTTACTGGAGGAGCTGAACTCGGCAATTTCCTCGCAGGAAGTGACTTAGGACCCAAAGGTGTGGGTGTGTCCGAGGCGGGCAGAGGCGGCAGCAGTAAGGCCCCCGCAGGAGGGCGGTGCGAGGAGAAGGGGAGCAGGGGGGCAGGTGTGACTCCTGTGCCCGGGAGAGAGCGGGCACGGGGGCTTCAGTGGCCGCGGTGCCCAGCAGGGCGAGTGACAGCACCGCCTGCTGGTGTGGGCCCGGGAGGGCCTGGCACAGAGAGACCCCCGAGTGGTCAACTGGCTTCAGTGGGGAAGGACAGGACCCAGCCCCTCTTCCTGGTCTTAAGGGGCTTGCCCTCGGTCACCAAGGCCTTCTGCTGGAACACGCTGGCCCACCGAGACAGGACCAGGGCACTGGGGCTATGGCCACCTTTGTTGTTGTTGTTGTTGGTAATCCTCACCTGAGGATATTTTTCCCACTGATTTTTAGACAGAGAGGGGAAGGGAAGGAGGGAGGGATAGGGAGAGAGAGAAAGAGAGAAACATCGATGTGAGAGAGACATATAGATCCGTTGCTTCCAGTGCGGGCCCCAACCGGGGCCTGGGATCGAACCTGCAACCCAAGTACGTGCCCTTGACCGGGGAATCGAACCCCCGACCCTTCAGTCTGTGGGCCAACACTCTAACCCCTGCACCACACCGGCCAGGGCAACGATGGCCCCTTTTGATGATCACAGAAGAAATACTTGAAGATCTTCCGGGGGCAACGGCACAAATCCTGGATCTCTCCACCTCCAACTAGTGTGGCCGAGAGAATGCAGACTCTGTGCAGGCGGCTCCGGAGGGAAGGCAGAGGGTGTCTGTCCCTTCTAGGGTAGGAGCTGGGGAAGGGGTGTGGTGGGTGGGTGGGTGGGTTCCCAGGCAGAGGACTGGGGCCGGCTGCTCTGTGTTGCAGGGGGATGGCGATACCCAGATGGTCCCCCCGGACAAGGTGCCGGGTGAGGAGCCCCGGGGGCAAGCACTCTGCCTGCTCGTCCGACCCCCTGGCCCGGCCCTCGGCGCCCCTCAGGCTGACCGTGCGCCTGGGCCTGAATTACAGATTCGGGTCCAGCGGGCCTGGGGCCTCAGCGTCCGCCTTTCTGACAAGTTGCCAGGCGACGCTGCTGGCCTGTGGCCACACTGTGTGTAAGCACACGCTCGGCCTTCACTGTCCCAGCCAGGAGCCCCTGGCCACAGGCGGCGGCTGAGGACCGGAACGTGGCCACTCAGAAGTGAGACGTGTTACAAAGACCACGGGCTGGGCTCTAAGGACTTGGTCCAAAGGAGAGGGTGGGATATACCCCATATGAAGGGTTTTCAAACGTCTTCCACACGTTGAAATGATAATATCTTGGATATATTGGGTTAAAACAAAACCCATTGTTATTTTCACTCCTTTCTTCTGTTAGCATGGCTGCCAGAACACCGTGAATTATGCACCCGGCTGGCCTCCTGCGTCTGCTGGGTGCTCTGTGGGCGTTCCGCATTGTATGCTCCGTGCACCCTCGCACCCGCGCACCCAGCAGTCCCTTCCCCCCCCCCCCCAGTGCCCACACCAGGGGTGGGCAAACTTTTTGACTCGAGGGCCACAATGGGTTCTTAAACTGAACCGGAGGGCCGGAACAAAAGCAACCTGACCATGCTGGCACCCTCATCGTGGGCTGCTGGTGGAGGAGCGGAGGGGAGAGCAAGAGAACCCTCCGCTCTCTCGGCTCCCCGGGCCAGATAGAACAGCCGAACGGGCTGGATCCAGCCCGCGGGCCGTAGTTTGCCCACGGCTGGCCCACACTGTGTCTGGCACCACATAAAGGACCCAGACACAGAGCCGGGTGTCTTGGTCCTTTTGCTGAGTGGTGAGGGGGAGGGCGCGCCCCGGTGGAGCCCCCGGAGAGAGAGACCGCACAGGCCGATGGCCAGACCTCAGCTGCACAGACACAGAGCAGGTGGCCGGGCCTGAAGACGCACCAGCTCCCCTTGCAGTTGACCCTGACCCGCCACCCATCCATCCTCCCTCTCGCTCAGCCCCGCCCCCTGCTCTTTTCAGGGCTCTGACGGCCAAGAAAATGGAAATCCTGGTGCTCCCTCCCCAGGGGCCGGGGAAAGAGCACACGCCGGGGGCGTCTGAGGTCCGGGGGCCAGGCTTCCCGCCTTCCCCGGGGCCACCTCAGCTACCGCCGGGTGCCACCCTTTTCCTCTGCTTTCCCCCCTCCTACCTCCCCAGTTCTCAGTGGGGTCCTCCCCCATTCCTGCTGGGGCGGGGTAGGGATGGGGGAAGCCCAGGACCAGGGGCACAGGCCTGCCGGCCAGAGCCTGCCCTGACCTCCCTGAGCCCCTGTCGCTGCCAGAGGGGAGGGGTTCTCAGGGAAGGAGATGGAAGGCGGCTCCTGAAGATGCTCCCTTCTCCCACCTACAAGCTGCCAGGGAGGGAGAAAGGGCCCCCCGCCCGGAGCCGGGGCCTCACGCCCTCCCTCCGACCCTCCCAGTGACTGGCCAGGTTTCGGGGTACGGAGCCTGGGGCGGTGGAGGGAGGGCCAGCACCCGCAGCCGCTCTGGGGAGCCAGGGGGTGGTCCCTGGGGTGCTCGGGAGCTGGGCTCTGGGCTGCGTTCTGCCCCCGCCCCGGGGCCTGGTGTGTGCACACGGGGACCCACGCCCTCCCATCTCAGCATCTCCCCCACCTTCTCCCAACTGCTCCCCTCCCGGCCTCGGACCCGGAGCAGGACAGAGAGGGTTCTTGGGGCCCGGGCACTTACCAGAGGCCGCGGGAGGCCACTGCCTTCATGGGGAGGGCGCGGAGCGGGCGCGCGGAGGTCGCCGTGCTGTGGCTCCGGCTGAGAGGGAGAGTCAGTGTCTGGCCCGCGGGGTGGGCGCGGGGAAGGGGCGTGGCGGGGGGGGGGGCTGGTCCAGGGAGGAGGCCCCCTCCTCTGTCCTAGGAACCTGGGGAAATGAGGCCCTGCCTGGGGGAGGGCGGCGGAGGGGCAGGGGGCCGCCTCGGAGAAAATTAAATTGCACTTGAGGGCAAATTCTATTAGGGAATAGAGCCTGTCTCTGCGCAGCCTGCGTCCATTTAGGCGATTAGCCCAGCCCAGCACCTCCACCCCGAGCCCTGGAGCTCTGCCCTCAGCGGGGGAGCCGGGCTGCTCCCCTGCCCCCCGCTCCCGCCCCCCAGCCCCCCGCTCCCGCCCCCCAGCCTGCCCTGGGAGCACCCTTCTCTGACCACCCACAGCCCCCAGGCTCTTTGGAAGTGGCCAGGAGGGCTGAGGACCCCACGGCCCACAGAGACGGGACCTACCCTGCTTAACCCCACCGGGGCAGGGCCGGAGGTCAGGGGTCAGAGGCGGGGGAGACCGATGGCCGTGGGGTGGCCAGCTGGCTGGAAGACAGGCAGGACCTGGACGGGGGGGCGGGGGGGGAGGTGGCCTGTGATGCAGGGGCAAGAATAAAAGTGCAGAGCTGGACAAGAGGCAGGGTTTGAATCAGCACCATTTAGAACCGGGGGGTCGGGGGGGTCGAGGGGGTGGGGGGAGGTACAGAAAACTAGGAGTGGCTGCCGTGGGGAGGATGTCCAACGTGACGATGAACCGGTACCACGTCATGGCCGGTGGTAACACAGTCACGGTGGGACTTTCTCGCTGCAGCCCGGCTCTGGCAGAAGCGTCCAGGCCTGGGGGCCACTCACCAGCACCCACGGCACCCAAGTCCCCGAATGACAGGCCCGTCTCAGCCCCTGACTCTCCTCTGGACCCGCCACTCATTTCAACCGGCGGACGAGCTTGTCCCGTTCCTTCCGTCTCGGGCGGTGACACGGCTTCACTTGCTCAACAGAACGTCTTACCCGCGGAGGCAGGTCTGAAGAGGGCAGGTCCCGGCCGAGGAGAAAACCCAGAGCCGGGGTGAGACACAGAGGGAGGCCCGTGTACACTGCCTCGGACCCAGGACCTGGCTGTTCTAGAGCAGCGGTCGGCAACCTGTGGCTCGAGAGCCGCGGTTTGCCGCTCTGTTGACTAATGAGTTTGCCGGCCGCTGACCTAGACTCTCGAGTCCGATGATCACAGGCTCTTGTTCCTTGTAAGCCCCTATCCCAGTGGTCGGCAAACTCACTAGTCAACAGAGCGGCAATCCACGGTTCGGGAGCCACAGTTTGCCGACCACTGTCTAGTCCAGCCGTGGGCAAACTATGGCCCGCGGGCTGGATCTGGCCCGTTCGGCTGTTCTCTCCGGCCCTCGAAGCCGAAAGAGCGGAGGGTTCTCTTGCTCTCCCCTCCGCTCCTTCACCAGCAGCCCAAGATGAGAGTGCCAGCGTGGTCAGGTTGCTTTGGTTCCGGCCCTCCGGTCCAGTGTAAGAACCCATTGTGGCCCTCGAGTCAAAAAGTTTGCCCACCCCTGGGCTAGAGTAAATGACCTTCCTCTCCCAGGTCCCCCTCAGGCCCCCCAGTGCCCTGGGGACCTGGAATGGCAGCCCCCAGTGAGCTTAACCCGTAAACCAAGGGATCCACGGGGTGGTTACACGGCTCGCGTGGTTACCCTGGTCCACGGGGCAAGGGCTGTGTGCTCTGTGGGGCCGGCAGAGGGCCCAGGAGGGAGAGTGTGGGGTGCTGAGGACCGGCCGGGATGCCCCCTCTCCCGGCGGCCTGCAGAGTCGTGTGGCTGGTGGTGGCGGAGGGAGACGCCCAGCCCCTCTGCCCACGCCACACCCGCCCCGTCTCTCAGCGGCTCCTGCTCCGAGGGGCTCCGGGGGTCCCTGCCCGCCCCGGCCCCGCCTCACCATCAGGGCGAGGGGTCAGCGGGGAAAGATGCCAGGGGGGGGGTCCTGGCGTCTGCCTGGGGTTGTGGGTAGCCTGCCCCACGCCCCCCAGCCTGCCAGGCCTCAGACACACCAGACGGCACTGGCAAGAGCACCTGCCCCCACGACCCCCTTGCTAACAAGGGGCTGGGCCCTCCTTGGGGGTCCAGCGGCCTCCATGGCGAGACCGTCCCGGGGAGCACCCGCGCCTGCTCCTGATGGGACCCGGGGGAGCCCGCCCTGTGCCAGCCACCGGGGGCCCGGTGCCCGGGAGAGTCTGAGGAGCCCAAGGCCAGGCAGGCAGGGGGGACCTCCCTTAGCGTCCTGTCCCCAGCGCATCCTCCTCCTGGGAGGGCAGCGCGGGAGAGCCGCACCTGCCTCCGGGACCCCACGGGGGGCGCCGTGCCCTTGAGCAGACAGGGATGGATGTGGGGAGTCCCAGCCCCCCTCCCCACACCTTCCTCTCCTGGCAGGAGGGAGGCTGTCTTGTTCACGGTGACATTGCCAGCTCCAAGGACGAGGCCGGCACGATGGCGCCTTCGTTACTTGCTCCGTGAACGGATGGATGGAGGAGGGAGGGAGGGAGGGAGGGAGTGAGTTCCTGATTAATCCGCCGCCGCAGCCCGGATAGGATCGAGGAGGAGCCAAGCGCGTCCTCCCCGGGCGGGCGGCGGGCGGTGGGCAGCGGAGTGGCCGCCGGTGGCCTGTCAGGCCTGGTTAGGCCGCGGCCCCGTCATCGGCGTGGTCGCCGGTTAGAGACTCGAGGTGATGGCTGTCAGGACCCTGCTTCCCGCTCGCCCCTAATGGTCCCTGGCTTTTTATGGACTCCCCGCTCTCCCGGGGCGCGCTGCAGACTCTATTACCCGGCCACGTGGTCCCCGCGGTGAGAGCAGGGGGAGAGGGAGAGCCCGGGGCGATGGCCGAGGCACGGGGCACGGAACCGCCACACCGGCCTCCGGCCCGGCCGCTGTGGCTGGGAGTAGGCTGGGGGTCCCTGCCTGCGAGCCCCCCGTGTGCTGGCCCGGGCCCGGGGTGCTGCTTCTTTCCCCAGGCTCTCCTCCCCCTCCTCCGGCACCACCCCTGGCACCTCGGGCCTGATCTCAGACTGGAAGCATCTGAGAGGCCTTCGGGCCCCTTCCTCAGACTCACGGCGGTGCCCCCCGCACTGCAAGCCCCTGGCCCGTGTGTGAGACGGCAGCTCACCCACAGGGTCACCAAGGCACGCGTCCTATGGCGCTCGCTACTGAGAAACTGTACGTTGTTTTTTAAAAAATATATATATTTTATTGATATTTTACAGAGAGGAAGGGAGAGAGATAGAGAGCTAGAAACGTCGATGAGAGAGAAACATCGACCAGCTGCCTCTTGTACACCCCCCACCGGGGATGTGCCTGCAACCAAGGTACATGCCCTTGACCGGAACAGAACCCGGGACCTTTCAGTCCGCAGACCGACGCTCTATCCACTGAGCCAAACTGGTTTCGGCGAAACTGTACGTTTTTAATATTTTTTAGGATCTCTCCCCTCCCTAGGATGCTGAGTGCCTCCGGGGCAGAGAGAGCCGTGTCAGCCTAGGACGGAGGGGGCGAGTCTGGCAAAGTCGGGAGGTGTTTCACTTGCCGGTGGAGGCCATTCCCTCATCCACCAGCCACTCAGGGGGCAGCCGGGTAGCAGACAGAGAGGCTCAGGGCTGGGCAGGAGGCAGCTCTTGCCCGCCCAGCGTTCACAGCCTGCAGGGGGAGGCCCCGTGGCCGGCAATGGGGTGGGAGCACCGAGAGGGGGCCAGGATGCGGCTTGCTGGGGCCTACCGAGGGGGGAGGAGCCGGCCCCCCGTGGGGCGGGGGTGGTGGAGGAGGGTCGGAGAAGTTTTCTCAGAGGAGGTGACATTGCACGCAGACAGGGGTTTGGGGGGGCGGATTCTGAGTGGGGAGAAGGCACACACAAAGGCCCGTGGAGTGGGAGAGCCCGAGACCCCGGGACCCACAAGTCCTACGGCCATGGGACTGGCCGAGGAGAACTCGCCCTCAGGCCTGGACCTCGCACCCCACGGATATCTTTTCAAAAGAGCCCTGAGCCCTGGGCAGGGTTGTTGAGTGGTTAGGGCATCAGCGATGCACCGAAGGGTCAGAGGTTCAATCCTGGCCCAGATCAGGGTGCATGGGGGAGGCAACCAATGGGTGGGTCGCTCTCTCATGGATGGTTCTCTCTCTTTCTCTCTCTCTCTCTCTCTCTCTCTCCATCCTCCCTCTCTTCCACTCTCTCTAAAAATCAAGGAGGGGAAAAATCCTCTCCGGTGAGGATTAACACCAACAACAAAACCCACACCAGCCCCTCCCGCCTGCAGGATCTAGTCCAGACTTCCAGGCTGTGCCTTGGTCCCCGGTTCAGGCCCTGTCAGTGCTTTTCCCACCTTTTCCCTTCCCTTCCCCCCTCCCCTGCCCCTCCTGCTAATCCTGGTGACCCCCTGAACCTTCCCCGCCTGCTCGGAGTGTTACTGCCCCCGAGACAGGCCCACCCGAAGCTCTCCTCTGGAGGGGGTGGCGTGTGAGGATGGCCCCCCATAGACACTCCCCAGCCTGGTCACCGTGGCTGTGGCCTGCTGAAGCCTGTCCCCCCCCTCTCTGCTCTCCCCCACAAAAATAAAGCAATACAAGCAAACACACACGCCGCACTGATCCCGTCCTCGCGGTCACAGGAGCAGGGCAGTGGCGACAGCGAGCGCGGCCCAGGCCACAGGCGCGGGGACACCCCCCGGAGCCGGCCCCCCTCGCCAGCGCCGGAGCGGGCAGCGCCCGGGCCGGTAATCGGCCGTGACGGCCCATTTCACGCTCGCCCTCTGGAGCAGGCCGCTGGGGCGCGGCCGCGGGAGGGTGGAAATTGGAACGTGTCACGGTCGTTTGCCCGCGTTGCCACACACACTTCGGGGCTGATGCGCGAGTTCTGAGCCGTGGTGGCCGGGAGGGAAGCTGGCCTCGGAGCCGTGGGTGGGTGGGTGGGGGGGGTATACACCGGATGGTGACACTGCGGGTGTCCCCTCCCAGCCTGCACCCCCGGCGCACTCGCCCATGGCATTCTCCGGAACAGAAGCTCTTCATTCAGATGCTGGGGACTCGGCGTCTCTAGCCCACGGCTGTGCTGCGGTGTTAGCCTCCCCCAGTTCATCTGACCGGCTTTGTAATGTTCCCCTCTCACGTGGAGGTCTCTCCTCCACCTTGATCCATCCCTGGACCAGTCAGAGGCCCCGGGTTCGTTCGTTTCCCCGTGGAGTGAGCCCGTGCCCCGTCACGATCGACTGTCCCGTGGGTGCCCGACGCCACCTTTGTCAGGTCTCACGTCTCCACACATCCGTGGCTCTTCCTTTGGGCTTTCCTGTGACCTATTGGCCCATTTATCTGTTCCTGTGGTAAAATCACGCTTAAAAGGAATTCTTGCCCGGCCTATGTTGGCCCGTTCTTTTCAATAGGGCTTTCCTCCTTGTCTTGTTTACAATGGAACTTTAAAAGTCCTATTTCTTTTCCCCGTTACTGTCCCCCTCCCCCCCTTTCAAAAGAGATATTTGTTGTGAAGATTAAGACATGTGCCTCAGTGCTCAAGTCAGAGCCAGGCCTGGGGTGGCTGTGAGGTATCCGGGCACCGAGTTCCCTGCCCGGTGCTGCCCCCGAGGGGCCTCCTTCAGCTCTGCGCCCTCAGCACCTCCGGGGCCTCATTCTAGTCCAGGGGTGGGCAAACTTTTTGACTCGAGGGCCACCATGGGTCCTTAAACTGGACCGGAGGGCCTGAACAAAAGCAGCCTGACCACGCTGGCACTCTCATCTTGGGCTGCTGGTGAAGGAGCGGAGGGGAGAGCAAGAGAACCCTCCACTCTTTCGGCTCCGCGGGCCGGAGAGAACAGCCGAACGGGCTGGATACGGCCCACGGGCTGTAGTTTGCCCACGGCTGGTCTAGTCCCAGCCCTGATTTAAATCCCCCCAACCTCACAGTGTGGATACCCCTCTGGGCACAGTTTGGGGTCTCGTCCAGGCTTTTCCTGGACAAGCATTAACATTTACATACAGTTGGCCCTTAGACCACATGGGTTGGAACTGCCTGCACTTACACATGGATTTTTCCCCCCAATAAATACCGTAAACATGTTTTTTTATTCTTTATGACTTTCTTAACGTTTTGTTTTCCTTAGCTTGCTTTATGGTAAGAATACAGTATATAATACATATAAGATACAAAATACGTGTTCATTAGCTGTGTCGTTGGTAAGGCTTCCTGTGAATAGCTATGTTTTTGGGGGGAGCATCAAAAGTTTTACGTGGATTTTCAACTGCGTGGGGGTTTGGCTCCCCAAACCCCTGTGCTCTTCAAGGGTCAACCATATAGCAATGCTACAGATGACATTATTTAGATATTGATAGATTACATTGATATTTATGTACATTAACGTGTTACATTCGACAATGTACACTTTAATGGGGCCCTTGGATCTGCCTCTGGCTTCGGCAGTGTTTGGACGCCCCTTCTCCCCCCTCCGGCCACCCTCCATCTCTGACCCAGTCACCACCTGCAGCACCACCTCCGGGGCCAGCCAGCACCCGGATTCTTTTCTACCTTAACCCCTCATCGCCGGACAACCATGGTCTCCCAAATTCGTCAGAATTATCCCCCCCGAGGTGGAGGCTGCCATCAACCGCCTGGCCCCTGCCTCTGCGGGCGCCCACACCTACCTCTCTCCGGGCAGATGGCGGAGAGGAGGCGGGAGGGCTCTGAGCCTCCGGTAAAGCTGCAAACCCAGCTCGGGGGCCATGCTGAGGCCCCCAGGATGAGCGGGCAGGACTCAGGGCGCCGGGGAGGCCGCCCTGGCCTCGGGGAGGAGCCTGACCCAGGCCCTCTTGGACCGGCGAGCCCTGGTTCTGCCCCCGCAGACGCTCAGCTCTGACTTCCTGCAGAACCACTTCCGGGGGAGGAGGTGAACCTCATCAGGAAGATGGGCCACACCTGGTTCCCCTCCGCAGGCTGCCGGCCCCCAGGCCGGGCGGGGCCAGAAGCTCCTGGAAAGGCTCCCCCTCCAGCAGGACTGGGAGCCTGTGGAGCCCCGAGGCCTTTGGGGGGCCCCTCTGCACCCCTCGGTGTCTGCCTTTTGCCTGAGCCTCTCCCCGAAACTACTATCCATCCCTTTAACCACCCTCTCCCATGCATTGAACCAAATGAAACAATAAAGCTTTTTGCAGAAAAAAAGAAGGGAAAAAAACCACACTTAAGGCATCTTAAATTACATTAAAATATATTTAGTAATAAATATTGTAATAAAAATAGATTTTTGTTCTTAGAAAATGTGTCCTTGGACAGATTATAGCAATACTTGCAAACTCGTCTCATGTTAAGATCGCCTATTTTGTAATAGTCGTATCCCTTTGTCATACTTACGGCATACACATGCATATTTTCCCAGTTTTTAAATGTAGCTCGGTTTTATTTTTAACTTATTTCGAAAGTTGGCATTAAGTAGATCAAGCTCTCACCTGAGTTAGACTTTTCATTGTTTTTTGGTTTGTTTGTTTGTTTTAAAATACATTTTATTGAGTTTTTACAGAGAGGAAGGAGAGGGAGAGGGAGCTAGAAACATCGACGAGAGAGAAACATTGATCAGCTGCCTCCTGCTCACCCCCTACCGGGGATGTGCCCGCAACCAAGGTACATGCCCTGGACCAGAATCAAACCCGGGGGCTCAGTCAGAAGGCCAGGGCCCAGGGAGGGGGTGGGAGGAATGAGAAGGCGTTTTCTCTCTGGGTGTGAATGGCCACCCCCCTCCAGGCTGGACAGCGGGGAGAAGCCAGGGCCTGCACTGCTGTGTGTGTATGTGGGTGGGGCAGGGGGGAGGGAGGGAGAACACAGATACAGGACAGAAGGTGGGGCAAGCCAGCACAAGAGGGCCAGGGGTAAAAATTAAACTATTGTTTTTGGAGTGTGATTTAGTTCTTACAGTGGGAGAGTGTGTGTGTAGAGACGAGCCTCTGTCCTCCCAGGAGGCTGGCCCGGAAGTGGGAGGGGAGGGGAACGGATGGGAGGGGGGCCAGGAAGGGTGGGTTGCACTGCAGCTCCCCTGGGCCCTGGAGGTCAGAGGGGCCATCTCCATCTGGAGAACCAGGCCGCGGGGCACAGGCCTCGGGGCGCTCTCCCTGGGGCCGCAGCCGGGGAGCCGTGCCCCTCAGGGCTGTTCGGTGGGGCCCCGGCCACAGGGCTGTGGTCTCCTTCCGCCATCAGTCCTTCCCGGACGGCCCCGGAGGCACAGCTGGCCTCACAGGGAGAGGAGAAGGCTCCGCAGGGACCACGAGCCCCAGCTGTGGCCTTCATCTTCCGGAGGCTCCGAGTTCAGGGTTCGCCAGGATTAGAACCAGCCGGGGGCTTGAGCCGGGTGTCCTCCTCCTCCTCCTCCTCCTCCACCCGCTGGGACTTCCCTCGGGGCCAAGCGGGGTGGCCCCCGGAGCCCACTCCTCACCCCAACCTGGCCCCCGCCCCAACCCTGTGCCAGGAAGAGCCGGGCCAAAGGCGGGACCCTCCCGGGACTGAGGGTGGCTTCTGAATGAGGGGGCCCCTCAGGGCTGTGCTCCCTCCACGCCTACCCGTGACCCCTACACCCTCCCATGTCTCAGAGCCTCCCCCACCCACCCCTGCCCCCCCACCGCCCTCCTGCCGGTCTCCAGGCCTCAGAGCACTCCCCACGGTGTCTTTTCCCTCACCTTTCCTGGAGGGGGAGTTGCATCTCTCCCTTTTGCTCCCAGCTTCCAGGCCAGTGCAACTTTGGGAAGCTCCTCTAAAGTGCTTGTTAGTTTTTTTGCTTCCCAAGTGTCGTGTTCACCATTTTCCCTTGCTGGGCCCGGCGGCACATGCTTCCTCCTCTGCCCGCCTGCGGTGCCCTCGTCCCCCTCCTCTCCTTGGCTGACATCTCTCCAAGCCCGGCCCGGCTGCTCCCCCGGAAACCGGCCCAACGCTCGGCAGGGAGGTCCCAGGCTGGGCGCCGTCCGCCCGGGGCCTGGCCCCTCCGCCGTGCTGGCCCCGGACCCCCTCCCGCATCAGGGGGAGGTGCTCTCTCCCCCAAGGTGCAGAGGACGCCCCAGAACGGAGCGGCAGGCGGTGCCCGAGCCTCAGAAGCCCAGCTCCAGGCCCGGCAGGCCGGGGAGGGGAGGGGAGGGGCGGGGACCAGCTGGCGGGAGAGGCCGGTTATCGATGCCGGATGCTGCCCAGGGCCCTGGGGAAATCAGGGTGAAAGGCGGCCGTCCTGCCGAGGAGGAGGAGGAGGAGGAGGAGGAGGAGGAGGAGGAGGAGGCAGTGGCGGCCTGGGCCCTTGCTGATCAATCAGAGAAGCCGGGGCTGCCCGCTGAGGGGGAGACCCACCCCCGAGGCCAGGCCCCCGTTCCGGACCCCTGGGCTTGGTTTGGAAAACACAGCCACCCCACCGGAGCGCTCAAGGCGGGCGCACGGGAGCCCTCTGTCTTGGCACCGCCGGGTAGGGGTGGGGAACAGGTGTGTGCCAGTATCCTGGCTGGTGGCAGCCCTTTTCCCCTGGGGCCAGCCCACACTGTGCCGGCCGGGCAGTCTCTCAGCCTGCCGCCAGGGCTGTGGGCAGGGGAGGTGAGCAGGCTGGCCCGGGAGGATGGAGGGAGGGGCAGGAGGGCAGGGAGCACAGACGGGGAACCTGACAGGGGAGCAGCTCCAGACAGAGGGAGCAAGGGAAGGGGGGTGACCCCTGCTGGCTCCCCCACCCCCGCCCCAGCTGCCCTAGCAGAAGGGGTTTTGCTGGGGACCCCACCCCCTCCGTCTGAGCAGAGTGAGGTCAGCGAGAAAACCCCAAATCGGATTGGGGCTCCTGCTCCCTCTTAATGAGGCTCATTAGCAGCCGCTCTGATCCCGGTCAAGCCGGGCGGGCGGAGGCAGGAGGATCAGGGGCCGGCCCTCTCGTCTGGCTGGGCCGCCGGCCCGGGGCCCTCTCCCTCCGAGGGAGCCGGAGACGCAGGTGCCCGAGAGCCAGGCAGGTGCAGACTAGGGTGCCGCCAGCGGAACGGAGGGCACCCGGGCGGGTGTGGGGTGCGGCCTGTCCGGCGCTCGGGGAGACGGCTGGGCCTGGAGCACCCAGAGCTCTGGGAGGGCCCCCCAAGAAGGGGCTGCGGTGGGGCCGGCAGCTCGGGGAGCCAGGGGGAATCGTGTCTCGCTGGACCTCTCACCATCTGCCCAGACTCGGACCCTGGGCCTCCGGGGAGCAAGTTACAGACACAGGGCTGCTTGCCTTAACAAAAATAATTTATTCCACAGCCCTCGGCAGCGGTGGGCGCAGAGCGAGACCCAAGCAGGTGTATGCACAGCGTCCCCCGCCCGCCCCTCTGGCCCTTCCACCCCTACGAGACGGGAGGCGGACCCCGAGGAGGGGGGACACCCCTCTCACTCCCGCGCCCCCCACACGCAAAGGGGAGCGAAAATCAAAATCAAGGAAGATCCAGCTCACACCGAGGCGAGCCGAGGGGGGGGTAGAGCCAAAGCACACGCGAAGCCGCGTGTTCCCGCCTCTCCACGCGGCCTCCGCCAGCCCAGCCCTGAGTAAGGCACGTGTAGGTCCCCGCGTCCCCGACCTCAGCCCCACGCTGCCCCCCACCAGGCCCGCCAAGCCAGCCCCTCACCCCAGCCCGGCCACCGCCACCCAGCAAGCCCCCACCCCGGCCCCAGCCCGTGCCCTCCCTGAAGCCGAGGTTTGGGAAGCACCGGCCCCTAAGGTCCCACCAACGTCACCGGGGAAAGGTCCCAGGATCCCACAAGCTCCCGGTCCCTATGCTCAAGCCAAACCCCAAAGCCGGGAGGTCCGAGGGGCCGGAGAGACGGTCCTTCCTTCTCCCGTGGGTGCGGAGGCCTCTCGTGTCCAGAGGGAGGCGGGCAGGCAGGAGAGGCCCTGGGGCGGAGGGAGGCCTGCGGTTCCAGCCCCCTCAGCCCCGGGGACCCTCCTCCGACAGGAAGCCTTGGAAACCCCGAGTTAGGGCCAAGACTGAGCAGGAGACAGCGGGGCGGTCGGCAAGAATGAGGAGGCGGGGGGCGGCTTCAGAGAAGCTGAAAGAGAGGGATTGGGTGCTCTGAAGCCGCGGGCAGCAGCGCCTCCAGCCCTCCCTGCCCAGGGCGCCCCCCTGGCCCCCCTAAACCCCCCGCTGTGCTGTCTGAGGGGCCCGGACCCCCTGCACCTCCTCCTGTCTCGGGGACATACATCCCTTCCCACAGGGACCAAGGGAGGGGTCCCTGGGGCAACGGGCTTCCCGGGGTTTCCCTGGACAAAGAGCAGGGCGGGGGGCGGGCAGGGGGCCGGGGGAGCCCACAGGGAGCGGCTCCCGGGGGGCCGGGTCAGGCGGCGGCGGGGTGGCCGGCGTGGCCCTTCAGGGCCCTCACCCTGGCCCGGAAGTAGGTGTACATGGCCAGCAGGCCCATGAAGGACAGGGAGTAGAGCGCCACGCAGAGGCTGGCGTCCAGGTGCGAGAAGCCCCCCTCCAGCACCTGCAGCCACTGGCCCCGGCCCCCCGGGGGCCCCGGCTCGCCCTCGGGGCCGCCGCCGCCGCCGGCCAGCTGCTTGGAGCTGCGGCCCACGCGCCTCCGCTCCGAGGGGCCCCCCGGCGGGTCCTCGGCCGGGAGGGGCCCCTGCCCTCCCCGCGGCTCCCCGCCAGCCCCCCGAGGGCCCGCCGCCGCCGCCTCGGTCACGCTGAGGCCGGCCCCTGCCCCCGGGGGGCCGCTCGCCCCGGGTCTGTCCTCGAGGGCGCCCAGGACGACCGCCGTCCCGGGGAGCTCGGCCCCTGGGCCCACCCTGCTCGCAGCAGCCTCCGCGGGGCCCGGGGTGGAGTTGCCGGCGGCTGTGGGCTCGGGCTGGGCCGTGGCGGCCATCCTCAGCGCTCCCTGCCGCCGGGCCGGCTCCGTCGCGCCCACCGCCGCCGCGGGGAGGTCGCGGACGATGTTGCTCCAGGAGAAGTGGGTCTTGAAGAAGCGGAGGGTGTTGCCCAGGTCCCACACGGGCGTGCCCCGGAGCTCATTGTGGCACGGGGAGCAGAGCTCCCGGGGCGGCCACTGCACCTTGGGGAACTGGGGGTCCTCACTGGGGTCCCCTGGGGAGAGAAGCACACACGGGTCGGCCGGGATGCCGGGGGGGGGGTCCCCCTCCATCCCCCCAGAAGCCCAGGCCTCATTCCTCCCATTCGAAGTGCCAGCTTCCCCCCACCCCCACCCCGTCTGCCAAAGAGGGCTCACCTTGAGGTGTGAGAGGAGGCAGGCCAAACGCGAGCTAGCGCTGGGCCTGGACTCCCCCCCTGGGTGAGGAGAGTCCTCCTGACCCCACCCCAGGACCCCAGTTTCCCTTCCAGGCCTCCCCCATTTAAAAAAATTATATACCGTATTTGCCGGCGTATAAGACGACTTTTTGGCCCTGAAAAATATGCCTCCAAGTGGGGGGTAGTCTTATACGGCGAGTATATAACAAACTCTGTATTTTGAGTGAAAATGTTAGGGGGTCGTCTTATACGCCCAGTCGTCTTGTACGCCGGCAAACACGTATTTTTCAGGGCCAAAAAATCGTCTTATACACCGGCAAATACGGTATATTTTATTCATTTTTTTTTTTTACAGAGAGGAAGAGAGAGGGACAGAGAGTTAGACACATCGATGAGAGAGAAACATCGACCAGCTGCCTCTCGCACACCCCCTACTGGGGATGTGCCCGCAACTAAGGTACATGCCCTTGACCGGAATCGAACCCGGGACCCTTTAGTCCAAAATCCGAGGCTCTATCCACTGAGCCAAACTGGTTCCGGCCCTCCCCCATATTTTTTAAAAAAACGTATTTCTATGGATTTCAGAGAGGAAGGGAAAGGGGGAGAGAGAAACATCAATGAGGAGAGGAAATCATCGGTTGGCTGCCTCCTGAATGCCCCCGCCTGGGGATCGACCTGTAACCCGGGTAGGTGCCCCTGACCAGGAATTGACCCCGGGACCCTTCAGGCCGCAGGCAGATGCTCTGTCCACTGAGCCACACCAGCTAGGGCTCCTCCCCCATGTTAAACCCACTTTCTCCCTCTGTCAACTTCTCGGTGGTTCCTATCCCTCTCCCCTGGCTGGCAGGCTTCGGTTGGTCTGCTAGCATTTGTCTTCTTCGCCGTTTTCTGAAATTCTCCGGGTCTTACACGGTGGAGATGTGTTACTTTTGTAATTTAACTGGGAAACGTTTTAAAAGAGGAGTCGGTGGCACATAACAATTCCACTCCGCCCTCCGGGGTGGGTGTGGGAGGCCTGGGTCCTGGGCGGGGGAGAGAGTGAGGAGTCCCCTGCCTGCCAGGCAGCTGGGACCCCAAGGCAGCAGGGCCGGGCCGTGGGCAGAGCCCAGGCTGAGCCCCAGGGCCAGCCGCTAGCCCCTCGCTCAGTGTCGCCAGGGAGTGCCGGTCTGCCCACCCCTCGAGGAGGAGGCACCGACCGCTCCACAGGGCTTCGTAGGAAAACAGAAGCCGCTGGTCAGGCCGAAGCGTCGGTCTGCGAACTCGAGGGTCCCGGGTTCGATTCCGGTCAAGGGCATGTACCTTGGTTGTGGGCACATCCCCAGTAGGGGGTGTCCAAGAGGCAGCTGATGGATGTTTCTCCCTCATCGATGTTTCTAAGTCTTTATTCCTCCTCTCCCTTCCTCTCTGTAAAAAAATCAATAAAGTATATTAAAAAAAAAAAAAGCCGCAGAGGAGACGTAGGAGCCAGATGGTTGTGTCGGGGAGGCGCGGCACGTAGATTCCAAGGGTCCAGGGAGAAGCGGGGAGCAGGCCTTGCAAAGTGAGCTCTCGGCCTGGGCCTCCCCTCCCGTCGGTTGTAACTGAGGGGACCCCCCCCACCCCCCCGGAGAGGGTAGGGAACGGCCTTCCTTAGGCCCCTCGGAGAGCGGCCGGCTCCTGGCCCACCAGCAGCAGCTGGGCCCCGAGGGAAGCCGGGAGCCGCAGAGGTCACAGGGCGAGAGGGTCAGGCGGAGCATTTGGTGGCGGGGCCGGGGCGGGGAGGGCTGGGGCGGGGAGGGCACGTGCCTTCTTTTCAAAGTCCACCAGGAGGCCCTGGGAGACCAGGACCGAGTGCGGCCCCCGTGCCACCACCTGCTCCGGCAGCGCCTGCCCCTCCCCCGCGGGGCCTTGTCCCCACCCCCGTCTCAGCCACGTGCCCTCCTCTCTCCCCTCAGACAGGCCCAGGCTCCCGCCCACAGAGGGCTCCCCCCCACCCCCCCCACCCCCCCCCACCCCCCCGCCTGCCAGCCGGGCACCAGAGACAAATGCCTTTACCTCCTGGGCCCATCGGACTCCTGAGCCCAAGGAGCAGAAGCGCTGCCAACGTGGGGGCTCAGGGGGCCAGGCCCTTTCCCTCCTCTCTCCCCCCTCCCTTCTCTCCCCCAGTGAAATCAGTCCTCCTTTTCTACAAAGAACCTGGTCTTTCTTTTCCAGCCCTTTTTGTCATTAGACCCCTGAGGGGCTGGGGGGGGGGGGGGAGAAAAAAGCCCAGCGCTCACTTTCCTGTTGGTCTGAGTATGTGGCCAAGACCCAGAACGCAGAATGGGGAGACAGGACAGGGACCCCCCCCCCCCCCCAGGCCAGAGGGCGGGGCCCCGGGGCAGGGGAAAAGGAGCATGGGCATCAGAAGAGCAGGTCTTAGAGCAGGGGTGGGCAAACTTTTTGACTCGAGGGCCACAATGGGTTCTTACACTGGACCGGAGGGCCGGAACCAAAGCAACCTGACCATGCTGGCACTCTCATCTTGGGCTGCTGGTGAAGGAGCAGAGGGGAGAGCAAGAGAAGCCTCCGCTCTTTCGGCTCCGAGGGCCGGACAGAACAGCTGAATGGGCCGGATCCGGCCCGCGGGCCGTAGTTTGCCTACGGCTATCTTAGAGGGTCAGAGCCTCGATGTCCTCACGGGGAAAAGGGGTCTAACGATGCGGGCACACCCCAGCAGGGCTGGCAGAGCACGTGGAGGGCTCTGTGCGTGTGACACGCTGTGACCCACGAGGTGCTGCTCCCTCGGGGGGGGGGGGAGGGGGACGAGTGTCCGCCTCCCAACCCCGGTCCAGGAGCCGAAGGCCCCCGCCTCCCCCTCCCTCCACGTGTGACACCGGCCGCGGAGGGTCCCCCCTCACCTGCCAGGCGGGCGTTGACCTTGTTGTGGCTGGACCACAGCCAGAGGACGGCGCTGTCCCGGCTGCCCACGCGCTGCATGGAGGCGGCAGCCATCTTCTCAAAGTGCCCGGCGCAGTCGCGGCAGCCGAAGAAGAAGCGGACGTAGCCCCGGATGGCCTGCAGGACCTCCTGGGCCTTGGCTGCGGGGAGAGGAGACGCCACTCACCGGGGGCCCTTCATCCGTCTGCCCGCCAGCCCCACCCCTGCCCTCCAGGGCCCACACGGCCGCCTCTGCCCAGAGACCCTCCACCCTCTGCCCACCCATCTCCATCCTGGACCTCTCCCCAGAACTCCAGACCCCACCGTCCACCTCTCCACTCAGATGTGTCTCCCGGGCACGGGCCATGAAGCCCACCTTCCCTGCCTCGCCCCTCCCCGTCCACTCCCCGTTCCCCACCCCCGCCTCCCGTCTGCCCATTCCCCGGCTCCTAGGACCACCGTCTGCCGTGGGTTCACACCCCACAACTCCGGGGTGCCCCCCGAGTCCTAGATCATGCCCGTGCTTCACCCGATCCATCACCGGGTGAAGCATAGTCCCATCAGCCCACCTTCAACACATCCCCAAGTCCGACCCGCTTCCTCCGCGGGCACACCCCCGGCTCTGGTCGGGCCCCCGCCGCCTCTCCTGGACTAACCAGGTCCGCCCACAGCTTCCGAATCGGCCGCCCTGCTGCCTGCCTCCCCCGCTGCAGCCCGCCCTCCGCCCAGGAGTCTTCCTCGGGCATTGGTCATGTGCATCGTGCCCTGCTTATGCTCCCCGGTGGGTTCTCAAAACGCTACACAGCGATCCCACACCCCGTGCCCACCTCCTCTCCTGCCTCTTCCTGCTGGCCACCACCCCGGCCTCCCTCTGGCGCCCCCTACAGGCCAGACTTGCGCTCTGCACCGCAGTCCCCGGCCGGTGTGACAGGCTGGCTGGCTCGTGTCCTCTAAAACCCCTGTGATGAGGTCCCAACTCCCGCCCTCACCCCGTGGCTGTGTTGGGACACAGGGTCTTTAGAGAGGCGATCACGTTAAGTGAGATCGCCGGGGTGTGTCCCGGCTGGGGTCCTTGTCAGAGAGGACCCCTGGGCGCAGCCACGCACACAGAGGCGACCACGTGAGGACACAGGGAGGGGAGGCCTCGGCGGACACAGGTCCTGCCAACACCTGCACCTGGGACGTCCAGCCTCCAGAACGGTGGGCAGTAAGTTTCTGTTGGTTAAGCCCCACCAGTGTGTTAACACTTGGTCGTGGCGGCCTAGCAAACCAATTCGGCCTAGAAGGTTCTCTGGCCGAAACCGGTTTGGCTCAGTGGTAGAGCGTCGGTCTGCAGACTGAAAGGTCCCGGGTTCGATTCCGGTCAAGGGCATGTACACTGGCTGCAGGCACAACCCCCGTAGGGAGTGTGCAGGAGGCGGCTGGTCGATGTTTCTCTCTCATCGATGTTTCTAGCTCTCTGTCTCTCTCCCTTCCTCTCTGTAAAGTATCAATAAAAAAATATATATATATTTTTTAGAAGGTTCTCTGTCCCAGGTGTCCCCCAGCTGCTCCCTGTCCCCATTCAGGCCTCAGCACAGGTCATCCCTGCCCGGAACAGCCTCCCCCAGCCCCCCCTAAACACAGCAGCCCCTCCCTGGGCCCTCTCGCACCCCACTTGGCTCGGTCCTCTCCACGGCACTCATCATCGTAACTGAATCGTCTGTCTGCTGTGCGTTTCCTGTCGTTGCCTGTCACTGGAATACTGTCCCCTGGAGACAGGGACCTCCACCGCGTACCCCGTGCCCGCCGCTGGAGCCGGCCCGGCACGCCGGGGGCATTCCGTCAACGCGGGCGGACCAGGGGCGGGCTGGCTGTGCCCGCGCCCGGCGGCCCCCCTAATGCCCTCGGTCTCTGTCGTCCTTCCTAGCTCAGCCCTGTTCTTCTGGAAAACACAACACGAGCGGGGCCCCCTGGAAGCGGAGTCGGAGCCGCCGGCCCCAGAGGAGCTGCCGGGCCCGTCTCAGGCCCCAGCTCTGGGGATGGGCTTAAAGCAGCACCATGTCTCAAAGACCTGCGTGCAAATGTGACAAAAAAAAAAAAAAAACCCACAACAAACAAAAGCAGAGCTATGACTGCTGTGCTGATGGCTGCCAGGCTGAAGACGAAAAACAGTCTTTACAATGAGCGTCTCTGTGGGCTGATCCGCACCAACAGAAATGCCTTCCTCCCCTGATGCAACTGCTCCCCTTCCCGTCCTCACAAATGCTCCCCAATCGGCACATGCTCGGGTTCCCGCCCGCATCAGTGCTTCCCAAATAGGCACTCTTTTCATCCTTTTTTAAGAAAAAAAAAGTCTCAAGTGCTTGTTGCCTCTCCCTTTGGCCTTTTATTTTTAGGGTTAACACAACTCACCCCGCCTACCCTTCCTGATGGGGGGAGCATTTCCCTTCTTTCTGAACATCCTTCTCCCCCTTGGCTGCTGGCCCTGGCACACTCCGCCTCCCACCTGTCCCACCGTCACCCAGAGAGGGACTGTCTCCTCCACCTCCGCCTCCTCCAGGCTGAGCCGGTCCCCCGGTAAACGTGGCCTGGCCTGGGCTGGGTGCCACCCTTTGGGGCGCTGAGTGGAGTGGGGAGTGAGGCCGTGGGTCTGCGGCTGCACAGTTTGGGGAGGGAGCAGGGCGGGAGGGGCGAGGCGTCCCCCAGCTTCCACCAGAAAAACGACTTTTCAGTGGGAAGCAATGAAACTGTCCAAAGCACATGCTACCAGCCACGTCATCGGTGAAACAGACACCGTTCTTTTCTTTACGGGAGGACAGAAGATAATGGAGCCACTCCTTTTTCACAAAGACTGAAAACGAAGCAAGCGTATGGCTCCGAGGAAGCCAGGAGAAGCCAGACGCCGGAGTTTGTGGGGCACGCCCGCCCCCCCATGGTCCCACCTGGCTGTGTCAGAACCGCCGAGAGCAGGCCCGCAGCCGGGAGCCAGCGGGGGCAGGACAGGGCCAGGCTGAGGCCGGGGTGGGAGGGGGGGCGTGGGGGGGGCCACAGGGGGCGGACTCACCTTTTTCCTGAGAGTGGTCCACGCTTTGCCGCGTGGCCTGCACGGTCAGGAAGTGGAAGAGGACCCACAGGGAGCAGGGGAAGCCCCGGAAGTGCGGCTCGCTCCCCTGGCAGCCGACCCAGTTCACCTTCTTGGCGATCACAACGCCCTAGGGGACACAGACGCTGAACGTGAGCGCACCCACGGAGAAGGGAAAGGGGGGCAGGGGGAAGAGAAGCTTCCAGGAGGCCGGAAGGTCTGCTCGCAGCCCTCAGAGCAATGCGCTCCCTCTCCCAGGCTGCCAGCTCGGGGGTGGGGGGGGCATTTCCCTTCCTGGGCCACGCCCGCCAAAAAGCTGAGACACAGCAAGTCACACACTCACTCTACTTCCAGCTTCTCCGCCTGTGAAACGAGGGGCTGGGCTGGAGGGTTACTGCCCAGCTCCGACACCCTCTGCCCTCTGCTGGCCGCCCGGCCCACCTTTGCAGTCAGCGGCGTGAGCTCAGAGAAGCCACGTGGAGCGCAGAGCGAGCAGCCCCGGGTGGGGTGCATGGAGGCCACAGAGGGCAGCAGTTAAAATCTGTCACAGCTGAAACCGGTTTGGCTCAGTGGATAGAGGTCCCAGGTTCGATTCCGATCAAGGGCATGTACCTTGGTTGCGGGCACATCCCCGGTAGGGGGGTGTGCAGGAGGCAGCTGGTCGATGTTTCTCTCTCATCGACGTTCCTAGCTCTCTCTCTCTCCCTTCCTCTCTGTAAAATATCAATAAAATGTATTAAAAAAGAAAATAAATATATAAAATCTGTCACAGCCGGTGTCTCACCGTCGCTTTCAAATCCCAACCCAACCCCTTAGGGGCTTGGACAAGTGAGCTCGCCTCAGGTTCCTCCATCTGCTAAATGGGGGGTGCTGTCCACCTTCCGTTAACAATGGGGGGATTACGCTTATGCACCTGAAGAGCTCCGTGGTCACGTATGAATTATTCACGGGAAGACCCCCCCAACCGAGATCACGGATCCCCTTCCCGAATGCACATGGGGAGGGGGTCAGAGGTCGGCGTCGCCCCTCGGCTCCCCCATTCCCAGAGGCGGGGAGAGGATCGTCCCCGCCGCCCACGCTCACCTCCTTCCTGTTTTCCAGGGCCGCCTGGAAGAAGCCGTAGGGGATTTTCTTCCTCTGCTGCCTCTGGAGCCAGTCGTTCACCGAGTGCAGGAAGTTCTGGACCAGGGGCTGGCCGGGGAAGTACTGGGGGGGAAGCAAGTGCGAGCTGGAGAGGGGGAACCATTCCCCGGGGGCCCCCGACCCCGGCCTGGGGGGTGAGGGTGGGGGCGGGGGGCAAAGTGTGCAGAGGCCGGAAAACATTCTGCCTGAGACACACACACACATGTGGCTCCTCACCGCCCCGGCTCTGCCCCCCCCCGGGGAGGGGAGGGGGAAGGGCGGGGGAGGCGCGAGGCCGGGGCTCCCGTGTGGACCCCTGACCGCACACTGCCGCCGAGGGGCAGAGGGCTGCGGGGACCCCCCTGGGAACCCCCCATGGGGGCAGCGGACTGGCCGAGGGACCGGCCGGCTGGCTGGGCGGGCGCGGCTGGCGCACAGCCTGTCATCTGTATTCCGCGGCTGCCAGCGGGGCGAGGCGGCCCACGGGCTCCTCGCCAAGATCCCAATCTCGGAGGCAACCACCAGTAGTCTCCGAGGAACGCGAAAAGCTGCTCCGACAAAAAAAGTCAGCGCAAATCTGATTAGTATCAGCACTTTTAAAGGCACAGGGACCCCGGGGAGGAGGACAGATGTGCGTGTGTGCGAGTGTGTGTGTGTGTGTGTGTGTGTGTGTGTGTGTGTGTGTGAGAGAGAGAGAGAGAGAGAGAGAGAGAGAGAGAGAGAGAGAGACAGGAAAACCTCCCCCTAATCTCATCAGCCCTCCTGGTCTGGGCCGGCCATCTCCGGCGGGAGAACCAGGAGGAATCCTGGGCACGGATTGACAGCCTCCAGTCCGCGTCCCTCCCTGCCCTCCGCCCGACATGGGCTTGGAGCCTGCGGCCCCCTGAGGCCGGGTGCAGGAGGAAGGACGGATGCAGGAGGAAGGACGGATGCAGGGAGGCCCCGCTCTGCTTCGAGCAGGGAAACCCTGGTGACCACGCGCCCCCCGGTGGCCGGTCCTGCACGCACACGCGTGAGAGCAGGGAGCGCCCAGCTCAGCGGGCCGAGAGGAGGCAGCGGGAGCACGGTGCACCCCTTCATGCTCCGGGGGCCCCGTGCACGTGGGGGGGGGGTGAGGGCACGGGCTGGGTGACACGTGGGTGCACGTCTCAGCTCGGCCGCCCACGGGCGGGAGGGCCTGGGACAGGGGCTTTCCTCCCCTGGGCCTTCATCCCTCTCTGAGACGGGTTTTGCTATGAGATCGACACAAAGAGCACTGCGCAGAGACGGCACCCTGTCCGAGCTCACGAAACGGCAGCCGCGGTTACTGTCACTGCAGGCAGGGCCGAAATACTGGAAATACTCTGTCTCCGGGGGTGTCCACGGGGGGTGTGGGCCGGCTCATATGGGTCCCCTCTGCTCTCAGTCCTGCACAGCCCGCTCCCTCTGGGCCGCGGGCAGCCTGTCCTCTCTGAGCCCTGGCTTCGGAGGGAGGGCCCTTCAGCCCAAACTCATTCCCAGCGCCTGCCGCCGAGGGCGGGCGCTCCTCTGGGGCCCTGGAGAGGGCGCTGGTGAGGCCTCTGCCGACTCAGCATTTCCCGGGCCCCTGCTCCCCTCCCTCTGGCTGCCAGCAGTCCCCCTGGGGCCAAACGGGACTTCCATTTCCCTGGTCGGTTCTTGGTGGAGGACCGGACTGGGGGTGAGGGGTGCTCTGCTCTTTCTGAGCGACGCCCACGAGGCACCCTGGGTGTCAGAGCCGGACTGCTGACCCGGCACCCCCCGCCCTGGGTGCAGGTCTGAGCGTCTGGGTGCAGGTCTGCGGGCGCACACAGACCCACCCGGGCGTCCTGCCTCCGGTCCCCTGGGCCAGCCGCCCCAGGCCTCGGCGACCGGCGGACGGCGCGGCTCCAGGGCCTCGGAGGACCGGCCCCCGCTAGCAGAGCGGGCTGGAGGCCGGGGCTCAGCGTGGGGGCCTCGGGCAGGGCCACGCGTCATCTCTTGCCCGGGACAGCGGCAGCCCTGGGGTGAGCGCCGGCGCCCTCACGGCACTCCGTGCGATCGCACACGCGCGTGACTAAGCCAAGTGAGCGGAAGGCCGGGCTGGCCGGGTGGGCAGAGGGGCCCGACTGGCAGGGGGTTCCCGAGGGAGAGGTGCAGGTCCCTCCCAGAGGGGACAGCCCCGGCTGCCCGCAGACCTGCCCGGGCTGCCCGCCGACCTGCCCCGGCTGCCCGCCGACCTGCCCCGCAGCCCGCAGACCTGCCCCCGGCTGCCCGCCGACCTGCCCCGGCTGCCCGCCGACCTGCCCCGGCTGCCCGCAGACCTGCCCCGGCTGCCCGCAGACCTGCCCCGGCTGCCCGCAGACCTGCCCCGGCTGCCCGCAGACCTGCCCCGGCTGCCCGCAGACCTGCCCCGGCAGCTCAGACCCGGCACCCAGGGCGGGGGCGGGGGGTGCTGAGTCAGCGGCCAGGCTCTGAGGGGGACCGGAGCCCCGATCTGACTCAGCACCCTCAGCGGCCAGAGCCAGGGGTGGGAGCAGGGCACGTGGCAGATCCGGGGCCAGAGGGGACCAGGGGGGACCCAGGGAGGGAGCAGCAGGCAGGTGCACAGGGAGGAGGCGGCCCACATCCCACCTGCACGGGAGCTAGGAGCGGACTGCTCAGGTCACACCCCGCCACCCCTGCTCCTGCCCGGGAGGGGAGAGGCCTCGGGCGAGGCTCTCGGCATCCTGGGCCCTCTAACCGGGGGCAGTGCCCTCCCCGCTGCAGCCCAGTGAGGAGGAGGAGGAAACACACCAGGCCCTCCGGTTGCAGGCTCGTAGCAGCCGCCTTCCAGGGGTGGCCTCGTGGACAGGAAGGCCCGGCGAGGGCCTGGCACCTGGGCCAGGCTCTGCTCAGTGACAGGCGAGCCAGAGGCCTCCCCGCCTCTCTGCGGCGCCCACGGGTCCTGCCTCCCAGTGACGGCGGCAGGCGGGGAGAGGCCGTGCTCCAGGGCTACCCCCGACACTCCGGGAAACCCCCGACCCCTGGGCCGGCTCGCCCCGGCCCCCTGCCCGGGGCTGTGCCCGGCCACATGGGCTGGTGGGCGCGGCTGAGGGTGGCCTATGACAGCCGTGGCTCCGAGGTCCGGCCGGAGGGCGGGGCCGGGCTGCGGGCGCATGGAGCCCCCGGGAGCCGCTCACCTGTGCCAGGACCGCCATGAACCTCCTCAGGGCCACCAGGCGCTGCCCCTCCAGGAGGGAGAACTTGCCCACTTCCACCCGCAGGATGTAGTGCAGCGCGGACTCCAGGTCGGCCATGTAGATCTTGGAGCTGAGGATGGGGGGGGGGGGGGGCAGAGAGAGAGAGGGGGGTGTTCACCACACCGCCGGGCACCCAGCCCTCTCTCCACACCGCTGCCGGGCGGGAAGCTGGTTTGTGGGCCACGGATGACCTTTCCAGGCCGATTCTACTTGTTTGTGTGTTTTTTTAAAATATATATTTTATGGATTTTTTTTTTTTTTACAGAGAGGAAGAGAGAGGGATAGTTAGGAACAACGATGAGAGAGGAACATCCATCAGCTGCCTCCTACACACCTCTTACCAGGAATGTGCCTGCAACCAAGGTACATGCCCTTGACCGGAATTGAACCCGGGACCTTTCAGTCCGCAGGCCGACGCTCTATCCACTGAGCCAAACCGGTTTCGGCCGATTGCACTTGTTTTTAAATAGAGTTAAGCTTAAGGAACGTGGGTATTGGGGAGCAATGAAATGCTGCTGCTCACACGTAGGGCTCCCCTGGGCCTGGCCGGCAGCGGGGGAACCCCCCCCCCCGAGGGCCGAGGGGCCGAGGGGTCGGGGCTAGGACGGCGTGTGCGCACCCCACGACGAGGACCAGAGCGGGGCACGCAGGGGCATCTGGGAGCGGAGGGAGGCGGGGTGTGGGGAGGGAGGGCGAGGAACACGGAGGCCTTACCGGTCGGCGACTTTCCACGCGGTGGGAGCCACCGTGTTGGAAGTGATTGGCGGCACGGTGGTGTGGGCGGCCCCCCGAGTGGCCCCCGCAAACCTCTGCAGGTAGGCCGTGTAGAAGGACCGGGACTCCATGAGCCTGCGGGAGAGCGCCGGGCGGTGAGCAGACCCGCGGAGCCCGGAGCTAATGCCAGGCAGGGGGCACGGGGCAGAACGTTCACAGAGGGGCATCTGGGCTCGGCTCAGCCTCAGCCAGTGCGGGCACAGCGGGCACAGCGGGCACCCGCCTCCCTGGGCCTCCCTGTGCCTCCGGCCCACCGCTCAGGGGGGACAAGTCCTGAGGGGCAGAGGGGCCGGGTCCTGCCTGGTGACGGGACGACACCTCCCCCCAAGACCTGAGGCACAAAGGGGCTGTGTGAGGGGACCCCGGGAGCTGTGTGAGGGGACCCCGGGAGCTGTGTGAGGGGACCCGGGAGCTGTGAGAGGGGACCCGGGAGCTGTGTGAGGGGACCCAGGAGCTGTGAGAGGGGATGAGCTGTGTGAGGGGACCCCGGGAGCTGTGAGAGGGGACCCAGGAGCTTTGTGAGGGGAGGAGCTGTGTGAGGGGACCCCGGGGGCTGTATGAGGGGACCCCGGAGCTGTGTGAGGGGATGAGCTGTGAGAGGGGACCCGGGAGCTGTGTGAGGGGACCCTGGGAGCTGTGGGAGGGGACCCCGGGAGCTGTGAGAGGGGACCCGGGAGCTGTGTGAGGGGAGGAGCTGTGAGAGGGGATGAGCTGTGTGAGGGGACCCGGGAGCTGTGAGAGGGGACCCCGGGAGCTGTGGGAGGGGACCCGGGAGCTGTGAGAGGGGACCCCGGGGAGCTGTGAGAGGGGGCCCGGGAGCTGTGTGAGGGGAGGAGCTGTGAGAGGGGATGAGCTGTGTGAGGGGACCCGGGAGCTGTGAGAGGGGACCCCGGGAGCTGTGGGAGGGGACCCGGGAGCTGTGAGAGGGGACCCCGGGGAGCTGTGAGAGGGGGCCCCGGGGAGCTGTGAGAGGGGACCCCGGGAGCTGTGAGAGGGGACCCCGGGAGCTGTGAGAGGGGACCCCGGGAGCTGTGTGAGGGACCCCGGGAGCTGTGTGAGGGGGTGAGCTGTGAGAGGGGGCCCCGGGGAGCTGGCACCGGGAAGCATCGCTCTCCACTCCGCTGGCCCAGCCGGCGGGTATCAATGAGCAGATGGCTCGGAAGCAGCGTCGTCACAAACAATTTTCCCCTCCACCAGCTCCCGGGGAGGAACAATGCCCTCTGCCCGCCAGGATGGGAGCTTCTGGGCCTGCGCAGAGGAGCCCCCCTGTCCCCCGGGACGCCGTGCCTCCCCCGTCCCACCCCCACCGCCGGGCGCTCCCACACGCCGGCCCAGCTGCCAGCGGCACGTGGCCGCCCTCGGCCCGGCGCAGGGTGGCACCCAGGGCCCGGAGGGACAGCTCACCGGGCACCCCAGCGAGCCTCGGCCCCGGCCCTCCCCGAGCTCCCGCTGGCAGGGCCAGGCTGACATCAATCACGCCGGGGAGGGCGCCGAGGCACCATCTGGCGCCATTTACCAGCCGATCAGCGCGGGAGCCCGACAGGGGCTGCGGGTGGCCCGATTGTTCTCTCTCGGCATTTTGGAACTGCCTATTGTCTGGCTCCTAATGAACTTTTCTGCAATTAGGAAGCCAAAGGGAGGGAGGGTCAGCCCTACTGGAGTGCCTGCCAGGCCCGCCACAGCCTGCCAGCGCGTCTGTCTGGGCAGAGGCGGGGGGACAGGGGCAGGGCTGCGGCGGGGAGGGTGCCAGGGGCCGGACGCCTGGGCTGGGGTCCGAGGACGGCCCTCTGGCTGCGGAGACACCGACCCACCCCCACGGGCAGACGCCGGCTTCTCCTGTGGAGGGCGCTTCTCGCCTGCCCGTGGGCTGCTCGGAAGATTCCCCGGGGGGAGCTGTCAGCCCCTGAGAAAGGCCGGCAGGCTCTCGGCTGGCTCTCGGGGCAGGAAGAAGGGGTGGGCACAGGGAGGGAGGGGACGGGGCAGGAAGGCCACACTCACACGGGCGCCCGGGAGGCAGAGCCGTTCCGGAACAGCAGGTAGCAGGACGGGAAGTCGGTGACACCGAACTGGCTCACCACGTCGGCCTCCGAGCTGAGGACACGGCGCACGGCGATGCCCTGGCGCTGGGACAGGTCCAGGATCACCTGCGGGGGCGGGAAGGGCCGTCAGGCACCTGGGGGCCGCGCTGCGGGCAGAGGGGGCCCCGGTGCCTCCCCCATGGCTGGCGGCTCCGGCCACGCCACACCTTTCCCACGACAGGCCACGGGGATGAGTGAGCGTCCCCGGCCACCGGCCAGATCCACGCCCCAGGGAACAAGAGCCAAACCAGGGGTGGGCAAACTTTCTGACTCGAGGGCCACCGTGGGTCCTTCAACTGGACCGGAGGGCCGGAACAAAAGCAACCTGACCATGCTGGCACTCTCATCTTGGGCTGCTGGTGAAGGAGCGGAGGGGAGAGCAAGAGAACCCTCTGCTCTTTCGGCTCCGCGGGCCGGACAGAACAGCCGAATGGGCCGTAGTTTGGCCACGGCTGAGCCAAACCCTGCCTACGGAAGGGGCCTGGGTCTGCGCACACTGCACGCCACGCACCCCGAACCCCCCAGGACAGCCCCAATTTAACACCAGCTTCTTCCCCCTGAAAGCAACCCGTAAAGGGCAACACGGAACGTGGGCTCATTTTTACGCTTGCCCTCTAACCACGTTCCAAGTCAGAAAAACATACCGAGTCCGCCGTGACGGCTTTATCTTTAGAAGGAAGTAGGAAGGGCCGAAACCGGTTTGGCTCAGTGGATAGAGCGTCGGTCTGCGGACTGAAAGGTCCCAGGTTCGATTCTGGTCAGGGGCATGTACCTTGGTGGCGGGCACATCCCCAGTAGGGGGTGTGCAAAAGGCAGCTGGTCGATGTTTCTCTCTCATCAATGTTTCTAGCTCTCTATCTCTCTCCCTTCCTCTCTGTAAAATATCAATAAAATATATTTTTTTAAACAAAGAAGTAGGAAGGGGAAGGGATATTAGTGAGCGTCTGCTGGGCACGTGTTCCGTGCTGTACCCAGGCCGCTCCGTGTAGTCTTTACAGTGTCACCACGCAGCAGGGCCGGCCAGCAGACCAGCTGCCTGGGGTGGAACCCTGGCCCCGCTGCTTAAACCTCCCCCTGACTCAGTTTCCTGACCTGCAGAATTATAACAGCAACACCAACGTGAGAGAACTGGATGGGTTAATTTTACAAGCGTGCTCGTGACGATGACTAGCAAACAGTAGGTGCTGCAAGCATTCATTTAAAAAAAAAAAAAAAAAGAGCCGAAACCGGTTTGGCTCAGTGGAGAGAGTGTCGGCGGCCTACAGACTCAAAAGTCACGGGTTTGATTCCGGTCAAGGGCATGAACCTTGGTTGCGGGCACGTCCCCACTGGGGGGTTGTGCAGGAGGCAGCTGGTCGATGTGCCTCTCTCATCTGTGTTTCTAACTATCTCCCTTCCTCTCTGTGGAAAATCAGTAATATATATATTTTTTTAAAAAGGAAAAAAAAGCTATTGTAGATGAAGAATCGGAGGCTCCGGGGTGAACCCGAGTTTCCAGGTGGCCCAGCCAGTGAGCGCCATCGGGCTGCAGAGCCTGCGCCCGCCCCCTGCTGCCTCCCAGACGGGTAACCGTCCCGAGAACCTCTGCATGGCCAGCTGCAGGGGCCTGTTCCTGGCTCCGCTGGGGACGAGGGAGAGAGGGAGGAGAGCTGATCCCCGTGAACACGTATCCATCACCTGTATGTGACAGCATGAGCCTGGCCTGGCCCGGGACCCCGGGAGGGCCGGGCACGTCTCCACACAGCTCCCGGGCCTCCCTTCTCAGGGCGGAGGGCCTGCAGACCCCACTCCGTGCCAACCACTCACCCGGGCCCTTTTCCTCAACGTCCTCGGCTGACGTTGCCCACCATCCTCTGAAGAGCGGCAACGACCGCTGCCTTACCCACAGGGAGGTGAGGCCCAGAGACACAGAGCAACTGGATCGAGACACAGCACGCAAGGGACGGAGCGGAACTGCAAGCCTGCCTGTGCGGGGACCCCGCTTCCTCAGGAAGGGCTGCATGATCTCTGAGGTTACCCCCCCCCCCCAATACATGTCACTCCAATTCTACGGGATGAGAGGAGGGCCAGTGTGGAGACGACACGGGCCCCGGAGGCAAGCCGAGCCGGTTCAAAAGGCCCCGTGCTGTGAAGTCAACGGTTGTGTGACCTTCGGCACGGCACATGCTCGTCACTGTTAATCGGGAAGATGAGTGACTGTGTGTGCCAGCGAGCCAAGCCGGCGCGCAACCAACGGCAGGTCTCATCGGGTTTTGTTCCGATGAAACCGTAACTAGACTTAACGGTGATGGCTTAAAAAATGTACACAAATGTCCAATCACTGTGCGGCACACCCAAAGCTAACGTAATATTGCACGTTGATTACAACTTCGATTAAAAAAAGAAAAAGATATGTACAAAGGTTTTAAACCACAAAGACCCGGCTCCTGCACTTCCCGTTTCCCCCAGCAGGGGTCAGGCCAGCGCTGGGTTCATAAAGTGATCACGCACGAGACCCAACAATTTGGGGGGGACAGCCCTGCTCCTAGACTCACGGGGCTCCCCCGAAAGGGCTCTCCAGGAGCTACGAAGACCCCCGAGGGCAGCTCACCTCTCTCCCCAGGTAGGAGCCTTCCTTTTCAAAGATCAGGGCCAGGTAATCTTCGTCGTTTCTTGCAAAGAACCCGTTAATCTCCTCCAGCCTGCAAGAGAGGAGGCCGGCAGTCACTCCGCAGCTGGTGGGACTGACGCCGACGAGCTGGTGACACCAGCGGACACTGGGCTGCAAATACAGCCACACCAGCCTCCTGGACTCAAGACTTCCTGGAGGTCACTCACACACACACACACACACACACACACACACACACCTGTGCTCCAGGGCGGGGAGGGTACACCAAATCCTTTCACCAAGGACAGTGCCCCTTACCGAACCCTGGTTCTTCATCCCACCCAGCTGGTAGATCTGCTTTGCCATCCTCTCTTTACGAGTCAGGAGGGAGTGGGGGTGGTCTGGGAGGAGGGCTGGGAAGGGACACCTGGAGGCCAGTTGTCTCTATGTTCTGGGTAAGGTCCAGGCTTAGTGAACGTGGGCTCTGTTGGCTCCCTAAGACCGTGGTCGGCAAACTTCGGCTCCCGAGCTACATGCGGCTCTTTGGCCCCTTGAGTGTGGCTCTTCCACAAAATACCACGGCCTGGGCGAGTCTATTTTGAAGAAGCAACGTTAGAAGTTTAAGTTTTTTTGTGTGTGTTTTTTTAAAATATATATTTTATTGATTTTTTTTCAGAGAAGAAGAGAGTTAGAAATATCGATGAGAGAGAATCATCGATCAGCTGCCTCTTGTACACCCCTCACTGGGGATGTGCCCGAAACCAAGGTACATGCCCTTGACTGGAATCGAACCCGGGACCTTTCAGTCCGCAGGCCGACGCTCTATCCACTGAGCCAAACCGGTTTCGGCAGAAGAAGTTTAAGTTTAAAAAATTTGGCTCCCAAAAGAAATTTCAACCATTGTACTGCGGATATTTGGTTCTGTTGACTGATGAGTTTGCCGACCACTGTCCTAGGAGACGGGCGATCAGTGTCTACCATAGATGGGCCTTAACCTGGGGCAAAGCACTACCCCCGGGGGATTCGCTCCTTCCTCTCCTGGAGAAGGCAGACGAAAGGAACCCAAGAACCGGAAAGTCCTCGGCCCAGGAGCCGCCGACGCTATCTAACCCAGCCTCCTCGGTTTGAGGTGAGGAAACTGGGCGTGGGTGGAGATTAATGAGGTGGCACATTTTAGTGTGTCCCCAGATCGGAGGAATAAGCTACCGGTGGCTTTCATAACTCGAAGTTCAACAGAAAAGACAAAAAAAAATGACTTGTGTCCTAGCTCCGGGGAAAAAAGGGCAGATCATCATCACACGTGCCCGAGAGGCCGCAGGCGAGATGCAGGTGAGATGCAGGTGACATGGCCTGCGTCTCCCTTCTACCCACAGCCTGACCCCCGGCTCCCACCACCCTCCCACCCCTGGGCCGGTGGTGCTGGCCCACCCTGCCCCGAGCCCGCCCCGAACCCAGTACCCAGTGGGCTCCAGCGGAGGACAGGCAGGGGGCCACGTGGCACTGTGGGTCTCCAGGGCGTCGATAAGCCGCTCCCGCAGCGTCTGCATGTCCGCGCCAGACACTGCGGACGAAGACGGACACGGGAGGGTCGTGAGGAGAGCGGGGGGGGGGGGGGGGGGCCCAGCGTCACCCCCAGAAACAAAGGGACCAGGAAGAGCGGCGCGGGTCAGGCCTGCTCTGTGCTCACGGCCCTGCGCTGCGTGAGGGGACCCCTCTCTCGGGGGGCAGGGAAGAGTCCTCGGACCCGAGTCCCTCCTGTCGGGCCCCCACCTCTGATGCCAACCCCTGACCTGTAGGGTGATCCTGGGGACGTGGGGCCCTCCCCGCCCCCGGACCCTGGATGGACCCACATGGAAGGGCGTGCCAGCCGCTCTGCTCGAAGGCACCTCCCGCTGGGCGGGCAGTGGGAGAACACACACACACACACACACACACACACACACACACACACACGGCTCTCCGCCGGGGCCTCCCTCTGCGGGCCTGGCCGCCTTCTGCCCAGCGGAAGCCCCGAGCAGAGGGCGGCAGGAGGGAGGCCGCCGGCAGCCCCGACACCCACCTGCCAGCGTCGCTCCCGGGCCGCTCTTGGAGAAGGCCTTGAAGAACTGGAAACAAACACACGGGCAGTCAGGGGGGGAGGGGGGGGTGCCTCGTGGCGCTGCGCTCCTTGGCTCCGGGCAAAGACCGGAGCTGGCGAGCGCCCGAGTCTGCACGTGGAAAAGCCGATGGAGCTGGACTTGGAGTCCACCACCATGACCCCCACCCCCCACCTTCCGTCCTCCCATCCAACCCCTGACCCACAGCCCCTAACCCACAGCCCGACCCCTGACCCACAGCCCGGCCCCTGACCCACAGCCCGACCCCTGACCCTCAGCACGACCCCTGACCACAGCCCGACCCCTGACCCACAGCCCGACCCCTGACCTACAGCCCGACCCCTGACCCACAGCCTGACCCCTGACCCTCAGCACGACCCCCAACCCACAGCCCGACCCCTGACCCACAGCCCGACCCCTGACCCACAGTCCGACCCCTGACCCTCAGCCCGACCCCTGACCCACAGCCCGACCCCTGACCCTCAGCCCGACCCCTGACCCACAGCCCGACCCCTGACCCACAGCCCGACCCCTGACCCACAGCCCGACCCCTGACCCACAGCCCGAGACACTGAGGAGGCTGACGGCCACCCACACGCGGTGGACGGCCTCACCAAGCCCGGGAGCCAGCCCGAGCGGCCAGGAACGCGTGGGCACGAACGAGCGGGAAGACCTCGGCTGTTTCCCCTCGCAGACCCGCTGGAAACTGGGCGACGTGAGGCCAGACGCGCCCTGGGAGAGTCAGCCACCCTCGGGGTCCGCCCGCCCTGGTCCCTGGTCCCTGGTCCCTGGTCTCGGGAAAGGGGCTCGGAGGCCGCGGTCTCCGTCCTCCCCACCCCCGCCCCACGCCCGGCCCCCGGAGGCCGAGCCGGAGCCTCTGAAGAAACACGCCCACTGGACCCAGGGCTTTGCCCTTCTCCCGCGGACATGCCACTCCAGGCCCGCCTGTCACTCGGGTGAGAGGACACACAGGCGGAGGTTAGGGGCGGCCACGGTCCGGTGTCCCGGCAGCAGCCGCGGACTGCCGGGAAGGAGCCCGCGGGCCGGGAAGGGGACGTCCCCTGAGGTCCCTGACCCCGGGGCCGCGGGCGGGCACCTCTGACCTCCGCCCCCAGCGGAGCGGCCGCTGGCCTCGCCCCAGGCTGGTGCCCCCGGGTCTGCCACCCCCTGGCTGTGTGACCGCGGGCGATCATAAACCTCCCTGAACCGACGCCTCTTTAAAGCCAGGATGACACCATATACCTTGAAGAATGGCTGCGAGCCAAAACCGGGCTGGCTCAGTGGACAGAGCGTTGGCCTGCGGACTGGAAGGTCCCGAGTTCGATTCCGGTCAAGGGCATGTGCCTTGGCTGCAGGCACATCCCCAGGGGGAGGTGTGCAGGAGGCAGCTGGTGGATGATTCTCTCTCATCGACGTTTCTAACTCTCTGTCCCTCTCTCTTCCTCTCTGTAAAAAAAAATCAATAAAATATATATAGAAAAAAAAGAAAAGAATCAGCTGCATATGCAGGCTCTCTAATGGTGATCCTTGGGATTCTTGGCTCTGAAGCATTTCAAAAGAACTACTATTGTTCTTATTTAAAAAAAAAAAAAAAAAAAAAAGAACGCCATGAGGAGTGAGGGGTAACACCTCTAAAGAGCTTAGTGCAGTGCCTGGGAAATACGGTAAAGGGGTCACGAAATGCTATCGTTATCGTCGTCCTCATGGTCCCTCGTTCCCACCTCTTCCACACCAGGAACCACGGACCGCCTGGCCCTTGTGTGTAGGCAGAAAACGCAAATCCAGGCCACCTGCCCCGCGGAGGCTCGGAGAGGCGAGAAGCCGCCCCTCCCCCACCTGCAGCCTCCCTGCCCCCTGGGCCTCGCCTGGACCTCATGCCACTCCCGCCTTCGCCTCTGAGAGCGTTAGCGGGAATCCTCGCTCCGGGGGAGCGCCAGCCCTGGCACATGCCACGCACCGCTCCCCGACCCTAATGCTCCGCTCCCCAACCCTCACGGAGCTCGCTGCGGGGCCTGAGCTCATCTGCAGTGAACAGAGCCAGTGTCAGCCGAACCCTCGCTCTCGAAGGCGGCCACCGGAGCCGGGGGCTGTGAGGAAGACCCATAGGAGGGCACGGGCAGGCGCTCACAGGCCGACACGCTGTCTCTCTGTGGTGCGGGGCGCTCACCCAGCCACCCAGGGCTGATCCTCACCACGGAGGTTTCCCGGCGATGGCACCGCTCTACACTCAGCCAGGCCCGACCCCAGCTCGTTCCACGGGCAGGAGACACGGCGTTCCCGGGGCAGCAGCGGCATCTTCCGTGACGGCAAAGGAGCACAGCAACCTCCTCGCCAGCGGTGCCAGGCGTGGGTCAGACCGGGAGGCACTGCCTCCATTAAAGCAGCCGCCCTGACCTTCTGAAGGCCTAGCCGCGGGCGGGCGACGTGGAGTCAGACCTGGTTAGCGAGAGGGACTCCAGGGAAGGGCACCTCCTTCCGGCACCTCTGTGCTCCCCACACCGTGCTCCACCTCCCCGCCCCCCTCCCCCCGCCTTCCCTCTGTCCTCAGACCCTCCCATCCACCCAGGACCGCACAGGGCGGCTGAAGCTTCGCGGCCTGGGCCAGTCTATTCAGGGGAAGCGGTTCTAACGCCGAGCCACACCCAAGGGGCCGAAGAGCCGCGCACGTGGCTCGAGAGCCGCGGCTAATGGACTGACCAACTGCCCCAAGGCCTAATTCCGGTCTGACCGAGTCACTCCTGCAACCTCTCCCCTGACTCCTCGCCGCCAGTGAATAATGTCCAGCTCACCGCAGCCGAGCCCGCCCGCCCGAGCCTGGCCCCAGACTCAGCTCCCACGGCGCCCCCTTCCCTGCACGCCAGCTACAGCGCACTGCAGCCGAAACTCCCCTCTCGTCCCCCCGCCCCCCGCCTGCCCAGCTCCCTGACCCGGGCCAGGCCTGCCCACAGCCCCCCTGCGCTGGGCGCAGTGTCCGGGACGTGGAAGTTACCCCGAAGACATCGGTTCGGTTACACCGCGAGTCTCTGCCCTTTGATCACCGTGGAGGCTCACGTAAAAGTCGCGGTAAAATCTAGTCCGGGCACATTTTTCTCCTCTTATTAACTCGGCTGTGGGAGGCAGGCGCCCTACCCAAGGCACGCGGCGGCGGAGACGGGCAATTAGGGCTCCGGCGGCGAGGGCTCTTTCCCCGGGGGAGCACTCAGCCCCCCGCCCCTCTCCTCCCGTCCGCCGCCTCACACAGGAGCGTCTGTCTGTCTTCCTCGACCTCGAGCTGCTGGGAGACCCCCGCGTCCCCCCAGAGGCGGGAGTCCTGCTGGCACGGGGGACCAGCGGGCATCGGGCAGCCCCGGACCAGCCTAACCAGGAGCAACTGGCCGGTGGGGGCCAAGCAGGGCCCAGTAGGAAGCACGCTTTCTGGGGGTGCCCGTCGGGGGCACGGAGCCCAAGCGTTTAGAACAAGTCTTAGGAAACACAATGGGAGGACCCAGATAGAAGGCGACCAGACGTCCTGATTTTTAAACAATTTGTCCCGCGGCCCTCGGCGTTTTAAAGGAGTCCCGATTTTTGGAAAGAATGGATTTTTTTTTAATTTATATTTTATTGATTTTATTACAGAAAGGAAGGGAGAGGGATAGAGGGTTAGAGACATCGATGAGAGAGTCATCGACCAGCTGCCTCCTGCACACCCCCTACTGGGGATGTGCCTGCAACCAAGGTACATGCCCTTGACCAGAATAAAACCCGGGACCCTTCGGTCCGCAGGCCGATGCTCTATCCACTGAGCCAAACCGGTTTCGGCGGAAAGAATAGATTTTTAGCAATTTGTCCCGCGTCCCACGACGTTTTTAAAAAGTCCCGAAAATCAGGACTTTTTTAAAACACCGTGGGACGCGGGACAAATTGTTAAAAACCGGGATTGGCTGAAACCGGTTTGGCTCAGTGGTAGAGCGTTGGTCTGCGGACTGAAAGGTCCCGGGTTCGATTCCGGTCAAGGGCATGTACATTGGTTGCGGGCACATCCCCGGTGGGGGGTGTGCAGGAGGCAGCTGGTCGATGTTTCTCTCTCATGGACGTTTCTAGCTCTCTATCTCTCCCTCCCTTCCTTTCTGTAAAATATCAATAAAAAATTAAAAAACAAACAAACAAACAAAAAAACCGGGATTGTCCGGCCAGAAGCGGGATGTCTGGTCACCTTACCCAAATACCTTAAGGCGAGCCCGGAGGATCTGCAAGCGTAACCATTCCCGCGCTGTGGACAGTGAGGGGAGGAGCCGGCGGGAGGGCAGGGGGCCGCTGAGTGCGGGCCCTCTCCTTTCCCCGGACGGGGGCAGGTGGCACTGTTCTAGCCCTGCCCACCCCCTGACATCACACCCTCCAGCAAGAGCCACCTAAGGTAACAGCCCAGATGCCATCCGGCTGACGGACTGGCCGTCCTACCGACCGACCTCACGTCCGCACTCCCAGCCTTGAATGCCAGGACCGGCCACAACCGAGCTTCCCCGCTTCCCGGCCTGGCCTCAGCCCGGCGTGAGCCTCCGCTCCGGCCCGACCAGTCTTCTGGGCACACCACGGCCTTCCCACACAGGCCGGGCTCTCTCTCTCACCGCCCCCTGCCCACACGCCTCTCCCGGCGCCGCACACGGGAGCCCTCGAGTCACACGTGGCAGCAATCCGCGAGGTGGCTATTACCGCCCCACGTTTGCCGGCAGGGAAACTGAGGCCTGCGGCGGGGGCCTTCCCGGGTCACGTACGGTACGCGGTGGAGCCACGCCCGCGATCGCCTGGAACCTGGCAAAGGGGGGGGACCTCTGTCCTCTCCCACCCCGGTCTGCCGGCCCCCGTCCTCTCGATCCCACCGGGCCTCTGGCCACGGAGGGGGCGGCCCTGCGGCCGATGGCCAAGCCCTTTCCCCCAGGAGCCCCAGCCCCCCCCTCCCCCCGGGGCCACGCACCGCCCACAACCTGCTGGGAGCCGTCCCTCCCTGCACTTGTCTGAGGGGCCCGCCCGCAGCGCCAGGTGTTTGCCAAACAGGCTGGCCTGGTGGAAGCTCCCTGTTTGCTCACGGTGACAAAGGGCAGGAGGCAGGGGCGGGAGGCGGCGACACGTGGGACGGTGACCTACGTGTGGGCCCGTCCCCGACCCGCCAGGAACTCGCTCTACCCCTCTTCGCCCCGAGCCCTCCTCCCGGTGCCCTCGCCGCCCGGGAGGCAGGAGTGAGGGCGGCTCCCGGCCCCGGGGGCAGCAGACGGGCGACGGGCCTCTCTCTCTCTGGCCCTTCGTCGGCCTGCGCCTCTCTCTCTGGCACACACAGGCACCCCGCTCTCGCCCGCCGGCGCCTCTGCCGATCGATCGGGGATCTGTCGGAGTAGTGTTTCCCCGAAACGCAAACTGGCCGCCGGTAGTAAAGTCAATCGAGTGAGTCACAGCGTTTTTAACGAACAAACAGAACAAACAGCCCAGCCAGGGTGGCTCGAGGGCGGAGTATCGACCGCGAACCACACAGTTCAACTCCCGGTCAGCGCACATGCCCACGGCCAGGCTCTGGCCCCAACGGGGGGCATGTGGGAAGCAGCCAGTTGAGGATTCTCTCTCATCGCCGATGCTTCTCTCTCTCTCTCTCTCTCCCTCCCTCTCCTTTCTTCCTTGAAATCAGTAACAAATAAAAACACACACCACCGAAAGGATCCGTGTGTACAGCACTTAGAACACATCTGTTTCCGCCCGGTGTCTGGACGCCTCTGCTCGGGGTCTCAGAGCAGAGACCCCCCCGGGAGCTCGGCCCACGGGCGTCCTGAACCAGAGTCCCGAGCTCGGGGCACCAAAACTGGCCTCGGGCCCCCGGGGAGAGCCGGGGAGGCCACGCCACTGCCCCTGGGGCTCTTGGGAAATGGGCAGGTGACTGCCAGCCCGGCCACCCAGGTGCGGCGCGTGTGGAGGCAGGGGGAGGTCAGGCCTCGGCTGACACAGCCCGCTGGGCGGTTCGGGAGGTGATGAATCACCCGAGGCATCCATCCGGGATGCGTGTGCTGCGTGCGCTGCGTGCGCTGCGTGACCTGGGCAGGCACAGAGGGACGTTTCGACGTCCCGGCCGCCGCCTCCCCATCCCCGGAGCCCCGCCCCTCCCAGGCAGACGCAGGAAGCCCACGTGCCAGCCCCACGTGCCGGGCCCCACAGACCCCCCCCTCTGGCCTCGGTGCCAACGCCAGGCCTTCCCCGGGCTGAGGACCCACCGCCCCATCCCGGGAGCACTCCCTGCGGCCTCGCTGGCTCCCTCAGCTGCCACCCGGGCTCGGCAGGCGGGGAGCAGGGCGGCCGACCTCTCCCCCGGAGAAGCTGTCAATATTTTCAGTCCCCTATCTCGGGGCCAAGGACAGAGCACGGCCCTGCCGGGGAGATGTTTTCGCCAGAAAGGGCCGATGTCTGAGCCGTCTCTCTGCTGCCGCCCCTGGCGGACAGGCCCCGGAGCTGCTGGCTCACCCCGCCGTTCCCCAGACCGGCCTGGCCTCGGCTGGCTGGCCAGGCATCGGCCTTGACCCCCGTGGCCACCCCGCAGGGCGGACGGGAGCCCCGTGGCCGCAGGAACCTGGGCCCCGGGGAGCAGAAAGCGGCGGCGGCGGCGGCAGAGCCGGACCCCACTGCGATGTGGCCACGGGGGGTCAGAGCCGGAGCGATTCGGCCGGGCTGCGGCTCACGGCTCTGCTGGGAGCGCGAAGCCCCGAGCACAGGGAGCTGGTCCGGGGAAGACAGTGCCGGGCGGACAGCCTTGGTGCTGGGGGTCTCGGGCCTCCGGTGAGAGCCTCGGCGGACTGGGTTCGGGTGTTAGTGGCTGGCCGGTGGGCAAGGCCCTCGCCCCCGAGAGCCAGGGCCGTGGTGACGGTGCCAGGGCCGCGTGTGCGGGGTGTGCCACCGGCCTCGTGACCTGACGGGGATCCCTGCCACCCAAGGCGCCTTGGCATTGTGGGGTGAGGCCGCCCTGACAAGTCACCTCCCAGCTCCTGGGGTTCAGGGCGCTTGTCTGATGAGGAGGAGGCTTGCCCAGGTCTCTGGGGGCCACCTGAGTCGGATCCTGCCACGGACGAGTGTTTCTGGGGTTAGATCCGACCCCCAGAGCCGGGCGGTCAGGAGGGAGAGGAGCTGGGGGGAGGCCCCTGGGAGCTGGGAGCGCTCACCGGCCCGGGGGGTCATGTCTCCACAGCCGAAACCTGCCCCCCACCATGTCCCCCACACCCCCTTCCCTTATAAAGGGGACTTGCCAGCCTGCGTGAGCCTCTTTCTTTCCTGCCTCCTAACCCACGTCCCTTTCTGCCTCCCCGGTGTCTCAGCGGCTGGGATGTGAACAGACTGGGAGCCTCAGAGAGGCTCAGAGCCGGCAGCCGCTCCCCCTCCGGCCCCCTGGCCCCCGGCCCCCAGCCCCCCGGCCCCCGGCCCCCGGCCCGCTCCCCGCTCCACCCTGGCCACGCACCCGCACGGTCGGGAAGCCGGGGATGTCGAAGTCTCTGCAGACGGCGCTGTTGGTCTCGTCGGCACAGTCCAGGGCAGCGAGGTTCAGCGCCGGCCTCCAGTCTGAAAGGACGGAAACAGCCAGAGGAGGGCGAGGGGCTGGCACCTCGGCCGGCTCGCCTCCCCGGGCAGCACCCCGCCCCCGCCGGCCCCCAAGGCCCTGAGGAGAAAGGCCCCCTTCCTCGGGAAAGGCCCCCGGTACAGTCAGGTGAGGCATCTAGCAGCTTGTGCTGAGGACACAGAGAAACGGCACAAGCAGTGCTGTCTGTGACGGCAGCTGCGTCCCCCGAACTGGGGGCCAAGGGCAGGGGGCTAAAGGGGGGGGGGGGGCTGAAGGGAGATGGGGGGCTGAAGGGAGAGGGGGGCTGAAGGGAGATGGGGGGCTGAAGGGGAGGGCTGAAGGGAGATGGGGGGCTGAAGGGAGAGGGGGGCTGAAGGGGGGGCTGAAGGGAGATGGGGGGCTGAAGGGAGATGGGGGGGCTGAAGGAAGATGGGGGGCTGAAGGGAGATGGGGGCTGAAGGGGAGGGCTGAAGGGAGATGGGGGGGCTGAAGGGAGAGGGGGGCTGAAGGGGGGACTGAAGGGAGATGGGGGGCTGAAGGGGGGGGCTGAAGGGAGATGGGGGGCTGAAGGGAGAGGGGGGCTGAAGGAAGATGGGGGGCTGAAGGGAGAGGGGGGCTGAAGGGAGATGGGGGGGCTGAAGGGAGATGGGGGGCTGAGGGGGGGCTGAAGGGAGATGGGGGGCTGAAGGGAGATGGGGGGCTGAAGGGAGAGGGGGGCTGAAGGGAGATGGGGGGCTGAAGGGAGATGGGGGGCTGAAGGGAGATGGGGGGGGCTGAAGGGAGATGGGGGCTGAAGGGAGATGGCCTTGCAGGGAAAAGCCCCCCGCCGAGCTCCAGGCCCAGGAGGGCGGAGAACAAGCCTCGGGAAGCCTGACATTTCCCGGGGGGGGGAGGGGGGGGGACCCCGAGAGGCATTTTTCTGACCGGAGGAACTGGCACTGGGCCCGGCGCGGGCGGGCGGGCCACAAGGTGCGGGGCACCGGCTCCCCGCCAGAGAGGGAGGCAGGAAGCCCGGGGAGGGAGGAAGGGGGAGGCTCGGGGATCTGGGAGCCACGGGGGACGAGCCCCGAGGGCGGGGTCTGGAAGGAGCCGGCCCCAGGCCCCAGGCTGCCCGTCCCGGTGATTTCTGGGCAGAGAGAGCGAGGGCACCGTCCCGGGCCACAGCCCAGGAGACAAACTCACCCACCGGGCAGGCCTCAGAGCTCCGACTCAAGGTCAGGGTGCCCCTAAAACACCCACCAGCGTTCCCGTTTACTATGGGGAAGGACGAGGTGGGGACGGGCTGGTGACAGGCCGTCGGTTAGCGCGCCGGAGGAGGTTGGATCCCGGAGAGCTCTGCCCCGGGGACTGAGCATGGGCCTGGCAGGAGAGGGGGGGGGGACGGAGTGGAACCCTCACAGCCAGGCCAGGTTGCCGAGCAGCACGAGCAGCAGCGGGCCGGGACCCTCTGAGGGAGACCAGGCGGCTGGAGGAGAGGCCAGAGGGTCCTGGGAGCGCTTGCCTGGGGGGCGGGCTGACCCCACAGCACCTGCAGCCCCCGCTCTCTGGGCAGATGCAGGGATGAGGAGGAAGCTGCCTGGTGGCCCGTGCGCTCCCCACGGGGCCCTACCCCCCCCCCCTGGAGTACAAGGTGGGATGGGGTGGGGTGGGGTGGGGTGGGGTGGGGTGGGGTGGGGTGGGGAGTGGAGGGGTTGCCCAATACCCATGAAGTGCAAACTACTAATCCTTTCTAATAAAAGAGTGATATGCAAATTGACCGTCACTCCAACACCCAAAATGGCTGCCCCCATGGGGTCAAAGATCCTACCCCCATGTGGACACAAGATGGCCAGCAGGGGAGGGCAGTTGGGCAGGGACCAGGCCTGCAGGGGAGGGCAGTTATGGGTGATCAGGCTGGCAGGGGAGGGCAGTTGGGGGGGATCAGGCCTGCAGGGGAGGGCAGTTAGGGTCCAAGAGGCTGGCAGGGGAGCAGTTAGGCATCAATCAGGCTGGCAGGGGAGTGGTTAGGGGGTGATCAGGCTGGCAGGCAGAAGCGGTTAGGGGCAATCAGGAAGGCAGGCAGGCGAGCAGTTGGGAGCCATCCGTCCTGGACTGTGACTAAACGGGCAATCAGACATTCATGGATTGTGACTACTGGGATTGGTCCTAAACAGGCAGTCAGACATCTCTCGAAGGGTCCAGATTGGAGAGGGCTGGGCTGGGCTGGGACACACACACACACACACACACCATCCCATGCATGAATTTTGTGCACCGGGCCTCTAGTGTCTGAATAACATCCCGGAGAATCGTGGCTTTGCCAGGACATCGTACCTCACCCCGAACCCCGTCCCTTACGACGTCTGAAAAGTCTACGTCAGAAGGCACCGGCGCTCCCAAGAACAGGTCATGCCTGAGGGAGGAGCGTCGGGCTCACTTCCTGGAGACAGGCCAGGAGCAGGAAGAGGCAGGGCGCCTCGCTGACAGCGCGGACCCATCCCTCCCAGGAAGGCCTGGCAGCAGCTCGGCTGGTCCTTCTGCGGGGCCGGGCGGGAGGGCCTGGGGCCTGGAGGCAGGCCTGAAGCAACACCCTCTCCCTCCCGGTCCCTGCTGCACCCCCCCCCCCCCAACCCTCCCTTCCTTTCTTGCCGCAATCCACTCTTGGCACGGAAGCTTCTGGAATCCCGGCGGGAGGCGGTGAGGGGGGTGGGGGGGAAAGAGGGACCGTGTTTGGTGCACGTGTTTAGCAGAGGCAGGCGGGCCACGTCCTGACATGCCATCTCCCCAACCCCCGCTGCTCTTTGGGGAGCTCTCTCGGCTCCCCGGAACACGGGCTGGCATTTATCCAAGTCTCCGCGAGCCGGTGTGCACGCTTCGGCTCCGAGTCACCTGCTGAGCAGCCTGCACACGCCGGCCGCGCGCAGGGCAGCATCTCCGCGGCCCGGCCCCCGGACACTCTCCCCGCCGGGGGTTGGCGCCACTGGACGGGGCAGAGTCAGGCAGTCTGCCACACAGATCCAGGAACCCAGCCAGCCTCCGGGTCCCGTCCACCCTCCCTCCACGTCTCTCCTCATCCCCTCCCCATCCTGTGTGCTTCCCTCGCCTCACACTAACCCACCCTCCACGGCTACGGAGCTCCTGCGAGTTTCTCAGGGCAGACGCTGCCCTCACCAGCCCCCCAGCCCCCACGCGAGCCTTCCTCCCTGTCCATGTGCTGTGCCCTCTCCACTCGGGATTCTCCGGAGGAATTCTCCGATCGCCTCTAGCGGGAAACCTACAGCCCCAAGGCCATTCGCCACGAGTCCCCTGCCCACCGAGCCCCCTTCTTCCACTTCCCCCAAAGGGTGAGCTTTTCTTCCATGAACACTCACCCCCCACCTCACCCCCACCCCCACCCCCGTCCCAGGAAGAGCGGCCTTACAGGCCCAAGGCTCTGCGGGGGTGTCTGCCACATGCCTGCAAGCCTGTCCACCCCTAAATGTCTCTTCATTTCTGTAGCCCCACCGCCGAGCACACAGTAGGTGCCGAGGGAGGGCTCCCAGCTGCCCCGCGAACCTCAGTGTGCCCTCAGGTCGCCTGCAATCGCAGGAGGAGGAGCGGCCCGGGCACAGGGTTTCGCCCTGGGTCTCGGGAAAGAGCACGTGGGCCTTCATTCTGCCCCCACGGGGCCCCGGGAGGGGGGGGAGTGAGGCCACCCCCACGGCCAGCTGGGCAGTGAGGTCACGGCTCTGCTCACCGGGTTCGGGGAGCCCCACAGAAGAGGCCGCTGTTTTCAAAAGAGTCAGCAGGCGAATGAAACGTAAGGGCACAGCGGAGGGGCAATTCCGAAGCCTTCCCCCCGAGGGGGGGCGGGCAGGGTGACCAAGGACCACAGACTGCCCTGCTCCCTCCAAGAACACAAGACAGCATAGCATCCCTGGGGCCGGAGTCGGCGCCCGCCGCCCGCTGGGGCCCCAAGACTGAAGGGATGGGGGGCGGGGAGAAGAGAAGAGGAAGGCAGCGCTCAGTGAGCACCCAGGAGACACCCGGCGGCCCCACTCCTCCACGGCCACTGGAGGTGCTGCCCCCCCCCCCCCCACCCCGCTCTACAAGCCAGGACAGGGCCTGAGGCCTCCACCGGGGTCCGGACCGACCCCTGTGTCTTCCCCGTCTGCTCCACCACCACCTCCCGGGAGCGGGGGAGCGGCGGGCCAGCTCCGTGGTCGGGCTCCCTCCTCGCCGGTCTCTGTAGCTCACAGGGGGGCATCGCAGACGCGCTCTTACTTGGATGAGAATGATCGTGTGTGCCTGAGGGCTCACCATGTCACCATGGGCCTTCCTGGTCCGGTTTAACTACCCTTTGAGGAAAGTGGAGGTGTTTATCTCAGGCCTGCTTTCCTGGACTATGAAACAGAGGTTAGAATACCACGTCCCAGGCACACGACCAAGCAACGGGGAATCTGGGACCGGAACCCGGAAAGGGAGCCCAATGCTGGTCTCCAGAGGGCCCAGGACCGGACCGCACAGAGCGCTGCTCTGCTGGTTCCCTGCCAGGGGCTGGGGGGGGGGGGGGCAAGGGGGGGGCTGGTGGTAAGGACAGAGGAGGCCTGGGTGCGCCCAGCCCCCGGGCGGTCTTTGCCTCCTTCTCTTTAAGCCCGATTCCCTGTACCTCCCAGACACGCACCAGGGCCTCTTCTCACCTGCACCCGACCTGGGGCAGGGGGAGGGGAAGGGAAAGGGGGAGGCTGGGCCGGCGAGGGGCTGGGAGAGTCCTGGCTGGGGAATGTTTCTCAGGAATATCAATGTCAGCACCTCAGGGAGCCAGGATGCTGGAAGAATCTGGGCTGCACGAACCCCCGTGGGCTGACTCCTCATCCCTCTAAGTCAGGGGTGGGCAAACTTTTTGACTCGAGGGCCACCATGGGTTCTTAAACTGGACTGGAGGGCTGGAACAAAAGCAACCTGACCGTGCTGGCACTCTCATCTTGGGCTGCTGGTGAAGGAGCGGAGGGGAGAGCAAGAGAACCCTCCGCTCTTTCAGCTCCGCGGGCCGGATAGAACAGCCAAACGGGCCGGATCCGGACCTGGGGCCGTAGTTTTTGCCCAAGGCTGGTCTAGGAGCAGCACAGGAGGGGAAGGCCCTCCTCCGCGTGAAGCACTGCGCGCCGCTGTCACAGGCCCAGAGCCGGCGAAGGGGGCTTTTTATTTATTTATTTATTTTTTTTTTTGGAGATTTGAAGGGTTTTAGTGTCTCCCGTATTAATTCATTGGTATTGGGATATTCTACCACCATCAGACAAGGCAGCACACTGTATCTTTACATTTCTTTTTGGCTTTAGCTGTTTTTTTGTTTTTGTTTTTGTTTTTTGTTTTTAAATATATTTTTATTGGTTTTTTACAGAGAGGAAGAGAGAGGGACAAGAGAGTTAGAAACATCGATGAGAGAGAATCATCGATCAGCTGCCTCTTGCACACCCCTCACCAGAGATGTGCCCGCAGCCAAGGTGCATGCCCTTGACCGGAATAGAACCCGGGACCCTTCAGTCTGCAGGCCAGCCCTCTATCCACTGAGCCGAACCGGTTTTGGCGAGAGGGGCTTTGTAAAGTGGCAGGTGGCTTCAACACCATCGCCGGCAGGCCTGACACCACAAGGTCAGCAGAGTCAGCCCTGCTCCTGGGAAGGAAAAACCTCCAGGGGGAAAACCTCCCTGGCCAGGTCACCTCTCTCTGCCCCGCAGGCAGGAGAGGAAATGAGCTAATGCCTCGGGGACGCGTGGGGAGCACGCGTGACCCGGACAGCCGTGGACCTGGGGGGGTGGTGGCTGAAGGGGCACTCTGTGGTAAGGGGTGATGGGCTACTTCTGAGGTCCCACGCAATGTCCCCGCCCCACTCACAAGCCCCGGAAGGGGCACTGGGCCCAGGGTCACAAGACCAGCCCGGAGCGCTAACTGGCTGAGGAGGAGAGGAGCCCCACGCACCTCCTCCTCTCCGGGCCCGGGCTGGTGCCGCCCCACGCCCCCTCAGGCTCTGACGACCGTGTAGGTTGCTACGTGGCCAACACTCGGCGGGAAAGATGGCCGCGAGGCCCGTGGGTGGGAAGCAAGCCTGGGTGTCCACTGAGGCAGAGGCCAGACCCGCCGAGAGCCAGCCGGGTCGGGGGGTCAGACCCAGAGCCCCACCGGAGCGTCCAGGAATCGCCCTGACACGGGGAGCCGGCCAGGACTGTGAGGTCACCGCCTCGTCCCTTCCGCCCCGGGGCAGGCTCACGGGCAGTGAGGTCACGAGATGCTCAGCATACCTGCCCCAGCCCTCCCTCACACCCGGCGGGCACCCCGGTCTGAGTCAGGGGGAACCCCAGAGCCCGGTCGCTCACACTCACATGAGTCCCGTGAGGCTCATGCCACTGGCCTGCACGAGCATCTCGTGGGCTCTGCCCGTGGAGCGTGGAGGAGGGCTGGCCTGTGCCCTGGGAGAGAGAGGGGGGCAAACCAACTCTGCTCACCACCACTCAGACATGCGGTCTCACCCCCGCAGCTCTGCCCTGGCCACATCCTCCCCCTGGCCCTTCCTTCCTCCTCCCGCCATGCCTCCCCCCGCCCCGGCCCGAGCTCCAGGAAGTCAGGAAGAGCTGGGTTCAAGGGCCTCCTCCAGCATCCATGACAAAGGACAGCATCCACTGCTCAGACGGATTTGGGTAGACTGTGTCCTATTGGCCCGCCGAGGCCCCGAGCCAAGAGCCTGGCGTTGGGGGACTCATTCGTAACTGCCTGAATGAAGGCCGTTGGCGAGCAGGCAGCCAGCCTCCGGTGACTTTCCCCTTCCCCGCGTTCCTGCAACAAGAATGACTCAGCGCCCTGGCCCGTGTGGCTCAGCAGGTTGGAGCGTCGTCCTGGGTGGCAGGTTTGACTCCCAGTCAGGGTGTGTACAGGAAGCGACCAATCATGTTTCTCCCTCTCTCTCTCCTTCCCTCTCCCTCTAAAGCCAATTAAAAAAAGAAAGAAACTGTAACAGACACAGACAAGAGTCGGGGGAGGGCATGCGTGGGGGTGGGTGGTGGGAGGGCAATGGGGGCATGAGGACACATATGTGATACCTTAATCAATAAAGGGGGGGGGACCAGAGCACTGGATCTAGAGCCCACCCTAACTCAGGAAAAAAGAGAGAGAGAGAGAGAGAGAGAGAGAGAGAGAGAGAGAGAGAGAAATATTTTCTTATTTCATTAAATAGTCCAAAATACTCTTTGTCTAAAACAATTAGAATATCTGATGCTAAAGTAAAATTTTGTTTTAAGTTGTGGCATTTAAAACACTTGAGTGTACCGAAACCAGTTTGGCTCAGTGGTAGAGCGTCGGCCTGCGGACTGAAAGGTCCCGGGTTCGATTCTGGTCAAGGGCATGTACCTTGGTTGCGGGCACATCCCCAGTAGGGGATGTGCAAGAGGCAGCTGATAGATGATTCTCTCTCATCGATGTTTCTAACTCTCTATCTCTCTCTTCTCTGTAAAAAAAAATCAATAAAAATTTAGAATAAAATAAATAAAATAAAAATAGTGTTTTAAAAATAAATAAAAATAAAACACACATTATTTTTATAGTAACTGTTTTTTCCTTATTGTTCACAATGTCATTGACAAGTATCTAATGTCATGTTAGTTCAATTTGTTGTGAAAACGTTGCCTATATTAAAAGTTAAGTACTTGTAAAAATAAATAAACAAAATAAAAAAAAGAAGCCATGTCTTCAGGGAAGAATTTTTAAAACCTTTAAAAAGAAATGAGTGAGCGGGCAGCTTTTGGCCCATTTCAAACACCGCTCTTTCCTGGAGCCAGTTCTCCTGCCGCCGTGTGCAGTTCATGTCTCACAAACGCAATGCAAACTATGCTCTGTGCACAGAGGTCACTCAACAAATATTTGCCGAGGGATTAGCCGGTGAAGAGTAATGAAGGTCTGAAATAACACAGTCCATTCCCCAAACGTAGAGACAGGCGAGGGAGAGATGCTCCCGCCTACGAGAGTGAGGTGAGCCCGGTCCTCAGCGCTCTGAGAGAGAGAGAGAGAGCCTACCCGCAGGTCCCTGAAGAAATGAGCCCCAGCCAGTCCGATTGAATGCCTGAGGCCACTGGGCAGGGCCGCAGAATTCTTCTCCCCCGACTCCCCACAACCTTCCACAGTCTTGCTGCTCCTACCAAGGCAGTCACACCAGCGGCCGGGGCAGCGGCCAGGGGCCACCCCCCCCTGGCCCAGGGCGGTGTGAGAGCAGCCCTTCACTGGCCCGCAACCAAACTTTCTCAAAGACAAGGGGAGGGCCTCCCCAGGAAACACCACTGGCTCGGACGCTGCAGGTTCGGCCAGTGCCTCACTCCCGCCACTCGCAGGACACCCCACGGTCCACCCAACTCTCACCTCTACAGACCTCAACGCTCCCATTCTCCTTTCTTTACTGCTGCCCTCCCCACCCCCCTTTATTTTTAGGGACTGTCACTCCATGAACTGGGGAAAAAGACCCCTTTTGGAAGTGGCCACCCTGAGCCAGAAGTAATCCATTGGAAAAGTCTGGGTTGCAAGAGGCCGAACCCCTGAGACAGCTGGAAGTGAAGCCGTTTCAGGACAGGGGACTCTTCTAGACCAGCCGTGGGCAAACTACGGCCCGCGGGCCGGATCACGGCCCATTCGGCTGTTCCATCCGGCCCTCGGAGCCGAAAGAGCGGAGGGTTCTCTTGCTCTCCCCTCCGCTCCTTCCCCAGCAGCCCAAGATGAGAGTGCCAGCATGGTCAGGTTGCTTTTGTTCTGGCCCTCCGGTCCGGTGTAAGAACCCATGGTGGCCCTCGAGTCAAAAAGTTTGCCCACCCCTGTTCTCGGGTGAGTCCCTCTGCGGCCACAAACACCCACAGCCTCCGAGTGGAACCTGGCCTTAGGGCTGTGATGACGCTCGGCCCCACGACGGCTCCTAAGCCCCTGAGATCCCCTAAGGTGTTCCAATTCCCCGTTCGTTCGACATCCTCCCTCCCTCCTGCCCTACTCAGACGCGCTGACATCACTGACATGGTGTGAAGAGCGGCTGAGAAATGGCGCCTTCGGGTGATGGGGCCAGAGAGGCATGCAGGCGAGTGTCTACGTGTGAACGGGAGGTACGATGGCTTGTTGGTTCCTTTCAGAAATAACTTCCTGGGCAGCCACCGTCCAAGCTACCCAAGGAGGAGCTGGCCTGGGTTTGAAAACCATCTCCATGCGGGCTACCCGGCCACCAACGGGCCGGATCCGGCCCGAGGGCCGTAGTTTGCCCACGGCTGCCCTAGAAGAGTCCCCTGTCCTGAGAGGGCATCACTTCCAGCTGACTCAGGGGTTCGGCCTCTTGCAAACCCAGTGTATTTTTGAGTGTATTAAAAAAACACACCAACGGCATAGCAGGGGAACAGTGGGTCCAATTCTCCTCTTTCCAAGAGAGAGGCCCACAGTTTCCTAAGACGCCCACAGTCCGCATTCAACCACCATCAGTGGTGAGGCCCCAGCTTCACAGTCAGGAAGTAGCTCCGTTCAGAGGCGGCAAGTCAGAAGCAAATCACTGCCCCCACGCCACTCCCGCCCCCCACACCACCCGCGAGGCAGGTGTGTGACCCCACCGCGGTCTTTAAACCCTGGAAAGGAGGCTCGTGGAAAGGAAACCCAGAGAGATCGTCGGACATACAGTGAGCACTCCGTGAATAGGAGTTACTATCATCCCCGCGTTCCCTCTGCTCTAAGTCTTAAGCTTTCAAAAATGCTGACATTTCCATAGCGGAGTACACCTTCCGCTCCCTACACCTAGGGGGTCTTCTTACCGCTCTCCCCCTCGGGCTGTTCGTAAATGAATAGGGTTTCCCCCCAATGGATGGGGCTTTTCTAACCAAAGCAACGTGGCCGGAGTGGAGCAAGGGCCAGACACACACTAACCGGAGGCCTTCCTTCCTTCCTTCCTTCCTTCCTTCCTTCCTTCCTCAGTCAGGCCCCTGGGCCCACAAGGGTGAAACAGGAGGGTCAGAGGGGAGGGAGCGTGGCCCAGGGGGGGAGAGAGAAGAGAAGGATGAAGAGCTGGAGGCAGCAGGCCTGGCGCTGACACAGGAGAACTGCCCCCAAGGAACCAGCTGGGTCGGTCCACGACCCCTGGGGGGGGGGGACCAAGACGGAGGGGGGCCCAATGAGTGACAGTTCCTGCCCCCCCCCAGCCCGGACCCACAGCAGCCGGGGAGCCTGGCAGGGAGGCGACGCGGCTCCCGAGCCAGAGGACGGGCACTGCCACAGGCGGGCCACAGGGAGCCCGAAGGTGTCGCCGAGATGGAACAAAGGAGACGCGGCCGCAGGGATGGGGGCAGTCAGCCGGGAAGGCAGAGCGGGTCTGGGGGTGCAGGCCGAGAGGGGGGGGGAGGGAATGGGGGGGAGAGAAGCTCAGACAGGGGCCAGGGGAAGACGGAGAAGCCAGGGAGCCACCAGGAGCGGAGGGGTGGGAAGCCGGGGGAAGAGGGAGGGGCAGAGAGGAAGCGGGTCGAGGGGGAGGGCCCTCGGCGGGGCAGGTGGGTGGGTGGGTGGGGAGGGTCGGCCCCGGGGGCGCCCCTCGGGCCCCGGCCGCTCACCTTTGACGTCGTTGGCCAGCGCCTTCCACGTCGGGGCGAAGGCGATGCAGTGGCCGCACCAGGACGCGAAGAACTCCACGGCCCAGGCGCTGCGCGAGTCGTGCACGGCGCCGCGCACCGAGTCCGCCTGCAGCAGCGTCAGCGGGTCGGACGGCGAGTAGAGCGCCGAGCGCGGGGCCGCGCCAGCGCCCGGCAGCGCCAGCAGCGCCAGCAGCGCCGGCAGCGCCAGCCGCAGCGGCGGCGGCGGCCCCGATCCGCGGCCGCACCAGCCCATCCTCCGCGCTGCGCCCACCACCGCGCGCAAGTTTCGGATGAGTTGGTGCGCGCGCGGGCGCCGCCTCACCCCCGGCCTCCGTCCCGGGGGAGGAGCGACCGGCCCCGCCCCGCGCCCCGAGGCCCCGCCCCGTGCCCCGCAGTCCCGCCCCGCGCGCCCGAAGCCCCGCCCCGTGCCCCGCAGTCCCGCCCCGCGCTCCGTAGCCCCGCCCCGTGCCCCGTAGTTCCGCCCGCGCTTCGTAGCCCTGCCCCCCCGATCCCCGTAGCCCCGCCCCTCCCGCGGCGGGGGCGGGGCCGGCGGACCCACGTGCCGGAGCCCCGACTGGACCGCGAGCGCCCCCTTCCCGGTTTCCCGAGGCCTTGGAAGCTGGGCCTTGGATCCAAGGAAGCGGGAGCGCAGCCCAGGCCCCGGAGCCCTCTCATCCCCAAATGGAAGGAGCGGGGATCAGAAGTGTCCACGCCCCAACCGGTTTGGCTCAGCGGGTAGAGCTGAGGTAGAGCCTGCAGACTGAAGGGTCCCAGGTTCGATTCCGGTCCAGGGCGTGTGCCTTCGTTTGTGGGAGGTGTGCAGGAGGCAGCGGATCGGTGATTCTCTCTCTCATCGATGTTTCTAACTCTCTGTCCCTCTCCCTTCCTCTCTGCAAACAATCAATAAAATAGGGGTCCACACCGCCTGAGGCCCGGACCACTCAGCTCTTTCCCATACGCCAAGGGGCCTGCAGCTTCCCTGACTGTGCATCCTGGACCCTGTGACATCCCTGTCTGCACATCCGTCCATGCCTCCTGCACAGAGCCGCTCCTGTGGGGGGGGGGGGGGGGGGGGAGTCTAGAAGCTGGCCTGGCGGTCCGGGGGCAGTGAGTCCTAGGGTCTTGGGAACCACAGTATGATCTGAGAAGTGAGGAGCAGGAGCTTGGGGGTGAGGGGGGATGGAGGAGCACATCCCTTAGCCCATGAGTTTCTTGCTCTTTGAAAAGGGGCCTGGTTGGAAGAAGGGCAGAAGGCTCAGAACCAAAGACCCGAATGCAGTGTCGGAGGAAGCCTCGTGGCAATATGGGATGAGGGAGCTCCCCGGGGGAGAAATCTGGAGGTTGGGGCTTTTGTTGCCTTCGTGTGATCCTCTTCTCTCTGTAACTCCACCAAGAAATTACATGCTGACCGGATGGAGTGTTAGTACCTCCCCAGCTCCTCCCGCCAGCTCCAGATACCGGGTACCTCGTCCCTCACTTCTGGCAGCCACGGAGAGCAGGCCTGGCCCAGGGTTATCCGGATAGAAGGTTCTCTCCTAATCTTGGATTCCAGGGGCTGGAAGGATTCCAGCGGCCGGATCAGGTGCCAGTAACAGTCAAACGTCTTCATTGTTAAGCAGTAGCTCTCTCCCCCGAGGGCCAGATAATTAAGGCGACAATGTCAGCTAAGCACGGCCTGAGACAGACACCCTGGACGAGTACACAAAGAGGTGCTTGTTCACCCATCTGTTTCGGCGTCAGAAACGGAAAGGAATGCAAACTCCTCGAGTAGATTAGCAGTCCTTTCTCAGCGACGGGGGCCAAAGAAACCGAGAGCTCTAACTGCTGGGGTTCCCATCCCTGGGAACAGGGATTCGTGACGTTTTAGTCCCGGGAGCTTTAGTTTAAAGGGAATCTTGAAGGGAAGCTTAGACAGACAAAAGCAAACGGGAGCTGAGACCAGAAGTGAGCCCCTCTTCCTGTGGTCTTGGGGGCTCCTTGGGGGCCCCAGGGCTCCCCACGCCACCATGTGAAAGCCACTGGTCTGGAACTGAGAGCGGAAAGGGACAGAAGCACAATCTGCCCTGCTTGCCCTCCCAGCAGCTTCGTGGGGTGAAAAGGTGGCAGAGAAGGAAATCTACTCAGGAATGGGGTACAGCGAGGGAACGGGTGCTGAGGAAAGCATTGCAACTGGGGGGCGCTTAGAAGTACCTACCCAGATCCCCTGCTCCTTTTTTTAATTTATTTTTAAAAAATATATTTTATTGGTTTTTACAGAGAGGAAGAGAGAGGGATAGACAGTTAGAAACATCGATGAGAGAGAATCATGGATCAGCTGCCTCTTGCACACCTCCTACTGGGGATGTGCCCACAACCAAGGCACATGCCCTTGACCGGAATCGAACCTGGGGCCCTTCAGTCTGCAGGCCGAGGTTCTATCCGCTGAGCCAAACCGGTTAGGGCCCTGCTCCTCTTACTACAAGCTGTAGGCAAGTGGGCCAAGATGAACCCACGGAGAATTATAACAGCATTACCCACACTTTGCACCTGCTCTTCTAAGCACTTGCAGGTATCACTCAGGTGGCCCTCACACCGGTTCTGTGAGGCTGGTGGCATTGTTATCCCATTTCTGCAGAGGAGGGGACGGAGGGAGAAGGAGCCGGCTGGCTTTGCCACTTGTGACTCATCCATGCGTTACGCATGACATAAGAGAGGGAATCGGGGAGCCGGTCCATCAGAAACGAGGCCGGTGGTGAGAGGAATGCAGCTTGAACACAAATGCGGGCCATTGTGATGAGCAGCAGAGTCGTTTTGGGTGGAATATGTCGTCCCATGGCAGGGCACTCGGTGACCTGCCGCTGACTCATTGGCAGGGAGGGTCAGAGCGGCCGGCAGCCGGAAGGCGAATGCCCAGCAACAGAGCAGGGACCTTTATTTACCCTGTCCCTTCTCAGCTCACCTCGAGGTCTTCCTGACGCGCCTCTCCAAGCCGAGGTGGGTTAGAACACCAGCACCAAGCCGAGACCGGTTTGGCTCAGTGGATAGAGCGTCGGCCTGTGGACTCAAAGGTCCCGGGTTCGGTTCCGGTCAAGGGCATGTACATTGGTTGCGGGCACATCCCCGGTAGGGGGTGTGCAAGAGGCAGCTGGTCGATGATTCTCTCTCATCAATGTTTCTAATTCTCTATTCCTCTCTCTTCCTCTCTGTAAAAAGTCAATAAAATATATTTACAAAACAGACAAAAAACACCAGCACCGAAAACCACAGAAGAGAGCTCAGAGTCTGTGTGGGTCAGGCACAGAGGAAAGTGAAGGCACATTCAGGGGGCTCGCTGAAGGGGGTTCATGGGGTTCGTGGTTAACTTACACAGGTGTGTGTGTGTGTGTGTGGGTGTGTGTTGGGGGGGTGGATATGTGTTTAGGGGGGGGGTAAGGGGAACCAACCAGAGCTGTGAGGTCCCGAGCACCCAGCAGCGGCAGGAAGTCCTTTCAGCACTCTCCCCTGGAGGGGAGCAGGGAGGGAACTCTGTGATTAGAGGGGTGGGAGCTGCAGCCACTGCCACCAACACCGGGAGGCGAGGGAGGGGGATTGCGGGGGGGGGGGTCGGGGGGGGGGCGCGCACCAGGAAAGTCTCGCTTCACCCCTCTCTCCTCCATCCTCGGTTGTCTTGCCAGGGCTTCCCATGGGCAAACCCTATCAAAGCCAGAGAGGGAGGCTGCCCTGATGATCATCCATAAAAGTGGGCTTTCAGCCGAAACCGGTTTGGCCAGCGGTAGAGCGGTAGAGCTGAAAGGTCCTGGGTTGGATGCCGGTCAAGGGCATGCACATTGGCTGCGGGCACATCCCCAGTGGGAGGTGTGCAGGAGGCGGCTGGTCGATGTTTCTCTCTCATCAATGTTTTTAGCTTTCTATCCCTCTCCCTTACACTCTGTGGAAAATCAATAAAAAATATATTTTTTTAAAAAATGAAAACGGACACCTGGAAACCCCAGCTCCTCCCTCCCCTGTCCACGGGAGGCCAGTTGCCTTGCTCTCCGTCTGGAGGGAGACCGAGGCCCAGCAGGCAGGAAGGGCTGTGCTCACGGCCACGCAGCAGGCACTGGCCGAGCCGTTTCCTGCCGGCTTCCCGGGCTGTGGCCGCGCTGAGGAGGGACGCTGGGCAGAGCCCTTTGTGTAGAGGGAGCTTCCCCGGCCCCAGGCTGAGAGTGGGAGAGGCCTGTGTGGGTGAAAACTGCAGATATGAGAGCTCTGTTTTCAAAGGAACAGGTACCTCCTGCGTGTGTGTGCATGCACATACACACACACATAACGAAAATTATCAAAAGTAGAATGACTTTGGCTCATGCTGTTTCTTTTTTAAATTTTATTTATTGATTTTGAGAGAGACATTGATTTATTGTTCCACTTATTTATGCATTTGTTGGTTGATTCTTTTTTTCTTTTCTTTTAAAAAAATATATTTTATTGATATTTTACAGAGAGGAAGAGAGTTAGAAACATCAATGAGAGAGAATTATCGATCAGCTGCCTCTTGCACACCCCCTACTGGGGATGTGCCCGCAACCAAGGTACATGCCCTTGACCAGAATCGAACCCGGGACCTTTCAGTCCGCAGGCCGACGCTCTACCACTGAGCCAAACCGGTTTTGGCTGTTAGTTAATTCTTGTATGTGCCCTGATCGGGGTTTGAACCCACAGCCTTGGTGAACCAAGATGGCGCTCTAACCAACTGAGCTACCTGGCCAGGGCCTCACGCTGTCTCTTTTGATGGAAATAGGCAGGGCAAGCGGGATTAACGTGATGGGAGGTGGGGGGGGGGAGGCGAGGACTGAGGCTCCGGCAGGCTACGAAAGCTGCTCGGTGTTACGTGTCCGGGAAGTAACATTCTCCAGAGCCCAGCCCGGACCCAACAGAGCACTCAGTCTTGGTGCCGGGAGGAGGGAGAGGAGGCGGCAGAGGCCGTCCCGTCCTGGGGCCAGCTGCTCTGCCTCTGCAGCCTGGCGGCTCTCCACGTCCCAAGAGAAAACCTCTTATATCTTCCCCCGTCTCTTTGAACCTCCGACACCCTCATATCCTCACAGGAGACCTCCCTTCAGGCGTTCGGACGACAGCATGGGAGCCATCCGATGAGCGCTCCTTTCCTCCCACCATCAGCCTCGCCCCTGCGCGCACCTGGCTCCCTGCTCCCCTGCCCTGGGCTCTGGGTCAGGCCCTCTCACCGCTCAGGGACTTTGCTCCCGATCCCCCTCCTCCCGCCCTTGCAAAGCTGACTCCGCTCTCCACTCGGCGGTTCCTCCAGCAAACAGACGTGCTCTCCGGCTCCCGCTAGAAACCGACCTCATGCAACTCCCGGTGAACATCCTCTTTCCGGCCCTGGCCCCCACTTCCTCCCCTCTCCCCGCAGCCAAGCTTCACAACAGGCCTGTCTGCTCACCGCCTCCGCTTCCTCACCCTGCCCTCACCCTGCCCTCACCCCGCCCTCACCCTGCCCTCACCCCGCCCTCACCCTGCCCTCACCCTGCCCTCACCCGGCCCTCACCCCGCCGCCCACTCCCGGCTGGCTGGACCTCACCCCGCTGCGGAAACTGCCGCCACCCACACCCGGTGCTCACACACACCTCTTCCTCTTGCTCAGCCTCCCTCCGACTTCCACACCGTGGCTGGCTCCATCCTTTTTTTTATATATATAATATATTTTATTGATTTTTTACAGAGAGGAAGGGAGAGGGATAGAGAGTCAGAAACATCCATGAGAGAGAAACATCGACCAGCTGCCTCTTGCACACCCCCTACTACCGGGATGCGCCCGCAACCAAGGTACATGCCCTTGACCGGGATCGAACCTGGGACCTTTCAGTCTGCAGGCAGATGCTCTATCCACTGAGCCAAACCGGTTTTGGCTGGCTCCATCCTTGAAACGCTTTCCTCTTTGGGCTCCGCGTTGAAGCCACGTGAATACATCTTCCATTGCTGTAGTAACAAGTTATCCCAAACTTCGTGTCTGTACAACAATGCCCAATTATCACCGCGCAGTTCTGCAGGTCAGAAGTCCGCCAGGGGTCTCACTGCTGAAGTCAGTGTTGGCAGCGCTGAGCTGGAGGGACGTGTCCGGGGTGACCCTGTGGGCCGTGGGGAGCCAGCGCCGCCGTCCTGGGTCCGGGAAGGTGGCAGGCCAAGCCTCCACCTTCAGAATTCTCCCCGGTCCTCCCAGACTCTCCCTGTGATGGAGATAATGATGGACCACACACACAAATCCATGGATATGTAAATTGTGTTACGTGAGTGATTTTTAGGGGCTAAAGAGAGACCATTATTGGATAAGCGTTCAATGTCCTTATTGAGGAACAAAGGCCGCCCTTCAGCCCCAAGGCGGCCGTGGGCAGGGCGGAGGAGGAAAGCGCGGGGATTTCTAAACAGGATGTTGAAGCTGCCGTTCCTTCCTTTGCCCGCTGAGAGCAGATACGGCTGTGAATTCACGGACTGGAGTTGAACTTATAGGTGGTCCTCTGTCCCCATGGCTGCAGATCCAAGGTGTTTTCCCTCTTCTTGGCTTGTTTTCTTTTCTTTTTTCTTTTTTTTTTTTAATATATTTTATTGATATTTTACAGAGAGGAAGGGAGTTAGAGAGCCAGAAACATCGATGAGAGAGTAACATCGACCAGTTGCCTCTTGCACACCCCCTACTGGGGATGTGCCAACAACCGATGTACATGCCCTTGCCTGGAATCGAACCCGGGACCTTTCAGTCCGCAGACCGACGCTCTATCCACGGAGCCAAACCTGTTTCGGCGACGGCTTGCTTTCTTTGGATCTGAGACCTAATGCAATGCCGGTGCTCGTCTCTGGACAGATGCAGCAGAGAGTTCCTGATCCACTGTCCGGATTCCATGCAGGCCTACCACTTGCGGGCATGTCAATTACCTTCCCCACGCCTCAGTTGTTTTATCTGTTAAGTGGGTCCGCTGGTAGTATCTGTGTCATACGTGCAAATGCTGGGAAGTAAAACGCTTAGTATGGCAACCAACCAGAGTAAAGAATCAGTCATGTTGCTCATCATCATTATTCACCTCTTGGGGAGCAGGCCAGAGGCCTGGGAAATGGTGCCACTTCAGCGGAAACCGGCAGATGCTTCTGTTTTCTGGTCTGGGTCTCTCAGAAATGCTAAAAATAACACAGATACTTCTTGCGGCGACATTGTGTTGTGCATATTTGAGGCCACAGGCAGGAGTGATCAACATTGCAGCTCCCAAGGAATTCCCGAGTGAATGCTTTTCTCTAAGTGAGGAAACTCAATCTTGAGACCCGCAGTAGGGATTTGGAGTTCTAACTCCATTTTGCTCAACTAATCATTTGAATTAATTCTCCCAAAATAGCAGCAAGGACACTGACAGAGCAGTTAGGGGAGTTATTTAGGTGATTATTATTTTAAAAATGTATTTCTTTATTGATTTCAGAGACGAAGGGAGAGGGAGAGAGAGATAGAAACATCAGTGATGAGAGAGAATCATTGATAGGCTGCCTCCCACCGGCCCCCCACTGAGGATTGAACCTGTAACCCAGGCATGTGCCCTTGGCTGGAATTGAACCTGGGACCCTTCAGTCCCCAGGCCAATGCTCTATTCACTGAGCGAAACTGGCTAGGGTGGTGATTATTATTTTAAAAAATATTTTGACTTACTTCAGATGGGTCATCACACGTGCCCCTTTGTGTTGTGGGAACTCAGAATCCTGGAATGTGTTTGGAAGAAAAAGTGTGGTTTCGAATTTCCTGGCATGCATTTTTCAGGTGGGGAGACACATGCATGAAATGTGCTTGGTTTTTGTTTGTTTTGGTTGTTGTTGTTAATCCTCACACACGGATATTTTTCCCATTGACTTTTGTGGAAGGGGGTGAGGGTGAGGTGAAGAGAGAGAAACAGTGATGTGAGAGAGACATATCGGGGACTGAACCTGCAACTGAGGTAGGTGCCCTTGACTGGGAATCAAACCTGAGACCCTTTGGTGCGTGGGCTGACACTCTAACCACTGAACAGCACCAGCCAGAGCATAAAATGTATTTTTTTAAGGAAATTCTTTTTTTAAAAAAAATATATTTTATTGATTTTTTACAGAGAGGAAGAGAGAGGGATAGAGAGTTGGAAACATCGATGAGAGAGAATCATCGACCAGCTGCCTCCTGCACACCCCCTACTGGGGATGTGTCCGCAACCAAAGTACATGCCCTTGCCTGGAATCGAACCCGGGACCTTTCAGTCCGCAGTCTGACGCTCTAGCCACAGAGCCAAACCAGTTCTGGCTTAAGGAAATTCTTGTCCAACTTCACTGGAAGGAGATAAGGTATCAAGCGACCATTTACTCTGTCAGAGTCTCCAGATGTGAGTAAGGCCATTCCATTTGTCCAGAGGAGGGTCCCCCAGTCTTCCCGCTGTCGCTCAGTTTTGTGCTGGGCTCTCCCGCTCAGGGCCTCCCGGTCCCGTTCCACCAGGGCTCAGTGACCCCCGCGGCACTGCAGAGGGGATGCGCAGCCACCCGATCCGGGAAGGGATGGGTGCCAGGAGACGCCACCCGATCCTCTCGGACCTCCGCCAGCTTCTCCGCGTTCGTTCCTGCTGCCCGAGGTCGTGAGCAGGCCCGGGCTGGCCTGGAACGCCTCCCAGAGCCGTGCCGGCGGCGGCCGGTGTGGGAAGGCCTCCGCTCCCCGCACCGCCTGCTCCGCTCCGCTCAGGCGCGGGCGGCCCGGCCCTCGGGCTCGCCCTCGGCTCCTGCGCTCTGACCAGGAGGTGCCTGGCCGTGGGGGCCGGTGCACATTGCCAGGGGCTGGGTCGTGGTGACTCTCCTCTCTCTCTTTTAAAAAAAATATATTTTATTGATTTTTCACAGAGAGAAAGAGAGAGGGATAGAGAGTTAGAAACATCAATGAGAGAATCATCGGACCAGCTGCCTCCTGCACATCCCCCACCAGGGACGTGCCCGCAACCAAGGTACATGCCCTTGACCGGAATCGAACCCGAGACCTTTCAGTCCGCAGGCCGACGCTCTGTCCACTGAGCCACACCGGTTTCGGCTCTCCTCTCTTGCCGTACGTAACCACGGTGCCACGGGAGCGTGGGGCGCTGCTGTCTGTCCGCACGGCCTCATCTCACCCGTTGGCCTGTCCCCTGGAGGACACGCACCTGCCATTTCACCTTGGCCGCTCGGCCTGGCTACCCAGGAGGGGAGAGAGAGACCTGGTGCGATGAGCCGGTTCTGATCGAAGCCTAAAACTTGTTCCCTGAGGCCCCTCCCACAGCGCTGCCGGCCCCGGGGCTCGGTGGGAGGCTCACAGGAGCACTAAGGGAGGGACTGCGACGGCACCTGTGGATGGACTAAAAATCCCTCCTATTAACTGCGTGTAATAAAGAATCACAAAACACAACAACACTAAAGCACAAATGGAACCCACGAGGCAACCTGACGTGCTCAGCAAGTCGCCATCCTTGCCCTTCGGGCCCACCGCAGGAGAGAACGGAAAGATCCACGTCAGCCCCAGCCGGTGTGGCTCAGTGGACAGAGCGTCAGCCCGCGGGCCGAAGGGCACGTCCCCGGGTTTGCAGGCTCCTCCCTGGCCTGGAGCCCTGGTCCAGTGTGTGCAGGAGGCAACCAATGGATGTGTTTCTCTCACATTGATGTTTCTACCTGTTCTCTCTCTCTCTCTCTCTCTCCTATTCTCTCTGAATATCAGTGGGAAAATATCCTCGAGTGAAGATTAAAAAAAAGTCCGCGTCAGGTACAGAAATGGACGGGCACAGGCCCCACACGACTGTGGCGAATTAGCCACAGCCGACTGCTGGCCCCCAGCCACGATTCCAGCTGCCCACCGCGCGGGCATCCATGCCGGGTGCCACGTGGACGCAGCACTGTCTCGGCTTAGAAAACACCTTTGCCACGTGCCCAGATGGCCAGCACAGCTCTCGTCTGATCACCACACCACGGCCACAGCCCCAACACCACAGCGGCCTAGAGTGGCTTCCAGGCTCCCCATCACCCCCAGACAGACAGGCGGGGGTGGGGGTGGAAGTGGGGGTGTAGGAGACGCTACCCCATCCTTTCAGACTTTTGTGTAGCTGTCGCTTGAGCGGCTCATTTCACGTGAAATGTGACGCTCAAGCGACAGCTACACAAAAGCCTCAATAAGACAAACCTGAGAAAAGTCATTCGTAGACCCAACACTGCACTCCACACACAGCAGGAGACGGTGAACTCGGGGTGGGTTCACGCCTGATTAGGCTGTGATGGTGGAATCCCAGCCTCAGGATACCTGTCACTCTTTTTTTTTTTTTTTTAAATATATTTTATTGATATTTTACAGAGAGGAAGGGAGATAGCTAGAAACGTCGATGAGAGAGAAATATCCATCAGCTGCCTCCTGCACACCCCCTGCTGGGGATGTGCCCACAACCAATGTACATGCCCTTGACCGGAATCGAACCCAGGACCTTTCAGTCCGCAGACGGAGGCTCTACCACTGAGCCAAACCGGTTTCGGGACCTGTCACTTTTCTCCCACTGTAGCCACACGCCCTGGGGTGGCCTGAGCTCAGGGCCCCGTGGGGTCACCAGCAGGGTCTCCCATTTCCAATGGGAGGCCGTGCTACCTTTTGGGTGACTCTCTCCTGGGGGACCCCATGCGGACAGAGGAGGGGGCGACAGAACCTCAGGACACTGGGGTCCCCAGCCTGCGGAGACCTCCGACTTGAGGGGGTGATTGGAGGCCGTGTCCAGGCGTGACCCCACTCAGCTGTGACGCTCCTCCCCAGGTGGGGCGACTGGGCCCAAAGGTTGGGGTCGAGCGGCAGGGGCAGTGGGTTCTGGGGCCGGAGAAGAGGAGCATCTCGGGCCTCAGGAGCTCGTGGGGCGTAGCTCGTGGGAACTTGAACCCGTCTTCTCACTCCCACAGAAGCCTCCCCTGGCCCCCGCACAACACTGATAAGAACGAGCGAGCGAGCACAGCCTGGGGAGAGGAGGCGAACTCAAACAATGCTGCGTCTGTCATCCCCGAATAAAGCCCGCCTCCTATTTCAATGGCGTGGCCAGGACACAGCGACCCGGACTTGCCCTCTAGTCTCTGGACCAACGAGAATCATTGAATTCGGTAGTCGAGGTAATGACGGCCCCCGAACAGCCCTCGGGTATCTGCTGGCACAACTGGGCAGCTTTTGTGTTCTTGCCAGCGCCTCCTGCTGGCCCGCGGGCCTCTCCGCAGTGCAGGCAGAGTGGGGGGTGGGGGAGGAGCCACAGCAGGTGTCCCAGTGCAGTCCCCGGAGACTCGTTTTTTTTGACACTGGGGGTTCTGGTGGCGGACCCTCCTCCAGAAAGGTCTGACCATGGTCCTGGGTCTGGCCTCCCAGCGACCGTGGGGAAGTGCCGTCTCACAATGAGCAGGAGGCTCCGTGAGCACTGAATCCCCCGAGCTGTTCAGGGGCCCATGGACCCAGCTCGGCCTACACATCCGGGGTACTGATGGCAGACCTGGGGAGTGTGCTCTACCTGCTACATCAGCGGCCGCACAAGGTGGTGGGGCGGCTGTCAGGGAAGGCAGTCGTGTGAGGCTGCAGCTTCAGGCCTCCTGCACAGTCACACCTGAACGGTCCCTGGGCCTGGAACACTCCGTTGCCAAGGGAGGAAGCCCTCCCAGCCCCTCCGTTGCCAAGGGAGGAAGCCCTCCCACCTTGTCGCCTGGTGCGGGAATGCCATTCCTGCCGTGGACTCAATGCACGCTCCTTCGCTCTGCTTACGCACAGGTGGCCGTGGTCCTGAGGCACACCCCGCTTCCGGGGGTACTTCCATTGTAGCAGGCAGGGGTGCGTGCAGCCACCGCACCCACTCCAGCTTCCAGAGAGCCCGCTGGCCGTGGGGGATTGGTGCTTTGCAAGGCGCTGGACCTTGTGTACTCAGATTCTCTCTTGCTGTAAGGAAACCCTGTACCACTCGGGCCTGGGCTGCTGCTGCCTGCTCGCAGCAACCTCTTCCCTGGCATGGGGCTTTTCCCTGGTTGGCAGTTATTTGCCTTTTAACCTTGGTCCCACTGCCCTGGGGTGGAGGGCGGGGGGTGTCAGGCCTCCCAGTTCTGAGCCTTTCTGGGGTCTTGTAGGACGGTTGTTTATTCTGACAGCATTTACTTCTTGCAGGTACTCACCATTCTTGGCTCTGCTAAGTCAACTGCCACCCATCTACCATTTTCATATATTTTGAGTCGAGGACAGGGATATTTAGTCTTTTCCTAGATTCAACCTGTCATTACTGTGTGTGTCCTTAGCACCAAATGCAGTTATCTGGCACATTGTGGGCACTCAAATGTCTTTTATGAGTCAAAGAATTCTTAGAATATGCTGCAATCTGGGCTCAGTCACTTTCCGAGAACTTCTTTAAGATGCATGGTTGTGGGGTTAAAGGGGTGGCAGGGATGCATGGCCACCAGGAGGCTACTAGGGGAGCCCAGGTGAGATCATGGTGGCTTCTGATCTGTGGGAGCAGAGAGGATTCACTATTCGGAGAGCCATACACTTCAGGGTGCTCCATCTTTGAAATTATTTTATTCTTCTATTAGCTCTAGCTCTTCTCCAAGTTCCTATTTCTAGAAGTAAATTATAGCCTCTGTACCTAGTCACCAGATGGCTGCCCTTCTGTGTTTTCCTGCAAGGGTGACCAACCAGAACTCAAGTCATTTGCCGTGAATTACAGGGAAGCAGCTCACCACTACAGAACACGTCGTTCAAATTTACCTGGAGCTCTTCTTTCTTTTTTCTTTTTTTTTAAATATATTTTATTGATTTTTTACAGAGAGGAAGAGAGAGGGATAGAGAGTTAGAAACATCAATGAGAGAGAAACATCGACCAGCTGCCTCTAGCACACCCCCTACTGGGGATGTGCCCACAACCAACGTACATGCCCTTGACCGGAATTGAACCTGGGACCTTTCAGTCAGCAGACCGACGCTCTATCCACTGAGCCAAACTGGTTTCGGCTACCTTGAGCTCTTCTCTGACCACTCCACCCTTGTTGGGTCCTTCCATTCTGGATTCTCAGACCCACGTCCACTTCCTTTGCAGCACTATTGCAGTTTGCCATGCCTTGTGTTTGATGACTTTAAGCTCCATGAAGTCAGGGACCACGCCTGCCATCCTTGCTGCTCCCAGCACTCAGCACACGCCCACCCGAGTGACGAACACAGGACTGCTCCCTGTGTGGGGCCAGGCATCCCCACACGCTGCTCACCTCAGTCTACGGCCCGCACACAGGCGCTCCACACCAGAGAGAAATCAGGAATTAGTGTACTTTGGGGAGACTAACTTTCTAAACTGGACTCTAAATCATGAAAAAGTGAACACCTGACAGGAACTTAATTTATAAATCAGTTTATTTACAGATTTTTGTAATCTTTTCTTAAAGTACATTTCAGTTAACAAATCTATTTACACAGGTGTACATGGGAATTCATCCCAGTTATTTTACAGATCATACATACAAACCACACCCTAAGTCTTGCGTGCAAAGTCGCACCGGATGTGACTGTTGGCTGAAAACGACCTGATGACCAGGCTATTTACACATACACAGTAAACGGGTTTGTTTTTCATGTCTGCACGATACAGTACACACGCGGGGAGGCCGGGCCTCCCAGAGAACGCTTTGCAGTGTGTTTCCCGAGAAGGCTTTGCAAAGTCCGGAAGGAAAAGCTATTAAACATAGGTGAGTTAAAATGACAGTACCTCCTTTACATCAGTTTACATTGTTTTCTTCACATTTTTTATAATACAAAGATATTTTATTGAATTGCTGCACAACCAGTTTAAGATGATTTGTAAACATGTAAATTCCTACAATTTGCATTAAACATCATTGTAGTTTCTATCACTTGCTCTTTGAATTAATGTTTTTACTCACTAGTATTGTTAAGGTAGTAAGAGAAGATGTAAGTTTGAACTTCTTGCGGAAAGTTATGAGTCTCTAATGTTGTGCGAGTACACACTTTATTCAAGTATTGCAAAAAGCTAAGGCCACTTTTTTTTCAAGACAAGAAAGTGAACAAAATTGTTTTTATCAATAGGCCACAACACTCTTATGAGCAATGAAATATCTTCTGAAAGATAATTTCTCAGAGACCTGTAGTCACAGAAGGAATTTTTCTTTTAGATAAAAAACAAATTACCTTCCTTAGTAACTACTTTTGAGCTCTTCCCACTTTTCCCTAGAGTAAAAATTCCTGTTTAGACCTGAAGAGGGAATCTATACCCTGTACTTGTTTAACCCAGAGCTAAGCGCCCTGGATAGCACAAATTGTTTTGGACTCAGAAATAAATCTGAAGCCTATATGTTGGTTTACTACTAAATTCTGAGTGCTATTCTAAAAGATATTACTGCTGATGCAAAGATCTTTTTCTTAGAGGAATTATGAAGAAAGTGAAAGAGGATGGGAGTGCGGGGAGAGGAACAAAGATCACAAAGAGGGAATATTTAGGTTCACGGTGAAGAGGCAGAGCTTGATTAAAAAGATCCCAATATGGAACAAGTGGCTGGGTATCCATAGTTATCATTCCAATCCTAACAATTATCACGCTCCCAGTTATATCCAAATGGTTAAAATTATAAGAAATCTGCTAATTATAGATTCCTTTGTTTTTTGCTACCGAACTATGGATAATCATTTCTAGCCAAGAGTAAGACTGCTCAGGAATCACTCTCGTCTGGAGCCCAGGGCTCCCGGGCCGGTGAAGATGGCGGGAGCAGGTGGGGGCCGCGGCCACCACGCCCTCGGCAGCATTCTCACCAGGGACTCTCAGCCCAGACTGCTGACTCCATGGACTTACTGCATTTCTTTGCTTTTCTGGAACCATAATGTCACAAAGAATAAACTTTCTTATTAAAAATTGAGTTAGGTCCAAATTATGAGGATATAGAAAACAACCTCTATTCCTATTACATTGTTTTTATATTCCTTTATAAAAAAAAATTACAACAGCTGTAATGTTCCAGGTACTGTAAGGACAATGTTATTTTACAAACGGCCAAAGGATGTAGACAAGATGTTGTGCTGTTTTCCAAAGCACACAAGACCGGACAGAAAAGCCTTTGCTTTTCCTTGGCCACATGAAGCACATCTCCACACCACCGGTCAGCACCCCAAGAAACCCTCGCTTCTCTCGGTCAATCTGCTCACCCTGGCTGTGAGACCAGAGCTCAACCTCCAAAGCCCAGAAGAAATGCTGGCAGTACATCAATCCGAGCGTTTCCCGAGACCCAGTCACAACGTTTAATCAGTGCTTTCCTTACTTGTCAAGAGCTATCACACCAGTCATTGTGCAAAATGCAAATAGTCCAATGTTATTTCAGAGAGGTTCTCATGATGACAAGGTGAAACCAAGAGGAATGGACGTGTGCAGAGTGAAACATCTGAGACGCAAAGGCAAGTCCGGAGGGAAGATGCAAAAATGAACGAACGTGCACACGCGATGAATACACCATCTTTGGGGTTTTTCTAACATAAGTCTGAAGCTGTAACATTCCAGGATGCTTGTCAATAGGAATGCAGTGGATGTCTTACATCATGCTTCTAATCGGGCGGGACCTTCAATATTAAGGCATTTTGCATTCACGCCTACGATTACCCACATTCTTCTAGGTACTTAAAGGACAGGACTGAGGAAGAGGAATCAGCCAGGAAGGCAGGGCACCGGGGTCCCGAGAGCATCACTCATGCCCTGATGTAGCAGCTGGAGGCTAGGTGATTTTTCAGATACAGGTAACAGCTGTGAGAAGCAATGCTGCAAGAGAGGCGGAACTGAACATTACAGTGTCTTTCAATCCTGGTAGCTCCTTCCTGCTACTGCAGGCGCTCTGGGAAAAGCCTGTCTTCTCTTCACCGAATTAAACCGCCTTCTTTGATGTGTGTGTGGGCCTGTTAAAATCGGAGAATTCCTGTGCAAAGAACCAGAGAAGCTTCAAGACGGAAGTGTGTAACTATTGTAAGAAGAATCTTTCGCTTCTGAGTAGGGACACACATTTTCAACTTAATAATTTACCTTAAAATAAATTAAAAAAATGTTCCATAGCACAAAACAAGCACACAAACAACAGACAATATCTCTTTGTCTTTGGTGCACACACTCATTTCCTAAATCATTCAAGTAACAGCGTCTCTGATTTCTCGGGGAGAGATGGGGCTGAGAGTTTGAAGGCCAATGGATGACTTCCACTGTTGCCATGCCTGGATGCCTGAGATGGTCTTGAGGGCCTCAATTCTGGGAGCAGCAGCGGAGGTTCAGAAGAGGAAAACAGTCTGGGGCAGGCAAGGGGCAAAAAAGCCAGCCTGGTATCGGTCCTTTGAGCCCAGTCTTTAGTGGGGGCATTCTTTGTTTTCATGCCCATACAGAGAAAACTAAAAACAACGCAAAGATGTCCAATTCTTTAGATGGTGCTCAGAAAGCAGGGCTACTATCAGTTTCTGTTAACGTGACAGTCCACATGGTGCTGCTCAGCTACGATAACAGCAGAGAATGGTCTTCAAAGAGAAATGAACTCCAGAATGTGAACTAGGCACTCGCTAGTAAACTTGCCTATTGAGGAGTGGTTAAGGACTTAACACTGTTTAGAGACTATCACAGATCAGGATTACATCTCAAAAATGGTATGATGCATTTATCTATGTACCTCTCCTGCCTGACTTCAGAAGTGAAACCCTAGTCTAAGCTGCGAGGTAAGTCTGGTGTTTTCAGCCCTCATCTGAGACCCGGGAGGGGTGCTAACAAGAGGTGGAGAATTATATACCGTGTGTCCATGTCAGGTGTGCAACCCTGCCCACTAAAAATCAACACCAATCCAGCGGACAGTCTCTAAAGTAGAGGCTGCGATACCAGATACACTGCATTGTCCCGTGGGCTCCAAACCAGTAGTCTTTGAGAACAGGTACCAGGTCCAGAAGCATTCTTGCTATGGTGGAGATGGGTGTGTATCAGGAGGCAGAAAGGCCCAGGACTCATATTAGCACTCAGTGTTCCATTTATTTGCAAGATGTCACACAAGTAGCACTCTCCCCTGTTTCTCACTGATTTGATTCAGAACATCAATAGTATCTCTGATCAAGGTCTCAAAGATCCCATCAGCTAGTTGCATCTTCACACACAACTCATCCTCATCATAGTTCACCCACTGTGCCTCTTCTTCATGGAGCTCCTGCACCTAGAATTTAGAAAACACAAAGGTTAGAAGCTAGCATAAAAGATAGGAAATGTATTATACTTGATGGCTTTGCAATCCCGTCCCTGGGAAAACAGGCCAAGGAAGTAAACCAGAGAAAAAGGGTAAGTTAAGTGATTCTATCAATAAACTTCCAAAGTCGCAAAAAGTATCAAAAAACTCAACTGCCAACTAAAAGTGGTTTCAAAACTGTCAAAATGGAATTTAACAATATTCCAGTATTTTAGTTAGTAAGGATTGCATGCATGTTATCTATGTTAACAGAAGATAACGTGTATGAGAACTTGAGAAGAAAGCAAATTACTAGCTTTATAGCTTTACAATTATAAAACACGTATGTCCAAGGATAATACTGGATATGATTCTGAAGTTTCTATACAGTCAGTCCTTGGGTTACGGCGGACTTGACTTACGTACTTTCATGGTTACTTGGCCACCTCCCATTTACAGTATTTATGAAAAAAAAAGTTCTGTCATTTTGACATATGTACTCTAGGTTTTTTATTATTTATTTACCACAAGATCAGGAATTGTTATCTTTTAATTTTTTTTTTTTTTTTTTTTACTGTTTCACTTCATTACTGCTATATATGTGCTCCAAGTGAGTGGTGTAAGTGCTTATGTAGGTGGGTTCTGACTTAGAGCAAAAATTGAGTTACCTTGCACTGTAGTAACGGATCACCGTAGGAACAGATCTCCGACGTAACCCAAGGACTGCCTGTATATATGAAAGGCTAATATGCAAAGTATCCCCTCGGGAGTTCGACCAGGAAACCTGGAGTCTGCTAGCTCTCTATGACACGTGCTGACCACCAGGGGGTGGCACAGGATGAAGGAAGGCCCCCGGCTGGCAGCCGGAAGGCCCCGATAGGCCCTGGTTGCCAGCCAGGCCTGCGGACCCTATCCATGCACAAATTTCATGCACTTGGTCTCTAATTATAAATGAATAAAATTTAATATGCATTAGAGTATTTTTTAAAATGTACTATCGCTTAAGCTTATTTTTGAAATCACTGTTATACAATAATTGTTCTTTTTGCATTTTAGGATTTTGGGATTCCTATGGTAAGCCATAACTAATCAAATTAGAACTGCCCAAAATTTTTTCTTGTTTATAATAAACATTTTAAAAGCTACTTATAAAAGAAACATATCAGACTTATTATATGTAATGATGCCAGTGAGATGGAGGCTAGGTGGAGAAAGTAATTATAAACCCTGATCCAGCCCTAAACTCAGCAGTTATTGCAGTGATGGGGGTGTCTAACTAGAAGTCTAACTGGACGAAACCATGACAACAGACTCCTGACTTGCCCTGGTTAAGGAGCCTGGGCGAGCACGAGGGAAGAACAGTGTTGGCCAACATATCCTTGGCCAGGACTGACAAACACACGGCAAGGTGGCTGCTCCATTCTTTCTCTTTGAGGGGGGTTGTTTGAAGGACATATAAATACTCATTCTTTGTTCCCTAACTTATGCTCCAGGGACAGAAGGACTCTTTGGTCCAACATGTCTAGAACCCTGCCCATGCCAGATTCACAATGGACATGAGCCTATTAGAGAGAATTCCACCAGGAAAGGACTTGCTTAACTCAGAGTTGCCTTTATGTGTAAGAAATATTTCCACCCACCAAGGAACTGGGCTCCTCTTTTAGGAAGATTGCTATATCTAACAGCCCAGTGCAACACTTCCCAAGCTGGTGCTGAGAGAGAACCATGTTCTCTCTAACAGGTGTGTCCCCACAAAAGATTTCATACTTCCCATGAATTTATTTGTTCAAACAAGTTACCGTATCTTAGCCGTATCTTAGCATTAAATCTGTTCTCTAATCAACTTCCTCCCCAAAAACATTTAGAAAGCACTGTCCTACAGAATCTGCCCTTACAGTAAAAATATGGGCTTAGGATGTTATCCATTAGACCTCTCAGTATAACCTCGATGAGCCCCCCCCCCCCCCCCGCCCCAATGCTCTCATCAGCGGCAGCAAAAGCTTTGCTTCTCCTTAAGAACAGAGCTATTTCCTTCTCAGCCAGTGAGAACTAACATGTTCTCTGTTTTGCTGTTGTAAACAAACCCGCGCTGCCAGCTGTATAAAAGTTAGCACATGTAAGTATGTACAGTACATAATTCTGTTACTAGCTTATGTATTTACTATGCTATATTTTTTTTTTTTTTTTTTTTATTTTTTTTTTTAATTGATTTTTATTAATTATGGTATCACATAATTGTCCTTATCCCCCCATTCCCAACCCAAACCCATCCCTACATATTCCCCTACCCCCTTATTGTCCATAGTGCATGCACACAAGTCCTTTGGTTGATCTCTTCCCTTTACCCCCACCCTCCCCTACTTTCCCTCTGAGGTTTGAGAGTCTGATCGCTGTTTCTCTTTTTCTGGGTCTATCTTTGTTCACCAGTCTATGTTGTTCATTATTTCGTCTAGATGTGTGAGGTCATGTGATCCAAGAAATACCCTTATAAAAACCTAAACTGCGATAAGCCTTAATGGTTATCCTGAGAGGCTATCATGTAAGGAAAAATATACTGAGAATAATTTACATCTAAAAACTTTTTTTGTACTTAAGAAAATTAACCTTTATTTGAAACGCTAACAGCAAGATATCCATAAAAATACACACATGGAGTCAAAATAAGCAAGAGGAAAATTATTTGGGGGAGTGGGGTGGGGATGAAAAAGAATCCCAAGTCAAATTTAAAGAGAATATCTCTGTATTAACTTTTGGTCGAGAATATGTTTGTATAGTTTCAGAAAACAACTCTGAGACCACCTGGAATCCAGTAACAGAGAGGAATAGACAGAAGTGCTCCAGCCATGAAGACAGAAGAGACAATTCAGAGATGGAAGATGCTGAGGACGCCTCACCATACCAACAGACAGCGGCTGCCTATTGCTGAAGGATACCCACGATCAAACAAGAGATGGTCGGACCTGCATTACCACCATTTGTCCACCAACCAGATCTGAAATATCATGGCTGACATGTACACACAAGGAACTATTTGACATTGAAACTGGGACTCAAAAGAACTGCTGGCCCAGAACGGAACTCACTACAGACTATGCTATATTTTTAATCTCGCGTTGTTTTGTACAGTAACAGACTGTGCAGGCTTGGAGCCTGGGAGCAATAGGCTATACCATGTAGCCTGGGTGTGTTGGGCTATACCATCCCGGTTTGTGCACAATGATGAAATCGCCCAGTGACACATTTCTTAAAGACATATTCCCATCCTTCAGCCACCAGAAAGCACAAAGCCAACTTGGAACTTCAACTATGGCAACCGAGGGATCTTATAACCTGCAAATCTGCCTCCATTTTTTTCTTCTGGTTTTTAGAGTCTATTCTATTCTATTACAATTTCCCCTGCTCCTGAAAATGTATGTATGTAAATCAATGTGTACTCTATATAAATCAATTAAATTACACTAACAAGTCAGTGTAACAATAACTTCATTTTCCTTTTTTTCAACAGGGTATTAGCTGATAGGAAAGAAATGTACAGAGGTCAGCAACACATGTCAGGTCTTCCACCATACCCTTTGTACAAGATGAGGAAATAGAGATGTCAGGTAGGTGGATTTGTGCCTTTTGGTTAAAGAACAAGACAACTATCAACCTGCAGGACTTGGGCGTTTCTCCTCTGTGTTCCCAAGCTCCCCTGTTCCTGCACCACTGTAAAACCATCCCCTAGAACTGTATTCTGTGAGCCCCTCTAGATTCTTCTATTTATTTATGATTCCTCAGTGACCAGGAGGGTAGTACAAATAGGTGTTACATATCTGGCATATGGATTTTTTAGTGAGTCTAAAAGGCTGTCTGTCTTCGGCTCTGTCCAATACACCATTTTTATCAATGACCTAGGTGGAAACAGGCATATCAATTTTAGAGGTACATGAAGCCAGGAAATACAGCAACCATGTTGGAAGAAAGAGCCCCAAAATGTATTGGTACCTTCCTTGGAATGATGGGCCAAAGTTATCAAGATGAAGTAATAAAATAACGTCCTGTACTTGGGCCAAAAAATAACTACAAAAGCACTGGTTGAGATTTTGGTCTTAGGGTTTTTCTAAGCTTTTGTGGCTCCTTGAGAATAATACAGATGAAAATAAACAAATGTTATTAGAAAATCTATGAATCCAAGTACAGTCACATGCCCCTGAAGGATGGGAGCATGTTCTTAAGAAATGTGTCGCTAGGCGATTTCATCCTTGTGCACACATCACGGAGTGCACTGACTAGTACACAAACCGGGACGGTATAGCCCCCTACACACCAGGCTACATGGCATAGCCTATTGCTCCCAGGCTCCAAACCTGCAGTCTGTTACTGTACAAAAAAACAGGGATTAAATCAAACACAAGAGAAAATGATGCAATCAAGAAACTCAATAAACTGGAGATGTATGAGCCATCCTGTCTTACAGCAAACCTTTTTTTAATGAGTAGCATGAGTGTACTCTAAAATAACGATAAAAAGTATAGCATAGTAAACACATAAGCTAGTAACAGAATTATGTACTGTACATATTTATATGTGCTAACTTTTATTCAGCTGGCAGTGTGGGTTTGTTTACATTAGCACAACAGGTAATATTCTGCAACAGCTAAAATGTCACCAGCAATAGGAACATATCAGCTCCATTATATTCTTACTGGGACCACAGCAGTATATTGGTCCACTGTCAACTGAAACATCGTTATGTGATGCTTGACTGTATAGTGTATAGGAAAAAGGAGGAGGGTGTATGACTGTGCTAATGTAATATTACATGGTCTATTCTGAGCACTGTATTTACAGACGGGCACTAACAGAGCTATAGAAGGGACTGAGAAACTCTATCAGACAACAGGAGAGATATCAATGTTTAGCAGGGAGAAAAAGACTCAGGTAAAACATGACATCTGTTTCAAAGGCGTGTAGGAAGAATTAGAATTGCTATATAAAACCTCAAAGCAAATTAGAATTAAACATGTAAATTTCAATTTCGGCTTAACATGAGAATCTGCCAACATTGTAAGTAGAAACTCAGGAGCTATCCAATATCTTATCAGATTATAAGGGGATTCAATCATTAGCTAGGTAGTTTTGCTGCAGGATTTGAATGTTAAGTGCATTTCTACCTACAGTAGTAATATTTTTCAAAGTTACTGTATATAAAGGACATGCAAAAGTTGGTTTAATTATAGCAGTACTCCTTTATTCACAGTTTTGCTTTCTGTGGTTTTAATTACCCACAGTTAATCTTGATCTGAAATATTAAGTGGAAACTTGTAGAAATAAACAATTCAGAAGAAGCAACTATTTATTATAAAATGTTTAATATAATAATTTACCATGTCATATGGGCTTTAAAGGGCAATAGTCCTTTTGAGGCCCCCCACCTGTGTGGACCCCATCACCCCTGCCCGGTCACTCCTCTGCATCATCAGACTTTCTCCTTTGAATTCCTCCTACCAGCCTATTTCTTTCCAGCAGAAAAAACCCTCTCGCCACCAATTCCTTCTTTACTATTTTCTTTACAAAAAAAACTCCCTCCATTGAATTAATTACTGTGAAGATCAAATAAAGCATGAGAAAGGATGATGAACAGTAAAACACAAACGAATGTTTACCTTAGTAAATGAAGCAATAGAGAGGTGCATACTTGGGGAAAACTGATCAACTTAAGTATTACTCATTTTTAATTATATGAATGTAAATATAGATAAAATAGGAAGTTCAGAATGAAAATATTTAGAGATAAACCTGAACCAAGTAACATCTGAGTTTCCTAAGGTTTTCGACTCAGGAATAAAAGACAAAAGATCTTTTTCCCCCTTTTCTTTTTGTTTGTTTGATAAACGTTTTTCTTTTTCTTTTTTTTTTAAATATATATTTTATTGATATTTCACAGAGAGGAAGGGAGAGAGATAGAGAGTCAGAAACGTCGACATCGACCAGCTGCCTCCTGCACACCCCCCACCGGGGATGTGCCCGCAACCAATGTACATGCCCTTGACCAGAATCGAACCCGGGACCTTTCAGTCCGCAGACCAACGCTCTACCACTGAGCCAAACCGGTTTCGGCAGATAAACGTTTTTCTAATGCTAGAGAAATGTAGCACAAAATGGAATAAATCCTACCCAGCTAAAATGCTGAATAATAATGATGAAATAATTATTGCTAATATCTATTGAATTATGTGCAGGGAACTGTTCAATATAGACATATAAATGCTCATTTAATCCTCTTAATGATTTTATCACGGACATTTTGCAGACAGGGAAGTGAGGCACAGAGGGGTTAGCCAGATGACTTGTTGGAGATTACACTCCCAGTAAGTGGTAGAGCAGGGGTTTCAATCTAGAGTCTATTCTAGTGTCTTCTCAATTCAGTTCCTTAAACTTTGCTTTCTTAACTTTTTATTTCTCAAGTCCTCCACACCTACAAAATAATGTTCAGTTAAATATTCATGTACTGACTTCAAAAGAAAGCAACTTCCAAAACTGAGGAGCAAAAACGCAGCAGGTGAAAACTTGATGACGTTACTATTATAGACTTAAGGTCAATTCTATTCCCTTTCCTTCAGGACCTAACTACATTACGGATTCAGAAGATATGGTCAAAATAAATACAGCTGTTATATACACTGACCAGAATATGATCCACTCTGTCTCTTTTCTTTCTTCCAAATTTCATCATTTTCTGCCAATCTGTTTTGTGGTTTGGCTCCTTTTTAAGACTGAACAACTTGAGTACTTCAGTTGCTATAAAGTTCTGTAAAAATAAGAGGAATGAATAAAACACAAAGCTTCTGAGACTTCATGCTTATAATAATACAGTAAACAGATTTATGCTAAAAATATAACATGTATAATAAAGAGTATACAAATTTCTCCCACTTAGCAATGTGAAGAGAAGAGCATTCCAAAAGCTCAGACATTGTTCACTTAAAGAATTTTATTTTTACACAACATAAAAAAGTAAAACCCATTGATGAATCTGAAAGTAAAATCATTTTAGATACTTACAACCCAAGAACCACCATTAGCTGACTTCAAGCTGGCAAAACCAGTTAAGAAAGCATAAAATGTATCTCTGACCCTGAAAAATCCAACATAAATTTGGGAGCAATGCCAGGTGAGCAAAGTACAAGGCTTTGGCTGGGATAGTTTATTTTGAATTATCAAGATTCAGTTAAACTTTAAAAATGTTAATCAACACTTTGGTGTAAGAAGCCTAATAATTTTGCCGAAACCGGTTTGGCTCAGTGGATAGAGCGTCGGCCTGTGGGCTGAAAGGTCCCGGGTTCAATTCCGGTCAAGGGCATGTGCCTTGGTTGTGGGCACATTCCCAGTAGGGGGTGAGCAAGAGGCAGCTGGTCAATGTTTCTCTCTCATCGACATTTCTAGCTCTCTATCCCTCTCAATTCCTCTCTGTAAAAAAATCAATAATATGTATTTTTTTTAAAAAAGAAGCCTAATAATTTTATTGCTAGCAACTATCATCTTTTTAAAATTTTTATGAAATGTTATTTCAATATTAAAATTAGTGGGAAGCATCATTGTCAAATATAATTATATATACACTCTGATACTACTGATATATATCATGTATCATGTGTTATTTTCAACTTACTTATTGTTATTAATAATTTTATTTTTATTACTTTTAAGTATATTTAAGGTCTATTAAATATATATTTAAGTCTATATGTTATTACTTATAAAAAAACAATGTCCTTAATAGAGGAAACGGCACACTTTGAATCAGAATCATTTGAAATGATAATAAAACTATAATTGTGCTCCCCAAACTCCACCACTGCCTGCCTACACATACACATTCAAGGATGTATCAACTGTGAAGGGCTGAAAAAAATGAAGTACACTAGTGTTTTGAGAAACCTCCTCAGGTGGTTCTGATAGTCCTCAAAGTTGAAAATAATTTTAAAAGCTTCTTTTCTTTAAATTAATCAAATTAATCTTCAAAAACTTTTTTTCTTTTTTTGCTACTTACCTTAATCTAAGCATAGGCTAGAAAACTTTTTCTATAAAGAGCCAGATTATAAATATTTTAGCAAGAAAGTAGCCCTATAGACAATATATAAACAAATGGATGTGGCTATGATCCAATAAAGCTTTATTTATAAAAATGGGTGGTGGGTTGGATTTGGCCTGTGGATCATAGTCTGCCTATCCTGATATAAGCATATATTTTACAAATCCCTATCAGTACAAATATTTTCTAAAGCTTTCTATAGTAAGGGGGAAAAAAGCTTTCTGTAGTCAATAATACTGTCTGATACACTTGAAAGTTCCTAAGAGAGCAGATCTTAAAAGTTCTTATCACAAGGAAAATAATTTGTAACTAGGAGAAACCAAGATTGCAGAATAGGGTAGACACCCAAATGCAGCCTACCACAACAATTTTGAATTTAGAACTGGAAACATTGCCCTGAAGCACCGGACGGCTGGCTGAGAGGAGGCTCTACCATCTGGGAAGGAGAGAGAAGGCACGCTGAGCCTCAGAAACTGTGAAGGTGAGAACTGTGCTAAAAGTCGGCCGTAGAGTTCGCTGCTGGCCTACTCGAAGCACGCAGAGAGGGCGGACGAGTTCACTGCAGGCTTGCTCAAGGCTTGTGGAGAGGGAGGGCCGAGTTTGCTACTGGCCTACTCCCAGCGTGCTGAGAGAGCGGCTGAGTTCGCTGCTGGCTTACTCCCAGCGTGCGGAGAGGGCGGCAGCTAATGCGTGGATGGATTTCTTGTTCGGGAGGAAAACAGAACCACCCTATTGCTCTGATAGACGGCCCCAGTCAGGGAGAGGCCGGACTGTCAGGCAATGAGCAGAGATCTCTCGGAGGTGTGTGAAGCCAGTGGCCATTACTGCGGGACTCAGGGAGAGGCTGAAGGGAAACCAAAGCTTGTCTGCACCACCCCGAGACTCTGCCCCATCCAAGCTGAGCACAGAAGCTCTCCAAGAGGCTGGCTTTCTCTCAGGAGGGACTGATCAGAATCCAAAGCTTGTCTGCATCTTTACCAAAGAAGTGCGCGCGCCTGCAACCAATCTTGTAGGACTCACCAGGAACAGGACTTTCCTAAGGCAAGACTGACAGGGAACCAAAGCTTGTCTGCGCCACCCGGAGACTCTGCCCCATCCAATCGGAGTACAGAAGCCCTCCTAGCTGAGACACTGCTGATCCTCACAGCCAATTGGCTTGGAGATCAATGTTCCCAGTGATACCAACAAGCAAGGCTTAACAAGACTGCACACACAGCCCACAAAGGGCTACACCAAGACTGTCCACCTCAGGTAACTGGGAAGGCTGTGCTACTGGGCTCTACCAGAACACCTAGCACACAAAACTATTCCATCAAATCAGGGAAACCACTAAAATGCAGAGAAGAGGCAGGACACGAAGGAGATGGAGGAAAAGAAAAGAATGGACATTGAGTTCAAAACTACAGCTATAAGGTTTTTCAAGAATTTCCTAGAAAAGGCAGATAAAATAAATGAGACTTATGAGGATATGAAAAGGGATCAACTAGAAATAAAAAGGGATAAACTAGAAATAAAGAAAACATTGTCTAAAATAAAAAATATTACACAGAGTCCTAAAAACAGACCGGAAGATCGCAAGAATCAAGACAAAGATTTAGAACACAAAGAGCCAGAGGATACTCCTCTGCAGAAGTAAGAAGATAAGAGAATCCAGAATGTTGAAGATAGTGTAAGAAACCTCTGGGATAATTTCAAGCGAACCAACATCAGAATTATGTTCTGGGGGTCCCAGAAGAGAGAGAGCAAGATACCAAAAGCATATTTGAAGAAATAGTGACAGAAAACATCCCCCACCTGGTGAAAGAAATAGACTTACAAGTCCAGGAAGCACACAGAACCCCAAACAAAAGGAACCCAAAGAGAACTACACCAAGACACATCATAATTAAAATTCCAAGAGCAAAAGACAGAGAGAACATATTAAAAGCAACAAGAGAAAAGCAGATAGTTACCTATAAAGGAGCACCCATACGACTGTCAGCTGATTTCTCAACAGAAACCATGCAGGCCAGACGGGAATGGCAAGAAATATTCAAGGTGATGAATAGCAAGAACCTATAGCCAAAAATACTCTACCCAGCAAAGCTATCACTCAGAATCGAAGGCCAGATAAAGAGCTTCACAAATAAAAAAAAGCTAAAAGAGTTCATCAGTGCCAAACCAGAATTATATGAATTGCTGAAGGGGGTTATTTAGGAAGAGGAAGAAGATAAAGATAAAAATTATGAACAACAAATATATAACTATCAACAAGTGAGACTAAAAACCAAGGGAATTAAAAAATCTGATGAGCAACATTAACTGGTGAATATAATAGAATCAGAGGTATGGAAGGGGAGTGGACTGACGATTCTCGGGGAAAAGGGGAGTAGGGGGTGCGGGAAGAGAGACTGAACATAAACTGTGCACCTATGGATGAGGATAATGGGGGGGTGGGGAAAGGGTAGAGAATGGGGTGGGAACCTGGTGGAGGGGAGCAATTGAGGGGAGAGGGGAGAGAAAGAGGAACATATTTGTAATAATCTGAACAATAAAGATTTATTAAAAAATAATTTGTAACTATGTTTGATAATAACTAGACTTATTGTGGTAATCTTTTCATAATATACACAAATATCAAATCACTATGTTGTACATCTGAAACTAGTATGTCAATTGTATCTCAAATTAAAAAATACTTGTTTAGGCAATGCCATCACATTATATACTGGGATAATGTATATGAACAGTATTAATGTATTTTGATAGTTCACATATACTCCTGGATGGTATAAGAAAATACACCAATAAGATGAGTAACTAGAGGTATGCTCTTGGAAAAAAGAAAAGCTTCCTATGATCAACTAGGTTTAGAAAACAACTCTAGAGCTTTGCTCCTCAGAGAGGTTCTGGATATCAACAGCATCAGTGCCACTTGAGAGCCTGATAGAAATTTTAGGTCCTACTCCAGACCTTAACAAAATGCCCAGATGGTTTATATGCACATTAAAATATGAGAGACACTGCACTGAAAATATAACCTTTGCTGAATTAAAGAAACATGTAAACAGGCAGAGAATTTCCACCAATGTAACTTAAAAGTTGGTTTGGTGGGAGTTCTTGTAGCTTCAGGTCACTTCACCTTTTCAGGGGCTTCTTAGATAACATAGTATTTTTTTAAAAATATATTATTTATTTATTTTTTTATAGAGAGGAAGGGAGAGGGATAGAAAATTAGAAACATCGATCAGCTGCCTCCTGCACACCCCCTACTGGGGATATGTCTGCAACCAAGGTACATGCCCTTGACCGGAATTGAACCCAGGACCCTTCAGTCCGCAGGCTGACGCTCTATCCACTGAGCCAAACCGGTTTTGGCAACATAGTATTTTTTTTATATCATATTACTCCCACATATTTAAAAACCATATTACCAATTTGAAACCTCCAAAATGGGAATCAAATATGGAAAGGTAACACCTATGTGTCTAAGGTGGACATGTTTGATACATGGTATGTTTTCAGATGTATACTTCGAGAATATTATACTTACCTTTAAATTACCAAAAATTCATCAAAAATGCCTATGAGATGCAATAATTTATCTCTCTGAAAATTTCCTAATTTTTTTCTTAGACATCAATTATGTGTGAGCGTGTGTGTGTGTGTGTGTGTGTGTGTGTGTGTGTATGAAATGACTTATAAAAGTTATGTTTTGTTGCCCTGGCCAGTTCCTCAGTGGCTAGAGCATCAGCCGTCAGACTAAAGGGTCCCAGGTTTGGTTCTGGTCAAGGGCATGTACCTCGATTGCAGGCTCGATCCCAGCCCTGGTTGGGTGGGTGCAGGAAGCAACCAATTAATGTGTCTCTCTTACACTGATGTTTCTGTTTTTATTGCCCCCTTTCCACTCTCTCTAAAAATCAATAGAAAAACATCCTCCAGTGACGATAAAAATTAAAAGTTATGCTTTGTTTTGCAAATCTTAAGGATTCAGGATTCCCTCTTGTCCCCTCTCTTCCACTGTTCATGTTTTCAATGAATCAAGTATTTATTGAATACCCAGTATGGAACAGGCTCTAGGACAGCATGTATAAATAAGCATTTAAAAAGGAGATACTCTATAGTTTGCAGTTTACCTTAATTTCACCAAGGTTATTTGGATTTTTCACTCGTCGAAAATAATTAGAGTTGATTCTGCATGGCTTCATCCAGACAGGTTGATTCAAGTTGGGATCCTCAGCAAATATTTCCTCAAAAATCTCTTTTGTTAAATCAAAAACCGCCTTAATAGAGAGAAAATAAAAATGGCTAAGAACCCAAATTTCAGACAAGAGAGAAGTTTAAAGTTAGAATTACCCTTCCAAGCTACATACCTGTTTGTAGACCCTTTTACTGGTGCTTTCTATATCGAGACCCTTACTGGCACAGCCAAGCAGCTCTGCAGGAATACTGATGCTGTGAAGATCATGACCCAGTTCTTTCCATTTCCAAAGTTCTTCTGCGGCACTGTGCACAAGAACCTCTACTTCCTCTGCAGTATGTGGGACTGCCAAGAGTGTTTCACATGGCTTTTGGGGAGGTCTTTTAGTTTCCGCTATTAGAGGTACTATTGCTTCTTCTGCCTTGTTTTTTTGGATCTTGTGAGAAGAGCTCAAACCAAAATCTTCATCAAACCAGTCTTGATCATCTAACACGCTCAGGAACTCACGGCTGATCTCAAGTTCAGCAAGTCTCTTAGCAAGCTCTTCTTGCCCACTGGCACCAAATACTGGACTCTCCTGCAAAAATGGCACATTCAAATAGAACACCTGTTAGTGACCTCAGATCACTTATGGGTTTGTTTGCTTTTTAAGACAAAGCAAATATATTATTTGTATATTTACTATATCTCTAGTAAATAAGCAAAACAAAAACTATATGGTGGTTACTAATTTAAGAAAAAAACTTTGCCGAAACTGGTTTGGCTCAGTGGATAGAGCATCGGTCTGCGGACTGAAAGGTCCCAGGTTCGATTCCAGTCAAGGGCATGTACATTGGTTGCGGGCACATCCCCCGTAGGGGCTGTGCAGGAGGCAGCTGGTCGATGATTCTCTCTCATCGATGTTTCTGGCTCTCTATCCCTCTTCCTTCCTCTCTGTAAAAAAATCAATAAAATATATTTTTAAAAAAGAAAAGAAAAAAACTACCCTGTGTCCCATAATTCTGTTTACATAAACTGAATTTTTATAAAATGTTTATTGATTAGTTTTTGTTTTCTTTTTGTATCATTATTCTGTTTCTGTAGAACTGTCTGGTCTCTGGGATTTAAAATTTCTCACCTTAGTGATTACCTGGCTCATGTTACTCAAAATCATTACTTTTTGTTCAACTGTCTATGAACAACCTAAACAAGTTGATGGTCTGAGTAGATGTTATAATGGATATAATTCAGTCTTACCAGAATCAACGTCATAACTGGTCATTTTTGTAGAACAACTATGACTGAGTAGATATGAGGACAAATAAATCCATAGGCAAAAAAGAACTGGGTTGAGAACCACTGTAAAGCTCCATGGGAAATCTGTTCAATAAATCTGAAAGGGAATCTATGTAATCTGTGGGCAGTATTCAAGGGTTGTCAATCTAACATAAACCTGCCAGTGTTTGTGACAACTCTATAGTGACCACTCATGACATAACAGAGGACAATTATACTTCGGACAGAAAAAGTTAAAGGCCTTTAAAAACTAGTACACTGGTCTTCATCTAATAAATAACCTGCCACACATAAAATCTGAATTAAAATGCATGACCAAAGTGAGGTTAATCGACATTTCTTCTAGGCAAAATACTTACAGGTCTGGGACACATATCTGGAGAAGAAATCTCTTCTTTTTCATCATCCAATTCAGATCTTAAGAAGTCACCTTGAACACTTGGTGATTGTTCCTCAAGATTTGGAGATAGGCCTTGGGGTGGTACTTTCTTTTGATCATCAAGAAACTCCCGATTGCTAAGCTGGATTTTCTCATTCCTAGCTTTTTTAATTTGTTGTAGTTGGCTGACTGTGTCTGTCACAAAGACTTTTAGTAAACTGTCTGTTAGTAAGCTGACTGTTTCTAGTTGTTGCTTTGATTTTTTTTCCTCACTTACGGATGACCTCAGCTGGGCTTCCAACTGGTTCTTTTCTCTTGTTAAAAGATCCAGAAGTGGGGTAGAAGGTTTTTCTGAAACCACGGAATACAGGTTCTCGTCCTTTTCTGTAATCTGCTCTTGCTTCAATTCTTCAGAAAAGGTATTGTCTAAAGTATCATCTTCTACGGCAATGGAAACATCTTCTGTGGCACCAGAAACAAGGTCTTTGTTTTCCTTTGAAGAAATCAGTGAATCCACTGGAGATTGCTGGTGAACATGGGCGTCAAGGACCTCAGAAATGTCCTGTAAGTGGTCTGTTTCTATTTTAAGGCTTCTATCAAGTGATGCTTCAATACTGTGCACACCAGGTAAAGATTTCTCATACAAACATTCAATGGCAACCTTTTCTCTATCAAATGTGGGACCCTCTGTATCTTTGTGTTCTTGATTATTGTATTGATATTGTTCATCTGAGTAACAGTCATCTTCATTTATGTCTACATAGTCTTCAAAGTTTTCTGGAAGTTGAGATATTTTTTGTGGAGGAGCAAAAATACCATGCTTCTCTTTGCACACAAAGTACACAATGCCATCATATGTTCCATTATTATTTCCTTCAGGTTTATCCAACTCCACTCCAGCCCAAAATCCTTTAGCAAAACTAGTCACACCTTTGAATCGAAGAGTTCCCGGCTGAACATTGCCAATCAATACCCTATCACCAATGTGGAAATCAAGTAACTTATCTGAAACAGGAACTGAGGTCAAAGAAGAGCATTCAGTAACGCCCTGTTCATGCTCCACATCACTGCGCTCCTTACTTTTCATGAGCTCAGTAGGAGACTTGAGTTCTAACAGCCTTTCAGAGTGGATATTGCTATGAATAGAAAGGCTTTTCCCACTGAGGCACTCACTGATTTCACCATCAGTACCAAAGCTGTTGGCTTCACTTTTAGAGCTTCTTGTTGGCTGTAACCTATCTCTGCAAGACTGAGAGTCTTTCCTGTGTGACAACAATGATGATACCTCAAAGTTACCTTTACACAATTCAATTGAAATGTCTTTCTTGAAAGAAGACACTTCAAAATCTTCAGAGTATGATATCTCTTTAGGAGCAAGAAGATGTTCTGACAAAGACAAGTCTCTTTCCTTTATGTTCTTTTGTTGATGAATGCCTCTTTCTGATTGGATGTTTTGACTATGATCCATATCTTGATCTAATTGTCTCTCTTTTAATTCTTTTTTGTCAAGGTCTTCAATGGCTAAGCTAACTAAGTTTTTCTGAACATTTATAGCATCTAAAGAAAGATCTTTCCTTGAAAGAATTTCAGATGAATCTCCTTGTTCCAGGTCTAGTTTCAGTAAGACATCAGACTTCCTAGATTGTTTAAAATAGGCTTCTTCAACCATACTTTCCTCTAACTCTGTGTATTTTACTTCTTGTATTTCTGATTTTTGATTAGCTTCTTCTTCAACTGTGGCACCTGACACATCCAGAATTCTATTAGGGGCATTTAATTCTTTGGGAGGAGGTAATGAAGGTATATTTTCTAGAGAATCTCCAGATTCTGCTCTGATTTTCCTTGATGATCTAAGAATTGGTGACGAAGTCTGAAAATGCTCTTCTATTCGACTGTCCAATTCAATCACTCTCCTTGCATAAGCAGATAAAGACCTTTCTGATACTGATCTCTCGGAACCTGCCAATGTAGCATCTTAAAGGGGAAGAAAATTACATAAAAATTATTTAATCACAATTTCTCAATTTCTAGAACCAATGTTTAAATAAAAGCCAAATCTTAATTAATAAGCACTTTGAAATCTGACCTGTTTTGGTTACAATATAAGGTAAGTTTTTCCTTTAAGATAATATACTGTACCAAAAAATAGATATTAAAATGACTAAAAATTTAAAGTTGGAATAATCTTTTGCTATTCTAACTTATAAAATGAAAAGAAAAAAATGGATCTAAGTTATGGAGGCATTGTTTTACATGATCATTCTCAAATAATGCAAAAACAGAATTTTGTGACAAATACTATATGTTATATACTATATTTGTCTCTCCTTCACACATACACACACACACACACACACACACACACACACACACTTCTAAAAGAATGAATTTTCCTGAGGATTTTAACTAAGTTTTTGAATATAAAAAGTGGAAAGAAAAAAGATAAACTATTTCTGCAAATATAACACTTTAAGGGCTTAAGTAGCAAAATAAGAATAAAATCAGATGTGCTAACAAATCAAGAATTAAAATTTGAATTTAAATTGCTATTTCACCATTGTTACAAGGTAGGGTTTTTATGCCTCTTTTATTTCCTCATTGACTAACACTTTATTTTTAGTAACTCTTTTCTTTGTATTAAATAGAAAAAATATACTGTATATAACCATTTATATTTATATATAACCATTTTCAAGTATAAGTTGAAAATATACATAATCAGAAACAGAATCTAAGGAAGAATTTAGAGATACTGATGATACACTCAGCCATTTTAGATTAATGTCTCTATGCCTCAGTTTTTAATCATAAATGTGGAACAATAAAGATGGATTCATGTAACTGATGCATAATTAAGAAACCACTTAAAAGTATAAAAGTAGCCGAAACCGGTTTGGCTCAGTGGATAGAGTGTTGGCCTGCGGACTGAAAGGTCCCAGGTTCAATTCTGGTCAAGGGCATAGGGGGAATGCAAGAGGCAGCTGATCGATGATTCTCTCTCATCGATGTTTCTAACTCTCTGTCCCTCTTTCTTTCTCTCTGTAAAAAAAATCAATATATATATTTAAAAGTATAAAAGTAACTTAAAATATTAAGTAATCTATTATCTTTATTTAATCAAAAAGCTAAAGGGAAAATTGTGTAGGCATTAGCATAAATCCTCAGTCTATGTAGATACAGTGTCTTTTTTTCTAGTTACACACCAATATGCTCAGCAATAGACTCCAGGGATCCTCTGGGACGTTCTGAGTCCGTTAGTGATTTCCAGTTCTTTGCTGTTTCAGATCTGAAGTAGAAATTAATGAACAGTAATAAATGTAAGGCTGATACCATAATAATAACAGAGCAGTCAATTCTTAGAAAACCACTTCTTTCTTCTTATCCTCAGGGGTATTTCCAACCTTTGCCACTTTCATCAAGCCTATGTCTAACCCACATCTCTCTCAGTAGATAATCTTGCCTCTTTTAATGAGACAAACAGGCCATCAGCATGAACTCTTTTGTCTTCAACCTTTAACCTACAAATTTATCTATAATCACAGCCATTCCACTGCCTTTCCTCCTCTATGCAGGGAAGAAAAAGGTGTGTCTCTCATATTTATTCAAAGCTAATTGTTCAAATTCCATTCTGTCCCAAATCACACACATCTCCATAGCCTCATTGGTGATACTCCTCAGTTACCCATTCTCTTTCCTACAGTCTTTACTCCTTCATTCTGGAAATTTCCCCCTCAACTTATAAGTATGCCTCAAGCCTCAAAAAAAAAATCCCCCTTAGTTCTTCATTCCTCCACCTCATGCTACCGTCTCTGTTTTGGCATCTAATCCTGCCTTTTTATAATGTTCTTAAATGTTACTATTTTATTATAGTTAGTACTTGACTCCCTTTTATCTCTCTGAATGCATACCTTCTTTGGGTTATGTGGTTACCGTATTTGCCGGCGTATAAGACGATTTTTTGGCCCTGAAAAATATGCCTCCAAGTGGGGGTAGTCTTATACGGCGAGTATATAACAAACTCTGCATTTTTAGTGGAAATGTTAGGGGGTCGTCTTATACGCCCAGTCGTCTTATACGCCGGCAAATACGTATTTTTCAGGGCCAAAAAATCGTCTTATATGCCGGCAAATACGGTATATTTTATGGCTTCAGCCACATATATCTAACCCTGACATCTCTCCTGGATAATTCCACTTAGATGAACTACAGGCACCTCAACATCAACATTTTAGAACCAAAATCATGAACTCCTCACAAAAGGATACCTGAGGATTATAGCTTTTAGGTTAATGAAACCTTGATCCAACCAACTACTTAAAAGAAACCTGGGCATCATCCTAGATTTCCCCTGCTTCCCTATCAGCCAAGACCTCTTCTTAAATATTCCTGAACTCTATCTCCTGCTCTCTGTTCCTAGTACTGCTGATTATTTGGGGCCTGGCTTAAACTACTTTCTCCCTACTTCGAGGCTTACCCCTTCTATCTTTCCTTCATATTGTAGTCAGAAAGATCTCTCCACACACAAATATGTTTGTATCAATCTCTGATAAAAATCCTTCAGTAGCTTGATTAATAAAACTCTAAAACCATTTAATAGAATATTATGTAGAAATTAAAATAAAATTTACAGTTTGTAATTTAAAAAAAGGTAACAGAAATACATAAAGATCTAAGCACAAAAATGTTAGAAAGAAATATATCTAATTATTGACATTTAATTTTTGGGAAGAGCTAGGTATGGTTTTGATTTAAAATTTTTTTATTGCTTTCCTGAATATTCTAAAAACAATACTAATAATAATTAATACATAGTGCTAATTATGTGCTAGGCCCTATTTGAAGTTAAGTATTTTAACCCTCATTAACATGTTCATTAGTAAGGTGTTATTACAGGAATATAAATCTCTACTAAATGAAGCACAACCCTGGCCAGCGTGGCTCATTTGGTTGGAGCGCCACTGTGTACACCAAAAGGTGGCAGGTTCAATTCCCAGTCACGGCACATACCCAGGTGCAGTTCAATCCCACTGAGACACATTTGGAAGGCAACTGATCAATGTTTCTCATTGATGTCTCTCTCTCTCTAAAAATTAATTTTAAAAAATTTAAAAATTTAAAAAGCAAAAACAAAAACTGAAATTTTTTACAGAGAAATTAAATAACTTGACCAAAGTTGAATAGCTAGCTCAGGTAATGTTAATTTAATTGTAATGAGTCTGTATTACTTTTGTAACAAAAAAAACTTCCCAAATATATATATTTTTAAACCTTTAAAGGCTTTACATCTAAAAAATAAGACAGAAACTACTAAAAATGAATATACATAAAGTTATCACAATTTTTCTTTGTTTTTCTGGTTGCTTCTCACTCCAGCAAAATGTTATGTTCAGCTTCTATTATATGCTTTTGGTCATTCATGAATATCCTTCTCTCTGAAATGTCCATTTCCCAGTCCCATTGACTGCCTAAGCCCTGCTCAATGTTCAAAATGTAGTTTGAATATTACAACCTCACTTTTTTATATGCCATACTAGAGGCCTGGTGCATGAAAATTCGTGCACTGGAGGGGGGTCCCTCAGCCTGGTCTGCACCCTCTCGTAGTCTGCGAGCCCTTAGGGGATGTCTGACTGATGGCTTAGCCCTGCCGCCACCGCTGCTGTGCTCGCCAGTCAACAGCCAGGCTTGTGGCTGAGCCATGCTTCTTCTGTGGGAGCGTCCTGACCACCAGGAGGCAGCGCTAGCCCCACCCCCACCACCCTGCCGCAGCCTGCTTGCTGGCCCTCCTCCCACCCCACCTCTTGTCATTCCACTGGTCAGTTGATTTGCATATTAGGCTTTTATTATATAGGATTATGCATTATGTTGCTACTCAGTCTCTTCTGTATATGCATTTACTGGTTGCATAGTATTCTGTCCTGAAAAGAACCATAATTTGTTGGGCTATTCACTCATTTTTGGACATAAAGATTGCATTATTATTTTATTAATATAAAAGATATTGTGATAAACAATATTCTTTCAAATAAAGATTTCTGGTAGCCCATATTTTCTCAAGCTAGATTTCCCAAAGTGGAATTATTGAGTCAAAAGTTACAAAATTTTGCCCTACTCAGCTCAGTGGATAGAGCATTGACTTGAAGATTGAAGGGTCCCAGGTTCAATTATGGTCAAGGGCACATACCTAGGTTGCGGGCTTAATCCCTAGGAAGGGACATGCAGGAGGCAGCCGATCAATGAATCTCTCTCATTATTGATGTTTCTATCTCTCCCTCTCCCTTCCTCTCTGAAATCAATAAAAAAATATATATTTTCAAAAGTTACAAAAAATGTTTTAGTTTTAAAACATTGGCAAATTATTTTTCAAAAGGTCTATACAAACTTACAGTGCTAAGATTAGCAATATTAGAGAATACTATTTTCATTGTACCTATCAGATTTCATGATTCAAAATATATTTTAAAGTCTGTACTTACTATAAATTTGATTTTTAATTATATCATATATAATAATTACTTTAGTGAAACTAAAAATATAAACCAATATTTTTACTATTACAATTTCACAGTTATTTAAGATAGGTTCTACTAAAAGTCTTTCCATATTCTTTTCTCAAACAAGACAGAATATAGAGAAGTTTTCAAAAATTTCTACCTGTGTAGTGGAAGGGGCTTGATCTTGGGTTTTTCAGAAGCTGAGGAGAGCGTTTTAATCTGGGGCTTGGCTGTTGGTGATGTTTCCAAATCTCGGTTAAGCTCGGCTTCAGTTTTCTTAATGAATTCATCATATGACTAAGTTTAAGAAAATCAGAGGCATCACAATATAGAATTTTAAAAACTATTTTAAATTATAAAATAGTGTATTTTATAAAATATGAAACAGTAAAATGTAAAAAATCTTTCTCCCACATCAGTATCGTTCCTAAGATCTCTATCAAGAGTTTTTTGTATAAATTTCTTGAAATAGTCTATGTATAAAAGCAAGACATAGAATTGTAATCCTATTATCAATTAGAAAATGATAAAGTCTCAATCTGCAGAATCTTAATACTTATAAAGCAATAATTCAGGCCCTGACACATTAAAAAAACTTCTTCAGTTGATATAATCATTCTTTAAAGGATGGCCTAATACTTCCCATGGTCTTTTAAAGAAGTTAGCCATTATGCTGAGTTTTGATTGCAGTATGCTTTAAGGGGTAGCACTTACTAGAAATACTCATCCTAAAGAGAAAAGTATGATTGGGAGTAGGATAGCTCAGAATCACAGAGAATGTTTCCTAGTTACTAGCCATTTTGTAAATAAAACTTTCTTCATTTATAATTCGAATGTGTATGAAATCTAAGGCAAGCTCTTCATATATTAGATTTGTCCTTAGTTTTCTAAGCTAAAAGCCCTAGTTTTACAACTCCCACTATCTGTATTACCTTGCTTTGAAATCTTAATGTTTTCATAAAGTAACTTATGGTATTAGACATATACTACAGCTAGATTACCTAGCTCACTAGGTATATATGAGGATGAGGATGTCTTAGATTTGAAAGTGATACTTAGATACTTAGTAAATCTGTAATCAAATAAAATCTAAAAGACTTTTCAAAATGTGAATCACTAGGATTATATATTTCTACATCATATACTAAACTTTGAAAACCTAAACACAGAACTTTCTTTGGTCTTTATTCAAACTATTTAATGAAATGCTGACTAAAATAGATCCTTATGCACTTCTCTAGAGATCTTTCTGGCTAACATGTCCATGAATGAACATTTTTGAGCAACGCTCTTCAGTCTAATAGATTTCCTTTAGCTTCCAATGGCCCGTTACCTATAGTAATGCTTTTAAATCCTGGGGCCTACCCTAGGCCGATTAAATGAAAATCTCTAGGAGTGAGACTTGGATATTTGTATTTTTCAAAAAGCTCCTCAGTTAATTCCAACGTACAGTCAGGTTGAAGACTAGTGACCCACAGGATGAAGTCCAAACTCATCAGTCTAATTTCTAAGGTCCTCAACGTGATTCTTTACATTTAAATTTGGTTTCTCACTACTTTCCAACATGAACTTCCAAGTATGACCACAGTATCTTAACCACTTTTTCTTAATTCTAAACATCTGTGAGTTTCAACCCCAGGCCCCAGTCTCACTGTGTAACTGTGTAACTGTCTATGTTTTGAAGGTCTGCTAGCAGGCCATTTTCCAGGTGGAAGACCGTGTAGTAAAAAACAGTAAGGACACAGAATTTAGAATTGGAGCTGGATTAAAACCCTAGCTTTACCACATTTAAACTGTGTCCCTGGATATCATTAATCTCACTGAAACTCAGTTTCCTCACATGCAAAACAACGATAGTAACATTCACACTTCATTTCTTTGAGAATAAATGAAAAATACATATAAAATAATTAGCTGACTTCTGGGCACATAAACGGGGACTTGAATATTTGATAAATTTAATTTAAAAATGTACAACAAACATGTTTGGTGTTACCAAGAGGACAATTAAAAGGACAGAAATTTTGGCTAAACCTAACAAAGAGCTTTCTAATGCTTAGAGCATCTAGAGTCCAACTGCCTTGATAATTTGAAATTTCCCTTTACTAGAAGTATTTGGGTAGAAGCTGAATAATCTTCTCTGGTGATGCCATGAGAAGGGGTTCTTGTGATGAGTGGAAGTTCCAACCAATTCCATAATGAACAGTAGGCTGGCAGAATGTATGCAAGCACTAGGGAAGCAACCAGAGGCAGGGACATTGAAGAGGCTAAACAGACAGTAGAGGCAAGAGGTCAATACTGCCAATAGTCTGATGGCAGTAGAAATAGGAAAGGACAAGCAAGAAGCTTTATGAAAAGGAATCAATGGCACCTGGTGACTGAATGGATAGGAGAAAACAGAATGAGGAAGCTATCAAAATCAGGTTTCCAGCACACAGAATCAAGGAAGGCTGCTAGATTTTGGGAGAAAAGTCAAGTTTAGAGTTATTTAAGAACCATCTAAATAGTACAAAGAGCCATACTAATAATTTGTGTGGCATGAAACATCAATAAAAAAAAATTTAACAATAAAAAAAAATTTTTTTAAGGCAGTAACAGCCTGGCCAGTTTGCTCAGTGGTTAGAGTGTTGGCCTGGACAAGTGTGTTGCGGAATTAATTCCCAGGCAAGGGCAAGTACCTGGGTCTCCCTCCTTCCTTTCAGCTCTTTCTAAAAAAATAATAATAATAATTAAAAATTAAAAATCAACGGAAAAGGGCAGTAATAATTCCAATAGCTAGAATTATTTACCTCATGGTTCTTTGCTTAAAAGAGCATGGATAGTAATCTTTCTTTCATGGGTATAATCTTTCTTACTCAGAAAAAAAAAAAAACCACATTATAATACTTTAATTCATTTTAGTATTTATTTTAATACTATCATAATGTTTACTATTAAATTAATAATATTTAACTTAGTGTTATAAACAAGAGTTTATTTAGATAGCCTCAGATTTTTATTTTAAGAGTTAGAATAAAATGTGGCATCGAAGTTATACTGAAAAATCCTAATTCATTCCTTTATTAATATATTAAAAACATTTGAGGCATCACATTATAAACACCTTCCCCCCCTGTCTAACCTCTAACTGTTTGATCAGGCTGGCTTCCTGGGCTTTCAGTCTTTCCTTCTGCCTTTTTTTCTGTTCCTTCTTCAACTGGTCCACCACTGATTTTCTTTTCCGCAGCTCATCCTTTAGAGCTCTGATCCTACCTTCAATGTCACTCTGGTCAGATGTGGTTTCTGAAAGAGGTATAAATCTTTTACTTAATTTTAACTTAAAAATAAAGTTAACTCAATAACTACTAATGAAAAGCAACAATAATATTCTATTTAAACAAAGCCAGTTTAGAAACTAATACAAAATAATATTAAGTAAATGGTCAGTGAAAAATAAATCTTAAAAAAAGGGCAAAGTCAACCTAACATTTAAAAAGAAGAAATTTGAGCTTCCGAAAAAAAAAAAATGTATTAATGATTTGCTATCCTGCTTCATCACCTCCCATCTCTCCTCATGGTAATCATTAATTCATTCAAGAAACGTTTAATAAATACCTACCATATGCAATGCAAAGGACCTGCTAGATTCTGGTGCTATAACCGTTAACAAAACATAGATCCTCCTTTCCAGGAGTCTGTATTCTAGGAGGGGAGACCTGCTGGATAACATTGGGCTACAACTGATGTGCCACCTGGTCTAACAAGCGGAAGCACAGAGCACTATAGGAACACATAAGCATGTCTGACAGAAAAAAATACTACAAATGGCCAATGAATAAATGACGCCCATTAACACCAGAGAATCTAAGTTTGCCATATTTAGTGTAATTGGGGATATAATTAATTATCAATGAAATTTAATCCTGGCAAGAAAAAAAGGCTTATTAGCAAATGCAACAAAGGATAACATCATACCAACATATAGTTAGACAAAGCTTATTAAGGAAATTCAAGAATGGTACAAAGTAGAAAAAACTCTTCTTTCTCAGTCTTACCTGACTGTGTCATAGATAATGACTCATCGGACCAGCTGTAACTGGGCTGATGGGATCTGACGTGTGGATAACATTGGCTGCCAATCCTATGACTTCCTTTGCTGGACCCCTGCTTTGACACAGACGTGCAGCTTTTGGGAGGTGACTGTGCAAACAGAAAACTAAATGAGATCTGGTCTGTGAAATAGTTGGAAATTCTATTTAAAACTCCAGATACTGCCGAAACGGGTTTGGCTCAGTGGATAGAGTGTAGGTCTGTGGTTTGATTCCAGTCAAGGGCATGTACATTGATTGTGGGCACATCCCCATTAGGGGGTGTGCAGGAGGCGGCTGGTCGATGTTTCTCTCTCATCGATGTTTCTAGCTTTCTGTCCCTCTTTCTCTCCCTTCCTCTCTGTAAAAAATCAATAAAATATATTTACAAAAAATAAAACTCCAGATACTAACCAGTTAAAGGTATTATGTAACAAAGAATTTTAAATAACTATATGACATAAAAAATGAAAAACACTTTATAAATTTTATAAAGGATAAGACCTCAATTTTTTAAAGGAACAGAAAAAAATTATAAAAAAAACATACTTTAAAAGATGTTTATAATGAACAAGTAATAATTATTATTTAAGTGATATTACCTTAATTTAAAACATACTAAATTAGGGTGTTAAAGCTATCTCTTCAACATAGTGGTTTTGTTTCCTTTGGACATCTACCCAGAAGTGTAAATGTTGGACCATATGGCTGTTCTCCATCAACAAATAAAATGGTACATTATGTATGATAAGATGGACAAACCTTGAGGGCATTATGCTAAGTGAAATTAAGTCAGAGAGAGAAAGAAAAACAAATACTACATGATCTCACTTGTATGTGAAATCTAAAAAAAGAAAACCAAACTCACAGGAAAAATAGATCAGATTTGTGGTTACCAGATATGGAAAATGGGGAATTAAAGAATTAAATGAAGGTGGTCAAAGATATGAACTTCCAGTTATAAGATAAACAAACAATGGGGATGTAATGTGGCACATGATAACTGTAGTTAACACTGCTGTGTGGTATACTTGCAAGTTGCTGCCCTAGCTGGTTTGGCTAAATGTTAGTCTGCAGACTGAAGGGTCCAGGGATCAATTCAGGTCAAGGGCACAATCCTTGGTTGCAAGTTCCTTCCTCAGCCCTGATCAGGGTGTGTGCGAGAGGCAGCCAGTAGATGTGCCTCTCTCACATTGATGCATCTCTCTTTCTCTCCCTCTCCTTTCCATTCTCTCTAAAAATCAATGGAGAAATATGCTCCGGTAAGGACTAACAAACAAAAAAGACAGTAGATCCTAACAATTCTCATAACAAGGAAAAAAATTTTGGTAACTATATGAAATGATGGATGTTAACTAAACTTAGTGTGGCAATCATTTCATAAAATATGTGTGTCAAGTCATTCTAAGCTATACACTTTAAACTTACATAGTGTTATATGTCAATTATATCTCAATAAAATGAAAAAATTAAATACTAAATATGTACTACTTGTATTGAAGGAAGAGAGGGAAGAAAGAAGGGAAGAAAACAGAGCATAAGAAGATTGCCCACAAGAGACTACAAAGAACATACTTTCTACCTTGACGTCAACTGGAAGTGAGAATGCCTGATCTGATTCCTTGCCATCAATCACTTCCTATACCTGTGACTCTGGGCTGCTAAGTTTCCTAGCCTGCTAAGCTTCTGGGTGAGCACTGTGAGGTTAATCCACATAAGACATTTAGCGTACTTCCTGGCACTTGGTAACTAAGTACTCAATAAATATTATTTTTATTATAAAAACCACTTTAAGGCACACTAATTTTGATTTTCTTTATATGTTTTCTTGTGAGGAAAAAACCATGAATATTTTGTATTCGATCAAATGGTGGCTATCCTGAACCTCAATAAGGATGCTAGGTAAAATCTAATCTATTCATAGCAAGTGATAAAAAAAAGATTGTATAAAAAGGCATAGTTTTGTTGCAAATTCTTAGAAGGTAGGAATCATGTAACAAGTGAATTATGTATACAATAAGCCCGTTTACAGATAATAACCAAGAAATCACTAATATGAAAATGTAATTAGAATTTTTTTTTTACAAACCTAAAAGCTCTGTTTTTCAAGTATGTGCACAAAGCATTAGAATATTTTGCAACATAACATGGAATGGGCTCCTCATTGGATAAAGAAATGACATTTATCATCTAAATTTTTCAGATCTCACACACATCAATCTGACTGATTTTCCAAAGGGAAATGCTATTCTTTCTTCACATCCACAATAAACATACACTTTAACAAAGGATATTCCATTCTGAATTTAGGTGAATTACTTTTTAAAACACAGACAGGCTTTCACAATGTTTGTGTCCATTTAATATTTGACATTTTAGGTTAATTCCTTTATATACTTTATAAAATCAAGTTAAAAAGAAAAAAAGTTAAGTCTGGAACTTAAATTTTTACCAACTAAATTTTATTTATTAAGTACAGAATTAAGAAAAATGTGGAAAACACTTATTATTCTAAAAGTGACCATTATTCTAATTTAGAATCAATAACCATTTCAGATCCTGCCTTAAAATGATGAAAACTTACTTTTATTCTATGATTATAGAACAATTATAAACTACATTATAGAGCAGTTTAAGCTACATTACAAAAAAGACACACTGCTTAAGCTCTTATTTTTTCTATTATTATGACAAAACAGACTTTAATAATAACTTGTGATATTCCCATATATTATCTTTCCTATACCTTCAATATTAACAGACTTAATAGCATAATTTTGTAACTGTCACTAAAGCAAAGGTCACATATTTATAAATCTTTAGGAGTCAATGAAAAGCTTTATTTTTGCTCAAATGTCATATACTATATGTTACAGGTATAAATGATAGATGACACTGTCATTAACAAGACTATAACTATTAATAATATATATTTTAGACAGTTTTTTTTTTTCCTAAAGCTTTAAGATATTCTACATAATAAGAAGCTAATATACAAATCGACTGAATGGTGGAATGACCGGTCGCTATGATGCGCATTGACCACCAGGGGGCAGACGCTCAACATAGGAGCTGCCCCCTGGTGGTCAGTGCACTCCCATAGGGGGAGTGCCCCTCGGCCAGAAGCCAGACTCATGACTGGTGAGTGCAGTGTCAGTGGCGGGAGCCTCTCCCACCCCAAGGCAGAGCTAAGGATGTCTGACTGACGGCTAAGGGCTCCCAGACTGGGAGAGGGTGCAGGTCAGGGTGAGGGACCCCCATCCCGCAAGTGCAAGAATTTTGTACACTGGGCCTCTAGTAAATATATATTAACTTACATGTTTACTAGGAGAAGTAGAAGATTCCAGTTCTTGTGAAAAAACCATATCTTCAGTAAGTATACTGTGATCTGGACTACCAGTCTGCTCCTGTACTATGGACTCCGAATGTCTATATTCAACAGCAGGGCTGCCCAATTCTTCTGGAATAGAGCTTTCACTGTGCAGGTGAGAGTAGGAAAGTACTGGTGATTCCGCCTCACTTGCTAGTTCTAGAAATAGAGGATGAAAACAAGAAAAGTACACAATCTTGGTCAATGTTATACTTTGCATTTATTTTTAGCATAATTTCACTAGTTGTATTTAAATATAAGTTTTTAGTCCTATCATTTAATGAACCACATGTATTTACTATAAAGTCTATTAGTCTAATTAAGAATTTTGGCCCATACAAACTGAGAGATTAAATATAACATGTAATCAGCAATGACAGTTACTGATACCCTCAGTGTTTGTGAAGATGAAGAGCAATTACAACTTTTATATTCATTGGTTCAATAACTTTGGAAGACAATTTGGTAGAATTTGGAAAAGATGAAAACTATGATCTAGCAAATCTACTTCTAGATATACATCCTAGAGAAATCTTGCATATAAACAGCAGGAGACGCATACATGGTCATTAGCAGGATTGTTATAATGGTGAAAAACTGGAAGAAATGCAAATGTCTATTGACAGTAAAAGTAATAAAGTACGGTATATTTACACAATAAAATGCTACATAGCAATAAAAATGAGTAAAATATGGCTTATGCACCAATGGAGATACACTCTAAACTTAAATTAACACTTTCAGAATTTGTAGCACTGTCTTGCCTCTGGAATTTCCTGTCCATTGTGGCCTGTGCTCTTTCTAAGAAAACAGAAATATGTTTTACACTAGACAGAAAATGCTTTTATTTTTAGCTTTTACCCAAAGATATGCTCTTTTAAAATTGATTTTTAGAGAGAAAGGAAGAGAGAAATAGAGATAGATAGAAACAGAGACAGACAGACAGACAGACAGACAGACATAGACTGGCTGCCCCATGCACATACCCAGACTAGGGATAGAACCAACCCACAACCTAAGTATGTGCCCTGACTGGGAATCAAATGACAATCTTTTGGTGCATGGGACAATGCTCCAATCAACTGAGCCACCCAGACAGGGCTAAACAGAAAATTATTGACATTATCTATATATATATATATAAAAGCCTAAGTGACTATTATGACTGGTCAAACTAATGATCAGTGAACAGGAAGCACACTGACCACTAGAGGGCAGATGCTCAATGCAGAAGCTGCTCCCTGGTGGTCAGTGCACTCCCACAGCCAACCTTTTACAGCCAGCCAACCTACTGTGGTCAGTCCCTTCCAGTGGCCAGCCAGCCCTGATCAACCCTGATTGGGACTGGACAAGACAGCCCTGATCAGCTCTGATCGCTCGCCAGGTCAAGAGACCCCACTTGTGCATGAATTCGTGCACCGGACCTCTAGTATTATATAATCTTAAGAATGGTAATTGCTTTCCTTCTTTGTATATACAGATACAATGTCCCACAAACATTTGGTTATATTATACTTTAGGGTCAGTAATGCTAACATTTTATATACTTAAATTCTAAACCTCACTTAAGATTTTGGGCCTGAAATCTGTAAAATAACTTTATTTAACATAAGAAATACCTATACCCCAAGAATGTCTTACTTTAATAATAAACAAGGATAACCTGATATTTAAAAGCACTTCAGTTCAAACTTTAAAAAGGTATATTTTTAGTGCTTGCTTTGGAAGCATATATACTAAAATTGTAATGATACAGAGAAGATTAGCACGGCCCCTGTGCAAGGATGACACACAAATTCGTGAAGTGTTCCATATCTTTTCATTTGCAACAGCATGGATGGAACCGGAGAGCATTATGCTAAGCAAAATAAGCCAGTCAGAAAAAGATAAATACCGCATGATCTCACTCATATGTGGGATATAATGATCAACATAATTTGATGAGCAAGAATAGATCCAGAGACAAATGGTGGTGGTGGGAGGGAGGTTAGAGAGCAACCAAAGGACAAGAGAAGACAGACACAAAGATGATTATGTGAGATTGGAATTATGTAGATACAAGGAATGCCTATAGCTTAGCCATCAGAAGCTAGGAGAAGGAATGAAAGAATTGTCTCCTGGAATCAAGAGTCCCTCCAACACCTTGAGTTTGTACTTCTGGCACCAAGTGAGAAAATAAAAAACTTTTTAAGCCACCAAATTTGGGGAAATGTATTCAGGTATGCAATGGCATTTCTTTATGGTTTTTATGTCCTGATACTAATGAAGTTGAACATCTTTTCATGTTTATTGACTATTTGAAGTTCTTCATTTGTGAAGTGTCTGCTCTTTTGTCTACTTAAAAGAAGTTATTTCTTTTTTAACCCTCACCAGAGGACATGCCTAGAGAGAGAGAGAAACATTGATATGAGAAACATCCATCGGTTGCCTTCTGCACATGCCCTGACTGGGGATTGAACCTGCAACCCAGGTATGTGTCATGACCAGGAATCGAACCAGCCACCTTTCAGTGTACAGGCTGACAATCAATCAACAGAGCCACTCCAGCCAGGCTGCCTATTCTTTTTTTAAAACATAGTTGGCATTTTCTCTTTCACTCACAGGAGTTGCTTACATATGCTTGGTACTATCCCTTTGTCAGTCAGATGTGTTGCAAATCTCTTACCTTGTTTTACTTTATGGAGTATTAATGAACAGAAATTCTTAATTTATTGAAGTTGAATTTACCAATCTTTCCCTTTATGTTTTTTGTTTTGCAAAGCATGTTAAATCTTGCCCTTCCCTGGGTGTCATAAAAATACCCCTCTAATACTGTCTTCTAAAAGTTCTATAGTTTTTGTCACACACAAGCTTCTTTCCTCCTTGAGATGGATCTTTTTATATTGTCATGTAGGGATCCTTCATTTTTTTCTCCAACAAAAATTTATTGGAGAGTCCCTTCTTTTTGCACTAGTCTGCAACGTTACCTGTGCCAAAAGTAAAATTTTCTTATGCAGGGTTGTTGTTTTTTTCAGGGCTGTTTAATAGTCCATTTGTCCATCTCTGTACAAATGTCATATTGTTTAAATTATTATACTTTTAGAAGTCTGCTAACTGGTTAAATAAGTTCCTGCATTTTGTGGTTCTTTTTTAGGAGTGTCTTTGCTTTTTGGTCCTATGCTCTTTCATATAAATTTTAAAATGGGCTTATTAAACTTTATGAAGAGATCTTGCTGGGTTTCTGATTTTAATTGTCTTGAATCTATAAATTCAGGGAGATTTAACAAAGTTTATGATACTGAATCTGTGCATATGGAAAGCTTTCCATTTATTTTGGTCTTCTATAATGTCTCAATAAAATTCTTAATTATATAAACAAGATCATGTATACTTTCTGTTATATTTATTCTTTGGTACTTCATATTTTTTATTTCTATTATAAATGGTATTTCTTTTAAAAATTAATTTTTCTAACCAATTTCAGATAGTCTATAGATATGTAATTGAGTTTTATTTATGAATTTTATATCCAGCAACTTTGCTAAACTCACTTATTAATTCTAATAACTGTCATGTGAGTGCTAGATTTTCTATGTGCATAGTTCTATCCATAATAATGGAGAGTTTTGCTTTTTCCTTTTACTCTATAGCTCAGCAGTCGCCAACAGGTGGTTCATGGACCACTGGTGTCAGGGAGGTCCGAAAGGTTGGCGACCACTGCCGTAGGTGAAAATAAGCATCTTTGGCCCTTATCCAGTTTGGCTCAGTGGATACAGCGTCAGCCTGTGGAACAAAGGGTCCCGGGTTCGATTCTGGTCAAAGGCACGTACCTTGGTTGCAGGCTCCTCCCAGCCCAGGCCCTGGTTGAGGCTCCTGCAGGAGGCAACCAATCTATGTGTTTCTCTCGATGCTTCTCTCTGTTGTTCCCTCTCTCTTTCACTCTCCCTAAAAAAAATTAAAAAATAAAAAAATCAATAAAAAATATCCTCAAGTGAGGATTAACAAAAAACAAAAACTACAAAAAATAAAAAAGGCATCTTGGTCTTATTTCCAAATCCAGAGGGAAAGCCTTCAATATTTTATCATTAAGTATGATTGTCTGTTTTAGGACTGGCTTGTGCTTTACTATAAATGCTTTTTAGATTTTAGATTAAGTGCCTTTTTTGAATCCACTAAGATATCATGGATTTTTCCCCCTTTAATTTGTCTAAGTCATTCACCACATTATCAATTTTTTTAATGTGTTAAACTCCACTTGGTCATAAAATACCCCATTTCCATTTCATGGAATTTACCCATTTCTTCTAAGTTTTCAAGTATAATAGCACAAAGTTATTCACGATATTCTCCCAACTTTCCAATTTCTGTAGCAAATGTAGATATATGGCCTTCATCACCCTTAGTCATTCACATTTTTAAACAAGAATGAAGTAACTCGTTCTATTAGGCTTTAGTTTGTAGTCTGAATACAGTTAGTATTTATTACCTTTCTGCTCTGTTTTCTGGTCCTCCAGTTCTTCCTTAGGAGTTTGAGGTTTTATTAATTCTTTGTCCCAGGCAGCCAAAGCTTGTTTTTCCATCTGACGAATTTCTGCTTCCTCTGCATCTAAACGCCGCTTCCATTCTAGCAGTTCCTCTGCATGCTGTCGCCGTTGCATCAGTTTTTGCTCCCGCTTTGTCAGAAACCTATGGTCACACCACGAGGAACGGTAAGAGAACAAGAGTCCAGGCAGAGGTCACTTTGAGAGTGCTATCACTCAGCACCTCATCAACAAGCTGTGTGAGAAAGAGCATTCACACTACTTCTCTAAAAAAAGTTTGCGATAGCAGAGGCTTTGATAAGTCAACTTAGAAAATGAGAGAATTTATGTTTTACTTGTAATTTTAAGAGTAGCAAAGGAAAAAAGGATGGTAATTCAGGGGAAAAATCTTGAGAATATCTGCACAACCATGATTGATAATATATATTCATTTTTCACAGGTGATTCTTTTTCATAAGAGAAGACATAAGGAATTTTTTCCGAAGGCTCAGGCCAGAAAACACAAATGCAAAACAACAAAGACCAAAACAACAACAAAAGAAATCCCAAAGCCCCCAAACAAGCAAACAAACAAAAAACATGTTTATGTCCCTTTTTCAAATGCAGTCTGGTTTTGCCTCAGGTCTAGTGAGTTTGGTACCCATTACCTAAGAGATACAGAGTCAGGTGTTACTCTGTTCTTCACGGAGAAAACACTGAGCACCACAGTCAGGTGTGTAATGTATATAAACATAACTGTTTATTTACTAGAATAAAGGATATACCAAATGCCTCAAATTTCTCAATTTAACCTGATCTTTGAAATTAATTAGCCCAGTATATCTTAACTCCAAAATATTAGGAGAAATTACCGATTTAGGAAAAGCTTTTTGAACTGTCCTCAAATGTAGATGCCACAGCTAAATAAAAGGTGGGCTGCTTATATTAGTGGAATTAGATCTGCAGTGATAGCTCATCAACAAAAATGCACCCACGTATCCAACAAACACTTAGTAAAAAGCACAGGAACTGTACTCCACTTCTTGAATAGCCAGCATGTTAAATTTATGTAGAAACAAAAAGGTAAAATCTATGGGACATTTGACAAGAGGCCTCTATGCTGTTATGACAAACAAAACAAACAAAAAAAAAAAAGAGAAAAGCAAACAAAACAAACAGAAAGAACAGAGCATGCTCTATCAAAGAGTGCACTGAAAAAGGTGCAGTTACCTGACCAACTGGTTGTAGATATACAGCTGGAATTTGGGATGAAGGTTGGGAAAACAGACACTGAGAGAGGCCCAGTGATGAGACGTAAAGACAGAGAAGAAGTAGTGAACAGGAGAGCAGTGTCTACAAAATAAGGAGGAAGATTTTAAAACCAAGAGATCAAGAGGCAGAAAGAATGAGAAAGGGAAAGCATAAGACTGAGTGAGGAACTTTTCATATGTTTCCTGAAGAACATTATAAGCTACTCAGTTAAAGCAAGTGTTATACTCTGTGTGAAACATAAAACATGTACTTTTTATAGACCTTACCAATGATTTCTGAATAAACGTGCCTTTCTTCTCACATGTTGCTTAACCATTATCTACACTTTTAAATAATTTACTTGCTTGTTAGTAATGAGAAGTACATTCTGCAGCTAAATAAATGTCCCCATAAGCTTTAGCATAAAGTACAATTATGGCTGTGAACCTATGTATCAGCAATTCTACATACATATGTAATCCTGAGCAAGTGATTTTTATATTTGTGGTTTGTCATTTTTATAAAAATATCTTATATTTGTACTTTATATCTGTACTTATATTTTAAGCTTGAAATTAAACAAAAAAGCACTACATTTACCTTAATCTTATCATCATGATCAACTTGAAAATAATAATATAATTTAGAAAATCAACTTATAGTAAAATAATACACTATCTAACTCTACAACAAAAAACTTACTGCTACTAACAGGACTAGGTAGAGGTTTCTTGCTTTATTTTTATCAAAGGCCCACTTGAATAATAATATTAAAATACAATATCCATCCTATAAAATATCAGGACACATAATTTAGAATAAACTAAGCTAATTCCAGTTTTAAAAATCATGCTGTGGACAGCTCAATCACAAGGTTAAAGGTAAATAAATTACATATGTTAAAGTAATAAAAATAGCAAAACTCCACTAGTTTCCCTTCTTTTTAAATAACAAATAAATCACTATATACATGAAAGAATAAATAAGTCGAGTAAGTTTGGAAAGGCTAATTCTCTTTGACAGAGCATGCTCCTGTTCACATGCACACAACAATAACTTGTGGATCAAGGCAACATTAATTGCCTTGGAAGGGCAAGGAATAATATCAGCACGTCACAGAAGTGAGAAAATCTAGGTATAAATCCAGCCACTCATTTGGATTTTTAAAAGTATGCACAGTCTTTCCCATGTATATATTTTTAGAAAACAGACTACCTCAAGTCTGTTTTCTGTATACAATTTAGTATTTCACCTCTTTCATTTACACGCACACGCACAAACGCCCACACACCTGGATTGCCTTGATTTTCTGCACCAAAGTTTGAGGAAAAATAATTTTTCCAAATTTCAGTAAGGCACTGCAATCTTCCTTGCCATTCTTTAATGCAAGAACAGATAATAAACTTATTTTGATGCCAATTATCAAAATACTCTGTGAAAACACATTTACTTGGCAAAAGGTCCAAAAAAAATCTATTCATAACACTCAAATTTCACCCACCCTCTTATTAAGTGTATAACTGCTAAATGCATGCATGACCTAGTACAAAAAGTAGAATATTGAAACATGTGAAATAAACTGTAAAAAGATACAATTTAATTTTTTTGTCCAGCCAATAAAGGATAATTTTCTCTATTAAAACAAATAGTGACCTTTTTCTTCATTTGTAAAGATTAAGCATATTCAAAAGTTCTAGGTTAGAAACAAACAACAGAAGAAAGGGCTAACAGAAAAATAAAATAAAATAAATAGTATAAGAAAAGTTTAACTTAAATTTAGAACTTCTTCCCAGAACATATACATCACTTATTTAATATATGTACACTTTAGAAATAAAGAGTATCTTTTAAAAGCTAAACTAAAATTGAGAGAAAAGCACAGTATTTCACACTAGATTTAACAATCCTTCAATATGCTGCACAAGAAATAAAATTGTGATTTATGGAGACATAATGCCCACTAATAGAAAATGCTGCTAATACACTTTACAGTTGGTGTGAAGGCATCACCCCAATAAGGCCTCTAGTAGTAAGAAAAGTGTACCAGGATTAGATGGATAATAGATTTAATAGGGTATGAAGATCATTATGTTCATACTAGAGGCCCCGTGGGTTCTCTCTGCGGGGCCTGTGAGGACTGGGCCGAAACTGGCAGTCCAAGGCCGCCTGCTGCTCCTGCTCGTCCCGGCTCCACTGGGCCTGCCGCTGCTGCTCAGTAGGCTCACTGCCGCTCCACGGCGGTCTCTGGGCTGCAGTGGCCAGCCCTGAGCCCTGCATCTGCACCCGTTGGTCAGCTGCATAGTGCTCCCGCCTGGGAGTGCCCTGACTACCAGGGAGCAGCTCCTGCATTGAGTATCTTCCTCCTGGTGGCCAGTGCACGTCATAGCAACTGGTTGACTGGTTGAACAGTTGCTTAGGCTTTTATATATAGAGAATATAGAGATAATATTTAATCTTAAGAAATTCATGAGTCATTTTTAAAGCCACACTTTCATGGTCTAAACTTGAGCTATGCAGCTATTCAACTCCAGCAATCAGCCAATGGGTCTTTTTCCAGTTTCAATAAATACTATTTAGAAGGCGCAGTTTCTACTTAGATAACTTGAAGTCATCAATGTAGTTTTTTAAAAATTCTGAGGTTAAAAGCAGATAGGCCAACTTAATTCAACTTTAACTTTGGTTGGCTAAAGTTGAAGGAGCAGGGTTCCAGTTTCAGTTCCAGCTCTGCTATTTGATGTGTGTGTGACTTGGGACCAGTTACTTAATCTCTGTGGGCATCATTCCTTCCTGTAAAACTAAGGGACTACATTAGATGACTTCCCTAAAAACCCTTCTAGTAACAGCATTTGATGGTTCCTTCTTTCTCCATTCAAGTATCACCTCACACTTTTTTTAATACAACAAACTGCTAGGCCATGTGACATAAATGAGAACCTCTCCCCCCATCTCCACTGAGCTATTATAACTATAGATTGTCCCAACATATTATAAAATCATATAATTTGAAAGAGTAAAAGTAGAATCTAAATTTTTAAATGAAACAACTAGTTCTAAAATCATTTGGTTCTGAAAATATTAAATAAATATCTAATATCCTAAATCATTTAAAAATTCTTTCTGCCTCTAGGATTCATTAATTTTATATTGTTATAAGTAAAAATAAAATTTGTTTTAAGTTTGAAAAAATGAATTAATTCTTTCAAGTCCTTAAGTATTTCCTCTCTTTTTTTCCTTGAATTTACTGGGGTGACATTGGTTAATAAAATTATATGGGTTTCAGGTGTACAATTCTATAATATATCACCTATATACTGTATTGTATGTTTACCACCCCAAGTCAAGTCTCCATCACCATTTATCCCCCCATTATTATCTTCTACATCCCCTAGTCCTTAAAACATTCTTAATGATATTCAAAAAGAAAGATAAATGAGGATAAGATAACTGACATAAAAGAAAATGCAGTCTAGTATTTTTTCCTATAGAAAATTCTATTCAGTTACCTAACATTATCTAATAACTTGCATATACTATCTAATAAAGATGGAATATGCTAACATGCCCTCATGCCAGTGCAAAGATGGTGGTGCCCACAGCCACAATATGGAGGCGCCTAGTCCTCTCAGCCCTGCCAGGGCAGCAGACATGCAGCCACTCCATGCATCTACCTCCAGACTCCCCCAATCATCCCTCAATCCCCCAGGCCAGGGCTGGCCCGAGGCACAGGCAAGCCTCAGAAGATGGCAGCTGCCCAGAGCCGTCCAAGGCTCAGGTAAGCAGGGCCAGCCGAGGCTTGCGCTGCCAGCAGTGGTAGCAGCAGAGGAGTGATGGGTCGTTGCTTTCCCCAGATTGCCAGGTCACCTCCCGCCCTTGAGGGTTCCCAGACTATGAGAGGGGGCAGGCTGGGCTGAGGGATCCCCTTCCACTGCATGAATTTTCATGCACCAGGCCTCTAGTACTTAAATAAATAAAGATAGGTATATTATTCCTATCTAGAAAATAAATAAAAATATATTAACAGACTATCAGGATTTACTCAGCTACTACACTCAGTCTAGAATATTCTTTATAAAAATTATATTCCTAATTTAAGGCAATATGTGTTACATTCTTTAAAATTCTAATTAAAATATCTTCTTTAATTAAATATCAAAAGCCTTCCCTTGAAAGTTAAATCCTTAACTTTCTTAAATTCATCAGATATGGTGAAGATTTCAATATTAGTCAGGCAATACCATAAATATTTTTTTGGTTTTGTTTTCCCTTAACTAAATAAATTTTATTTTTCAATTGCAGTTTAGATTCAACATTATTTTGTACTAGAGGCCCAGTGCATGAAATTTGTGCACTGGAGTGGGGAGAGGTCTCTCAGCCTGGCCTGTGCCCTCTCGCAGTCCAACAGCCCTCAGAGGATGTCTGACTGCTGAGGAGGCAGGAGAAATTCCCACCACAGCCACTATACACACCAGCATGAGTCCAGCTTCTGGCTGAGTGGCATTCCCCCTGTGGGAGTACACAGACAACCAGAGGGAAGCTACTGCATTGAGCATCTCCCCCTTGGTGGTCAGTGCACATCATAGCAATCAGTCATTCTGCCGTTTAATTTGCATATTAGCCTTTTATGATATAGGATTTCAATAAATTTCTATTTGAAAAAACCTTAATTAGTCTATTCCATGGAAATCATCCAAAAGGAATACTTAGACATTGATGAATATTTGGTTTTACCCCTTATATTTTTAAAATTTGTATTTATTTTTAGACTTATTTTTATAATCACCTCGGGTATTTTAAAATTATAAAATGCCAATATTAAGTTTTAAAGTGCAATTTCAGCCAGGCTGGTATGGGTCAGTGGTTAAGCACTGACCCAGGAACCAAAAGGTTGCCGGTTTGATTACTGGTCAGGAACATGCTGGGTTTCACGCTGGATATCTGGTAGGGGGTGTGAATTAGGCAGCCAACTGATGATGTTTTTCTCTCATCAGTGTTTCTATCCCTCTCCCTTCCTCTCTAAAAAGAAAATCAATAAAAACATATTTCTTAAAAAAAAGAAATGCAATTTCAACTAAAGCAAAGATGTGCCAATGTATAACACAGCACCTACAGTTATTAAAATTTGATTTACAACACCTTAGTTGTTCAGAAACTAATTAAATCATAGGTTGATTTAATGAATGTAGAGCATTATTTTGAATATAGAGCATATTTATGAATTCAGAGCATTGTTACATTTAGTGATGTGTGGTACACTGCCAAAGGATATCAAGGTACAACTTAAGTTTAACCTGTGGTAAATATTGCTAACTTAAAATAAAATGGCAATCAATAAAAATTTGTTATGTGTCTCCTTCCATATTTAAAGGTAGAGGTTCTTCTTTAATCAAAGATAGGGTCCACTAGCAGCTAATTTACATATTAATGAAATGTACACCAAAAAGAGTAAAGTCCCACATAAATGTTATTTTACATGGTCAAAGGGGACATAAAACTGAGCTACATTTAAGTAGCTTCTTTAAAAGAGCCTTTAAATATTCTTTTAATACTTAGAAATGTTTTAAAAGAATGACAGAGTAACAAATCACTCAACATCACAGGAGAATTTCAGTCTTTGTAGTTTCAATTGGGTAATCCATACCTACTCACAAGGTTAAATTTCTCTCTTCTATTGGAATAAGCCTGAGAGTTGTCAGAAAGCCATAGGATAAGATCTCAGGACATACCATTAATTAATTGCTTCCCGAAGTCAGGAGACCTGTCCTCAGATTTCAGAGAAAGTACAAATTTCACACTTACTCATAACTTTCGGTAAAAGAAAGGAGAAAACATTGTTATATGTATATGTACAAATACTACTTTTGATTTTAAAGATAAGAAACCTGGTTTTATTAGAAATAAGAATATTTGCTTTATAATTCAGATCTATAGTTAACTAACTTGTAGACTGTCAATCATTCTAAAATGCTATTGAATCCATAAAATACTATTATATCAAACTAATCTAATGAAGTGCATTAAAAATAATTTTTAACACTACTTTCAATGAAAATAGGAACTATTTATGAAAATGAATTACTTTTCATCCATATGGCTTCTCATTTTCTTCAGTTTCTGCATAATGCTACTAGTTTCACTGCTGGAGATGGAAATGGGGGAAGGACTTCGGGTCTCCACGTCAGTTGGACCAGGACTAACTGCCTTATTATCCTTTGTATCATCATCACTATGAGAGTCCTACAAAGAAGGGGGATAAAGTATTACACTTTTACCGAAATTCAAGGTCTTAAAAGTGATCATAAATACTGTCATTTCAAAATTAAGTTTATATCAAAAACAGTATTTGTAAAATAGCTGAAATTACTTCTATTACTTAGAAGACAAAATTATATTACATATTTAAAACTGATTAAAATATAAATTTTATGTTATGTGTATTTTACATTTATTTATAATAACAAAGTGTAATATTTTTTAAGAAGTAAAAAAAATTTTTTAAAACTTCTGCTATTAGTAATCTGGTATCTAAATGTCCTCTCTAATTTAATATATATAAAAATTACATATATTCCTCAAAAGAAATATAAAATTACAGACATTGTAACTATATAAAACATATGTACAGACAAACAATGAATGGAACATATAATTATTTTAATCATACCGATAAATAGATCTTTTTCTTTAAATATTCCTTATAGAAAACAATGTTTTTACAAATTAAAAAGTTTATAATAGCCAAAATAGATTTGGCTCAATGGATAGAGTGTCAGCCTGCAGACTGAAAGGTCCCAGATTCGGTTCCAGTCAAGGGCATGTACCTCGGTTGTGGGCACATCCCCAGTAGGAGGTGTGCAGGAGGCAGCTGATCAATGTTTCTCTCTCATTGATGTGTCTAACTTTCTATCCTTCTCCTTTCCTCTCTGTAAAAGATCAATAAAATATATTTTAAAGTTTATAATAAAACATTTAGAAACCATTGGTTTAATAAATATATTATACCTAAAGAACAAAAATAAAACTTTAATTGCTTAGTAAGACCTTCCTACAAATAATCATTTATTCTCTACTTTTTTTTGAAGCTGGGTAGGAACAATCATGACTTTTTATTTTATGAACAATACAAACAAAGCAGAGGCTTTCTCCTTCCTGAATGATTCAGTCCTAAAATCATTAGATGGAACACAACAAGGTGGAGAAAAACAAAGGGGCTGAAAGGGAGGTGGGATCCAACCCGAGTGGGATGAAGAGCATCTAGTGCAGGAGAGGGGCCTAAGCGGAAAGTAAGAGCCCAAGTCGGGCAATGGGAATGTCCAGTGGGACATGGCAGATCATGAGCCAGAGCGAGGTGGGATTCCCAGAGAACACAGTCTGTGTCTCTTCTGAATTATATATCATCATATTAACATTGAATAGCTGAAATAAGTTTCATATAAACAGCAAAAACAGTCTCATTAATTCTAAGGAATGTATCTGGATTGATGAGAAATAACAAGGTTCTCTGTTTCAACTGAGTTCATAAATGGAAAACATTTTAAAACTAATATATGAGCCATGTGTACCTTTCAAAACTTGAATGTTCCATAGCAAAAAAGAAAAAAAATACTATCCCTGTACAAAAAGGCACATACATAAAACTTTACACTAGTTCAGTGGTAGGCAAACTCAGTCAACAGAGCCAAATATCAACAGTACGACGATTGAAATTTCTTTTGAGAGCTAAATTTTTTAAACTAAACTTCTAATGCCACTTCTTCAAAATAGACTTGCCCAGGCCGTGGTATTTTGTGGAAGAGCCACACTCAAGGGGCCAAAGAGCAGCATGTGGCTTGAGAGCCGCAGTTTGCCAACCAAGGCCCTAGTTCATCATGTATCACAGTGCTAGAATAAGGGTACCCATCATATCAGAAAATGAGGCACGGCTATTAGCAAGCAGCATGAGGCCAAAAACAAAGAAATAATTTCATGTTGATTTACCAATTTGTTTTCCCCTGCAGATTTTAACTTCTCCTGCAGTTTTATGGTTGTCTGTCGGATCCTTTCTATCTCTTCCTGCTGTTTAAGAATCAGTTGTCTTTCCTTCCGAGCTGCCTTATTGGCTTCTTGAAGACGTTTAATTTCTGCCTAAGGTTTAAAGAGTTAGGAGACGCACTGAGATTTGGAGGAAAAAGGTCCAAAGTAATATTTTAAAAAGAAAATCCAACCATCACATTTAACAAGAATAAATATATACAGTATTTCAAGATAAAAGTAATAATATTGAGAGAGAGACCAACATGGCAGCATAGGTAAACACCTAACTGCTGCCTTGCACAACAATTTCAAAACTACAACTACAAGATAAAACATACATCATCCAGAACCATAGGAAGGCTGGCTAAGTGGAAATTCTACAACTAGAAGGGAAGAGAAAAGCACACTGAGACTCAGAGGAGCTGCAGAAGTAAAATGCAGAGGTACAGAGGCATGTGTGTGCAGCTGGCTTTTGCAACTGAGTACACAGCTGGCTTTTTCAGCCTGCAGGGAGACACAAGCCCCCGACTGCTCTGAACTCCAGTTCCAGGCAAGACTCTGGGGACCCAAACTCTACGGGGAGAAACTGGACTGTCTGGAAGTGGGCAGAACTCGAGGGCGGCTTTCTCTCAGAGGTGCTTGCAGCAATTACCAAGGGACACTGAGACCCAGGGCCTCTTAGGGCAGGGCTGATGGGAAGCCATTGCTGTTTGCTCCGCCCTGAAACTCTGCCCAATCCAAGATGTGCACAGAGGCTTTTGCATATGAATGGCCTGGTCCTTTGAAATCTAAACTTAAACTGCAGCTGAGTCAGAGAGACCCAAAACATCCAAAAGAAGGCCAAGGCCCCACAGCAGTGTCCACTGCTTCAACAGCTGGGCCTCATTTGGGCACCTCCAAAACCCAAACAAAGAAGAGGAATCTACAGATTTATCTGTACCTCCTGCTGGGTGGCCTTAGACAGAAGCTAAATTAGCACCTCCTTGGAGATCCAAGAGCCAGTGTACCCAGGGGTCAGAGCAGGACCATCCTGATTACAACTCCTCAGATCCATAAGGGACACACTCGGGGGGCAGACTCAGTGAGCACCAAAGCCCCACTCAAGCAAGTCTTGTCTCATAAGTGTGTCTCTGGAATAGAAGTTCTTCTATCATAGACACAGCTGATCCTCCCAGCCAGTTAGCCTGGAGGTCAATTCCTCTTTGTGATACCAACAGTAATCAAGGCTTAACTACAACAAGACTGTGCACACAGCCCATAGAGGGGTGCACCAAGAGTATCCATCTCAGGTAACTGGGGAGGCTGAGCCACTGGGCCCTATTGGACACCTAGCACACAAAGCCACTCTATCAACTCAGGGAAGCAGCCACAATGCAGAGACAAAGAAAAAGGTCACAAATTAAAGAAATGGAGGAAAGCAAACAATTGGATATAGAGTTCAAAACCACAGTTATAAGGTTTTTTAAGAATTTTCTAGAAAAGGCCGATAAAGTTAGTGAGACCCTTGAGGATATGAAAAAAGGGCCAACTAGAAATTAAACATACATTGATTGAAATAAAAAATATACAGAGATCCAACAGCAGATTAGAGGATCACAAGAATAAAACCTAAGATTTGAAATACAAAGAAGCAAAAAACACCCAACTAGAAAATAAAAAAGTACCCAAAAATACGAAGATAGTGTAAGGAGCCTCTGGGACAACTTCATGTGTACCAACATCAGAATTATGGGGGTCCCAGAAGAAGAGAGCGAGCAAGATACCGAAAGCATATTTGAAGAAATAGTGAGTGAAAACTTTCCCCACCTGGTGGAAGAAATAGACTTACAAATTCAGGAAGTGCACAGAACCCCAAACAAAAGGAATCCAAAGAGGACCACACCAAGACACATCATAATTAAAATGACAAGAGCAAAAGACAAAAAAGAGAGTATTAAAATCAGCAAGAGAAAAACAGTTAGTTACCTACAAGGGAGCACCCATATTATTGCCAGCTGATTTCTCAAGAGAAACTATGTAGGCCAGATGGGAGTTGCAAGAAATATTCAAAGTAATGAATAGCAAGAACCTACAACCAAGATTACTCTACTCAGCAAAGCTATCATTCAGAACTGAAGGACAGATAAAGAGCTTCACAGAGAAGAAAAAGCTAAAGGAGTTTATCACCGCCAAATCAGTATTATATGAAATGCTGAAATGTATTCTTTAAGAAGAGAAAGAAGAAAAAAAGATAAAAATTATAAACAACAAATATATATCAACAAGTGAATCTAAAAATCAAGTGAATAAAAAAATCTGATGAACAGAATAAACTGGTGAATATAATAGAATCAGGGGCATGGAAAGGGAGTGGATTGACAATTCTCAGGGGAAAAAAGGTGTGGGGGGTGCAGGAAGAGACTAGACAAAAATCGTACATCTATGGATGGGGACAGTGGGGGAAGTAAGGGCAGGGTGGGAACCGGGTGGAGGGAAGCTATGGGAGAAAAAAAGAGGAACAATTGTAATAATCTGAACAATAAAGATTTATTTTTAAAAAGCAATAACATTGAAAACTTTGTAAATATTGAAAAAGGAAAAACAAGTCATATAGCTTCATCTATCTAAAATAATTTAACATAATCTTTTAAATAATTATAATTACAACAGACTATAATTTCACCTGCCCTTTTTATACTTGATATGCCCTTCACATTTTCTAGTATAAGCTCCTTATAAATTTTAACTATCACTAACACTGCCTTAATTTTATAATTGTTTCATACTATGGATTATTTCTTTAGGAGAGACTCCACAAAAATAAGACAAATAAGTCAAAGAGGATGAATTATTTTATGGCTCTTAAAACATTTGTTTTGGTTTTTTTTTTACCCTTAAAAGTTTTAAATTTGCTTTCAAAACAGAATTGTCTACACTTAAATGTCTACACCAAAAACATGTAAGATTACATTTCACCAAACTCTCTCTACACAGATATTATTAAGCTCTCTATTGCTAATTAAGTGAGCAAAAGATATACTTCATTGTTAATAAATGTTAAAATTTAACATGGATTGTCCTTTTTTCAAAAATGTTTTAATCTGTTTTCTTATCAATAAAAATAAGCATTATAAAGACACTAACAATTTGTTACTTATAATTTCTTGCAATCCTATTTCCTAGGTAAACGGGGGGGAAAAGGTCATTTAAGAAGTAATCCAACATATAACTCAAATGATTAAGTTCATTGACCATCTAACAAAGTAGTAACTGGCAACAGGTCAATAAGGGAAAAGAAAACTAGAATCTATTGATTCCATACTGACCAGGCAATATGAAATATATTTACATATGTTTTTGCATTCAGTCCTCACAATCACCATATGAAGTCTATATAATCTCACTCATACAGATAAGAAACTTAAGTCTTACAGAGTTGCTTAAACTTGACTATGATTACACAATTGCAAGTGATAAAGCTAGAATTCAAGTAATAACAACTAACATTTATTGAGCACTTACTGTGTGCCAAGGGCTGTTCTAAGTTTATTACATGTATTAATTCACTTATTCCTCCCCAAACCCTGCAAAGTATATTATCAGTATTGTTCTCAGTTGACAGATAAGGAAACTGAGGCACCAAGAAGTTAAGTAACTTGTCCTAAGTTATGAAACAAATATTGATAGACTGTGGATTTTAACCCAGGCAATCTGACTCTAGAGCTGAATTTTTAAGCACTACAGCATGCTGCCTCTCCAAGATTCAAATCCCAGGTGTTTCTGAGTCTACTAAACCAAGATATTTGTCAACTTGTAATTAATATGCCTTAGATATCTATTTGGGAAAATAGTGACTAAAATATATTAATCTAAAAAAATATATTACTCTAAATTAATCTTATAAATACCTTATTTTTTAAAAATATGCATTTCAAAGGACTATTTTATTTTACATACTAAATGAAGGCAGAAGACTTGATTTTATACTGCAGCAATTTTCAACCTTTTTCATTTCATGGTACACATAAACTAATTACTAAAATTCTGCAGCATGCCAAAACATTTATTTTTTACCAATCTATAAAAAAAAAAGTATATATTTTTTATTCAAAAACACTGGGTGGCTATTGTGTTGGCTGTAGTCATTTTTTCATTTGGCAATCTAAAGGAAAGAGGTTAATAACTGGTCAGGAATTACATGGTTTAAAAATTCTTGTAGCACACAGGTTGAAAATTGCTGCTATCTTGTATTAAGTCACCAGTGACATGCAATCCTAATTTGGAGAAATACAGTACACTACCAAGCAACTCCTGTAATTATAGTAGTATGGGCATAGACCGTAGTGAATATCAATTAAATCTCAATTAACATAATAAGAAAAAGAGATTAGGCAAAACAGTAGATTCCACATCTAACTTGTCTTATGTTAAGTTCTTTTACAGTAGTCTTTTTCCTAACATACCTTTTCTTGCTGCAACTTTAAGAGCAAGCCACGCTGTTTCTTACGAAGTGGGGGCATTTTATCATCTTCTCCTTTGTCTCGGAGATGTCTGCAAATATTTCCCATCAAGACAAAGATTAGATTAAATTTCTATTCTAATGTCAATAATTTCAACCACTAAAGCCTCTAAACCAATTAAACATTTTCAAATGGGGAAAACAGTTGCTGCATACAGCAATTGCTATCCCAACAATTATTTCACTGCACATGCAATATATGCAAACTGGATTGTGCTCTTTAAAGAGAAAACAGTTTTAAGAAATTTACAATATAATAACGAAATTAAGTATAAAATAACAACATAAGAGTCAGTTAAGTGAAAAAAGAGAAATGCAAAGAAAGTGTTACATGAGTAGAAGGTCTTAAAAGCAATGTGATTCAAATATGGCGGCCATATTTCTAGCTTGTGAAACTGGGATGATCACATTAAATGAAGAAACAAAATCATCTTTAAAAACAAAGCATTTCGTTTTCATGAGAGAAATTAAACAGTGAAAACTATGCTCACTGAAAAAACTCACTTTTTCTGATGCTCTAGCCAGGCTAATTCAGCCTTAGTTTTCTCCTTCAAGGCTTTTTCACGGAGACGCAGAAGTGAAGACTGGTGAGCTGCCCTCATTTCCTCTTCTTTCATATACTGTCGAACCATCTCCATAGTAAACTTAGAAAAGCTATCTTGTCCTCCTGAGAATGGCATACTCAGCTCCTAAAACGAAGAGTTTACTTTGAATTTATCATCATCTAAATTTTTTGGAACATAATTAACTTCATTAAAAGGAGGTATGCAGGAAAAAAAAAAGAGGTATGCACTTATAAAATATTATATAAATAAAAAAATTAAATAAATTAAAAATGTTGCCAACAGCCCAGCTGGTGTGGCTCAGTGATAGAGTGTCAACCTATGAACCAGGAAGTCACAGTTCAATTCCCAGTCAGGGCATGTGCCTGGATTGCAGGCTCAATCCCCAGTAGGGGGCATGCAGGAGCCAGCTGATCAATGATTCTCTCTCATCACTGATGTTTCTATCCCTCTCTCCCTTTATCTTTCTCTCTAAAATCAATAAAAACTTTATTTTAAGAATATTGACAACCATGAAGAAAACACTATTCACAAAAGGCGCAAGAGGGAGTAACATTCATCTGCTAATTTATTCAGCCATTAAATTTTTAAAAAATATATTTTTATTGATTTCAGAGAGGAAGGGAGAAAAAGAGATAGAGACATCAATGACGAGGGAGAATCATTGATTGGCTGTCTCCTGCATGCTCCCCACTTGGGATTGAACACACAACCCGGCCATGTGCTCTTGACTAGAATCAGACCTAGGACCCTTCCGTTCACAGGCTGACGCTCTATCTACTGAGCAAAATCAACTAGGGCAGCCAGCCGTAGAATTTTAATAAACAACCACTGTAAGGCCTGTACTGCTCCAGGAATATAAACATGGTAAGAATTTGTCTTTATTATCCACAAGTTTACATTTTAGAATGACATACATTTAAATTTTTAAATGAAATTAAATTTTTTAAGAGTGGAACAAGTAAAAAAGCTAAAGAGATAACTCTGGCTCAGACACTCAAAGGCCTTAGGAATAAGTTTGTATTCTACTTTGTAAGGAAGGCAAAGCCTAATTTTATAGCAAAAATGTAACATAAAATTGGTATCTTAGGAAAATCATTTTGATAGCTAACAATTGAGTTCAAGTACAAAATGTATCCTCACAACTCTGAGAGAACACATTCACAACTGCTTGTGAAGTACCTCTATGGGCACACTGAAACCCACCTTGGCAGAAGACAGTGTAGTCTTTTCTGGGGAAGGTTCTTCATCAGAATCATCATGATGGCCTCTTCTCTTTTCCATATTAAATCTGCGATGACTCTCAGAAGGCAGTAAAGATCGAAATGATTTTTCTTCTATTTCATCTTCTGTCATGGATTCATCAAATTTCAGGGAATATTCTGTTACAACAGAAGCTGAATCTAAAAGAATATAGAGCAGTAGATTTTATCATTTTCAGTAGACACTCCATTAGTAGCAGTTGCTGCCTCTTTATGAGATAATATAAAAAACTCATATAATTAATCACTAGCAGTAAGCATGAAATAAACAAAATTCACTTATTTTACAAACAAGTAAAGAAATCTAAAATATCTAATATTAGTACAAGAAATATGGTCAAAGTGTAATGTACTTAATTTACAAAGAGCTCCTATAAATCAATTAGAAAACTAATACCCTATAGAAAATTGAGAAATGGTCACAGGCTACATTCTATCCTGGTACGGGGAGTAGGAGAGAGGATGTTTAATGTGGCAGATGTGTATGTTTAGTTTATTCTCTGTGATGTACGATTCTAGGTTTTGACAGATGCATAGCACCAGACAGTGCATACAACTATATGAATGTGCAATACCTTACATAACAGTTGTTTCACACTACATAACAGTTGTTTCACACGGAAAGTTCTCCTGGGCTATGTATCCACTTTGTAGTCAATCTTTCTTCTTCCACCTAACATCTGGGAACCACTAATTTGTTTTCCATCCCTATAGTTTTGACTTTTCCAGAATTTCATATAAATGAAATCATATAATATGTAATCTTTCACTTACTAAAGTTCACTTAAAATGCAACCATTTTGTTGCATGAAGCAATAGCTTCTCCCTTTTAATCACTGACTAATATTCCATTGTATAGATATACCAGTCTATCCATTCCCCTCATAAGACATCTTGTAGCTTCTAGTTTTTAGCAAATAACAGTGTTATGGACATTAGTGATAGGTTTTTGTGAGGACATACATTTTTAAGTCTCTTGGGTAAATACCTAGACACATGATTGCTGGATCCTTATAAAAATAGTTTCCAAAGTAGCATTCTGTATTCCCATCAGCAACGAATGCAAGCAAACTCCTGTTGCTCTGCATTCTTGCCACACATTTGTTGTTAGTTTTTTGGATTTCAGCCATTCTATCAGGTATGTTATAGTATCTCGTTGTGATTGAATTTTCATTTTCCTAATGATACATGATATTAAATACCTTTCCTATGTCTAGTTGACATTTGTATATTTTCTCCAATGAAGTGATTATTCATTTTTTAATTGGGTTGTTGAGCTTTAGGAGTCCTTTAAGATAGAAATTTTGCGGAGAATTCAGTCCCTAACATTCCATCTTCTGGCTCCCCAAAATTTGTTCCTTCTTGCTTGCAAAATACATTCAACCCATCCCAAGGGCCTCCAAACCCATTCCAGCATCAACTACACATGCAAAGTCCCATCTAAATGTCATCTAATTAGATATGGGCAAAACTCAAGGTTTCCCGAGGCAAAATTTCTTTCTAGCTACGAACCTGTGAAACAAGGTAAGTTATATGCCTCAAAACACAATGGTGGGATAAGCGTAGAATAAACAACCCTGTTTCAAAAGGGAAAAATCAAAATAAGAAAGGGGTAGTAGGTCTCCAGCAAATCCAAAATCTAGCAAATTCCATTAGATTTTAAGGCTCAAAAATAATCACTCTTGGCTTGAATCTTTGCCCTTCAAGCCCGCAGAGGTGGCAGTCATGCTTTCCACACCCACCAGAATGGCCTTGCCCCCTCATTCCTGAGTGGTAGCTGCACCCATTCAGCCCCTGGCGTAGGCTTTGCTCCTGAGGCCCTGAGCAGGGGCAGCCTGGACAATTGAAACCAAGGAAGTGGCCCCACCGTCTGAGACCAATGAGCGGACAGCCCTATACTGGGGCCTTCGTGCTCTGAGCCTGTGGTGGCAGGGACTACCCTGCTGATATATAAACCAACCTCAGGATCAGTCTTCTATTTTCTTGAAGGATAAGGCATGTTCACAGCTGGGTGGCTCTACTGTCTTATTCGGGGAATCCCAGAAGGTTTAAAGTCTTCCTAAATTGCATCCCTTCTCTTGCCCTTCAATCCAAATTAGCAGTGTCTGCTGGCATATCGAACTGGCTTCTGTTGAGATTGCTGATTAAATCAGGGGTGATCTCTTTACGGGGTGACTGACAAGTCACACCCTTGGTGTTCTCTCCAGAACATGTTTTCTCATTTTTTACAATATGGATAGGCTGAAAGTTTTCCAAATCTTCAAGTTTTAGTTCTTTTTTGCCTAACAATTCCTTCAATTTATCTTTCCTCTCACACTTTAAGCAATAAGGAGAAACCAGACCATGACTTCACACTTGGTTTAGAAATTTCCTCAGCGAAATACCCAAATTCATCACTTTAACTTCCTTTTTATTTCTTCTTTAAAAAAATTTTTTTTAAATTGATTTCAGAGAGGAAGAGAGAGGGAGGTAGCAACATCAATGATGAGAATCACTGATCAACTGCCTCCTTCACGCCCCCCACTGGGAATCAAGCCCGCAACCTGGGCATGTGCTCTGACTGGGAATTGAACCATGACCTCCTGGTTCACAGGTTCACACTCAGCCACTGAGCCATGCAAGATGGACTCATCAGAATCACCTTTAATGTCCATATTCCTACCAATAGATCTGCAAGGCAATGTAGGCTTTCTCTAGCATGTACCTCAAAACTTCTAACCTCTACTCATGAGACAATTCTAAAGGCATGACCACATTTTTAGTATTTATTATGGCAGCACCTCACTTCTAGATACCAAGATCTGATTTAATCAGCTAAGGGTGTCATAATGATAGACAGCTACATCTAGATATCATTTTCATCATAAAATGTATAAAAATATCTTAAAGGATTCTGGAAGCCTCCCAAATCAAGTAATTACACATTTATGTGCGAGGAAGTTACCTTTCTCATCGAGAAGAGATGGTACACTGTCACTTCGCAGAGAATCATCGACAGCAGTCTGAACCTGTTCATCAATAGAACTCTCCGTCTTTCCACCATGAAGTTTCTTCTCATTTTCCTTCAAAGATGGAACTGAAGGACTTCCTTGACGGCTGCTACCACTACTACTTCTGTTTATGAATATTATAGAAATAAACAAACAAATAAAAAAGGCAACAAAATAAGGATAACTTCAAAGTAAACTTATTTGGCTAAGGAAATGGAGGTTATGATCAAGATACAAAATGATAAAAAGAGTAATATAAAGCATAAAAATAGTAAGCAGACGTAAGCCCAAGAAGAAACTTTTAGAAAAGATGAATAGGAGAGAGGAAGGTTTCATGTTTAACTGGTCACACTGGGCAACCACTATTCTAAGGCTCTCACACCCATATTTCCTTTCATTTTAAAACCAAGCTACTGGCCCAGCCTGAGTGGCTCAGTGGCTGATCATCAACCTATGAATCAGTAAATCATAGTACGAATCCCAGTCAGGCACATGCAAAATTGCAGGCTTGATCCCCAGTGTGGGGAGTGCAGGAGGCAGCTGATCAATCATTCTCTCTCTCTCTCTCTCTTCTCTCTCTCATTTGATGTTTATTTCTATCACTCCCTCTGCTTTCCTCTGTGAAATCAACTAAAAAACAACAACAATATAAAAACAAAGACCCAAGCTACTGAAAAGAGGCTTCTACTTGGTATTTCCACCTCCTACTTTTCATCAATATCACGATTTATCACAGTCTGCTTCAACCCCAACTACTCTACTGGAACTACTCTTCTAAACTCTACCTAAACTCCAATTGCCAATCCAATAGAATATCTGCAACCTTAGATGGTGCCGACCTCTATCATCTTCTTTAAAAGTTCTACTTGCTAAAGCAAATATAAGTAAAATGTTAAGTTAGGGTAACTTGGATGAAAGGTAAAGTATAAAAAAACAAATTTATATAGTGCTTACATAATATAGGTTCTCAAGGAATGGCAGATATATTGTTACATGAAATAACTGTTTTACAAATCAGCAAATTAAATGGGGAAGATAAAACTTTCATTTAAAGAAATGAAATTGAGAAGTAAAAAAAAAAAAAAGCAATTGTCAGCTACGTATCATACTTTACTACATCAAACTCTTTTCAGAATGTGTAAAATATGGTGCGAACTACCATACTCGGATCATTATCTCAATGTGTTGAGACTTTATCTCCTGGTAATTACTGACAGTCTGGTTCAAATAAACTCACAAACATTAAAACAAAACCCTCTTTTCACCTTCTATCGTGATTCTTGTATCTTGAAGACTCAGAATAACTATCATATGAAGAATACTTCTGATGCTTTGAGTCAGGGGTTCCTTCGTTATTGTGAGAGAGTGAATCAGATTGACTTTTCCTACAAAAACAAAGCAAAACTTGTTCAACATTTAAAGTCTCTAAGAGGACTAAGATTTTAATACTGCTCAACATTATTAGATAAAATCTTGAATGAACAGGAATTGTGAAACTTAAAAAGTATTTGAAGGCATTCATTTATGAAAAGGTTGTATAACACAGTAAAGAGTATCTTCTGCTCTGGCTGGTGTGGCTCAATGGCTGGTGTCTACCTGCACACCAGAGGGTTGTGGGTTTGATTCCTGGTCATGGGCACGTACCTGGGTTGCAGGTTCAAACCCCACCCCATCAGGGTGTGTGTGTATGAGGAAACCAATAGATTTGTCTCTCTCATCGATGCCTCTCTCTCTCTTTCTCTCTATCTCTCTCTTTCCCTACTCTCTCCCTTTCACTCTCTCTAAAAGTCAATAGAAAAAGAATATCACATCTCAGGTGAGGATTTTTTTAAGAAAAGAGTTCTTTTCTATTATGAACAATAAGCACAAATCACCCCAAGTATCAATGAATGTGAATAGACTTAAAATCTATGAATTAGACAGTCAAAATGTGATGTAAAAGAAAAAAGGCACACACAAAACATGATCATGTTACCCAGCCCTGCCTAAAACACTCTCTAATGACTTTTCACTGCTCTAGAATAAACCAAATCCTACGGTCTGCAAGGCCCTACCATGATTTGATCTTGGCATCAGCTACCATTCTCCCCTTTGCTCTTTGCCTCCAATGCCATTGGTCTTCCTTCCTTTTCTCTTCCTACCTTTACATGTGTTGACCTCTATATTCTTTACCTCCTTTACAACACCAACTCCTTTTCACCCACTGTATCTTACCATAAGCTTTACTTCTTCAGGAAAACTTTCTCTGACTTTCTTATACTCACAGGCTATTCAAATTTCTTTGTTATGTATCTCAGAGACAATTGTCCTTTCTTTCATAACACTTACCTTAGCTTATAGTGATCATTCCTTAAGTGACTATTTGATTAACATCTACCTATCCTCTAGACTGTATGCCCAAAGCTGTATTCCCAGCACCCACAAGGGTGCCTGGAACTCAGTAGATACTCATTATATTTGCAGAATGACTGAATATTAACCTATCTGTTTCAGCTCTGGTCCTCAGTTGCTTCACGGAGTCTGGAGCATGTTTCCGCTGGTGGTCATACAGCGCTGCTAGGGGAGCTCCTGAAGCAGTAATGGCATCTGATATATGAGTTCGAGTCAACTCCGCCATCTAAATATGAATACACAAGGCAAAAGTAGATGAACTGAAAGGGAGCAGAGGGTCTTGGGAAGATCACTGGATTGAGAGAGAGCAAATTCTGCAGTAACAGGTAAATATTATGGGCAAGTCGTTTAGACTTTTTAAGTCTCAACAGTTTCCTTATAAAAATAAAGAAATGAATACAACATGATTTCTAAGGTTTCACCCAGCTATAACAATCTACAAATTAGACAGAAAACATTTAAGTCATATAATGAGCCATAGTAAACCAAAAACTAAATCTTCCTTTAAGAATCAATTCAATTACTGCTTCCTATCTGAGTCTTCTGAGCAACAACATGAGTACATTTCCCCTACTCTTAGCCAACAGTGCCACTGCTGCATGTGTTGCCCATTTTTCATTTTTTCAGCCACTGTCTTGATAACCTGAAGTGTTTTTGAAATCTTTGTTAATGTTGTCTAAAATTTCCCTGAGAAAAGAGATGTCACTTTATACTTATTTGCACAATTCCACAATATCCAACATATATTAGGTTCATGGCTTATTAATAACAATCATTTCACAAGCAATCCTAAATGATAACTGCTTATAAACTGAAACTATATCTATTGTTTATGATATCTTATATAAAGATAGTAGTAAAACTATTTTTAGCTTTGTCCTTGGCACTAACAATACTATAAAAGATACTAACCACCCGGGGTAAAAATGAAACATCTTCATACAAAGCAGACCAGTAGCTCCCTGGACTGAGGTTGGGGACTGACTGCAAAGGGGCATGGGAGAACTTTTTAGAAGGTTGGAAATACTGATTATAGTAGTGTGGATAGGGATGGGAAGATAAGCTATAGAAATATACAGATACAGTTATCTAGATAATGGTCAAGTCATCAAACTGTATACTTAAAATGGGTACATATTATTTATCAATAATATTAATATCTTTTCTAAAATATATTTTTATTGATTTTTTTTATATAGAAGAAGGTAGAGGGATAGAGAGTTAGAAACATCGATGAGAGAGAGAAACATTGGTCAACTGCCTCCTGCACACTGCCTACTGATATGTGCCCGCAACCAAGGTACATGTCCTTAACCGGAATCGAACCTGGGACCCTTGAGTCCTCAGGCTGATGCTCTATCCAGTAGAAATTTAGAGTTCATCTTTTTTTTTCTGCTCTATAAGTTCAAATGTATAAGACACTGCAATAAAGGCCAAAGTTATTCAGACTGACTAAAGAGAACTAAGAAGAAAAGGGTTTTTAGTGGCTCTCACCTCACAGATTTGGCGAGCTGCGTCTGTGGTAAGGCGAGCAGTCTCTGTTTGCTGAGCAGCTATTTTACAAGTTGCTTCCTGCAGGACTTCAGTTACATCCCGTTGTGATTTAACCACCTTCTGTAATGACTCCGCATGGACCTGTAAATAAAAGAGGGTAAAAAGAAAACTTCTGTCATGTCAGAAGTTTTGTTTCATGGATTAAATGCCTTACTAAAAACAAACAAACAAAAAAAACCCCAAAAAGAACAATGGGTTTAAAATCGTAAGTCTTAAAAATCAGTGCTGGAGTTTAAGTCTTAACTCCACTGGTTATGAGTTGATGTGACTGTAGATAAGTAAATACCATGTAGTTCCCTCAGCTTCCACTTATTAAACTGGGGCTACATCCTAACTACTTAATTTCACAGGGTTGCGACAAGAATCAAATGACATGAAATTAACCCATATGACATATTTTACATCTTTTCTTTTTTACTCCTATATAATTTTTAAAAATACTAAAGTGTTTTTTCAAAGATACAAATTTAGGTTTAATAGCTTTGCTGCAAAATAAGGTACCTGAGCTGCTTTGTTTCGGGTTTCTTCTAACTGTCTCTGACACTCCAGAGCCTCTTGTTCAGCCTTTAATTTCAAAAGGGCCAAGTCTCTTTCATGGCGTTGCTGCTGTGCCTTCAAGATAAAGAAGTGATCAACCATTAATTCTAAGAAATTAAACTATTACAACTCGGTGACTACATTTAATCCAGGGCTATTTTCTCAACACAACAACCATTTATCAAAATACTTAGTGACCACCTACTATGTTCTTTTAATTCACCATTAAGATTATTATTTTTAAATATTATTTTAAATAGCAAAGAAAGGGGGGGGGGCACAAAGAAAGCTAAAAAAGAAAACCCCACAAATACCTTTATGATCTGAGCCAGAGACACACTTTCTTGCTGAGCAAGTGAAATGCCTCTAACTCTTTCTACATCTGACAGCTGGCGCACTGACTCCTCAATGGCACTCAAGTAGCTCAGTTCAGCTGCCATTCTGTGCTGGAGGCCAGCAGGAGAAAAACGTTTGGAACCTGGAGGGCATAACAAATGCCAAATGTGACATTACACATGAAATTAAATTGCATCTCAGATTTCTAAAATTCATTTCTAATTTTAAGAGCCAAAAACAAAGACAGTGACTTAGGAGTACAGTGTCTTTTAATAGTTACTTCTTGTGAGTGTGTGGGCAGGTTGTGCGGGGACGGGGGAGGATGCACATGCATGGGTATATACATACATATATACCTATAAACACTTAAGGAGTACATATATGGCATACATTTTTCAGTGTTTTTGCTAATGCTGGCAAGATGGAAAAAATCACCCCTATTGAATCTCTGATGCTTAATATTTATTTTCCTGTACAGTTTCTGTTTAAAACTTCAAAAAGTAATCACATCCATTTGTAAAACCATTTTTCTATAATTCAACTGAAACAAAATTTCCCAAAAATAAGTAACCTTATTTTTAAAATTACAACTGCACGGGTAAACTTGCCTGGTGTTGAAGTCATCATCTCTGTAGTTGCTCTGCTGGCAGCCATGTTCATATCAGGAAAAGCTGCAGTAGGCTTGAATCCTGCTATAGTCGGAGGCATTATAACTGAGGACTTAGATCTTTCTAATGAAGTTCCTGGAAGGTCAAACTGCAACAGTTTCTGGGAACTTGGAGATAGGGGAGAAGTTGGAGTTTTCTGAGACCTTCCCTTGTCTGAGGAGACACTAGAAGATTAGTTTCAAAAAATACATTAGAGAAGGGAAAACTATTTCAGGAACCAGCTAAACAATTTGTAAGAATACCACACATTACTTTCTTAACATCAGTTTTAAAAAGCTGTGATTCAAGCATTTATTCATTCAACATAGTCACTGTGCTGAATGTACTCTAAGCATTCCTCTTATTTTCCTATTTACAGTGGTGAACAAAACTAGGGACAAACCCTGCCCAAAAGGAGTCTATGGATTAAACTGCCAATTAACTCTTTCCTCTACAATGTAAACACACCATGAATCATTATTGTAGTATAAAGCAAAATCCTCTAATATAATAGCAAAAAATTACGGCCACATATAAAAGATAAGATCAAGCCTTATAAAAAATGTCTTAGCATATCTAAAGAAAAAAAATCATTTTGTACTAAAATTTAAGAAATGATAAAAACTACTCTTTTATTACTCCTTTTAACCCAAAAGGGGGGGGGGGAGAGTATGCAAACTCATAATCAATATAAAAATGAGATTTCAAAATCTGCTTGAGTCATCTAAGTTGAGCAGGAGAGAAAAGTTTGAGGGGGGAAAAAAAACAATGAGATCAAAAGATTGCTATGCAGTTGTGTTACAAGAGTAAAAGAAAACAGTTGAGAAGCAAAAGGTATAGATAAAGGAAATGAGAGAGTTTGTGGTAGCTTAGTGAAAACACTTCGGATAAAGTTAAGTTCTTAGAATTGATGTGTGGAGTAACTGTGAGCTACCAAAGTACCCCAAGGAAAGTAGTTGCTTGGTCAAAGGGTTAAACCAAGAAAATACCTATGGCAATGGCATTTAGAATAGAAAGGTGGGTTGTGCTAAGGCAGAGAATTCCTGAGGGAGAGAGGTTGTTAATAGTTTACAGGAAAGTTGGCCACACTCTAAAATATACATAAAAACTAGAGCTATGAACAAAGCTACAGTATCTATTCATAAAATACAGAAATTCATTAAATGGATTCACTAGACATCAATAATATTGTAAGTTTAATTAAAATGAATACAGTATAAAATATACATTACTTTACCTCACAGAAGGCCCAGAAAGATCCTCCAAAGTGCTATCTGTGTCAAGAGTCTGCTCATAATCCTTGACAGAGAGTTTGCTACTGGTCTCAGATTTTTTCTCTTGATGAGAGTCACGTTCTGAGCCAGAATGTACTTTTTCCTCATCAAGAAGTGAGCTCTGAACATTTTCAGTGAGTGAATCCAACCCTATAAAGTAAATTTCTTATAAAGCTGATTCTCAGTAGAAGAGACTGAATGGTAATTGATAGATACCCAGATTTCAGTAAAATAATAAGTACAGAACAGAATATTTAAAAGTGGACTTATTTTTAAAATGTGTTTTTTATATCTAAAATAAAGTTCACCTTTCTATTTTTACTTTAGAAAAGTGAAGTTTCTTCCATTAATATCCCCTATTTGCTATTAAAAATAAATGGTTCTTAAATCAAATGATTAAAAATGTAAGTATATAGTACTATTCTACGCCTATGAAAAAATAACGAAAAGAAGTCTTTCAAGGGTAAAGCCAAAACCTGTCAAAAATGTTATCAGCTGCCAACTGGACTACACAATCCCTTTGAAAAACTCTAGGACAAGAACTATATAGCCAAATTCATAAAACTGTTCAGATTCTCTGACTCAGAATAATTTCACCTATAGGAGTATCTTAATGAGATTATGACACCAACAAAGAAAAATTATGCACAATATTCCATGAACAACTTTATATAATTTTTTAAAGTTTACTCTATATTTGCAACAGAAGAGTTGTCTAAATTACATAGATAATAGTAAACATTTAAATAGCACTTTGTAATTTAAAATGCACTCCATACATAAAACCTGATTGCCTTTAAACATCTTATGAAGTGGGTAGCATATGCTCATTTAATGATGAGATAACTAGAGATCTATGAGACTACTTGCTTAAGGATACATGGTCAATAGCAGAAACAAGACATAAACCCAGGCTTTATGACTCTACATCTATTGCATTATTCACCTTGAAAAGGACAAATATTCTATGATTATACACTTATATAGGTACATAGAATAGGCAAATTCATAGAGAGACTAAGTAGAACAGCTGTTACCAGGGGTCAGGGAAGGGGGGCTGGGAGCATAGCGTTATTACTTAATAAGTGAAGAGTTTCAGTTTGGGATGATGAGACAGTTGTGGAAATGCATAATGGTAATACCTGTACAATAAGTAAGTTTACTTATTTCTACTCAACTATGTGTGCACTTAACAATGGTTAAATTTCCTAGTCAAATTCATAGAGACAGAAAGAATGGTGCCCAGCAGTTAAATTCACCCAGGAGATCACAGTTCAATTCCCAGTTAGGGCTCATGCCCAGGTTGTGGGCTTGAACCCCGGTGTGGGTGGGAGAGGATATGCAGCAGCCAATCAACGATTCTCTCTCATCACTGATGTTTCTACCCCTTTCTCCCTACCTCTCTCTGAAATCAATATAAACATTAAAAAATATTTTTCCCCCAAAAAGAGTAGAATGGTGGCTACTGGGGTAAGGGAAGAAGACGGGAAGTCATTGTTTAATGGGTACAGAGTTTAGCATGGAATGATGACTGCTACTTTAATCTACTAACTACTTTCAACTGCACTAGGAAGGAGCTTTTTGTACAGAGCATGTAGACACTCCTTTTCACCACCAGATGGAGTACACACAGCAAATATTACACTGATTTTATAACTTGGGGATAAAGAAGAAAGTTTAAGATGATGCTGTGGAAAGTAAAATACATACAGTATTTCTAAGGCATTGTTAAAGGGGATGGGGGATCTGAAAGCCACAAAACACTACCCATACTACATATCATCACGTTTTACATTATAAACTTTAAAAACCTGTAATGAATCACATTGCTTATACTCCTATTCAATAATATATCATGATATTTTAAGTTGTACAGTATATTATAGTAAAAGATTTGAGATTCAGAAATCAGAATTCAGACTTTGCCAATAACTAACCTTAAGTGAGACACTAATGTAAACAAAGCATAAAATTGCTAAATAAAAGAACTGAGCAAGATGAGCATTTCACAAAATGTGTTCAATATGACTTCTAATGTCATAACATGCTAGTTGAAGAAATGAGTCTGAGGTCAAATAAATTTGGATAGTACTTCATACAACATGCTTCACCTTCTTCCTAAAGTAAATAATGCGTATTAGCATATTAGAAGTAATTTCTGCTAGCACTCTCATAGTGGAAGTAAAAAATGATACTGGCTTTCTGAAGAGTTATTTGGCAAAATGTATCCAAATTTTAAACATGGCATACTGTTTGTCCCAATAATTAACTTCTAGGATATTCCCTTAAAGGAAAGAACCAAACTAACACATAAAGATAAATTTATACCCCCAGCTGGTTTGGCTCAGTGGATAGAACATCGGCCTGTGGACTGAAGAGTCTACAGTTTCGATTCTGGTCAAGGACACCTGCCCAGGTTGCAGGCTCAATCCCCAGTAGAGGGCGTGTAGAGGCAGCCCATCAAGGATTCTCTCTCATCATTGGTGTTTCTAGCTCTCTCTCCCTCTCCCTTCCTCTCTGAAGTCTTATGGGTGGAAAACTGAAGCAGAGAGAAGTAATTGGCTTTGTCACAGAGTTATAAGTGTCAGAATCAGGGCTGACCACAAAATGTGCAAGCTAGCATCCATGCATATCATCACTGCATCATCCTCTGTTTTCAGTGTTAGAGTAGCCTTGCTAGGTTTTAATTTTTAAATCTAAGAGACTGTTGCCAATATATAGGATAGAGACCCTAAGCCTGGCCAGCAATCAGGGCCATCTGTGGGATGACCAGCAGGTAGAGCAATTGAGGGGCCCCTGCTGGCACCCACCTTGTTTGGCAACCTGTCTCTGCTCGTGGGCCGGCCCCGCCCCCCATCACCCCCACTGGCCACCTCCCTCTCAGGGGGCAGTGCACGTAATAGTGACCAGTTGTTCTGCCATTCGGTTAATTTGCATATTAGGGTTTTATTATAGAGGATTGAAAAAACAGGCATCAAGTATTAATAGTAGTTATCTCTGAGCAGAGGGCTCAATGGGAATTTATATTTCTTGCATGATGGTGTATCTACAATCCTTAAATTTTTATCATTGCAAAAGTATTCCTTTTGTATAAAGCAAAATATTTATACTGTTATATATCAAAAGGTATCACTACAATAATATGAAAGCTAATTAAATTATCATAAAGAAATTCATCTAACTTCTTATGGAATAAAATAACTTTAGATCACTACCACAAAATCACTGGCAAGAGAAAAATGGAGAATTCCACTTACATTCTTTTTTTCCTTTTCTTCCTTTAGAAGTAGATGAACAAGAAGATGCAGCAGACTGGGTCCCTGATGAATGCTGGGAAGTAACATCCACAGAGGAAAGATCATAGACTGACTTCCTGCTAGAATGGTCTTCTTTAGTACCCAAAATGCTACCACCAATACTGTCAAAGAATAACAGTGGTTAAAAAAAGAAATAACAAGAATTAAAATGCAGCTAATGTATAGATATTTTAGATTTATTTGATCACAAGGAGAATATAATTATACTCAAAGATGCCTTATACTTTTCTTTTTGGTTTTCTTACTACCATAAGCCAGAGTTCTTTCCTAAGAGCTCAAAATTTAAAACTACACTTTTCCTGATATATAATTTTAATAATACTTATTTTTTTTAGTCCAAGTAGATATAACTATTTTTTAAAAATCATCCAATAATTTTATGTAAATTACAATTTGTAATTTTTCAAGAAAATTATATTGAATGTAAGTAATTACAGAGTACTTTATATAGTAAAAAAATTAGGAAAAGTCTGATCACTACCTGTATGACTTTGTACAAGTAACTTAATGCTTCACTTCCTGAAATAGGAATACTATATAATAAAGAGGTAATATGCAAATTACCCTCATGCCCTCACAAGAAGGCTGCCTACGACCAGACTGGCAGGGGGGGCAGTTGAGGGCAACCAGGCCAGCAGGGGGCACTGTAAGAGGTGAATAGGCTGGCAGGAGGGGCATTTAAGGTTGACCAGGCTGGTGGGGGGGGGGTGCAGTTGGGGGCAACCAGGCAAGCAGCGAGGGCAATTAAGGGCGGTTAGGCTGTCAAGGGAGGGGAAATGTGAGGGGCAACTAGGCAGTTGGGGGTGACCAGGCTGGCAGGGGGACAGTTAGGGGTGACCAGGTTGGCAGGGAGGGGGCAGTTGGGGGCGACCTGGCTGGCAGCAGGGGCAGTTGGGGGCAACCAGGCTGGAGGGGGGGGCAGCTAGGGGAGATCAGGCTGGCATGCAGAGGCAGTGAGGGGCGATCAGGCTGGCAGGGGGTGGAAGGGTGGGCAGTTAGTGGCAGGCAGGCAGGCAGGCAGATGAATGATTAGGAGCCAGCAGTCCAGGATTGTGAGAGGGATGTCTGGCTCCCAGTTTAGGCCTGATCCCAGGGGGTTCCTCAAGAGGTCCCAGATTGGAGAGGGTGCAGGCTGAGCTGAAGGGACCCCCCTTGCACCAATTCATGCACTGGGCCTCTAGTGGTAATATAATTCTAATCATATCAGGCTATAATAAGAATGAGCTAATACAGAATCCCCTCTGCATTAACGTCTCTCCGCTGTCGAGCCTTTTGCCTCTGGCCCCATGCAATGATGGCCACAAAGTGAAAGAGCAGTGGTTCTGACAATTCAGATATACCACGAGAAGCAGCCAAGTGGGTCACTTCCGTGAAAAGGTCACCAGAGAACTTCCCTACTTCTCTTGCCCAAAGTCCTTGAAACAAAATGCTGCGAAAGGTGTGTGGTTTGTTGTTCATATTGAAAAGGAGCAGAGGAAGCACTTAGGTTTGTGTAGGCGCCTCCAGGTCCTGTGGAGTCACCTCCTGAGTGTCTGCTGAAGCAAATTGAACCATCTCAGCAACATGGTGCCACCTGAAGCAGGCAAAGTGTCTCTGGCTTGCTTCCTGGCAAGGCTAACCTATCGGGGGCATTCACTGGACACCAATACCACAGACTCAAGACAGCACCACATGAGTCAGAGAGGAAACTCCGGCGTTCCTGCCAAGAGTATCTGACACCTTAGAAGACCAAATCACGTGATGAATCACTGTAGCTATATGAACATCATTACTTTTCTTTTTATTGCTCATAAATTACTCTTTAAAAACTGTTCTAGCCTTAGCCAGTTTGGCTAGGATAGAGCATCAGCCCACAGACTAAAGGGTCCTGGGTTTGATTCTGGTCAAGGGCACATATCTCAGTTGTAGGTTCTATCTCCAGCTCCAGTCCGGGCACATGCAGTAGGTAACCCATCAATGCAAAGTTTCTCTCTCTCCCTCCCTTCCACTCTCTCTAAAAATCGATGAAAAATATCTTCTGGTGAGAAATAAAAAAAACAACAACAGAAACTATTCTACACTGTATCTAAGAATCAATAATCTTGGTTTTTTAGTTTCCAGAATTCAGCAGCTAAAGGTTCCTTCTTTGAAAGTATAACATTTGTAATATTGTGAGTTTCTCAGAGTACCTACAGGGGACACAACTTCATTTACATAGTATTTATGATTTCTGGAACGCCATGAGTCCAGACCCCTAAACTCATTTTAAATGCTAAGAACACCATTACTATTTCATTCAACCATTAATACATTTAAAACTAAAAAAAAAAAAGAAAAAAAAAGAAAAAAAGAATGAGCTAATACAGGTAAAGGCCCCTCAGTCCTCTCAGTGTCTTGCACATTAAGTGACCAATAAATACTAATAATAGTTATTTTTCAAGTTTTGCAAAATTTTAGATGTTATCCAATTGTAAAAGAAATTTACTGATTACTTTGGATCATGAAGTCAAGGATCTATCTGGTTATCCTCAGTTCTATCACAGAAAACCATTTCTTAATCTTCTTACATTGTATAACGTGGACTAGTTCCCCAATATGATCCTCTACTCACAGACTGATTTAACAACCTATATCAGGCTTACTATGTGCCAGGCCCTGTTCTAAGAACTTTGTATTTAACTGAATATTCCTAACACTCCATGAGAAGTAGTACTGTTATTCTTTCCCATTTCACAGGGAGGTAAACTGAGGCATGGCGAGGTTAGTAATATACCCAAAGACAAACGACTAATAATCAGGAGAACCAGGACTTAAAACCAGGAAGTCTGAATCCAGAACCTGTGTTCTTAAAAACTAGTGCTGCCCTAACCAGTTTGGCTCAGTGGATAGAGTGTCGGCCTGTGGACTGAAGGGTCACAGGTTCAATTCTGGTCAAGGGCATGTACCTTGGTTGCGGGCACATCCCCAGTGGGGAGTGTGCAGGAGGCAGCTGGTCGATGTTTCTAACTCTCTATCCTTCTCCCTTCAATAAAATATATTTTAAAACAAAACAAAACAAAAAAAAAAACAGTGCTATGAAACCTCAAAATGTATCTTTAAGCAAGCAAAATCTGTCTAATATTCAGATTACAATTCTCATTTTTAAATTTCTCTCATTTTTCAGATTCATTCCACATTGTCAACTTATTCTTACTTAGGTTCAAGAGATGATTTTTTTCCTGTCAAAGTCCCACTTCCTGGAGAGGAGACAAAATCATCCTCATATGAAACACTGCTTAGAGGAGTTGTGCTGGCATTCAAGGGCTGTGATGTTGGTGCTCCTCTTTCGAACCTGCCTTCAAACCCTGTCACAAGTAATAATTGAAATGTGTTTTAAAACAAAGATAAAAATACCACAAGCAAAACATTCTACACATGGGGGTTAATAACAAAGATTTAAGGATATTTTTGTTTGCTTTTATTAGTGTTTCTTTTCAATTTATCTTTGTATCTAACAATACATTTTAACTTTTCATTACTTTTCAAGCATGAATGAAAGTAGAGACTAGCACAGGGGTGGGCAAATTTTTTGACTCGAGGGCCACAATGGGTCCTTACACTGGACCGGAGGGCTGGAACAAAAGCAGCCTGACCATGCTGGCACTCTCATCTTGGGCTGCTGGTGAAGGAGCGGAGGGGAGAGCAAGAGAACCCTCTGCTCTTTTGGCTCTGCAGGCCGGATAGAACAGCCAAACGGGCCGGATCCGGCCCGCGGGCTGTAGTTCGCCCACGGCTGGCTAGCATAATGAAACTGAAGTACCTATCACCCAACTTTAACAATTATCAATACATAATCAATCTAATTTCAATTAAATTTCCTATTCTCTCCGCGCTCACTTCGGCAGCACATATACTAAATTTCCTATTCTCCCCATCTCTCATTCCTCTTACAGATTATTTTGAACCAAATCCAAGATAACATGTTATTTCAACTGTATATATTTCAGTATAACTATAAAACATTAATGAAAATCTAATAAAAGGATTAAGAACAAACCCAAATTTCTTATTTAACAAAATAAGAATGTTGATCTAAAAACTTTGCTTTCTTCAAAAGAACTTTAAAATCCAAAAAACTTAAAAATTACAATCTACAAAAATGTGTTAAAGCCAAAGATATCAATAGCCTATATAAGTCTACATAAGATCATAACAAAGTAGCTAAATATGAATTCAGGGGAAACCCAATGTGATACCCAATTAAGCATAAGATGAACAGATGAAATCACTCCATTTGTCAAATAAATTGTTCACTGTGTGGAATGGAAATTAAAAACCATAGTATCAATAGTTGATTTAAAGCTCAGCCTCACTCTCCAACCTGAAATTCTTAGGTTAAACATAAGACGGTTGCACCCACCTATGGCATTAAGAAGAAAGGGCTTGAAGGAACTGAGTCCATTATAAAAAATTGTGTTGCAGAACCTTAGGCCAAGCAGGAACCTTTAGAAGTTACTGTTTCAGGAACCAACTATGGAGCTACATTACTCTTCAAAGACTGTTTTTAAAATTAGTTTTAACGAACAGAAATGGGTTTGTTTTCATTATCAGAAATGTTACTATAGTTGCCCTTCTTAATTCCTGACCACTATATTCCCAATAACTCACAAGTCACTCTATTAAAAAATATACTTACTATATAATTACCTATCTATGGTCATAGAAAACCTAGTATACATACCAAGCTTCAACATCATCTATGAATTTCTCTAAAATTTTATAATTTATAAATTTTTGTAATTTATAAATTATAAATTTTATAATTTAGAGAAATTTCACAAAATTTCTATAATTACCAATCGATTGTTTTATGACATTAAAAAAAATAAAAATTTAAAGATTAAATTACTATACTCTAATTGAAGCTGGCAGATAATTTTGATACAGACAATGTTTCCATTGCCCTCATTATTATGAAAATTTTTACTTAAATATTGTCTTTATAGAATTATGAAATAACTAAGATAATACACAAATATTACAAAGCTTACTTATTTTTCTCACCTTTTCCATATGACTGATATGATTTTGTGAAAATATTAATGACACTACGTGGACTTCCCTTTGCCAATTCTTCCCATGGTTCTTTGCTTTGTGTACCACCTATGTGACCTGAAAGTGGTAAGAATTTTTCAGCTTCCTTCTGAAACTGTTTGATGGGTTCATAAGCATTTCTTTCTCCAGCACAAAATTCCTTTTCCTTTAAGATTTCTGCTATCTTCAAAGAGGGCCGTCCATCTCGGCCTCCCTCTTCTTCAGAGAGACTTCCCTCACTAAGAAGAGGCCCTTCACTGACTGAGTCTGTGCTGGAACCAAGAGACGTTTTGGCTTTGTATTGGGAACAAGGCTGCAGATCAGAGCTAGAAGAGTCAGTGTGCTTCTTACACAACCGTGCCAGCAGTCCTTCTGGTTTGGGACCAGGGGATCTCATTCTGAAGTTTGATATGGCACTATGAGGTCTTATCATCTCTGGAAGCTTTTTAAATTCACTAAGGTTGCCTACACCAGGAAGCTCATCATCAAAAGTTGCATGAGATACACAAGTTCCCAGCATCTTTTGAATTCTGGCAGTGAAAACGTCTTCAGTATCCTCTTTCACAGGTGCACTTAGAACCTTTGTCCACGGTCCCTCTTCTTGGGGTGTTTGTTGCACTTCATAGTCAGTGTTCCACCCTGACCCATAATTAATGGTAGCCCCAGCTAATTTCTTGGCTTCGTTTTCAATCCTGCTGGACAAAGAAGCAGCTGTTGCTTTCAGGGCTTCAATACGATCTAGTTTACTCTTATATTGGCTGGCACTAGGTTTTAACAAGGCATCTTGATGAGCAGCTGGTGAGGTCAGATACGGTTGAGGTGTGAAAGTTAATGGCCCTGAAGCAATATTATGGTTCTTCCTGGTTGGTAAAATAGATTCCAAATCCTTATGCAAAAATCCTGCATGCTCTAGACTCAAGAGATGGGTGAATAAGGTTCCAGCTGTTCCCACGAGAGGCTGTGGCTGGGAATGATGGACACGTGGGCTCAGTCGGTCAGGCTGCATCCACGCAGGTTCTGTCAAGTCCCTTCTGCAAATGAAAATCACAAGATGTTTGTTAACACAGCAACTCATAACTAAGCTACTGGGTTTTTTTTAAAGTTTTGTTTGTTTCTGATAATAAGAGTAATGTACATTCACTTATTGTAGGAAAAAAAAAAGGACAGGCAAAGAGGACAAGAAAGATAAAGTTAACTCACAACTAAATAATGACAAAGAGGCACTATTAATATTTCAATTAGAATTATATCTTCCCAAACGTTTTTCTACATGTATGTAATGTTTTGGTATTAATTTCACAAAAATGTAATTTTATCATCCATACATTCTGCTTTGCAAACTGCTTTCTTCAACTAAGATATTTTGAAATATCTTCGTGAAAGAGAAGGCATTCTTACCTTTAAGAGTGTGGATAAAATGTTTTACAACATTGGCTCTACACTTCCCTTTAAGAATAATGCTACATAAAAGAGAATGCTTAAGGTTGATAAATATTAGAGAAGCATCAAACAACTGTCAAACTTCAGAGAGAAGGCAGGAGAGCATTGGGGGTGGAGGTGGTAAGAGATCAACCAAAGGATTTGTATGCATGCATATAAACATAACCAACTGACACAGACACTAGAGGGGTGAGGGCATGTGCTGGGGGTTTGGAGAAGCCCAGGGAGAGCTCAATGGGGGAAAAAGGACACATATGTATTACTATATGTAATACTATATGTAATACTTTAAACAATAAAGAATTTGTAAAAACTTATATAAAGCAGACTATGAAACAAAAAAAGATTGGTGGATATTAATATATGCTCTTTTCTGCAGTGAGGCTTGTTCAGGAGACAACCGATCTACATATCTCTCTCACATCGATGTTTCTGTCTTCCCCTCTCCCTAAAAATCAACGGGAAAATATCCTCGGGTGAAAAAAAAAGAAAAGAAATGGAAAGAAATGTGTGTAAAATAATAAGGTTTGGTAATATATTTTTTTATGTTCGGTTAATACTGGGTGACTTGTGGAGAGCTAGAAGGAAACTCAAGACAAGGTAAAATTGAAGATATGAAGCTAGCAGCATATATTTGACAACAACAATGGGCTGATGTAAACTGAAGAGTATACCTACCTATAAATATTCAAACTTTTAAAAAAGTAAGTTTATTTAAGCTTAAAATTTGAATGTATTTACAACTTTAATCATATGAAGCACTTCACTTACTGGGAGGTAGTATATAAAGTGGGTAAAAGCACAGGCTTCTGGGATCAAACGGCTTAAGTTCAAATACATTTCTACTACTAACATTTTGATATCTTAAAAGACAGTTAAAGTCTAGATCTCAATTTCCTCTTTCATAACACAGGAATAACAGTGCCTACTCAAAAAATTTTATAAGGGTTAAATAAGACGCCATGCGCAAAATACTCAGATCTGTGCCCAGAACCTAGCAAGTAAACAATAAATTTTAGCCATTTTATCAGTATTACTAGAGGGGGAGAACCATGTATATTAACCTAAAATTGGAAAATGATTTGATTTTTTATGTGCACTGTCAAAGAAAAATATAAAAATCTTTGTCTTTCCAAAATAGTTATTTTAAAGTATAATTTATAACCATGTAAGCTCAAAAAATCACCTTAACTTGACTGCACAATAGTGTTTTTTTTTAATTTATTGCAATCAATATACTACAGGGCAAAAAATGTTTTTACAGAAATTTAAAGTAAAATAGCCCTCAATCACCAATCTAGTATTAAATCCCTTTAGTCCTTATTCATGTGTTCACATACATCTCCAAATATAATTTTTGAGAGGTAAGATGAATAAACTGATATGCTGTATGAAGAAATTTTGATTTAATGGTGCTTTTAAAAAATTATTTACTACAAATACTTTAAAATATTAATTTCACTGTGATTCATTCATCCAACAAACTTTTATTGTGTTTAGTTCAAAGCAAGAGCTTACAGGTAGTCACCAAGAAGAAATGACATTTACTTTGGATATTAAAAGATAGGTAAAAGTTGAGTAAAATAGAAGATGCAGTAAGTAGCTGAAACCAGTTTGCTCAATGGATAGAGTGTCGATCTGTGGACTGAAGGGTCCTAGGTTCGATTCCAGTCAGGGGCATGTACCTTGATTGCAGGCACATCCCCAGTGGGGGGGGAGGGGGGTGCAGGAGGCAGCTGATCAATGATTCTCTCTCATCGATGTTTCTGGCTCTATATCCCTCTCACTTCCTCTCTGTAAAAAAAATCAATAAAATATATGTTTTAAAAAGAAGATGCAGTAAGTAGAAGTGTAACCATGCTTAAATCTCCATTGGAAGATATAAACCAATTTCTAAACAAACCTCTTGCTCACATCAGTCAACAAAATTAACTGAGCATAGACCACTATTCTAAATTTTATGGAAGACAGACCCTTGATCATCTTTCCTTCTCCCGTTTTACCTTGCAAGAGGCTGTGGTGGTTCTGACAGGGACATGTCACTGCTGGAAGATGCACTTGGGGGACGTTCCTGCACTTTGTTTTCTTTGTCAGATTCTCCAGATGGCTGATAGCCTGGTCTGGTCTAGGAAGAAAAGGACATCAAATGCATCTGATTCCAATCACCAAGATATATTCAGGAAATAATGGGACAAATATTACATCATTTCACCTTTACAAAAATCAGGAAATGTAGGGGCTTTTTTTCCTGTCAAATAAAACCCATTTAAACTTAGTTTGTTTTAAAAACAGCCATTACAATTAATAGCAAATTTATACTTGAAATCCAACAAGGGAACCTAATATTAACTGCATAATTTAGAGGATATTACACTCTTTCTAAACCTGTTTTTCCCCAGATAAGTAAAAAACTAGTAGTATCTACATCTTCTCAGACTTGTGAAAATTTACCAAAGCTAAGTCTGTAAAAACCTTTAAATAGTACACACTTAATGTTACTTTTATTATTTTTAAAAACATTAGCAATACTCATAAAATTTCTACAATGAGCTAGAATATTCTCTAATTTCAGCACAGATCACAAAACTAGGCTTTTCATTATCATAATCTAACTAACTTCATGTGCTCATTAATCGATGAAAACTAGCAATGAATGATGAGATGGATCAGATTGGTAACAGAGAAATAGAAAATCTCTAATTGAGAACTTACGTTCAATTATATTTATCAAATAACTCTTCAGATACAATAAATTTCATAAAAGTCCATCATTACAAATTTTGCCTGAGCATACAGGAATGGTTGCTAATTTTTAAATAGTACAGCAAATAAACTTTTCCTAACCATAAATTACTTCCCTTTGTATTTCTGTCACTACTATTACCTGTGTTTCCTGCATAGTAGGTTGATGAGACGGCTCTTCAAGCAAGGTCTTTTCTAGTAGCAATTTGGAGTAAGTTTCCTGTAGACGCCTGGTTACTGGTGGCTCAGAAGGAGGCACATTTTTTACTTTCGTAAAGGCTTCTTTCTGCTTCCGGTAGAGCTCCTGCAATCGTTTGTTCTTCTGCTCAGTGGCCTCCTTTTGAGCCTTCTTCTCTTCATTTTGCTTCCTCTTCCTCTCCTCCTGCTGTCTAACAATGTACTGTCGTACTTCGTCTGTGTCATAGTGGCGCTTTTTAGAAATAACAGGGGGATCTTCATTAGTTGTTATTTTCTCAGGTTTTCTTTTTATTGGGCTATGACTCCTCCAAGCTTGTATTGGTGCTGATGGCTTCTGATTTTGTACCTCTCCCGCTTGCCTTGCCGCCTGAACTGCAGAATCCAGCTGTAGGTCATCAAGAATTCCACGAATTTCAACAGGTAAAAAGTCTTTATTTAAGGCAGTATTTTCCTCCTGTTTATTATTTGGAAGAGATGGAGCTAATTTCTTTATGTTATTTTCAGACCGAGCTCTACTCCTTGAACGTTCTGAGTTTCGTGGAAGATGTCTATGTGAAATATTCAACCTGGGATCAGATTCTGCTCTTCCAATATGACTTCCTGCAAACGATGAACTGTTAGTGAGGTATTAAAATTCTGTATTCTTTCCTAAAATTTATTGCATTCAGTGAGAAAATTTCCATTTATCTTAAACTCTAATTTAAATATTATATAAAGTCTTCTAAAGAATATTATAGAAGGAAACAAAAACATCTTTTTTTTATCAATAGGAGAATTTCTATATTCTGAAACACTATGCTTCCTTGGCTTTAGGGGGAAAAAATGCATCTTTTATTACTTTTTAAAAATATTTTATTGAGTTTTTACAGAGAGGAAGGAGAGGGATAAAGTTAGAAACATCGATGACAGAGAAACATAGATCAGCTGCCTCTTGCACACCCCCCACTGGGGATGTGCCCGCAACCAAGGTACATGCCCTTGACCGGAATCGAACTTGGGAACTTTCAGTCCACAGGCTGACGCTCTACCCACTGAGCCAAACCGGTTTCGTCAAAAAATGCATCTTTTAATATTTCTGAAGTAACAACAGATATTGTTGATGTGAATATTTAACTATTAACGGGAAATTATTATTTATCTCTCATGTGCTTATTTAATATTACTCTCCCTCCCAAATGTCTGTTTAAAAAACCCCAACAATATTACACTGCCACAATTCTCCAAAGAGTGACAGAAAAATATATAGAAAAACATCATGTTATTATCTAGATATTTGTTGATGTGGCTTACATTTAGACTAAGAATGCATGTGAGTTTATTTATAAGCTAAATGAAAGTTAAGAGAAGCAAATACAAAGGATACTATATTAACTTCTATATACCAAATTATAGCTGCAATTGCATTTCTTACTGAATCCATTCCAGAAGTTCAAAGTAAGGCAAATTTTGCTGCTGAAAAGGAAAGCTGACCTATAGGTATAAATATTTCATTTTCCAAATTTGGCGTTCATGAAAAAGTAGCTAGTTACTGCAAATAGCATTCAAAAAGAATTTAAAAAAGAGAAAAGTAATGGAATCAAGGGTCAATCTAAGGAGTGTGGATCCTAATTAAATTTTGCTAATCACTGCCTATATACCCAATTCTCTCTCAGGGCTTATTTCATAATTTGCCAAATAAAAGATCTGAACCTTTTTAATGTATGCCTGTGTTTGTGTACATAGGGGTCAGAGAAATTGAATTTGATTCTCCTAAGGTTCCTAAAAAGTCTATTAATATTTGATTAAATGATGCTTTGATATTTACAATGTCAGCTAAACGTAATAAATATAAGAAACAAAATTCTTAGTAGCGATCACCATAACACCTCTGGGTAGAAGTTATCCATAGACAAGCCCAATAGAATGTCTTCTTTTTTGAGCTACATTCACAATTTTACATATAAAGCAAAGTCAATACCAAAAGAGTATTTTCACCCTCTTTAAGTTCTTACATAAGCAAATTTAATTATTGAGATAATGTAATAATTCAATTACTTACCAGATTTAGTAGTTCTTTCTCTTCCACTTCTGTCACTTGATACTGCTCTTCGCTCTTTTTGCTCCATTTTGGGTGCAGGTCCCAGAATTTTCTTTACTAATTTCTGTCCATCTCGCCAAGAAGATGTGCTTATCAGATGACTGCTACCTAAAATATAAGCAGTGAATTTAAAATTTAGTTGTAAAAAGTATATCTACTCAATCATACAGGTTTTCTAATATTCTTAATGCTTATCTTATGCCAAAGTCAAAAGATTTATAATCTACTTTTTAACCCTAAATCTCCAAAATAAAAAATGTTTGTTTAAATCTTGATGTACCCACATTATTAAGTACCAAATATTAATAATGATAACTGAAACCTCAAAAACTAGGTCACTGAATCCAACAATTTTTCCACAGAACAAAAATATTGTTAACTATATAAGTGTTTGGTATATTCACACTAGCACAGTATCTGGCACATAGTAAAATGTATGTTTGCTGAACTTAATCTAAGCACAGAAAAAAAATTAAATAAGTAAATAATATATGACAATTAACTGTGATTACCTTTGGAGGAGGTGATATTACAGGGAATTTCACATTAAATTTCACAGATCTATACCAAAACTACACACTACATTTTTATGCATAAAATAATGACATTAAACAAATACTATCACATGTTTAATTATCCCAATGATAAATGTTCATAAAAATAAAAGAATGTTCCAGTAAATACAGCAGTTTATCAGGAGAAAAAAATTTTAGTTTATTATTTTCATACTGTACAAAAATTAAAATTAGACCATCTCAAAATAGACAGTAACTTAAAAACAATAAGTAATATAAAAGACTGTTTATAAAATAGAAACTAAAAAAATAAGCATGAAATATATATATTTAAATGAAAAGTAATATAATAAATGGAATAAAAATAATAAAATAGTTCTTTAAACCTAATTAAATTGGAAAAATGATTTTTACATTCATAATCATTGCTGGTAGAATTATAATAAAATCATTCTAGTTATGCATTGCTTGTTGAAATATAAGTGGGTATAAAACATACACACACACACACACACACACACACATACACACACACATATATATGTACAGTTTCTTTTAAAAAAATACACAATAGCCCTAGTTGGTTTGGCTCAATGGATAGAGCATCAGCCTGTGCACTGAAGGGTCCCAGGTTCAGTTCCGGTCAAGAGCACATGTCCAGGTTGTGGGCTCAATCCCCACTGTGAGTTGTGTAGAAGGCAGCCAATTAATGATTCTCTCTCATCAGTGATGTTTCTATCTGTCTCTCCCTCTCCCTTCCTCTCTGAAATCAATTTAAAAAATAATAATAAGGCATGCTATTTTTCATGAGATACTGTGTAATACAGTTATCAGAGGAATAGTTTGAAATGAAACACTGGAACTATTATAACTTTTGAACACTGATCTTGGATTATATTTTTCCAGTTTGTGGTAGGCTAATTCCTATGTGTACACTGGGGCAGTGACTGGGACAGAGTCATTAAATGTTCAAAAGCTGTATTAATAGTTTATCTATAGTGAAAGTCCTCTTTTTCTACCAGTGACTTCATGAGACTATTCCAGAAAGCCAGAATTCAGAAATAACCAATGAAGATATTTAGAAGCCAACATTTATAAATAACTACCAGTATATTTATGGTTGCTTGTTTTTGAATCAGAAAATTAAACTGAAATTAAAGGGAGGTCTGTTCTCTCATTTTGCTTAAAAACATAAAGAACTTTATAATTAAATTGAGCAATAGATGTAAAATCTTTCAAATATTTTAGATAGACTATTTAAGGTTAATAACAAGATGCAAAATATTTTTTTCTAAAATAAATAGCACACATTTATAATTCATGTTTCTTCATAATACATGTTTTCATTAAAACTATACTTGCATTTAAACTTTTAAATGAAAGTCCTATTTAAAGAAACTCTAAATGGAATGTCTTTTATTATAAACTAGAGGCCTGATGCACGAATTCGTACATGGGTGGGGTTCCTTGGGGTTGGCCTTCGGGAATTTGGCTGAAACCCACAGTCCAACGCTGCCTGCTGCTCCTGCCGGCCACTGCCACTCATCCTGGCCCCACTGTGCCTGCCTCCAGCCCGCGCCCAGTCAGTCAGTCCTATCAAGAGAGGCTTGCACCACCACAGCGGGCATAAGCCCTGCATCTGGTGCCCGTCTGGAGGGAGGTGAGGGGGGCCAGGATGCAATTGGTCATCTGGGCGGGCAGTGGGATGCTCTTGGCAGCCTGGGATCCAGATCTGTCCTGCTGACTTTTGTGCTGGCTGTTGGGAGCCACCTGGCAGCCTCTTTTATATTGTTTCTTTCTTGTGGAGTGTCAAAGGAAGGGAAGCAGCTGTGATGTCTGAGGCCGACTTCCAGGAGGCCGGCAGCACTGTCAGGATTGGGCCTGGCCTGTTCTCCAGAGATTGGACCAGGGAACTCTTGAGGGAGGGAGTGGGCCACCTGGACAGGTCTGTCAGCTGAGCGGCGCTCCTGCTGTGGGAGCGACTGACCACCAGGGGGCAGCTCCTGTATTGAGCATCTGCCCTCTGGTGGTCAGTGAGCATCATAGTGATATATATATATATATATATATATATATATATATATATATATATATATATATATATATATATGTATATATGTATATATATATATATATATATATGGATTTAATTAAAATAGCATTACTAAAAAAGCTTGAAAAATAGAAGAAAACACAAAAACACACTACCCATAGTTAAATAAAGTACTAGTATTATTTTGTGTACTCCCTTACAATAGTTTTAAAATCATAATAATATGTGATTGTAGTCATTGCATATATAAAATCTTATCTTTTTCTCTTAGAAGCTTTCTATAAAACATTTCTGTTATATCTTATGGAAATTGTGATTTGAAATGGCCACACAGTACTCTATCCAGTAGAAATCTAGTTTAATTAACCATTCACTATTCTTCAATATTTAGGTTAATTCTTATATTATAACTAGTATCTCTGCACATGAATCCGTGTGCCAGTAGGTCGCTGCTGGAGTCTGGCCAATTGAGACTGGGCGAGATGGGCAGGACATGCCCTAGAGTCCTCCCATGATCCCTCCCCAGCTTTGATTGTGCACTAGAGGGAGCAGGCCAGGCCAAGGGATCCCACGAGTGCACAAATCCATGCACTGGGCCTCTAGTGATACATAAACTGTATTCTATTTTTATATGTGCAAACAATGAAAACATCTGGTTAACAAACATTTATTTCCATGGAGATACCATTTCAGTAATATCTAACTTTATGAGGTACATGATATTGAGATAACTAACCTGTTTTACATTCTGGACTTGAAAATTGTGCTACCTTTTGGACTTTTCGTACTGGCTTGACCACTTTCTTCTCTTTACTTTTTTCAACAGGTTTTTCTTTCATAGAGGTGTCTTCTGAAAATCAGAAACATTTACAGCAAATATTAAAATTATTTCTATCCACCTACTCGTCCTCCCCCCAGTATAAAAAATCAATATAAACTATATAACTTTCTATTGAGGCTATTGCTATGATCCATGAGCTACCAATGCCAATTCCTCTTATGGAAAGGTCTAAGGCAGGGCTGGGCAAACTACGGCCCACGGGCCGGATCCGGTGAATAAAACTATTGAATTAAAAAAAAAAAAAAGACCGTACCCTTTTATGTAATGATGTTTACTTTGAATTTATATTAGTTCACACAAGCACGCCATCCATTCTTTTGTTCCGGCCCTCCGGTCCAGTTTAAGAACCCACTGTGGCCCTCGAGTCAAAAAGTTTGCCCACCCCTGGTCTAAGGATTACCACTATCCCACCGTTAGGTTCCAAATCTTTGCATTTATTTTTTTCAGCAAATACTTGAGAAATGTAACTCAATTCCACAAACTGGAAGAAACTCCAACAGTAATGCTTTCCAGCCCAGTTTCCACAGCATTTATAGAATCTCAAGAGATAAGCATTCTCAGATTCCAATTTCATTTAAAAATTCCTATGTAACTGAGATATTAATGAACTTCTAGAATAAAACTTCATAAAATACTTAATATTCCTAAATTAGACCCTTCTATAGTTATGTTAGTGAAAAATGTCAAGTATTTCACATACAAATTACTACTCCTTAATTTTTTCAGTTCTAATCTGAGAATATATGCAGGGGTGGGCAAAAGTAGTTTTATATAGTACAAATAAATAATAATTAATAAATAATACAGGAATAAACTCTGTTCCACGTATTCACAACTATAAACCTATCTTTGCTCGTGTGTGTGTGTGTGTGTGTGTGTGTGTGTGTGTGTGTGAATTAACCTCTATTACAAACAAACAAACAAACAAATAAATAAATAAATAAACTTTAAAATAGAGAGAGCTCTGCATTCTGGGCAAAGTGGAAGTAAGTATGAGTCAAAGGCAGGAGCATACCAAATGTCTAAGAAACAGCAGGAGGCCAGTTTGCATGAAGTGAAGAAAGAGAAAAGTTGCAATAATTGGGGCCAGAGACATAAATGATTAAGTAGGGCTTTATAGGTCATTGTAAGAACTTCTGGTTTCACTCAAGAATGAGATGGAAAGAGTTTGGAAGATTTTTAGCAAAGAACTGATAAAATCTCAAATTTTAGAAAGCTTAATCTAACAGCTGTGATGAGAACAGACTCAGATGAAAGGCAGAAGTAGGGACACCAGTTAGAGGGCAGCTGCAGTAATCCAGACAAGAGACTGATGGTAGCTTAGAGCTAGGTAGTAGTGACAGAAGCAGGCTAAGTGGTTTTATTTTAGATACATTTCAGATAATATTAGATATAAGTTATGAGGGAAATATGGGGGCCAAAGGGCCTAAATAATGAGAAGAATAGGATTATCTGAGGTGGAGAGACTACCAGAGGAATAGGTTTAAGGGGTGTACAGTGGCCCAATTTAGTTAGCTCCATTTTAGATATTTTAAACTTAAGAAATCCATTATATATCCGAAGGAAGATGTGGCGTTAGCAGCTGGATATAAGAGTCAGAGTTCAAAGGAGACATTGGGAAAAGACACATAAATTTGGAATCATCAACAACAAATATTTAAAGCCCTGAGACAAGTTCATGTGTATGTAAATATATAAAACTTTAAAGGGGAGGGGAGGGGGACAGATCCAAATCCTAAGAATGGGACATGCCAATTTTTAGAGATCAGAAAATACCTGAAAAGGAGCAATCAGACTGAGGAGGAAAACCAAACATTCATGGTATCCTAAATGTCCAGTGAAGAGTTTTAAGAGTTTCAATCATGTCCAATGTTGTGAGAAATCAAGATGACAAATAAAAATTAAACACTGGATTTAGCAATGTGGAAGTAGCTGATGATCTTGATAACAGCAGTTTACAGAGAAGTAGGAGCAAAAACCTAATAGAAAGGATTTGAGAGTGAAAGGAAAGAGAAAAATTGGAGATAATGAGCAGAGGGCAACTTTCTTAAGTTTTGCTATAAATAGGAGACAAACAGGGCAGCAGTTGAAGAGAATAGGGCCAAAAGCCTTTTATGATGGCTGAGAGAATAGCATGTTATCAAATAGTAAGTATGCTGAAAGGCATGACCTCGCAGAGGGGGAAAACCTAATAATGTAAAAGAAAGGAAACTGGGTTAAAGTAATGTTCTTCAATACACAAGTGGATGGGTTGATCTTAGCTAGAAGCACAGAGTTCATCTACCATAATAAGAGTATAACTGACAAACCTCTTTAAGAGTTCTTTGACCTACAACATTCTAATCATCACTGTCCTGTGAGGTATAGTGTTCTAATCCCTATTTTACAGATGAGAAAACCAAGAAGAGAGGTTATGTAACATAGGCAGAACACACAGCCAACCTAATAAGTGGCAGAGCCTGAACTTGAACCCTTGCAAGCTGATTTCAAAATCTTTGCTCTTTTTTTAAATTAAATTTAATTTTTTTTAAAAAAATATATATATATTGATTTTTTACAAAGAGGAAGAGAGAGGGATAGAGAGTTAGAAACATCGATGAGAGAGAAACATCAATCAGCTGCCTTTAGCACAACCGCCACCAGGGATGTGCCCACAACCAAGGAATGTGCCCCTGACCGGAATTGAACCTGGGACCGCTCAGTCCGCAGGCCGACACTCTATCCCAGCCGTGGGCAAACTACGGCCCTCGGGCCAGATCTGGCCCGTTCGGCTGTTCTATCCAGCCCACGGAGCCAAAAGAGCGGAGGGTTCTCTTGCTCTCCCCTCCGATCCTTCACCAGCAGCCCAAGGTGAGAGTGCCAGCATGGTCAGGTTGCTTTTGTTCTGGCCCTCCTGTCCAGGTTAAGAACCCATTGTGGCCCTCGAGTCAAAAAGTTTGCCCACCCCTTCTCTATCCACTGAGCCAAACGAGTTTTGGCTCAAAATCTTTGCTCTTAACTATTACATTACTAGAGGCCGGTGCATGAAATTTGTGCATGGGTGGGGTCCCTAAGCCTGGCCAGCGATCAGGGCTGATCAAGTTCCCTGCCTCCCCACCTCCTCTTTCCCTCACTCCCCTCAGTGCCCTGCCTCTTACTGCCAGCCACATTCCGCACTGCTTCCTGGTGGTCAGCACACATCATAGAGAGCGATCAAACTACCGTTCTCCCAGTTGAACTCCCAAGGGGACACTTTGCATATTAGCCTTTTATATACAGAGGCCTGGTGCATGAAATTCGTGCATGGGGGGAGAGGGGGTGTCCCTCAGCACAACCTGCACCCTCTCCAACCCGGGACCCCTGTGGGATTGGACATCCCTGGATTGTGAGAGGGATGTCCAGCAGTCGGACATCCCTCTCACAATCCAGGACCACTGGCTCCTAACCGCTCACCTGCCTGCCTGCTTGATCACCCCTAACCACTCTGTCTGCCAGCCTGCTCACCCCCAATTGCCTCCCTCCAACCCCCCCCACACCCCACACCCCTGATGGCCTTCTCGCCCCAACTGCCTTCTCCTGAGGGGGCTGAGGCTAGATGAGGTGGGGGTGAGGGGACTGGGGGACTGGAGGACTGAAGCTGGATGAGGCGGGGCTAAGGGGACTGGGGGGCTCTGGTTGGATGAGACGGGACTGAGACTGGGAGCCGCCTTTTGTGGCTTGAGGATGTGACAGTCAATTAGCATATTCCCTCTTTATTAGGTAGGATACTTTTTCTCCACAAGAGAAAAGAATTTTTGATACAGTGCTCTAAAATTAACAGTAGGAAAACTGGACTGAACACTTAAATGCCACCAAATGTATTAGAAGGAACTTTATGAAGGCTTACTAGAAACATCTCTGGCTTTATAGTCAGAGATGGCTTTGAATCTTGCTTCAATTCCTTTTTCTATTGTTGACACTATTATAAATGTCCCCATTTCCCTGTCTTTATCCCCTCCCACCCAACCCCTAACCCCCTTGGCTTCAATTCTTAACGACTGTATGAAACCTTGGGAAAATTACTCTTTGAGTCTCTATTTCCTCAACTGTAAAAAAACACAGAGTACTAAATACTAGCATCTTGTCCAAAATCGAACTAGGTGTTCAATACTTAATAACATTGTGAGTATGACCTTCCTATTCCCCTCCTCCTGTCTTCCAGAAGTACCTCATACTTCCAATCCTCTAACATTATTCCCTTCCTATAAGGTTCATTTTTCTTCCTGCATTTTGCCCTCATGTATCTTCTTAACTGCTTGCTGTCTGCCTATCACTCTCTGACCAGTTCAAAGATCTCAAGAGATCTAACAGGAGAAATAAACTTCAACAGGCTGCTGTATTTTCTTCAAACAGGCCCTACCCTCCAAGTCCCTCAGGTTAAAAATAGCCTGGCTTCTGTCACATCAGCCCTGTGTGCTAATTTTAACCCTGGAGCAGAGCCTAGCCCTAGAGGCTAAGAGAGCCTTATGACTAAAACCGCCACCGCTTTAGCATACCATGTAGTTAGAAAAGGGAAATATCTTTAGCTTGGGGACCATTTTTATGTTTAAACATTTTAAGTTAGATAGCATGCATGATAACAACACTAAAAATCTTAGAAAGCTCTACTTCTCACCTGCAAACTGAAGTGCTAAGTCTCGATACAGTTCTCTACTCATGTTTTGAAATTCAGCCTCTTGCCACACTTTGCCATCAGGTGTTCGAATCTTGGTCTCTGAAGGATTGAAGCCTAATACATATCAACACACAGAACATTCTTATCAAAGTTGCTTTGTAAGTTCTGTTCGTTATATATATTTTTTTAATAAAACATAATTAACATACTTTAAATTCACTCTTTTAAAGTGTACATCTTGGTGGTTGGTAGTATATTTACAAAGTTATACAGCTATCATCATCTAATTCCCAAGGACTTCATCACCCTCAAAAGAAACCTTGTATACATTAGCAGTCGTGACACACACACACAAATCTCTGTTCCCTGGCAACTGTTCATCTACTCTGTATCTTTATGGAGGTGCCTATTCTGGACACTTCATATAAATAGAACCATACAATATGTGGTTTTGTGTCTGGCTTCCTCACTTAGCATAATGTTTCCAATATTTATCCATTGTATAACATGTATCAAAACTTTATTCCTTTTCATTGTCAAATGATATTTCAATGTATGGATATACCAACATTTGTTATCTATTCATCAGCCGATGGACATTCATCGGCTGATGGACATTCTATTTTTTGACTACTATTAATGCCACTGCAATGAGCATTTGTGTACAAGTTTTTATGTGGACATATGTTTTCAATTCCCATGGGTATTAAACCTAGAAGTGGAATAGCTGGGTCATGCAGTAACTCTCTATTTAACTTTCTGAATAACTGCTAAACTGTCTTCTAAAATAGTTGTACTATTTTACATCCTCACCAGTAATGTATGAGGTTTTCAATTTCTCCACATCCTCACCAACAGTAGTTATTGTCTGTCTTTTTTTATTACAGTCACCCTAGATGTGAAATGGTATCTGTAGTATGGTTTTGATTTGCATTTCCCTAATAGCTAATAATGCTGAGCAACTTTATAAGGTTTATGAGAGGAATGAATAATTAGCTAACACATAATGTTGACAAATACTATTTGGAAAAAGTAAGCTTCAGGGACATAAAGCAATATATATTTCTTCAAAAAGACTAGAACTGGCTCTAGCTGTTCTGGCTCAGTGGACAGAGCATTGGACTATGGACTGAAGGGTCCCGGGTTCAATTCCGGTCAAGGGCATATGCCCATGTTGTGGGCTCGATCCCCAGTTGAGGGCATGCAGGAGGCAGCCGGTCAATGGTCCTCTCTCATCACTGATGTTTCTATCTCTCTTTCCTTCTCCCTTCCTCTCTGAAATCAATAAAATATATAATTTTTTTAAAAGATTAGAAGTGGAGAAATACTAAATTAAGCAAAAAATGTCAATCATAAATTATAAATATCAGAGATTTAAACTATCCTTCTTAAGACTACACTACTTATTCTTTTATTTGAAGATAGGCAATAGTTGCTAATATCTGTCAGACTTTGCCTATGTCTGAACTAACTTCTAGAATAAATAAACCTTAAATGTATAATATTCATTTAATGGGTTTGATATAAATATCTCAAAAGTTTTGGATAGTGACTCCCTATCTCAGAACCAACAAGCACATTTTGACCCCTCCCTCCATTTGCTATTTGCTCTGTCAACTGTGTGGATAATTACTACATGGTATACAACTAACTAAAAGGTATAAAAATTTTTTTATTAATAATACATTAAACCAATCATGGATAACAGAGCAATTTTTTTTCACGATTCTAAAAGAGAACTACTCACAATTTTATCACAAATTAGCTAGAATAAAATGCAAATTACCTGTTTTTTAAAATCTAATTCACAATGAATGTCATTAGCAAAACAAAATAAACAACAAAACAAAACTGGTACTTGGCCTAAATGTACACAGCAAAATTTGTTCTGCAGAAAAAAATGACTAAAGACACTTTAGGACTATAAAAAATTACAAAAGTTGTCAGAGAAAAATTGGATTTAGTAGAAAAATACAAAACAAATTTGAGTAGAGCAAAAACTGACCTAGTTTTTTAATAACTTAAAATTAATAGAAGAAACAAATCTTGACAATATTTTTATTTTCATACATTTATGTAGAAAAACTGACCTTGGAAAAATATCCACAAAAGAAAAGTTACAATGGCAGACATTTTCATGACAAGTGTCTAACATAAACTAACCTGATCAACGCATTAACTCTGTAATAAAAACTACATGATGACCTTATGAAAATAAATTCAGGAACATAAAAATACAAACTTCTTAAAACCACTATATATATATATAAACACGACCTGGCTAAAAACAGACATTCTCTCTGATAGAGTTATACCAACTCTATCAATGTTGGTATGTAATTTTAATATTGTTTTCCTCAACACAGGGGGGAAAAACTCGTGTCAAAACTTGGAAGTTAAAACTACAGGAATCAAATGTTAGAGCCAAAATATTCTGCAACTAAATATTAACTCAAACTGACTGAACTGTTCTTTAAGTATTACTTGTGAAAGAATTCCTAATAACAATCTAAATACAATGGCAGAATAAGAGAAATATTCTTTCAGTTCTCTGAAAATGTACTAGGTCTTATTTCCTCTTTTTGTCAACTTATTAAATGTTCATATTGTGGTCCTGATGGACTTATTAAAGATTCCAATTCTGGACTCCATCCCCAGAAGTTCTGATTTAGGTCCAGTGTAGGATCCAGAAACCTGCATTTTTAAGTTGCACCTTGAATTAATTTCTTATGTGTTTGAGAATCACAACCTGTTTTAAAGACGATCATCTCTACTCAAATACATCCTGGGGAGATAGAGGGAGAGGGAGGCAGAAAGAGAAAGATACAAGGACTGATCACAAACCTTTATATGCTGGAGCAGGTGGTGCTGTTGCCACTTTCCGGACTTTTGCTGTCACTGAGCTATCAACATTAATAACCATTACTGGGTGGTCAACATGACCCTGATTCTGGCCCCGGCCATTTATTTCTTCTGAGTGTTCCCACTGTTTCCTAATCCGCTCCTTGAGTTTCTCCAGTTTGGCATCATGTTGTCGCCGCTTTAAGATATCTAATCTTTGGGAATTAGAAGTACTCGTAGAAGAGGGAGAAGAGTCAGCTAGCCGTAACGCTTTCGGATCAGTATCATGGCCTATGTCATTGCCAGAAGTCTTCAAATTGTTCTCATTTCCCTTTGTTCTATTAGGCTTTTCTTCCTCAGTTCTCACTGGAGCTGCCATCTTAACCAAACTTTCAGAATTCTGCAATGCATCAATTGCTGGTCGATCATTTAAAAACCTGACGACAGTGTCATTCATGACAGGTGATTGGGAACTCTCAAAATCGCGGCAATGTGCATTCCATTCTTCTCGACTGCTTACCATCCGGTTCCCAGTTCCAGGCTTTTCTCCATTTACATCCACACAATATGCATGCTTTGACTCTAACGGGTTGGGACTTATATTGGAGGGTGTGCCATGAACTTCCCTATTATTAAAAAATAATAATTAGTTTTAAATAAAAAGTACAAAAACCAGTTAAACTGAACCCAGTCTTACAAATGGAGAACTCCAAACTAAAATTAGAGAACAAAAGATACCCAGAAATTTCAGTAGGTTAAAGCTAATAAAATAACCATTACTAACATTAAAACTCAATGACCTCGCCGAAACCGGTTTGGCTCAGTGGTAGAGCGTCGGTCTGCGGACTAAAAGGTCCTGGGTTCGATTCTGGTCAAAGGTTGTGGGCACATCCCCAGTAGGGGGTGTGCAAAAGGCGGCTGGTCGATGTTTCTCTCTCATTGACGTTTCTAGTTCTCTATCTCTCTCCCTTTCTCTCTGTAAAATATCAATAAAACGTATTTTTAAAAAAAACCTCAGCCGAGGTCGGTTTGGCTCAGTTGTAGAGCGTCGGTCTGCGGACTGAAAGGTCCCGGATTCGATTCGGGCCAAGGGCATGTACCTTGGTTGCGGGCACATCCCCAGTGGGGGGTGTGCAAGAGGCAGCTGGTCATTGATGTTTCTCTCTCGTCGACATTTCTAGCTCTCTATCTCTCTCCCTTCCTCTCTGTAAAATATCAATAAAATATATATTTTTTTTAAAAAAAAAAAACCTCAATGACCTCTCTACCAGGTTCTAAATCATAATGTAATTATAAAATAAAATAAAACACAAAAGGTGTGTGAAAAGATTTCTTTAAGAATGCCAGAAAATAGTATTTAAATCTGATTTTGGATATTAACTTGACACCTTTTACCAAAGTGTATATTTTACTCCTTTATGAAATCTTAATAGGAAAAAAGTTCTCAAATACCAGCATTTCATGTGCATAACTTCTAAATAACATACCAAATTAACAAATAAATTGGGAGCAGAAATAAAGTAAAAGTACAATAAATATTTTCCTTCAAATAAACGTGGTTGGTAAAGTCAAACCTCTCTGAACCACAGACTGCTCTCTTGGCAGCTTCAGACTGTGTAAAGCATATCGAGAACTCTGAGTAAGCAAGGAGACCAGACATAGCCAAAGTACATATCACACAGTCCACATTCTGTATTCATAAAAACACCAGCACAGTCTTCCTTCAGAGACTATTTTTATTTTATGCATCATTCTAATAAGTTATATTTTAGGAACAGAAATAGTTTATTAAAAGGCAAGTTAATGAAGACAAAAAGGCCTCAGCAGCAAGAACACATGAATCATGAAAAAACACCCAACAAAATTATAAAAGCACACATAACAACCTGGACATGCAATGTCTGAAAGAGTAGACATTTGCCGCCTGTGGCTATTGAGCACTTGAAATGTGGCTAGTCCAAATTGTGATGTGCTATAATATAAATCACATATGAATTCAAAAGATTTAAAGCATTAACAAAAAAATGATGCATGTGTATATATAACTACTAAAAAATGTTTAGATTACACATGTGGCTGCTTTAATGGGATTACATATAGCACTGATGTTTCACTTAAAGGCTTAAAACTGCCACAAAAAGTCTTACAACCGTGACTATTAGAGCATAATATGATACTTAGATCTATTATGAATATCTGAGCATGTGTGCTTATCTAAGGAGATAGTCTATAGGTTTCATCAGATTCTAATTGAGGTCCATGACCCAAAAAACATTAGACCCTGTTCTTAGTGGTTGATTATTAAATTAGATGGGGGCTGAGAACTGAGTCCTGCAGCTTCCGCTAGATATCATGGCTAACTGCAATTATTCTCACTATCTTGACCAGACTATAACACTTCACAGTTAAAATGACTTAGGTCTAAAATTAGCACATGTGGAGAATGTAATAAAGCATTAAAAATAAATTAAAAGGCATTACATACCATGCCTCAATCTTAAAAAAGAAAGGACATTGAAAAGAAAGGAGGGCAGGAGGAATTAATTCACTCACTAAATATTTGCTAAATACATGTAAGGGTATTCACTATACAATTTTTCTCTACATTTCTATAAATATGAAAATTTTCACAATAAAATGTTGGGAAAATATTTATGGAATATTTAGTAAATGATAGGCATTAAGACAGGGCTTTGAGAATAAGAGGTTTACAAAATAAGAGATTTTAAAAAAATAAAGCAAACGTCTTTTATATTATGAAATACTGACTTTCTTCATTTACTGATTAAATATTAGGGGAGGGAAGAAGTAGTAATATTTATTCCAGGCTTTATATAAATTAATGCAATGGGTCGATATAGAAACAAAATATAATGCAATATGAAATGCTCTAGTGAAGGAAGTTATATAGTATTGTGGCAGTACAGAAGAAGAGTTAAACAGGCTGGGGGAATGAAGTGGGGTAGAAACAGATCTCACGATGTTTCAGACAGATGGTGATAAAAGATGAATTTGAAGTGATAAATGCAGTTGAGTTGGCCAGGTGAAGGGCGTTCTACTCACTACTAGCTTATAGGCATTTTTTTTCTTAAAAGATGCATAATTTACACAATTTTAAATATTAAGTAGTATTCTTAGAAGAAAGAACATTAGACTCTATATAGTCAGTAATTTAGTTTCAATTCTGATAGTTATTATGTTTCTAGGCAAGTTGCTTAATATTTTTGTGGTTAAAGATTCTGAACTCTGGTTATTTTTCAAAATTTCCTTTCTCTTTTTTCTAAACTATGAACTTTTACCCAGATTAAGTCCATGGCCTTCTCTTTACATTTCTTTCACCATTATGATTATCACAACACTAGTGACAACCCCCAAATTTATATTCCCAGCCCTGACCTTTCTGCATACGTTCCTATCCAAATTTCCAAGTGACTACTAAATATTTTCACCTAGACATTTCAAAATTGCATTAAATTGAATTACTGAAAATGGAACTCTTAGTCCACCTCCATCTCCCAAACTCTTTCTCTCAAATTTAAGAGTACAAACATACCCATTACTATCAAGCAGCATCATGAAACTCCTTGATTTATTGATTGGCACTTTAAAATACTAAAAGTGCTTATAAATGCAACAAAAAAATATAAGGGTCAATGTTTATTATTTATTATTATTTGCTATACTAACAGCATGAACACATTTATATCATAGTAAAATGTTCCTCAAAGACAGAATTTGATAATTTTATCTGTTGAATATCCTAAATTATCACCTAACCAAAAACACAAAAAGCATTTTATATCATCCATACTATCAAAATTCATTAATTAAACTTGAACATTTAATTAATTAAGTTGCTGAAAGGAGCCACTGGCAAAAGGTAAAACATAAACCAACTCACATTCTCAAGAAGAAATTTTAGGTAACTGATTAATGCTATCAAAAAAAAGAAGAAAACTACGCTATACAAAGTCCATTATGTATTAAATATCCCATATGAGATATTAAGGGGGGGGGGGGGGAACCACACTTCCTGAGTAATTTGTCTATAGAAAACTACTTATTGCAACGGTAGTAGAGTCCTGGAACAAATATTACTACTTCTCCCCTCCCCAAATATTTAATCAGTAAATGTAGAAAGTCAGTATTTCATAATATAAAAGACGTTTGCTTTTTTTTTTTCTTTGAAAAATGAAAAGGTAATACTACCAGAGCCAGAGTGCTTAATAAACTATAATCTTACCGTAAATACTACAGGATAGCCCTATTTGATAACTTTTTAAGAAAAACAACACTAACCTGTAAGAAGCCAAAGGTTCACGGAATTCCACACGATTGTTTTTCTTTACATTACTTTCCAGGGTGGTAACTCTGAGAGGACTACGAGATTTCTCTTTCCGTGATTTAGAAGATTTGGAGGTTGGAGCATTAAGCCAAGAATCATCCAGGTATCTACCATCTGGAGAGGAAAAAAATCTGTGAGAACATATGATATAAAATACTACTGTGTCTGAATCTGGCAAGGAACTAAGAAAATATTAGGAATCTTTTATTTCTTAGGATCTTAGGAATCATTTATTTCTGAGATCTCTAGTTGGATACTATATAAGTAGATGGAAAAATCTCAGGCTATTTAAATTATTATAGAGAAAGATTACATTTGGTACAAACAATGCAAAATAAAATTCAACATATAAAATTTCTTTTTGTCAAATACTCTCACTCACTTAAAAAAAGGAAATATTAGCTAAAACCTAAAAGATTCACAGATTTTTTTTTTTTAATTTCAGTGGAAAGTACTAACCTGCACATTTTAGCTCACTCATTAGGAAACCAAAGAATTAAATACATGAGAAAAAAAACAAAAAAATATTGGCATTGTGTGAATTTATGATAGTATCTATAAGATAGATATTCCACTTATGATTTTAAACTCCAACAAAAGATATAAATCTTATTAAGCCAACTAAATTTCAAAGTGACATAAAGACCTGTGAATTTCTTTTTAAAAAAAGACATATAACCCCAAAGGCTCAAAATCAAAATCTCACCACTAAAAACAAATGAAAGTTCACTGTCAAAGGTGATGCAGTGGTGCTTAAGTCCCTAATTACTCGATGAGGAAAAAAGCACCTACAATCACTAAATTTGAGGCTGCTTCATACCTATTTAATACCAAAGGAAAAATGAAGAGGAATAGTCTTTGACAAGGGAGCAAGCAAATACATGGGACTATAAAAAGAAATTAAACTGAATCAAAACCAACAGAAAATTTTTTTATTAAATATATCCAGTAACTGCATACATACCTTTTCTACTTATTTTTCGGGTAGCACTTGCAGAAGATTTCTTGGTATTCATGACAGAATCAAACATAGCTGTACTTGTAGGGGTTACTTCTAATTTGTTTTCAATGTGTCTCAGCTAAAGTGAAATACCATTACAACAAATAGGTTAATTCTGTAAATAGCCACTTACTATCAAATTATAGAGTTATTTAAAGCTATATTGCCCAATACCTTTCTCCAAATTAGGAAAAATTCAGGAATATTTTACTTTAATGAACAAAAATATAGTGTTTTCATTATTTACTAATTCAGCTATACTAATAGTTGGCACAATGCTGTCCAAATTTAGACAAGAAAACCAAAAAGATTCTGAGATATATCAAAGACTTTCTATTTGTCTTGACCTATTTTTTAATTGTTTTTTATTAAAGCAGTAAAAATTTTCTGACATTATATGCTACATAAAATTATGCATAGATTTTGTGCATGTTACATGCAAAAATTAGGAAAGAATAACTCAGCAATACTAAAACTTAAAGAGTACTATTCAGACAGCCACAACTTTTTATAGTCTTTTGTCTGTAAAATAAGTTTCATAATAAGGATAAAAATAACAAGATAGAATTCGGGTTTCCATACAATTTACAATATAAGTCAATTTTTGGTATAACCACCAATGTTCTAAATGACTTTAAAAAGCATTTCCCCCTAAAGAGTAATCATTTGTAGTATCAAAATGGTGAAAAAATGTATTTAGATCTATTAAACAGAAAACAAATTAAAATAATAAAAATTCTACCACAGGGGGGGGGGGGGGGGAGACGGGGGGGAGGGGAATTCCACCACAGACAAAAAAGACTCTGTATAAAATTCTGACTTGTCTTCTTCTGAATCTTTGCAGTGTGATGTACTCACAAAAGTGAAATAGTCCTATAAAAGTTCTGTATCAGGCTTCCTCTCCTCCATTTATGAGCCCCGTATCACCCTTAAAAATTATTTTTAAAAATCCGATCATTTTGAAAAAACTAACAGTTCAGTTCTAAATTAGTTTAGCTGTAAATTAAATTGGAGGATAGAAACTATCCCTGCATTTATAGATGTCTAATGCTCATGTAGAAGAGAGAAAATATAGCTCTGGCCCGGTGGCTCAGTTGGCTAGAGCAGCTTTCTATACACCAAAAGGTTGCATATTTGCTTCCCACTCAAGGCACATTATCGAAGTTGTGGGTTCAATCCCTGGTCAGGAGGCAAGCAGTTGATGTTTCTCTAGCTGACCCCATCTCTCTCCCTAAAATCAATTTAAAAAAAATATCCTCAGGTGAATTGTTATTAATGAGGTCAGAATTTGACCCTGCACCCTGGTGGTTTTGCTCAGTGGTTACAGCACTGGCCTGCCTGCCTAACTCAGTTTCAGGTTCCCCTAACCCTGTAGGAGGGAGTAAGAGAAGCAACCAATTGATGTGTCTGTCTTACATCAATGTTTCTATCTCTCTCCCTATCCTCCCTCCCTTTCATTCCCTCTAGAAATCAATGGAAAAAACATCCTCAGGTAAGGATTAAAAGAAAATTTTGACCCGGCATTAAAACCAAATGTAGGTTACAGTACATTTCCCAGATTGGTTTTCAAACCAGTTCAAAAGATTAGGAGATAGAAAATAACATCCTATATAATAAAAGACTAATATGCAAATCGAACGAACGGCAGAACAATTGGTCAGTGGGGGTTGGAGCCAGGGACTGGGCAGTGCCAGGCCAGCTAAATCGGATGCCAGGAGGCAGAGGGAGTGGACAGCAGTTAGGGGCAGTGGCGGAGGGGCGATGGGGGGCAGGGGACTGTCCCCTCCTACAGAGGGAGGCCAGACTTAGGGGAGTGGGCCTAAGCTGTTAGTTGGACATCCTCTGAGGGTTCCCAGACTGTGAGAAGGCGCAGGCCAGGCCAAGGGAATCCCCGATTACACAAATATTCATGCATTGGGCCTCTAGTATTCAAATAATAAAGAAGTAGGTGATTCAAATTCAGAAAGAATACAAAAGAAAACAAAAAGGACATATTAGAAGATAAATGTGCCCAGAGAGCAAATGAAAAAGGAAGGAGTCTTCCTTCAAAGGGACTATGCATCACATGCCATGTATATTTGTTTTACTAAACTCCTGACAAAATTGGACAGAGACAAATGAGAATATGTTACTCACAGTCATTCTTCAGTAATGCTGAAAGAAAACCTTATATTATTGCCACAAAAAAAGAAGAGACTATTCACAGTCCATTCAAGAAGTAGTTGTTACTTTCATTTCCTGACTGAGACCTTTACATAGACTTAGCTCCACCTTCCCAAATTCATTTTGTTTTAAATCTTCATTTCAACACACCAAATGAGCAAATTTAATAAATGAGAATAGCAGAAATTATTTTAATATTATACATGTCATAGTGTTAATGTTCCAGATACCTCAAATGTCTTGATTATTCTTTTATTATTTAACTAGAGACCCAGTGCACAAAATTCGTGCATGGGGAGGGGGGGTGTCCCTCAGCCCAGCTTGCACCCTCTCCAATCTGGGATCCCTCTCACAATCCAAGACTGCTGGCTCACAACTGCTCACCTGTCTGTCTTCCTGATTGCCCCTAACCAATTCTGCCTGCCAGCCTGATCACCCCCTAACCACTCCCCTGCCAGCCTCATTAATGCTTAACTGCTCCCCTGCCAGCCTGTTTGCCCTTAACTGCCCTCCCCTGCAGGCCTGTTCCCTCCCAACTGCTTTCCCCTGCAGGCCTGGGTACTCCGCCCCCCCCCCCAACTGCCCTTCCTGTAGATCTGGTCGCCCCCAACTTCCCTCCTCTGCCAGCCTGGTCACCTCTAACTGCCCTCCCCTGCAGGCTTGAATGCCCCCAACTGCCTTCCCTTGCAAGCCTGGTCCCTCCCAACTGCCCTTCCCTGCTAGTCTGATCACCCACAACTTCCCTCCCCTGCAGGCCTGGTCGCCCCCAACTTCCCTCCTCTTCCAACCTGATCACCTCTAACTGCCCTCCCCTGCAGGTTTGATCACTCCCAACTGCCCTCCCCTGCTGGCCATCTTGTGGCAGCCATCTTATGTCCACATGGGGACAACCATCTTGTATGTTGGAATGATGGTCAATTTGCATATTACTCTTTTATTATATAGGATAGCTGTCATTAATGTTCATTTTGTAATATATGATATGTAATTTCTTACCAAAACATCAACCTTATTATGTTACCAAATCACTATAGAAAAAATTTTAATTTATTCAATCACAACAATTGTTTTAATTTATTTAAAACAGAAAGAAATAAATGAAAACTATACTTACAGCAGCCTTGGTCTGAGAAAGTGCATCCCACGATGTGGTTGTATCTACTGGGGAACATTGATATTTATTGAATCAAAAGCTCTGAAGTAGACCTTGGAATCTGCTCCCAAATACATTCAAAAGTTTGAAACCCGCTTTCTTAGGCAGAACTATTCTCCAACAACTGCTGTACTATATTGAGCCAAAACATGGTTCTTCTCCCATCCAATAATGTTGAGATTCGTAATACAGTATACAGTTGAGTTGTATTAGACACTGGTCCTATTTGTCCTTAGGACTGTTGGACTAACCCTCACCCACACTCCATTGCACATCTCCAACAACTTAGCCCAATGAGCTGAACAAATACAAAATTTTGCATTGTATGGTAAGTCACATTATGCATAAAGATTAAAAACTACACCTAAAATCTTTCATATAACAGCCCTTCACATAGTATATATTCCCCCTTAGTCATCCTTCTCCAGGATATTTTCACTTCCTCCAAACACTCCTTATGTGACATTATTTCCATATCCCTCAGAAACCCAATAATCTTCCTCCAGATGTACTCCAGTTTGTCCATATCCCTCAAAAAGTTACCACACTCTAAATTACAGTTACCCCCAAAAGCATCATCTTAAAGAGTCCAACAAGACTATTATTTTTACCTGTGCACTATAGGTGGATATTAAGAGCTATGTCATATTACTTAAGTCAGAATTTCTAAGAAATTGTATAAAATTAGTTTTACATATGCTGATTCTTTCTCAAAAAATATTTTTCCTTTACCATATGATGCCTTAGAAGATGAGTTACCTTGTATTTTTAAAACAAGATTAAAATTTTAAAATAGAAAATACTATTTTTTAAACGTTATTAAGCATACGTTAAAATTTTTAATTATTCTCTTTTATAAATCAAAGCACGTATATAATTTTCATTTACTGATCAGTTCAGAACTTTATACAAGGGATTAATAAATTCAGTTTAAAAAAACACACAAATCATACCTTGAACAGTATCCTTGCTTTGGGAGTTTCTTGGATTTGATAAAGGCACCTCTTTTGATCTGCTGCTCCTCATCCTGCCAATTTACCTAAAATAATATCATCAGTATTCATTGAGTATCAATATAACAATATTAGTAAAGAAAATGCCCTTATTTATCTTATCTTTCATTAAAGTCAGGAAAGGATTCTGTCCTCTCTAAAAGTTATCTTTATACCATCATAAGAATTCCTGAAGTTCTATCTAAATAGGTCTGTTCTTCATGATAGACACACACACACACACACACACACACACACAGTAATAAAAGGGTAATATGCTAATTAGACTGGGTCAACCAGGCATCTTCCGGTCATCCTTCTGGACAAAGTCATAGCGGTGAAGACCGAGGCAGAGGCAGTTAAGGGTGATCATGCCAGCAGGGGAGAGCAGTTAGGGGCGATCAGGCAGGCAGGCAGGCAGGTGAGCGGTTAGGAGCCAGCAATCCTGAATTGCGAGAGGGATATATGACTGCTGGTTTAGGCCGGATCCCATAGGGATCCCGAATTGGAGATGGTGCAGGGCAGACTGAGGGGACCCCCGCCCCATGTACAAATTTCATGCACCAGGCCTCTAGTGTGTGTATTATATACATATATACATATCTTGTCTTTCATTTTACATGTAATGTATAATTATTTTTAAAAGATAACTGTGAAAAAGCACAATGAACAAAATCTCTTCATAGAAAAAAGTGAATCTAATATGTCAAAACCATCTTTAAACTATAAACTTTAATTTGCAAAACATATTTGGTTGAACATTGTCCCATGCACCAAGAGGTCACTGGTTCGATTTCTGGCATATGCCCAGGTTTCCAGCTTTATTCCTAGGAAGGGGTGTGCAGGAGGTAGCTGATCAATGTTTCTATCCTTCTCTCCCTCTCCCTTCCTCTCTCTAAAACAAACAAACAAACAAACAAACAAAAAGCATATATTTTTAAAAAAGAATTGAGAGGTAAACAATACTATCTTTAAAATATTTCTCTGTCCCAGCCTGTGTAGCTCAGTAACTGAGCATCCACCTATAAACCAGAAGGTCCTGGTTCGATTCCAGGTCAGGGCACATGCCGGGGTTGAGGGCTGGATCCCCAGTAGAGGGCATGCAAGAGGCAGCTGATCGATGATTTTATCTCATTGATGTCTCTATCTCTCCCCTTTCCTCAATAAAAATAGATTAAAACTTATTTGTTATGGCACATAAAATATGCCTCCATACAGCTGCTGAAAAATTGTTTATATTTACTAATTTTTTATATTTCCTCTCTCTCTCTGCCCTTTGCCTCTAATTCAGAGCATCATCTTTAACCCAAATTATGGTAAAAAGCTTCCTAAATTATTCTTCTCCCAATCTCTTCTTCATACTCAACCAAAGTTATCTTTTTAAAATAGAACTTGGCAAATCTGCTTTTATAACTCTTCAATGACTATCACCTATGGGACAAAGTCCCAAATTCTTAGCATGCTTGAATTGGAGGGCTTCACAACCTTAATTCACAATCTTAGGCCTTGCTATCTTCATTGTATACAAATTGTTCCTATAAAATCACCATACCTAGAGAGCATTCTCTGAGGACCCAGAAATTTGCTTTATCTCCATTATCTTCCTTTTCTAAATTTTCTCTGTAATACCCTTCAAAGCCAAACTAATGTCATCTCCTATAAGCCTTTCCCAGATTGAACAGTATTACTACTTCCCTGGTTTCCAATAGCACTCTGTGCATTTTTTATATCCCTTATCATTACAAACACACACACACACACACACACACACACACACATATCATTCATTCATTCATTCAATGAACATTAGTTGAACTTACTTAACCATCACAATCTAATGGAAGGGACACATAAACAGTTAATATACAGTGTGATGATTATATCATAAAGTTACAAATGGGACAATGATATATATTGTCCCCACAAGGCTGTCCTTAAGGACTCTATCTTCTGATTCATCTTCATATCAAGAGAGTTCCTCAATAAAGAGATAAACAAATTACAATAGTAGTAGCTATTACAATCTCAATTTACACAGAAAAGAATAAAGAATCAAAGGCAGGGTTGGAGGTTAAAGGGTGACAGAAATGAGAGGAGGGTAAATCAATAAAAATGACAAAAAAAAAAAAAAAAAAAAAAAAAGACCAAAGAAACAGAAGAGGTGCTTAAAAAGCCAGGCTGGAAAATTACTCATAAAAAAGGAAGAGAACACACAAACACTACTAGGTCCATAAGGCAGGAAAACAAAAGAAATGGAAAACAGAGAAATGAAATTCATATACTAATTTGCAAGTAGCCTGTAAAATTTTATGGAAAATTACAAGGCACACACACACAGCATAATTACTCTTGTTGATGATAAGAGAAAAGAAGAGAGCTAAAGATGGCCATATAATAAGCTAAATTGTATGATGCCATGGAAACAATGGGAGTCACATGATAAAAAGCACATCATCGATATGAAATGAATCAGAAAACTGCAGCAAATGTAAAGCCCTTGCTCTGGCTATACTCAAGTAAAAACCTTATTATAGGCCCCAAAAAATAGTACAAGAACTATGTATAAACTAAATTTACTCTCTGGACATGAACAAGGAGCAATAAAACACTGCCATCTAGATTCATTGATCAGCACAAACTACTCAGAAAGGGAGAAGATATTTCTCCCAGCGACTCACCCAGAGCAAAAGTTAACTACCAGCCCAGCCAGTGTGGCTCAGTGGTTGAGCATCAACCTATGAACCAAAAGGTCATCGGTTTGATTCCCAATCAGGGCACATACCTGGGTTGCAGGCTCCATCCCCAGTAGGGAGCATACAGGAGGCAGCCAATCAATGATTCTCATCATTGATGTTTCTATCTCTCTCTCCCTCTCTAAAACAAATAAAAATATTTATTAAAAATAATAATTAACTACCAGACCCATGGCCTCAATCTCACAGACACACACAAAAAAATTTTAGTGTTTCTTAGAGTGGAATGGTTTGGCCCCCAGCTAAATAGATTCTTTGCAGGAATTACTAGAGAGATAATATTACCTAACAGGCTACAACTTGGCAAACACATCTACCTTGTTAAGAATTCTGTGTCGCCCTAGCCAATTTGGCTCAGTGGATAGAGAATCGGCTTGCGGACCAAAGGGACCCAGGTTTGATTCTGGTCAAGGGCACATGCCTGGGGCTCGGTCCAACGTGCAGAAGGCAGCCAATCAATGATTCCCTCTCACCACTGATGTTTCTATCTCTCTCTTATTCTCCCCTCCTCTCTGAATAGAAATATATTCAAAAAAAAAAAATTCCGTGTTGTCCAGCCAGTGTGGCTCAGTGGTTGAGTGTGGACCTATGAACCAGGGGTCACAGTTTGATCCAGGTCAGGGCACCATGCCTGGGTTGCAGGCTCGATCCCGGTAGGAGCCATGCAGAGGCAGCTGCAGCTGATAAATGATTCTCAAGTGAGCTTCAGAGCAGCCACACACTGCCTTCCTCCAAGCAGCTGCAGAGTTCTTGTTGTCTCTCTCTCTCTCCCTCTCCCTTCCTCCCTAATATATATATATATATATATATATATATATATATATATATATATATATATATATAAAGAATTCTGTGTTATCAATCAAGTTCCCAGATTCTGGAAGTGTGGTGATGTTGCTGGGTGCCCATCCCTAACAGACCTAAACTCAGCCTGACCTATAGTGAAACCCAGCAGCAAAGATGCAAGGTGCACACTACCCAATGGACAGTAAGCAGCCAGAATCCAAACATGGAAATTGAAATAACTGAAAACAGAAATATAGGCACATTGTCCTAGAACATATTTGATTAATTCAATCAGGAAAATTAATGAATTCCTTCTCCTAAAATCCATACCATACCATTCCTTCTAAACTCCTACAGGTAAAAATGAGCTGTAAGGAGGAGGAGGGGCTCCTAGCTCCTTTCTCCCCCTCTCTTACCATCTCTGGCTCTTTTACTCTCTAGTATAGTCTCACGTAAGAAAATTTGCTTAAAATTAAAGAAACATATTTATTACCTAAAAATTATATTTGGCATAGTCTCTTCAAATATCAGTAGTGTAATTTTCTTTTTCCCATTCACCTCTTATTTTCTTTTACCATTATTTTCCCTCTTAATATTGTTTTCTATATTAGTCTCTTATCTGATTCCCTTTCCTCCCTTTCTCACCTTTAATTACCCTATTTTTATATCTAATATTCATATTTATATTACAGAGTTATGATTAACTTTTCTAAATCTAAAAAGGTATAATCTCTATAAATAAAACTTCTCTAAAAACTCAAGACGTTTACCACAAACTGAATGAAATATTCAAATATACATACAAACATCTATAAAAATACATACACCTGAATATACAGTTTTTTTGGCTTATTTTTAAGTTTGGGTACATGTGAATTGGTATTAAGGTTAATGCACAAAATATGTCTTTGATAAGTCAGTATATTGTCAAAATGCATCTTTATTCATAAAGTCATCGTATCTGCTAATTGTTTAAGATATATTTCAAACAGGACCACAGAGAAAATATCCTTTGTATTTAAATATCTTTTAAATAACAATACTTTAAAATACCCCCCAGTTCAACCTCTGTAGCTAGTTTTTAAGCCTATGAAGAAAACTCCCCCAAATAACCCATATATGTATTCCCAATCATCCCCACTGCCAGTGAGCTTCAGCGCAGCCACACTGCCCTCCTCCAATCAGCTGCAGTTCTTGTCTCCAAAGCCTGCTTTCTCAAGCAGCTCTAGAAAAATCACCTGGATAACATGTTAACAATCGAGGCTCCATCCACAGTGATTCTGAATCAGTGAGTCTCACTCAGAAGAGGAAAACAAAACAAAACAAAAAACGTGTACTTTTAAATTTTCATTTTTTAATATATATTTTTATTGATTTTAGGTCAGAAGGAAGAGGGAGAGACAGAAACATCAGTGATGATGATCACTGATTGGCTGCACACCCTCTACTGGAGATGGAGCCAGGAAACCAGACATGTGCCTTTGACCAGAATCCAACCTGGGGCCCTTCAGTCAGCAGGCTGACGCTCTATCCACTGAGCTAAACAAGCTAGGGCAAAAAGAAACAAAAACCAACAACCACACCCTGTGTTTTTTTAAAAATAATTCTTTATTGTTAAAGCATTATATGTGTCCCCCTTTTCCCCCTATTAGCCCCTCCAGCCCACTCCCCACCCCCCTGCCCCAGGCCCTTACTGCCCCATTGTCTATGTCCATGGGCCATGCATATATGCACACAACCTCCCACCCACCCACCCTCCCCCACCTTCCCTCCCAGATTCCCCACCTGTTCTGTGCTTCCATGTCTCTGGATCCACTCTGTTCATCAGTTTATTTTGTTACTTAGATTCCACTCATGAGATACTTGTCTTTCTCCGACTGACTTAGCTTCACTTAGCATGATACTCTCCAGGGCCCTAAGAGATTCTTCTTTTTTATTGCTGCATAGTACTCCACAGCTTTTTTATCCACTCATCTACTGATAAACCCTGTATTTTTAAAGGTCCACAAAGATCCCAAAACACAGAACTATAGCCCGAGATTATTTTCAATTCTACTTCTCAAAGTCTGAAGCCTCCAAAAATACTGTTGACTCCATAAAGATTAGCATCGGTAGAGAGAACTAATTCTATCCCCCATCACCTGAGAACAACTCTCTTCTGAAGCTCCAGAAACGTGAAAGCAACAATCCCTTTAACCCAGAAGTAAAAATTGCAGACCTCTCCCATTCTGAGTGGTCCACGGGGGCAGTTAACAATCATAGCTATCATTTTCTGTGTTCTTTCTCTGTGGGCCAAGCACTGTATAGTTTCCCATATTTTTTTTTCCTAATCTCTATTACAACCCATGAGGCAACTATCCATATATATGTCCATCTTACTAATGAAGAAACGGTATCAGACAGACCAAAGTCTAAGGTCATTCAGCTAATATGTGACAGCACAGGACATTAAACATCTCTCTCTCAAACCTCTGAACCTGTCAGGGTGATTCACATAATGCTTCTCATAATATTTAAATTCAGCCACCATCTATAACACAACCCCCTTATCCTCTCTTGTAATTTCACCATAAGGCACCCTGCTTTCCCACCTACATTCTATACCCTTTAGAACTTCTGTACCATTAACTTCAATGCACTTTTAACTTCTTACAATGCTCACCTAACCAACCTGCCTCAACTGTTATCAAATTCACCAAAAAAAAAAAAAAAACCAAACAGGGCTTCCTAACATATGTCTTCAGATGAAGCTTTTTATTTTCGCTTCCCTCCTAAACAGAACAGGTGAGATTTTTCTTAAAACATATTTTATTGATTTTTCACAGGAAGGGAGAGGGATAGAGAGTCAGAAACATCGATGAGAGAGAAACATCAATCAGCTGCCTCCTGCACACTCCCCACTGGGTATGTGCCAGCAACCAAGGTACATGCCCTTGACTGGAATCAAAACTGGGACCCCTGAGTCTGCAGGCCGACGCTCCATCCACAGAGCCAAACCAGTCAGGGCACAGGTGAGATGTTTTAGCAAACTCCTTGGTCCCCCAATGCAGCATCAGATTGCATTCTTTTACACTCTTGAAAAACCTTTTCCTCAATATGACCCATCCCACCCATTCATTTAACAAATATTTTCTGAGTGCCAAGTATGTAGTAGAATGAATAGTACCTAGCAGTGGGGATATAGCTGTTAAATGAACAAACATGGGCCCATACTCAAGCAGTCTAAAAACTTGCTTTGAAGGCAGATATTCAACAAATATTACAAACTAAAGGCCCAGTGCATGAATTAGTGCATGGGTGGGGTCTGGCTGGCCCTCTCCCATCAGGGCTGATAGCACCGGGTTGGCTAGGGGGATGGGACGTGGGCAGTTGGCGGGCCAGCCCCAATCCCTGGTCAAACTCCTAGCTGAACTCCAAGTCAAGGGGATAATTTACATATTAGCCTTTTATTATATAGAACCAGAAACCCGGTGCACAAAATTCATGCACTGGAGGAGGGGGTTGTCCCTCAGCCCAGCCTGCGCCCTCTCACAGTCCGGGAGCCCTGCGACCGATCGCCCCTACAGAGGGAGGCCTTGACCACCCACTGCAGTGCTTTCGCTGGGTAGCCTGGGCCTTCCCTCTTTGGGGCGATCCATTGCTGATCCATTGCGGAGCTCCCCAATGGATCACCCCGCAGAGAAAGGCCCCGCCCACCTGCTGCAGTGCTGCCAGGGGTAGCCTGAGCCTTCCTCTTTGAGGAAATCATGGAGCCCCCCCGATTATCACCCCACCGACCAGTGGTCTGGGTGTCCTGCAGGGCGATCATGGGGCAATGGCCAGGCCCCCAACCAATCGCATCACACCCGCCTTGGCTGACCTGGCGCCAGTAGGTGCCATAGTGTGGTAGTCTGGACAGTCCTTTTGCTGTTCAGTCGTTCCATTGTTCAGCCATCAATTTGCATATTACACTTTTATTATTATATATGGGATGAAAATAATTTTTTAAAAATGCAAGTGCTATAGAAACATAGCCAGAAGGAACTCATCTAATCTGTGAAGTAGAGAGGAAAAAATCATTTAATCTTAGACCTAAAGGATAAATAAAAAACTAAGCCCAGCTGGGGTTGCTCAGTGGTTGAGCATTGACCTAAGAACCAGGAGGTCACTGTTCAATTCCTGATCAGGGCGCATGCCCGGGTTGCAGACTTGATCCCCAATAGAGGATACGTGGGAGGCAGCCGATCAATGATTCTCTCTCATCATTGATGTTTCTATCTCTCTCCTTCTCTGAAATCAATAAAAATATATGTTAAAAAATTTAAGTGTAGGCAAGGAAGAGTTTTCCAGGCAATAGAAGGGATATCTGGAACAGCTCTGAGACAAAAAAGACAGGACATCCTTTAAGCCCCAGGTGTTGGGAAAGGGAAAATGGTGAGAGCTGGAGAAGGGAGGAAACAAGATAATGCAGGGTCTCTGACATGATTACATTTGTGTACTTAAAGGATCGAGTGTTGGCCATTCCTCTCATAAGCACCCACCATAGTTTTCAGAAACCAGTAATAAAATCTATATCATTCTATTGCACTTTGTGTCTTGCTATACTAAAAGCTTCTTAAATTTCAGAAAACTGAAAAAATTCTTTTATTATCCATTTAAGTGACTCAAGCGTTTTATTCTACTGTCCATTTTACAGTGAGTTTAACTGGCATCTGGTAGAGAAACAAGTTGTTTCATGTAAAAGTTGAAGCATAAATGAACAATACTGCTTTGTTCAGATTAAAGTAAAATAACATGAGGATTAAAAAATAAACTATATTTGACATGATTCTATTTGCATCATGTAAAATATAAATAAAGCACAAAATAATAATCAACTTCCCAAGCTAGCTAAGGATGACTCTAATTTGCCAACAGAAAATAGGAACACAATTTCACTAAAGTAATAAATGATATAGAGAACATGGTTAAAATGATAGAAACAAAAAGTAGAAGGCCCTATAAATCAAATAAGGATGCAACTTTACAACACTATTTGACTGCTTATTGCAATCTAAAACCAACTAAAAGAGCACACTTCAAATACCATCAAAATATTCACCTCATAAGTATAGAGGCTCACAGAAACTAATAGCCAATAAATTTAAAAGAATTTTGCTGTCCCTCTTAGCATGCAGGCTGAGAGTTCATAAATAGGGAGAATGGGAAAAGAACAGAAAAAGTAACTTTTAAGAGGCAAGGAGCCATAAGAATACATCATCTGCTTCAAAACCTCCCCACCTCCACATTCTCTCAAGAAACGTCAACCATTTTATTGTTCTCTTATGTATCTCTTTTCTTCTCCTCTCTTCAAGATGCCTCCTATCAACATTTATACTTAAATCAAGTCTTCTTGCTTAAAACACACAAAAAAGTCCCTCAACCCAGCATCCTACTCTACTACTGCTCTCTTTTTCCTCCACAAATTTCTAAAAAACAAAAAAACAAAAAACAAAACAAAACAAAAAACTATATATTCGGTCTCCATTTATAAAACTTTTCAATCACCTTTCAAGCAAATCCAATGTGGTTGCCCAAAAACCTCTTCATCTCTTAATCTAATGGACATTTTCAAATAAAAAGTCCGCAATCTGCCTGACATCTTGGCAGCATTCATCACAGCTGACCTCTCTCTTGAATCACTCTTCTCTCTGCTTCTGTACACTACACTCTGATCTCCCACCCCCAGTTCTCTCTCCTTTGCTAGCCAGTCCTTCTCCATTAAATCTTAAAGTTCAAAGGAGTTTGACTTTTGGGTCTTATCTAACACTATACTCTCTCCCTGGGTGACCTTACTCATGCCAATGATTGCCTCTTACAGTGAGTCAAGAGTTCTAGAGGTTCCAAGCTTTCTAAGTTCACAAACTACATTTTTTTGTCTATGTGTGTGTCTGTTTTTACAAAACTGAATCATATTCCACAGTGTAGTGCAACTTATTTTCCCCCTCAATATTATATAATGAACATTCTTCCATGTCAGAATGTAATAGTAAATGCAAACACTTATGTGGTGATTACTATGCTTACTTAGGGTTTAAATATTAACTTATTTAATTCTCAAAACAGATCCGTAGGAGAGAAGTATAATTATATCCCCTTTATAGATGATGTTAAGTAACTTGCCAGTGGTCACTGCTAACAAATGATGCAGTTAGGATTTGTACCCAGAAAGTCTGCTACATGGTCTCTATGCTCCAGGATACATTCAGCTGTTTCTCAGGAGTAAATATAACCATCCCTCAAAGTGTTACCCAGTGCACAGTACCTCACACCATAAATATACTATAATATTAACTAACCCCCTACCAAAGGACATTTAGAACATCTTTTTTTTTTTTTTTTGGGGGGGGGGAGGTTCGATTCCAGTCAAGGGCACATGTGGAAGCAACCAATCAATGTGTCTCTCTCACACTGATATTTTTCTCTCAGTCTCTTCCCTTTCCTTCCACTCCCTCTAAGAAACAAAACAACAAAAAAGAAAGCAAACAAACAAAAATAATGGAAAAGATTCCTCTGGAGTGAATTAACAACAAAAAAAGAGTGCACTTTTAATTATAATTTTAATAGGTAATACCAAATATCCTTCCAGAATACTGTCCCAGCTGTACCAGTTTATAGTCCCAATGACAGAGAGGGTTGAGATTCATATTTTAAGTTAGCAAGTGCTTTTGATTCCTAAAATGAGAGACCTGTTTTGAGGGGTTTTTTTTGTGTTTGTGTTTTTTAAATATATTTTTATTGATTTTTTACAGAGAGTAAGGGAGAGGGATAGAGTTAGAAACATCGATGAGAGAGGATCATCGATCAGCTGCCTCTTGCGCGCACGCACGCGCGCGCGCGCGCGCGCACACACACACACACACACACACACACACACACCGGGGATGTGTCCGCAACCAAGGCACATGCCCTTGACCGGAATTGAACCCGGGACCTTTCAGTCCGAAGGCCGACGCTCTATCCATTGAGCCAAACCGGTTTCGGCTGTTTTGAGTTTTTAACTAACACTGATGTAGAATAGATTACCTGGTTGTTCATAATTATCCTCTCATTTGAATAATTATTTAACACATTAAACAAATGTAGTTTACTTATGTACAGGGGAATTGGACTAGCTGGACTTTAAGATTGAAAACTCCCAATGCTGTAATTAAGAAGTGACTTAAAGTTATTACAAGCCTATAATTACAGTACTAATGTAACAGGTAGGGTCTTATAGCATCTATATTCTTTAAATTACACTACTGCCAGAACAGCTAGGCAAATCATTAAAATGGTCAATAAAGTTTTCAGGACCCACCTGTGGCTTATTCTTGGTGACTTTTTAATCCCAGGCTGTCATTCCCCTTCTACCTAGCAAACTTCTATATTCCTCTGCAGTATATGCCTAGGAACTGAGGTGTGCTTAGGAACCATGAACTAATGTGGTTTTGGTTTTTGGCTTTTAAATATTATGTCAAGACCATTCTTTAGTCAATTTATTCAACCAATATTTACTATTTACAACACTAGAAATTGATATGGGGTATAATTATATCCCCTTTATAGATGATGTTAAATAACTTGGGTACTATTTGCCACACCAGAAATTGATATGAGGTAAAAGTCAAAAGGTAATTATTTGGGGGGTGCCCTTTAGTTCCTAATTAGGATGCTGCCCCAATTCGTGAATTGCTTAAGTAACGCCATTTAGATCTTTAAAAAAAAAAAAAAAGAATTATTTCATAACTTGCCCCACACTGCAGAAATAGCAATCACAAGTATAGATGGCCAGTTAACTTTTTAAATCATCAGTTGTTTCTACAACAAAATCACCAGGATGTTACTAGTTTTCAGGTTGCTTTAATATTTCTTTTATATAACCAAGAATATAAATGATTTGAAGTACCAAAGATGACAGAACTACGAGTATCCAAACAAAATGAGAGACAACAAATTAACTACAATTTCTTTTAGGAACATTGTTCAAGCAAAAAGTACATGTAGAAGTAAAACAATACATTATCAGAATTCATGACTTTTTAACAATTAACAAAATGCTATAAAAATATTAATGTTCTTAAAGAACTGACAATCATCAGCATGAGGAGCAACTAGCATGCCAAAAGGAAAATACATATTTTTAGATTAAAAATAAACAAATGTCAGAAGTGTCTACATTAATATTCAATTAAAATAAAACGAATTCTAGAATGTTAGGCTTACTGTGATCATTTCTCAACATGTATAAGTATTGAATCATTATGTTGTATACCTGAATATGTTATATGTCAATCATACCGCAATAAGAAATAATGTGAAAATAAAACTAATTCTAGATCATCTGCAGAAATAAGAGCAGCATTCAAATAAATAAATGAATCTCATTGTGTGTCAATTTCCACAACCGCAAAATAAGGATGATATTTACTGAACCTACTTCACAAAATTGCTATGAAAACTAAATAAGACACCAAAAAATAATGTCAGTTATTTTAGAGCAACTTCTGTTTTTTGTTCCCACTATAATTTAAAGCAATTTAGTAAATAATAAAATTGGTTAGAAAAGGACTTCATCTCCTTTCTTCTGTCCATGATATGGCAGATGTGTTTAAAATGAGCAAAAAATTGGCAATCAGCCCTGGCCGGTTTTTGTCAGTGAATAGAGTGTCCACCTGCGGACTTAAGGGTCCCAGGTTCCATTGCAGTCAAGAGCACACGCCCAGGTTGTGGGCTCCATCCCCAGTTGGGGGTGGACAGGAGGTAGCCGATCAATGATTCCCATCATTGATGTTTCTTTTTTCCATCATTGATGTTCTATCTCTCTCCCCCTCTCCCTTCTTCTTTGAAATCAATAAAAATATATTTTTTTAAAACTGGCAATCAGAAACATTAGAAAAAAATTTCAAAACTTCCTACTTCATAAATTGATCACCCCACAGGTTGTTCAAGTATTAATGCTCTTACATAACACTACACACCAACACAACTTAGAGAATCAGAGAAATTTTTTCACACGTGCATGTACAAAACTGTTTACATATAATTCAACTTATTATTAAAAAGTCCTGCAACCACCGAAACCGGTTTGGCTCAGTGGATAGAGCGTCGGCCTGAGGACTGAAAGGTCCCGGGTTCGATTCAGACCAAGGGCATGTACCTTGGTTGGGGGCACATCCCCAGTGGGGGGTGTGTGTGCAAGAGGCAGCTGATCGATGATTCTCTCTCATCGATGTTTCTAATTCTCTATCCCTCTCTCTTCCTCTCTGTAAAAAATCAATAAAATATATACATATATTTTTTTTAAAGTCCTGCTACTGACTATGATGAGATAAGATACATATGTATTTACCCACACATACAATGTATTCTAACCCGGTGTTTATATTCTGACTACAGTATCTTAAATCCAGTGCAATGAGGGTTCGATGGTTGACTAATTTTATTGCACCGGTGCGTCCACTTAGCTCACCAAAACAATCACACGCCCGCCCCATGCGAGTCTGAGGCAACTTCTGCCGCAAGCCCAGCACCCAACCCTCCAAAGTCACGGGCTCCTGTCATCAGCAGCACACTGCCTTATTAAAAAAAAAAACACAAAATTTTACACCGAGGCCTGGTTTAAATGCAGAGCAGCTTTCCGTATTTTTTTATTTTTTTATTTTTTTTTTTAGCTTTCAGTATTTTTATCCTTGCTTCTACAAACCTCTCTCGGGGGGTTATTAGACCTAAGATAGCCTTTCCTTTTAAAACCCCTTTAAAACACAGGGCGGGAGGAGGGCAGTTAACATGGCAACATAACCATTAACGACTTGACCCAAACGCCAACGCAGGGATCACCACCGAAACAAAACAATCCGGTGGAGGGCATGGGCGCTGACCGCTGTCAGGAGGATCTGTCGCCACACCACAGCCACCCCCACAATCAACCCGTACCCGTGTGCAGCTCCCCATCCGAAAACCAAACCCCCCGACGGATTCCAACCCGTAGCTGTAGCATTCGCGAAATGTTATTTTAGCATAGTGGGCTACATTTAAAAAAAAAAAATAGAAGGAAGAAAAATGGCAACTTTCAAAGCGTAAACCCTTTTTTTTTTTTTAAATGTCCCCTGAAACCATTAGTTAGCACATCAGAAGATGACATTTTTAAGCAGCTGCTGGGCTGGAGCGGAGATCAAAGTTTTCCCTTATACTTGTGAGGAGGTCCATCCCCACCGGAAAGGAAGAGAAACCAGTCCTCCTGGCCACTGGAACCAGTTCCCCGGAATCCCCCCCCCCCAAATACGCCTGGCCTCCGAATGCAGAAGGGACACTTGGGGGGGCCACAGGTGAGGGGGACCCCACACCTCCGGCGGAAGAGGGGAGGGGCGGCGGGCTCTGGCAGGTGAGGGAGGAGAGCCCGTCTCCGGCAGGCAACACCGGCGGGACCGGAGACCCAGGTCCAACCCGGGTGGGCAGAGGCTCCGGGACCCAGGGAGGTTCGCCGAGGGGGACGCCAAGCTGGGCCGGGGAGGGGGCGCCCCCCGCGCCCCGACCCGCCTCCCTCGCCGCCACCGGGGACCGGGGACCGGGGACCGGGCACCGCGGGCAGAGGCGGCGCCCGCGGTCCCAACACCAGGTCCGCCCGCAGCTCACCTGAGAGTGTCGCCTCCGCCCTCGGCTCCCACGGTGCATCCCGCGGGGCCTGGCGGAGGGTGCGGTGCCGCCGCCCGGACCGGCCCCAGGGCTGCCCGGCCTGGCCTCCCCGCTCCGGGGACGCAACCGGGGGGCCCGCCGCCGCCGCCGCCGCCGCCGCGCACCGGCTCCGCGGAGCCGCCGCGGCGCCCGCAGAGAAGGAAGGAGAAGCGGAAAGGCTGCCTCCCCTCCCCCCACAGCCAGCCGGCCCCGGAGCTGCGACTCTCGGCAGTTCCCTCCGACGCTCGTCTGGCCCCGCTCCCCCGCCCGGGAGTCACTTCGGCAGCGGCGGCCCGGTCGCCATTACGGCCCAGCAACTGACACGGAGGCGGAGCGGCGCCGGCGGCAGTGGCGGGGGAGGCGGCGGCGGCGGCGGCGGCGGGGGCAGCGGCGCGAGGCAGGGCGGGAGCAGTAGTGGGGGGGGGGGGGGGCAGGCAAATCTCGCGAGAAATTCCCCGAGACGTTTCCACAGGAATGCAACCTGCGGGTTTTTTGCCGCCATGTTGAGTGTGGCCGAACGTTGAGGGCGAACGTCAAGCGAGGAGAGGCCGCCTGCGGCCGCCATGTTTGGTGTGGCAGGACTCGGGAGGAGAGGCCGAGGAGATCCGCAGCGGAGACCTCCCCCGCCCTCTTTCCTCCTCGGGCTCGAGCTGGGCCTTCTGGCTGCGCATTTCACCCCTCGGCCCCCCAAAAAAAGACAAGCCCGGGTGAGAGGGGAGCAAGGTGGACAAGGATGAACTCTGAGTCTACAAATGGCAGCTTCTCAGAGTTTACGATGCAAATAAATCTTTGCCCCCGCCAGTTTCAGGGCGATCGCCGCAGCCAGCTCTGCGGCGGCGGCTGCAGCGACCCACGGCTGTCGCCGGCCGTTTTATCCGCGGGGGTTACCATAATTCGGATCCGCATGCTCCCTGGCTGAGGGCTTCAGGCTCCAGAGCAAGCAAAACGGGAGGTTCCTCCCCGCTGGGAGTTGGCATCGATGTAACTCTGCTCTGGAGGAACTCTCTGTGGTCAACACGTCTTCGAGCATCGTTATCCTCCGCGCCCAGCCTCCGCGCCGCGAATGCTGCCGTCTGGTCCGGATTTGGCTTTTAAATGACAGCAGCTCCGCCGCCGGTTATGGCACCTGCAGCGAGGTGTGCACCACGCACAAGCTCCCCACCCACCACGCCCCTCCACCTTCTGAAGCCCTCGTAGCTATTCGCCCAGAGACTGTGTTCTCGTTTTTAAGTATTTTGAGGGTTTTTTGACTTTTATCTCTCTATACCCCCCCAAAAGGGCCTAGCACAATAGGCAGGACATTGTTAAGATGCTCAATAAATTGCCTGTTGAGGAGATGGTATCAATAAAAGCGAGAGACGGTAACTGCCCCGTCTTGGGAGAGCCTATAGCTACGCCTGAATAAGGAGCTAAGAAGACATACAAATCTGCGGCACTTTTCTAAGTATGGGCTGTGTCTCCGGGAAGCTATGCTGGAGGGAAGAACGGGAAATGCGGGTATCCCGATGTTGCAAGTGGTAGTAAGAAAAACATCACAAGAAAAGAGTTTTTTAGGTTTTCCTGTGTTGTTTTTTATAGAATTTATATAACCACGTTATCAAGCATCATAATCACTTTTTACAAAAAGGAAATGGGTTTTGAAAAACTAAGTCATCTGTCCAATATTATACCATCCGTGAAAGGTAGATATAAAATTTGAAGTCTCCCTTACTCCAAAACCCATTTATACTTTTCCACCCTCATGCTACCTCCTGGGTAACAGAGAAAACACAAGTTCCTGTCTCTACCTGGGGAGCACTGCTATATCACAATGCCACGACAGTCTGTCTGATAACCAAGACCGCTGCTAAGAGACAGATAGCATGGGTACACGGGTCAAAGGGGTGGCTCATGTCCCCCACGGGATCAGAGGGGTCTGCGCAAGGTTTCATCACACTACTTGGAATGGTATTCCATTTAAAAATTGTGAGTTGTGCCAAAACCGGTTTGGCTCAGTGGATAGAGCATCGGCCTGCAGACTGAAAGATCCCAGGTTCGATTCTGGTCAAGGGCATGCACCTCGGTTGCAGGCACATCCCCAGGAGGGGGTGTGCAAGAGGCAGCTGATCGATGATTCTCTCTCATCCACGTTTCTAACACTCCATCCTTTCCCTTCCTCTCTGTAAAAAATCAATAAAATTTATTTGAAAAAAACAAAACTTGTGAGTTGCTAATGCTGCAGTTTTCAGAATGGGTGTGTCCATGGGTAACTAAAACCACGGAAAGTGAAACCTTGGATAATGGGGTGGGGGGGTGGGGCTTCTGTACTCCACTTTTGTCCAGTTGCTGCACGGCCCGTCTTATTGAAGCTCTCGTTCTTACTGCCCAGAGGACTGCAGTTGTCTTCCCAGAGTCCAGCTTGACTTTTGTCCTTGCCCTCCCCTACCTGACAAGGTAAATAAAAATCCCTCACCCCAGTCATCAAGGCCCTTCTCAATATGGCACTGGCCTAGCTTTCCGTCTCCCCGAAGTAATGCAGCACAAAAAATAAATAAATAAATAAATAATAAATAAATAAAAAGGGCAGAAAGGTGGTGTCAGGAAGAAGGAAGACTCCCATTCAAATTGTGGTTCTGCCACTCGCTTGCCCTATGGCCCCTCAAAACCTTCATTTTATTGTCTATAAACCAAGGCCAATAATATCTATCCTGTAGGGTTGTCTCAAAAATTATGTGTCCAGAACCCAGCACTTAAAAGACAGAAATAAACAGAGGCTATTATTACTTTCCTAATTGGATGATACATGTGAGCCAACCTGGATCTCAGAGGCGGCCTGCTCATTCCTGCCTCGAGGACTTCATTCCCTTTGCTGATCTACATTACCAATCTGGTTTTCCATCCCTGCCACACTCTGGAAGGACCCACTCAAAAACTGCCTGCCACGGCCAAAGTCCATGATTGCTCAGACTCTGCAGGTGCTCTTACGCCCCTGAACGCCACAGGCTGTGGACCTCTCTTGGAGCTGCATCTCCTGTTGATGGCTCTGTGTTTACCTTCCACTTCGTGTCACATGAGAGTGTGAAAGCCTTTTGTCTTCTTCAGAGTGCATGATAAGTATGAACTCTGGGCCAAATAAAATAACTTTGATCACGGTACTTAACCTCTTTGTGCCTCAATTTCCACATGTGTAGAGCAGAGATTACAATAGTACCTATTCCATAGGGTTTTGTGAGGATTAAGAGAAACAACACCTGTAAAGGAAATAGCATGGTACTTGGCTCATAGCAGGTGCTCAAACATGTTGATTATCGGTACTATTTTTTTAAAAAAAAATAAACCAGATAGGCACCTTGCATAAACTAGGCACTCAACCCAATATTTGTTAAGTTGAATTGAATGTTTGTTGAATTTAATTAAACATTGGGAATAGCAACATGTTTTCTCTCCTGAGAATGTGGAATTTGTCATTGACCTCTAGACACAACACATTGAGAAATGGGGTGATACAGCTATTGTGACATAATGATGTCACTCACTGATTGAGGTTAATTAAATGAAATTATGTGTCAGGATTGGCCAAAGACATTTCTCTGGAAATGTCACGCCTAAACACCAAATCTGATCTGTAATCCTATACACTACCTTTTCAATAATAAATTCAACCATTCAGATCACAAACCTAATAAAGTATGCCATTCTAGCAAGCTACGGGAACACCGAATTTAGGGTTGAGTTTTCTGGCTATTTTCCCCCCTAGATTCAGTCTTTCAGCTTCATTTTGAACTTTTCTAGAGCCTTTGGTGTTCCAATGTGCAGAACTAAGGAAAAACTGAAATTTATCCATAAGAATTTTCTTTGACAAGAAACATAGGAACAGTCATGTATCTTCGTACATATAAATATTTGTGTGTGAAGCCATGTGCATGAGCACCCAAGCCAAGGAAATATAAGTCCCTGTGACATCAAACCCAGAGAGCAAGAGAAGAATGGAGATCTCTCTATGAAGGCAGCTTTTGCCCATATTGTACTGTAACAGCATAGTAAGTTGGAATTTTTGAGGGAGGTCCGATGACAAACTGAGAGCAACAACCGGAGTAAGCTGTGAGACAGGCCTCCGAGAACCACAGTTTTCACAGGAGTGATCTGAGACCAGCTATTGATTCTGGGCCCCCTCACCACCGGACCCCTCAAACTCGGTCACTGACATGAAAGGATTGAGAGACCGTAGATTCAGAAGATTTGAGAGGAAGTGCGTTTGGAGAGAAGAGACGGTGGGGTTCAGAGGTAGCTTCTACCTTACCTCTCAAGCTAGCAGTAGGGGCTTTGCATGGAGCGCTCAGTGTGTGTCCCCAAACCTAGACGCCAGGGTAGTCTGAGTCTTTTTTTCTCTCTTTTTCTCTCTCTCTTCTTCCCCCTCTTCCCCTCCTTCTCCCTCTCCCTCTCTCTAAAACCAGTAAATAAAAAGCATGTCCTCTGATGAGAATTTTAAAAATAATAAAAGACTATCTCATACCCACCAGATTGGCAAAAAAAAATTTAAAAATAAAAATAAATGGAAAGGTCTGATAATGCTACATATTGGCAAAGATGTGAAACAAGGGGAATTTTTTTTTTCCTGGTGTTTCTCATGACGTCTGCATCTCAGGCCTGAGACCATGACTCAACTCAGAAGAATCACCTATGAGAGGGCACATGTTGAGGCCTGTTGCTGGTCAGAAATACGGAACATGGGATGTACCTTAAGTTCTCTGAAAATTCAGGCGTAGTCACACCACTGGTGTACTGGTAAAATACACCAGTAAGGTAACGGGATTTGTCTACCTCATCGGAAAAGAGGAACTTGGGATTTGAGCTCAGCTGTAGCTCAGAATCTCCCTCTTCTTAAATGTGAAAAGTTATCTGTCCATTGCAAAAAAAAACCCCATAGCTTGGAACAAAAGAAATTATAATTAAGCAGGATCTATTAAAACAAAGCCCTTTACTTAATTTACCCACAACTTCTCATTGGGCAAATATTAAAAACAGATTGAGTCTGACATATTTCAAGGTAAAAGATTTATCCCTCTTTCGGAAAGTCAAGATATCACTGTTAAGAGATCAGAGATTCTCAATGTACGTTGCACCTAAGTGAGTTTAGCAAGAAACAAGCTCAGAGAAGCACAAACCTACTTTGAGTGGTCTGGAAATTTATTTTCTAACCTTAAAAAAGATTTTAAAATTCCTACCCCAAATAACCTATAAACACGATTATTTTTGACTTTGTGCGAACCAGGTGCTGAGAATGGAATGTTTGTGATAAAATTCTTCAGGGTTTATCAGGGCTGGTAGCTTTCATACCAGGGCAGGGCTCTGTTGATCCAGCCACATTTGATTCCAAAGTGTCTACTCACAGCAGCGTGCCCTCTGAGTCTAGAACAAAACGTGTACCACGGGTGGGCCCAATGTTAGCAGGGATGCTGGCTCTAGGGATATATATATTTAGGAAGTACATTCTATAATGTGTAAAGTGGACATGAAAAGGACAAACGTGCCCTCACCAAGGGTATGGGTGCCCTTCGAGACCAAAGGAAAACATAAATCTGTTTAACAGTGCCAGGCATTTAGCTCTAACAGTTAATAAAAAACTCACTCGATGGATGGATGGACAGACAGATGGATTCATCCCATCAATGAATCAGACCAGGAGAATTAGCTGGAAATCTAAGGCAGGACAAAATCCATTTCCTACACACTTTTGGTCCAGTTCAAAGTAGCTTTTAGGGGATTGAATTACCGGGAAAATGGTTTCAAATCCACATCTCACTTTTGACAGTTAATCCCTTCCTTAAGATGAGTACCGAAGTGCTTTGGAATAAAGCCAGGCAGTGGGGGTCATGCATTCCTTCCTTCCCGTTTCTGGTAAGGCCAGAAGTAAACCAGGGCTTAGCACAAAACTGAGGTTGAGGTTGTTTTTTTTGTCTGTCTGTCTGTTTTAATAGAGACTTAGAATAACAGATTCATTTACTGTAGCAATTATGAGACATTGGAAACAATGGGTACATCTCAACACCACTGTCTAATAAAAGCATTGGTGATTGTAAAAAACAACTTGCTTAACTAAAGGACTTGTAGGCATGCTTGTTAGCATAACCAATGGGCACAGACACTGGGGTGGTGGGGACTCGCTAGGGAATGGCTGGGGGAGTGTCAGTTGGGGAAAAGGGAGACATATATAAAACTTTAGACAATAAAAAAAAACTTGCTTAAATGATATCTACAGTCTTGATGTTTATGTATATAAACACCAAAATAATTCTATATATGTATCTATGGATACATGTATATAACGGTATGTAAAAATGATAAATGCTGGTATCAGGGGGCAGATCTGGATTAAGGTGAGGCTGACTTCTGACCATTTTATTACTATGATTTGCTTCCTATCTTTTGAGGTTTCCTCAACAAGACTTGTCAATGAGACAACTAATGTGTTTAAATCCAAGTACTAACCATTTCCCCCCAAATTAAGTTTTATGCTTCTGAAGGACAAAAATACTTCTTAAATGTGTGATTTTTCACACGTTGCGAAGCTTTCAGAGTGATGTATCCTATATTCGATCCCCACGGACCTTCAGAGGTCAGGTTCTTTTCCTGTGGAACACCTTTCTCTGGGCATTTTCCCTATTGGCGTTCCTTTAAAAAAGCTTAGCTTAAACAGACGTGCAGTGATCCCTTCACTCTCTCTATACAGGCAACCCCTTCTTCTTAAAGGGTATTTATTTCTCTTTAGCGTCTCTGTTTTGATGATGCTTTGTAGGCTAGTCACAGAAAGGAAACGCACAGTAAAACATAGCAAGACAGCTGCAAGGAAGAACAAGCTGCAGAATGCAAGTCGGAACGAGGTTGTCTTTTTTTTTGCAAGAGGTGCACCAGCTTGTGGCCAGGCGGTGGAACGTTTTAAACCCTTGACAGGAGATTTTCTGCGGCCCTTCCCAAAATAGAAAAAAGGCAGCTGGGTGCCCGGGCTGGAAGAAGACCCATGGGTTTTAGTGAGGCTTATCAACTACTAAAACTCGCCTGGGTGCTCTCCACCTGTTGAGCAAGAGATGGGAACGTGTGGGTATTTGGTTACCCATCCTACTGCATTAGCGGGAGGCCCACAGGACACTACAAGAGGGCAAAAGCAGGAAAACCGACAGGCGGGAACAAGGGTGTCGGTGAAGACGCAGGTGGCTTTGGAAATGAAAGGGATTGCATATATTATCGCGCGCAAGAATTGAAAAATTTGGCAGAGCAAGCATGTACTGTTCTAAGATATGCTGATAATTATTTTACATCTACACGTGATTGTATTATAAACCCATACATACGCACTTCATGTAATTAATATATTATATAACACTTACACCACTCTCATAACCGCAGTTATTCAGACACATGGTTTGCTTCAGTGATCACTGAAGCCTGTGCTGTGTTACCACCATCCCTCTTTCACAGGCGAGGAGGCCGATGCTGAGGAAGGTGAGGGGACTTGGTGTCAGTCACGAGGTGAGATCGTGGTGGAGCTGGAGCCTGAACCTCATCTTCTGCACCCAGAATGGGTGCCCATCCCACTACACCGCTGGCTGCTCAAAGCAAGCAGAGGCTCTTGAGAAAGAACACTGGAGCCCTAACCGGTTTGGCTCAGTGGATAGAGCTTCGGTCTGCGGACTGAAAGGTCCCAGGTTTGATTCCGGTCAAGGGCATGTACCTTGGTTGCGGGCACATCCCCAGTAGGAGGCGTGCAGGAGGCAGCTGATCGATGTTTCTAACTCTCTATCCCTCTCCCTTCCTCTCTGTTAAAAATCAATAAAATTTATTTTTTTAAAAAAAAAAGGAAAAAGAAAAAGAAAGAACCCTGGAGGGTGGATTTCTGTGCTTTGGCCAAACACAAAAGTTATGAGTGCCTAAGTGAGAAATAGTGTTCATTGTTGAGTTCATGATTCCTCTCTTTCCCTCAACTCTCTGGTCACCTTTGAACCAGAGCACACAGGTGATAGAGGATGTGCAGGGTGGGGCAAAAGTAGGTGTAGGGTTGTGAGTACGAGAAACATGGAGTTTATTCTTGTATTATTATTTATTGTAGTATTTTCCATCTGAACAACTGTCAACCTACTTTTGCCCTACTACACACACACACACACACACACACACACACACACACATATATATATATGCAGCTATACACGTCAACGGATGTTTAGATGTAGCTCTTTGCCCTAAATTAGCTCATTTCCTGTCAGTCACTTTAACTCTGAGCTCAGGTCAAAATAAAAGAGAAATTTATTAATCCTTCATTTTGAAATGTAGTTAGAGCTTACATGCAGTTAACATAAAACTTTATGTGATTATAATTTACTTTTAGCATAAGTATATGATGTTAGTCTCATAAAATTATATTTGTGGTTTTCATTAGGAGTGGTGATATCAACTTTGCACCACAAAGTATGCGTTCATGAGGCAGAGTATAAAAGATTTATAGGAGCCGGCCGGCGTGGCTCAGTGGTTGAGGATCAACCTATGAACTAGGAGTTAATGGTTCCATTCCCAGTTAGGGTACATGCCTGGATTGTGGGCTTGATCCCCAGTATGGGGTGTGCAGGAGGCAGTCGATCAATGATTCTCTCTCATCATTGACCTTCCTTCCTTCTTTTCCTCCTTCCCTCCCTCCCTCCTTCCTTTTTTCTTTTCTTTTTATTAATTTCAGAGAGGAAGGGAGAGGGAGAGATAGAAACAGCAATGATGAGAGAGAATCATTGATTGGCTGCCTCCTGCATGCCCCCTACTGGGGGTCGAGCCCACAACCCCGGGCAGGTGCCCTTGACCAGAATCAAACCCGATGCTCCACAGGCTGGTGGTGCTCTATCCACTGAGCCAAACTGGCTAGGGCTCATCATGGATGTTTCTATCTCGCTCTCCCTCTCCCTTCCTCTCTGAAATCAATAAAAAAAATATTTTTAAAAAGATTTATAGGAGCTTGGAGAGGAGGACTACAGGCAGAGAGTAACATTCTGGAAAGGACAACCACCACGAGCCAACCCTTCTTCCCACAGAATGTCCCCAAAGACATCACAGAATTTTCAGGGACAGTTCAGAGCTGAGTGAGGATAGAAAGTATAGAATAAGTAATTCCTAGGCCTCTCCTGTTTCATGGCCCACCCTACCAGAAATAATGTCCCCCCCACACATGCACAATAACCAGCAGGACGCCGGCCATCAAATGGTGTACTTGCACTATGGTTCTGCATTAGACACCTGAAATGGGTTCTGCTCAATAACCCTAAACCTAACGTGGATACACTTTTTTGAATCTGGGAGAATTTTTTAAAAATCCTCTCTTCATTTCTCCCACCAAAAAAAGCAACACGACTTACTCTTGAAAGCATTTTCACCAAACTGTTTACAGGAGATATTCGTTATTAGAAGTACATGCAGTACACATTTACAGCAAGAAACGTGCCTTTTGGTATCTGGAGAGTTGACCTAGTGCTAGGAACAGAAAAGGCAGATTCGATGCCTGAAATAATTTCCTGGTTCCATCACCGACTCATTGTGCTTGCTTAAGCAAGTTACTTCACCTCTGAGCATGCTAGTTCCCCCACCTATGAAGTGGGGTTAACACTGTTTGCTATTAGATAGTGTCAGCAGAGCGCGTGGAGGGCCTCCGAGGAAAGGCGCCGCGAGTATCTCACTATCTGAGGTGTGACCTCATTCTGTCTGGGCGGTGGACTTCACCAGGCTCGCTGACTATCCCAGCACCCAGCACCGGCCTCCAAAACTTCCTGCTCAACTTGCATTTCACTTTATTCATTTCTATTTATTCTCTTTGTGTATTTTCCACTTCTTGTACTGTTTGCATTGTTTTTGAGGAGAGGTGAAGCTTTGAAGAGACCAGGAGACCACGCTGTAATTCGTTTTCTGCCTTTTGTGTGTTAGTTTGTTTTGTAAACGCATAGGCTTACATTTAAGATTTGCAACAAACACAAAAGCCCTTGGACAAAACCTTGTGATTATAGCTAGGAGAGTTATGTTAGCTTTCTTGCTTGAGTTATTTACATTTTAACTCCTATTAAAAGATAATTGTCAGCATGCCCGTATATCTTCGTATTTCTTTGTGGAAGGCTTGAGGCAGATGTGGAAGCTGCTGTCAGTTTTAATGTGGGTGCCCCTTTTCTAGAGGAACGAGAGGGCATGATACAAGGGGGCAAACGATTATTTGCTGAGGACTAAATTGGAGCTTAACTCTAGTCCAGCCAACTAATACGCATTGATCTCCCCTGATAAAATGGCAAAGGTCAAAGGGCTACTTGAGAAACAACCAGATGACTCAGAAAGGAGAACTGCTGACTCAGTAACAAATGAGACTCACGGGTGAAGTCAGAGGTAGGAAGTCGGCTGCATTTCCTGAACACGAAAGCACTTCGGGCCCCAGTCTGTGGACCTTCTTATCCGGGGCTAATAAGAGTGTTTCAGGGGAGCCGACTTGGTCTTTGAAACCTACCGGCTAACCACAGAAAATCTAACTCTTGGCACTATTTCCAAAGGAAAAGATTTCATCAGGACCTGCCCACTAAGATGTTATATTTCAAGTGGCAAGTGTTACACCATCCAAACACCGCTTGAGTCATCCGTTGAACAATGGGCAGATTATGTACTTCTCTAAGAGATAAACTCTCATCAGAGACATCAAACAAAATACCAAGGGCTTTACAATGTTTCCCTTATATCCATTATTTATGGTTTGTAAGGTATGGTTTAATATCATTATTTTGCTCAAGTAGATATTATAATGATATAGAATATAGCATGATGGTTCAGAATGTAGGCTCTGGTGTCGGGAGGTGAGTTCAAATCCTGTCTCTACCGGTTACTAACAGTACAGCTTTGTGCCTTTGTTTCCTCATCTGTAACTGGGAGATAGAAATAGCATCTACTTCAAAGGATTATGGAAATTAACTGGGAAACCATGTGTGTACGGGGTCTGTGATGGTGTCTGGCACATATTAAGTGTTCAGTAAATGTCAGCTTAGACTCCACTAGGCTTGGCGTGACCCAGGTTGGGGCCTCTGAAAAGCTGACTGTGAGACAAACTTTCACGTACAGGATATTTACTAGGGAGCACCCTTGGTAGGAACAACTACGGGAGGGAGGAAAAGGAAGCAGAGCGGGGGAGGAGAAGTCACACTGTACCGACCTCAGCCACCCCCACAGGGAAGCTTGTATGCAGATGGCCCATTGGAGTTACACTGTGTCGGACAGAGAAGACTGAGCCTTTATATGGCCTCCATCAGTCACTGCATGTGCGCCGCTCTCCCCCTCACTGGACATGTCCTTGGGCAAAGAGGCTCTCCGCAGTGCAGGCAATCCAGGAAGTGACTGACAGTGCAGACTGTCCGCGGACTGCACACCCACAAGCTGGTGCAACAGTCTTCCTTGGAAGGCATCTAGGTGGCCCACCTTCCTTGTTCAACACAGGGTGGTCTGTGCAGCATTTGGAAAATGATGTCAACACGTTACAGGCGCTTGAAGAAGAGTGAGGTCTTTGAGGATAAGAGGAGGACAGTCACGCTGAATAATAAGCCATGGGAACAGGAGAAAGAACTAGATATGGGTGGTGGAACCTTCTTCTTGTTTTTTTTTTTTTTTTAAGTTCCCCAGATTTTTGGAGAGGTTGGATTCTAGTTCCTGGAAGCCCTCTGCTGAATGAACATTGGTGATGGGTTGGGGTCTGTAGTGGAGGTGTAACCTGGGAGAAAGCCCTCCTATTCTGCATATCAAGGGGTCACCTTGGAGGGTGGGAATAGAAGCCAGCCACAGCCCAGGCCGTTCCGAAGGGCCAGGAGAATCATTGTTAAGAATTTTTTTAGCTAACATCGTAACTGGTTATGGCCAACCTTGGATCTTGGGTGTCTTTGGCGCTTTCTAAGTGCCCTTCATGTATTTCCTGACTTGATCCTCACAACACTCTAAGATACATACCGTGTTTCCCCGAAAATAAGGCATCCTCCGAAAATAAGGCCCACTTCATGGAAACATAAGACATCCCCTGAAAATAAGACCTAGCGCATCTTTGGGAGCAAACATTAATATAAGACCCTGTCTTATTTTCGGGGAAACAGGGTAGTCACCATGATTTCTCCCACTGGGGAGAAGAGGAAACGGAAAGAAGCGAAGTCATTGGCCAGGGTCATTCAGTGAGGAAGGTGTGGAGCTGGGACCGGGAAGCAGGCAGGCAGAAGCCAGGTTGTAGGGCCGGTGCTCTTTACCATCCTCTCCCCCTCAGTCTCTAGGCAATTAATTGCCAATGCTTCTGATGCAAACGGACTCTATCCCAGGAATTCCAAGAGGGGTGTCGTTTTGCATCCAGGCCGAGAGAGGGCAAAAAAACAGAGGCTGCTGCGTGGTATGCAGGGAAAGGTGACACCCAGGTTGCCTGTTGGTATTTTGAAAAAGATGAACCGTGAGACAACACTGCAGGCCTTTAGTTATAAAAGCAGGATGCCAGTGTGGGCAAGGATGAGTCAACGGGGAGGATCGTGCGATGACTGTCTCACCCCACTTGAACTTCTTCAGACCCTTGGTACATGCAATACTGGATTCCACAACGCTGAGCAAGGAGGAAACAGAGAAAAGGGTGGAGAGGAGAGCCACAAACGAGAATCTGCAGCTTAGAAGAGTACTCATCCATAGAGTCCAAACAAACTGGGGCGGGCGGGGGGGATATTCTGTACATTGGGTCCCAGAGACTATATACACGGTGATCCAAATAGATCACGGATCTAAAGCCGATTGCCCGAGTTCACATCGCTGCTTCACCACTTGCTACTTGGGTATTTAACTATTTAAAATTGATTTTTAGGAAGGGAGAGAGAGAGAGAAACATCGATCAACTCTCTCCTGCGCATGCCCGGACCTGAGATTGAACCTGCAACCTGGGTGTGTGCCTGGACCAAGCATCGAATGGCCACCTTTTGGTGCATGGGACGCTGCTCCAACCACCTGAGCCAGACCGGCCAGCGCACTACTTGGATGTTCTACTTTCTACACTTCCGGCTCCTGCCTATTAAACTGGATAACAATACCACTTCACAGGGTTATTGTGAGAATTAGGTTAACTAATGCATAGAAAGCCCTTGGAACAGCACTTGGTAAATAGCTAACAACACCTTAAAAAGGGTGAAGGCGACTTAATACACATTCAGATATAAAGGTCTTTACATAGCTCTGTTCCATCTTTGTTGTACAAAATATGAGGAAGTCCATTTAAACTATGAGACTGAGAATAGATTTGTAAGAAATGCTTGTCCATCAAGAAGTGCACATACTTACCGGGGGTGAGTGTTCTCTATAGAGGGCGGTAAGGCATGGAGCACATTCTCTTCTGGAGTTAGCCTAAGAATGGTGCTAAACGTGGGGAAACGCTGAAATAGGGTTGAATCAGGGCTACATGGTCACCTACCACACCTCACTTGCCCAAGAAAGGGACTGTAAACTAAAGCAAGCTCAGTGTTCTGCTGAAGATCTTACAAGTAGTAGCCATTATCTATTAAAAACAGTACCCCGCGTTTTGGTAACTGTTTCCATTTTCAGCACAAGAAGCACAGAAGCAATGGGAAGAAATCAGAACACATTTGTCGCAGAGCTACAAACTTACCTAGAGCCATAACCAGGACCCAGATTTAAAAGCCTTCATTAAATTATTTCCATTACCTTTGATTTCAAGAAAATGAATGAGCCAGTTTGACATCATATCATGTAGAAGTCGTATAGACTCAGTTGCCCCTGAACCATCTCTGCTTACACTTGGGTCTGACCTCTCAGTATGCTGCCATTCCCACTCCTGGGCCTCGTGAAAGGGGTGACCTGGGCAAACAGGTTTAACCATGTGTTAACCAGGGACATTCCAGTCAGATCCACCCCTCGGTGTGTTTAAGTCACAAAGGGGAAGTGGCTAACGCCCAGTGAACAGCCCAGTGAAACGGAGGAGAGAGGCAGAAGGAATGGCTGCCGAGGCTCCATCCAGAACAGCCTACCCGATCTGGTCTGGGACGTACATCCTTATACCACCCTCTGCACGCCTCCTCCTTTTCTCTTCTGCTGGTTAAACAAGAGTTTTTGTTTATAATCAAACAATTCCTGGCTAACTACATGACTATTTCTACTTCACACGCTGAAAGTCAACATTAAGACATGCAGAGAGAAGTTAGTCTACCACTGTGTGCTTTAGTATTTCTGGGAGGTAAGATACATGAGCTAGATTCTTAGTAGTAGAGCACTTTGAAGATTCCTCTGTGAAGATACCACGCTCAATGATCAAACCTTGTGAATTCCACTCCTCATAGATCTTTCTTTAAAAAAAAAAAAAACCTTTATTTTTTTTACAGAGAGGGCTAGAGTTAGAAACATTGATTAACTGCCTCCTGCACACCCCCTACTGGGCATGTTCCCACGACCAAGGTACATGCTAATCAATGTTTGAAGCAGAAATAGTCATGTAATGATGACATGCCCGCTCTCAAGAGGAATAAGGCAGTGGGAGTGTGCCCACTGCGGTGTCAGTGGTGATTCAGGATGAATGAGAGCAGAGACATGGCAGCTAGACCAGTATTTGGGGGAAGGGAATTGGGAAAGGTTTCAGTGAAGCTGCCTTAAAAAAACACCAAGGCCTTAAGAAACAAATATGAATGAGCAGAGCATGGAATTGGGGAGAGAGAGCAGGAAATGAAGCATTCCAGAAGGTTCCAAGCATGTGCAAAAGGGAAGAATACAATGTATAGATTATGAAGGGTTATTCCTTGTTTATGCTCAGGTGATAGGCTGGGTTTTTTCTACCACCCAGAAGAGTCCACAAGAACGCCAGGACGCCTCTGAAACTAGGCCAGAGAGAGAGAGAGAGAGGTATTCAAATTCAATAGCAGTTTCCTCTCTTGACAGCCAATGGCAACTTGCTCAGTTTGGTTCCCTAGACTCAGGAGTGACATCTTCATTCCAGGTGGCTAATCCTAATAGAATCATCATCCATAAGATTTCGTCTTGATAGGGACACTACGGCAGAACAGTCCATTAACTTTACACCTTCAAGCAAGAAATGCTTCCTTACATCGCCAGCGTAAAGGCCACTTTCCAAAGATGCAAGATCGCAGGAAATCCAGGGTTTGCCTTTAGTGTAGGCAGGAACTATCTAAACCCTTCTGTTATACTTTTCACAGAATGAAAATCAAGGTCTTTTTTATCTTTTTCATTTAAAGAACTTTAGCTGAAACTGATTTGGCTCAGTGGATAGGCGTTGGCCTGCGGACTGAAAGGTCCCAGGTTCGATTCCGGTCAAGGGCATGTACTTTGGTTGTGGGCACATCCCTCAGTAGGGGGTGTGCAGGAGGCAACTGGTCGATGTTTCTCTCTCACTGATGTTTCTGGCTGTCTCTCTCCCTTCCTCTCTATAAAAAGAATCAATAAAATATATATTAAAATAAGGAAGTAAATAAAGAACTTTATTTTCCTTCTCCAGACAGGAAGCCTGCAAAATTTATTACACTTTATCAGGAAAATACAGGTCCTTTCCCAAGAGGCCTCGTATTTCAGCTCCACGGGCCAGAAACTGCTATTGGATAGACTGAACCACGCCAAGGGGAAGGTCCGACACGAATCCATCTACTTTCTGACCGGCGGCGGCACACGGTCCCTGACCTCCTCCCTCCTCCGGATTCTGTGTCTGTTCAGCCATGTGAGCACGGCACTTGGGAGAAATGTGCCCATCGCTTCAGTCACTCCCCACGCCTGGGTCTGTCTCGGTCCACTCAAAGTCTGCTTTCTGCCCATGGTCAACCCCAAAGATCAGGAGGCCAAAGGTTCTCAATGTCCACCCGGGGCTCCTTTGGAGGCCCAGCAACGACCCTTTCCTTCAAGATCCATTCTGTACCTTTGGATCATGCTAACCACACCCAGGAATGGCCCCGAGTTCCCGAGGCAGAATGACACGGGATGAGGTGGACCCACGGGATCAAGCCTGCTAGAGAGAAGGCGAGGTGGATGCAAAAAGATGAAGATCAAGTTTACTTCGGGTCTTTGTTTTGAGAATTGGAGGTGTAGAAAACTTCCTGAAATAGAATGAAGTTATTAAAAAAGAAGCAAATTAAGTTTCTAGACATTTGTATGACACAGTACTGTACTATGGTTTTCCCTGGACCAATGTTGTCACCCAATGTCACAATGTGACTCAACTCTAGACACCCTAGTGTAGGGGTGGGCAAACTTTTTGACTCGAGGGCCACAATGGGTTCTTAAACTGGACCGGAGGGCCGGAACAAAAGCAACGTGACCGTGCTGGCACTCTCATCTTGGGCTGCTGGTGAAGGAGCGGAGGGGAGAGCAAGAGAACCCTTCGCTCTTTTGGCTCCGCGGGCCGGACAGAACAGCCGAACGGGCTGGATCTGGCCTGCGGGCCGTAGTTTGCCCACGGCTGCCCTAGTGCCTATTTTCAAGCTGATGACATTAAAATTTACCCTTGCAAAAGGATTATAACAACATAAACAGAAAATACAATATTTTAGGCAGCAATGATCTAAAATATAGCTGTTCTTGAAAAAAGCTTCCCAAATGGGCAAAACTTGGTACTTTGGGGAGAAAAAATCATTGCTCTTCATCTGTATAAAGCACAAAACTATTTACGGTCCATAAACAGATGTCCAGAATCAGAGTATGTGTGGTATTAAAACTTCTTGGGGACAGACAATTCGAAAAAAATACATCTAAACAGGCTCTTTAGTGAGGAGAGAATGAAAAATTTGAGAAACACTGCTCCCAATTCTTCTGTCAAATCAGGAATACCCATATTATTTCATTCTAGTGATAATTCAAAATCCCAAGATAAAACAGAAAATCATGGAGATTCTACTTCCAACCTATGTACTTGTGACTGGACCCAATTCTGTGGCCTTTGTTTCTCCTAGCAGAAGTCACTCACATTGTTCAAGTGTAAAGAAAACCCTAGGATTAGTAATAAAAAATTTAAAAAAGTTGATGAATCATTAAGTTTACAACACAAAGAGTACAAACCAAGAAAAGTAAATTTATTTAAATTACTAAAATAGCTTTTAAAGTCATTTATGGATCAGCTTCTATAATTATTTTTCCAGAAAGGTAAGCAAAACTAATTACTTTAAAAATTATTTTGGTCAGTGAAACATTTAATAAAAAACAATTTGTCTCTCCATATAATATACAGGTATAAAATAAGCCTCTTCAAAAACTCTTCTTGTTTTAGAATCCTCTATAAATTAGACTATCTGATTTCTGACAGGAACAAATTACAATATGAGGTATAAATTTATGAATGCCGGTAGTCTTAGGGGGAAGAAATTAGACCATACTCTACTACCAGTCATGGGATGCTCAAAGGGGTTGTTAATAATTAAAAAACACAAAACCAAAAAATAAAAAAACCAAAAACACAAGATGGCTCTAGAATTTTAAGATTCTAAGAAAACCAAAGTAATCGATAGATGAGAAAGTTGTTACATATGCAAAAGTTATAACCGAAATACTATAGTACAGTAATGCACAAGTAGTACATTTTAACATTCTTCACACATGGTCAAGTTCACTTTCTTTGTGGCTTGAGGCACTCAAGTTTATCATGTGCATAGTAAATCTTTATATTTGTTATAGGAGTCACTAAAGGAGACTGTAGCAAGTGGACATGTGGAAAATTAAATCCTTCAATAGTCCACAAAAGCTGGTTAACAAATGGTCTACCAAATCCTAAAATTATATTCCTTTTGTTTTTCCCTCCCTTCCCCAGAAACTACATTTCCTAACTCAAAACAAAGCTTAAGGATATATCCAAAATAAACCGCTCTGGATTGACCTGCCCTTAAAAGTCAAATGAATAAGTATACTTAACCTTGTGATATCATGCTTTACAATCATTGGGTGGCCAAAAATTTCTTAAAAGTAAAAAAAGGATATGTGAAAAACAAATCCCAACAGAACGCAGTGAGAATGGAATTTAGGTCACTATGTTTGACTAAGTCTCTGTAGCTTATTTTAACATTTTACTTTTAAGAGTTATTTTTTTCCCTCCTTTCCTTTCCCATTCCACAAATTCTGTTCCCTTGCCTCCTTCTTTCCACCCTCCAAAATCAAAGAAAGAAGGAAAAAAAACCCAAAACCCACACACACACTCGGATGACCTTTAGTTATTTTTGTTCCTATAAGCAGCAGCTAAGGAACTCACACCCAAATGATGGAAAAGAAAAACAAAATGGAAAAACCCACAGCTGCATGTAGGGAGCTGCCTTACTAAAAAACAAACTGTAAAAAGTCTACGTTAAAAATCGAAAAGCTTCGTAGGAAGGATTTTCTAGTCCTTCCCACTGTCATTCCACAGTAGTTATGTTTCAGCCGGCATCTAAAACGATCCTCTATGGGACTGCGTATAACATAGTCCTCTGACACCAGTAACACAAATCTTAATGGGAATAGGGAAATGTTTCTCTCAAACAACAGGTAACAGGTCGGAGAAATGATTTAGAACTTTACTGCCTTTAGAAAGAAAAAAAGTAATTTTATGAAGATACATTCTATCTCTGGTTACAAAGTCCAAAAAATTCTCGGAATCTGGGACATGATTTCTCTTCTGTCACGGCTTACAAGCAGATGCCCCGTTCCAGGGCGTTTTCAGGTTGCACGGGCAGGACGAGGTGGGAAATACGGCTCCAGAGCCCACTCAACTTGTCTGGGTCCATATGTTTGTAGGAGGTGGGTGTGTTCGAGTCGGTGAACTTGACTTTGAGGAAATCCCTCACTTTTTCTTCGATTTCCTTTAGGCCTAGGCTGGCTCCAAGTGTTTCCTCCTCCAACAAGACGGTCAGGACTAAGGCTACGTCTTTGAAGGCCGCGTTCTCGTGGTCGCAGTACTTGTAGAAGATCAAAGTGGAGCCTGCGGGCAGGGACTCGAAGCGGTGGACCACGGCCGCGTTCTGGCCACTCTGGAACCCGCTGCTCAGTTCTCGGTCCACCTCCAGCTTCACGGCATCGCTGTCCTCAGCAGCCCGGCCCGTCCCGTCAATCCGGATGGCACGGACGCTGCGGGAGGATGAGTAGGCATCGGCGATTCGCTCACTCAGACACCTGAGTGCCGCTTCAGCGTCCCGGGCGGCGGTCAGCAGCAGGATCGCAGGCTGAGGACGAGGCTCGGAGCTGTTGAGATGCTTTTCCAGGAATGTTAGGCTCCTTTTCCACAGCTTCTCGTCTTGACCTTGGTACTTGGTCATAAGCTGCTTCATCTGGTTCTGGAACTCTTGCACAGCAGTGCTTTCTGCCTCAGGAACACGAGTGTACCACCACATCCCAAGGACAAGAGTAAGGAGCACAAGAAGTACACACCACCACTCCCACTTGACAAAAGATGCATTTTTGGGTTGTCCAGTCATGTCTGCTCAGGAGAGAAAAAAAATGACAGATACAAATATAATTTTCTTCAAGTCAAGGGCAAGTGACTAGTAAAACCAATATTAATCTTTAAAAAAATGTTTTAATGAATTTTTAGAAAGAGGATGGGAAAGATAGAAATACTGATGATAGAGAGATATCAACACCAGTCGGCTGTCTCATGCATGCCCCCTACCGGGGATCGAGCCTGCAACCCAAGCATGTGTCCTGATCAGGAATCAAACTGCAATCTCCTGGTTTACAGGTTGATGCTCAACCACTGGGCCACACTGGCCAGGAAAACCAATACTACTCCTTATAAACAAACAAAAGAGGAAGGAATTTAAAGAAGGGAGCTGATAATCTACTTTCTTAATAATTTATTACACATTTTTAAGAAAATCTCACACCCATGGGTTTTAAGTTATGTGTATAAGCATCCTTATATCTCTTCAGTACCAAAACGATAAAAACTCAGAGGAAGTAAAATTTAAATGTCTCAAATGGCATAAGCAAATTAGAAATAATCCTCTATAATAAAAGCCCAGCCAATGAACAGCAGAATGACCGCTTGACCAGTCGCTATGACGAGCACTGACCACCTGGGGTCAGACACTCGATGCTGGAGCTGCCCCCTGGTGGTCAGTGCGCTCCCCCAGCAGGAGCAGATGCTTGGGGGGCAGGCCCACAGCTGCTCAGCTGACTGGGAGGATTGGCGCTCCCACAGTGGGTTGATCCCCACAGGCCATGCCTCCCACCAGTGCTCAAATCTCGTGCACTGGGCCCTCTAGTATAATTTATAAAACAAAACTATTATTACTACTGTTAATACTGGGGAAGTAAGCAATATTAAAAGACACTTTATAAAGCATTTTTAAATTTAGAAACCCAGAGTTCAGATGGCTAATTATTCAAGATAGGATCTTTAAAGTTTTTTTTAAGTCTGTATAAAGATAAAGAAAAGGATGCCCTCTAAGTGAACACCTTGCATATGCTGTAGCTAGCTGTCTCTTTAGTTGCACTGATGCAAGTTAATACCGGTAAAAATTTAGTTTGCAACTCATCCCTACTTATTATTGGCTATTATGGTATCAAGTTACTTATCTATTGCTTTTCAGTTTATTAAGCACTCTCTCATATGTGATACACTTAATCGTTTAATATAATGGCAATGAAAATACTTCTATACCTTCTAATTATTGACTGACTGCTTTAGGTTAATAATTCATTCTGGATCTTTTAGAGCAATAGTTGTCATAGATCTCATAACACTAAGACATTATTCATTTTCCCACCACGTTGACACTTGCATTGATGGTATAAAAAACAAATGATGCCTTAGAATGAATCACAGGGCAGTGGGACCAAACTGTATGATTATAGTTTTTGTATACTTCTTGGCCATGCATTCAGTTTTACTTAAGAATATCCTTCATAAAGAAGTTAAAATTATGTGTCTTACTATAACTTGAGGTTAATAAGAAATAATTTGAGCATAAATTTTAATATTCTATGTGAAGAAATTGGAAACACTTATAAAGCACTTCTATTTATTAAAACTGAATTTACTGCCCTAGCCAGCTTGGCTCGGTGGGTGGAGCGTCAGCCTGCCCACTCAAGGGTCCCAGGTTTGATTCTGGCCAAGGCCACATGCCTGGGTTGTGGGCTTACTCCCAGTGGGGGTTGTGCAGGAGGCAGCCGATCAATGATTCTCTCTCATCATTGATGTTTCTGTCTCTCTCTCCTCCCTTTCTCTCTGAAATCAATAAAAAAATATATTTTTTAAAGAACTGAATTTACTGAGGTAACACTGGTTAATAAACGTATACAGATTCAGTTACATAATGCACTCTGATACATAGCCCAATGCAATGGTTGTCTCGGGAAAAGAACTTGTGCAACTGAGCTGTGAGCTGCCTTAGTGCTTCTTTTCATGGAATTTTTAATTGAAAGAACAAGTGACAAATTATGATTACTCAGATTTGCATATCTGATAGACATTTTCTTGAAAATGAATAAAATGAGCCGAACTGACAGTATCTGCTGCAATTATAAAATTCAAGGTTTCAAGTGAAAATTAGGATTGTGGAAATATTGTATCTACTACTATCAGTTTGAAAGCTCCCAATGCTAAAAGACTTTTTTGTTGGTGGTGATATTAACAAATGTACTCTTTTGATATTGTATTACAAATGTCTCAACATTTGGAAACTACATAACTTCGTGAATCATATTTTCCAAATGACCAGTACACTCAAAGTAGAACAAATACCAATAGATTTTATAGAAGTTTGTATAAAGAGTTTGTTAATGTGGTCTCAAATATTCAAACAGCAGTTAGAAACTACCACTTGTTGAGTTTTGGAGAGTATCAAAATTAAAATATCCACAATTATCTGAAACTATTAAAATTCTACGTATCTGTATAAAGCTGGATTTTCTGCAGATACTTCAACCAACACAATACATTGCAACAGACTGAAGGCAGAAGTAAAAGATAGGTAAGCTCCATTTTGGTAAGCCAGACATTAAAGAGATTGGGAAAAATATAAAGCAAGTTATCACTCTTCTTATTAAATTATTCAAAAATAAAATAGAAAAAATTCCAACTTTATTATCTAGTTAAATATGGATATGTATAACCCTTATTTTTTTTTTTTAATAGAGTTTTTTGGGGTACTTATTCATTTCACCAAACTCAGTTTGGTATTGAGACCAAAAAGTTTAAGAATCAGTTATTTCTTTAGTACTCATTCAGGGTAATAAACAGGCTTAGAAAACTAAACTTGCGCTGAAACCGGTTTGGCTCAGTGGTAGAGCGTCGGTCTGCGGACTGAAAGGTCCCGGGTTCGATTCTGGTCAAGGGCATGTACATTGGTTGCAGGCACATCCCCGGTAGGGGGTGTGCAAGAGGCAGCTGGTCGATGTTTCTCTCTCATCGATGTTTCTAGCTCTCTATCTCTCTCCCTTCCTCTCTATAAAATATCAATAAAATATTTAAAAAAAGAAAACTAAACTTGCCCCAAATACTACAGAGAAGGTAAGTGATCAATCTAATTCAAATACAAGCCTGAAACCCATGACAATCGTGTTGTGTTATGCTATGTGAGGTTTTTTTTTAAAATTATTCAGAAAGGTCCACTTGGTTAACAGTATTAGTAGCTTTAGTTTACTAACTTTTACTTTTGGTTGTATGGACAATAAAGTGAAGGGGGAAACCAGTTGTCATTTCCTATCATTTACCCTTCAAGAATTTCACCGCTGGTAAAATATGTACTTTTCCCTCTGAAGTGGTTAAAATATAATTCTTCAAATAGCATTAAGTTATTTCACTGTCAAACACAATTAAAGACAATTATGGATCACCAATTTTAAAGACTCACTTAATAAAAACCGAACATACTTACGTTGACTGAAGGTTGATGCAGACTGGTTTCCAAACTCTGATTTCTGGAAGCTGTTATCTAATGATAGGAGTAATAAAGACCATCAATTTTTGTTTCATAACATAAGTATTTCCAACAGAGAAAAAACGTAAAAATTCCACCAAGAGAAAAAAAGGTGGAGATCAGCCAGAAACAGAAGCAAAAAGCAGAGGTGCCCATTAGAATGACAGCTCCTCGAGACAGGGACCTATTTCCCTCACAACTACTGACGGCATGTCTAGTACAAAGCATAGTCTTAATACATTCGCTCCGTGAGAAAGCCTTCAAGAATCTGATCCAAACTATTTAATGGGAGCTGTGAAACTTCTGGGACAGAGTTAGGAGGTTCAAATAAGTACAACTATAATAAAAGAAAATATATACTATCTGAAGAACTGACATATATTGAAATATTTGTCTGGTACTGATGCTGTAAAGAGGAAAATAAAGAATAAAATACAGATTATGGACACTGGGCTATCTGGGTAAGGTGTTTTATTTTATTTTATTTACATATTTTTATTGGTTTCAGAGAGGAAGGGAAAGGAAGAGATAGAAATATCAATGATGAGAGAAAGTCACTGGTTGGCTGCCTCCTGCAACTCCCCTACTGGGGACAGAGCCTGAAACCGGGGCATGTGCCCTTGACTGGAATTGAACCAGGGACCTGTTGGTCTACAAGCTGATGCTCTATCCACTGAGCCAAACCAGCCAGGGCTGGGTAAGGCGTTTTAATGTAAAGCTCCATCTCAACACTATTTTCTACCTCAAATAGATTCAAAGATTTCCTCTGGTGCTTCTGACCACTTCAAGTCCCAGTAATTTTAGAGTGGCTTGGTGAAGAAGGTGAAAGGATTAAGAAGTACAAATTGGCAGTGACAAATAGCAATGGGGATTTAAAGTACAAGGAGTATAGGACAGTGGTCGGCAAACTCATCAGTCAACAGAGCCAAATATCAACAGTACAACGATGGAAATTTCTTCTGAGAGCCAAAATTTTTAAACTTAAACCATACAGGTAGGTACATTATTATTAACTTAATTAGGGTTCTCCTAAGCTGGTCTTTGCTAAAAACTCAAAGGGCCAAAGAGCCACACGTGGTTTGTGAGCCTCAGTTTGCTGACCACTGGATAGAGTCAATAATATTGTAATAACAGTATATGGTGCCAGGTGGGTACTAGACTTATGAGGGATCCTTCATAAGTTATATAAACAACTAACCACTCTGCTGAACACCTGAAAGTAGCATATCAAATGCCAACTGTAATGAAAATTTAAAATGTTTTAAATAAAATAAAAAATTACACTAAACAAACTTTTCACCATTTTTGTTAATAGACAAGTAAATCGGTTTTATGTTTGTGGTTAAACAATATATTTCAAAAATAATATTCTCACAACTTCATCAAATCTCTACTTTTATCTTTACTTCAGAGAACAAATTAAAAAACTACCCCAACTCTTTTCTTTTTCCCTCCATCTTTCTTGGCTTGGCCACAGATTTTAACTTCTAAGAGAGAGGTTACAGAAGGACAGGGGCTCAGAAGGTGGAGAAGGTAAGTTACTCATTCATATGATCTATGTTTACCAATAATTAACATTTAGCAGTTGTCTGGAGTCACAACCTTTATATATATATATATATATATATATATATATATATATATATATATATATATATATATTTATTTATGGTATGACCTTACTGATGACATTACAAACACCCTAAATGCTTATCTGAAAAATTACATATTTTCATATGTTAAATAATCAAGAAAAACAGCAAGTAAAACTATTTCAATAATAGGTAGAGATTTATTAACTTACTTGGCATCTTCTTCCTTGTTCTTACGGTGTGGTCAATACGTTGCTGAAGATTTCTTTGATATCCCGAGCCTGTAGCAAATATATATATCAAAATATGATTTCATATACTTTGAAAATGTATCCCGTACCCCAGTGTTAGACAATGTCCAAGGACCACATCAGTGAGGATGAACCACTTCCCAGCAAAACAGGTAACAAATAAATATACAGGATGGGCAAAACTGGGTTAATAATAGTAACAGTAAATAGTACAATAACTAACTAATAATACAAGAATAGCCGGGACCGGCTCGGCTCAGTGGATAGAGCATTGGCCTGTGGACTGAAGGGTCCCGGGTTCAATTCCGGCCAAGGGCATGTAACTTGGTTGTGGGCACATCCCCAGTAGGGGGTGTGCAAGAGGCAGCTGATCGATGATTCTCTCTCATCGATGTTTCTGACTCTCTGTCCCTCTCTCTTCCTCTCTATGAAAAATCAATTTAAAAAAAAAAAAGAATAAACTCACACAATCACAACTGCAAACCTACTTCTGCCCATCCCTGTATAATCACCTAAGGAACAAAACTCTGTACAAGTGCTTTACTCTGGTCTGTGGAAATGACTGAGCTCATAACACTTCAACTTGATTTTGATGTTAAGAAGAAAAAGTTAACTCTTGCAAATAAATTACTTTCAGTAAAACTGTCCCAAACACATTTCCACATCACAGAGTAACTACCACATATAGCACCAATGTGTGGTGAATTAAAAGGCAAAAAAGATAAAATGACTTAAAAAATCCTACATAGGTAGTACTTTTTGTAGGCAGAGTAATGACAGGTTAGAATTGGTTAACTAATCAAGAATCACCAACCACTTACTTGGCACTGAATGTTGCTTATCAAGAGCTGTGATGTCTTGACCTGAAACAGAAACAGAGATAAAGTCATAGAATACTTGAAAATAAGAACAACAAAAAATATTGTATAAATATTTTGCTTGTTTATTATAAAAACATAAATCAAAGAAACAAAAGCAAAAACCTTTCTTTCATCAGTCCCAAACATACAATACGTAACTGTTTTCCCTCATCTAAACTTCAAAATGTTCAGGAATTGGATAATTAGTAGTAAACTTTAGGATCAACACCATCAAAATAATGATGAACTGTCTTCAATGTTTACCAGTTGTCAGTGAAATTTTACATAATTCTCATATTTTGTGTGGTGAATACTATTATTATTCCTATTTTACAAATAAGGAAACTTCAATAGATAATTTGCCCAATTATGTATCTCCAAGTAGTAGAGCTGAGATACAGACCTTGGCAATCCACATGTTAGGTATTATATAAGCAAATTTGTGGACAGTGCAGAGTAGTAATGAAATAAAGGATGCTGTGGCATGTTTTGGGCTGGTACTTAAGAACACCTATAAAATGACCCATGGAACTTGAAAATATTACAATTCTAACAAGAAAAATTTTCAAATCTGCCCTGAAGAAATGAGTTACTTCCACCCATTGATATAAGTATCAACGTAAATTTATTTTCAACTTTTTCCCCCTGCAAACAAGTGCAATATACGCTAGCTGTAAAAGAAATGCACCTTTATAGAAAGGTATAACTTAAAAATTAATAAATATCTAGTAAGTGCCTACTATGTACAATATATTACATGTAGAAATGTCATACTGTATGCGACAGATGTTCTTTCAGATTTGTGTTTAGTCTATACTAACAAAATACAGTACTTTTAAAAAAAGTAGACATATGATTTTTTATATTTCTTTTCATTGATTCTAAAAAGTACTTTTTATAGCAACACCTCAGATTTAGGGTTGCATCTTATAACCAATGGTATGTTGTAGTTTAACTGGATGGTTTTTCTTTCTTGGTGATGCAAAAAATTGACGGTATCTTAGATTCAAGAAAATATATCTTGATTACCTACATTCATTAATATAAAGCATTAACTCATTAATCATATCTAAATAGTATTCTAATGCATGAATGTAGCATGATTTATATAGAAAGATATATGTAAGAGCTTCCAAAATCAAAGATTTTGAGTAACAAAGGGCAAATATATAAGATGATAGAGTATCTTTTCCACAATGGTTTCTTTTTGTTTCAGCAGCGTATTCATTTTGTTACCTCTCAGTTTTTAAGCCACAAACTTAGAACCCACTGAAAACTAAAAAATACATATAAAGTGGAATTACATGTCAATGCCTTTTTGAAGATCAATGAAAGATAAACAAAGTTGAACGGAGTGTAAGTAGAATCACAGAGCTAAAGGAAGAAATAGATGTAAAAAAGAACTCCAAAATTTAGATGACGCTTGTGAGGGCATCATGCTTGCAGATGACAACTGCTATTTATATCTTATCAAATTGATGTTTTCATTAGCCATTCTCAAGAAGAAACACAAGAAAAATTTGCAAGGAGATACTGACACCTTAGAACCCAAAGTGGAATCAATGGGTGTTAGCAGATTCGAAAGTTGTTATATGCAAAATTTGGGGGCAACATAAACCTTGAGGCTGATGCAAGTTAAACATTTTATAGTATTTTAATAAATGAATATTGTTCAAATGATAATTTGTCTTCAAATGATATGGAAAGTAAAATTTTAAAAAATTTTTCATTTATTTAGCTGAAACCGGTTTGGCTCAGTGGATAGAGCATCAGCCTGCGGACTGAAGGGTCAAGGGCATGTACCTTGGTTGCGGGCCATCCCCAGTAGGGGGTGTGCAAGAGGCTGCTGATCGATGACTCTCTCTCATCAATGTTTCTAACTCTCTATCTCTCTCCCTTTCACTCTGTAAAAAATCAATAAAATATATTAAAAATTTTTTTTTCATTTATTTAATGGAAACTTGCCTATTTTCATATCTTGCATATTAATTAATATGTTTTTACTGATTTTATAGAGAAGAGGGAGAGAGAGAAACATCAATGATGACAGTCATTGATCGGCTGCTTCCTGCACACTCTCTGCTGGGGATGGAGCCCAAAACCTGGGCATATGCCCTGATCAGGAATCCTGGTACACAGGATGATGCTCAACCAACTGAAGCACACCAGCCAGGGCAGTATACAAGGCTATTTTTTAAAAAATCTATGAATAACTCAAATTCTGGGGCTTGATTTAAAATTGTGAGAAAAACCCCCAATATCATTTCCATTTAAGAAATACATATTCATTTTTGATAATCTGCAAAATAATGAAAAAAAGTGGAAAAAAAAAGTCACTAATGATTCCACCACTCTAAACAAATCGCTATTAGTGTTTAGCACATTATTTTCCAATCTTTTCTTGAGTTATATTTTCTCAACACTTTATCATGAAAATTTTCAAAGTTGTAAGCAAGGCTATAAAACTTTTATATGCCCACTACCCAACTTACCATTAACTTTTTACTACAACTCATTTATCACTAATTTATTCATCATTCCAAGTCTTTGCAACAGTTAAAATTATACTGCATATAAAACTTTATATCCTTATTAAAATATGTCTATATTAGTGGGCTCAAACTACTACATTAGTTAACTAAAACCTTTCAGCAAATTTACATCGCAACCAAAAATACTCAACAAGTCACTGAAAGCAGTTCTGAGTTTTTAAGTTCTAATTCAAGGTTGAATACAGAGATGGCTCACTTCACTTAAAAAGCAAATTCAAGATGCACAATGAAGGTTTTAAAGCATTCACCATACCCCCTTTGCAACATTTTACATGAAACTTGCAAAAGAGGATCTTTAAAAATGAGACCAGCATTGACCACACCCACAGGTAGACTTGTAAGAGTGTAAAGCATGGATTTCCTTACTTTGTGATGACTGCCAAAATGATTCTAGATGTTGACCTGGTCTGCTGGTTTGATCTAAAAACAAAGTAGAAATATAGTACAATATAGAGTATATTTAACTTTTTAAGTGCACAATTTACAAGAGAAAAAGGAGTAATCAAAAGAACAAAAATACTCAGATAAATCTCAGGAACACTTGAGCGCATAATTTTATAAGTTTCTAAAGAATCAAGTAGAATCTAAAACATTAACTAATTATTAGTCTTTCCCTTATCTGATGTTTCTTTTTTTACTTTATTTTTTGTTAATCCTTACCCAAGGATATTTTTCCAGCGACTGGAAGGCAAGGGGAGAGAAAGAAAGAAACATTGTTGTGAGAGAGACATTTCTATTAGTTGCCTCCTGCATTCAGATGGAGCCTGCAACCAAGGCACATGACCATGGAATCATACTTGTAGTCCTTCAGACCAAGGGCTGATATTCTATCCAATGAGCCAAACTGGCCAGGGCCCCTTAACCCCTTTGAAAAAAAGAACATAGGTCCTAACCGGTTTGGCTCAGTGTATAGAGCATTGGCCTGCAGACTAAAGGGTCCCAGGTTGGATTCTGGTCAAGGGCATGTACCTTGGTTGCGGGCACATCCCCAATAGGGGGTGTGCAAGAGGCAGCTGGTCGATGTTTCTCTCCCATCGATGTTTCTAACTCTCTATCCCTCTCTCTTCCTCTCTGTAAAAAATCAATAAAATATATTAAAATAAAATAAAATAAAATAACATAGAACATGGTGCAAGGTAAGAGGAAATTTTGAAAGTTTGTAATAATGGATAATCTTGAAATTATTAATATCCATTTTTTCCTTAAATTTCTCTTGCAAGTGGTCAATACATTATTTTAATATATTCTTAAAAACACGGTCATATTTAAGTGGAATTTGGAGGTAAATGTGTTTAAAAGCAATCAGATTGCTATTTTGGCAACAGAAGCATTCAACACACTTAGGTACGGTGATAAATATCTATATATATAAAAGCCTAAGCAACTGGCCAACCGGTAGCTATGACACACACTGACCAACAGGGGGCAGGCACTCAATACAGGAGTTGCTGAGCTGCGGTGACTTGGCAGCTGCAGTTCTCAGGTGACTTGCACCTGGAACCAGAGAGGGAGCTCGATTCTGGGGTGCGTCACCCGAGAACTGCCCTCTCACAACCTGGGACTCCTCGGGGGATGTTGGAGAGCCTGTTTTGCCCCATCCCTGCATTTCAGGACGAAGAGGCCCCACTGGTGCACGAATCTGTGCACTGGGCCTCTAGTATACATACATATATATATACATACACACACACACACACACACACACACACACACACACACACATATATATATATTAATCCTTACCTGAGGATATTTTTCCATTGATTTTTTAAAATAAATATATTTTATTGATTTTTTACAGAGAGGAAGAGAGAGGGATAGAGAGTTAGAAACATCGATGAGAGAGAAACATTGATCAGCTGCCTCCTGCACACCCCCTACAGGGGACGTGCCCGCAACCAAGGTACATGCCCTTGACCGGAATCGAACCCGGGACCCTTCACTCCACAGGCTGATGCTCTATCCACTGAGTCAAACCAGTTTCAGCTCCATTGATTTTTAAAAACTAATTTCAGAGAGGAAAGGAGCGGGAGAGAGAGAGAAATAATTTTTGAAAAAAAATATATTTCTATTGATTTTAGAGAGGGAGGAGAGATAGAAACATCAATGATAAGAGAGAATCATTGATTGGCTGCCTCCTGCATTCCCCCCAGTGGGGATCAAGCCCACCACCCAGGCATGTGCCCTTGATCAGAATCGAACCTTCAAGTCCATAGGCCGATGTTCTATCCACTGAGCCAAACCGGCTAGAGCATGGCTAAATATTTTTAGTAGTGTATCCCTATTGATGTTGAGCATCAATCTCCAAAACCTATTTCTTCCTAACATTATATAACAGTACATGCATTAAAATAATATATTAACAAAGGTGTTTGTTATAAACGAAAAGACACTTTAAATGGATAAAATAGAAAAATATATGCATGAAATGCTAATATTTTCTTCCTACATTCCAATGCTTCTTGTACTTGTTCGCTGAAAAATAGCCCCAGAGATAATCTAGGAAGATCAGTGGTTTTCTTAATATGTCTCATGTCTTTGTTCTTTACCTACTTTTCTTCTGTATGTGGGTATGTGTGCTTCAGTAAGAATACATTAGAATTCTCAAGGGGCCACAAAGCCTGGGGTTTATGTAGTTTCAAAGAGCTATATATCTTGGTAGCAACAGCATTAAACTATTGGCTATATTAGTCTCCAATTTTTAGAGACTAATGAAACCATATGAAAACTAGTGACAGCACTTAATTTAGGTATTTCCTATGTGCCGGGTACTTTCTAAGTGCTTTGCACAGATGCATTAATTTAACTTCACAACAACCAAGAAGAAGTTAAGCAATCGCCTGAGGGCACAAACCTAGCAGTGGAGGAGTGAAACCCAGGGGTTCTGGCTCCAGAGCCCATGTTCTGAACCACTATGCTAGACTGTTGCATATCTCCTTTAGGATTTCTGTATCAAGAAAGAATGGTTAAAATGAGGAAGGGTGGGAAATATACAGAAAACCAAATGCCCACAGACCAGCTTATTTTCAAAGTAAAACGATCAATTAAAACTTAGAAATTACAGAAATTCTCAAAAGGTGGCGAGGGGAAAGTGGAGACAGTCTTCCATGGGACTAAAATATATAAAATTACTCTTTATTTACAGAGTTTACATATTTGATCAGTACCCTGCTAAACCACAAATTCACTTTTTCTCTTCAGTAGATTCTTTCCTTGAATAAGCTTATACACAAGTTTATGTGAATATTCAGAAATAAGCTAAAGTTAATAAGATAAAGATCTTGCCACAACCGGTTTGGCTCAGTGGTAGAGCGTTGGTCTGCGGACTGAAAGGTCCTGGGTTCGGTTCTGGCCAAGGGCATGTACATTGGTTGCGGGCACATCCCCGGTAGGGGGTGTGCAAGAGGCAGCTGGTCGATGTTTCTCTCTCATCGATGTTTCTAGCTATCTCTCTCCCTTCCTCTCTGTAAAATATCAATAAAATATATATATTTTTAAAAAGATAAAAATCTTCCACTTTAACTAACTGCTAACTTGATGTGAATTTGAACAACCCAAAGATAAAAGCAGTTATCTAAGTACATTAAACCTTCCAAATGGCCAGCACTCCTAGTAGTGTACTGAATATAATGCCAATGTGATCAGTTTCCCTATCAAAATTTAAAAAAAAAAATTACAAATAACTCTTCATGTGAGCATAAAAATACTGTAGTCCATAAATATCAAATCAGGCTAAAAAGTGATTGAACTGTTTACGTATTACATGACATTCTATTTCTAACCAGATGTATACATGGAATCAGTAATTTTAATAAATATGAAAAAATATACAACTTTAAAAGTTTTAATAAGGTATTTTATAGTATTTTTTAAAAATATATTTTATTTATTTACTTTTTTACAGAGAGGAAGGGAAAGGGATAGAGAGTTAGAAACAATGATGGGAGAGAAACATCAATCAGCTGCCTCTTGCACACCTCCTATTGGGGATGTGCCTGCAACCAAGGTACATGCCCTTGACCGGAATTGAACCTGGGACCTTTCAGTCTGCAGGCCGATGCTCTATTCACTGAGCAAACCAATTAGGGCTTACAGTATTTTTTAAAAAAGCAAATTCACAGAATACCTTTATATTTTAACTAAAAATACAGCTCCTAAGTGTCTTATGTGTATAAAGCAGTATTACCTCCAGAGTCAAGAGGCTTCCTGGATCTGTCTTTATAGGAATTGACAGCACTCTCAGAGCTGTCCTGCTCATCTTCTTCAGTGTCACCTAAAAAGAAAGAAAGGATACATTAGTATAGTCTCTATTCAAATGCTCTAAAGATCAGGATTAAGAAACAAAAACAGCCAAAACTGGTTTGGCTCAGTGGATAGAGCATCAGCCTGCGGACTGAAGGGTCCCAGGTTCGATTCCGGTCAAGGGCATGTACCTTGGTTGCGGGCACATCCCCAGTAGGAGGTGTGCAGGAGGCAGCTGATCAATGATTCTCTCTCATCGATGTTTCTAACCCTCTATTCCTCTCTCTTCCTCTCTGTAAAAAAATCAATAAAATATATATATATTTTAAAAAGAAACAAAAACAAGCATTCAACATTAATGTTAAATCTTTTTTTAAAAAAAACATATTTTTTTGATTTTTTACAGAGAGAAACATTGATGGGAGAGAAACATCAATCAGCTGCCTCTTGTACACCTCCCACTGGGGATGTACCTACAACCAAGGTACATACCCTTGACTGGAACCGAACCTGGGACCTCTCAGTCCGAAGGCTGATCCTCTATCCACTGAGCCAAACCAGTTAGGGTTAAAGTAAAATCTTTTTGATGATCAGATACAAAATTGTTCTTTATTATGTTTACTTATTCTGAGTCGCAATGTTTTTAATAAGCTAAAAGTGAGCTCATTTATTTTACATTCTCGGAGGCATATAATTATATTCTAACTAATACTGAGAGTAATATTTACTAAGATTATATTCCAAAGCTTGAAAAAAAGAAAAAAAAAAGGGGGGGGGAGCATTAAATAATGGAAAATTTTTACCTTATTAACTTTAACTTATAAGTGTGTAAACTCAGACAAGATTAGTATATATATATATATACACACACATGCATGTATGTATTTGTATATGTTTGGAAAGGTTATATACATGTCCACACACAAACATTTCAGTATGGAGGTGACTAATTTCAGAGTATGGGCGGGCTTTAAAATGGACTAAATGGTACTGCACTATTCCAACACAGACTCGTTATGAGAATCTGAAAAACTGTTTTAATAACATAATCAAATGCCAGCATGTCAGAAAACTGAAAATACTAGCTTTGCTTAAAATTATTAACTCAGACAAAATTTGTTTAAAATGTACAAAGGCAATCAACACTCATTCTATACTATTTTACCTGCCTATTTGACAGTTAAGAATAATTTTTTTTTTCCCCTGAAGAAAAAGACACTATTTTCTGCTTTCACTCTTAAGTATCTATCAAAATTCTGATAATGGTAACAAAAAAAGATTAAGAATACACTGTATGACATTTGGAAAGAAAATACCTTCTTCGGAGAAATTGACCTTCTGTGGGACACTGGTGGCTTCTAGAAGAGAAAAGCATACATGTATATAACATCAAAGGCTAAAGCTTAGGAATGAATGAAAACATCTAAATTAAGAAAAGGGGCCATAAAGACAACCTGAACTATTTTTTTTGTTAAATCCAAGAAGAGTCTATTATTTCCCTCTACTCTGTTTCAGGAATAAGTCTGATACAAACTAAAATCAGAAAGTTTACTTTTCCTTTACCCACAGGTCTATTTGTACTCTAAAATGTATTTCTGGTTTACTAAGTTTTTATATGAATGGGTGCTGAAGTCTGTCAAATGCTTTCCTTGCATCTATTGACATGATCATGTAATTTTTCTTTAGTTTGTTGATGTACTAGATTACATTAATTAATTTTTAATAATTTTATTGTACATTTTTGGGGGGTTGTTATTCCTGGTTGTAGCACATGGGCCAGTCACCAACATTTAGTAAAAGGCGAAATATTTATGCAGTCTGAAGAGAAACCAGAGCATAGTCACCGACATTTAGGAGGAGGTTAAGAATAAATGTTTATTTTAATGAATGAATAGATTTTAGGATCACAGAATAAAAGCTTTCAAGTTAAGACCTGCTATTATTTCTCATACTTTAATAGAAAACATTACTTGGCAACTTAAGAAAAGTCACCTGAAATCAATGCTTAAATAATCAGATTTCATACAAGGTTTTAAACATTCCACTTGTCTTTATCTTTTTAACCTAAGCTGCAAAATATTTATAGTTATATATTTAAACACTATCTGATAATGAATCAGCAGCATCTATGACTACATAAGTTTTAATTTCATTTCCTTCTTTTGTTATTCAGCTTCCTGTATTTTAAACTTCTTGGCTACTACATGCATAAGTTTAAAACATTAAATATACCCAACTGGTGTGGCTCAGTGGTTGCACATCCACCCATGAACCAAGAGATCACTCCATTCTCTCTATTAATCTCAGAAATTTCCTTCAAACGGGAAAGCACTTGATTTGGAGTTAATTTGTATTATAAGATACTTATAAAAATAAATTTTATTCAAGCATAGAAAGTAAAAGTGCAGTATTATCTTAGCTCAAAGTTCTTTCCAATTAAGAGCCTGACTTAATCACCCCCCCAAAAAAAATCCCAATTTTAAAAGAAAAATATTTAAAAAAAAGAAGAAGAAGAACCTGACATAAAAACATTCTCTTTTTTTGTTTGTTTTCTTTTGTTTTAAAATAGAGCGCTTGAGAAACTTTGGTGTTTGGCTAAAAGTCCACAATTGCTGTATACTGTAAGGATCATTTTTAGTACCCAGACACTAAAAATCCTAAAGTCTCTAAAGAAATTAACCTCAGCTTTAGTAAAAGACAATTTTTTTTAAAAGCTGCAACTATTTGTAAAGAAAAATTAAGCCTCTTTCCTTTTGACTCATCTCCAAATTTAGAAAAGGGTTGTAACTTAAAACTAAGTCCAACCACAATCAATGTAGATTCACATAAAGCCACAGATCTTGGTATCTCATGTCCTATATATGAATAAAACACTGAAAAGGATTAAAACTAGGTCAACAAACATGGCAAAGGACACTAAACTTACTAAAAAAAACTTTTCAAATTTACTTTCTAAATCAAGAAAAAAATTATTTGTTATCTCCTTTCTCTAAATAGTTTGACTTTAACAAAGGCTAATTAAAATTTAAATGTATTTGTTCCTTCACAAATTTTAACAATAGTATAACAAAATACATAATTTCAAATGGAACCACCACCAAGGCTGCTAAGAGAGATCTTGGTCACAGGGACAGTGCCCCACACGCTGAGATAATGAACAAGATAATGAACAAAGTAATATTCCCAAGCCAGTGACCAAAAGTGTATGCTCCTGTATTCTGCTGATAATCAGAATCCTCAAAAAGAACCTAGAAAAATTAGAAATTAACAAACCTAATTCACTCATTTCAGTGCTTCCATTTATTTTGTGTGCTGAATCTGCAAGAGAGATAGTGAGAAAAAGATTAGAGCTTAAAAGGAAATGCATCATATGGTTCTTTACCACAGGTTCGTCATCAAAACCATAACAGATCTTTATCATTGTAATACTTGAGAGTCATAAAAAAATCAAACTAATTTTTTTCTTATAGAATATTACTGAGGAATAGAAAACTAATGCGAAGATAAATAAGCTTCCTTTTTTTAGTTCCCATAATAAAGCATCTTTTTGAGCCAAAAAACTCCGAAAATGAAGCAGAAGTAGACGTCACTAGTTTTCTTTCAGAGCCATGAAGTCAATTTAAGGTAACACTCTCTTTTAAGGTATTAGTCAAAAAGAAAAGTACTGGAGGCAGGGAAATTTTATAGCCCTGAGCCACAAAACCTCAGTCTTGAATTTTTTATTAGCCTCATACTGCAAAGGATAAAAAGTCCCTGACCCTCGTTTGAAGTCAGAGTGCTAACAAAAAGAATCATAGCAACATGTAAAAAACACCTCCTAAAAAGGCTGAAGAAGCAAGCCCTTGATATAGTTATATGAAAATGTCACAATATATGCTAAATAAAATAAACATTATAGAGGTGTGAAAATATTTATTGGGTTAAAGGGAGGAAAGATCATTTATACGTGAATTTTCTTGTATCTCCATAAAATATCTCTGGGAGAATACCAGGAGACTGACAACACTGGCTGCCTCCGATGAGAGGGGTGGTAAAGGAGAGAGGGAGCAGGATGACTTTTCACTGTGTATTTATAGTGACTTTTTAATTTTGAATCATATGAATACATGTGCCACCCTATTTAAAAACAAAATTGCATTTATGAAAACGTTAAACCAACAGACGAATAATTTCTTACCAGATGACGGGCTTCTTAGAGGGGGTCTACACAGGCTGAGTATGGAATCGTCACTCATCGCTAATGTGGGAGAAAAAAAACACTTGAGAATACGTAAACTATCCAACACACGAGATTTATTATACAGTCATCTATTAATTCAACAGAGGAGTTTCTGCACTTCCCATTCTGTTAAGTATAAGGGTATACTAGTGAACTAGAGACAAGTTTCTTGCCATAAAAAATTTATGGAATTGATGGGAAAATTGATCATTTTTTTCAGCAGACCGTATTAGTATAAAAGGAAAGGAATACCAAATAAAACTCTCCTAAATTTCCCAGATAGAAACCATAATTTGATGCTATATATCTCAAATTAATATAATTCTGAATGTCAACTGTAATTGCAAAAAAGAAATCTGTATGAGCATAGAGAAGAAAAACAAACAAACAAACAAACAAAAACACCCTTTCCTGTATGCTCTAGAGTGTAGGGTGTGTGTGTGTGTGTGTGTGTGTGTGTATATACTTGAAGGAGACAAAGTACCAGGAAGAGGTATCAGATGACAGTAACACAGTTATTTTTCCTAGGTTGTTTTAGAACGTGGCCTCTTGGGTTAAGTCTTTATTCTTAAGGGCATCTTTGGATAAATTTCTCTCAGACCACATCAGTGGCCCTATATGCAATTACAGAATATATAATATTCAAAGTATCAAGTTAAACTGAAAGTCTCTAATTCTATAAGGAAGAGAAAGGGCCTATCCTTAAACTTTTACTTAAAGCAATCTTCCAACAAAGAGTGACTCTTATTTAATAATTCCTCTGCTAGATAGACTTTACAAGCATTTAATAATACCCTAAACTTTTTCTCCTTTCATTCAGAAGCATGAGATGGGAGCATGCCAAGTGCTGGATATAGAAAGATTTATAAAAGCACCTTTTAGAGTAAGAGGACCCTGAGTATCCCCAATCTCCCAAAGATGCACATAACCTAATTTCTAGTTATAGAGTACTAGAGGCCTGGTGCATGAAATTTGTGCATGGGGGGGGGGCACCAGCCTTCACCCTCTCCAATCTGGGACCCCTTGAGGGATGTCCGACAGCCCGTTTAGGCCTAAGTTAAAAAATCCAGGGATGGCCAAAACCTGTTTGGCTCAGTGGATAGAGTGTTGGCCTGCAGACTGAAAGGTCCCAGGTTCAAGTCCGGTCAAGGGCATGTACCTTGGTTGCAAGCCCATCCCCACTAGGGGATGTGCAGGAGGCAGCTGATCAATGTTTCTCTCTCATTGATGTTTCTAACTCTCTATCCCTCTCTTGCTCTCTGTAAAAAAAAATCAATAAAATATATATATATTTAAAAATCCAGGGATGATCAGTTTCAACAGTTATAATTATGTGATGTGGGAATGTCCTAATATCAAAAAAAGCAAACTGAAAGTAAGTGGAATTAAAACAAAATATACTAAACACTAATAGGTTTAGTTAATTCTTTCCCCTGCTTTTCAAAATAATTGTTTTAAGAACTTAAGTAGATTATCAGATGTAGCCTACTTCCCATGTTACATTGACTCTAAGATGCAAATATTTTTAGACTTTAACATTTCTGAATTGGGATGCATCACACAATCTATGGCATATTACACAGTTTAATAGCAGCGTTTCTTCCTTCTAAGTGGTACATAAAACAATGACAGTGTCTTTTACAGATGATTATCTTAGACTTCATGAAATGTAGTATCAAATGGACGAGATTTTGCTATACAAACCATTTAACCCATTTTAAATGAAAGGCAGGTAAGGCAGTTTACCCATTTATACTACTAGCTAATTATTACGTGGGTAAGTGACAGTGATATTTGGGGAACGTAAAAGGGCTTTGTGAATGAATAAGTTATAAGACATGTAGTTATGTGACTGAATTAAAACATATGAAGTAGCTGGTATTCAGTAAGTACTAAAGTAACCTCCTTGTCTTTTGACATATTGCTTAGTTCAATAAACAACTATTAAGATTCACTGAAACTGCCGAAACCGGTTTGGCTCAGTGGTAGAGAGTCAGTCTGCGGACTGAAAGGTCCAGGGTTCAATTCCGCTCAGGGGCATGTACATTGGTTGCAGGCACATCCCCGGTAGGGGGTGTGCAAGAGGCAGCTGGTCGATGTTTCTCTCTCATCGACGTTTCTAGCTCTCTTTCTCTCTCCCTTCCTCTCTGTAAAATATTAATAAAATATAGTAGAAAAAAAAAAGATTCACTGAAATTGAATGAAGTATGACTTGGGACCCGTGATGAACCAGGTTATAATCTGTACAGTAAAAAAAAGTTGCCGGGTATGGGGAAACACCAAAATCGTCCTCTCACCTGAAGTCTCTTGTGTTCTCCTGACAGTTTTCTTTGAGACTGTTTGGCTCACACCAGTTTTCGGAGAAAGCTCTTCCTCTAAAGAATAGATAAGACAATTGTCAAAATTCAGAATACATGATCTGGGCAGAGATTATATATTCATGTTAACAGCAATATACGATCAGCAATACAAGCAATTCATTGCTTTAGAAATGTGAAATTAAGTTTATCAAAACTTACAAATGTAACTAGTCATAACTACAATTAAAAAATGAAAAACTCCTCCCCACTGATGCTTTACCACAAAAACATATTACTTTAAAAGTCTTACAAGATGGGCTAGAGCAGCAATTTTCAACATGTGTACTGCAAGAATTGTTAAAGCACACAATACCGGACTGCTTAGAGATGCTGACCTCTTTACCCTTGGATTTTCAAATTTGAAAAATGACAGCCACCGGGTGTAAATGAATCAAAATTATGCCTTTCTTGTTCTTATCGGCAAAAATATATAAATTTTGGTGAGCACAGAATTTTAGTAATTAGTTTATGTGCGCCATGAGACGAAAAAGGTTGAAAATCGCTGGGCTAGTATCAAATAATGTGGAAGAAAGCAGAAGAGTAAAAAAAATGTTTAGATCCTTAGAGATGTTCTTAAACAGAGGCATATCCTTTATGTGTTAAAAATATTAACTTACACAGCTTCACTAGACTCTGTAGAAGAGTCCATACAATTTGACTGGTCTTGTTAAATAAAAGTATGTGCAAAGCATTCTTCCAGACATTGAAGGAGATTCATAAGCACGATCAAATACATATGATAGGATCTCTGCCTTCGGGGAACACACGGGGTGGCGTAAAAGTAGGTTTGCAGTTGTGAGTGCGAGAAACAGAGTTCATTCTTGCATTATTATTTATTAATTACTGTATTACTTCCCATAGGAACAACTGTCTCGAGTGACTCCACCCTCTAGCAATTTACGTATCTTTAACATAAAGTTCCCAAAATGAACACATCTTCAAATGTGTCAGCACTTCCTAGGCCATCAGGTAAGCGGGCAGCCTGTCACTCTATAAGCTGAAAACCCACGCCCTCTCCGTGCCTGTCAACGGTCTAACTATGTAATCCCATTGTGATTCAGACCCCTGGCTCCTGCCTCACAGGTGCCTTACATGGGCTAACATGCAACATCACGAGGGACTCTGCTAGGTGGGGGCCCGGAGGCAAGGCGGGGCGGGGTGGATTAAGGGTGTTGATTCACCTGTGACTCCCGTGAAACTACACACTAACTGTGTCAGCATCCTTTGGGCCTGTCCGTCGGGCTGCTACTTAATCATTGGGGTTGCAATGGGGGCCCCCAGAGGGGCGAGTGTTGGGCACAGACCACCAGGAAGAGAAAGAGCAACCAGCTCAAGCCTGACAGATACCAGAGGCTTCAAATTCAAGATACCTGGCTTACCCCACGTCGCGGCACGGATTAGGGTGGGGTCTCAAATCAATTCACCGACCTCGCTACCCCGCACACAAACCCCCTCCCTCCTCTCTCCTCTCGTGGACAGCGAAGGGGAAAGCCTGGAAGTTGGGCCGGGACCGTAATCCGCAGCTGGGGGACTTCTGGCCTCTGAGAATGAAAGGAGGAACTAGAAGCGGCTTCGGCAGAAGCGGCCGCAGGCTAGCGGAAACCGAAATGAAACCGAGATGAAACCGAGCCTGGAGGGATCCGACGTCCCGCCGCAGCCGCCCAGCTCGCGGTCCCTGGAGAAGGCGTGCAGGAGGAGGCGGCAATCCCGACACCCCGACACCCCCAAACCGATGCCCGGGGATGCGCAGGGCTCCCCGGCTCTGCTCCCCGCTCCGCGGGATTAAGCCTTTCCAGTGCCTCCCGCCTGTGCCTCTCTGCCCCCTGCGGTCCGGGTGGACGGGACGAGAGGACCCACTTCGCTCGGGCGCAGGAGCCGCCGGATCAGGGGCGGGAGCGGCCCGCGCGGGGATGAATGAGCTCGGCAGGGACCTCCCGCCCCTCCCGCTCCCCGGCACGCGGGGCTGTTACCTCCGTCCGCCTCACCTTCAGAGGAATGCGAGTCCCGGAACCGTCTCGGAGGAGCCATAGCCGGCTGTAGGGGAGGCTGCTGCGGACTCTCCTGCTGGAGGCGCGCGGCGCTCCGCGTTTTCATCTCGCCGGCTTCGGGGAGCCGCGGCCGCCTCCGCCGCTGGGACCGCAGGTTGTAGGCGCTCTCTCTCACTTCCTCTGGCGCAGAACGGGGCCGGAACTCTCCGAGCGGGGTTCGCTTTCCCATCGGAGACCTATCTCGGGCCACCGGGGGCTCGACGTCGCCGCCGTACACTTCCGGCGGCCCTTCCGAAAACCTCACTTCCCGCCGGGCGTGGCGCGACGGCGACGGCGTTCCGCGCGCCGGTGCGTCACTGCCGCCGCCATCTTCCGGGGCGCGCCGGCGCCTCCCCTCCCGCAGCGGGGCCCGCGGTGTCACGTGCAGCCCCCATCCTTCAATCACCGGCTCCGCCCGCCGCCCGTCGCCCGCCATGCTTGTTGTCGTAGCTTGCGTCGCTGTCGCCTAGATGATTTGGGAGGGGGGGCCCTGAATTCACCTGCCGCTGGCGACGATGGCTTTTTTTTCGGGGTGCCGGGCGGTGGTCGCGGTGGTCAGGGAGGCAGTTGCGAGGCGCCGGGGCTGCCGCCTGCGCCGTCGTGGTCGCTGCTGTGCCGCAAACGCGCCTCTGGGCCCATGGTGTGTGTGTCCGAGGGCGAGGTCTGAGGGAGAGGCAGTGCCCTCCCTGCCGGGTCAGCTGCTGAGGGTCACCCCCGCCTCCCCTGGCTGGAGGCCCCAAAGAGGAGGAGAGGGAGGCGGCCTTGGGCCTGGGAGCGGGGAGGGAGGGGACGACGGCGAAGAGACAACCGGCTGGGCAAATTGCGAGCCTCGAGCCCAGCCGCTCGGGGCAGCTGTTGGCCGCGCGCGGAGACGCCCGAGCTGGCGGCGGCCCGTGGCGAGCGGAAGGCGGAGGGCGACGGGGACGGAGCCGTTTCGTCCCGGTCTCCTCCCCCTCCCCGGGCTGTGGCGCAGTTTTCGGGGAACCTTTTTGGTCCGCCGCTGCTTTAGCCGTGCCTAGCAGAAGTGAAGATGACAATAAGGAGGCTTTCGCAGGTGTCATCTTTTCTTGGTGGAAGAGTTTGGTTCCAAGCTCTTGGTGAGAGCAGCTGCCCGGTTTTAAGTTGGAAGTCACCTGTTGAGTGCAGAAATCGAAACTACAGTGAAACACACACACGCACGCACATACACAGCAACTGGCATTCCCCAGAAGCTCTGTCCCCGCAGCGCTGTTCTGAACCTGAGTGCTGTAGGGTATGGACCAAGAAATGAACAAAATACATCGATTAAAGACAGCTGCAATTTTCACTTGTGGTCCATGACTTCTTTGATTCTGGGCATGACTCGATATACTGCATTTGATTTGGGGATTCCTGTGTTTACTGAATAAACGAATAAAAAGCACTGTTTCACATCCTTATACCATACTTGGGATGTAGATAATTACAAATATCTAACCAAATTTACACACACTTGAGAGAAGGAATTAAGTAAGTCTGAAAAATTACAAAATTAATGTCATCTTCAAAATATACACTTCAAAATCCTCCTCTTGGAAGATTTAAAAAAATAATTCAGTGTATAGATTGTAAAAATTGAGTGAAAATTTTGAAGGTATTGGTTATTTTTTTCAAGTATTTTAAGTCACCTTAGAATGATTTTGAGCAACTCATTTGTTCAAACTAGGCACAAATTTCAATATAATGAAATCTTAACATGTTCTATGTTTTCACTAATAAGCCATATATTTGCTCATAGACACAAGGAGTTACATGCTTTAGAGAGGGAAGTTTTAGCCTGTTAGTGTAGCTTAGCTTTGCTTGCTATATACAATATAGCCAGAGAAACTGGAGAAACAGCCTCAAGGCAGATGCTACTTTAAAAAAATATATTTTTAAAGGCAAATTAAAAGCATTCTCCCTTGTCAGCTTGAGTTAGTATGTTTGGAAAACTTGTGGGGACTTCTTTTCCAACAAAATGCTTGGTCTGTACCTGGCTTTTGTCTTAAGTAATGCTTTCTCTATAAGGTGCCTATTATATTACTCATTAAGCTATAATAGTAAAAGTTCTGTAATGCAGTTATTAAAGGATATAAAACTTTATGGTATTAATACACAATGTTCATATTATGAACATTAATGCATATATTAAAAGCCTCTAACATATTTACCAGGACAGGTAACTGTATAGAAACTTGGATATAGACTTATAAAACTTAGGTTTGGGTAACAATAAAAAAGAAAAGGACAAAAGGCTATACATATTATTGGCTAATCAAATCAGTCTGTGTTATTTTATAATTAAAATGCTTGTGAAGATTTAGGACTGGCTTCCTAAAAAAATGAATCATGAGAATCTTAAAATGAGAGGCATGGTAACTTAACACATATTGGTTTAGGATTTTCCCCACTTCATCTAAATAATCAGAATACATTATCCTAGCTCTGTCATACCTGCGTCCCACACCCAGCAACCTTACAAATACCAACTTGATCGTAACTGTGAGGTGAAGTGAAAGTCTAGGCAAACCAGATATTCTGCTGTAGGTGTTTTCCAAACTACAGGGGTGTCCCAAGCCGGTGACATTACAGAGACAGATTCATAGCCAGAACTGGAAGGGAACTGGGCCACTGACACCAAGAGGAGGCATGAGCTCTGGATGTTAGAAAGTTACTTTGGGAATTTTAAGTATGTAGAGTAATTCAGTGAATCAAAGGAGAAGACAGGTAAGACAAGACACGATTATAACATTATACAGGGGTGGGCAAAAGTAGGTTTATAGTTCATATAAAAGACATTCAGGTTATTAATAGTTTCATTAATTCAAAAGAATGTCAATGGGGCAGTGCACTTAGGTACAATCTTGTAAGTGCTCAAATTGCTGGCCTTCTTTATTTGTACATTCTTAACAGTTTTTGAAAATCAGTAAACATGAATTTCACTGACCTGTTTGGGTAGCCTCACTGACTCCTGAGGTGGTTGAATTCAACCTACTGCCCACCCCTGTACTCATTAATTCATATATTAAACATCAATGTTGGCACATAATAGGTATTTAATAAATAAATTAATTAAGGTAATGAGTACCAGTATATTCTTTATCCCTAGGGAATTTTCCATGAATTAGGGAAGGCATATACTACAAAAATTACAATTCAGATTAAATGACTGGCATTAACTTAAATACTTTGCCGTTAGTCCTAGGTCTAGACATCTACTGTTCTTGACACTGGATTTCTAAATAAAGCAGCTATTTAAAATGAAACATTTGTCCTATTTAGTCTGGCTCAGTGGCTAGAGTGTCAGCCTGTGGACTAAAAAGTACCAAGTTCAATTCTGGTCAGAGACACGTGCCTGGGTTGCAGGCTTGATCTCCAGGAAAGGGTATGCAGTGTAGAAGGCAGCTGCTCAGTGGTTCTCTCTCATCATGGATGTTTCTATCGCTCTCACCTCCCTCTCTGAAATCAATAAAAAGTATATTAAAAAAATAAAACATTTTATTTTAAAATAAACATTTTTGTACATGAATTTTGTTTAGGGTAAGCAGAAATCCAGTTATATACTGAGGAAAAAAATCTATCCACATTTGTACTCAGCTAGGCAAATGACTTTAGGTTTATATCTTAGTAGAAAGAGGCAACATCGTTATTTTTAATAAGGAAGTAATGATTAAAATATTAAAAATAAGAGGAAGGAAATTTAAAGACATAGTAGGTGGTTTCATTTATTCCCCACTCTTACAAGTGATAGACAAAATATTTTAAAGACTGTTAATACAAATGAAAATGTCTAGCTGGAAAAGTTATGCTGAAGTTAAAAAAATGTAAACCGCCGAAACCGGTTTGGCTCAGTGGATAGAGCATCAGCCTGTGGACTGAAAGGTCCCGGGTTCGATTCCAGTCAAGGGCATGTACCTTGGTTGCGGGCACATCCCCAGTAGGGGGTGTGCAAGAGGCAGCTGATGGATGATTCTCTCTCATCGATGTTTCTAACTCTCAATCCCTCTCTCTTCCTCTCTAAAAAGCCAACAAAAATTAAAAAAAAAAAGAAAGAAAAAGAAAATGTAAACCTAATTAAGTTCACTGTTCCATGAAGAATCATTAATCTAAAAAGTATTTGGGCCTCTGTGTACTAGTCAGATCCTGTTTTAGATGGTGGGGATGTAGCAATAGAAGAGTAGATCAAAAGACAACCCTCCCCAGCCGACTTGGAATTTAGTCAGGTAAAAATAAAAATAGTATGTTTGAATGTTTGGGGGTGGGGGTGGGGGTGGGAAATGAGGCACAGAGAAGTGAGATTTAGTGAGCACATTTTTTTCTTTTTTCTATGTTAGTTGTATTGGTGTAAGTCAGGAACAGGAATTTTAGATTTACGGTTAGCCCTTGAACAAGGTGGGGGTTGGGGGCTCTGACCCCAGCCCAGTGGAAAAACTGAACTTCAGTCTTCCCTCCATATCTGAGGGGGATTGGTTGCAGAACCACTGCCCGTTCCCAAATCCATTATATACAATGCCATGGAACAATGTATGCAGCCGGTCTTGGGCCTGCCCCGGATTCCCACTCCCGGATGGAAAGCCCTGTTTTCCACTTGCGATTGGTTGAATCTGTGGGAGCCAAACTCTTGTAGGGAGGGCAGACTACATATTTACTGGCGGGGAGAAGGGGGCGAGGAATCTCAGTACCAGTGGACCACACCGTTCAAACTTCTGTCGTTCCATTAGCTGTTCTCGACTTTGCCCCTGATGGATTATGGGTTCTTGGGCAAATTGCTGTCCATGTTTCAATGTTCACATTTATAAAATTAATAGGCCAAAACAGTAGCTATTCTTCTTATTCCTTTGCTACTGCCATTTAGCAGACACTGTTACCTCACTAGCTCTTTACTCACAACCAGGCCACTGGACAGGAGCAAGGTGAGCTAACGCCTGCCTGGTGCTGGCTGGCCCTGACCGACCATTGGGCGGTGCCTTTCACTGTGTTGGCTCCGAGGGTCCTACCAGCCTGAGAACTCAGGGTCACCATAAGGGTTAGGGCTCCCCTGGAAGAGATGCCCACCTTCCCTGTCACCAGCAGCATGAGGACGCGGGAGCATCTGTGCTCCCATTACCGGCACACCCCGCGCGGTAGAGGGGCGGGGCGGGGGGTGCAGACGGGGAGGGAGGGGCCTGGCGACTACCAGTCCCAGCATGCCGCGGGCGCTCCCCTCCCAGCGGCCTCCGCGGCCGCCGTCACGTGGGCGGGGACGGCGTCATTCTCTCCGGCCGCGGCCGTGCGTGCGTGTGCGTGTCCGAGGCTGCAGCCCCGTTTGGCGGACCGGAACACCGGAAGGGCTCCCTCTCCCTCCCTGACATTGACCACAGACGGCTTAAGACTCCGCCGGACCTGGTGAGTGAATACGACGCGTGTACAACTTTCCCGCGTTGTACTAGTGGGTCCGATCGGTGTCTTTTTGGAAAGATCTTTCCCCGAAACGGTCCTTCCCCACCCCCACCAGCGAACCGCAAACAGCTTAGAACGGAGCAGGTAAGGGAGTGTTTTTTGTTTGGGAGTTAAAAAGAGAGAGAATTGAGAGAGAGAGAGAGAGAGAGAGAGAGAGAGAGAGAGAGAGAGAGAGAGAGAACAATCTTACCGAACGGGACAAGGTGGGTCCGGACAAACGTTGGGGCCGGACTCTGGGACCAGCAGAATTCATTCCTTGTGGCTCGAAGGGCCAACGGGAAGCCTGCCCTTCCGGCATCCCCACCGGAACCCTTGGGGGGTGGTTATTCCACCCCTCACCTTTGTAACGTAACCTCAGAGGTTCACCGGGGCGGCGTCTGAAGTGGCAGTGAGGCCCTACCTACAGTTACCGTTTGCTGACATGTTACGTCTTCCCACTTGTATTCCGCAGCCAGTGAGAAGCTTTACCCCTTTCTTCTCTCCTTCAAGAAAGTGTCTCGTACTCTCCCTTTTGTGGTAGACTTTGTACACAAACACAGAAAGGAGTGCTCTAACCTGATTCGACTTTTTTTTTTGGTTTCACTTTTACCTGTCTAGGTTTTAAAACATTCTGGATCTGTATGAGAGATATTCTCTCTCTCTCTCTCTCTCTCTCTCTCTCTCTCTCTCTCTTTCTCTCTCTCTCTCTCCTCTCTTTTCTCTCTCTCTCATCTCGTTAGTCCTCACCTGTGGATATTTATTTTTTTATTTTTAGAGAGAGTGGAAGGGAGGGGCAGAGATAGAGAAAGAAACAAAAATGGAAGAGAGAGACACATGGATGGGTCGCCTGCTGCAGGCGCCGAGACCAGGCCTTGGATCAAGACTACAGCCGAGGTGGAGCCCTGGCCTGAATGGAATCCGAGACTCCTCAGTCTGAGGGCTGGCGGTCTGGCACTCCTCGTCTCTTTTTTAAAAATGAGGGCTGTGGCCGTTCAGCAGATGATTAGTACATAAATGGCTAGTGGAAAACCATGTAATTTAACTAGGAACTTTATGGTGAAGGAACTGAAAAGGTTTTTGGAAGCCTTTGTGGGGACTGGAACAATTTGAAAGACTGGCATTTGCTACGAAAACTTGGAGAGCTTCTTCTCAGTAATGCTTATTGGGCTGAGTGCAGAGTCCATAACCTGATAGCCAGTTCTGCTGCTGGTTATCACCCAGCCACGAGTGACTCATGGACGCTCTATTTCACTTATTTTCCCTCCAGGTGTAGAGATGATACTACTAGTCTGAGAGCTTCTAGAATTCACAAGTAACTTAAAAATTTTAGTTAATTACTTGAGGATTATAAGATATTTTAATAATTTGTTGTCTTGTATATTACAATTTATTTTTGCCTACGATGTCATCTTAAACAGTATTCCTTGGAAATCCACATTTCTCTGAAGCACCAGTTGAGCTTTCTGAAGGGAAGTATGCTGAGAGATGCCTTGTCTCTCCTTTATGCTGTTTTTCATTTAGAATTTTAATTGTGTTAACCTTTTATTAATATTCCGCATCTTCTGACTACACCTTTGTCCCACAAGAAGTGGCACGGTAGGATTACACTTGATCCTTGCTTTTGCACGGCACCTCCAGCATCTGTGGAAAAGGAAGGACGTCCTCAACGTTGGTTATGAGCGTAGACTTTGGAGTCAGAGCCGAGGTGAATTCCTGTTCTCTGCTGTGTGCCCCGGGCAGGCTGCGCTATCACTCAAAGTCCATCTCCTCCTCGTAAAGTGGAGATTGGAAGAGTTATTTAGAATACTGAATAGGGTCATTTAGACTCAATAAATGGGCACTTATTAATTGGGGTACTTTGCTCTTTACTAATATTAAAGGAGTTGTTGGCACATGATTTTAATAAAGCAGAAAGGAAGAAGATTCGCCCATAATTCCACTACCTCAACAGATCAAATTGTAATTTTTTATCCTCTCCTTTAGCACTTGGCCACAGGTATACCTAATATAAATGTCAAAACATTTTTCTAGAAAGTCAAATTTAAAACATTGGTTTGTTCACTTCTGAGGGCTTTGATTTAATTATCTAAGTAAAGCTCTCTGGTCCTGTCTTTATTCTGATCTACTTGTGAAGATTCAGCAGGACTTTTTTTTTAAAGCACAATTTCCCTTGCTTCCTGCTCCCCAAAATGAAACCTCTAGTTGCACTTTTACTTAATAATAATTTTTTGAGGACTTCTTTTGTGGCCCATAGTGGTAAGTGCTGCACATACATAATCTCCTCCCTTCACAGTGCCTCTTTCATCTGGGTAGTGTTATTCCATTCCGTGGTTAAGAAAACCAAGGCCGGGAGGAGAGTTCAGCCAGCCACATGCTGGAGCAAGTCATTCGGGCCCAGGCAGTCACGACAGCACTGCCAGGGTTTATATTTGCACATTCACTCTGTGGCTGTAGGTCAAACACACAGGCAGGAGTTGACTGGGGCCGACTCACACCTTCTTTGTATAAAAGTAACAGTATTTGTGTTTTATACTACTACTGTGGCCACCACATTTAAAAACATTTTTATAGGAAAATAAGAATAGGGAAGTGTTTAGTACCTTAACAAATGAGGCATTCACCTGTCATTTTATTGGATGTGGAAATAAAAACGTGATTTTTCCCTTTATTTATTAGAGATAAACAGTAAATATAGAGTTTATAGTAAAAGGAAACTAACTTTTCTTCTTTAAAGCAGTGTTTCATAAATCATCTGGTGGACCTGTTAAAACACCATCTCCTGCCCCAGACCTTCAAAGATTCTGGTCTGGTAGGTCTGGGGTGGGACCCAGGAATTTGTATTTCTAACAAGCTTCCAAGTGATGCTATAGTAAGGAAGCAAATGTTAATGCTGGTTGTCCAGATTATTGGCACAGTAGCACTGAGCTTACAACTCCTGGTTTTTCTTCTTGTTAATCCTCACCCGAGGATATTTTTTCCATTTTTTTTTTTTTTTAAGAGAGAGTGGAAGGGAGATAGATATGGAGGAAGGGAGAGAGAGAGAGAGAGAGAGAGAGAGAGGAAAAAAAAATATATATATAGAAAAAAAAACAAAAAACCAAAACACCAATATGAGAGAGACATATCAATTGGTTGCCTCCAGCACATATTCCAACTGGGCTGGGGATCGAACCTGTAATCCAGGTATGTTGCCCTTGACCCCTTTGACTGGGAATCAAGCCTGAGACCTCTTTGGTGCTGGAGCCAATACTCTAACGACTGAACAACGCCAGCCAGGGCTCAGCTTTTGGTTTTTAAACACTATCCTCGCCGAAACCAGTTTGGCTCAGTGGATAGAGTGTCGGTCTGCAGACTGAAAGGTTTCATTCCGGTCAAGGGCATGTACCTTGGTTGCGGGCACATCCCCAATAGCGGGTGTGCAAGAGGCAGCTGATCGATATTTCTCTCTCGTTGATGTTTCTAGCTCTCTATCCCTCTCCCTTCCTCTCTGTGGAAAATCAATAAAATATATTTAACAATAAATAAATAAATAAAATAAACACTATCCTCCCATGAAAGGAACCAGGATTTTTTTTTGGAGTAGATGATTCCAGGGGTGGAGAGGGGAAATACAAGATCAGACCGGAACACCTTGTGATGCTTGAAATTAAGGAAATGCTCAAAAAAAGTTTGAGGGCTTGTTGAAAGGATTTAGGAGCCAAGTTAAAGGAGTTCCTCATGGCCAATGCTGGAACAATTTGAACAACAAAATGAAAATGACAATATTGGATTTTAATGCACAGAATAAAGTATCCATGAGTTCATACTAACATAATTGATAAATAAATAGGGGGAAGGGACAACTCGTTTTGCAGAAGAATTCCAATGAATAAATATGGGCAGCATGAAAAGGAAACTCACCATTAGGCCAACAATACTGTAGTAATTACCTGTGATTCTAGTGGGTGGAAGTTTGAGGAAAATCAGGATATCTGTTTAGTCTCAAAGTATCTCCCCCAAGGTAATTATTAGAGACAAAGGAAAAATGTAACTTAATAGTGGAGATGCCGTGTTCACCAACTGATTGAGGTTAACATCTCCAGTGGACATCAGGAACCCAGTGATAAGATATAATTAGGAGGACACCTCATCATTTCTTTGGTGTTATTCTAAAAAAAAAAAAAAAAGCATAACCTTTTTTTAATTATGAGGAAACATTATGCAAACCCAAATTGAGGGATAGTCTACAAAATAACTGACCAGTTCTTTCCAAAGTCTCAAGGTTACAAACACCAGGGAAGGCCACAAAAGACAGGTGAAAACCGAGAAGCTCAGATTGCAGACCAAGGAGAATTAACAACTAAATGGAATGTCGGATCCCTGGGTTGGGCCCTGGAACAAGAAAAGGACAGTAGTGGAGAAATGGGTGAAATTTGGACCGCCTGTAGTTTAGTTAATCGTACCATTACCCCAATGTAATTGTAAACATTATACTAATGCTACTTTCTTTTTTAAAAAAATAATTATACTTTAATTTTATGAAATGTTGACTTTAGGAGAAACTGGATAAAGGTATATGGAAACTCCGCTCCATTTTTGCAATGTTTAAAATTACAATCATGCACCACTTAATGACAGGGATACATTCTGAGAAATATGTCATTAGACAGTTTTGTCATGTTAACATTACGGAGCGCCCTTACACAAACCCACACCTACTACACACCGAGGCTACATGGTGTAGCCTATTGTTTCTAGGCTACAGGCCCGTGTAACATGTTGCTGCCAAAACAACCTGAGATTAAATCAAGCACAAGAGAAAATGATTTAATCAAGAGATTTGGTAAACACGAGATGTTTTACAGCAAACTTATTTTTTTTATAAGCAGAAAGAGTGCACTCTAAAGATAAAAAGTGTAGTGTAGTAAATAAACAAACCGGGAGCATAGTATTATGTACTGTACATAACTGTGTGTGCTGTACATTTAAACATTTGGCAGTGCAGTAGGTTTTTTATAGCAGTATCACCACAAACATGTGTTGGGCTATGATGTCTACAATGTCACTAGGCAATAGGGATTTCTCAGCTTTACTATAAACTTTTAGGACCACCGGCGGTCCATCATTGACCTAAGTGTCATTCACTAGGTGGTGCATGACTCTAGTTGAAAATAAAAAATTTTAATGAAAATATGTTGGTGTCATGTAGATACTAAAGGTGATTAGGGAAGTTGAGCTAAAACTGGGGATCAGTTGTGCTTCCCACTGTTAAAAATCTTAGCAAACTCTGATCCTTTGCAATGCTTTTTGTTTATACTGGTCAACGTAAACCTTAGATGCAAGTCAGGGGAGTGGGAGGAAGCAGGGTAAGAAGGAAAGGAAAGCTTTCTGTACTCTGAAAATATATATAGTATCTGAAAAATTGTTAAAGTAATATTACTGGCATATTATGACAGTGGATATGGTGAGAGGAAGTGGGCAAGATTTAGAAACCATTTTTAAACACAGACACAGATAGCTGGTACAAGTATAGAAAGAAACACCTAGCTTGGCACTAGGTCCCACTGTTGAAAGCTGCATATTAATATAAGGCTTAGCTGGCGGTGTTTTAAAATAAAAATTGCAGGTAACTTGAACCCTGGACTTTTAGTCCATAGGGCAAAGTGGATTGCAGTGTACCAGTTCATTTCCAAGCCAGGATTCCCCTTTATGGTATGCGAGCCATGGACACACACACCTGTTTTATCGGTTCCTGGGGTGAGGGGGATCATCTGCAGCTGTTGTCAGTCAGGCTCATATTTTCCCTTTGGCTTATCTGTTCTTTGTAAGAGGGAACAGTGTGTGCATGAAATAGTGCTCAAGATCGTTATCCATGTGCCTTCTCTTGGTGACCTCAAGACTTTGCCAGCTTTTAAAAGTGGTGCATTACAAAACTTAGGCTAAAAACTTCTTGCAGGAGCATTTATTTTCATAACACATTTTTAACAAGTAATTTTGTTTGTGTGAATTACAAAGAAGAATAGTTGATTCCCTTTTTAAAAATACTCCTTAATTTCCCATTATCTAAATTCCAAACTAGTGAAATATGAAACTCCAAATATTTCACTTTAAAGTTTCTGAAACTTAGCGAAACTGTCTTGTACAAACAAACAAATAAAAACAGTTTTGATTACTCTAGCCTTTCTGTGGAGAAAATATTTAAAATGGAAACTCAAGAAGGTTTAAAGCATTTAAATTTTTTTCTATTGGCCTGTCTTTTGGTTTTATATGGCATGTGAGGAGCTGGCTAAGACTAAAGTCTAAAGGATAATTTGCCTTGAGAAGTCACCCAGTCCTGACTCATTCTGAAATTTATATTATCCAACCACCAAAAAGAACAAGGGAATAGTATTTGTTGATAGCCACAGTTTTTAGAGAAGATACTTATTTAATATGTATTAAGCTGCCATCATCAGTGTATGTGAATTTCAGTGGTTTAAGTAAATCTGCATTTTCTATTTTCTAGCACATTAAAGAGCTATTTTCTAATCTAATAAAGTTTCAGGAAGACTCTTAAATTTACTTGAGTTGTCCCCCCAAAAAATAAAACATCTGATCTGTGTTTTTCTTTTATGTAGTATTTGTGTGGTAGGAAAGCTCTTTAAACCTTGGTTTTTGCCCACTGTTGTTGGTTACCTTTGTTTGAAAATAAAGGCATTCAGCTTCTTTTGTGGGCCTTCCTGAATTTCATAGGATCTCTACAGGCGATCTTTTTATATCCATATAAAAGCCCCTTAGCCTTAATCTAAATTTTGCTTCCAGTCTAGATTCCCTGCTCATCTAGAAGTCCTATAAGGTTTTTTTCTCGATATCCATAGAACTTGACATTGGGCCTCATACATGGTGGTTTCCTTAATTTAAACAATTATGTTTAATAATAAGTGGAGTAATGTTGGTTCTCTAGGTGTTTTTCAGCATTTCTCCAAGCCTGACAGTAATCAGATATTAACCTCAATCAACTGCTTTTGACCTAAGCTAGTAACAGAGTTGAGGAAGGAAGCAACACCGAATGGTTCTGAGCCATTTCAGATTCCTTTGGGAGTCTAAAAGTATGTCATAATCTCCTGAAAAAATGCATACGTGTACATAAAAAAATTATATGTAATTCCAGGGGGTTCAGGATTCCCTGAAACCTATCCTCGGCCTTTTTGTGTGTAAGAGGAAAATTATGAGAGATAATTTTCCCCCATGTCCACCTCAGTCAATATATATACACACAATTGAAGAGGATCCTTTTACATTTTCACATAGGTTATGAAGGATTTCTAAGCTCAACTGTCACTCACTGTTTCAGAAAGGTGATATCTCCCAGTGGCTGAGAGTACAGGCTCTGGAACCAGTCTGCCTGGATTCAAATACCAGTTAATTACTCTGTGACTCGTGTAACCTTGGGCAAGTGGCTCAACCTCTCTGTTTCTTCAAATGAATTATTGTAAGAACTACATGAGTTAATACATGTAAAGTGCTTAGAACAGATAGTGGTACTCAGTAAGTGTTAACTATTGTTACTAAGTATTATTTATTACCTCACAGACAGGGTTACTGTTGAATACCTGGCAAAGTGAGGTTCTCTGAACTGCCTTTTGCCCCCCTCGAGGGTGCCTTTTCTAACTTGCACAGAGACACCCTATGAGATAATACCCTCCCTGCAAACATGCATGTCTTTATGGAATATGCCAAGATAAACTTTCTTTTTCATACTAACATTAGGGTAAGCCTGTTAACCCTATTTGTAAGATAGTTGCTTACAATTTTATGAGAAAAACAAAGATCCAGATCCTTCTGTGGGACTCCTCTTTTCACCCACTTTTCCTCTAAGCAGAGTAACTGCTGCTGCTCTTACTGTCCCCAGTGTGACAGTTTGGTTGTGTCTATTAATCTTTTTCTAGTCCGCTGCTATTTCCACTCTATTCTTTTTAATGATAAAAGATTGAATAGAGATTATGTAAGCTATTAGGATTTATGATTCAGCAGAAGGGGAAAAAACATGATTGCATCCCCTCCATCTCCCATTAAAGGAAATAATAGGCCTTGTGCTTACCTTTTTTTCTTTTTAGCTTTATTGCATATTTATACCTAAACAATATATTGAAACTTTATGTAAATGGAAAGTGTGTGTGTGTGTGTGTGTGTATTCTGCTACTATTTACTTTTCAGCTCAATATTTTATTCTTGAGTTTCCATCTGTGTATAGTATTTCATTGTATGGCAATATTTCAATTTGTCATCCTACTGTTTATGGACATTTTGGCTGTTTTTTTTGCTACTATACACAATACTACCATGAATAAATATTTTTATTCATTTTTTTAAACACACATGCGCAAATTTCTCTAGGGTGTTAAAGCTAAGAGCAGAATTACTGAATTAGAGGGAATGCAAATCTTAGTCTTTACTAAATAATGCCAACTTAATTCTGAAAGTAGTTGCATTAATTTATATTCCTTTTATCAGGGTATAAAATTCAAGTTGCTATTATTCATTCAAGAAATGTTTATTGGGCATATACAGCAGTAAACAAAAAGACAAAAAGTCTGTATTTTAGTAGGGGCTAACAACTAAAATACTTAATATATCAAAATGGTACATATTTATGGGGAAAAGTTGGTAAGGCAAGGCGAGGGCATGTTATCTCACTGCTCCTAGAGTCATGGGGGTTGGAGACTAAGGGGATGAACGGCCTCAGGAAGCTCTGGGCTTCGTGTGGTGACACAAAAAGGCACAGGGATGGTGAGATTGGTTGGTCCTGATGCTTTCAGGCAGATGATGGTCCTGAAGCTGTGAGTGTGAGGTTGGGGGTAGAGTTTGAGGCTCTTGCTGGGAACATTTCTGGAGGCCCTCTTCACTCTGCCAGCAGTGATAAGGCTGAGGAATGAGCGAGGAGGCTGGTATGAGGTGATCTTATTCTGAGCACTTAGCGCTTTGGGGCCCACTTTGACTCTTGGCCATATTGGCGTAAGGGACCAGGAGAGGGGGTCTCGTCTGGAGCATATGGAACCTAGTGTTCTCTTGGTTCAGGAATACTTGGAACTCTAGTGCTTGCTTGACTGTTGAAGTTGGAGAAACGAAGGTTGGGGTAAGGGTGGATTTACTCTGAGCTTTTGGAGTGTTAGGGCTTCCTCTCTACCCGGCCAATGGAGATGTCCTTGGGGAGGGATGGTTTTGTCTAGAGTCCAGAGAGTTCCCATTGTTAAACTTGTTAATTATTGCCAGCCTGGTGGATGTGAAAGAGTATCTTGTGGTGTTAATTGCACTTGCCCGTTTCACTCTAAAAATCCAAAATTCTGTAACTTTTCTATGTCAGACTCACTCATATAACTTTACTGCTAACTCCTAAGTTAAACTCCATGATCATATGGGTTCATCATCAAGTACATGTTCTATGTACTAGACACCCAAGATTTCCAGGACCACAACCGACTGTGGTGGCTCTTGTCAGTAGACCCACAGGGAAATCCATTCTGCCCTCTTGTCATCACAAAGGTTGAGTTAAAAATGCTACCATCTGTTCACTCTGTTCTCAACTGTACTTTATTACTAACCTCAAAAAACACATCAGTATATCTACACTGATGCTTTCTGCACCTCTTCTGGGGCTTCTATCAAAATGCTGGCCCCATGTGGCATTAAACTTGCCATTTTGGAATCTGAAAATCCCTGTGTCCCTTGGTGCCCTCACAGCATCCAGCCTCCAAATTCACAAATAACACCAGAGAAACCCGGGGTATGCATTGTCCTCTGATGACCTTGGCACTCCCTAAGCGGTTCTCTGGTTGTCAATACATCCTGCTGCCCCACCTCGTCTACTTGTTACATTCATGCCATGAAGCATTACAGAGAACATGGTAGTGTCTGCAAATGCCAATTGAATTACTATGTGTTTTCTAAGAATAGCCCAGCACCATTGCTCAGGACTAGGCCTTACTTGCCTGCTTAAACTTACACTGTGCGCAAACTTATAAAAATAGATGTGGGCATTCATTGCCTTTCTTGGTTTCTTTCCCAGCCTTCAAAAGGATTTCATTCAACTTCCTATTGTTCGCTATTAAGAATATTATTGAATAATTTTGTAACCTTTTTTTTGAATGGATAGAAAGACTGTCATTGTTAATATTCTCCCACACGTTATCGGAATATCATATATGTTTTTCATTTCACAAAAGAAATATACAAGAAATCTCAAAGTTCTACCAGGTTAAATATGATTATGCAGACATTATTCCCAAAATGTAAAAGGAGTAAAAAAAGGAAACATAGTCTTAAAAAAAATGAAGCTAGTACAAATCTTAAATGAACCCCTTTCCTAGTGCCAAAATAAGCATAGAGATAACTCCCAAAAGATAAGTTAGTTTGAGCCTGGATGAAATTGTCCTGGGGAAACCTGTGAGACAATTCTCACCCACCTTGATTGACTCAATGCATGTTCCAATGCATGTTCCTAATAATATTGTGAGCAACTGAAAACCCATTATGAGTCGTCTGAAGTGTTATCATTTACAGGTATGTGAAGCATTCCCAGACCCTCCAACCAACTCAGCATCAGCTACTTCTCTGACGGGTCCTGACTAAGGTCCTCCCAAGAAAGACTTCATTGGATCCACACTCAAGAGGACTTTCCCAGGTTTTCCTGACCCCTCTACACATCGCTGTAAAGTGCCAAGACCTTAAGACTTGGGTACGTGTATCACAGCGGCAAGAGTGCCAGCGCCCACAAAGACCCATTGGATCTGTCAGCTCCTCTCTTTAACCCAGCAGACACAATAGCTAACCAGCAAAGCAGAGTAAGCCAAGTGCCTCTGCATGAGATCATCAGCTGATTAACACACAAGAAAGAATAACTAATTTAGACCAGAGTTCTAGCTTTTCCTGAGAAACTGGAATTTGAAGGAGCTATTCTGAGATCTGTGCTCCTAGCAAGTGACTGATAACATTATAGACTGGATTGTTTGCTGAGTTTAGAGACTGAGTTGTAACTGAGTGAAAAACAGACAACGAAATCTTGAAGAATTGCACATAAGTGCAAGCCAGATTTAACACTTTCTCTGAGTAGTATTGGTTGGACTGAGAAATTGCCAAACCAAACCTGTGATAGGACTGGTTATTTGGGTATCCCTCTTTGCCATTGTTTTTTCTTACTGTTGCACTACTTTCTCTGTTACCGCTGGAGGACCAGATGTTCTCAGATAATTCACATTGCCCCGACTGTGGGCAACAGTGGTTTCCTAGTTTAGAACTAGGCCACTGGTTGTACCAAACTGAGCTTATTGAAAATGAGTGTTACCAAGTATTCTTAGACCGTATTAACAGGGCCGATTACTGCCCCGAGTGTTATCCTGATAATCCTGCTAACAGGAGCCTCGTCCTTCCTTGGTCTTTCCCACTTGAATGGGCTCCCCAAAATCTTACCAGGTGGACCTTTGAAAAAGCTTGCCACCCGTTTCTTCTGGGTCCTCCGCTGGTTAGAAAAAGGATACATGACTCTAGACTAGCTGGTTTTAACCCCGCATTGCAATTAATCTTGGCCAGAACAGACACAACCTTAAACAAAAAACTTGGCCAAAGCAAGTAACTTCTTAAAGAGTCACAATCATGGAGACTCTAGAGGGTTTTGTGCTAGTAACCCAAGGAAGATGGAAAAATGACGCCTTCTAAATCTGATTCCGACTGTCACTACTTCGGGGAACTGCTTAAATTGTTGGGTCTGCCCCCATGGTCTACACCTATTCTGTTCGCCATGAATGTAGTCAGTATTCCAGCCAGGCTGTTCATCTGGAACCAGAGTATTTCATGCTCCCTATGTTTTGGAATTAGCTTACCCCTCCTAAAAAGCTCCCCAGCCTAATTACTGACATAGGACAAGGTTGTCCTGGAGGAGCCCCATCCTGTGTGTGCCATGATGATATTTTTAGTGATAACTTCTGTGGGAAAGAAAGCATCTTCATTGTAGCTGGCTTCTAGATCAGCGGTTGCTTCCCTGGTGGTCTGTGAGGGCCGAAAGGTTGGCAACCGCTGTTCTAGATTATCTCAGTAAAAGAACTAGACATTTTAATAAGAAATTACATTGTTCTAAATTCCACCTCTTCTGATTTTATATATAATTTATTCATATATAATCATTTATTCATAATTGGCTCTATTTGACCTTAGTGTGGCTTTGAGACTATAGATAACTGCTCACCGCAGTTGGGTTACACCTACATAGGTTACACAAAAACATGCAGAAATGCCACTGTCTATAAACAAAGACTGTCCTGTCTTGGTGGTGACTGAACTTAGAATGTCCTACCAGGAAATGGGAAAGTGCCTGCAAAAGGAGGTATCCAGCTAGACTCCTTAATAGCATGAGCAGTCTAAGGGAAGCATCTTAAAAAACCAAGACGGTCTTGCTGGGTGTTAGCCACATTCTGGCCTTCACTTGCTGATGAGAAATTTAGAAAAAACTCTGTTGGAACATCTCAGAGGCCATGGGATAAGTTTAAAATTCCACTTAAGATGCTAGATAATCCAGAGCTTGTGTAGCAACTCAACAATGTTCTCAGGGTCCCGGTCCTTTCCGTTTCCCCCCCCTGGGATCCTTATCGCATTAGCTTTTGTCTTCTTAGAGTCCTCCCTCAATGATTACAGTGTGGCTTGTTGCTGCCCTAGGCATTTCAGTCCCCTATGGAAGCAGGGAGCGAAAGCTTTCTCCATTGCAGACTCGGTCTTACTTGGAAAGAAGATCTTTCCCATAAGTCCCTCACCAGTTCCTCCTTCCATCTCATTGGAAGGCTCTGGTTCAAACGGGAGCCGGGGAAGCCAGGCAGGGAGAGCGGGGCCGGCAGTGCCCGGGCCGGGCACCTTGTCTCCCCGAGTGAAATGAGGGCTCTTTCAGGAAGGAAGACTCAGGAAGGAAGACGCGGGGGATGAATGGCTGTTGTTATGCAAGAACTCATGCCTGCCACATGTTGTGAAACCTGAGCTGTTTGTTAGTCTGTATACAGAATGTACCCCAGAGACCTACCCTGTGTCTGCCTTGTATCTATCTTGGTGGAAGTTCTCTCCTGTTATATTGCTGAATAAACTGTGTGGACTGCTAAACTGAGTGGAGATTAGTAGTTTATCATTATGCCTTGGTTAAGAACTCCTTCACTATCCGAGAGCTCACTCCAGAAAGCGAACATTTACTTTGAGGTGTTGTTATGATCAATATTATTGCTCCCTACATTTTTTTTTCCAGATACAGACTAAGAAACTTTCTACATATGGGCCATCCTAATGATCAGCAAAATAGAGGCGAGGTTTTATTTTAACCAATCTCTCCTTTTAGTAGTAAAGACAGATTAAATAGATTTATACCATTGATTTTCAAATCAGTACCTGGATGAACTTGTCAAAAATTGCGAATTTCTTGATCTTTCAGAAATCTCGACTCCTTAGGTTACTCATGGGGCCCAGGAATCTGCGTTTTATAAATCGTGCCTGAGGAGTCTTGTGTGGGTGCTCTGGGGCCATACCTGGAGACACACAATAGCAGCATATCCAGGGTGTTCAGTTATCTGGCTTAAAAAGATGGAAACGGAGTGCTAACAGTGCCACATAATAGTGACAGGTAAATGTACTTTGCTGGTGACAGAGCGAGAGCTCCCGTCAGACTGAAGGTCCCTTGACATTTCAGGTTACACCTCAGTCACACGTTTCTCATAAATTAAAATGGTTGCACCGTTGTAGCCTTCCCCACAAACAGTTCTGTGTGTTGTCATGATAAGCCATGTGGGTATATGGGCAAACGAAAGGAATAAAAAATATTAATTTTAATTTTACCTTCAGTAGGGTACTCTGCCTTCAGACATGATTATCACATACCAATTATCTGGTTCGCTCAGAAATAACATCATGTGGGAGAAACCATTGAGCAAGGGAGAAGATTTAGAAAGCTCTGTAGCTCTTTAGCTGGGGTCATTTCAGTATGACTACGCTTGGCTTAAAATACTGCCGATCATTCTAGAGCTCTCCAGAGTTATGAATAATGCATTTTAAAGTATACGTGTGTTCCTAAAATTAATTTTCATGACAAATGACCTGGAGAGTTATCCACTGTTTTGGATCATGTGAGCCATATCCATCTCCACTTCCATAATGTGGACAGGTTGGTAATACTATGTACTCATGATGGTGGCCATTTTAAAAAAATGACTTTTACAACTGCCTGTTATTTTATGGCAGACCTGGGAGTGGAAGGCTAATGGAAACATGCCTGGGCAGACGGGAAAGAAAATGTCTCATCAAAAGAAAGCTGTCCTGGTTTGTGGATGACGGTTAAGATTTATCTCTAAGTCATAGGAGAAGGAACCCAAGGCAAGCCCAGGCAAAAAAAAAAAAAAAAAAAAAAAAGAAAGAAAGAACTCTGTGGCATTCCAAGAATACGTGGCTGTCAGCATGTTACAGATGTCCATACAAGTGAGGTTGAGTCATACCCCTTCCAGCTCTTCAGGTCCCTCCAGCCGCCCCAGTTGCCACGGGATCTCGAGGACACAACTTGATAACAGCTTGTTGTTGAGGAAAAACGATGGCCTCGCAGCCGGCCGATCTGGGCTTGTCCTCGAATTCTGACTACTGAATGACCTTGGGCGACTTAACTTCTGTATCCACTCCACCTGGAAAAGAGAAGGAAGAATCATGGTCCGTACATCATAGGATGGTTGTGAAGATTACTTAAGTTAATACGTAGAGCGCTTTGAAGGCTTCCTGGCCTAAAGAACACGCTCAATAAATGTTTGCTGTTATTGTCCATAGCAGGACTGTAAATTGAGGACCACATTATCTGCTATTTTTCAACTCGAGTATAAATGACATCCTTCATTAAAAGGAGCATTTAAAGATAGAATAGTAGATACACACTTATTGGACCCTTTGTCACAATGGCATTTATGTCTACACTACTATCCTGGATTGAAGGATTCTCTTAAATCCTCAGCTGCTAAACTTCTAATTTCCCTCTCCTTTTTGAACGAAACATTTAGCTCTTGGTGTTGCGGACACCTGTGCTTCCTGATACTTGCCTCTTGCCACGTGTGCACTTCTCCTCCAAGTCTCTAACCCCTTCCCACCGCCTGCCTGGACCCGAGGGCCCACCTAGAGGTTTTCAGAACGGAGTGGAGGTTGGGTGAGGCTCTGCTGTTTCCCAGCACCTTTTCCTTGTTCTGTCTCCTCTCAGCTGGTTGTGACAGAATGTATGGGAGTCTGTGGTTGAATGGTGACTCTGGACTGTAAGTTCATTGCGTGTGGGCTCAGAGTTACAATCACAGGCCTTTTCTTTCTATTCTTTTCCCCACAGAAGCTAATAGGTTTTATTTTATTACTCATTAACACATTATTCATCACATCCAACATATAGAAAAGTGCAGAAAATAACGTTCAGCTCTGTACCCAGATCCCACGAACGTTTGGCCACACTGATCTCTGTTCTTTCTTTTAAATGTTACTTGACAGATACAGTTGCCTCCTGTCCTTGTTCTCTGTCTATTCCTGTCATTCCCTCTGCAGAAGCAAGCACTAAATGGGAGCCGATGTCTATCCTTTCTATTCATGCATTTAATTTTTAATGTCGTATCTACTTAAACAATATACAGAACAATACAAAGAATTGGGTATTTTCAAATTTTTATTATAAATGTATACATAAAGCCAAAACCGGTTTGGCTCAGTGGATAGAGCGTCAGCCTGTGGACTGAGGGGTCCCAGGTTCGATTCCGATCAAGGACATGTACCTTGGTTGCGGGCACATCCCCAGTGGGGGGTGTGCAGGAGGCAGCTGATGGATGTTTCTCATCAATGTTTCTAGCTCTCTAGCTCTCTCCCTTCCTCTCTGTAAAAAAAAAAATCAATAAAATATATATTTAAAAAAAATAAAAAATAAATTTATACATAAATCTGTACTATGCATCAGCTTGTAGAGTTACCCTTACAACATTTAACTTCATATGTTGGAGTCTGCTAAACTTGCTCGTGTTACTTAAGTCACTGTGTACCAGACAGGGAACACCTCCCACGTGGTCACGGCACAGCCGTTGGTACAAGGAGATGAGCACAAAGCGTAGCCACGTCTGCAGAGGAAGCAGTGAAGCAAATTGGTGTACCTCTTTAGATAAGTCCCAGGATATCGGAATTAAGGAGAGGCATTCCTCAATCTGCCAGCTGGTGCGTTCTCCATAAATGGGAATGGATAAACTGTCAGCCATGAGCCTAATTTTTACTTAACGTGGAAAAACAAATCCCCTCCTCCACAGATGGGGCACCCGAAACCAGCATTTCATGATTGAACGTGAAAGGATCTCCCTAAATGTAAATGTCTGTATACCATTGAGGTGCATGGGGTCTTCCTCAGTTTGTTTTTGGGAGAGGTCCCTTTAAAGGTATCTTTTTTGGGGGACTTTTTTCCTACAGCTGCAGAATGTCTCCAACACCCCCATTTCCATCAGCTTCACTTCCATCCTGCAGTCCAGGGCTTCCCAATGCCTACACGTCCTGGTAAATGGGTTGGACACATTCAAAGGACTGACCTGCTTCTGGAATGGTGGCCTCCAGATCTCCCCGATACCCCAGCATGTGACTTCTTGTGAGGCTGTGTCAGGAAGCTCCACGTGTGTGCCACTTCTAGCTTGCAGCCTTGAGGGAATACCACTTCAGCTATGAACATGCGATGAGGGTATTCCGGATGCAATGGGCCTCAGGAATGGCGTGTGCCTTGAGACAAGAAAGGTGTATATTGAGCATTAGAAAGCACAGAAATACCTGTGACATTGTTTATTGGCTGCAACCTAGTAATACATTTTGTTTCCAAGTAATACATTTTGAAAGCACTGTGTTAGAACTTTTATTGAAGATATTCTACGTGCAACAAAATGCACAGACTTTAAATTTGATGACATTTGATTGTACCCACCACCTCAGTAAAGACATGAAGTACTTTCTGGACGCCAAAATGTCTTCCTTCTCATGCCCTTTTCCAGTGAGTACTTCTTCCCCCGGGAACCACTGACCTGTTTTTTTTTTTTATCCCCACAGTTCATACATCCAAAGGAGTCCTGTCCCAACTCCTCCCTTCCCTTCCAGTTTATTAAGTAGCAACACTCTTCATATTAATTTCAATTAAAATGTGGATTGAGCCGAAACCGGTTTGGCTCAGTGGTAGAGCGTCAGTCTGCGGACTGAAAGGTCCCAGGTTCGATTCCGGTCAAGGGCATGTACATTGGTTGCGGGCACATCCCCGGTAGGGGGTGTGCAAGAGGCAGCTGGTTGATGTTTCTCTCTCATTGACATTTCTAGCTCTCTATCTCTCTCCCTTCCTCTCTGTAAAATATCAATGAAATATATTTAAAAAAAATAAATAAAATGTGGATTGAAGGCCTTGGCTGCGGGGAAAAAAAAAAAGTGGATTGAAAATTCTACACCAGGCACTGTGCTAGGCATTTGGGAGTAAAATTAAATATTACAAAATTGTGCTGCCAGAAAGATACAAAGAAGGCTAGTTAGCCTCTGAAAACACTTTACAAGGCTCTTTTACATACATTTTTTTTATTGAGTTAAAGTTGGTATATAACATTTCATAAGTTCCAGGTTACAACATTGTAATTTGACATCTGTATATACTGCAAAGTGGTCACCACCAAGAGTGTCCTTCACCAGACAGTTAACTACCAATCTTCCCTATGAGTTTTGTTCTTTTATTTGTAGTTTTTTTGTGTGTGTTTTTAGATTTTACATTTGAGTGAAATCATATGGTATTTACCTTGCCTGACTTACTACACTTAGATCTATCCATGTTGTCAAAATCGGCAAGGTTTCATCCTCTTCTGTGGCTGGGTAGCATTCCATAGTGTGTGTACACCACATAGTTACCCACTCATCTGCTGATGGACATCCTCTCCTCCAAACTTGAAGGCAGCTGTCTCAGTGTGCAGGTAGCCCCTGTGCACTGTTACTTGTGAAGGGCAAGCTTCTGACAGGCAAACTCTGAGGAATGTGTATGGGCCAGAAATGGAAGACAAAGGAAATCGGCCATGAGGAATTCATCAGTGACGTAACTTTCTACTCTTAGAATGACTTTTTATTTCAATTTCATAGATATTCTCTTTAAGATTCTGGTCACTTGGTCTTAACTTTTTCACATCCTTTCCGTTGCGCTGGAATGTATTGAGAGATCATTCACAGTTAATAATCTGAAGCTTTTTTTTTCTATTTGTAGTCTAGAATATGGACTGTGATCCTGGAGAAAGGCAGAAACTATTTCTGTCTTCACTAGAAAGAGTTTCAGAGAGGAAATATTACTCAAATGGAACAGAGTTAATAAGTAAAGCTGAAATTGGCATTTCTCCCAGGTATTACTAAAGAGTCATTTAAAAAAAATTTCTTTTCCCAGTTTTATTTTAGTGACTGTACACATGCCTTGCTTCCTGGGTCCGCGGGAAGCATGAGTCTGTGGGGACTCAGGACAAGAAGAAAACAAGACATCTTCACAAGGAAAACCAGACACTAAAAAAAGAACCCCACGGCCTGAAGAGAGAGCACACAGCCATGGCGGCCAGAGCACTCGGGGACCCGCCGCAGGGTAAGGCGGTGTGAGCACGGGGGTTAGTGCTGCAGGAAACCAGGGCGGGGCCGGGGGAAAACCTCTGGTGACTGAAACCTGCCTGAGGTTCGGGAGTAAAAGGAAGTTATAAGTAAGATGAATGTTTTAGAGACTCCAATCGTTGGAACCTATAGTATTGGAAAAATGCAATGGCTCTTCAAAAAAAAAAAAGTTGTAGAGCTGAAATCGGTTTGGCTCAGTGGCTAGAGCATCGGCCTGTGGACTGAAGGGACCCAGGTTCGATTCCGGTCAAGGGCATGTACCTTGGTTTCGGGCACATTCCCATTAGGGGGTGTGCAAGAGGCAGCTGGTCGATGTTTCTCTCTCATTGATGTTTCTAATTCTCTATCCCTCTCTCTTCCTCTCTGTAAAAAAAAAATCAATAAAATATATTTTTAAAAAAAGACTTGGAAAACAAAAGGTTGTAGACAAATCGTTATTTAAAAAATCAAGATGTTTTTAAAAAGTAAGAAAATGGTGATGTGCTTTATATTTAGAGGGGATCTTTTTATTATAGGGAAAGATGAAATTTAAATTCATCCTACTTATGTATATATAGAAGATATACAAAATAGGCAAATTATGAAGAGAAGATGGGCATATTTATTTAAATCTTTTACAAAAGATGTTTTTTAAAAACATAAAACAGTATAATGAACCCCATGTACTTAACAGCTAACTTCAACTATTACCTACATAACGCTGAACTTGTGTCCTGCCTTGGAATATTTAAATGTGAAACTAAAATATTACATCGTTTTATTTGTAAAAAATTTTTTCTTAAAAATAGATTTTTAGCTGGCTGGTTTGGCTCAGTGGGTAGAGCGTTGACCTGCAGACTAAAGTGTCCCAGGTTCAGTTCCAGTCAAAGGCACATGCCCGGGCTGCAGGCTTGATCCCCAATGGAGGGGCATGCAGGAGACAGCCAATCAATGGTTCTCACCATTGATGTTTCTCTCTCTCCCTCTCCTTCCTCTCTGAAACCAATAAAAAAATATATTTAAAAAATAAAATAAAGTAAAAATAGATTTTTAAAAACAAAACATAACCAAATTGACATTATCACACCTAAAAAACAAATTGTTGTTCCTTAATATCATCACGTATCCAGTGAGTATTCACATTTACCCAGTTCTCTCAGTAAGAGTTGAGTTTGTTTTTCTCTCTTTACAGTGGGGTCACACACTACATTTGAATGGTATACCTTTTGGGTTTCTTAATTTTTTAAAGTTTTATTATAGAAAATTTCAAACATATAAAAGTAGAGGGACCCCTTGTAGCCATCACACAGCTTCATCTGTGCTCCCCCACTTCTCCTTTCCCCGGGCCATTTAACTGAAGCAAATTCTAGACATATAATTCTAGTTATAAATCATTGAATACTTATCTCTAAGACAAGGACTCTTTTTTCAAAACATTATTGCAATACCTTTACTCATGTAAAAGATGAATAAAAATTTCTTAGTATCATCAAATGTCTGGCATTCAGACTTTCTAATTATAAATATTTCTCCAACAACTGATTTCTTTGACACTGGATTAAAACAGTGTCGTTCACACACTGCATTTGGTTCATCTGTCTCTGAAGTCTCTCTCAATCAATAGGTCACCCCTCCTTTTCTCTTTTTGCCATTTATTTTCATTTCTTTTTAAAAATATATTTCTTTATTGATTTCAGAGAGGAAGGGAGAAGGAGAGAGATGGAAACATCAATGATGAGATAGAATCACTGATCGGCTGCCTCCTGCTTTGCCCCCACTGGGTACTGAGCCCCCAACCCAGGCATGTGCCCTTGGCCAGAATCAAACCCGGGACCCATCAGTCCACAGGCCGACACTCCATCCACCGAGCCAAGCTGGCTAGGGCTATTTTTATTTCTTGCTGCTACTAAAGAAGCAGGGTCTTTTGCCCCTTAGAATGTCCCCCATTCTGGGTTTTACTGATTATATTTCTGAGGCATAATTTAAAAAAAAATTATGTTATTGATTTCAGAGAAGAAGGAAGAGGGAAAGAGAGATAAAAACATCATTGATGAGAGAGAATCACTGATCCACTGCCTCCCTCACGCCCTGCACTGGGGATTGAGCCCGCAACCTGGGCATATGCCCTTGACCGGAATCGAACCTGGGACCGACACTCTATCCACTGAGCTAAATGGGATAGGGCATCTGAGGCATAATTTAATACATCCCTCTGTCCCTGTATTTCTTGGGACCTGGTGGTTAGCTTTAGAAACATGATCAGGTTCAGAGTCAGCTGTTTTGCAGGAAGACTTCCTGGGTGGCACAGTGCACTTCCTATTGCATGGACTCGGGCGGTTAGTGATGTCTGCTTCCCCTCTGTGTGCCACGTTAAGGGTGATCAGCTGGTCCAGCAGTTCTCAGCCTCGTCATCCATTATAAAGTTCCTCATCAGCTTTTTGCATAATGGTTTCAGTTACTGCAGTTGATTGCCTAGATCAATTATTTCATTAGGGAAGAGGATGCATTTAATAATACAACCAAAAGTTGGTTCTGTCCTTAAGAATAGTTTTACATTAGTATTAGTTGTTAAATTTGTTAACACAATAGTTCATTTGTTTTTGTCTTACTCTCCATTAGCGTATGTCAAGGGAAATAATGTTTATATGCCTTGTAAATAATAAAATCTGTATAAATATTACTTATTTATTAATCAGGGACCTTGTTAGAATACAAAAAAGGAAAAAAATCAATAAAAATGATAAATTTTTTTTTATCTCCGCAGACTCTCAAAAGGATTTGGAAAATGACCCATCAATAAATTCCCAGGGAGAGGAGACCACAGTCGCTGCAAGTGCCACCAAAGAAGCTCAGGTCCTGGGCCCTGCCTCCGGTCTCAACAAGGACCACCAAGAAGTAGAAACAGTAGGTTCAGGAAGTGCCGAAACAAGCGACCAATCAGAAAGTCCAGACGAAGCAAGTTACGGGACCTATCTACAGGACAAAACAGAACTCGAGACCAACCAAAGTTTTCAGGGTGGCGAACTAGGGCGTCAACTCCCCTCAGAGAGTCTGAGTAAAGAATCCTTGCAACCCGAAAGTCTGGGCGAGGAATCCTTGACTCCTGAACGTCTGAGTAAAGAATCCTTGAATCCCGAAAGCCTGGGCGAGGAATCCTCGCATCTAGAACCCAGCTGTTGTCCAAGTGAAGAGGGAGGAAGAGCAGATGCACAATTGGGGAGCAGCTCCGTAGACCTCCCTGAGCAATCAAGCGACAGGCCTGATGCTTCGCGGGAGCCACTTGCCGTAGACCCCCAGGGTGTCCGGGGTCCCGGTCATCCCGGTGCCGGGCCGGAGAGCCAGGGGACACGGAGGAGGCGGCTGGCGGAACCAGGTGAGAGAGCCCACTGGCTCCTTCCTGTCCTGTTCTGTATTGCTTGTCACTGAGAACACAGCAGCTCAGCGTCCTTTCCAGAGGACCGCTCTTTCCTTGGACCTTGTCCAAGGTCACACACAGAGCAAAGACCGAGTTGAGATTAGAATGAGGTTTCTTATCTCCTAGACTAGCTCATTCCATTACTGGTACATTAAGAAAACTGCATTTTTAAACAAGGTCTTCACTTATTTACTGTTTGTATTAAAACAGTATGATAAAAAAAATGGGGCGTGACCTTTTAGAATTCACCTCTGGTGAATTCTTTATTTCTCAAGAGCATGCTTTCACTTACAGTTTAAAAAAATATATATTTTATTGATTTTCCACAGAGAGGGAGAGGGATAGAGAGCTAGAAATGTCGATGAGAGAGAAACATCGACCAACTGCCTCCTGCACACCCCCTACGGGGGATGTGCCCACAACCAATGTACATGCCCTTGGCCGGAATCGAACCTGGGACCTTTCAGTCCGCAGACCGACGCTCTACCACTGAGCCAAACCGATTTCGGCATCACTTATAGTTTTTAAAATATTTTATTTTGGGGAAAACTAAATGCTACAAAAATCAAGAGATGGGAAATTAAAAAGCCAATGTCAGTGATACAAGTACCATTTCAGTTTTACAGGACTTTGAGCAAATACGTTAATTTCTCTTTATCTGATTCCCCTCTCCCCCATTTGTATATTAAGAACAAGTATCCTGCCGAGGTCGGTTTGGCTCAGTGGTAGAGCGTCGGTCTGCGGACTGAAAGGTCCCGGGTTTGATTCCGGCCAAGGGCCTAACAAGTATCCTATCTTCTCTTAAGAAGCTGTGTTTACAAGGTGCTAAGCCCTTCCTGGAACTCGAGGGCTGTGGGTTCTGGTTGTGGCCCTCCCGTGGGTGACCTTGGGCAAGTCTTAACTTCCTGCTACTTCGGTTTCCTGTCTGTAGGATGAGGAAGTGGACAAGAAGATCCCCAGCTGGCCTCTTCCAGCTCTCGCCTTCTGTGTTTGTGCCTGTGGATTTGTATCTTATAAGCACTCTGAGGAGCGCAGTCTGAATGGCTGTTTGTCAGTGGGAAGGAATATAAAATACAAGAGACTTGACTAAAGGCTAGAAATTCATGTTTCCCTCTCAACCAATGACTGATCTCAAACACTGCATGTTTCATTCATTCGTTAATCATTAGAAGAGTCTGTAACTTCAGTGAGGGCAAGGCCTGCGTCTCTCTCGTTAATTGTGTTTCCGTGGCACCCGGCACAGAGAAGCAGCTTAGGAATATTTGTCAACTGAAGAAATGAACGAGAATTGTATGGACCATTATCTGCCAGCAGGGTTTCACCAGTATGCAGAAATATTCTTTTAAAGTGTAGTTTATTGTGAGAAGCAACTTGATATAATGGAATGAGCTAATAATCTAGGAGATGAGAAACCGTGTTCTAAGCTCAGTCACGTCTCATTATGGGACTTTGGGCAAAGCCCTTAACATCCATGGAACTTTTGCCATAATAGGTAAGGGTCGGGTCTGGAGTAGGTGATCGTTAAAGATCCTTTGGTCCTTAAATTCTGTGATGATATTTTAAACATCTATTTTATTTTTTTATTATTTTTTTTTGGTGTGATATGACTACATGAACTGTCTTGCAGGTGAAGGTGATTCTATTATTTTATGTTAATACAGTGTGACACTTGAGTTGTCTTTCCAGTAAGGGTTGTGGGCAATACTCAACTTTCACTGTGGGATGAAGTCCAGCACACATCCAGACCCTAGCGTGACTTAGCTTAGAGAGCTGCAAAACACCGCCCGCTGTTACCCACACATTTTAAGGTTGGCGCCTCACCCCACAACTACATTTTTACATAGTCGATACGTATTCTTAACCTTGTATTCCCTGCTTTTTAAACATACCTCCTTCACTGAGAGTGTCAGGCTTGCTTTTGTAAGCTGTTTTGCAACTGCAGTAACCTCTCCCGACTCTAACCCAGTGCCTCTGTGATCTGTGTACTTGGGGGCCCCGAGGGGCCACGTGAGACCTGAACGCTGGAATTCCAGCATCACTGCCCGGAGACGCTGAGCCTTGTGTGCAGCTGACGTTCCTTAAATCACTTCTTAATTTTGTATGTTTTTGGTTGAATCACAAAGATAGGTTTGCCTGCAGTATTAGGATACTTGCTTTGTCGTTGATGTAAGGGCCAGTGAGGAATTGTGAATGGAGCAACAGTGTCCTTCACTGAATTTCATGACACTACATTTTATTCTGCTTAAGTAGGATAAAGATAATAGTGGACCTTAAGGAAAAGACAGGGGGAAAAGCCTTATATAATGGAACATTTTACAAAGTATAGAAATCCGCTCAGTCAAATAGTTAATTGGTTTGGTTAGAGGTGTAAAGCTATACACACTCTCATTACTGCGCTGCCTAGAAACAATGTCCTTTCCCCCCCCAGAAGCTGAACGTCATCAACAGGAAATACAAACATTAGAAGAAAAGGAAGAGGATGCACAGGACGCCATAAGAAAGAGCAACAAAAAGAATTTTTGGAGCTATGGTGAGAACAAAGCTGGCACAGTGTTGATTCACATTCAGAAATCCTCAGAGAGAATACCTAGAAAATATGCCGATTTAAACAGTTTGGTCATGTGTTTAAAAATGTTGGATAGCAGGTAACGGGAAAATAGAGCGGTCGAGTTTTAGGGTTTCTCCTCCAGGGGTGCTTGCCGGCTGCTAGCTTGCCACCCTTGCCAAGATGGGAATTCCCAACAGGAGGAAAGACATTTCATAAGCAAGACACTTCAACTGCCTTTTCAGTTGGAGACTATGAACCTCGCAAGTGGCATGTTCACATGTTGACCCTTACAAATAAAAGGCAGGTTACAGGTGACAGGTATTTTGAGAAGGTAAACTATCCTGATGGTTCATTTCTACGTCGCATCTTTATATCATATTGTGGCAACATATTATAGCAACAAAATACAGACACTTCTCTTTTACCTTCTAACGAAGATTTTGCATCTTCCAATAATTAAGTCTTAAGAAATCGGGGGGGGGGGGAGAGAAAGTGTATCTGGGAGAGCTTAAGAGGAGAAAGTGTAAAGGATTTTGGCAAAAGAAACTCACCACAACCCGTAAAAAAACCGAACAGTTATCTCTACCTCCTTTGGGTTCACCAGGGGTTCTCACCTGGCTGCCTGTCTGTCTCCTCCTCTGCCAGGCCCCGTTATCCTTGGCGTCCTGGCGACGACGCTGGTCCTGCTGAGCTCGGCCCAGAGCTACTACTCCTCCCCGGCTCAGCAGGGGCCCCGGAACCCGGCGCTGGACGCCTTCCTGGCGCAGTTCAGCCAGCTGCCGGCCTCCTTCCCGGGCCAGAGCGCCTTCCTGTGGCAGCGGGGCCGCAAGTTCCTGCAGAAGCACCTCAACGCCTCCCGGCCCGGCGAGCCGGCCACCGTCATCCTCACGGCGGCGCGGGAGGCCCGGGAGACGCTGCGCTGCCTGGGCCGCCGCGTGGCGGACGCCTACACCGCGGCCCAGCGCGTGCCCGCCATCCGCATCGACGGCGCCGGCCGGGCCCGCGAGGACAGCGACGCCGTCAAGCTGCTGCTGGACCTGGAGCTGAGCGCGGGGTTCGAGGAGGGCCGCAAGGCGGCCGTGGTGCACCGCTTCGAGTCCCTGCCCGCGGGCTCCACGCTCATCTTCTACAAGTACTGCGACCACGAGAACGCCGCCTTCAAGGACGTGGCGCTGGTGCTGACGGTGCTGCTGGAGGAGGACCGCCTGGCGGCCGGCCTGGGCCCGCGGGAGACGGAGGAGAAGGTGCGGGACCTGCTCTGGGCGCGCTTCACCGCCGCCGACGCGCCCGCCTCCTTCAACCGCATGGACTCGGACAAGCTGAGCGGCCTCTGGAGCCGCATCTCGCACCTGGTGCTGCCCGTGCAGCCCGTGCGCGCCATCGAGGAGCGGGGCTGCCCGCTCTGAGCCCCCCGCACCCCTCCTGCCCCGGGCAGCGGGCCACCCCCTACCTCGGGCAACGGGCAGGGGGCCACCCCCCGGGCAACGGGGCCAGGGGAGGCAGGGGTCCAATTAAAGGCGGTTTACAGGCCCTCCTTGTCTGTGGAAGGGATGCGAGGGAGATGGCCTGAAAAGTACAAGTGAGCTTATTTTAGAAAAGGGGAAAAAAAAAATCCTTTATTTTTTACCTTTGGTAAAGATTTTTTCTAATCCAAGCTTGACAAAGCTAGAAGCTGACCTTTTTCCCCCCTTTGCTTTTCAAGCAAATCAGGTTTGGAATAGATAGCAGGTATGGTATCCTATAATGGGATTTTTTTTTTAATCTAAAAATATAGCAGAAGAATGATAGCACAGGAAAATAATTTTCTCAGAGTAACTAGAGAGTGATTTTTGGTGTTTTTTTGTTGTTGAGATTTTAAAAACCCTTTAGGATAGTGTTTGGACTAAAGCAATTAGAGTTATGAAGCCAGGATAATTGAAACACATTTATATCATGTTAAAAGATTTTCAGAGCTTACTTTAATAGCTTTATGGCGGGATTACATTTTATAGTAATTTGCACTGCTGAATAGTATGAAAAAAGATTTGTATTTAAGTATCTAACTACTCTATATGTAAGGCACTGTGGTTCTGTTTTCTTTTCGTGAGCTGAAGTAAAAGCAGTTATACTCGAGAAATGTCCTTAAAAATTGAAAACAATGGGGAGTTGTTTATAATCATTGGGAATGAAGGAATTCTAATTGGCTGTATCTTTACTTCAGCTTTTTAAAAATTAAAGCAATGATTTTATGCTGTGTCTACTGTCCCCTCCCCCCAACCCCAGTATTACAGCGGTTCTGTTTTGACTTTTTCATTGGGATTCTTCATAAGATTTAATTGAAACAGAGAGTTCCACTGATAATGGAGTTTGAAAACCACAATTAAGTAAAGAAACATCTTAGAAGATAGTAAATGCATAGAAAAAAATGAATGTATTAAAATTCCTGAGTACGAAGAGGACAAAATATAGGTTTCTTGTATAGACATGCTTTTTATGAAAGTTAAAGACATCGATGAACTGTTTAAAGTAACATTTACTAGCATATTTCTGATGCTTTTGTTAATTTCTGTTAATCATCATTTCTGTCTCCCCTGAATGGAATTTTACAATTGTCTACAGTATGTGTGTCCTTTAAGACAAGATTTTAAATGAATAGATTTTATATAGGTACATTAGCATAACTTGACCATACTGCTTACTTGTTGAGCAGTGATTGAACATTCTATAATGCACCTCATTTCTTTATCTGCTAGTTAGAAGTGCCATTAAGTTAACAGAGAAATGCAAGAGGTGTGTATGTAGAGAGAGGAAGAAAACATGATGATAGTTCCTAAGAGGCTCTAATGGTCAATATTAATTCTCGGGCCATGTTCTGTGACTGTAGAAAGATTGAGACAGTGTTGATGGAGACGGGAGTTTTCTGTTTTGCATTTCAGCCCTGAAAGCAGAACTCTAGTAAATGACTTTGACCTAAGGAATGGTGTCCCGTGACACAGCGGTCCTATCCCAGGTTCCTGGGGCATTTCAACTACTGGAATGTTCCAACCAGGCTTTGGCCTCTCTGTTGCTATGAGAGCAGAGAAGTCATGGGATTAAAGCATGGAAGGAATTTGGAAACTGTAGGAAGATATATGTATGTTTCTTAATACCTAAAAGTCAACCATAAAGACATGGGGGAAGAGTCTATTTGGAAATATCTGTCTCAGGAAACACAGATAAGTCTATTCTAACCAAGGCCTGCCTGTGCTCAGTTGAGGTAGACGCACACCTAGAGGAACTATTTTCATTTGGGACTTTTATGAGGGAATCTCCCAATGGAGTTGAGGCACGCCCTGCCTGAATAAAATGTTAAAGCAAAGTGAATATAGAATCAATCCAATGTACACTCAGAGGAAAGTGAAGAGAGGTCTTTGTGCCATATTCACATTTTTTTTCCCTATATTTCTGGAGCTCAGATGCTAGCATTCCAACTCATAACCAATGGTGCCTTGTAGAGCTGTGACGCTGGCCCGCTGACCGGGGCTCCCTCGGGTCTATCCAGAACCAGTGTGAAGTGTGCATGTCTGCTACGTCAGTGACGCACACCACAGTTGCAACAAGATTCTTTTTTTCTGCACTCAGTTGAATATGGTTTTTCATCATTTCCTTTGGATATAATTTAGAAAAGGAAATTTCAAAGTCACAACTTCTTTTTGCTGTTTAGCCTTTGTTAAAAACACACACACACACACACACACACACAAAACACTCTTCCTTCCATACATAAGTGCAATCAACTGAAACTGTTGTCAGTTTTCTGTCTATTACTTCAGAAATCATGTTAAAAAGAAGCAGTATATTAACTCTGGGTCTTTGAAAAAAAAGATTATTTTTAAAGCATAAAACTTTATATTTTTAAATGACCAAATAAAATTTATTATCTAATGGACACTTAGGTTAATTTCTACTTGATTGTTTCTATTTTTTTACATTTTTCAAGCTTCCAAATTTCCTTCTGCGTGTCTAGTAGTTGATCTTTCCTTCCTATAATCGATATTTTGCTTATTTGACCTAGAACAGTGACTTGTGCGGCGCACATGACACCGTACATAATACCCAAAATCACCATTTGATTATCATCACAGAACAAATCTCATTACATTACATTTGAACAGAAATCACTTTTTGATCGACACCAGGATTCTAGAAGCTACTGGAGGACTTGAGCTTCCCCTGTGGGATAGTTTGTGAGGGCCGGCAGAGAAGTTTCGGGTGCTGGTGGGGGGATCCCTAAAGGTAGTAATGACATTGTTTCTGTTTTGTAAACCAATAAAATAATTTAACTGTGTTTCATTTGAAAGCCTCTAAGTTTATGGTGGTAAGGCTCAGACGCCCGTGGGCCCCCCCGCCCCCCCAGCTGAGGGCCCCCCTGAACAGGGCTAGCTGCTGAGGTGGCTTTGACCCTTTCAGTTTTTAACTGTTTGATTTATATTTTTATCTGTTAAAGACAGGCAGTATGATGAGCATGGACATTAAGAAATAACCAACAAATACAGCATGTGAAAGTGATAATCCAGCAACATGAATTTCACCAGGACCGAATTGGCATGTCTCTGACCAAAATTTTTATGCAGCATATTGAGCACCTCAAGAACTAATGTTAACATGGAAATGTAATTATTATTCCTGATTAGGGTTATCATTTGATGGGAATAAAGCTTATATCCATGCAGCTTATTTCAAATAGCAATATGAAAACTATCACTTGAAAATAAAACAATTACAAAAATAAACCAGTACATCTTTGTAAAATGCTCAATACATCATTTTATAAAAGCAGTTTTTAATCTGTTTTTCAACTTGAATATGTAGTTAAACATCAGTATTCATTTTTATATTTGGTTTACCAATCTGAGTATTCATTTAGAAACTTGTTAAAAAGTCAAAATGGTTTTGTTTTCCCCCCAAAAAATTTAAGTATCTTGAACACTGTGCATCACTGTTGATATGTGTCTTCTTTATATATGTATTTTGAATATTACTGATTACAAATACCTTAATCATAATCCATGGAAATACAAAAAGATTATTTTAAATTTTTTCTAAAGGTGTCCATGAAATTTTCAAATGCTGAGCCTAAGAGTCACATACTTGTCGATAATACATTTACAAAAGAGGTGTGATCAATTCTAGACAGAGCTAAATTAAGATATCCGTGTGAAACGGTGTCTCCAGAGAACGTTATTCCCAGTTGTTAACAGTGTAAGTATCAGGTTATGGTCTAAATTTGCCTCAGTGACACTGACACTGGGCTCTTGAAACTTGTATCTTTTAAAAATTTTTTAAAAAAATATATTTTTTTATTGATATTTTACAGAGAGGAAGGGAGAGAGATAGAGAGCTAGAAACGTCGATGAGAGACAAACATCGATCAGCTGCCTCTTGCACACCCCCTACCGGGGATGTGCCCGCAGCCAAGGTACATGCCCTTGACCGGAATCGAACCTGGGACCTTTCAGTCCCCAGACTGACGCTCTACCACTGAGCCAAACCGGTTTTGGCGTTGAAACTCGTTTCTAATAAACTGCCCTGACACAACGAGGGCACGGCTTCTCTACCCGTTCTTAAAAACACACAAGTAAACTAAGGAAGAGCCTGAGCACACGACCAGCATCCTCTGATCTGCAAACGACCTGTAAAGGTACGTGAGTTGGTCTTCAGGGACTTCCCTTCCAGCGTTACCTGCAGAATCTATTTCCGCTTGCTCTGGCTTTCAAAAACCCAGAAGTCGGCTCCTGTCCTGGGAAACGACCCCCCACTTTCCTCACTGGGGCTCATACACTGCATTTGCCGATCATTCAGAGCACTTACCTGAACAAAAAAGAATGATTGGGACTTGGGAAGCAGCAGGCCGAGTGACGCCGGGCAGGGCAGCGTTGGCAAGACGGTGGGCACAGAGATCTCCACCTCTCTTTCCCCGAGCCCACGCGGGCCGCAGCCTCATCAGCCTGAAGCTGAGGCAGCTGCTCCTCGCTGGTCACATGACGCGAGACGTAAACCTGTTCGCCATCCCAGTCATTAAATTAAGAAGAGCACGTTGACGTTCAAACACAACTGCATTTTGCTTTTTTTTTTTCTATTTAACAAAAAAGAACGGGCTTTGTCGGTGTTGGTGCCATGGGTCCTGGTGCTCCCTTCATTCCTCGCTGTGGCTGCTTCTGCATTTGTTTCTTACGGATGTGGAAGAATGTGCCTTATTCAAATCAGTTTTACCAAAAATAAAGTTCCTTCCTTTTTCTCAGTTGACTGATTCTTGATTATATCTCCCCAGATAGCAAGTTTATAGAGATGGTCACCGATGGAAGGAAAGCAGATCGCCCTCATTTCTGGCAAATTCAAACACCGAGGAGCCCCGGGTGGGGTGGTGACCCCGCGGCCGAGTGCGGGATGCAGGGCACCTGCTGCTCGCGTCCGGCTTCTCCGGCGCTGGGCCTCCTGGACGAGGCTGTTTGGTCTTGGAGTCGTTAGCTGGAGCTTGGGAATGGCTCCTGACCTGGGCTGTGCGGACAGGAAATATGTTCAGTCGTGTGTGTGTGTGTGTGGGGGGGGGGGATCCAGGCAGCGCTCACAGTTTCTGCCTGGGGCGGCTGCCGAAGGAGAACGGGAGCAGAAGCACTGCGATCCCCATCTCCGCCCCTTCCCCCCTTCCCCTGGCTCTCCACCCCTCACTATTCTACCCTCAACCAAAACCCACCGCCTACCGACACAGTCACAGGACAGCTTTCTGCCAAGTCTGACTTTGACTTTGGAAACCGGGTTTATTGCTCGCAGTTTAGAAGAACAGGCCTTTACGGGGGGAGGAAAAATTCAGGGGACGCTGTCAGGAGGGTCGGGCCTCTGCTTTGACTTTAGGATGGTTAGTGAGACCCAGAACACACATCCTCTCAGGAGAGGATCCTTTGTTAGGAATAAGGATGCAATTCCCACCGGGTGGGTCACCTCTGGCCCAAGGGAAAACCCAGCCCCGGCGGGTCCCCCGGTGTCAGGACGGGGCGGGTGCAGCAGGACCACACGTACCTGCGGGCCAGCCCGGGAGCTCCGGGTTCCTCCAGGTGAGCCCCGTCCTCTTCTGGGGAGACCTGGAGGGAAGACGATCTCGGGTGCCCAGGGTGAGCCAGCCACCGAGCCTCTGGGCACCAGCTCCTGAGGAGATCCAAAGTGTCCTGCCCACTGGGAAGGGGGCTGCGTCGCCCCCCTCACCCCAACGCCTAGCTGTGTCTCGGGCTCCTTGCTGCTGCTGGTGGTGTGTGTATGTGTGTGTGTGTGTAGAACAGGGTGGGGTGTGTGGCTGATGACAGGAAACACAGGGAGGGTGGGAGCCGAATGCTGCCCTCGGGGACTGGGCAAGTCCTCCCCCAGGGGCCAGCCACCCCTTCCCGGGACGAGGACCCCTGAGGGAGTGGCTCACCTGCGATGCCGGGGTCTTCGGGAGGAGGGCGCTGGGCTGCGCACCCCGGCTGCCCGTCGCCTGCAGTCAGGGCTCTGGGTGCCCGAGGAGGGGGGCATCTCGCTCTCTCACACACACACACACAGTCCGGGACATACATGCAGACCCACATTCCCCCCACCCCGTACCCCCACCCCTAACCTCTCCCTCAATCCCCACCTCGCACACAAAGCTGTTTCCTGGTTCTCTGGCCCTCACCCCCCCTGCTCCTCCCTCCGCCGGGGGTCAGAGCTGAGGGTGGGGTCCTCAGAGTCTCTCCTCACCCCGAGGAGCCCCGTCCAGCAGCCAGCTACACTGCATCCCCTTCCCCAGAGCACCACGGCTCCCGGTCAGGAGCTGGGCAGGGCAGTGGGGTGGGGATGGCAGGACACGCAGAGGGGAGGGTGTGGGTGGGGAGTGATGGGAGCCGAACTGGTTAGCGTGGAGGCAGGGGGGGAAAGGAAGCTGGGTGTCAACCTCACGTCCGGGCCCAGCTCCCGGTGAAGAACGGAGGACCCTGTGGGGTTTCGGTTTCAAACTCCTCGTTTATTGACATTCACGTGGCTGTGGCTCCCAGTCACCAGAGAGGCGGGAGGAGGTCGGCGGCGGGAGCAGGGGTGGAGGGGGGGGCAGGGCAGGGCGCTCCAGCCTCTCCGCCTCCTGTGAGGGGTGCAGCTTGGAAAGTGTCCGGATAGCGTCCCATTGCCAAAGAGTGCCGCGCCGCGGGCGGGGGCGAGCTTCCTCCGGCACCGGGAGCCACCGGGCCATCTCAGGCCTGCGCCCGGCAGCTGGCAAGTGTGGGGGGCTGGCGCCCACCATCTCTCCAGTGCCTCCAAGCACATTTCCACGTGTGGGATGGCAGGATGTAGGCTGGGGAAGCCAAGGAGACAGAACTGCACACCATGGTTCTCACTTGGGGACCCTAATAGATCAGGGGTAAGGCGCGGGGGACCACTGACCAGGTTGTCTTGATTTCTGCGAAGGCCAAGAGGGAAGATGACACTGTTTTTGGGGGTTTGGGGGGGGAGGGACAGCCCTTGCTCAGGGTGATTGGCGGTGGAACTCCAGGGCAGCAAGGCACCGGGCTGGTGGTCGGGGTGTGGCCAGGGCTGCCAGGCCCGCTACTCAGGTCAGGGGGTGCACTCGACCCGGCCAGGCTGGCGGGGGCATGGGGTATGTTACAGCTGCTGTCCTAAGCCGGTCCCACCTATGGCTGCCTCCAGGTCTAAGAGAAATGGTACCATGTGAGGCCACTCATGGGAGAGTCAAATGTGTGCTTTTTACCTATAATTGGAATCGCTTAGCCTGCTAACCCCATGTCTGACTGTGGGCTTTCGCCCCTTAGCACGCGTCCCTGCACACAGCTGGCAAGTGTGTCCGGCTCCTGCCAGATGTTTGCAGGCAGTCCTCAGAGGGCCCTTGGGGTCATCTGGGCAGGTCTCAGTCCCCTGGCGGAAGTGGGGTCTCCGAGGAGATGAGTACCTGGTTCTGGAGCTAATGAGGGACCCAAGTGCGGCTCCACTGAGGTCCACTGGTCCTCAGCCCAGTGAGCCGCACGGACTGAGAGGCAGGGTGCCCCGAGCCTGCACGGCGGTGCAAAGGTGTGGTGAGTTCCCCTCCCTCCCCTTCCTGGCTGCACCCCGCCCTTTCTCAAACACAAAATCAATATTTCGGCAGAGGGGCCAGCTCCTTTCCTGCCCCGCCCGCTGCAGCATTCAGTGACTCTGGAGTGGGTGGGGGTCAGCTATGCCCTTCAGAGGGGTGCAGCCACTCCTACCCCAGAGGCAGCTGGAAAACTCACGGGACACACTCACTCAGGGTTACAAGCGGGAGCCGGCCACGAGAAGGCCCTCACCCGGCCCGGGGGTCAGGCGGCGGCGGGAGGGCAGCGAGCAGAACCCAGTTGCCAAGTCAGATCCCTCGGTCCCCGGGTGCTGCCCGGTGGGACTGGCCGTCTGGCTGGAGGGCAGAGTGGAGGGGCTGAGCGGGCAGCAGCGCCCAGGGGAGGCGCCTCCTCGCCACCATGGGGCCTGGTCCCCTGAGCTCCCTCTGCCCTGCCGCCTGCGGGTCAGGTCCTCGCTTCCAGCTGCTACACCCGAGACCTCCCGCCCCGCGGCTCCCGGAGGCGGCAGAGCCAGAGGCCGTGGTGACAGGTGTGGGCGCTCCCCGCCACCCCTCGGGACTGTGCCCACACACACCGCTGGGTGAGGGGACCACAGCCCCACACACCGTCGGCAGGACCTCGCTGGCTAAGCTACTCTAGTAACAACTCTTGAGAAAGGTTCTCAGCTGGTTCCTGAAGCAAAGCAAGGGTGTGGGGGGGAGACAGGGTCAGACGTGGCTCTTTGGTGTGTTCCTCTCAACAACCGGGTGGGCAGGCGCCTGTAAAGCCAGCTCAGCGTGCCCACAGCAAGGGCGCAGCCACGCTGAGCTGCGGTCAGGAGCCAGCTTCTATAACTGAGCGGTCACAGGCTTTGCAGTCTCTGTGACGACCAAGAGGACAGAACTAAATGGTGAACTGGCTTTTGGATTTGGTTTTAGCGAGTCCTGAAGCGGCCCCTTTCACACCATCCTCTTCCTTCTCAGATTGTGCGGCTTTACTGTGCCCCGGCCCCCTGCCCTGGGTCCCCCTTCTTCTTCCACCCCCCAAGGATGCTGGGGGCCCCCGGACCTTTGCACAGCTCTCCTTCTGTGCCAAGCCGGGGTGGGGATGGGGTGGGGAATGAGAAGGCCTGGGGGGGCTGGAGTTGGCCCAGGGAACGTCCCAGCAGAGGAACCGGCACAGCTGCCAGAGCACCCAAAGGCTGCAATCCCGGGGGACCCCCCGCTGCGGGGCTAGAAAAGCCACGGGAAGGGAGACAGTCCTGGGGGGGGGGGTGTTGGGAGGCCCCCGAAGGCCCAGTGCCCCCGGCTGGGCAGCCTGTGGGCGTGTGTGGGGGTTCGGGGGGGAGAGGGGGTCACACTTCTGTACTAATAGCCCTTGGATTAGTGAAAGCCTCACGCCCAGAGCCTGGCCACGTCACCGGGTAACTCTGGGGTGCTGCCAGCTGGAGGGGCGGGGGTCCCCCCTCCTTGTAGTAAGTGGGGGCGAAGGAGAACCTCTCGCTCCCGCCCCCGTTGGGCACCAGGTCGGCTGTCCGTATGTAAAAGGGGCCGCCGTACGGGGAGCAGGTGGCGCAGCGGCCGCCCGGCGGGCCGCAGGGCTCGCTGGTGGCGGGCGCCACGCTGGGCGCCACTCCGCCGCTGCTGGCCGGGGCCAGGGCGCTGCAGGCATTGCAGGGGGGGCCTCTGGCAGGGGTGGGCAGGCCGTGCTCCTCCTCCTCCTCCTCCTCCTCCTCCTCCGCATCCTCCTCTCCGCTCCGCTTGCAGCAGTAATACTGGGGAGGGGGGGGAGAGGCCCTCTGAGTGGCACTGGCCTCTCGTGGCGCCCCTGCTCCTCTGCCCGTCAGCTCACCCGAGACCGCCTCCCGCGGGTTCTGACCCCCAGCCCTGCAAACCTCCCCCTTTCCTTCCCCCTCCCTAGCAGTGGTCGGCAAACTCATTCGTCAACAGAGCCAAATATCAACAGTACAATGATTGAAATTTCTTTTGAGAGCCAAAATTTTTATTTTTTACTTTTATTATTATTTTTTTAATAGTAAGGTTTCTTTTTTAAAAATATATATTTTATTAATTCTTTACAGAGAGGGAGAGGGATAGAGAGCTAGAAATATCGATGAGAATCATCAATCACCTGCCTCCTGCACACTCCATACTGGGGATGTGCCTGCAACCGAGGTACATGCCCTTGACCGGAATCGAACCCGGGACCTTTCAGACTGCAGGCCGATGCTCTATCCACTGAGCCAAACCGGTTTCGGCAAGAGCCAAAATTTTTAAACTTCAACTACATAGGTAGGTACATTGTTATTAACTTAATTCGGGTTCTCCTAAGCTGGCCTCTGCTAAACACTCGAGGGGCCAAAGAGCCGCATGTGTCTCTCGAGCCGCAGTTTGCCGACCACTGCCCTAGCGTATTAACTCCAGGCCTTGGCTGGGGAGGCAGGGGGTGGCGGGCGGGACGTACAATCCATACAATCGCACTGAGGACAGGGCTGGGGCGGCAGAGTCCCCCCAGACGGTGCCCTTCCCACCCCTCAGCCCTGAGAAGACATAGCCCAGTGAGCTCTCTGGTGCCCCTTCTGGCCGCCCCCCGACTCCCAGCCCCCCTGACGTGCACTTCCCCCAGCCCCAGCTCTGGGCCTTGTCCCCTGCAGTGGGCTCCGGGGCGGCCCCGTCACGGGACGGGTTTGCTGGTGGCTCTGGCCGCGGCGGGACTGACCTGGAGCCGGCAGTAGCACAGGACGGCGATGATGGAGAGGAGGATGACCGCGGCCAGGATCCCGCCGGTGATCACAACTGTTCCCGCTGTCATCCGCCCGGCGCCCCATCCAACTCTGCGAGAGGTGCAGGGGCAGGTGAGGGCGGCCCCGCCACGGATCCCACCCCACCCCGAGCCCGGAGACAGCCCGAAGACAGGGGCCACAGCTGAGGGAGGCCCAATGCTAGCTGAGGTATAACATACTTCTGCTTCCTGTCTCTACTCAGTGTCAATCTCCTTTAATTCTCTTTTCCTTCTCCTGTCTCCTGTCCTCACACCCTCTTTTATTTATTTATTTATTTTATTGATATTTTACAGAGAGGAAGGGAGAGAGATAGAGAGCCAGAAACGTCGACGAGAAAGAAACATCGACCAGCTGCCTCTTGCACACCCCCCACCGGGGATGTGCCCGCAGCCAAGGCACATGCCCTTGACCGGAATCGAACCTGGGACCTTTCAGTCCGCAGACCAACGCTCTACCACTGAGCCAAACCGGTTTCGGCCTCACACCCTCTTAAACTTAAACTACACCCCTCCCCCACCCCGTGTCCGAGACACAGAGGAAAATAGCTTCTGTTGGCGCTGCCCTAAGCACTCCCCTGGTTATCTCAGCTAATCTCCCACGTCATCTCTGGGCTGGCTCTTTTTTTGTTTTTTGTTTTGTTTCTCCTCACCCGAGGATATTTTCCCACTGACCTTTAGGGAGAGAGGGAGGGATAGGGAAGGACAGAGAGGAACTTCAATGTGAGAGAGCCACGTCATTTGACTGCCCCCTGCAAGCCCCGACCAGGGCCTGGCCCAGGGAGGAGCCGCAACCAACGCGATCGGAATGGAACCCTCAGGTCCATAGGCCAATGCTCTAACCACTGAGCCAAAGCTGCCAGGGCTGGGCTGGCTCTTAGTGATCTACGTGTCACAGGTGATGAACCAGGCTGTGAATGAACCCGCATGGTTCACCCCAAGGGCTATTTTCCCAATCTCTGCCCCCCGGAACCCAGACACCAGCGGTCTCTGAGCCCTTGATCCAGGTGGAGAGGACAGGGTCTGAATCTCAAAAATTCTCCCCAATTCTGCCCTGGCGCAAACCCACACTCCTTTTGGGGGGCACCTCTCCTCTCTTTCCAACTCTGCACAAAACAAGGGCCGGCGAGCCCAGAGGAAGCAGGGAAGGTTGTGGCAAGGCTGGGGAGACGTCCTGGCTACCGTGGGTTCACGGGACAGAGGCCAGCCCGACGCGAGGCTGTCTGGCCTCAGGCCGGCTCCCCTTGCAGGACTCTGACCGGGATTCCCAAGTCCCGGGCTCATGGGGACCAAGATTGGTTTTGCCAACAGAGCAGGAGGGTGGGAGGAGGATCCTGAGGATGGAAGAGTGGCCGCGAGCACTTACGTTCAGTGAGGGAACGGTGACCTGCAAGACAATAAAAGGGACAGAGGTGTTGGAAGGCCCCACGGGTTAGACTGGTCCCTGAGCCCCACCTCCCCTCCCCCTGCTTCCCTCACCGTGAGCTCCACCGACAAGAAGCCTGCAGGTCTCAAGGCTGGGTCTCCAGCTCTGTCTCCTACTGCTAGGGGACAGGCCTCCCGCTTGGATGTCCCACCGGCAGCTCCAACTCAGGCTAAGTCGTCACCCGCATGGGCCCCCCTCCGACCTTTGGTTCCCCAGAGCTGCTACGAAGGCCCTTGCAGGTTGTTGTTACTCAAAGGGCAAGTGGGAGGTGGGGGGCGCACATTGCATTCAGCTCAAGAAGCTACGCGCCACCATGTTGTGTGCACGTGGAGAAAGGGGCACCTTTTCTTCACCCACAGACAACATCTGCTCCTCACCATGTGCTCCTGGGGCACCGCATGTACCCAGCCCCACCTCTAACCCGCCCAGCCTGCTCACCGCGAGGGCCACGGGCGGCGGCATGGGCGGCGGCTGGGGGCCGTTAGAAACGCAGCACCTCGGGCCCCGCCCCTGGCCTCAGGAGGCAGAATCTGCACGGTCACGAGGTCCCAGGTGGTTAGTTTGCAGAGTTTGACAAGCCTTCAGCATGTTCCCCTAACGTTCAAATCCTCAAATTCTTCTAAGGCTCCCCTCGTCCTCTGTTGTCCATCCGTGAAGACACTCTGCATGCCATGCCTGCCCCAGTGCAATGGCTTCCTGCTGGATTTCACCAGTTTGTCTCTGGGCGGCCACCCGCACTCCAGCCTTTCGTCCTGCCCCATGCCCTTCTCTTCCCCCACAGCCTTCCCAGCATCACGCCGCCCGCAGGGGATGTTTGCCCAGGCAGGGACTTTTAGACCAAACCTCGAAAGCTTTGTCCCGCCCCACATCCCTGCATGCTCACCCCCAATTCATGTCTCTATCTCCCCCCCTCCCCCCCGCAGGGTCCCCCTACACGAATCCTCTGCCCATCAGGCAGGCCTCATTCTTCAGAAGCTTAAAGCATAGGCACGAAATGACACTTAACGTAGCTTCCAATATGGTGTTTGTAGCCTCGTGATGAAAAGACACTGAACGTGCCTTATGATCTGATGTGAGACACACAGACCAAGGGCGGGGGGCACACAGAGGGGGGGCTACGAACCTTCCTCGGGGAAAGGTTACAAGGAAGGCGTAAGCATGAGCAGACTCCTAAAAGCAGAGTAGGAGCTTGTCCAATGGACATGGTGGAGAGGGCAGGGGGTGCTCCAGGACCTTAAGGAACCTGGAAAGGCCTGGACCCGTGGGGATGGGGGGAGGCACGAAGCTGGACAGGTGTGAGCCAGGCGAGGGGTTTAACTCTCGGAGCCGGTCGGGTTCCCAAAGGGCTTTGGGGAGGGGAGTGCATGACCTCCCTTTCTCCATCTGTTTAGTCCTGCCCGTGTTTGGAGGCCCCACTGCGACGCTCCCTCTTTCCGTGCTCCCCACGGTGCCTTTCCGGGTGCCACTTTCCAAACCCTGACTTGGCAGGACGCTTGTCAACATCCATGAGTGAACGTCTTGACTCCTCTACTAAATTATGAGTCCTTTGGGACTAGGAGTTGTGCTTTATATTGCTTTGTATCTTCCCTGCAGCATTATACACAGCAACTCATCTGGTGTATTATTTCTGGCAGTTATGACTCTGACCCACCACCAGGGGGCAGCAGGTTGCATGTCTCAGCCCACATCCTATATGCAGATCTGGTTCAAGACAAGTGTGACTTTGTCCAGGTGACAGGGCGGGCCATGCTTCAAGGGTTCAGTGGGCATTTGATGTGGGATGAAGCTCAGTCAGGGAGGATTTATGTACCTTCACATTTATGTACCACTGAGGGCTGCTTACGAGGCACAGGCCCATGGAGTGAACTGAAGTTGGGGGAGGCAGCAGTGACCCACTCTGCCGAAAGTTCTGGCCTGGTCCCCTGGGGTGTGCCCCGCCTGTTAGGAGACAGGGGATTGTGATGCCTTATGAGAACAGTGCCCTCCCTCCTGCCCTCCATGCCTGCCCTCCCTTGCTGGCCAACTTTTTCCCTTGCTGGTTTTGACACAGTAAGTTGCCATGTTGAGGAGGCCCGTGTGACAAGGAACTGAAGATTCTTCTGTCCTTCAGTCCACTGGACAGAAGGAATGGAGGCCCTCAAGCCAATGGCCCAAAAGGAACTAAGTAATCACATAAGTCAGAGTGGAAGTAGGATCCTTCCCCAGTTGAGCTTTCAAATGAAAGTGTCACCCCAGCAGACACCTTGAATGCAGCCTCATGTCAGACCCTGAAGCAGTGGACCAGCGAGCCACGCCTGGAGTCCTGACCCATAGGAACTGTGAGATCATCAATGTGTGTTGTTTCAAGGGGCTCAGTTTGTGGTAGTCTGTTATGGAGCAAAAGAGACCTCCACCTCTTTTGGACTGAACAAAAAATCCACACACGAGGGGAACCCAGGCCATTAAATGACGTGCCCGGTCATACAACAAGAGTCTCAGTGAGGACCCAAGGATCCTTGCTGTGGAGTTTCTACCATACCAGCCTCCTCCTGAGGACAGGAGAAAGAGGTCCCCATATTCCCTCCCAGGGCCTCACAGGTCTGGACAGAATGGAGTCAGTGGGGGCCAACTCAGCGGCTGAGGGCAGCCAAAAAGGACAAACCTGTTGTCAACTAAATACTCCGAGCTGTCCTCTGTGACCAGGACTCACTGGAGCTCCCTCGCCACTAACACTCCTCACCTTGTTTTTGGGGGGAGAGGGTTGGCTGGCTTGAGCCTCACACTTACCTGAAATACCTGGGGCAGCGATGACTCAAACAGGCTGAGCCTGAGCAGACTGTGGCTGGGGCTGCGTCATGGCCGAGGGCATCAGTTCCTGCCAGAGAAGAGAGGGGGAGGTCAGTGAGAGCTAGAGGGGAGGCTGAGAGGATAGACAGGCTCACTCTGGCACCAAGTTGTGACCCCAAGACTCTGGAGTGGATGTCCCCAAAAGGCTTCCTTCTTGACCCCTGCAGCTGCCTTGATTTCTGAGGTCCCCGACCTAAAAACCCGAGGCCACATCCTAGAGCAGCAGCAGGGCGCTGGCAGGAGTCTCTGGAGGTGAGGCTCAGCGGGTGAAGAGAGTTGTCTCATGCTTCCCTGGAGGATGCTGACCGGTGTGCTGGTGAGGTGTCCTTGAGAGAGAATTATTGATTGGCAGACTCTTGCACACCCCCTAATGGTGATCAAGCCACAACTCAGGCATGTGCCCTTGACTAGAATTGAACCTGGGACCTGTCAGTCTGCAGGCCAACACCCTATCCACTGAGCCAAACCAGCTAGAGCAGATTAGGAGTGCTTTGACTACTACTCATTTTGATTTAATTTCTGAGTTGAGATGACATCTGTATCTTGGAGTGTCTATCTATATATATAAAAGCTTAAGCTACCAAACAACCGAACAACCGAACGACTGGTCACTATGATGCACACTGACCACCAGGGGACAGATGCTCAATGCACAGGATCGGGCTCCCTCCTATACGGATTGGGCCTCAGGGATTGGGCCGAAACCGGCTATCCAACATCCCCGAGGGGTCCTGGATTGTGAGAGGGCACAGGCCAGCCCGAGGAACCCCACTGGTGCACAAATCCATGCACCAAGCTTCTAGTAAGACTATATGAGTGGATGGAAAAGCAATGGGACTGGCCCAAGTTTTTATCTCAGGCCAGGGCAAGACTTCTCCCAGTGAAGGGATGGCCTGACTGGCATGGCTCAGTGGTTGAGCACTGACCTATGAACCAGGAGGTCACGGTTAGATTCCTGGTCAGGGCATATACCCAGGTTGGGGGTCAATATCCAGTGTGGGGCGTGCAGGAGGCACCTAATCAATGATTCTCTTTCATCATTGATGTTTCTCTCTGAAATCAATAAAAATATATTTTAAAAAAATAAGGGGATGCTTGAGGGGAAAAAAATCAAAGTTTTTTGTTTTGTTTTTGTTTTTTAGGACAAACCATGCAATATGCTTAACATGCCAATTACTTATAGAAAAATGATCCATAGAAATGGAAAAACTCTAAGAGAACTGGGTCAATATTTTTATTTTCTAGATGAAGAAACCAAGCTCAGAGAGCACAAGTGACTTGCTTAACCACACACAGCAAGATAGAGACAGAACGGGGAGTGGGTGCTGCTCTCCTTCCGGAAGATCTACACGTATTTCACCAGGAACTCAGGTGTCTCCTAGCGTAGGGTTTCTCAAACTGGCTGATGGTAAGAATCACCTGAGCTATGTATTAAAAAAAAAAACAGAGACTCCAGACTTGCTAAAATGGCATCTCCAGGCAGGGGCCCCAGGACATGTGTTTATAACAGGGCTGAGCCTTCCGTCTGGCCCTTTGGGAAACGCTGTCGGGATAAAGGTCTCTGGGAGGATTTGAGGCCGGAGGCTCAGGGAAGGCGGTGACCTTGCAGAGCCTGCTGCCCATAACAAGAATGGCACTGGATTCTTTGTCATTGGGGGGGAACAGGCCAGAGAGTAGCAGGAGGAGGGGAGTGTGAAGAGAACCAAATGGAGCCAATAAAGAGGTCAGGATGGGACCTTAAAGGCCATTCTTCTAGTGGAGGCTGGGACACATGAAAAGCCCTGAAAGAACGCGTTGGGAAGGTTTCCCACTCTCTGCGGGCTGGGTCTGTGCTCTCTCGAAGGGTCCCTGCCCTCAGTGACTTCCTTGTGCTGAGGCAGGGCCACCCACCTCACTGCCTGGTGACCACGGGGAGGAAACGCCAGCCGCAGCTGGCACCGGCACATGTAATTACTGATGACTGTCCCCTGCTCCCTGCCCGGCCCCCTTAGGAGCAGAGGTTAATTGAGTGGGGCATCAGCTCTAGCTGCTCTCAATTCCTTCTGCATGCAATTAAGCCTTCTCCAATCCTTTATTAGCTCATGAAATTGACACAGCAGGTTAGCAGCACCAGGGAAGAGAAACAGTTGTTTCCTTCTTCCTGGGCAGCAAGCCTGGCAGAGGGTATGGGAGGAAGGGGCTCCTTTTACTTTGACTGGCCCTGCGGCCATTACCAAGCCCTGACCCCCAGGATGCAGGTAGGAGGAGTCAGTGGTCAGATCCATTCCTTTGCCCCAGATGAGCAACTAGAGCATTAAAGAGCCCTGTGCAGTTTGAGAAGGGGACTGAGAGATACGAGGGACTTTTGCAAATCATCAAGGTGGAAACAAGAGCCTCAGTACAATAATGGGCAATGGGCAGGTGGGTTATGAAAGAGGAAACCCAAAGACTAACAAGAAATGATACCTAAACTTAATAGTAATTTGAGAAACACAAATTGAAACCAGAAAGAGCTATCACTCTATAGGTATGACTGGCAGAAATGAAGGAGCTGGATAATGCCAAGTGTTGACACAGATGTGGGATGTAGAGGCACTGCCAGTATGGTATAGCTAGGGCAGCTGCTGAGGGAAAGACCAGGTACTACTTGGTCATATTAACTTCACACATATCCCATTAAACAGCAATTCTACTCGTGTGTCTGTCTACAAAATTCCTCTACACATTCATAAGGGAATAAAAAATGGAAGAGGAGGTATTACAAGTGATACCACAGAAGTACAAAGGGTCATAGGAGTACACTATAAACAATGATATCCCAACAAATTGGACAATCTAGAAGAAATGGAGAAATTTTTGGAAACACACAACCTACCAAGACTGAATCATGATGAAATACAAAATCTGAATAGTTCAGTTGCTAGTAAGGAGACTGAGTCTGTAATTAAAAACCTCCAACAGCCCTGCCTAACTCCCTCAGGGTAAAGGCTGGCACTTCGGGGGCTCTGTAGAGTGAATATTTAGACCTCCCTCTTACCACCCCCAACTTCTTGGGCAAAGCCCCTCTGTGAAGCGTTTCCTGATTTCACCCCGGGCCTGTAATAGGTGCTATGTATCTCCTATTACCATTGCTCTCTACGCATTTTTTCATTATAGACCCAAAAGAATGTTAGGTTAGGGGCTGGGTCTTGTTCATTTCTGTATCGCACATGTCAGGTCAGGACCAACACATGCTAGCGACTCTACAAACACCAAATGAATGAATGAATGAATGAATGAATGAATGTATGAATGTAGGCATGCATGCAGGTACCTTGAGCTGTCACTTATATTCACTTTAGATCAAGCAAGACTCAAGCACAGATGTGTTTAGGGTGAACACTCCTTGCTCAAAGGCCTAATAATGCTGCTACATAGCTTACTGCATTTACCACAAATTAAGAGGAGCCTGGGCTAAAGAGATTGCCAAGGAGCTGGAAGACTCCGCTTTGGATTTGATACCACTTATTTCATGACCATTAAATGTTTCTGACATAATCTCATTTCCAACATTATTACAAACTAGGAGCCCAGCGCATGAAATCGCTTGAGACCCTGGACCTAGTGACCAGTCATTATGGGCATTATAGCCACAGGCCCTTTATAATATAGATACTGTTTCTAAGTCAAAGGATGTCAAGGCTCGCCTAATGGACATTATCTAATTCACCCTCCCATGTTCCTGATGGTTAGGGAGGTCTCCCTCCCTTTTCCTGGCAGCAGGCCTCATGTGGCCAGTGTGCAGGCAGAGAGCTATTGGCAGGGTGCCAGCGTGGGGCACAGGTGCCCTGCTCTCCCAGCCAGCCCGTCCTCTGCCGGGCCCTGGTACCAGATCCATCTGGGGGCACCTGGGACCTCGGTGCTGTCTCTGTCACCCTCCCAAGGTTGAGGATCGCAGAAGAGCCTAGCTGAGGATGGGGGGTGGGGGTGGGGAGGAGCATCCACGGCAGGTTAAACTCCTAGGGGTTCTGGGAGCTTCTGTAAATGTGTGAGGAGGTGCTAAGCGGTTGTTTCGATTAGAAAACCATGATAGCTTTTATTAAGCCACCAAATTGGTAGTCAGTTTGTCTCAGGAAGTGAGAAAATGGCCACAAGCATACACTAGTGAAGTGTAACTAGGTTAAACCTTCTAGAACAGTGATTTTTCAACCAGTGTGTTGCAAACATTTTTTGTTTAATGGACTTGGCCTGGAATAGCCCAGCCAAGGCCCAAGAGCCCAATCTAGTCACAAAGGGCTGACACTAGTTCCAAAAGGCCTAGCCTAGCCCTAAAACCCCAATCTAGTCTCGAATAAACAATGCCAGTCCTGGAGGGCAAAGCCTAGCCCTGAAGGTGAGAGCCCAGAATCCAACAGCTGTAGCCAGACTGCAAGAGCCTAGACCTGAGTAATGGAGCCCAGAACCCAAACAGCTTTAGCTAGCCCCGAAGGGCAGAGCCTAGTCCCCAAGAACCAAGTTCAGATCCAAAGCACTGGACCCGGACAGGAAGAGTGGAAGCCCCATTCCTAGGCCCGGACCAAGGCCCAAGAGCCCAATCTAGTCCCAAAGGGCTGACACTAGTTCCGAAGAGCCATGCCTAGCCCCTAAGACCCTAATCTAGTCCCAAATAGACAAAGCCAGTGTCTGCTGCCCGAATTTTAAAAACATGGAATACCTGTCTATTAATTAGGAGCAATGACTTATTTTTCCGTAGATTGTTAATAAAAAAAAAAAATTACACCAGCCAACACAGTAGCTGTCCAGTGTGAGTGAATCAAAGTTATACCTTCAAAAAAAATATCAGATCAGCATAAGATACAACATATTTTTGGCATGCTGCAGAATTTTAATAATTAGTTTTTGTGTGCCAAGAAATGAAATAGGTTGAAAATCACTTTTGTAGAAAGTCAATATGTACCAGTCTAAAAAATAAAGGACCCATCACGTCCACTTCACATATTTATCTAAAAGTAGCAGTTACCACCCGGCTGGCATGGGTGAACATAGACCTATGAACCAGGAGGTCACGATGCAATTCCCAGTTGGGGCACATGCCTGGGTTTCGGACTTGATTCCCAGTGTGGAACGTGCAGGCAGCAGCTGACTTATGATTCTCACTCATCACTGATATTTCTATCCCTCCCTCTCCCTTCCTCTCTCAAATCAATGAAAATATATTTTAAAAAAGAAGTAGTTACGGCTATCTGCAAACTCTAAGTCAATAATGTTCACTGCAGCATTACATATAAATGACAGTTGGGAAGCAATCAACATGCTTAACAGCAAGGGCAAAATTGAATACATTATGGCACCTATAGCATACTATGGGAAAATAATTCTATGTAATAAAAGAGCAATATGAGAATTGACCCTAATGGCAGAACAACCAGAACACCTGCTGAGCCAGTCACTATGAGGCACACGGACCACCTCTTGGTCTCTTTCTCCGGCTGGTGGGCTCTGCTTGCCTTATGGCCACAGTTTGCCACTCTGTTGACTAATGGGTTTGCCGACCATTGGGATAGGGGCTTAATCACAAAGAACAACAACAGCCTATAATTACTGGAACCGAGAGTCTAGTTCAGTGGTCGGCAAACTCATTAGTCAACAGAGCGGTAAACCGCGGCTCAGGAGCCGCATGTGGCTTGTGAGCTGCAGTTTGCCGACCATAGGGCTAGTCTAATCTAAAATGCTAACAGATATTTTTGTAAGGGGTAGGACCACATGCCATTATTGGTCCATTTTGCTTTTCAAGGTTTTCCAGGTTTATACCTTTAACTGATATATACCTTTTATACACTGTGAGTAATTGAAAACATGGGGGTTAGATGAAGAAAACCAAAACCAAGCCAGGAGCCTGGCCAGGTGCCGGGGGCACGCCGTCCCACCGAGGCTCGGCCATCCCAGGGGCACCCAGACGAGTTGCGGAGTGGGCCTCTTTGACCCCCGGCGGATGTTCTCCCTTTGCCAAAGGAAGACCTCAGCTGGAAGACGGTGTGGAGGAGGGAGCGTGCTGCAGACTTCTCCCTCTCGTGCTTTAGAAACGCCTGTATTTATAGCCTGTGCAGTGACCTTTCCAGTCCACGGCAATTTATCGTTTCTTAATTGGTTTTCTTGAAACAGGCAGTGGTGACTTATGTCCCAGGCAAGGGGGGAGCAAACCCCACCGGGGGCCTGGGTGAGGGCTGGGGTTGGGCGGAGGGGCGGGGACAGGACAGGACGGGGGGACAGGGAGGCAGCGGGAGGCTGGAGCTGGTCTCTTCACGGCCTCCGACACACAGGATCACCGCGCCTGTCATCGACCCGGTGCGTCACGGCACGGAGACGTCGGAGAGGCTGGGCTCCAGATGAGTAATCCTTGACGTGCTGTATTTATCTGTCCTCCTGCAGTGCTGTCCGGCTAACTTCTGAGGTTGGGCAGCGTTTCCCCCCACATTTGGGACCACCTGCCTGGGAGCCAGCAATGGGGGAGCCAGCGTGCCCGGCAGCATTGAAGGGACAGGGATGGGGCAGATTGGAGTCACTTGTTAAGTGGCCGAGAGAAAGGAGTGACAGGAGGGGGGCTGGGAGGAACGCCCTGCACCCCAGCACCGAGCTCTGTGCCCTGCGCCGTGTCTCCGTCCTGGGCCAGCTCCTCTGTGAAGGAAACGAGGCGCAGGACCTTTTCTTTTTTTTATTTTTATTATAGACTATTCCAGGCTATTCCCCCACTGGGCTGTACATATACATATTTTTCTTTACAAAAACATGTTTGAAGACTATCATTTAGTAATGCTGTTTTGTTGTCTGGTTCCTCAGTGGTATTTATGTTAATACTTAGAATGCAGCAAAAGGATCTTTTTCTTTCCAATGTTGTGTTTCATTTGTGCAGGTGTTTTTTGCCCCTCACGAGATAAGCCCCTCTGGGGACGAGGCCACGCCACGTCTCCTCTGGACGTGGGTATGTGGTACAGCTGTCCCCTGAGCCACAGAGTGAGCTGCACAGGGCCACTCATTCACACGTTGTTTTCAATAAATATATCCGGTCCTGCACGCGCATTTTCTTCTCCTTACGGTTTCCTTAATATAATTTTCTTAGTATAATTTACTTTATTCTAAGAATACGGTATGTAATGCATATAATATACAAAATATGTGTAATCCACTGTTTTCATTGTTGATAAAGCTTCTGGTCAACAGTAGGTTATTAAGAGTTACACTTTTGGGGGAGCTGGAAGTTACCTGTGGATTTTTTACTGTGTGGGGGATGAGGGTGGCACATCTAACCCCCATGTTTCCAAGCATCAGCTGTATTTAGGACAATACTGGGCACCGAGTGTGAAGGGAAATGCAGGAGGTTCGGCCAGAGGAATAGCTTTATTGTGCCAGGCACTGCGTTAACCGCACATCTATTCATCCCCACGGCGGAGTCTGTAACACAGGCTTGTCTTTCTTTTCAGACCAGGCAAGAGTTTCGGGGATTAAAGGAAGCTGCCCAGGCCACTAGGAAGCGGCACAGCTGGGCTGTGGACTTAGGCAGCACGGCTTTGAGTGCCCCACACTTACCCCTGCACCCCTGCTCTCAAAGAGGGGCCTGGGCCTCGGGGGGAGGTGGTAGGAGAGGGGAGGGCATGGGGACAGGTGCAGCTGTGACCAGGTCATTCTTGGAGAGGACAGGAGGTTCTGGGAGACTAAAGGTTTGGGGGGTGTAAGACAAGCTTATCTTCAAATATAAGCAACTCTGCCCAACCCGGAACAGCCCAGCCTTCCAGAAATCCACCAGCCCAGCCACTGCAGACCAGAGCCCGCCTCCAGCTCGTGTGCAGCTGGCAGGAAGCTCCCATATACATCTCTCCTCAGGGACTTCTATTCCCAATGCGTCCCCAAGGGTGAAGATGGCCAGGGCTGAGCGAACCCCGGAGCCAGTAGGTACACCTGGGAAATGGCCCGCCGAGCCTTCGCCTGGCCCACCAGGAAGCACAACGTTTTTTACGTGCTCAGTGGCAGAATATTTGGGAAGTGTGGACAAGTGGCCGTCCCACGCAGGGGCTAAGGTTTCGCACAGACTTAGGGTCAGCATCAAGGTGACCCTGGGCAACTTTTTAAACCTTTCTGTGTCCCGCTTTCCTCAGATAGCAAATAAAACGATCTTCTACTTCTGTTATTTCAGTTGAATGTTGGGGGGGGGGGGGGGAGAAAACAGACCTAGGGAGGCCTGGATTGCAACCCTGGCACCGTCTCTGACGGGCTGGGTGGGCTCGGATAAGCCTCTAAACTTATTCGCACAAGGAAGGTGTGGACTTGGGACCTTTAAGGATCGCTTTGGCCCTCACGTTCTTCACCCTCAACCAGGAGGGCTGCCTGGGGGAGCGGGCCTAGAACTGAGGGTTCTAGAAAGGGGAGGAGACGGCAGTAGCTGCAGAGTCGTGGGAAGGCAGATGGACACAAGAAACTGCCCAGAACCATGGCAACGGCCCTTAAGGACCGGGTCTCCAGGGGCAAAGGCCCCTCCCGGCGTATCAGAACATGAGCAGGCTCTGCCCCACACCTCCTGGCACAGCTCCCGAGACAAACGAAGGCCATTCAAAGCCCCCTGACCACATCCCTGGGCCTGCTGACAGATGCCTACCGGGCCCTGCCCGTCTCTACCCCAGCACCCCTCACATTAGCGTCCCTCTCATCCCCCTCCGCCTCCGCTAATTCAATGAGTCACAGGTCTGTTAAATTAAGCCCACTGCTGCCCTGCCAGAATCCTCTAACAGCCCTAATTGGAAAAACAGCCTCAACCTCTGCCTATCACAGCTGATTATATCTGCGGGCAGAGAGGCCTGGTCCTCGTCCAGGCTGCACGCTCCGCCCAGGCCCGTGAGATCATGCTGCCCCCCGGGGCTGTCTGAGGGGGGGGTCAGCCCGGGGAGGCGCCTTCTGCACACCCAGGGGCAGCAGCTGGCCTCCCGGGCTTTGCCTCTGACGGCATAACCCGATTTGTGCTCATCACGGGGAGCTGGAAACAACTCACTCTCAAGGCAGGAAGTCTTTTTTTTTCTCTCTCTCTAACCTGAGTCCACAGTCCCAGTGGAATCTGGAACGAGAGGGGAGGATTTACTCCAACAAAGGGCACACTGGCCTCCGGAGCCATCCTGAGAGACCACAGTCCAACCATGTCTTAATCCCCAGGTGCCTGCACATTTGAGTTCCTTTCTCGGGGCCCAGAGCAAGTCAACCGACCGACAGAGAGCTCTCTGGGCCTCTCTTACGTGCCCCAGCCCTGGGTGGCTGGAGCGGGGAGGGGGATGAGGAGGCACACAGAAGTTTAATCACTCTTCCTCATCAAAACACCATGACAACGGTCATTACCAAGGCTTTTAGAATGCAGTTTCTCATTTGCCGTGGACATGACCACAAAACATTTCCCCAATAGGTTTTTTTTCTGCTATGTTGATAGCATAGCATTCAGCCTACTGGGAACATTTTACTAACCTCAATTTACATTGCCAGATCACTGTTCACTATAAATCTAACATAAGCTATGGGAGGTTTTTATAATAGCCATTGGTAATCAGTGAGATTTGATGGTAGCCATCTTACATATCTGGGGCCTTGATGTCCTTTGTCTAGCTAAATCCTTTTCAGTTACCATAAAGCTTGTGATCATGATAAATCTCTATTCCTGTTATATAGGACTGATTGAAATGACATCAGGATTGAGCAAAAAAGGGAGTAAGATGATTAAGACTCAAACTCAAGAGGAACTAAGGCAGTGGAAGAACTCAGAACATGTGAAATTCCTTAAATAAATAAAAGTTTATTAACTTTAAAAAAAAAAACAAAAAAAAAAAAAACAAAAAAAAAAAAAACACCATGACAGAAGTTTTTGAGATAAAATTCAAATTTTAACCATTTAACTGTGTACAGTATTTTAGTATGCTCACAGTGTTGTCAACCATCACTACCTACTTCCAAAATATTTTCTTTTTTAAAAAAAATATTTTATTGATATTTTACAGAGAGGAAGGGAGAGAGATAGAGAGCTAGAAACGTCGATGAGAGAGAAACATCGACCAGCTGCCTCTTGCACACCCCCTACCGGGGATGTGCCCGAAACCAATGTACATGCCCTTGACCGGAATCGAACCCGGGACCTTTCAGTCGGCAGACCGACGCTCTACCACTGAGCCAAACCGATCTGGGCTCCAAAATATTTTCATCCAAATAAACCCTGTGTCCATTTAGGCGGTCACTCCTCACTCTCCCCTCTTCCTCGGGCCCTGGAAAACCACTCTCTCCTCTCTGCCTCTATGAAATCACAGGGTTCAATAGTCATCCTGCAAACCTGCTTCCCCTCTCTCCATCTACACACTCTTCCATGACTGGGTACCGAGGGGCCTTTGCATGAGGCACACTGGACGCTTTCGCTTCCAAGATCTCAAAGCACTTAGACAAGACACGGCGGGTTCCTCCGTCCTCGCCACACACGGTGACTGGCAGGTCCCTCTGTCCCTACAGCACCAAGGTGCTGAGAAGCACGGCCCGGCCCTTCGGTTTACGTCTGGAACCTCGCTCCAGGCTGGCTGACACAAGCAGACCGTGTCAGGAGGCTCACCCTTGTTAAGAACTCGAGTTGCTTTGGCATGAAAAGTAAGGCATTTTATTTTATTTTTTAAAAATATATATTTTATTGATATTTCACAGAGAGGGAGGGACAGAATAGAGAGCTAGAAACGTCGATGAGAGAGAAACATCGACCAGCTGCCTCTGGCACACCCCCTACCGGGGATGTGCCCGCAACCAAGGTACATGCCCCTGACCGGAATTGAACCCGAGACCTTTCAGTCCGCAGACCGACGCTCTACCACTGAGCCAAACCGGTTTCGGCAAAGTAAGGCATTTTAATTAAACATGAGAAAGTTAATGCAAACTGTTTGGGGCCGGGTCCTGGCACAGGAATCGGGGAATGTTTGGCGAGCACTGGAACGGGAGGGCTGCTTACAGTGCACTGCCGGCCCCAGCCCAGAGCTTCTCACTCAGTAGGTCTGGGGTGGGCGGGAGAACTCGCGTTTCTAACACGCTCCCGGCGATGCGCATGCTCCTGGCCCGGCACCACACTCAAAGCAGCGCCGAGGTGTGGGCTCAGGACCCCCCCCCCCCCCCCCCCCCCGTGTGGACTGATGGCTATGGCACAGAAGAACAGCCGCCGTCTCATGCATTTGGCTTTGTTTACGGGTCACTTTGTTCAAGCTCACTGATCATAGCCACTGGCAAATTACATTGCCTGTGTTTTCATAAGTACGTTTCACATTCAAAATTTTCCACTGCGCTCTAGAGAGACAAGCTCAGCAACTCCTTAATGTGCTTGCAAAGGGCATAATCAAATAGTAAATAATTCTCTTTCTGATTAGAACCGTGACTATAAATGTACATGTTATATTCTCATACTACTGACGGTCCCCTCGGAGATCCTTACCCGTAACGTAAAAATACACTTGCGTGGTCCCGAGCCCCTTTGGACCATCACCTATGGGCTCTCTTTTGAAAGAGGGTGTCTAGCCTTGTCTCATAATATCCACATGAACCTGCTGGTTCCAGCCCCCGGGGACGGAGCCAATATCAGACTTTGGGTCATGGCCAGACATCCTTCAGGGCATGCATGCTTTGCAAAACAAACCAAAAAAATCATATATCATTGGAAAATAAATGATAATATTCACAGCAGTAACTTCATACACATATACACACACGAGCACATATAGTATTTTCACATCATCTGATATATAGCTCAAAGCAACCCTGTGACATAAGTGGTAGGAGGTGGGATGGTATTATTATTCTATTGAACACATACATCAACCGGGGCTCAGTGTACTGAGGTGATTTTCTCAAGACCCCCCCTCCCCCCCCAGCCAGTGGAAGCCAGGCCTCTAACCAAGGCCACGTCCATGGCCACCTATCACCGCTTTCTCTTTCACACGAATCCCCAGAGTGCAAACCCCGCTTGTTGCCCTGACCAGTGTTGCTCAGCGGTAGAGCACTGGCCCATGTACCAAAGGGTTGCGGGTTCGAATCCTGGTCAGGGGCACGTACCCGAGTTGGAGGTTTGACCCACTGTCCTAGTCAGGGCATGTGAGGGAGGCAACCAATCAATGTGTGTCTCTCACATCAAAGTTTCTCTCTCTCTCTCTTTCCCCTTCCCTCTCTCGCACTCGCTCTAAAATCCATGGGAAAAAATGTCCTCAGGTGAGGATTAACAAAACCACAACAAAAACAAAACTCCACCTGTGTTTATGGAGGCTTTGGGGTCATCCACTTGAAAACAACTTAACTCTATCCGTTTATCTACAGCGGGACAGCAAAAGACAGTGGGAGCAGATCAGTAGGAAATGAGAACGCATATTAGTATTCAGTTTTTAGTCTCAAATGCCAAAATGCAAAGCCACGTTCCCTGGAACATTTCAGTCTATTCATTTAGCTGAAACATCATCTTAGAGCTGCCTGGGCTCCTTCTCGGAGACCCGCCAACCACGTCCCACTGGGGCGTTTGGGGCCTGGGGAGGAAGCAGTTCTCTGTGCCAGCTGAGAGCCGCTGACCCGTTAAACTGCTGGGCGGTCAGGAGCTCTGAGGGGCCAGGGCGCCGGGGCTCTCCGGGGGCTGCTGTGTTATGAAGTAAAGACAGGATCCCCACCCCCACCCCAGCTCCAGCCAATCTTCCTCACCCCCAACCCCCTCCGCCAGGCTAACTCCCTCTTCAAATCCAACCCTTCTACTTCTGCCACCAACACCTTGCTTCAGAGCCCTGTGACCCATCTCAGACTATGGACAGTAAGTATTTCAAATGCTTATTTTGATATGTTTTACCGACTCCTTTCCTGATAACATAAATAGTAGTAAATATATATATTTTTAAGTCTAAGGAAAATAAAAACCACCCAGATTCATAACCCAGGATAACCACTGTCAATATTTTCTACCATGTTTCAATATATGAGTATATATTGAAATATATAGGTTTTATCTCTGAGATAAAGATAAAACCTAAACACTCCTTGCCTCCCTGGGTCAGTCTTATCTCGGCCCAGAACCTCTATCTCATGCCCTGTAATTCTAGCTTGGAGCCTGAGGTACACAGCCATCCAGTGTGTGTGTGTGTGTGTGTGTGTGTGTGTGTGTGTGTGTGTGGCTGGTCTGTTAGGCCCTGCAGTGTTTGAAAGGACAGTGTTACTAGGCAGGGTGGGTGGTACCAGACCTCACCATGAGCCCTTTGGTACCTACTACCTTATACACACACACACACACACACACACACACACACACACACACACACGGCTTTTAGAGATGTATGTCAACTGAGCAGCCCCTCGGCCTGTGTGTGGAGCAGCCTACAAGCCTTTGCTTGAGAGAGTTCCCTGCCTGGGATGCTATAATCCTCCCAGCTGGGCAGAAAACCTGGGTCAAATCCGCGTTTTGTTTTTGGTTCCGTGGGAGGAAAAAATGTCTTGCTCCCCTTTGCTCCCGGGGCATGTGACAATCGCTCCACTTCTGTGTAACTAACCACCGTCCTTAGTGCACACGCTCTCTTGCTCTCGGGAATTCCTAGAAGCCTGAAGTCATCCTTATGCTGCTGCCTTTTATGTTTATAGAGTGCTATTCACAAGCAGGTGCTCAGGGTCGGTTAAGCTGAGATTGATAATGATGGATGGGGCCTTGGGGTCCACCCACCTTCACCTGATCTGTCCTGGGGGGCATCTTCTTGAAGCCCAGGTCGGTGGGGTATGAGGAGGCTGCTCGGGCCTCCACGATCTTTCCTGGGTCAATGGGATTCTGTGCTGGAGTTTATGGTGGAGGACAAGTACAGTCACAACTGCCAAGGTGAGAAAATGTTTCTCTATATCTTACTTCAACCCACAAAGAATGTTTAGGTGCTTCAGAAATACATGAACATTCTGTAGAATAAAAATTAAATTGATGGAGATGGCAAGCAATGTGTGGCCAGCCATAAAGTCGATCTACAGAATGGCTGGACATGGGCTGCAGATCTAACTCTGAGATTCTTAGCAACCAAAGCAAAAAGGGAAATATGGTCATTTAGAGCAAATCACAGTTTAGAAGAGGCTCAGTTTGCTTTCCATTAAGCCTCAAGAGGAACATCTCCTGAGGATCCTCTCAGAGGGGAGCTGAGATCTATAGAGGAAGGTTGATAACTACTTTATTATCAGCAATATAAAAAGGCAGCTCCTATCTCCCAGGGCTGAGGACCTAGCACCCAAGCACAACTCTCAGAAAGGAAGTGTGCGGAGGTGGCTGTGTTCACACCCACAGCTCTCGATGGGGGCGCTTCATCTGGGGCTTAGGGCATCGGAGCGGTTCTGATGCCGGCTGCCCAGGGCCCAGGAGGTCTAGGGAGCCTCCCCAAGTCTTCGGGGCGGGAGCGGGGAGGTGGCAGAGTGGCCGGTGGTGTAGGGAGGCTGATTTCACAGACCTTCTGGCCTCCTCATCCATCTCACCCAGAGCATCTCTGCTCTTCTATTTTACATAATAGAGTTTGGGGTCAGCTGTTTGACAAAAGAGTTTTGCATCAAAAAACTCAAGCTCAAAAACCTGTCATGAGTAATATTTCTCTCCGCTGACCTTTTGACAAGCATTTGCCAGCGGAATTTATATTCATGTTTAAATTTTAGGGCAAAAACTTAGAAGGTTTCTATTACTAACTATATACCCAGAAGAACTGAAAACAGGTATTCACACAAATACATGTGCACACATGTTCATGGAAGTACTATTCACAATAGTGAAAAGGTGGAAATAGCCCAAATACTCACTAATGGGTGAATGTATACAAATTTGTGGCATACACAAACAATGGAATATTATTCAACCATAAAAATGAATGACATTCTGATGTTACAACATAGATGAACCTCCAAAACATTATGTTAGCCCTGGATGGCATACTCAGTGGTTAGACATTGGCCCATGCACTGAAGGGTCTCAGGTCAAGGGCATGTATGTACCTGGGTTGCAGGGCGTGAGCAGGAAGCAACCAATTGATGTGTCTCTCTAATCTCTCTTTCTCTCTCTCTCTCTCTCTCTCTCAAAAAACTCAATGGAAAAAGTATCCTAGGGTGAGGATTAACAACAACAAAAAACATTGTTAAGTGAAAGAAGCCAGGCACAAAAGTTCATATATTGCATGATTCCATTTATGTAAAATTTTCAGAATGGGAAAATTCATAGGTACAGAATGCAAACTGGGGAGAAACTACTTATTGGGTTTGGGGTTTTATTTTGGAGTGAGGAAAATGCAGAACTGGATACAGGTGGTGATTGCACAGCACTGTGAATGTACTAAATGACACCAAATTGTACACTTTGACATGGTTATTTTATGTTATGTGAGGTTCACTTCAATAAATTAAACAGAAAAGTCGGAGGGTGAATCATCCATGTTGCCAGTGAAAGGCCACGTCACGATTTGACAAACGGAGCAGAGGGCAGGGCTGACGTCCTCGTGGAAATTAAAGGCTCCATCGGGACCGACACACACACTCCCCTTACAGAGCACGCTGAGGGCATAAATGGCCGCAGTGGATGTGAGGGTGGCAAAGATGCAGGCTGCTGTTCTTTCATGTGATTCCTGCCTACACTGCTCTTCTCTCTTCAGCACCTGGCCCACAGTAAGTCTCTTAAAATGCTAACTGGCCGACAAGACCACAAATCAGTGCAGGCCCCTGTCATTCTGACTCCACGACGCACCTACTTCACTTGCCCTCAAATGTAACTATTTCCCTATTGTCCTTCACCCCCATCAATTTATTTGGCTTCACCTGCTTTCGAATAGATAACCAAGAACTAATGAGAACAAATCTTTCCTGCAAGGACTCCACGGAATGTGTAGAAGTAGGCTTAACCTCAATGAAGATAACAAAGTCAGACTCAGCTTTCTCCTGCTCTTTCCTGCTCAATTAAAGCCCAGCCTCAGCTGCTTCCTGAGGGGCCTCAAGCTAATCCCAGGGTGTCATGTACTCACTCATAAGACAACATACTCTTTCATGTTTCCATCCATCCATCCACCCATCCATCCATCCACCCATCCATACAGTGGATATTGACTATTGAGTGTCTGTCACCTGCTAGGCACTAGGCAAGCACACCATTGGGGCTGCAGCTCTGGACAAGACAGGCAGGGTCAGGAGAGGGAAGTGTAAACCCCAGGCACACTGACAAGGGTGCTGGGGCTTTGACAGGAAGTGCAGGGGGCTGTGGGAGGGGTTTTGACAGGAAGTGCAAGAGGCTGTGGGAGGGGTTTCCCGGTGGGGCAGGCAGGTCTAGGGGCTCTGAGCTTGAGGGATTCACTAAACTGAGATCAAGAATTAGATTAGTGGGAGCCAACATGGAAAAGGGCTGCTCCAGGATCTGGGAGCGGAAACAGGCTGTCCAGGCTACCCTGGTCTTGACCTCCACCCGGACTGAGAGCAGCTTAGGCCATCGAACCCCACAGGGAGCTAGCTGAGAGGGTCAGTGCTGCTGGTACCAGCTCAGCCACAGCTAAGTACTCTCCCACACTTTGCTCTTCTACTCTGGCCCTTTACCTACAACTCCCTCCCCGCTCGAGCCGCCTTTCTGTATCATCGGGTGTCATTCTCAGCCGTTAGTGGTTTGTGGACCCTTCTGAAAATCTCATGTATGACGTGGCCACTCTCCTGAAAAATAGACCCATCCTCACAGAATTCTGCCCACAAACTCAGGGAATTCATGGAACCCCCCAGAGCCCATCCCTGGACCAAACTCCTTCCCTCTCTCTCTACCCCTGCCCCTTCCTGCAGAGTTCATGAGCTCAGGGTTGAGAGGTCCTGACCTGCAGCCCAGGGGGCCTCTTCCACTGCACTGGCCTGCTGATGGCCCTTGTCCCTCCGGGCCTGGGGGAGCTCTGCCAGGGGGGTTCCCATATTCTCTTCCCAGACCCCTTCATGCGGCTCTGCCTGACCCCCTTCCTCGTCCTCACGTTCCCAGGCCTGTGCCCTTTTTCTTTCTCCAGATGCCTGTCCCTCTCTCGTCAGGATCTTTCTGCCACCCAGGGCCCTTTTCCATGGCCGAGGCTCCACCCCAGGCCCTGGATCCTTCCCTCCTCACAGCTCACAGAGCTGCCCTTGGCCGGGAAAAGCCTGCGGAAATGGGAGGATTCTGTGGAGCAGAAGCTCTGACAAGCAGTGTACTTCCTTCCCATGGGGCACGCTCACTCAAGTTCAGCAAAGCTGCCCGAGGCCGAGACAGCAGCTGGTGCTAGAAAATGTCCTGAGGAAAGAGCACCAGAACGTGGAGGGAGAGGACAGGTCGGGTTCTTTTAAAGTCGTTTTAAAAAACGCTTCAGTATGTCCTGCTCTCACTGTATCTTGTTTAAGCCACTTTTTTTAAAAAGTTGTTACATCCATCTGAACTTAATCCTAACTAACCAAACTGTTTTAACTTTTTTGTTTGTTTGTTTATTGGCCATTTTATTTTTTAAATTTTATTGTTGAGAGTAGTACAGATGTTCCTCTCTCTCTCTCTCTCTCTCTCTCTTTTTTTTTTTTTACCCCATTGTCCTCCTTCACCTGGTTCCCACCCCTAACTTGAATATCCAAGCAGGAGTGTAGACAGAAGGGAAGAACACAGGCAAGAGGGAGACAAAGATACCACAAAAAGGGGCAGTGGTGGCACAAGGTCCTAAAGGAGGAAGGAGGGGATGGGGTAGGAGCACCGGCTAGAGGCACACTTCAGAGACAAGGTGACAGAAGGGAAAGGACAGAAACATTGCAAAGGAGAGAAGAGAAATGCTAGTAGCTCTCACTGGAGTGCCTCGGGAAGGCCCAGGGATCAGAGAGTGGACGCTGAAGGATGTAGAGCATCTACGGGGCAGAAGAGGACCCCAGTGTTGGGTGAGGCTCTGTGGGTGCAGAAGAGGCAGAGCTACAAGCACACGAGGTGCACCTGGGCAGGACCCTCACCTAGGGCTGGAGAGGTGAGACCGCTGGGCAGACCACCTGGGAAGAAGACCACCAATCAAAGCGGGAGTGGAGGGGGAAGGAGGGTAAGTGACAGATACAAAGAAGAGGGCGAGGTCACATGGTGAACAAGGAGGCCTGGCCAGCAGGGGGCAGCATGAGGGCTTCAACTGCAACTGGAAAAGTGCCCATGATAATAGGACCAGGAATATTCCTGGGATGACAGAGAGAGCATGGGGCACCTAGCACTTCTTGTTACAATATATACTGCTATATTTCCCCTTTCTTTCAAATCAAACATATTTCCAGGACACCTACAATAAGTGGGCCCAAGTGCTATGATGGGGGAGTGACATGATGAGCTCAGAGGAGGCACAACAAATGACCTGGTCAAGGAACGCTTCCAGGAGGCAGTGACGTTTGGCTGAGACCGGCGGTGGAGCAGAAGCTCTTTCCAGACCCTTTAGTGGGGTGAAGAGTGTCCTAAGCAGAGGGAACAGGCCGTGCAAAGGCCTGGAAATGAGGAAGCACCCTGCATTTTGAGGACCAATTTCAGGGTGGCTGGGGCACAGGGGAGAGCAGTGGGGGTGAAAAATGAGTCTGGAGAGGCACGTAGAGTCAGGAGCCAAGGACTCACCTACAAGGCACAACCCTGAGCTTAGAGTTCACCCCAAGGGTCTTAATAAGGAAATCTGGTCACAGCCCACATGGATGAGCCTCAAGGACAATAGTTATGCTAAGCAAAAGGAGCCAGTCACAAAAGGACAAACACCGCATGATTCCACTCAGATGAAGTATCTAAAGTAGTCAAAAGCAGAGAAACGGAGAGTGGCTGCCAGAGACCGTGTGTGTGTGTGTGTGTGGAAGGGGAGACTTGTGTCCAATGGGTAAGAGTTTCCCTGCGGCAAGATGGCACAGTCTGATATTTGTTGCCCGATAATGTGAATTAATATCCTGAAAGCTACTGGACTGTACGCTTCACATGCTTAAGATGGTGATTTTTGTGTTGTTTCTCACCACCACAAAAAAAACAAACAGAAAACAACCTCTGAGGGCCGTTCTGGCCGCAGGGGCCGGAGGGACATCCAATCCCGGGGTGCTGCTACTTTGATTTGCGGTGGAAGGCGTATCCGAACACCATCACTTTCCCTCAGGGCAACGTGGTGGCGGGGAAGCTGCATTTGGAACCTTCTCAACTTTGGCTGGATCATCGGGAAGAACGAGGCTGCGTCTTAGCTGGCTGCAGGTAGGGAGCGCCGGGGGGGGGGGGGGGGGGGGGGGGCTGGGCAGGTTCCGTAACGTAGGAGCTGGGGGCTGGGGCTGAGGCTCTCCAAATAAGAGAAGTAAAAGCAAGGAGAAGCCTTTACCACCACCGGGCTGTCCTTGGGGAGCATCCTGGGAAGAAAGGAGAAGGCCGCGTAGGCCGGGGCAGCCATGCGGCGGGGATGAGAAGTGACAGGTACAAATGTGTGGCGCACTGGGCAGACGTGTGGGAGGTCAGGGTGCAGCTGCCGACAGCAGGGTGCGGAGGGGAGGACGCTGGGAAGACTGCGTCCCGAATCTCTTCCCAGGCCTGCACTGGCGGCAGTGCTCTTAGCGCCCGTCATCCTGAGCCTGGCCTCGGGGAACCCAGGTGGCGGGGGGCAGACTCGGTGGTCCGGCTCCACCTCTCGGGCCTCCCCGGGGAAGGTTCCTCTGGAATTAGCCAGAGGGCCGAGACCACGTTCACTGCCCCGGCCGGCAGTGTGACTCTGGTGCCTGGGAGAGGGATGGCGAGAGGGCTAGAGTTCCGGGCTTCTACAAAAGGAGTAAAGATGCCTCGAGTGTGAGGGCTGAGTTCTTCATGCTGATTTTGATACTCAGATGGTCCGTTTGGGAGAGCTGGGTCCATCCATCCAAAGTGGAGGCATAGCAGGCAGACCCATCGCAAGTGGCCGAGGCCCAGGCCAGCTGCCTGCAGGGAGTGTGGGGTAGGGAGGCTGGAGGCCCAGCTCTGGGGCTTCTGTCCCTTCAGGCCAGACGGTGCTGAGCCTTTCTGCACTCACTCCCGGGGCCCGTCACACTCGTGATTCCTGGGCACTGATGAGACATACACTCCTCTACCATTCAAAGGAGCAAACCCATGGACACAGTGAGGGAGAAGGGTATGACTGGAACACTAGACACTAGTCATTTTTTTAAGGATAAGGGGACTTTTTTTTAATGAAGTCTTTTTTATATTTTATTGATTTTTTTACAGAGAGGAAGGGAGAGAGGTAGAGAGTTAGAAACATCGATGAGAAAGAGTCATCGATCAGGAAGCACGCTGTTTGGGTCTCCTTGCTGCTCTGTGTCCCTAGACTAGTGGTCAGCAAACTCATCAATCAATAGAGCGGCAGTTTGCCGACCACTGTCCTAGACCTTGAGGACAGAGCCATGCAGGCAAAGAGCTAGGACACCTCGTAACCAATTTGCAGATGAAAACCACAGACTTCCATCTCTGTGCCTGGGAACCAGGATTGCACCTCTTCTCCCCAGGACTGCGGACTGACTGGCCCTCAGACCCAGCAAGAGCCCAGTTCTCTCCAGCACTTGAAGAATGACTCTCCTGTGCTCACTCCCATTAAAGTCACATACGTGTAAATCCTGGGCAGGGAACAGAAAGAACTACTGAATCCCAGTCACATCCATTTGTAGCGATTATCTATGAGATAGGTTACTAATGTGATTACTAGCATCTCTCTATCTTTATGTGGTTTTATGACCTTTTAAAAATCATTCTTTCTTTTGTTCACTCATTCACTCATCCATTTAACAGTAACATTTGGTGTCTTCTCCATGCTACGTAACTTCTAAGCCCAAATCAAGAGGACATTTTCCAAGCTTTAAAACGCCCCGCCTTTAAGCAGTATCCTTAACTAGGAAGGTGGGAGAGGGGGTTGTTCAGTGAAGAAACAGCTAAGTTAAAACCTAAGCTCTGGCCGAAACCGGTTTGGTTCAGTGGAGAGAGCGCCGGCCTGTGGACTGGAAGGTCCCAGGTTTGATTCCGGTCAAGGGCATGTATCTTGGTTGCGGGCACATCCTTGGTATGGGGTGCGCAGGAGGCAGCTGGTCGATATCTCTCTCTCATCGATGTTTCTAGCTCTCTATCTCTATCCTCTCCCTTCATCTCTGTAAAAAAATCAATAAAATATATTTTAAAAAAAGATAATGGTATAAGAAAAAAATTTAAAACAACAACAACACAAAACCAAAAAACCTAAGCTCTATTACTAACTAGTTATCATTCTCTCTGAGCCTGTTTCAACAACTCTAAAACAGGAATAATTCCTCTTAGAACGGTTGTGAAGTTTAAACAGAGAATAGTATATAAAGAACAATACTCAACGCTTGGCACAGAAAAAGACCTTCAATAAAGGTCAGCTTAAAGACACTGACCCTAGAATCCAGTTTGTCCCTAAACCCTCCACTCACCTAACACCTCACCTACCCCAGTCAATATTCTTTCAAGCTCGCCCTGCCTCCTCGGACAGTGTTCTCGTTGCTCCGATCCTCGGCGGAGCTGGCCCTGGCTTTGCTCTGACCGCTAGGCTGTGCCAGCTGGAGAATGTGAGCTGTGTCTAAGCGAGCTGCGAGGGTCCTGGAGCTCGGTGGGGGGGAGGGGCTCACAAGGCCCCGCTAATAAACAAACACGCAGACATCAAGGCTGCCGGCTGTCGCGGTAACCAGGCTTTAATGCTTCCCTGGCTCCTGTCATCTTCAGGACGGGAAGCACTTAATGAATTAGTGTCGCTGGCAGGCCCGGACAAAAATACTGCCGTGTCTACAAGGAGCAATCAGGGTGAGCAGCCAGAGGCCAACCGCTCACTCTGGGGAGCGTGCTCAACCGGAGAGACCCCGAGAGCAGCTTTGTTTGTAGAAGTAATCACCGTGTATTAGAAAAATGTAAAAGTGTAGACATTAAAAAAAAAATAATAAAAATGGACCATCACGCTTCCACATGCCGATAAGAAATGTTAACATTCTGCCACACTCTCACACACATACTTACTGTGTCTATGCTGGTTCTAACTTAACAACAGACCATGAATACATTTTCATGTAAAATATGTTTCTACATCACTTTAAGTAGCTGCTGGTTTATTAGAAAAGACCCCTATTGCCGAAACCGGTTTGGCTCAGTGGATAGAGCGTCAGCCTGCGGACTGAATGGTCCCGGGTTCGATTCCGGTCAAGGGCATGGACCTTGGTTGCGGGCACATCCCCAGTTGGGTGTGTGCAAGAGGCAGCTGATGATTCTCTGTCATCGATGTTTCTAACTCTCAATCCCTCTCTCATCCTCTCTGTAAAAAATTAATAAAATATATATTTAAAAAAGAAAAGAAAAGACCCCTATTTTCAAACATTTCCGTGGCTAGTAGTCATTTTCACTGTGAGAACAACCTTGTGACTTCTCTTTTGGGGATTTCCTCTTAGGATTTGGGGATCGGCATGAGGGAGGGCACACGGATGGAAGGAGGGCGGGTTTGCAGAAGTAACGGTGGCTGGTGTGCCGGGGGTGGAATGGGACGAGGACACTCAGAGCCACAGCGGAGAACCTCCTGGGGCACAGAGGGGAACACTCAACAGTCTTACGAGGTTCTAGACTTTAGAAAGAACCCTGTGGTAGCAAGAGGAGGGCTGCATCGGAGGAGACTAGACCCCACACCTCTCATCTGCGCCTGTTTCCACCACGTAAGTCACTTGCCCCTTGAGACCCAAAGGTTGCATCTGCTGTCAGGATCTGGCCTTTGCCAACCTCCCAGCCTCCTCCCACCCGTCCCCGTCCCAGGTTTTATGCTTCTGCCCTGGGTAAACTGGATTGAGGAAGCTCTGAAATCCAAACAAGCACTCTCGCCCAATCTCCTTTTCCACATTTGACCTTTCCATTAATGAGGCATCAGGAATCCAGTGACATATCGACACCTTTTAGCCCATGTCACTCGGCGCTCAGAGACGCTCCCACAGCAAGCACTGACCCTCCCCTCGGATTCTCCTCCCCCTTGCTCTGCTGTCAGTCTGGAGGCTGGGCAGGATGCTGGCTTTTGTCCCCATGAGACAGGCTCGCCACCTCTAGGACTTGTTCTTATTGGTTCCCTGTTACTGCCCCAAATTTAACATGCTCAAAAAATCCCTCCCATTCTCCAAAGTTTCCCCCCCAAATAATTCCCATTTCTATCAACCCAGTCTTCACTGTTCAGCTGTCTGGGCTTAAAAACTCGAAGCTTTTAGTCACAGTATTTCTATTCCCCTTAGAGACTGTCCCAAACCTTCACCCTCCTTCTCATGACCCCATTGGAACCCCATCTTCTTCACTCTTCCCACACAGCTTTGTCTCCATCAGGGAGGGTACTGATGCCATCCAGGGTGAACCACTTGATCTCCTGCCCTCATCTCTAGCCTAATCCAAATCTTATCAAGGATGATCCCAAACTGTGATACAGTCATTGCAACAAGATCTGATCAGATTAATATCTGAGGGCAGAGACTGCTCCTATTCATCTCTGTATCTCAGCCTGGGAACAGGCCTGGCTCAGCGTTGGCTTCAACAGATATTATGAAAGGAATAAAGGAATGAATCCCATAAACGCCTTGTCCTCTGTTACATGAATGAGGTCAGGGGAGATTGGGCTCTTGAATTAATTGAAACTCTTCTCTCCTCACCCTGGCCCAGTGCCCTGCCCGTGCGATTAAGTTCCTTAATAGAATCTGCCCTGGCTAAGCACCACATAGAAATCCCTCAGCATTAAGTAGTGGAAAAGCTTCCAAGTGCTTAGAGAAGAAAGAGATTGGTGCTTCGGCACTGGGATGTGAGACAAGTGTTGATGGAGGAATGTCCATCTACTCCTTACGTACTAACAATCTGGGGGTATCGATGGCTGTTTCATACCAAAACCAATTCTGTGCTCGGCACTGCACCGACAGTGAGGGTGAAAATCAAAACAGCAGCCCACGTTTGCTGATGACTTGCTGTGGGCCAGGCACGACTCTGGAGTAGGCAACCTCATTTCTACTCCCATCTTACAGGTCAGAGAACTGGCTCAGTGTCACATAGCTAATAAGTGCTCCAGTATTACCATCGTTCGTTAGTTTCTTCACCCTTTCTCTTCACTGTCTTCATCATTTCCATTAAATAAACTGACTCCTCCATCCTGTCTCCTAGCTAGCCACCCTGTCTTCCCACCACCACCCACAAATATACTGACATCTGCCCTTACCCCCTCCTCCTCCTCTTGGCCTGAAGAATGGTCCCGCCTCCTCTCGAAGCCAGTCCCTCCACCTGCATATTTGATGCTGTCCACACATCTTCTTAGGAATCTTATTATGAATTATCCTTCCCTAACCTATAACTTTTCCATTCAAGTGGATCCTTTCCGTTGGCATTTAAATGTGCTCAACTGTCTCTCAGGAAAACATAATGAAACCACAAACCTTGTATCCCCTGTGACATTCGACACTATTTGCCACTCAACAGATATTTGCTGACATCTTGCGAACGCAGTCCTCACTTTTCAACCCAACTCTGTCTAGGTTCTGGCCTCATTACTCCTCTCAAGTTGCCCTTGCGAAAGCCATCGACAGCCTTCAGACTGCCAGCACCGTGCTCCTGTGGAGCGCTGGAGTTCCACCAGCTGGATGAGGGTTTCCTGCACTGAAATAGAATCTTGGCAGACCTTCCCCAGTTCACAGAAGAATGAGCTGACAGGATATTCTCAATTAAAAGTTTTTGTTCTGTAAAGTTTTCTTTCTTAAAACGTAGTACCTGCCGAAACTGGTTTGGCTCAGTGGATAGAGCGTCGGCCTGCGGACTGAAAGGTCCCGGGTTCGATTCCGGTCAAGGGCATGTACCTTAGCAGCTGGTCGATGTTTCTCTCTCATCGGTGTTTCTAACTCTCTATCCTTCTCAATTCCTCTCTGTGTAAAATCAATAAAATATATTAAAAAAAGTTTAGTGCCTGCTATTCTATGTCCATGGTAGAATCTAGCATAAGATGCTCTCTGATTTAAAAATTATCATATGTTCAGCCATTTTCATATGTAAATATTTCACAGTGTTATCGGAGGGCATCACAGTTTCCATGGCGTTCAGGACATGAACAAGTGTTTGATACTCACTGGCCAAATCCTAAGAAATAATGTTTTGATCTCTGATTTGTTCTCTTGGAGATATTTGGTACTGTTTTTATCATGCTGCTTCTTTATTTGAGCAACCAGCATTTATTAAACACACATTTCCCCATGGCCCTTTGTCCCTATTTTCACTAAGGCATTTACTAGCTTCTCTTGTGGTCTCTCCCACGTACAGGCATACCTTGTTTTATGGGGCTTCACGGATATTGCGCTTTTTACACACTGAAGGTTTGTGGCAGCTCCATGCTGAGTGAGTCTATTGGTACCAATTTTGCAACAGTACTTGCTCACTCAGTGTCTCTATGTCACAACTTGGTTATTCTCATAATATTTCAAACTTTTTCATTATTATTATGCTTGTAATGGTGATCTGTGATCTTTGATGCTGCTAGGGTTAAACCCTCCACCAGCAAAAGGATTACAATTCACTGAAGGCTCAGATAATGATTAGCATTTTTTTTTTTTAGCAAAAAAGAAAGCATTTTTTACTTAAAGTATGTAAACTTTTTAGACATATGGTATTGTTCATTTAGTAGACTACCATATAAACATAACTTTTATATTCACTAGGGAACCAAAAAATTTCTGGTCTTCCCAGGGCCTTGACCAATAGGCATTTTCTAAGTTGAAGTGGTTAAGCTGGCCATCCATTACAGTATGCTATATCAACAACTCTTCTTTGTGTGTGATATAAGGTGACTTAAAAAAAAATAGTTGGGGCAGGCACCCTGCTGGCTAGGTTCTGGCAGCCATGGCCGAGGGCCCGTCCCAGCTTCTTGCTCTCACCCCTGTGGGCCACAGCAGCACACAGAAGCAGCAGCTGCCCCGTGTGCTCCAGAATTTATTTGGGGGAACATTCAAGCTGCTTCCTTCTGAAGTGGAATGTGAGTCAGAGGTGATCCCAGGCCTGTGAGCTGCGTGGGAGGAGAAAGGTTTGCAGTGAGCCGGGCTCTGAGTTCTCAGGCTGTTTTTTTTTCCAAACAGACTCCCAGACAGACCTGCGGCTCAGAGACCACCCGTTCGCCTTCCTCCTTGGGTGCAGACACAGGGCCTCCTAAACCCATCCTCCCCGCCCTCCTCAGCACTACATCTGGACCAAAGCAGAGGCAACCGCTCCTTCTCCTCCCTCCGTCCCTGGGGGACGTCACACACAGTCCGCTCAGCCCAGCCCTAACGCACACACAGCGATAGAGACCAGACAGATGGAAATCCAAACCAAGAACGCGGCTTTGTCCCTAATCTGTGCCCTGTCCAGACCTATCCGGACTGCAAAGATTCCAGATCCTCTATCAGGGCATGAAATGCTCAGCCACATGCTGCTAATACCCAAACTGAGTTCGTGAGCACCTGTGAGCAGGTTACTGTGCAGAGGACGGAAAAGTCCCTGAAGGGGGCGCAGAAAGGTGCTGTTGGCTTGATGGCAGCGAGCTTGGGCTCTCACACGTCCACAGTTGAGAAAGTAAATGACATAATGCAGGCAGAGTGCTTAGTGGAGTAACTGAATTGAAGCCTGACCCCCCAACAGTGCAGGGGAGCTCCGCCCGGTGTGGCTGGAGGCGAGCCTTTCTCCCGCCGCCCCTGCTGCTCCCCAGCCTGTCCTTCCTGAAGGAGGGGAGGCGGCGCCCGATCCCTGCCTCCATCCCCTCCGAGCACCCGCTGGCCTCAAGGCTGGGTGGTCAAGAAGGGAAATCTTGGGGAAGAGGGGACACACCTGAGCTGGGCATCTGTGCTGATAAAACGCACCCAAAGGGGCATCCAGGCACACACTGACTGACGGTGTGACAACTCAGATAACCTTCCCTCCTCCTCTGGGTAACAGAGCTGCAGACCCGGAATAATTTCCAACCCTTTTCTTTCAAGGGGATCTCTCTTCCTCTCCAAATACAACACCAACAATAAACGGACATACCTTCTGCCCCTCAGATACCCAACCACAGTGCTCCTCCCGTGCCCTTATTAATGCCATCCGATGGCCGATGCTTTATCCTGTAGAGGGGAGCATTAGGGCAATAAGAAGAGGGGTGGTTTCTAGTTCCCCATTTGCTTTCAACGTTGGAGGATAAGATCTTGCCTATCCAGCTCAGGGAGGTCTAAACACACACACACACACACACACACACACACACACACACACACTTCCAGTTTTCCAAGCACAACCTGCATAGTGAAAGGAATTTTGAATGCCCAGATACTAGGGGCTCTGTGTGGTCTCACAGCCTGTTGGCTTTTATTGCAGTAGGAACCTCTTAAGCAACGTGAGGGTGTGTGTGGGGGAGGGAGGGAAGAGCAGGGGGGGAGGGGTGTAATCCCACATCATTCAGCTGGAAAAGAGCTTGAAAGAATGTCAGGCACAGAGCAAGGAGAATACTTTTTAAAACAGTTAATGCAATCACAAGGTTCAAAATTGAAAAGATACAAAGGGTTTACAGGTCCACTCTCCCTGGAGGCAACAGATATTATTAGGTTTTGTGTATATAGTTAGGCACTGACAAGCAAACATCCTGAACTCTCCCTCTTCCTCCTCTTTTATAACATGAACAGTAGCTTATTATAAACACTCTATGCGTGTTTTCCACTTAGCCAGGTATCTTGCAAATTGTTCCATGTCAGTTTTAGAGTAAGCTTCGCCTACTTTTTTTTTTTTTTTTTAATGGATGTAAGGTATTGACTATTTGGAAGTATCACCAAGTATTTAGCTACCCCCCTGCGATGAGTATAAAGGTGGTTCTTTCACAGCTCAAATAATGCCACAATATACATATGTTTCTTTGTGCCCATAGGCAAGTATAAGAGCAAGATAAATGTCTAAAAAATCGGAACCACTGTGTCGATGGCCAGAGCATTTCAAATTTTGAGAGATGCTTCCAAAATGCCTTCCAAAGAAGTTGTACCAATTTATTCTCCTGCCAGCAACATATGAAAGCGCCTGCTCAGAACCTCATCAGTAGTTTATCAGTCGTTATGAAGTTTGCTAACCGAATGGTAAATAAGTATGGCATTGTAGTTTGCATTTTACACGTTAAGGAATTACGCCTTGTGCATTAATCAAATCCCCGAGTCCTATGAGGAGTGAAGAGCATGCATTTGCCAGGCCAGCACGATCCGGGAGGCCTAACGGGGTCACAACATCTCTGGGACAGTGGCTCTGGGTTTTCAGCGACCGCGTGCGTGTGGGTTCGTGGGAGGAGAGCCGCCCTGTGGAAGGAGCAGGGGCTTCGGGGCCGGAGGGACCTGCATGTCAAGCACAGCTCTGCACTCACCAGCTTAAAGATCTCAGCAAACTACTTAACCTCTTCCAAACTCGGTCTCCTCACAGGAAACATGGGGATAATAATACAAAGCCTTGCGTATGGCACATAGAAAGCACTTAATAAACGGCAGCAACTTCCCATCAGGCCAGAGCCTAGACCTCAGGGCACTTTCCACAACTGACAGAACCTGGAGCAGCCCAGCCAGGGCCAAACAGCTCTCTTGTCAAAGAGCCACCTGGAGGGTCCCGGCTCCCCCTCTGACCCACCCAGCGCCCTTCCTCGGTCAGCAGGAGACACCACAAAAGCCCCTCACTGCGCCAGGGGGGCAGGGGGGCTGTTTCTGTGCCAGGGTTTCCTGTTGCCAGATGATGCTTGCTTTCAGACAGAGGCGCTCTCTGGACTGAGCAGAGCTCATTTCCAATTACAGGCGGGCAGGCTGGAGACGAAGCAGAGATCCTCGGGCAAAGCACTCACCAGCATCGGAGCTTTCCCAAGCACAGTTTTCGATGAGGTCGCAAAGGGCAGATTTCTAGTTCTGGCAGAAAGGCCAGTGATGCCCCAAACAAGGTTTCTATGTACACGTGGGACCCCCACCCACCCCACCCCACCCCAAAGAACTTCAGAGGCCTTTCCCATTCCCACACGGTCCCGTCTCCTTTCATCCCGCAGGCTGTAGGAGCTATAGCCGTGCCCCTGATGGGCGAGGGGAAACGAAGCTGTTGACTCAGCTAACACCGCCGCCAAACCCTGGGGAGCACATTTTAGTTCCTGTCTGGGTGCCAACATGACCCCCTGTCTCTGTGTGCTGGCTTAGGTCCCCTCAGGCACGGAGCGGAGCCCTCCTGAGAGAGAACTGGGAAGTTACAACTGCTTTCGGAGAATATCCCTTTGCTCTGTGCTCCCCGAGAAGGAAAGGGGCAGGATCCGGATGCACTTAGGGGCGCCGACTGCACTAGCACACGAAGGAAACTGCCTTTCCCCCGAAGCAGAATGGACACACCGGATCTAAAGTCCCTGCATCACTGGTGCTGTCTTATGAGACATGAAATGTGGGCCTGGCTCAGACACTGGAGGATGTGGCGGGGCACTGGGATCTGACTGCACAGACGCCCACCCCGGCCACTTACACTGCCGCCTTTTCAGAAGCCCCCAGCCCAGCCCACGAGGCTCCCCGCCCCCCAAACCCTGCCTCCAGCCAGGCCGTGAGCGTGAGCGTGGGCTGGGGTTAGGGTTAGGGCTCCTGGCTGGATGCCTACCCCCCAAAGTTGTAGGAAGAGCAAACTTCCGGATCCCCACAAACCCACTCAGGGAAAAGGAATGCCCACGTGTGGCTGAAAAACGTGGGTGGTGTGTGGAGCCCCGGAGTGCTGATGGAGAAGACAGGTCTCCACCCCTGCCTCCTTCGCTGCCTCGGGGGACCAGGACGCCACCCGGGCCCCGCGCTTGGTTCGCCCCAACTGGGCCAGAGACTGGGGGTGAAGGTGCAGCACTAGGCTTTCTTTCTGATCCGAGGCTTTTTGCTCCCCCTTGTCTCTCTACTTGGGCCAAATCCTCCTCCAAGGCCACGGGATGAGGGGGGAGAGAGGGTGGCTTCCCTGGGGCTGGAGTCTGGCGCCCAGAAGGCCACACCAGCCCCAGGGGATGGGGGTGCGGGCGGCGGCCCAGGTGGGGGTCCCGTCTCTCCAACCCAGTTCTGGACCCTAACGCACAGGAGATGCTGAAGCACGCCGCCAACCACCGCCTCCCTCCCCGTTTCACTGAACTCCAGGGAACCTCCAGCAAACCCGGCCGGTGGCCAGGCGGGCCCAGAGGTGAGGGGCGTGCGCTCGCGGACCCACCTGGCCGCACGGACGGACCGGCTGCTCCCCCCACGGGGTCCCCGCCTCACTCACCGGCGCCCGGCGCTCAGGCCACTGCATGGTCCCCGAAGGAGCCGGTCCCGCCGGAGGAGGAGCGGGTCCCGATGGAGGAGGAGCGGGTCCCGATGGAGGAGGAAGGTGCGGCTGGAGGAGATCGCAGCGAGGCGGCGGAGGCGAGCGCCGGCTGCTCTCTGGGCAGGGACTCCGCCAGTCCGGCCAGGAGGCGGGACGCCGACCTGCAGCCCGGCTACCGCCCGCCTCCCCGGCACACCCGCGCCCCGCAGAGCGAGCGGCTTTCTGTGCAGAGGGAGAGCCGGCCGCAGCCCAGCCCAGCCCAGCCCAGCCCGACAGCGCCAAGGTCAAGATCGAGGTGGACAGCGGGGCAGCCCCGGACGCGCTTGTCCGCTGTAGGGGCGCGCTTTCCAGGGACATCCGCGCGCGCGTGCGGAGCCTGGTGCCCTGCGGGGGGGTCTCCACTCGCCCCGGACCTCCGACTCCTCCCCCCTTTTCCTCCCACGGAGGAACCCAGGTGCCCAGGGGCGCCCCAACCCGTTACCGTTACCGATACTGAGGCTGAGCCAGCTCCGCACCGGAGGCAATCCTGCGGGGTGTTTGGGGCACAGGGGCTGGGGTGGCGCTGCACGGAGCCCCGAACCTCAGGGCCGCCAGGTGGCCGGGGCCGGGCCGGGCAGGTACCGCCCCTGGAGAACACCCACCGCAGCCCCTGTTCGGGATGAAACGGCGCAGGCAGGTGCCTTCCTCCCAAGAGCCTTCCTTCCTCCAGTCCCACTGCCCTTTGCCCGAGGAATGGACGCGCGGACAAGGAACTAGGAGCGCTCTGTACGGAAAACCCTGAGAGACTGACTAGGTCTTAGGAACACGGGATGTCCTGCCCACGGGGCTGACCGCCTGAAGGGCTCATAGGTTTTCCTGTTTCTGGCCCACGCGGGTCCCTGGGAGTCCGGATACCCCGACCTCCCGGCTGAGCGGTGTGTGATTAGGGTGGTGATGGGGAGATGTGACAGGAAAGAAGCAAAGCCGGCAGCCACTGCACCCACACTGCCAATGTTTAAAAGTCTACCGGCTGCTTCTGGGCTGTGCCCCTAACACACTTTCTGACACCAGTCTGCTCTGAGAACATGGCCAAAGGAGATGGAAGGGAACTGACACTTTCTAGCACGTCCAAAACTACTCAACATGGAACTCTTCCCTGCCCTGGTCCGCTCACCCCCAACTCTGCTCTCCAGTCCTGGCCGGACGGAAGACCGGGAGGAGGGAGAGATGGGGCCATCCAGCTTAACGCTCAAACAGGGAGCATCCTCCCCAAATCACGTGTGTTCTTTCTCATACCCTGGGTAGTCTGGGCGATTCAAGTCAACGGTGAATAATGCATCAATAATAAAATAACACATAATAAAATAACAAGCTTGGTCCCTCAGCCCAGGCCCAACTTGTAAAGGAGAGGGAAGTAAGAAATTTAGCACTTGCAGCGACCTATATTATTCCTAAATCACTGTTCTAAAAAAAAAATAAGCAAACATCCAAAGGCAAGCTACCCACCTGATCCTTCCAGCAGGTTTACCGGTGGCTTCAACACTCCACTTACTTCCTCTCTCTTGTCACAGGTTTTTAATTTTGATCTCGGATGTTCACGTGCTGCCTTTTCTCACACAAACTTCACACCTACATTCCTCCATCTCGTTTCTTCTCAAAGGCAAAACTGAAATATGAAGAGATGTGTTACTTGGTTATAAACCGTTAGAAAGTGAAGACAAGATACATGTACAGCCTCGTGAGTCATCATAAACCAAAGCTGTGCAATCAGCACCGGGTCACTGCCATCACCCCAGACCCTCCCCTGCCCACCCATTTCCATTCATAGCCCTTCCCTTCTCTCCCCACTAAAGCAACAGCCATCCTTACTTTATAGTATTTACTCTCTTTTTTAAAGTTTTATAAAATTGTTAAGCATCCCTATACATGACCATTTAGTTTTATCTTTCTGTTTAGCATGAACTTGTGTGCACGCATGCTTCTGGCCTCCTTTTTCACTTGGGTATGTCTGTGAGGTCATTCGTTTTTGTTGCATGTAGCTGTGGTTGGAGCCACAACAAATAACACTAATAAAGTCCTTGTATACATGTCTAGGTGTGCAAGTGTAAACTTTTTAGGGTGTATACCTTGGAGTAGAATTGCTGGGCTATAGGGCATGCTTATATAACTTTATGAAAGAATACTGTATTGTTTTCCAAGGTGGTCGTTCAGTTTACACTCCCACCAAAGATGGATGGTAGTTTCAGTTGCTCCACATCCTTGCCAAAACATCATATTGTCAGACTTCTTAGTTTCTGTTAATCTGGTGGATGCGTAATTTTATAAAAATTATGATCTTCATTTCATACCCTTAATTTCTAATAAGGCTGTGTGCTTTCACATGTGTTAATAGCCTATTTGAGTTTTGTCTTGTGAAGTGCTTGTTCAAATCTTTACCTATTTCTACAGAGAGTCATCTACAGAAAGTCATCTGACTTTTTCTTGATTCATAAAAGCTTGTTGTTTATTCTGGCTATATGCCTTTGTCGGTTATAGGCTGCATGTATCTTGTTAATCTTCTTCATTTGCTCAAGAATAATTTTTAAAATCAGAATGTTTACCTTGAGATAATTGTAGACTCACATACAGTTGTAAGAAATAAGACAGATAGATCCCAGGTACCCTTTACCCAGTTTGTCCCACTGTTAACATCTTGTGAAACTTCAGTGCAATATCAAAGCCAGGATATTGACATTGACATTGGCATTGAGACACTCAAGATACACAACAAAACCAGAAGAACCCCTTGTATTTCCCTTTTATAGTCACTTCTACTTCCTTGGACACCCCTCCCCATCCCCAACCACTAGAGACCACTTACCTGTTTACCATTTATAAAATTGTGGAATTTCAAGAATGTTATATAAAGGAAACCATACAGTATGTCATCTTTTAAAAACTTTTCCAGTGTAATTTTTGGGAGATTCATGTAGGTTTATTTATTGGGTGGTATGGATGTATCATGGTTTAACATTCACTCACTCATATAAAAGGCTGTTGTTCCCCCCTCCCAGTTTTGAGCTATTACTAATAAACCTGCTATAAACATTCATGTACAAGCTTTTTTTGTGAACACGAGTTTCATATCTCTGGGATAAATGCCAAGGAGTAAAACTGCTGGATCATGTGATAGTTGCATGCTTAGATTTTTAAGAGACTGCCAACTCGTTTTCCAAGATTGCTGTACCATTTTGCATTCCACTGGCAGTGTATAAGTGACCCAGTTTTTCCACATCCTTGCAAGCATTTGATGTTGTCACTAGTTTTTAAGTTTTAGCCACTTGACAGGTGTGTAGTGATATCTTATTCTAGCTTTAACTTTCATTTCTTGATGGCTAATAATGTTGAACATCTTTCTACTTACTTATTTGGCATCTACATTCCCATCTATTTATTCTCTTTGGCCATTTCTAATTGGATTTTTTTGTTTTGTTTTGTCTTACAAAAACATTGTTGAATTTTGACAGTTCTAGATCCTAGTCCTTAGGCAGATATGTAGTTGGAAAATATTTTCTCCCAGTCTGTAGTTGTCTTTTTACTCCTTCTACATGGGTTCTACAGAGAAAGTTTTTAATTTTAATAAGGTCCAAATTTTCACTTTTTCATACAATGGGCCATACTACTAAATGTAAATCTATCTAAGAACTCTTAGCCTAGCCCTAGATACCAAAGATTTAGATGTTGGTATCAAGTTGACAAATTTTCCTTCTATTCCTATTTTTGTGAAAGTTTTTGTTATAAATTGGTATTGAATTTTGTTGAATATGCAAGCACAACTTTTAAAGTTTCACCATTTAGTATAAAATTTGCAGGTCTTTGTAGATGTTATTTATACAGAAGTAAACTTCTCTCATTCCAGTGGCCATGGCATTTTGCAGTATGACTTTGTACTTCTCCCCTGAAGAGGTGGGGGTCTCTCTCTTCACCTCCTAGACTCTGGCTGTCCTTTGGACTTACTAACAGAATATGGTGAAATATGGTGCAAATAACACTGTATGAGTTCCAAATTCTAAGGCTTAAGAAAGAAGCCTTGTAATATCTTCCCTTGTCATGTTAGAGCCCCGAGACCACCATGGTGTAAAGAAACCCAGGATGAAAGACCATGTAGAGAAAGAGTATCCGCCACTTTTGCCATATACTGTTCATTAGGAGTAAGTCACTAAATCCAGACCACACCCAAGTATAAGTACCGTTCCCCTTCCCATTGACCTTACCCTAGAGCAGTGTTTCCCAAAGTGTGGTACACGTACTCCCAGGGGTACGGGAAGAGTTTGGTGGGGGTATGCACTGCACTGTGCTTAGCTGTGCCTAATTCTACGTTCTCATGAGTCAATTTCATCCTTCTCATTGATCCAAATAAATGTTATTTATAATATAACTTCTATTTACATTTTATTATGAATAATTTTATTTTTCGTTTATTATTATTTTGTGTATGTACCAAAAAATAAAAAAAACAAATGTATTTTGATTGTTATTAAAATACATCCTTTTTTTTGACGAGGGGTACTCAGCGTTATGAAAATTATAGGAGTACACATATGTCAAAAGTTTGGGAAACACTGCACTAGAGTATATGATCCCAAAAGGGGTTGGGCAGCAGCTAGATCTTGGGTGAACCATGGCCTCCAACTTTAGACTTCTAACCAGAATCCCCAAATGCCCCCAGTAGCCTCAACTGTAAAGCTCATTTCTTTGTACTTCTATCTTCTCTTGGTGCTTAAAGCCAGTAATTCTTCATTAACTTGTTAGCTCTTTGGTGTTTTTCAGACTTAAAACATATTTTAATTTAGAAAATAAACTTTTAACCAACCTTTTATTTATCTTCAGTTTATACTTCAGGAGGCTGGGTCTGAATTACTTAATCTGCCACTTTTGGAAGCCATGGCATGTGTTCATGTGCTATTGTTTTAATCTGCGGGGACTTACTTTGGCTGAAATCCTTTCTGTTAAAGATGTATAAGATAGCCGAAACTGGTTTGGCTCAGTGGACAGGGCATTGGCCTGCGGACTGAAGGGTCCCAGGTTCGATTCCAGTCAAGGGCATGTACCTTGGTTGTGGGCGCATCCCCAGTTGGGGGTGTGCAGGAGGCAGCTGATTGATGATTCTCTCTCATCAATGGTTCTGACTCTCTATCCCTCTCTCTTCCTCTCTGTAAAAAAAATCAATAAAATATATTTTAAAAAAAGATATATAGGATAACATTAAGGGGAAAAGTATCCACATCCTTTGCTCTCTTAGTAAAGTTAGCTTGCAAAGGCAATTATTTTTACCTATTGACTTTCATTATAAAATCAAAGGACCATTTGCCTGGCCATTGGTAGGGGTGTTGACCTGTACACAGAAAGATCACAGGTTCCATTCCAGGTCAGGGCACATACCTAGGCTGTGGGTTCAATCCCTGGTTGGGGCACATGCTGGAGGCAACCAATGTTTCTCTTTCACGTCAATGTTTCTCTCTCTCCCCTTTTCTTATCTCTAAAAATCAATGAAAAATGTCCTCAGGTGAAGATTTAAAAAAAAGCAAAGTAACATTTAGACAGGGGCCACATCACTTAACAGAAGTGAGATGATACTCAGATATCAATCTAGTCCCCTCGGCCAGTGAACACATTTCCTCCTCCTTTACCTGAGGAGGCTGTTCTTCATTTTCCGAAGCAGGTTTAGTGGTGTTGGTAGAACTGGGGGAAAATATTTTTTTAAATCTAAAAACAGGTTCTTCTGTTGCAAGCTTCCAGAGATATCAAAAAGGAGAGTTATTTTAATTTCTTCCACATGGCCAACTCTGCCATCTGACATTCACGCCGTGTATTAAATCAGCATTAGGATTTAAGTTTGCTTTTTAAAGATGTCATGTACTGCTTAATCAGTAATTTAACACCACAGATTTCTCTAGGGAGGGACCAGATTATGAAGCCTAGATCAATAGGTTTTCTCTTATACAAGCCGATAATTCCTTACCCACAATTTTAAACTTAAAAATGTCCAAAAGTTAATAGTTTCTTTCTATGGCATTGGTTTCTGCTTTATATCAAGTGACAAGAGAGGGAATGTTACCGGGGGCTTCTTCCTTCCCTGAAGCTCACTGCCGGTCCTCTGAGGCCAGAGCCCGGGTGCTGCTCTGACCCAGCAAAGCCACATCGGAGACCAGACGTGAAGGCTGTCTGGCTGGAACACCTGTCACCGTGATCGCCAGGACTGTTTGGAATGGCTTTGCCTACCCTGATGGGAGTGGGGGCTCTCCTCTTTGTTTCCCCCAAAGAGGAAGCCCATTCCTTTACAAAGGTGAACAAACATTACAGAGGCTTAGCCTTGATTTTCCACGACTGTTTTAAAACCACCTTATGGACGCCAACACATGGCCTTCTGATGGCTTCCCTAATGCAGTCAGTGCTTGCAAATGGGGGGATAAATGCCCCTGTGCAATATGAAAGGTGAGTAGGCCGGAAGGTTGGTGGGTAAGGGCTCTTTGAAATACCCAACCAATCTTTCTTCCAGTCTCAAACACCACCCTCATCTCTGCCAGGGCTGATGGGAGGCCAGGCCCCAGAGGTGGGAGGCTGATGCTCAACTCTCCTAATGGAGCTTGACAGCAGCAGGATTAAAAGCACAAATGCAACACCCAGAAAGCAGTGCAGGAAAGCATACGCACCCTTTCTATGCCCATTCTCTTGCTATTGGCACTTTCTTTTAGAGAGAGAGCTGAACCATAAGATAAACCTTTTCATAGAAACAGAGGTTTTTAAAAAAATAATAGTGATGAAAGAGCTTTGGATAGTGAGTGGGAAAAGAGGGCAGAAGGAAAGTGTGCTGTGAGGTTTCCAAGGGCCGGGAGCTGGGATGGTCTGCGGAACAAATTCCTTTTGGGAAGCAGAGATCCGTGTGCAAAGGACAAAATGACAGCTGCGGTAATACTACCATGCTAGCGAGATTCATTTGTCAAACCAGGCCAACTCCGAAGGCAACCACTGACTTCTCTCAGGACACAGTAAGGACTGTTACAGGCAAGCACAAGCCTTCTCAGACTGACCCAGCCTCATGACTTTTTCTCCCCTGACATCCTCAGCGCAGGATCTCCGGGCTCTACATTTCCACTCTGGCATGGAATTGTTGCCTTTCCCTGTTATTGCACTGTTTCATCTAGTTATCTCTTGCCCCCCCCCCAACCCCCCAGTGAAATTCTAAGATCCTTGAGGGTAAAGCAATGCATTAAAACTAATTCAAAAATATTTACAGAATGTCTGTCTATACTCTATATTCAACTGAAAGGAATTCAAAGAAGTTTAAAGGGGCTCAGTCACAGGTGGAAAAACAAGATGCACACAAAACAAATGTATGTCAGTGCAAAGCAATGGGTGATTGAAGTCACAAATACATGAGATGATATAATGAACATACACTGTATTGCTTTGGGAAAAGGAGACTGTGCTAGAGAGACAACAAGGGAGGGCTTTTAAGAAGCAACAACGCCAAGGGAAGAAGCTTCAGGGTGCTTGCTGCCTTTCAGCTGGCAGCAGAAGAACAGAGGGTCTATTCCAGCCCTGGGAAAACTATGGCCTGTGGGCCGGATCAGCCCATTCGTCCATTCTATCTGGCCCGCGGAGCCGAAAGAGCGGAGGGTTCTCTTGCTCTCCCCTCCGCTCCTTCACCAGCAGCCCAAGATGAGAGTGCCAGCACGGTCAGGTTGCTTTTGTTCCGGCCCTCCGGTCCAGTTTAAGAACCCATTGTGGCCCTCGAGTCAAGAAGTTGGCCCACCCCTGGTCTATTCTGTCAGCCATGAAGATGAGAAGAAATGTTCTCTTCCCAGAACAATAGCCAGCTGGGTCCAAACAGGTGCATTTACTGAGAACGCTGGGATTAACTCACTGATTCTTCAACAGGACGTGGTGCACAGATGCCCAGGTTTGGAAGCATTTGGACCAGCTGCCTGGGAAGTGAGCATGTGCCTTGCAGAGCAGCACTGCAGTGACTTGAGGAAGATCATCAGCCCACTTTCCCTCTGCAAGTTGCTTCTGCAAGTTGCTTTGTCTTCTTATTCCTGTGGATAGTCTTTGTCCAGTTAAGTGATGACAACCAGGGAAAGGTGTCTAGTTGGTAGACATTCAGCAAACAAAAGACCAAACAAACCACAAACATGCCAACACCACCCCTCTGGATTTGTCTGGAAAGTATGGAAATGCCAGAAAACCTGGCTAGCGACAACACATTCCCTGGGTGCTCTCACATCGGCCCTGTGACCAAGCTGAAGGTCTGACAGAGCAGCAGAGAGAAAAAAGGAGAAAGATCACTTACTGTCTGAGATTCGTACTTCGCAGCACCTCCCAATGCATGATTTCAAGCTGAAATGAGCTATCATCGAAGTGCATCCTACCAGCACCAAATGCACTCTGACAGGCCACTTAGACCGCAAAGCCCTTCCATTACAGTTTCTCAAAGAGTAGCTTTTGGCCAACAGTGGCCAGAGACACACCATGATTCATAACTCCAGGTAACTCTTTGAGTCACTGTACAATCCCAGGATTCAACTAAGACAAGCATAGATGGAAAACACTTAAAGGAAAAAATGCACTTGGACTAGACATAGAAAGGACTAGGGATAGGAAATATAATACTAAGAACAACTATGTGCCACTCTGTGCCAGGTACTGAGCTCAGTATTTATATGCACTATTTCATTTAGCCTGCACCACAATCCAACTACTGCCCCATCTCTGTCCACTCACAGCAGATCTCCACAGTGAGTGTCTACCATGGTCTCCACTGTTACGGGCTAACACTGTCTCACTTTCTGGTCATTCTTTTGCCCATTATAATCCAGCTCCTTTCCCTACCCTCCGCTGCCAAGGTCACCAACCATCGTCATGTTGGGACACCTTATAGACATACCACTGCATCTTACTCCCTACTCAACCTTTGGGCAACATTTGCCAGAGCTGACCATCATCTCCTTGAGAATCTCAAAGGCTGGTCCTTCTCAGGCTACTTTATGTTTCTCATAGGATTTGTCAATAACTAAAGCTCTTTTGTGTCTCTCTAGACTAGAATGTAAGCTCACTGAGGATAGGGGCTCTGTTTTATTCGCTGCTCTGTCCACTTGACCTGGGATAGTACTTGGCATCGCTGCCCCTGGGACAAACACTGGAGGATTAAGGGAAATGGATGGGAGGGAGATCTTTTTTCTGAAGATACTTTTGAACCTTCTAAGTTTTATACAATATGTGTGTTAGTAGCTGTAAAAATAACAATTGCACAAAATTTCCCAAACGTTGGGATTTTACACTATGGGTAGTTAAGGAATCTTGAGAAGTCCTTCATCCCTCTCCCCTAACTTTGACAGGGCCATACCAAACTGCCCTATATATTGTTTTAGAGGAAGAGGAAAGAACACAGATGGGAAATGATTTTTGTATGTCATCTTGATAGTTAATTTTGGTTTTCTTGTCATCTCACTTAAATCCTACTATATTAGCAGTTATTTTTGTTAGATATTATTGGTAGCCTTTCATGAATCTGAGAAAACATTATACTTGGGGAAGACTGACATTTTTCATCAACTCCATAATCCTGGGAATGTTTGCCGTGGGATTCCTTGGATGTTGACTGTCCTTGGAAACTGGGAGCCAATTCAGGTTTTATTAAACCTGGCCCAGGTTTCTGGCCACAGATGCAAACTTCTCATCTATAATTAAGCAGATGATAACTTTGCAGGGAAGAAAGGTGGTTCGTGAGCCCAAGATAGATTCAAGATGGTGTATGCCCCTCTCTCTGCCAAAATGTCAGACGTGGCCTCTGTGGGTCTGGACCACATCGTGGGAGTCACCACTAAGGTGTGGGGATCATAAATCATAAAACAGACGAAGGCACTCTGCAGGGTTCTTGCTATGAGTCATTCTTCTTTTTTTGGGGGACCCAATTTGTTTGGAACAGTCTTCGAGAGTTTGTGTTCTAATACTTGCCAAGAATGAGGTTTGAGCAACAGGCTTACCTACACAATGCCCTTCAGTGATGGAGATTTCTAGTTTTCACTAGAATTCACATTTACTTTTAAACAAATTAATTCTTATGCCAATTCTTTTTATTCCAAAGGTATGGCAAGTATTATTACAGAAGCTACTATTCCAAATCCCACTAGGGAAAGCTGTTCATTCTAAAGATCTAGGATTTCAGACATAAATTGCCATAAGGGAAAACAAATGTCACTTGAGTACCTCTAAGATGCCTGCATTGGATTTGGAAAAGAAGGACCAGTGACTAATATACTCTGTAAATACTCTTCATGAAACATGAGGGGTGGGACAAAAATCATTGCTAAATCCAAGATCATGAAGATTTATGCCTATATTTTCCTTTAAAAGTTTTACAGTTACAGTTCTTAAATTAGGTCTTGGATCCATTTTCTGTTAATTTTGTATATGATGCAAGGTGGGGCACAACTTAATTCTTTTTCATGTGGCTATCCATTTGACCCAGCACCATTTGTTGAAAAGACAATCCTTTTCCCAAGGGTGCAATCCTTGGCATTCTTGTCAAAAGTCAATTGACCACAATTGTATGGGTTTATTACCTATCAATTCTGTCCCATTGAATTACGTGTCTATACTTATGCAAGCACCAAGTTTTGATTACTGTAGCTTTATATTAAGTTTTGAAATCTGAAAGTGTAAATTCTTTAACTCGGTTCTCTTTCCCCCCCCCACCCAAGTTGTTTTGGCTATTCTGAGTCCCCTGAATTAACATATTTAAACTTTAGGGCCAGTTTATCAATTTCTACAGAAAACCAGCTGGGATTTTGATTGATCAGTTTAGAAATATTGACTTCTTAACTATATTAAGTTTTCCAAAACATGAACATGGACTGTCTTTTCATTTATTTAAGTTTTCTTTCTTTCAGTAACATTTTGTAGTTTCAGTGTACATGTCTTGGACTTCTGATAAATTTATTCCTATGTGTTTTATTCTTTTTAATGTTATTGTAAATTGAATTACTTTCTTAATTTCATTTTCAGATTGTTCATTGCTAGTGTAAAGGAAAACAATTGACTTTTGTATATGGATCTTATATCTGAAACCTTGCTGAATGTTTCTTAGCTCTAATAAGTTTTGTGTTTATTAGGGTTTTCATTTATATGAGATCATGTTATATACAAACTGAGATAGATTTTCTTCCTCTTTTCTAATCTGAATGCCTTTTATTTGTTTTAGTTATCTGATTGTCCAAACTTGAACCTCCAGTATAATGTTGAATAGAAGTCACACAAGTACACATATTGTCTTGTTCCTGATCTTTTGGGGAAAGCTTTTGGTTTTTCACCACTATGTACCATGTTACCAGTGGGTTTTCTTCAAGGCCCTTAATCAGTTGAGGAAGTTCCCTTCTATTCCTAGTTTGTTGAGTGTTTTAATAATAAAAGGGTATTGGATTATGGCAAATGCCTTTTTGTATCTATTGAGATAATCATGTGGTTTCTGTATATAGTTTTAGTTAATGTTTTAGTGGTTGCTATAGGGATTACAATTAACATCCTAAATCAGTGGTCGCCAAACTTTCAGACCTCACAAACCACCAGTGGTCCATGGACCATCGGTTGGCAACAGCTGTCCTAAATTATAGCAAATACTTAAGATTAATACCAACTTTCTTTTTAAAATATATATATTTTATTGATTTTCCACAGAGAGAAAGGGAGAGGGATAGAGAGGTAGAAACATCGAAGAGAGAGAAACATCGATCAGCTGCCTCCTACACATCCCCAACTGGGGATGTACCCGCAACCAAGGTACATGCCCCTGACCGGAATCGAACCCGGGAACTTTCAGTCCGCAGGCCGATGCTCTATCCACTGAGCCAAACTGGTTTTGGCTTAATACCAACTTTCAATGCAATAGTGTGATGGTTAATTTTATGTAAAAACTTGACTGGGCCATGTTTTTTGGTATTTGGTCAAACATTCTGGGTGGGTATCTCTTTAAGGTTTTTGGATTTTTTAAATGAGATTAACATTTAAATTTCATGGACTGAATAAAGCAGATAACCTTCCCAGGTGTAGGTGGACCTCATGTAATCAGTAGAAGACCTGAACTCAACAAAAGGAGTGATTTTTCTCTTGAGTAACAGGGAATTTTCCTGCCTGACTGTCTTTAAACTGGAACATTGGCTTTTGCTTACCTTCAGGCCTGAGCTGAAACACTGGCTCTTCCTGGGTCTTGAGCCTGCTGGCCTTCGGACATGAACTGCACCATTGGCTCTCCTGGGTCTTCAGCTTGTTGACTAACCCTGCAAATCTTGGGATCTGTCGGACTCCATGATCACATAAACCAACTCAGAATGAATGAATCCCCAGTGTAAGCAGAAGGAAGGAAATAACAAAAATCAGAGCGGAGACAAATGACATAGAGACCAAAGAAACAATACATAAGATCAACAAAACCAAGAGCTGGTTCTTTGAAAGAATAAACAAGAATGATGGACCTCTAGCCAGGCTAACCAAGAAACAAAGAGAGAGGACCCAAATAAACAAAATCAGAAATGAAAGAGGTGAAATAACAACAGACCCCGCCGAAATACAAAGGATTGTTACAAAATACTACGAACAACTCTATTCCAAGAGAATGAATGAATGAATGGATGAATATCCTACTGGTTCTATTTATCCTATATGGTGCCATTTCCCTCCTTCTTCATGCTACTCTTTTCACACACATTACATTGTTATACATTACATATCCATCAATAAAAATTGATAATTATTACCTTATACATTTGTATTTTAAATAAGAAGAAAAACAGTTAAAACAAAATGTATTTTACCATTTTTTATATATTTACCAATGTAGTTACCATTACTGGTGCTCTTTATTTCTTCGTGTGGATTTGAGTTACTGTCTAGTGTCATTTCAGCATGGAAGCCTCAGTATATTACTTCTTACAGAGCAAGTCTGCTAATAACAAATTCAGTTTTTAACTTATTTTGGAATGCCATAATTTCTCACTCATTTTCAAAGGATATTTTTACTGGCTATAGAATTTTTATTGACTGTCTTTTTTTTCCAGCATTTTGAATAGGTCATCTCATTGCCTTCTGGTCCCAATAGTTTCTGATGAAAAACAAGCTGCTTGAGGATTCCTTGTATGTGATGAATTACTTCTCTCTTATTGTTTTTAATATTATTTACCTTTGGATAGCTTGATTATCATGTGTCTAGGTGTGAATGTCTTTGAGCTTATTTGATTGGAGTCCATTTGGTTTTTATTTTATATCAAATTTAGGAAGTTTTTGGCCATTATTTCTACAAATATTTCTCTCTCTCTTTTAAAAAAATATATTTTATTGATATTTTACAGAGAGGAAAGGAGAGAGATAGAGAGCTAGAAACGTCGATGAGAGAGAAACATCAACCAGCTGCCTCCTGCACACCCCCTACCGGGGATGTGCCCACAAACAATGTACATGCCCAGGACCTTTCAGTCCACAGACTGACGCTCTACCACTGAGCCAAACCGGTTTTGGCCAAATATTTCTCTTAAAGCCTATTTCTCAAGTTAAAATGTGTCCTTTGATGTTGGTCTTATTGTGAATTTGACTCCAAAGGCAAGTTAAACAAAAGTAAATAAAAGAAATGGGACTACATCAAACTAAAAGTTTTATACAGCAAAGGAAACCATCAACAAACAAAAAGGCAACCAACTGAATGGAAAAATATATTTGCATAAGATATTTTCAATAAGAGGTTTAATAACCTAAATATATAAAGAACTTATACAACTCAACAACAGAAAGAAACAACACAATAAAAAAATTTGTCAGAGGATCAGAACAGAAATTTTTCCATTGAAGGCATATAGATGGCAAATAAGCACATGAACAGATGTTTAATATTACTAAGTATTAGGGAAATTAAATCAATACCACATAAGCTATCACCTCACACCTGTTAGAATGGCTAATATAAAAAATAAAAAAGTAAGTGTTAGGATATGGAGAAAAGGAAACCATCATACACTGTTAGTGGGATTGTAAATTGGAACAATCACTATGAAAAACAGTATGGAGATTCCTCCAAAGACTTAGAGCTACTATGTTATCCAGTAATTCGACTCTGGGTATTAATTCAGAGAATGTGATAACACTAGGTTGAAAAGCTCTCGTGTGCCCCTATGTACTTTGCAGCATTATCTACTATAGTCAAAATATAGAAACAACCTAAGCGTTTATCAACAGATCAATGAGTAAAGAAGATGAGGTACATAATACAATGGAATGCTACTCAGCCATAAAAAAAGATATAATATTGTCATTTGTGACAACACGGACAGATCTGATGGGTATTATACTAAGTGGAATAAGTCAAACGGAAAAGGACAAAAACCATATGATTCCACTCATGGAATACTATAAAATAAAAAAGTAACAAATGTACCAACAAAAAAACATAAACTATGTATACAGGCCAGGGGAACTTGGTCATGGCGTACAGTGAACAAAGGTCAGAGGGAAAAGAGCTGAAAACGAAAATCAGAGAATGCTGAGGATGAGTATGGCTCCCTCCCAGTTTTGCTGGGACAATCTTGCTTTATAAGATCTTCCAGGGATAGGATTTCCCTGTAGAACCCAGATGGTCACCAAAGGTGTCCTGAGACATCTGGTCATTTTTACAAGAAAAAAAGAACAAATTCTTGCTACTGGCATTCCTGGCACCGAGTTTGCCCCCAGGGCTACTATTCATCCCCTCGAGGTCTGGTCAGCTGCCACAGGCGCCGTCTTCTTTTAGTGAAGGATGAGCTCTTTTTTTACCATGGAAACAGGAAGCTACACAGCCTGCGTCAAACAGGCCCAAAGCAAATGTTCATTGAATTAGAAGATGACAGCCCTCTCATTTAGCGACCAGTACACGTCAAGGTGCATCTAGAGTGGCGGGGGGGAGGAAGAAGAGAAAGCCATCTGCCGTCAGATACTTCTCTCTCCATCTTCCAGTTTCTGCATTTTAGTCATGTTACTACTACACGCCTGCAGACTGCCCTAGATTTTTTTTTTTTTTTTACTTAGCAATTGCCTATGAAGGTGGCAATGACTCAAATCAATAATTCAGCTACATAGGAGTGCGGAAATGAGGTGGGTTGAAAATGTATGCCAGGCTCTTGAGTAAACATTATCATCTCAGGCATAACGTATTTTGTTTCATTCCCTCCCCCCCCTCCTAAGACGTTGTGGAGGAAAATGATTTTCGGCAGCAAATCTGTTCCTCTGTGCCCATGTGCACGCTCACACATTCTCCCTCTCCCGTTCCACCTTCCTGTTGGCGTCATTGGAGACTGACGCCAACAGGCTTCCTGCGCTTGCTTTAATTTATCTCTGCTGAGCTACTGCACGGGGGTCACGGGGAGGTTAGAGCAGATGTGCTTCTCACTGCCCCTGCTTAGTATTCACTTTGTTTTTCTCTTGGGGTTTACCAGAGTAGGAAAAAAAAACCTAGGGGAGATATAAGATACAAAGGGGACTTGGAAGCTGGGAGATGACAAGATACAAAGGAAATTGGAAGCTGTAGTGCCTTCTTTGGAAAGGGGCAAATGTGACTAGAGAGGTCCAATCAATTCCCTTTCACTGTATCAGACAGGCAGGAAGTTCAACCTCACTGTAAGGGCTTTCTAGGTAGGAATGGCCTTGTTTATTCTCATATCCTTGGAATTTTGTACAGGGCCTGGCGTACAGAAAATAAACAAGTTTTATGCTGGGAGGTAATGCTGAGAGTCTGGGAACATGGTAATTGCCTGGGAAGAGTATTGTCAATCCCGAGCCTTGACCCAGAACGCTCCAGCAGAAGGACCATAACAACTGGGAGGTAAGTGCACGCCCCACGATGGCCAGTATCTCCTCTCCGGATTAGACTCTCTAAAGGTTCTTCAAATATCTGTCATAAGACAAGGTGAAATCGAGGGGATATAATGCAGTGGAAAGGAACATAGGCTTTTGAAATCACTCAATCATTCAACAACTATTTGTGTATCCATTTGTTATTGTTTTAGTCTGTGAGGATACCATAATGAACAAAACGGACAAACACATGCCTTGTGGAATTTATAATGTGATTATTGGAGACAGACAGTAAACAGTTATATTGGGTCTTAAAAGTAGGTGCTATGGGGAAAAAAAGTAGAGGAGAGAAGGAGGGATCAGGAGGAGTAGTGATTTCCAAAATGACATCTCTGAGAAGATGCACATACTGGTGGGAGAACAGCCAAGGCAAAGTCCAGAAGTGGGAGCTGCCTGTTTGCACTCAAGGAAAGCAACGTCAGTGTGGGCAGTGAAGAGAGTGAGGAGGAGAGTGTGGGCGGTGAGGTCAGGTAGGTAATGGGGGGCACATATCATGTAGGGCCTGTCAGTAGGGTTGGCAGATTTAGCAAATACGAATTACCAGTTAAATGTGAGTTTCAGGTAATGAATATTTTAAAAGTATAACTATGTCCCAAATATTGCATGAGAGATACTAAAAAAGCATTTGCTGTTTATCTGGAATCTAAATTTAACTGGCCATCTTGCATTTATTTGGCAATACCACATCAAGACCGCTGTGGGAGCTCTGAGTAACACTGGGAGTTCTTGGAGGGTCTGAGCAGGGGAGGGGTTCCTGGGGTTCCTTGTGGAAAAGAGTGAAAGAGCAATGTAGGAAGCAGGGGCACCAGATACTGGTGTTGATTCTGACCAGGTGTCAGGAGTGCAGGTGGAGAGAAGGGGCCAGATTCCAGGTACATTTTTAAAAAACACATTTTTATTGATTTCAGAGAGGAAGGGAGAGGGATAGAGAGATAGAAACACCAATGATGAGAGAGAATCACTGATCAGCTGCCTCCTGCAAGCCCCTACTGGGATCGAGCCCACAACCCAGGCATGTGCCCTTAACTGGAACCGAACCTGGGACCCTTCAGTCCGCAGACCGACACTCTATCCACTGAGCCAAACCGATTAGCGTTCCAGATATATTTGAAGGTGCAGCCAAAAGGATGTCCGGTCTGACTAGGTGTGGAGCAGGAGAGAAAAGGGAAGAGTCAGTGACAACTCTGAGGATTCTGGCTGTGTAGTTAGGTGGAGGGAGTTGCAATCAACGGCGTTAGTGAAGACTGTAGGTGGTGTGATCTGATGCAGAGGGCACGAGGACATTGAGCTCCATGTTGAAACTGCTCAGTTTTGACATTGGAGTGAAGAGGTCAAATAAGCATTTTACTATGGAGTTCAGGAGAGAGGTCCCTGCTGGTCATACAAATGAATCGTAATGTAAATATCTGTGTTTTCCCATGGTCTTAGGCTCTACAGCAGCGATTCTCAACCTGTGTGTCGTGAGATAATCTACATAAAGCACTTGGAACAGTCCACTTGCAGCACATTATCTGAACTCAATAAAGCTGTTAATATCCAACCAACTCTCTCCTAAATGCTGGTCTACCTCTTTTGCAAATGCACTGCTACCCAGAAGTGAACAGGGTACTGAACTTATAACTTCCCATCTATCCTTGCGTTAATGGATCTACACTCATTTACTTTTGACGGCAGTGTCTCTGCTTTATGATACGTAAACCTGTGCACAAGTGATGGTTATCATAACTGACTCAAGATCTTGTTGTAAGCTAAGACCACTCTCTGCACCACAGAAGTTGCTTGTCTTCACTTGAAAGTGAGTCACAAAAGTTAGTAGTTGTTTTCCATCTTCCCAGAAAACATATTAACTCAGGGTGTAGAATTTCTGCATTCTTAATCATTTTTGAGAATCTGAGGAGGCTAAGAACTTTCCTCCAGAAAATATACAACCATCCATAATTTAACACCCAGAAATTTAAAAAAAAATCCTTCTAAAGACTCAAAATGTGCTTCAATTGTAAGAACTTTGCATTCCTCTACAACAGAAACTTATAAAGGAGATAAAAAACATATCTACTTGGAAAGTCCAAAAGAAAGATGGAAAGATGACTTTTCCCCATTGAACTTCTTCAGTGGAGCAAGATAGAATTAGTCGCTGTAGCTTCCGAATAAGACGAGGGGCTGGTGGGTGTTTCCACACCACCTTATGTAATAAAGACAGACAGACAGAAAGACAGTGTTAAAGTCTAAGTTCTGTAAACACAGAAAGCTCTGTGGCAGCTGGAATTCCAGCAGGGTTAAATTAGGAGAAACTTTAAATTACTCTAAGACCCTTACTTCCCAAAGGATTCACTAATGTCACAACTTGTTTTTACAAGTTGTGAGAGGTTAGATGAAGTGAGTTCCAAGTTCCATTTCCAACTCTGAAACGACAGGCCATGGAACCAAATATTTCAAGGAAAGGAATTTTATTTTATAGCACGGGGCCTGGCGCCAGAATTCCTGTCCTAGCGCGCCACCTAGCAGTGAGGAGAGAGCAAAACCTAATCTCCAAAGAAAAGCTATTTCATTTGACTTTTAGAACACAAAAATTTAAAAATAAAAGATGGTAAATAAACGAAAAGATGCCAATTTGGTAAATCAAACTTTTCAAAAGGAGGGTGAGAGGCTGATTGTTGAGAACCTGCAAATGTCAAACTGCTTTTTTTCTTTAATACTTTTTTTTTTACAAACCAAACTAGAAAAATAATTAAATATGGTTTGTACAGAAGAATAACCCAGACAAACTATTTCCAGTCTTCCTACTCAGTTCTTATCTGGAGGGCACGTTCTTTAATTCTAAATGCAAAGTTTAAATGGGATGTTGTTTGCTTGTGTGTGATTAGACTCTTCCCAACAAAGCCTTCTGTTTTATATTCAGAACATAGCAATGTAGAAAAGAGATCAAGGTTTCAATGGACCTTATTTATACCTTATACTTTGTCCTGTTTACTTATTCACTCAGTAAGACTGGCTGAAATTCTACTACGTGCCAGAAAAGCCATGAGGGTGGCATGGCCTACGTTAGTGGCAGCAGGTCTGCAGGAAAACGGGTCGACTAATGAGATACTCGGGAGATAGAATCTGATTTGACCGTGGCAATGAAGGGCAGGGAGAGGTCAAGGATGATTCTACTCCTGGGTTTATATTTGAGGCAATAGTGGGTGGTGGCAATTTTTCTCCTAAATCAAGTTTTTGAGGCAATTTTCCTGAGTCTCAGGAATCCTGGTAAAGTCAACAATTGGACCAATTCCAAGAAGAAACCAGATAAGGAGTTATGTTTTCTAATCTAAGAAGTTTAGCAAATATAAATCTGCATCAATTGAAGAAAAGATTGCTGAAAAACCCATTCTACTTCATCATAACAGATGTTCCACTGCCTAAAATGTGAGAAGTTACAACCAAATGTTCCACCCCTCTACTCCAATTTAACTGCCCTACTCCAGATCAGTACAGAACACTGTTACTTTTAAAAATCATAAAAGGATAAACCTTTGGTTCTAGCCCATATCATGTATCTTTGCTTTAAGTTTCATCCTGCTAAGCAAAGGGGAAACCTATCCATTAAGGTATCATGAGGAGGAAATACGGAACATCCCTCAGGGATATGCTTTGCTTAATAGTATCCTAAATGATACACAGAGTTTTATTTACCTGACAGGTATTTTCATATGTGTGGTGTAAGAGGAGGCTTTCCATGAGTATCAAGTACCATCCTACAGTAATAGGATGCTTTGTCATGAAGACATTTTTCTAGTAAGTTATGAACTTAGCTGTCTTTGGTTTCTACCTAAGAGTCCAGTGGGATGACAGATGAAAGAAAAGTTTGTAGGAAGCGTCACCTGAGGAATGTGAGGACCACCAGTAAATAATCTGCTTCAGGCAGAAGAATTCCTGCAGCAAAGGCTCTGGATGTGGCTTCAGGAAATCAAGGCAAGGCAATGCAGCCACAAGATGCGACGAGGAATGGTATTCAGTCATTTAAGAATTTAAGAAACTGGAAGATGGCTTATAAGTGTTTGATATGTTCCTATAAACGTATTAAGAAAAGTCTTAGAAATGTGACTGCCAGATATTTAAGAAGAGGTTCCAGTGCGAGTTAATTTCCAACTTCATGGGATAAAGGTATTTATCTACAATATAGCAAAGGTTTACAAAGGACAAAGTAAGAATAAAGAGGTCGTGCCAAAAATGAAGACAAATATTTTAGTCGAGAAGAATATCAAATCTCTGTTTTCACAATTACACAAGGAAATTTTGTTTTTTACTCAAGTTTTCTGAGTCACATATTTAAATGAAGTTTTCATTTCTGCAGAATCATTATAATAAAAAGCTAATAAAAAAAAACAGCCTGGACACTTTTGACAAAACAAATTCCAACTTCAAAAATATTTAAATAAAGCAAGCAAAATGCTGTTACACCACCAAAGATTAGGCTAATAATAATTCCTTAATTCTAATAGCTGTTGTTCTATAACATCAAGAACTGAATGGGCTATAGGAAATGCAATTTTTAAATGTCTTAGTGATGACTCTTACAAAATAATGAATAATACCGTCTGTGGCACTGTATATATAAACAGGATAAATTTAAGTCTGAAATGACATCAGAAGTTTGTTAGAAAAGCCTTGCTACACAGTATAAACATTAATGGGAAGCTTCAGGAAGATGGCTTTATAAGATGTTGGTTTTTCATCCCTTACAATGCCCCCTTCCAGGTGTTTTAAAAATATATTTTTTTATTGATTTCAGAGAAGAAGGGTGAGGAAGAGAAATAGAAACTTCAGTGATGAGAATCATCTATCACCTGCCTCCTGCACACCCCCTACTGGGGATGAAACCCCCAATCCAGGCATGTGCTCTGACCAGGAATCGACAGTGACCTCCTAGTTCATAGGTCAGCACTCAACCACTGAGCCATGCCAGCCGCCCCTTCCAGGTTCTTCGTAGTGCACTGAACTAGTGCACTGCAATTTAATCTATTCATGTTCAAGAATATGAGCTCTCACCAAATCCACCCTGCCCTCCCTTCCAAAACCGGGGGTGTTTCTTCAGCTACCAGAACCACCTTTCTTCTGGATGTAGCTATGACACATTGTCTTCTCGCATCAAGTCGCTTAAAACTTCACAAGCGAGAGTTGCAATGTTTTCCTGTGGAGAGGGCACTGAGCTCCGAGTCAGCAGATAGGGGAATTTAAGCAGTGTGACTGGAGGCAAGTCAGTCTTTCTAGGCTTCAAATGTCCTCATCTAAGGTCCCTTCTAGATCAAATTTCTATAATCCTAAATCTCTCAGACATGGTCTGACTGCAGGCTAAAGCCTCCAGTTACCCCCCTTGAAATGGACAACTGGCACTCAATGTGTGAAACTCAGCGGGAAGAGGCATGCATGGCTGGCTGTAGCTGGAATGACCCCTTTTTTTTGATACCCCATGGTGTTTTGTTGTTCTTTTAAAAATATATATTTTATTGATATTTTACAGAGAGGAAGGGAGAGAGATAGAGAGCTAGAAACGTCGATGAGAGAGAAACATCGACCAGCTGCCTCTTGCACACCCCCTACCGGGGATGTGCCCACAACCAATGTACATGCCCTTGACCGGAATTGAACCCGGGACCTTTCAGTCTGCAGACCGAAGCTCTACCACTGAGCCAAACCGGTTTCGGCCCCCATGGTGTCTTTAGAAGGAAGAGGGGTATTGGGGACGAGCCACTGGAGTAAAAATCTGAGGTCTATTAGTAAAGCCACCCCCCTCTTCCATCCCTATAGGGTTTATAACCAGGGATTTCCTCTATGTTCTCACCCCATTCCCTCTCCCACACCTCGGGCTCCTACTTCCCAGTCAACATTTCTTCGGGAGGGACCTCCGTCATTTCTAATAGATCCTTAACACCAACTCTGCGGGAAGAGGGGCTGTTCTAAGTTCAGTAAATGTCAACCCCTCTTTTAACAATAAAACATAAGTAATTTAACCTTAAACCACGGAGCATCTACCTATCCTTTTAACAGTTCTTTGTGCTGTTCCAGTTAAACAGAGACCTATTTTACTCATCTTCAAATGACCTATTAAATTTGTTTCATGCTTTAACTACCAAACAAAGCCCACCTTTTGGGAGAAGACAGGCAAACAGGCAGATTGGCTGTCCCGGTCAAAGCCAAGAGGTCAAAATATAAAGCCACTCGAAGATCCATTCTTCACTGTGCTAACTCAAACAGGATGCTAACTATTAATTATTGAATAGGTTTCTAAGCATGTTGGCAGTGTGAGATGGCACTGTCTCAATGATTCTTCTCTCTCAGGGCATTTGCAATCGGAGAGGATTCTGAAAGAGCCTTCACACAGGGATTCCCTAATCCCTATCTCACTGGCAAAGCGTAACATTAGTCACTGCCAGGTTACTCAGCGTTCCTGCTGGTAGCTGAATGCTTTTCAGAGGAAAATCTAACTATTACCCAAACTGTAAATATTGCTTCTACCACATTCACCTGACCACAAACCCAATGACTGCCCGTCTGGACAAGTGGAGTATGTTACTCAAACTTGGTTTCTTCTTTAAAGAAAGAATTCAAAGATAAATTTCTTCTTTAGAAACAAATTGTGAATAATTACCTAAACTTACAGGAAAAACAAAGCTTTCCCAGGACATATGACCTATCACATATGCCACTGAGCAGCCACACTGACCATTTATTGACCCTCCGTGTAACTCTTCAAAATGTCTTCTCCAATAAAAAATGTCTTGATATAAAACCACAAAAATCTAAATGAGTAACTATTCTTTCCGATGGGTCAATGATGTTTCCAGTTTACTATTGTTTGGGTTAATTGTTATATCATCATTCTTTGAGATTAATTGGAATTAAAGGTGAATCTAGATTTTTAAATTTTTTTGCAGTACACATGTTTTTTCTAAGGTCTTTAAACCAAAAACTACCAGTAGTTAACGACTCTGGGTTTAACTTTGTTGTATGAGTACTTACTTCTAAGAAAGAAGTTTCATCCAATAAGATTATAAATTTAAGTGCATTTCCATATCCACTGTCATCTCACTCCCTTCCTCAGTGGATACTGGTTAAGTAGCCGAGAAGGAAAGAGGAGAGATTCCTTATTTAGAAAGAGAGAAAGGAACTAGGAGGTAGCTCTGCTGTTTAATGCTAAAGCAGGAGGCTGCAGGGGAGGGGCTAAGAAAGTGAGAACAGGTCATATAATATTTTATATTAATAGGTCATAAAGTATTTCACACAATTGGACTTCAGAGAACATAACGTTATAAAAATGCTTAAATACCATGGTTGAACTACTGCGACATTAAGGCTCCTGGAAACTGTGATGACTACAGAGATGGCTCAGCTCAGTTTCAACAGTCAGCCTCTAATTTAGTTATCTCCAAAAAAGTGCCTATACTGAGAGACAGCTTTAAAAAAATTATATATATATATATATATTTAAAGCTGTCTCTCAGTATATATGTGTGTGTGTGTATATATATATATATATATATATATATATATATATATATATATATGTCATTGATTTTTTACAGAGAGAAAGGGAGAGGGAGGAGAGTTAGAAACATCAATCAGCTGCCTACTGGGGATGTGCCCGCAACCAAGTTACATGCCCCTAACCAGAATCGAACCTGGGACCCTTCAGGCCGCAGGCTGACGCTCTATTCACTGAGCCAACCTGCTTAGGGTGACAGCTTATTTTTTTTTTAAATGTAAGAGTATTTATATGACCAAAGCTTCAGATGTGGATTTTCTTACTGATCCTAGTATTTCAAAGAAAAACAGTAAGAAGTCAAGCCTTGAATTCTTTCTCTGATAGAGAAGTTTGCAAATGAATAGAAAAAGCAGCTTCTAGATTCAGACATTCTTTTTTTTCCCCCTGAAGATAGAGATGTGAGATAATTTTTACCTTACTAAATATGGATCACAAAACATTAGTTTTTCAGTTTTCATTTATCAGTCATGATACGTATAAGAAAAACATTTATAATGTAGCAACATAAAGAAACAACAACTAAAAACTCCATTAAACTACTACATTAAACAAAGGTGAACAAAACTATACAGAATTAAAAAAATCAATAAAAAATTAACAATAAATACCAATACTTACACAACAAAATGGACTATTAGCACAGTAAAGATAACGCACAGTCACACAGAGAGACAAAGGCCTCAACTACCAAAATACTATTTTATCTCAACATGTCCTCTTACTTTTGGCCTGGAAAATCACCAAGCCCTAAGCAGTGGGTTTATTTTCTCCCCTCTCCTTCCCTCCCTTCCTCCATCCTCCCCTCTCACGCTTCCATCCTTTTCACACTGGGGTACCAGTGCAGGAAGCTCCTGGATGTGGCCAGCCGGGCAGCAGCTCCTAAGGCAGCAGTGGCTGTACTTCGAGGAATGTAGAGTTTCTGAGAAATCTGGTGCTCAGGAGACAAAATCAAAGATAGCTGGTCCATGGCTCCATAGCTTTTATCTTTGAACACTGTGATAGCATGGCTACTAGAAAAATCTTCTTTCTTTAGGCTCTCTGGAGAGCTTTCCACTGAAAAAGAAAGAAAGCACAAGTCTTTTCAAGGGATTCTCACACGGCCTTCTCTCCTATTCTAGATCTCTACTGTGTGTTACAAACATCATCTGTTAGCTGGTGATATTTGTTAGATGGCAATCAGAGAGGATGAGACTTAGGAACTAATCAATAAGTGGGAAGGAAATGAGGATGAGGAATCATGCTTTGAGAGGAAATAAACTCCTGTCTGGATGAGGGAAAAAAGAGAGAAAAAAAAGCACCCTGAACAAGGAAAAGTACATTTTATTTCTAGGGCATCTCATTTTATATCCAAAGGCTGAATATAATTCCAACCCCAGAGAAGAGTCCTGAAGCGCTCCTATTTCCTTCCCTGGCCACTGTCTATTGCCAAAGTGGTCCCAATTCCAAGTCTGTGGCAGTGTAAAAATAAAACTGGCCAAGACTGTAGTTGCTATGAAGTTCTAAAAAAACCAGTTATCAGCTATAACATAAATTCTTTAGGAATTAGTTTCAACTAATTCGGGGGATGTCAGACGGCTGGTTTCAGTCTGTGCACTGGGCCTCCGACATTCCCTGAGGGGTCCTGGATTGCAAGAGGGTGCAGCCAGGCCGAGGGACCCCACAGATGCATGAATCTGTGCGAAGGAAGGAAGGAAGGAAAAAAGGAAAGAAGAAAGGGCATTTTAAGTGAAATAAATAGCTGGGAACTCATATTTCTCAGAGTTCCAAATATCCATAAAGGGGAATGCTAGGCATTCCTACATGTGTACTCTAGATAGTTCTACTAAAGGGAGCTGCTCTATGAAGTATTTATTACTTGTCTACCATGAGAGAAGTAGCTTTCCCCAGCATTCTGCTTCCTTTAAGAAAGTCCTGCTTTAGAAAAAAAAATCTACATGAGCTAGACAATGCTCTTTTGTGTAGTCCATCATATAAATTTTGTGTAGTTCACACACTGGCATCAGTATGCTGACTACATTTTGAAAGCACTGCTCTATACCTTAAAAACACAGATTAAAAAAAAATTCAGAGAAGCCCTGTCTACTCAGTGGATAGAGCATGAGCCTGTGGATTAAAGGGTCCAAGGTTTGATTTAAGCCAAGGGCACATGCCCAGGTTGTGGGCTCGATCCCTGGTGGGGGCATGCAGAAGGCAGCCAATCAATGATTCTCTCTCATCATTGAAGTTTCTATCTCTCTCTCCCTCTCCCTTCCTCATTGAAATAAATAAAAATATATTTTTAGCCCTAGCTGCTTTGGTTCAGTGGATAGCACATCAGCCTGTGGACTGAAAGGTCCCACGTTCGATTCTGGTCAAGGGCATATGCCTGGGTTGCGGGCTTGATCCCCAGTAGGGGATGTGCAGGAGGCAGCCGATCAATGATTCTCTCATCATTGATGTTTCTCTCTCGCTTCCTCTCTGAAATCAATAAAAATATATTAAAAAAACAAAACCAAAAAACTTCTCACTATAAAAAAATAAAAATATATGTATATATTTTTAAAAATAATAATTTTTAAAAATCAGAGAAAATAGCAGGTATAATCCACATTTTATTCACTTCTCATCTTTAGCACTAGCTACAGTAGTAGCATGTGGTATATGTTCCATACATTTCTGATTAATTAATTATATTCAAGATTTGACAGGTTATTCTCAGAAGTAAAACTGCAATCATTAGAACTATAATCGATGCCCACAAGAGAGGAAAAGAGATGGTGTGTTCTCATGCAATCATGTGGTTTGACAGGAAGTCTTTAGTGGGCTCAGGTTTCCAAAAGTATTAAAATATCAAAGCAGGGTCATGTGATCAAAAATTTAAAAAGAGCAGCCAAACTTCCGTTTCCAGACATGATAATTTAACAAGGATTGAACAACAAACTTCCTGATTTAAGCAACTGGAGAACTGGACAAAATATAGGAAAAAACAGCTTTCAGACCTGAACAACTAATGTGCAGGACAGAGATCTCGAAGAGGAGGTGGAAAAACAGTGAGCCCCCCAAGTGCCTTAGCTCCATGGAGATGGTTTCCCGGCTGCCGTACAGGAGGAAGAATCCAAACTGAGCCTGGAGGTCTTACTGGGCTCAGAAGACCGAGTCTGGAATTCGGGAGGAAAGTATCAGAGATGGAGAGAGAAGCAGCTGGCAGTCTGTGAGAGGTCCCTTTGAGTCTTAGACCAAGCAGTGATCTGGACACAATGTAAAGTTAATAGTGTCTACCACTCAATAAAAAATTACCAGTTATGCAAAGAAGCAGAAAAAAGGACCTGTTATCAGGAGAAAAATCAACCAATAGAGGCTGATTCAAAAAATGATAGAGATGACAGAATGCAGAAATTATATATATGCTAGAATGACAAGACAAGGGTATGACAATAGCTGTTATACGGAAATGCCAAGTTTTCAAGAAGGCAGAGGAAAAATATGACTATGAGGAGGAGAGGAATGAAAGATAAAAAAGATCCAAACCAAACCTCTAGGGATAAAAAACATAGTTTCTCAGATGAAAATATATTCAATGGGAAAAGAACATTTAACACATGGAAAAAGAAAAAGTTAGTACACTTGAAAACATAGTAATACAAACTATCCAAAATGAAACACAGAAAGGAAAGACTGGGAAAAAAGAAAGTGTATTAGTGATCTGGGAACAACACCAAGTGGTCTATCACATGTGCAATGTGAAAATGGAGTAAAAGAAGGGGGGAGGGTAACTGAAAAAAAAAACATTTAAAGAAATAATGATTTAAATTCTTCCAAATTTAATAAAACTATAAACTTATAGACCAAGAAGCACAATGAACTCCAGGTAGAAGAAATAGGAAGAGAACCACACCAAGGCACCTCATAATCAGATTACTGTAAACCAGTAATGAGAGAGAAAATCTCAAAGCATCCAGAGAAAATACCAAATCCATGAAGGATATGTCTCAAGGACCTCAGTGGATGCCTGAAACCATAAATAGTACTGAACGCTATATGTACTATTTTTCCATGTGTGTGTGTGTGTGTGTATAATTATGATAAAGTTTGATTTAGAAATTAGGCATATTAAGAGATCAACAATAGTAAGAAATAATAAAAATAGAATAATACTAACATACTGTAATAAAAGTTATGTGAATGTGGTGTGTGTGTGTGTGTGTGTGTGTCTTCCTCTACCTCATAACTGATTTGATAATCCAGATGGCTACTAAATGATTAAAGGGTGGTTAATGCATATAGTGTGACTATGCTAGAAAAGAGATGATTCATATCTTGGCCATGAAGAACCAGGATGGCACAGGATTTCATCATGCTACTCAGAACAGCATGCAATTTAAAACTCATCAGTTACCTCTGGATAACTGAAATCATAGAAAGCAAAACTATGAATAAGGGAGGACTACTATACAGAGGAACAAAAATAAGAATGACAACAGATTTCTTATTAAAAACCGTGACAAGCAGAGTGACATCTTTTAATACACTGAAAAATTTGTCCACCTATAACTTTATATCCAGAAAAAATAATCTCAAAGAAATGAAGGAAAAATAAAGACTTTTCATAATGTATGAAAGCTGAGATAATACACCAGTAGCAGACCTGTATTACAAGAAAATTTAAAGTTCTTCAAGCAAAAAAACCACAAAAAACAAACCACCAGCTGCAAAGTTGGATTTACAACAAGCATTGGCAAATTACAGCCGGTGGGCCAATACCAACCTATCACTTGTTTTTTAAATAAATTTTTATTGGAGCGCAGCTATGCTCATTCATTTGCATATTATCTATGGCTTCTTTGGGGCTATATTATAAAGGTATGTGCAACACAGTCCATATGGTCTATGTAAATATGGTCTATTTACTTTCTGGCTCTTTACAGAATAGGGTTGCTATAAAAATCGGATTTCCTAATCTACACAATAAAATAGAGAACAATGGATATAACAGACAAATGAATAAACAAAAGAGAATTTTCTCATTTTTAATTTGTTTAAAAAATTGACTGTAGCAAAAACAGTAAAAATGGAGTTTGAGATTTACAATATATGAAGTAGGAAAATATATAACAAAATCTCAAAGGCTGAGATGGGAAAAATGGAAGTATGCTATTATAATGTTTTCATACTATAGTCATGATAATAAACACTGATCCTTATATCATACCATTTGCAAAAAATCAATGAACTGGATCACAGACCTAAATGTAAGATCTAAAATTATAGAATCTTCCTAAGAAAATATGAGAGAAAATCTTACTTGGGTTAGAAAAGATTTCTACATAGAACAAAAAACAAACAAAAAACAACTAAAAACTTTAAAGAAAAATAAATAAACAAATCTGACTTCATCAAAATGAAAGCTTTTGTTCTTCCAAAGAAATTAAAAGGCAAGTCACAAACTGAGAGGAAAATATTCCACATATTATATTTGACAAAGGATTTATGTCTACAATAAAGAATATTTTACAAATCAATAAAAAGAAGATAGTCCAATAAAAATTAGCCAAGCCCTAGCTGGTGCTGCTCGGTGGTTGGAATGTCAGACAGCACATCAAAGGGTTTTGGGTTCGATTCTCAGTCAAAGGCACATCCCTGGGTTGCAGGCTCTCTCCCTGCCCCGATCAGGGCGCATGTGGGAGGCAACCAGTTGATGTGTCTCTCTCACATCCATGTTTCTCTCTCTCCTTCCCCTTCCTCCACTTTCCCTTCTTTTCCTTCCCTCCTTCATTCCCTCCTACTCTCTCTGAAAAGCAATGGAAAAATATCCTCATGTGAGGATTAACAAAACAAAACAAAAAATTAGCCAATACTTGAACAGATAATCCACTAAAGGTGATATACAGATGGCACATAAGCACATAAAAAAATGGTCAAAATCATTGGTAAATAGGGAAATATAAATTAAAACCACAATAAGATACTACTACACACATACTAAAATGGCAAAGTTTAACAAGATTGATGATATTATGTGTTGTCAAGGATGTGGAGCAATCACAACTTTCACACGTTGCTGGTATAAACACAAAAGGTACAGTCACCTTGGAAAACACTTTGGCGGTTTTTAAAAAGAATGTAGTGACCATACGGCCCAGCAATTCCACTCTGAAATATGTACGGAAAAGAAATAAAAAACATCATATCTACACAAAAAGCTGTAGGTGATCTTCGCAGCTGCTTTATTCATAATGACACAAGCCCTGAGACAACCTGAACGGCTGTCATCTGGGGAAGAGACAAACAACCTGCAGTATATCCAACACGCCTGGTGACTGCTCAGCGATAAACAGAACACACTTTTGACACTAGTAACAACTTGAACGAATCTCTAAAACATTTTGCTAAATGAAAGAAGTCACTGTCTTCTTCATACATAAACACTATAAACTTGATGAAATTCTAGAAAAGGGAAAGAAACATGCCAGAAGCCAGCAAGTAGGGGGAGGGACTGACAGCACAGGAACATGACAAAACTTTCGGATTGATGTAAACGTCCCTTATCACAACTGTGGTGGTAGTTATGAGACGATATACATTTGTCAAAATTCACAGAATTGTAAAAACTGGCAGATTTTACTGTACGTAAACCTGACACCTCTCAAGCTGCAGGAAGAAGAGTGGCAAAGTGAAAGGGAACAACTGAGCCCAGGACTTGAGACAAATGCTAAAGTCAGCATTTTCCAATTCATGTTCTGGAAAAGATAAGTTTCTTACAACATGGTGAGTCACATCTGTCAGTGGTATGTACACCTACCTGAACCAAAGTGATGTTCTGGGGAATCCACCATGGTCGGGGGCGAGTCGAGTGCCGCTGCAGAGAGCTGAGCCTGCTGTGGCTGCGTCTGCATGCCGTGCCGCTCGCACGGGCTCCCTTCTGCTGACTGCTGTGACTGGATGAGAGAGATGTAGAACTCTTCCAATTTGGGCAATGGGGAAGAATAGGAAGAACCTTCTGAGTTTGGCTGCTGCAGAATGGGGAAAAGGAGGCAAAACCATGGGAAGGAACTGTTAATGTAATGGAAGGTTTAAGCCTGTTTTGTTTCCTTACTTAAAAATAAAAGATAAATATTTTTATAGGGGAGAAACCAACATGGTGGCATAGGTAAACATCTAACTGCAGCCTCGCACAGCAATTTCAAAAAAATACAACTAAAATACAAAATGGACATTTTCCAGAACTACAGGAAAGTTGACTGACTGGAAATTCTACAACTAGAAGGAAAGAGAAAACCAGAAGGAAAATCAGAGGAGCTGTAAAAGCCTAAGGTACAGAAACACAGTGCGAGCGTGGGGAGAAGACTGAGCTGGAGAGGAGGGGGCGGCTGAGTGCCTGGCTGGCGTTTCCTAGCAGGAAGGAGATAAAAGCTACGGACTGTGCTGAGCCCCAGTTCCAACTGCACTGAAGCCCAGTTCTGGGCGAGACCCTGGGGATCCAGGCTCATATGGAGGGAATCTAGGCTGTAAGGTGGAAACTCAGGGGAGCGGCGAAAGGCAGAATTCTGGAGGAGCACACATTGCGCGTAGAGGATGGACTGTTGACTGCTGCTAAATTAATTGCCCTAGCGGGAAGGAGACAAAAGCTCCGGACTGCGCTGAGCCCCAGTTCTGGGCTCATTGGGGGAGAGACTAGACTGTCTGGTAGCAGGTGAGGCTCTAGGGTGCCTTTCTCTCAGAGGTGCTTGCAGCGAGTACCAAAGGACACTGAGGAACACTGAGAATCAGGAACCTTATAGGGAGGGGCTGACCAGAAGCCAAGGCTGTAGGCTCCACCCTGAAACTCCGCCCCATCCAAGCTGAGCACAGAGGCTTTTGCAATTTTCCAAGTCTAGTAGAATAAGGCTGTCTCCTGGCATAGACACAGCTGATCCTCACAGCCAATTGGCCTGGAGGTCAGTTCCTCCCAGTGATACCAACAACAATCAAGACTTAACTACAATAAGGCTGTACACACAGTCCACAAAGGGGTGCCCCAAGAGTGCCCACCTCAGGTAACTGGGAGGCTGACCCACTGAACCATATAGGACACCTTAGTACACAAAGCCACCCTACTAACTCAGGGAAGCAGCGAAAATGCTGAGACAAGGAAACAGATCATAAACAAAAGAAATGAAGAACAACAAGCAACTGGATATAGAGTTCAAAAACATGGTTATAAGGTTGTTCAAGAATTTCCTAGAAAAGGCCAATAAAATAAACGAGACCTATGAATATATGAAAAGGGATCAACTAGAAATAAAAAGGGATCAACTAGAAATAAAGAACACGTTGTCTGAAATAAAAAATATTATACAGAGTCCTAAAAACAGAATGGAAGATTGCAAGAATCAAGTCAAAGATTTGGAATACAAAGAGCCAGAGGACACTCCTCCGCAGAAGCAAGAAGACAAGAGAATCCAGAAAGTTGAAGATAATGTAAGAAACCTCTGGGACAACTTCAAGCGAACCAACATCAGAATTATGGGGGTCCCAGAAGAAGAGAGAGAGCAAGATACGAAAAACATATTGAGAGAAATAGTGACATAAAACTTCCCCCACCTGGTGAAAGAATTAGACTTACAAGTCCAGGAAGCACACAGAACCCCAAACAAAAGGAATCCAAAGAGGACCACACCAAGACACATCATAATTAAAATTCCAAGAGCAAAAGACAAAGAGAGAATATTAAAAGCAGCAAGACAAAAGCAGGTAGTTACCTATAAAGGAGAACCCATACAACTGTCAGCTGATTTCTCAACAGAAACCATGCAGGCCAGACAGGAATGGCAAGAAATATTCAAGGTGATGAACAGCAAGAATCTACAGCCAAAAATACTCTTCCCAGCAAAGCTATCACTCTGAATCGAAGGCCAGATAAAGAGCTTCACAAATAAAAAAAAGCTAAAGGAGTTCATCACTGCCAAACCAGAATTATATGAATTGCTGAAGGGGGTTTTTTAGGAAAAGGAAGAAGATAAAGGTAAAAATTATGATCAACAAATACATAACTATCAACAAGTGAAACTAAAAGCCAAGTGAATTAAAAAACCTGATGAAGAATATTAACTGGTGAATATAATAGAATCAGAGGTATGGAAGGGAAGTGGACTGACGATTCTCGGGGAAAAAGGGAGTGGGAGGTGTGGGAAGAGACTGAACAAAAACTGTGCAACTATGGATGAGGACAATGGGAGATGGGGAAAGGGCAGAGGGTGGGATGGGAACCTGGTGGAGGGGAGCAATGAAGGGGAAAAAATGAGGAACATTTGTAATAATAGGAACAATAAAGATTAAAAAATATTTTTATATCATAAATTTTAAAAATATTTTTAAAAATATATTTTATTGATATTTTACAGAGAGGAAGGGAGAGAGATAGAGAGCTAGAAATGTTGATGAGAGAGAAACATCGACCAGCTGCCTCTTGCACACACGCTACCGGGGATGTGCCCGCAACCAATGTACACGCCCTTGACCGGAATCGAACCCGGGACCTTTCAGTCCCCAAACCGATGCTCTACCACTGATCCAAACCAGTTTTGGCTTAAAAATAATTTTTAAGAATCTACATACTTTCTGGAAAAAAACAAATCTACTAACTTAGTGACCATCAAAACATTCATTGAACACATATTTTGAGCAAACGTGGCACCTACCAACCACTGCCACACACAACTCAGGAAGAGTAGCAGAAAACGAGAGACAGTGCTAGGTTATTTGCAAATGTTCTTCATTTTAACATCAGAATGACCACTTTTTGGTTAGGTGTTATGTTTGTGTATTACAGAGAGCTAAAGTAAGTTATCCGATGTCAATCAATAAATGACAAGACAGAGATCTGAACTCAGGCCAGTGTGTGCTCTCTGTGCCCAACCACACCGTTTTCCAGGAAGATCTGATCCTGGTCCCTAAGGAGCTCATGGTCCTGAGCTAGGGAAATGGTGAGTGCTGCAGCTAGCCATGAAGACCAAGGAGTTAAACGGAAGGCTCCTCAGAAATGACACAATGGAGTATTAAGGAACCATGGCTTCCAGAAACACCAATCAGAAAGGATATATGCATCCCTATGTTCATAGCAGCACAATTTACAATAGCTAAGATTTGGAAACAGCCAAGTGCCCATCAGCAGATGAGTGGATTAAAAACTGTGGTACATCTACACAATGGAATAATACACTGCTATAAAAAAGAAGGAACTTTTACCATTTACAACAGCATGAATGGAACTGGAGAGCATTATGCTAAGTGAAATAAGTCAGTCGGAGAAGTATAGATATCACATGATCTCACTCTTATGTGTGATATAATGATCAACATAATTTGATGAACAAGAATAGACCTAGGGACAAAAGGCAGGGAGGGAGGGTGGTTAGAGAGCAACCGAAGGACTTGTATGCATGCATATTAGCATATCAAATGGACACAGACACTGGGGTAGTGGTGGCTTGTCCTCAGGGGTGGAAAAGGGAGGGGTATCAATGGGGCAAAAGGAGACATATGTAAAACTTTAGAAAAAAAAGAAAAGAAAAGAAACTATGGCTTAAGAGAAAAAGATGAATGTCCCAAAGAGAGACTGAATTTGGGCTAAGTGGATGGAGTACAAATTTTAACACACAAAGCACAAATTGTCCTGCTGTTTTCAGGAAGCTCATAACATAGTTGAGAAACAAAAAACAAATATATTTTATTCCAAGGTTAGTGAACCTGCCAAACAATATGAAAGAAAACAGGCCTAAATAACAGGACAGATAGAGAGCTTAAAATTTACAGTTAAGTTATAAAAAAAAAATACTTGTTTATCCCTAACATAGATGCTTAATCTTTTAATTTTAGGCTCAAGATTTTCTTTTTAAGTATTAAGTTCACTGACATTTTAAAATCGACATACATTGTATGTATATGTATTCTACAAAATGCTAAGGGAGAGATTATTAATCAGAATTTTACTTTCTAAAACTGAGAGCACTTTCCTCATGCAAACGTGGGAAAATAACATTCATTAGACATTTACCTTTTGAATGCTGGTTGTCCCAGTATTTTTTTCCCGAGCACCCAGTCCTTCTTGTTTTTGAGCTTCTACTTGCATTCCATTCACAAGGCCTAAAGGCTGACATGAATCATCCCATGTATCTTGTGTAGAAAAACACTGATCCTACAGAGAAAAAATTCCATCAATAAACTGAGAAATAATGACATATGGCCCAAACAGAGGATAACTTGGGCAAGGTAAAGATAAGGCGTATATTAAGCTAGAAAAGGTACTTATTAATTTTCTGTGACTTTTCCTCCTTTCATTAATTGATCCATACCCAGTGTCCTAAATTCCTCTGAATACCCATCATATTTAATAAAAGAGTAATATGCAAATTAACCACCACCCCACTATCCTCCCCTGCTGGCAATCTTGTGGCAGCAATCTTGTGGCAGCCATCTTGTGTCCACATGGCAGCATGATCTTTGACCACATGGGGCAGCCATCTTGTGTATTGGAGTGATGGTCAATTTGTATAGTACTCTTTTATTAGATAAGATAGTATTTAAATGGCATAAACTAGAAGGAGCACCTTAACTGCAGACATTTCTTCTTTTTCCTAACTGGTGGAAAATAAATTAAAATTGAATTATATAGTTAGGACCAATATTAACAAATGTTCTCTCACTGCTGACATCCAGAAGTTATATAACAAGACTAATGTAGCAAAAACAAAATTCAGGAAAACAGTTTACTTACAGATCCTAATGCCCTGACCAGATGCCAATGATGAAACAAAAATCATGATTGAAAGGGTAGAAAGGCACAATAAGTCAATAGCTTATTTGTTCCTGCTTCATTCTAACCCTCTTCCTACCATGACTAACTTTAAAAGAAACAGTGCATTTTTTTGAATTATCTTCTGATAAATCATTTTGAATTGAAGAATATATGGCATTCTTGAGGTGTCAACAGGTGAGTTTACATTTGCTGTTTTTTCAGTAGTGATTCACTTTTTTTCCTCAAGGATCTAACCTTCTCCGGCATTTCTTTACACGACAGGTGTGGCTTCTTGCCACCACGGCTGGAGGTTGGTAAGTGGGAGGCATCGCCCTCTTCTCCCAGTTTAGCTCGCAAAGGTAACCAGTTCTCATCCCAAACATCATCACCTATGGTCACTGACTCCAGGCATGGCATTCCAGTGGGGATCTCATCCTAGAATGTATCAGAAGACAGAAAAGCTTTAATTTATAGTTCCTATATGAGCACATTTTAAACTTTAGGTTTACAATTATTTTCTGATTCCAGTTAAAGATGGCAGTTTGAATACACAATTTATTACTCTCTCTCTCCCCTGAAATATCACCAAAATAAAATAAAGAAATTTAAGGTATAAACACATGGTCAAAGGGAAAAAAGGGCAGAAAATACATTTACATTCTGGATACAGGAGAGCAGACAAGTGACAGCTGACCGCAGTCCTGAGAAAGTGGAACCCTAAGCTTAGAGTGGAAAAACTAAGAAGAAACACAAATTTATACCACTGATACCACAAGAGTGCAGGAATTAGCACACAAGGTTGTTTTTTTTTTAAAGTAAGGGGGTAAAGTGGAAGTGAAACAAAAACACTAGTTGAAAGTCTGAGTAAGAAGCAGTTAGATTCAAATAAAATTGAAACAGACTCATAGACACAGAAATCTGGCTGGTGGTTGCCAGAGAGACTGGAGAGTGAAAAAGGTGAAGGGATTAAAAAAACAAATTGGTAGTTACAAAACAGTCATGGGATATAAAATACAGCATAGGGAATATAGTCAATATTATTGCGGTAACTGTGTATGGTGCCAGGTGGGTGCTGGAAATATCAGGGTACCACTGTGAAAAGAATATGACTGTCTAACTCTAAACATTATGCTGTATACCTGAAACAAATGCAAAACAATACTGAAAGTAAAGTGTGGTTGAAATATATAAAACACACACACACACACACACACACACACACACACACACACACACACACACAAAGCAGTAGTAGTTAGAGCACCAGATTTAAGAACCCTCATCTCAAGGAACCAGGAAGCTATAAGTCTTCCTCCCTCTGGAAGGCCAGAGGGTCTTCTCAAGACAAAAAATTGAGGGTGGAGCACAAAACCATACATGTGATAAAACCGACAGGACACTGCATCAAAAGAAAGTCAATTTTATTGTATGCTGGGTTAAAAGGAAACATTAACACAAGAAAATAGAAGTTATGCAGAGAAGGAAAGTTGACATAACAAACTGACTGTGAACAGCATTTAGAGAGTCATAACACTGTAAATACTGAATGGTGAGCTAACAGAAAGCTTGGTGACTATATTAGTGAGATGGTGGGGAAGGTAAAAAGGATATGGTTGTGTGTGGTCCATACATACACAGTTCGCTGAAAAATCAATAAATAACATAAGCATCTTATGTAATGAAAGAAATAGAGGTAAATTCCAAAAGCAGCAGCTAAAAGAGATTAAAAGGTTCTGTGAAACAGGAAATGTAGGGGGAGGAGTTATGGGGGACTCTAAGCTATGTGTTCATAAACATTTGACTAAAATAAAAATATGTCCTCCAAAAAAGTTGTCAGCATTTTATCCCGATGGGCTTTCCTAATACTGTTTCTCAATACTAGTTTCTAATCACTGCATAATTTTTGAAGACTGCTCAAAGCTATGGGTAGTAACTGACACAGCAAAGACAGATAAGGCCCTTTCTTTTTTGAGATCAAGACTATGTTGCTTCTACTTTGGTCTTGGTGACTGAAGGGAGAATTTATAATTCATCTGTGGCAGATGCTCTGGCTGCACTGAGAGCAACAGTAAAGTTTAAGAGCTATTTAATTCCAGCCCCCTTCACTTATGGATTATTTGTATTACATTAATAACATTAAAAAAATATTTTCTTCTACCTCATTTTCTTCCTTCAGATCCTTTAGCTTATGGATAGAACACTTTGTATCTTCTTCATAGCTCTTATCTTGAGTTTTCAAAGAGCTGAATTCAGAATCCTTTAATGGTTTCTTTGACTCATATTCAAAGTCAATTACAGCCTTTTTATCATTAATATCTTGCTAGTAGATATAAAAGATAAAATATTATTGTTATTTTTGTTAATCCACATCTGAGTATATTTTTTCCATTGCTTTTCAAAGAGAGTGGGAGGGGGGAGAGGGGAGAGAAACATCGATGTGAGAGAGATGCACTGACTGGTTGCCTCCTGTAGGTACTCTGACAAGGGGCAGAGAGCAACGCTCTAACCACTGAGCTCACTGGCCAGGGCTATTTTATTCAATTTTTTATATTAATGCTGTTTCCAAAAGCTATATGCCTATATTCGGGAAGGGAAGGATTATTTTGCCATGGTTCACACAAATGCCACATTGTTTTCTAACTTTACTCATGACCCTCGGACTTCCCATCCTGCTAAACTCGTTCAGGCCAATAAACATTTATTTAGTATGTACTATGAAATGTATACAGGATAGTTCTGTGAATTTAAAGATGAGTGCAACAGGTTCCAACTCTAAAAGAACTCAAATACAGCAGAAAACACACACCTGGATAATCACAGTACAACTAAGAGTGCAGGTCCCTCTCAGTGCTAGAACTAAAATATTACCAGGGAAGGAGGATGCTCTGAGAAGATGCAATAAAGAATTTAACACAAACTTTGGAATGCTTACAAGAAGAGTGGGAATTACTGAGAACTCTGTGTATATGTGTGTATCATAAAGGAGTATTAATATGTTAAAATATAGGCTGGATGGAATAGGGAAATTTTAAGACTTCCCTCTTTTGCAGAAAAGATGGCCTTATTTCATTTCTAGGGCTGAACTATGATTATTTGAAGACATAAACAGAATGACGATAGTATATTCTACAAATATTAAAGATTGAATTCAATTATTTTAAAATCAGGAAATATAGTAATTGTTCTAATCAAATAATAATGACTAAGAAAACTTCAGGCTTAAGAAAGCCAAACTAACCCAATTAATTTTAACATAAACTAGAAAGAAAAAAATCTTTAAATTGCATTGAACATGCAACAACAGCCCTAGCTGGGTTGGCTCAGTGGATAGAGTATCAGCCTGCGGACTGAAGGGTGCCAGGTTCGGTTCCAGTTAAGGGCACATGCCTGGGTTGTGGGCTCGATCCCAGTAGGGGCTTGCAAGGAGGCAGCTAATCAACGATCCTTTCTCATCATTGATGTTCCTATCTCTCTTTCCTCCCTAAAATCAATAAAAATATATTTTTAAAAACATGCAGCAATAAACTTTCACATATATTTTTCAAAGCCAGTTATTATCCCCAGTAGTCAAATTTGCTTTTTCTTTTCTCTTTTTGTAATAACTAGTGTCTACTAAAAAATATAATCATATCAATAATTTTAAAGTCACATATGTAAAACATACTAATATTTTCCTATATTATTTCCTAAGAAAATAAGTCGTATTGTGTCCAGAAAAACACTTTTTTGGCACTCCAATTTGAACATACCCTATATTCTTAGCTCAGTACTTGCTGTCAGGAGGAATATAAGACTCAAAGGACATGTTTATTTGTTCACTGGTTGAAAATCATTTAAGTTCTTACTATGTGCCTCATTTATATGTAAAGTGGAGATATGAAAGTACCAACCTGGTAAAGTGGTTGTAAAAATAATTTAATTAGTACACATGAGTACTTACAATAGTGCCTGCCAGACAGGATGAGTTCAATAAGTGTTGCTGTTGTTTTATGTTATGACTGCTACTGGAATAATAATAATGTTTGTATTGCTGTGGGTAGGAGCCACAAAAAGGTTTACAGAGAAATGAGAACATAAGAACACCTGAGGAAGAAGCTGAGGAGTGTCAGCATTTGATTGGTATAAGTGAAGTCACAACTGCACCAAGGCAGCTATGGAATCGTGTATAGAAGAATTCGTGCAGGAGGATGCATTACTGAAGCAAAGGGTGAAACCAAAAATTTATGAGAGGTATAGGTAAATGTCTCTTACTAGACACTTCCTAGGTTTGGAAAGCCTCAGTTTCCTTACCTGTAAAATACAATTATTATGGTAACTATGTCACGGGGACTTTATGAAGATTAATATATCATACTTCAAGTTCTATTTATAGAATTTGGCATATAGTAAGCACTAACTAAACATTAAAAATAAAAATGATTATAATCATATTTGTAAAAACCTATTACCGGGGTATATAAATCACTCTCTTTTGACTGTGGACTTATCTCTCGGTCTTCATTAAAATAGTGGTTCTGGGAAGGACAACCAGATACTGTCAAGACGTCCTCTGGCCCTTCACTGGATTTAGTGTATAAAACTAAAGGATTGAGTTCGCTGAAACCCTAGGATAAAATAAAGAAGAAAGTGTTTAATTACTCAGAGAAAAGTGAAAAAGTTAGTACTTCATAATTTTCAATTGTTGTGGAAATGTATTATCTTCTAAAATTAATAGTTAAAAATAATGAGTTTTTCCTAGTCAGGAAAATTCTCAACATCAATATTAATGGTAATGCAAACATTGCTATCAATAATTGCAAAATAAGAAGAGTACTGTTCTTCTCTAAGGACACCTGAGAGAATTAAAATACTTCAGGGTAAATTCTCAATCAATTATTTGAAATACAAGTATTAATAGTCTAAAGGACAGGAAGCGAACTGTAGTTTTTTATAGTCATCTGAAAATGAAGAGAGTGCTCTGCATTGGGAAGGCAGGAATCTCACAGGTATCTAAGATTAGGGAGTAAAATAACCTTCTGTATTAAATTCTCTTATACTTGTTGAGATTAAATTAAAAATTACAAAATACTTCTGCACCTTAGAAGGGACATTTTCTCGGCATACAATAGCATGGCCCTCTGTTCTCAAGACATGATGGAAGTAGATGTCTTCATTTGAGGATGTATCACACAGAAAAATGTTAAGGATTCCATCTATGTATTCATCTACTACCCCAACTAATGGCTTCAAACCACACAATTTCTGGAACTGCAAAATGGCTCTGGATGTCCAATATTCCTGAAATAGAATCAAGATATAAAACTCACATGATAAACTCAAATATAAATTATATATAGTAAGCATATGCAAAAGTGAATTCCCTGCTACACTGCAATTTCATTTGTTAGGTCTAATTGTTTTCTGATGGAGTCTTTGTGGTTTTCTATGTACAGTATCATGCCATCTGAGAAGGAGGACAGTTTTACTTCTTCTTTACCAATTTGGATGTCTTTTATTTCTTCTTGTCTGATCACTATGTTTCGTACTTCCAGGACTGTATCAAACAGGAGCGGTGAAAGTGCTTGTTCCTGTTCTTTGGGGGATGAGTTTAGTTTTTGCCCATTGAGTATGATGTTGGCTATAGTTTTGTCATATAAGGCTTTTATTATGTTTTTTTTAAAAAAAATATATATTATTAATTTTTACAGAGAGGAAGGGAGAAGAATAGATAGTTAGAAACATCGATGAGAGAGAATCACTGGTCAGTTGCCTCCTGCATGCCCATTACTGGGGATGTGCCTGCAACCAAAGTACATGCCCTTGACCAGAATCGAACCTGGGACCTTTCAGTCCGTAGGCTGACGCTCTATCCACTGAGCCAAACCTGTTTTGGCGGTTTTTATTATGTTGAGGTATGATCCCTTTATTCTCACTTTGCTGAGAGCTTTGTGTTTGTTTGTTTTTAATCAAGAAAGGGTGTTGGATTTTGTCAAATGCTTTTTCTGCATCGATTGATATGATTATGTGATTTTTGTCTCTCAGTTTGTTTATGTGATGTATTTACTGATTGGTGAATATTGTACCATCCTTGTATCCCCAGAATAAATCCCACTTGGTCATAGTATATGCACTGGTGATCTAGTGAACAAGATAATGTCGTTGACCTCAGGAGCTTACACTTTTGTATGTGAACAAATAATTAATTAAAATAATACCAGAAAGTGTTATGAAGATAAAATAAAGTCACTCGGAAGGATGGACGTGGAAAGGTGCATTTTAAATTGGCAGGTCAAGGAAGTCCTTCTTGGGGAAATAACATTTGGGCTTAAAACTGAATGACAAGGAGAATTCTTTGCATAAACTATTCCATTGATCAGAAAGGGCAAATCCCTAAGGCCAGAAGCTCTAAGTTCAGGAAAGAAATAAGGAAACAAAACAAAGAGAATCAGTAATGTTAGCGATCTAGCAGATCTGTGAGTAATGAACATTGGTTACAAGTGGGTCATGAATTTAGCACTGAGCTTCATGATGAAAGTCAGGGCTACAATTCACCCTTAGAAAACAATCCTGAATACCGACTTGCACAAAAAACATACATTATTTATAATACTAAAAAATCAGAAGCAGATTAAATGTCTAACAATAAAGGGATAAACAGGCCATGATGCACATTTACCTAACAGAATACTGGGAATCTATTAAAGCTGAGAATTATTGTAACATAAACATATTTATGCTAAAATGCCGAGTGAAAATATGAAATATGAAATAACAGGATTACTATTGTATGAAATGCTCAAGACTACAAAAATCCTCACCTCCAACAGCCAATAAGCTAAACTAAACTGAAAGAAACATACATCAAATTTCTAAATTTAATGTGTTCAGTGGTAAAATTATACATAATGTTTTTTTTCTTTTTCTTTCCTCTTTACTGTGTTTTTTGTTTAAAAAATTTTAAAGGGAAAAATCCATGTATATGTAAGCAACTGATAAACAGACAAATAGAGTATAATAATGTATGGTATGTACAACTAAGAATCCTAAGGGAAAAACATAGGTACATAAATAAATATAACTATATAAACAAATTTAACTACCTGGGTGAAAATACCTCCTGCTTCATCCCACTACAATCATTTCCCACAAAGATGTTACTAGAGAATCTTTAAAAACACAGACTGATTGTGGTAGTTCCCCATGGATACCGTTTAGCTGCTCCCTAGCATCTCAAGGACAACGTCCAAATTCCTGAACAGGAATATGGATCCCCTTAGGTTTCTATCTATTTCTCTGCCATCATTTGCATGCCTCAACTCCAGCTCATCCTATATTACATTGCCAAACAGAACCACTTCAAACTTCTCAAATTTGAGCTGCTTTGTGCTATTCTCATTTTGCCTGGAATGTCTTCTCTTTTTTGTCCAGTTATAGTCTTAATCTTCCTTCATAATTCCACTCAAATACCACCTGTATTATGGGACCTTTCCTAATTACCTTGAACAGAGATGTATATTCTTCTTCACACACCTCTACGATACATAGCAGAAATCTCTATAGCAAATATGGCACAGTGCAATTATTTTTATCTATACATCTGTCCTCCATATTTTTTACAATGATTTCTTTGAGAAACTGAATCTGTTCTTGGCATCACATAATTTCTAATTAAGAGGAAAACAAGTAAACATACCTCTACTGGTCTCACCCAAGCCAAAGAACAAGGGATAGCCTGAGCTGGAAGCTTTGTGTAGCAGCATCTGCAATTGATAATCAAATATGTTAATACTTAATCATGTTTTTATACTTTATGCTATGGAATTTCTAAGCCATTTCTTGATTTTAGCTATTCACACCATTTCAGAGTATTTTATTCATGCATTTTTAAATTAATGTCTTATACTTTAAAGCACTCTAAGAAATACTAGTAAACTATTAAATATAGTAGTTTTTTAAAACCATGCAAATGGGTAGGAAGAAGAAATCTTCATGCTATATAAATGCAATTCTTAGAATAACACAAAGAAACATTTTCTTAGTAAGAGGCTGAAATTCAATCTCATAGTCTCGTCAGATTCACAGTCATGTGAAAAAAAGACACAAGAGATTATAATCCAACTGTGAACGTAAATGACCATTTGCCAAGAAGAAAGGGATGGTAAGCAGGGAAGGATAGAGAGAGGAAGGCAAAAGAAAACAAAGAGGTCTCCTAATCACACAAAGCTTTGGCAGTGATTCAGAACTTGAGGTGTCCTTCCTAAATTTGTTAACTCACTTGAGGAACCTCAAGGAGGACTTCTGAACAGTTCCAATATTTCCAAAGTCTGGGTAGAACACTTCAACTTCCTGTTTCCCAAGAACTCGATGGATAATGACTCGATACCACCACTTATCCTCAGAAATCTTTACACAACAGAGATGTCCTGGTTGGATAAAATATTCTGGCATGGCATATCGATCAGAAACCAGTTGATTAGAATAACAGCGCCTGTGGAATTCCGTAACATGGAAACATAGGGGAAGAACAATTTTTACCAGTGTATCAAGAGCAAGGAAGTATGGTCAAAAAGCAAAGGAAAAAACCCCTCACTTTTTCTGATTTGTTAATGCTTATTAATACAAATTAGTTTAATTTCCCTTTTTCTTTTCTAAATCCCTCTCTTCATCAACAAACATCTTTAAACAGAAAACTCATACATTCATTTTGCCTCACATTCTCTGCTGAAGAATGCAGTCTAACTTCATTCCCCAGAACTTCCTAAAATGGACATTGTAAAAATATCAATGATTTGTTAATTCCCAAATCCAATAGCCTTTCTCCTCAGCTATCAATATACTTTCTATCTCTGCAGAATGGCCCTGATCCTTTCCTCTTTCAAATTCTATCCTACTTAGTTTCCAAGACACTCTCATCTCCTACTACTTTCTTGCCCATAATTCCCTTAATGGCTCTGTAATTGCCTTAAAAGTTTGGGTTCTCTGGGGCCTTTTCTTTAGGGAGTGTAACATACTAAAAGCTCAGGCTCTGAAGCCAGTAACCTGGGTTCACATCCATCATTTACTAGCTGTGTGATGACTTTATCTGTGTTTCAGGTTACTTGTTGAAGACGGGGATGGTGATAATAAAGCCTTACTTACAACATGTGAATGTTTAGCGAAGTCCAAAATAGTAAACACCCAAATATTAACTATTTATTATTATCCTTGCTGTATATCATCTCATCCATTTTTTTAAAAAATTTTGGTTTTTTTCTTTACTGCCTTATCCATTTTCATACCTTATACTACTACTGATAAATTGATGATTCTCCATCTCTATGTTTGACTCTGCATCCCTTCTTCCCTTTTAAAACTTTATTTCCAACTGTATGGAAAAGATGCTAATTGTTGCCAATTTCCTTCATTTTTTTTTGTATTAATAGCATCCTTATTTTAAAAAAATTATTATTTATCCTCACTGGATGACATATTTCATTGAATTTTATTTTTCATTTTTAAAATTTATTATTAATTTTAATTGATTTCAGAGAGGAAGAGAAAGATAGAAACATCAATGATGAGAGAGAATCATTGATCGGCTGCCTCCTACAATGCCCCATACTGGGATTGGGCATGTGCCCTGACCAGTAACTGAACCAAACCATGACCTCCCGGTTCACTGGTCAACGCTCAACCACTGAGCCATGCCAGTTGGGCTGTTTCATTGATTTTTACAGAGAGAGGGAGAGACAGAGAAACACTGATGTGAGAGAGAAACATTGATCAGCTGCTTCCCAGACATGCCTACGTAATGTGTCCTCCAGGGAATTGAACTCATAACCTTTTAGTGTATGGGATGGCATTCCAACCAAGCTAGTCACCTGGCCAGGCAATAGAATTCCTATTTTTAACTGATTTCCCAGGCTCCTTTACATCTAAATGTGACTAAGTGAATACTAAGTTCTGGCCAATGAGATGTGAGATTATGAATTCATGTGTATATTATCACAATTTTTTAAAAAATAAAGTGTGAAAATCCACCTTGTGAGTTTCAAAGAAAAAGGGATCCTTCAACCCTCTACCTCCCCTACTTTCTTTTTCTACTGGCTAGAATGAAGACCCAGAGGATCTGGTGATGAGCTACATCCTGGACCATGTGGGTGGGCCAATATATTATCTTGGGCAGCAAGACAGAAAACACTGTTGTCTCTAAACACCTGGAGCTATCCTATTGGCAAGTATTACTTATACACGAACCATTATGGGAAGAAGAAATAAACTTTTATCTTCATGCTACTATAACTAACTTATGTCTTTTAACACTGGCTAAACCCTAATCCTAATATTACCGTAAACTTCTAACTTCCAAGCCCAGCTGAAACCTACCTAATCTCTAAAATCAGTATAGTTTTCATATTTTCCTTTTCAACCACGTTCTTGTCATCAAGACTTGACAATTCTATTTTCCTAATTTCTCTCCTCCTTTCCACTCTCACCAACACTAGCCTATAATGGATCTTCTCCCCTTCACTCTTTCAATCCTCCACAATGCAACTAGAATTATTCTTCTAAAATACAACCTGATGTTATTTCTCTCTTAAAACCTTTAGAGGTTCCTTTCTGTATACAGAAGAAATAAAATTCCCTTCCTGGAGTGTCCATACTCTAGCTTTCCCCTAGTCTTCCAGTTTCACATCCAGTCATTGTCCAACCTCAGTCAGTGGTGACTTTAATTCCCTCTGTGTTGTTCCCAGAGCACACGGCTCACTCCTTGGTGCCAGTGACTGGATCTGACACATCCACTCACACCTCCTTGTCTGGAAAATTGTTACTTATATTTGAGGCCTAGCTCAAGTGTCTCCTTAATGAAGCTCTCCTCCACCTTGCCCAGGCAGAACTCCTGCCTCACACACAGCCCCTTATCTCTTATCTATTTTCCTAGCTAATCATTGTGTTCACAAAGGCGAAGACCATGACTGCCTTTACTTGTACAGCCAGTGCCTCAACATCCCAACACCAACCAATAGCAGATACAGTATTATAGCAGCCGACACGTGAGCTAGACTCTATTCTAAGTACTTCCACATTCACAACTCTGAGTTAAGTACTATCATTATCCCTATTTTGGAGATAAGAAGACCAGACACAGAGAAGTAAAGTAACTTCAAAGTCACAGAGCCAGTAAGTGTGCTTTAAAATATAGACATATAAAATGGACCACACAAGCATATATTTACCAAGTGATTATTATGTGACTTACATTACCCCAGGTATTCTTCGTGGGACATGAGTATATAATGTAAAATTAGAAAAAAACATGAGATGCTTTTGAAGAGATACAAAATAACAAAAAAAAAAAAAAACCAAAACAAAAACACTTGTATGTAACACTAATATAAAAATTAGACATAATTGTTCATGAATAAATCTAAAGTGATTGGAAATGTATACATTTTACATGGTTTTTATTAATAAAGGACATCATTTTTCAGTAGAGAAGATAGATAACTTAGAGCATCAGTTCTCCAAGTACAGTTCACAAACCCCTGGAATCCTTGTAATGTCCTTCGGGAAGTCCACGAGAACAACACTATTTTAATATTTTAGTATTATTATGAAAATAGTTATTTGCCCTTTTCACTGTGTTAACATTTCAACTAAAACAACATATCTCAAAACAGAAGGAGATATTAAAAAATCCAAGTTTCTTCTATTAAGCTAGGTATTAAAGCGATCTGCAAAAAATGTAAACCATGCAACTCTTCTAATTTACAAAAATATTTTCATAAAAGTGTTATATTCACACAATTGAATTTACTACATTTAAAAAAAGATATTTTAAAAATCTTATCCTTTTAATTTCTATATGATAAATATCGATAAACGAAACCTCTCTTGGGTCCTTCATTTTTAAGAGTCCTGAAGCCAAAAGATTTGAGAACCGCTGATTTAGAATGAGACACTTTGAAAACAAGAGACTCCTACCGCATTTCAATCATCATGTCTTCAAGTAACTCTGATGAGTCCCTGCTATATATCTGGATGTAGAATTGACTAGGAGAGATGATATTTTCCACAAAGACTCCCACAAGCGTACTGGTATCTAATGGCGGCAATCTGCATAATTTCTTGTCCCAGGCAGCATCTGGGGGGATATCATGATTTTCCATTGCCAGATTGAGCTGTGATTTGTCGATTTCTACTTGCTACAAGTTAAAAAAAAAATCAAAGAAGCCAATATAAATCTTCGGGTAACATTTCAAACTTCATGACATCATTTCTCCAAGTATATTTCATGAATGACCTTTATCCGAATCACTGAGGAAATTATGAAAATGAAGATTCTTGGGCTTTAGTCTACACTTATTAATTCAGAATAGCTGGAAGTGGGGCCCACAAGTATGCATTTAAAAAATTCCCTTGGTGATTCTTACCTATGATAAAATATGAAAACCTATGCCTTATGATATTAGGTAAAGAGTTAAAAGTGTATTGCTCAACTACCCTATACAACACTAAGATATGGTACTTCAAATATTCAGATTGAACTAAGTCTCATCTTACCCAACCTTACCAGCAAAGGTAACCTGAAAGAATAAATTTCAAACTAGACTTGTAATAAAAAATAGGGTTTCCCAAACACTCACTCTAAAATATATTATTTTCCTTTAGGCCTTCCTATCGTCCTCTAGAAAACACAGCAGACTCTCCTAAAACAACATTTCCCTTCCGTGAAAGAAGCAGGTATAGCGGGTAGAATAACAACAGAATAAGTAATAGGAGATGAGAACACAGAAAGGGAGATGTAACAAAGGAGAGAAGAGAAAAGCTCCCTATAGCTGAGCACAGGTCCAGGTAATCTGCAGCAGCTGCTGAGGCATACAGTTTGCACAAAGCTCCTCAAGTCTTCCCTTCTAAAGCAGTCCATGGTTTTCAAACTTAAATCTGAAAACCTGGACAGAGAATCAGCAATGTCATCTTAAGAGAATTGTCAAGTCTTCAAAGCCATGTGAAAACTTGAAAAATGAGACTTGAGGGAAAGCTAGGGAAAAATAAAAAAAGATTGAAAATCAGAATAAATGCTGCACAAAGTGAGTCTCTTCCAAGAAATCAAACTCCCAGAAATAAGACTTTCTAAAATAGGATTTGGGTTTAAGGGAGCAGTTGTCCAGTTAGCCCTCCATGATGCTGGATTTCCAGGGTTGAGTCTATAAACCTCACTCACCAGCTGCAAAGGCTTCACCACCAGGTTAGGCTTCTTGTAAGTTCTCTGTTCTGGCTCTTTATGATTTTTAAAAGACCAATTCCATGGGGTTTCCTTAATAGTAGCAGTAGACAATGCATTTCTAGGGGGACTGGAGACACAAATTTTGGCTTCTATTTTCTTATCTGATTGCACTAAATATGAACTTCTTACTGATGAAACAGCTCCATCTGAAATGACCAAAGAGCAGCTTGAGTATCTGTTAAAACATTGTTGTAACTGCTACTAAGCACATGCCATGTGACAGGCACTGGGTAGACAGTGCTGAGTAAGAAATACGAACCTGTCTTTGTAGAACCTTTCAGTACGGAGACATAGGGAAGTTCTGGATAGGAACAAATCTTAATTATATTGGGGGAAGAGGGTAATTCTGATAAGGCTTCTTAACCTTTGGTGGAAGGTTTTTTATCTCTCAACGTTTTGATTTCAATTTATTTCTCTTTCAGCTTTAGCAGTGAGCATTCATTGTTGCATCATGTAGCGTGTTAGTGACTACTTAGTAGTCCATAAGACGATGCCTTAATTTTTAGGGGAATTCCCAAATCAATCACATATTTTGTTGAAATATACATCTGTATGATGATTATAAGAGTTTGGCACATTGAGACAGACCCCAGATACATCTAAAAGCATAGTGGCTCCTAAAAAATAAATTAAGTGCACAAATAGGTACAATATTTATCACTGTAGTTTTTCATAATTGATATGTCCATTAATAGATTAGTTAAGTGAATCATAATACAGTCATATAAAAGAATTATAGTTAAAAAGAATGAAATCAACCTGTATATGCTGATAAAAACATCCACAATATATGAAGCATAAAAAACAAGGACTAGTAATAGAATATCCTATCTAATAAAAGAATAATATGCAAATTAGATTGCGGTGGCCATCACTCCAATACACAAGATGGCCACCCCCATGTGGTCAAAGAAGGCTGCCCCCATGTGGACACAGATGGCCGCCACAAGATGGTCTGCAGGGGAGGGCAGTTGTGGGAAGTTAGGGGTAACCAGGCCAGCAAGGGAGAGCAGTTGAGGGGGACACAGGCCTGCAGGAGAGGGAAGTTGGGGGATACCCAGGCTTGCAGGGGGGGACAGTTGGGAGGGAACAAGGCCAACAGGAGAGGACAGTTAGAGGGGGAACCAGGCCTGCAGGGGAGGGAAGTTGGGAGCCAGCAGTCCTGGATGTCCAACTGCACACAGGCCCAGTGGGATCAGGCCTAAATGGGTTGTAGGACATCCCTCAAGGGGTCCCACATTGGAGAGGGTGCAGGCGGGGCTGAGGGACACCCCCCCATGCACAAATTTCATGCACCAGGCCTCTAGTTTATATATACTAATATTGTCTTGTGTAAGTAAAGTTTACATACATTATATAACTATTAGAGGCCCGATGCATGAAATTCATGCAAGAGTAGGTGCCTGCTTCCTTCCCCCAGCTGCTGGCACCAGCTTGCCTCTGGCACCCAGGACCGAGGCTTTCCTCAGGCCACTGGCAGGCATCCGGGACCCGGGCTTCCCTTGCAGTCCCGGGTTGTCCAGAAGGTCATCTGGTCTAACTAGCATATTATGCTTTTACTATAGAATAGAGAGGCCTAGTGCACGAATTTGTGCATGGGTGGGGCTGGGCCAGCCCAACCTGATCAGGGCTGATTGGATCAGGCCAGCTTGGGGGGAGAAAACATGGGCAGGTGGCCGGCCAGCCCCACCCCCTGGTTGAACTCCTGGTTGAAGCGACAATTTGCATAATAGCCTTTTATTATATGTGATATGATGTCTTACAGAAGAAGTCCATAAGTAGACCCTCTAAAACTACTAACACTAGTTACTACCTCTGCATTCTTTGAAATGTTTAAAGAAGCAAATACTATTTTTGTAATGTTTTAAAAATCTAGCTATGTTTACATATATATTGAAAAAAAGTATGGCCCTACCCGGTTTGGCTCAGTGACTAGAGTTTCAGGCCAAAGACTGAAGGTTTCTGGGTTTGATGCCGGTGAAGTGCACATATCTTAGTTGCAGGCTTGAACCCTAGCCTATCACAGCATATTCAGGAGGTAAGCAATTGATGTTGTCTCTCTCACACTGATGTTTTTCTCTTTCTCTGTCTCTCCTCCCTCCCTTCTACTCTCTCTCTAAAATTCAATGAAAAAAATATCCTCAGATGAGGATTAACAAAAACAACAACAAAAAGGTCTGGATCGCTACACAAAAATTCTAATAGCATTTTTGTGGGGGTAAAATTATGAGAAATGTCCACTTTCAACTTTCTACTCATCTGTGCTATTTGAATTTTTTAGAATGAACATGGATTATTTTAATCAGAAAAATATACAAAGAAACATTATACTTTGGGGGGAAAAAAGCTGTTCATTGTAACCGTTTGCAGGAACTTATCTCTATATATAAAAGGCTAATATGCTGTGTCCTTCCCACTGTCCAACCAGTTGCTATGATGCACACTGACCACCAGGGGGGCAGATGCTCAATGCAGGAGTTACTGTGATGCACACTTTCCATTTACAGAGAAACAGCAGTGCGGACCTGGCCAACAAAGCAACACTTGGCTTTCCCCAAGTGGGACACAGCTCTGCCACCACTCCTGAGCAGCCCACCAAATCGCAGCCACACTGCTGAGACCCGATGGCCAGCCCAAAAATGGCCACATAGTAACGCCCGGCTTCCTCTCCCTAGTGACTAGCCTCCTTGAAGTTTATTCAGCCTAGGAACATGACTTGCTTTATACCCAGGTGGAAACATTTACACATTAACCAAATGCCTGTAAAGCATTTTCCCATGCCTCATCTCCTTTGATCCTCTCAAAAATCTTGGAGTAGGTAGGTAGGAGATTCAGTGGAATCCTATTTTCTTTTCATTAGCTGGAAAACAGAGACTTAGAAAACTTAGAAACTTGACCCAACTGAAAAGAAATGGTGGGCCTTGAAAATGATTTCAGGTTTTCTCACTGTGCAGAACATAGTCAAACACTGCTGCAGTGAAATATTTTACCCTTTCTTCTCCCTGCATGATCTACAATAATCTGATTTGTGTTGATATTTACTGCTGTGTTGCTGACAATTACCTGAAAGAGAATTGGGGTGTTTTACTGGCTGGAAAAAGTTTAACTATATCAGAAAGCAGGTCTAAGTTGACTCACATATGCACGATACATAAATAGCTCTCACTGGCGCCAATTGCATGGGTGTGTTTCCATCTGTTATTGTTGATTATGAATTTGGTTGACACTTCTTATAGAGAAAGGACAAATAGCAATATTAACACATTGCGGACGGATCACGAGAATTCTCGTGTTTTCTGCTCTAAGGCTTGTGGCCAATCATGAGAATTCTTTTAAAAGATATTAGCTTATAAAAATATGTAATAAAATAACTTCGAAATGCAGTGCATATTTTAAAGTGTGCCTTTAACATTTATGTAAAAACGTTTTTTGTACTCGTTCAATAGAAACTTATATGGACACTGGGTAAAGTTAGCAATAAAACTACTGGTCCTCAATGTGTTAAAATATTTCTTCTAATTAACTTCCTGTCAATGTGCAGGAATTCATGCACTTGGCCATTAGTAAAAATATAAGTACTGGAAAGACATTATCAATGAGGGACTGAGCAAAGAATACATGGGATCTGCCTGTATTAATTCTTAATAAGTGTATTCGAATCTACAGTAATGTCAATAAAAATCTCAAAAGAAAAAAATTAAGCCACATTAATAACAAAAATAAAACAAAACAAAAACCAAGTGCCTTAATTGCAACGCGGTGTCCTGAAGTGGATCCAGAAATAGAAAAAGAACAATTTTTTTTAATATTTTTTATTAAGGTATTATCTGTGTACATAGCTTATCATTGCCCCCCCCCCATAGATGCCCTCCCTCCCCAGAGTTTTGTGTCCATTGGTTGTTCTTATATGAAGAACAATTTTTCGAAAACTGAAAAAATCGGAATAAACTCTGAGTTCAGTTAATGTAATGTACCAATGCTAATTTATTAGTTTTAATAAATGTATCATGGTAATGTAAAATGTTACTATTAGGAGACACTGGATGAAGGGCATGTGGGAATTCTGTACTATCTTTGCAACTTTTCTGTAAACCTAAAATTATCACAAAATAAAATGTTCATTTTTAGAAAAGCACAAGTGCTGGATGCCAAAGCACACCCATTTATTCTGAATTTCCATGTATTTCTTTTAAAAAAATAAATAAGTTAGCCAAAGCTGGTTTGGCTCAGTGGATACAGCGTCGGTCTCCGGACTGGAGGGTCCCAGGTTTGATTCCGGTCAAGGGCATGTACATTGGTTGTGGGCACATCCCTGGTAGGGGGTGTGCAGAAGGCAGCTGATCGATGTCTCTCTCATCAATGTTTCTAACTCTCTGTATCTCTCCCTTCCTCTCTGTAAAAAGATCAATAAAATATATTTTTTAAAAATAAGTTAATTGATTTTAGAGGTAGAAGTAGAGAAAGGGAGGGAGGGAGGGATGGAGGGAGGAAAGGAGGGAGAGAGAAAGAGAGAGAGAAACATCAACATCTATTGGCTGCCTCCTGCAAGTCCCCTCCTGGGGAATTGCCTGCAACCCCATACCGAACAGGTGCCCTCTTGGAGCAGGAACTGATGCTCAACCACTGAGCCACACCAGCTAGGCTGAATCGCCATGTATTTCTAATAGCTTTTGATACACAGCCAGAGTTAAGAACTACCTAGTGTTACCCCATCAAATCACTGTTTCGGAAAACTCATTTCTTCAGAATCATCCAAAAATCTGGACAATAAAGAAAGTAAATCTTTTAAAAATCAGATGATTTTTTAAAAGATAACCTATATTACTTCAATAGTAATATAGGTTAGCCTATTATAACAAATATTACCAGAAATAAGGTCATTATACACAAAACATTTTCAAGACTAACGTGTGATCTGTTTGTTTATAACAAAGAATCGTACACATACAAATACTGCTTTCTCTTTCCCTGTCCTTACAGGAACAACTAAAAATCAGGTTTGCTTGGTATTGTAATTAAACTCACCACGTGGTAGGGGCTTCAAATCAGCATCAAACACGAGTAAGTCTTGCTCTCCTTCCCTGAACTCCACGTGGAGAATGTCACTAAGAGCTCCAACAAGTTCTATCACATTTAAGAAGCCCAATTTTTTTGGTGAAAGCTGTTCTTTAAAAATTAACTGTCACACACAAAACAAACAAACAAACAGGAACAACATGAAATAGCAATGTCAGATAATAGGAACATAAAATCTACAGACACCTTAGACAGTGCTTTATTATGTATTAAGCCAAGCTAAATCTGTAAAGGCTTGCTTCCATACACGTATAATATAAACCAAGAGACCTATATAATCCCTCACTATAAAACTTAGAGGCCAATCATGAATATCCCAAGAATTGGTTGAGGACACAGGAAGGGTGGTGGTGAATTAAACTTAGTATCTTTACCTCTTTGTACCTTACATATGTATTGTGGTTTCTTTCCCTTTTATGTTCATTAGTTACTTTAATGGTTTCTCTACCCTCTCTATAGTATAGGTATCTAGTACTATGAAAATGCAATTCAGTGAGCAAAAGGCTAGTTTACAAAGAATTTTTTAATATGAATTCTTTAAATAAATGATATTTAAAAGTCTCAGAAAGGTATAGAGCAAAAAACAGTCTCTACCCCACTCCCATCCACCAGTCACCCAAGAGATCACCTCCCGGGATGTAACCATTTTCACCAGTTTATTGTGCAATTTATATTGCCCCATTTTATTATATATATTATCTGTGAATTTTTGGTTTTGCTATCTGGTTTCTCTCTTCATCTTTTTAAAAAATATATATTTTTATTGATTTCAGATAGGAAGGAAGAGGGAGAGAGCGATAGAAACATCAATGATGAGAGAGAATCATTGACTAGCTGCTTCCTGCACATCCCTTACTAGGGATCAAGCCCACAACCTGGACATGTGCCCTTGACCAGAATCGAACCTGGGACCCTTCAGTCCTCAAGGTGATGCTCTATCCGCTGAGCCAAACTGTCTAGGGCTCTCTCTTCATCTTTATGTGGAGCTGCAGGAAGATCCTGAAACTATACTGCTGATACATTATCTTCTCTTCAATTAGAAATTTAATAAGAGATGTTGAAAGAATGGCAGAGTGTTGACCAGGTATTTCAAGAGAAAAAAGCCATACAGGCAGCTTTTACATCATGTTGGATAAAATAAAGGGTTGGCAGGTGTTGCTATAGAATTTAGAATAAAATTTAGAATAAAAGTAAATTAAGTATATATTCACTATATATTTATAATCATAAAATTGAATTTCTGCCTAAGTCTACTTATTAAGAAAGGCAAAAAGCTTCCCTGCAACATTAAAAGACTTATTTTAATTTCTCCTTAATCTTTCTAATCTTAACACCCTGAACTTTTATTACACAAAGTACATTTGCTAAAATGTTTGATAGAAAACTGCTCTCTCTGAGCTGTGAGTCTGGTACAGGAAGTTGATTTTACCCATAAATTGTATATTAAATCTTATTTTATTACTCTCAGACTTTATTCTGTCATTTCACTGATAAGTGACTTCACTTGTTAATCCAAAACACATCAAAACCTTTGTTTTAGCTTCTCCCATTGTCTACTTGAAAAACACTTTGTGGCTCTATCTATTCTAGAAGACAAATTTCTTTAAAACAAGATGAATCCTGAGGGATGATATGTATTTTCTAAGTTTTTTTTTTAACATTTACTGAATAATTACTATATGGCAGGCACTGATCTAAGTACTTTATTTTTAAGTCATTTAAACTTCAAAAAACTATAATATTAGGTAATATTATCCTGACTTTACATATCATCCATAAAATAGCACAAAGTGGTGTCTCTTATTCATTATGCTGTAGTATGTCATAATATCTGTATTCATATCTATAAATATATCTCAGTTTTTATGGCATAGTAGTTAAAAGGTATGATTCTGAAACCAGACTGCCTAGGGTTCAAATTTTGACTCTTCTATACTCGCTATCTATAGGCCCTGAGGCAAGTTACTTCTTTGTACCTCATTTTGTTGTAAAAATGTAATGAAAGAAATTCAGAACAGTGTCGCACACAGCTAATATATGTATAGGTTTTAACCATTTTTAAAAATTGGATATATGGCAGTATCTGAACTATCATTCTGCAACTTGATTTTTTTTTTTTCACCAAACATGATGGTTCCAAAAATGTTCCAGATTTCAGAACAAATCTAGTTCATTTATTTTATCTTCTACATATTATGTCAATTCAAATTTATTTATCCATTCTCATATTGATGGTCATGTAATCTGTTTCCAATTTTTTTTACTATTCTGCAATGTGCACATGCCTTATGAATGTCTTCATGTGCATGTATAAGAGTTTTCTCTAAAGTGCATGTGCAGAAGTGGAGCTGCTGGATCAGTGAGGTGCGTATCTTAAGCTTTTCTAGGTACTGCCAAAACGCTCTCCAAAGGGGATTTGTCATACAAGCAGCAGAGGTACAGTATTTTGTTTCTCCACATCCTCTCTGCTACTTGGTATTATCAGATATGAAAAATAACGTGTTTTTTTCTAATAATATTGTAATGATAAGCAGTAAAAATATCCTTCCTATGCACCATGAATTATTCATTAAGGATCATATTCTTGACTCTTCTAGTAAAGAAAAGGACATCAGAAATCAAAACAGGATGTTTAAGCTCTAGAGCATAGACTTGGAGGGTCCAAGAAGTAGCAACAAAATTTCTATCACGAAAAGATAAGCTATAAAAAAAATAGCTTTCATCAAATAGTTGATGAAAAAGGAAACACTCACCTCAAACTCTCTAAGCAGTTTAGAAATAAGTAAACCCTCTGGAAACTTGGACACAACCTAATAAATAGCAAGTGAAATAGAACATAAGTAGGTACCACTGGAGTGTTGGGTGATAAAATATAAGACAGTATAAGTTTAAATATTAACAAAGACAAAAACAGCATGTTATTGAGTGAATGAAATAGTCACAATATTTTTCAGTTTCCAGTTTTAAAAAACATTATAACAACAACAAAGTGACTTCCAAAATTCCAACATTTCCAGAGTTAAGAAATCATTCTTGCACAACACTGCAATTCCACAGCTCTCCACAAATTCCTGTAAGTTCTGTAGCTTAGATAGCATATTTACCATTAGTTCACATTAAAAAAAATATATTAAAAAAATTCTATAGTAAAATTCAATCATTTAAAATGGTAGAAAAAAATACAATGTTCATTATAAAAAAAAAAACTTTGAAAAATACAGTACAGAGAAAATATCCAGTTAGCCATTGTTGTCTATGTGTACATAAAATACCTATATTTAATATAAAATAGGTCAGTTTTTTAGATATCAAACCAAACACATCTTCCATGTTAGTAAATATGCATCAACATGTTTCTGGCTTGAGTTTTCAAAATATTGAATGTACTTAAATTTTCTTACTCACTCCCCTATTGCTAGTTCCTATTTTTCATAACCACGAACACTGAAGTGGTTATCCTCATAGTTGCACCTTTTACCTTTCCAGTTATTATTTTTAGGATAAATTCCTAGAAGTGGATTTAGTCTATCCCAATAAAGAATAAAAAGCTTTGCACTGGCCATGGCCAGGTAGCTCAGTTGGTTAGTGTTGTCCTGACACTCCAAGGTTTCGGGTTTGATCCCCAGTCAGGGCATATACAAGAATCAATCAATGAATGCATAAATAAGTGGAAGAGCAAATCAATGTTTCTCTCTCTGTATATATCTCTTTCATCTCTCTCTTTAAAAACCAACAAAAATTGTTCAAGCTTTGTGTTTTACTAGATTTTTCAAGATACTATGTATTTTATTTTAATTCAAGTTTCAGAAAAATGCAAAGTAGAAATGATTATAAAATCCTATGATTCAGAGATAGTTGTTGATTCATTTCAGAAACCAACTTATGTACAAACATATTCAAATTATTTATGATTTACATTAAAGGATAGCATTAAACATCTCACTCTATAAAATTTGTTTTTAGAGTCCAACAGTATATCAAGGAGTTACTTCATGAAAATTAATTGAGATACACATAAACTTTCTTATGAGCCACATGAAATTCCCTAGCTTGGGCAGATGCTTACTATTTATCTAATATTTTGTTATCATAAAAAAGTCATATTGAACAAATGTCCAAACAAGAAGACAGGGCCTGAATGCCCGGAAGTTTTTGTACTTCTCCTAGTAAAACCACGTAGCTCAAACAAAAGTAAGGCAGAAAGAGTGACAATGCACTCTGATTCTTCAAACTGCAATTAACAGCTACCACCAAAATTTTAAGTGTACAAAGAGATTTTACAAATTAATAAGGAGAAACAGCAAATTAGGCCAAAGACATAAGAAATATAAATGACTACTAAGCATAAGAAACCATGCTCAATGTAAAAATCAAGGGATATAAGTTAAAACTACATAATTAGACAGTAACATTTCACTGTTAATAGGAGTGAAAATGTGTTCAAATTTTTAGAGGTTAAAGTAGTAATATTTATCAAAACTTAATCAATACCTCTGTCAATATCAATACCTCTGTCAATTCCACTTCTAGATAAATGTTCAGACATTAACTACAGCATTTTTTAATAGCCAAGGCTAGAAATAACCTAAATGTTAATCAGTAACAAATCTCATAAGTGAAATATTGTATATCAACACGATGGGATACCATACACAATTTAGAATAGTGTTTGACATAAATTTATTTACTATTTTTTTTTCTTTCTGATCTTAAACAAATAGCCACTCCATTTACAATATATTTTAAAAGATCGGGCATAAATATAAATAGTAAACTAATAAGTACTCTTAAGCAAATTAACTTGGCCACAAATAATATCTAAATGTATAATCAAGTATTCTTATCAATTTTCCAGAAACAGAAAATACTTACAAATTTTATTTTATGTTTTAGTTCTGGATTAATAGTCCCACCAGGTCCAATCTGTGCAATAACTGATTTGAAGGTGTTCTCCAACTATGAAAAAGAAAGAAAAGTTCAAGTTATAGTCCAAAAAAAATCAAAGATAAATCTGAATAATATGCAAAGGAAATATCTATCAAAGGAAATGTATTTCAAGTGAATAAACTGTTCTCAAGAGTCACTGTAACATTTCATACATATAAAATACATTTATAGAAGATGAAGTATTTATTAAAATTAAATATTCAAACTTTTCAGAGAATTAACATTCTCTATAACAACTTGATTCTAGAGTTTTAGTCAATCCCATACTCAGATTACCCAGAAAAAAATTTGTTACTAATTTTCTTCTCTTTATAAAAGTCTTCAATGTTTATTAAACACATACTTAGTGTGTGCCTAACACAGGGAACAGATGGGGTAGTGAAAGGTCCCTGGGAGGCAGGATTCGGTGTGAACCAGGGCACTGATGGAATGACTGGCCATAAAGGGCAGAAAGAAATGCTTTTCTGTTGAAATAGAAATGAAGAGGAAAGAACCAATAGGGATGCAGAAAGATCTGTGAATGTGGGATCAGGAACTAGAGTTACTATCTAGTGTATTCTGAGTTTAGAAGCAAGGGTCACTCCTAAGATAGAGGGAAAGGGGAGGAAGTTCACAAAAGTTGAGCAAGTGGGAAATAAAGTTAAGGAAACAATAGATGATTATCTAAACTCAACAAAGACAGGAGCAGTCCAAGTTAAGACAGCAGGGATATAAAAAAAGAAAAAGAAAAGAAAAAAAAAACAGAAAAAAAAAACAGCAAGGATCTGAGAATTTTATCGGAGAAAAGCCAATGGCAAAGGGAGACCCCAATAAAGTAAAAAGATGAAGAGACTATTGCAGGAAAGTGATAGAGAGGGCAATGAAGGTAGAAGGAACTTCACAAAGAAAAAAGAATAGTTTTCCTGAGACATTATAAAAGTAGTGGAAGAGGAAACTGAAAAACGTAAACTCAAATCATATTACAGAATATGCCAAACTAATGAATTTTTCTTAGTTCCATAAACAAAAACCGATAGAGATTTTTAGCAAGGGAGAGACATTATCAGAATTTTAATCTGGCAGAAAATTAGATTTGGAGGGATGAGCAATCAGGAGACCAGGGTGCTAAGAGAGTAAGGAGAGAAACAGGAAATAATAAAGGTGGAACCCACATAAATTAGGAAAGAATACAACGGAGAAGGAATTGCTGATCCTACAGAGATGAATAAAAGACCAAGGAAAAAGACTCAGTGACCTCAAGTTTTATGCAGAAAGCTAAAAGACCTTGGACATAAAGGTAAGTTTTTGTTGTTTTTTACTCAATTTCAATAATTTGGTAAACTGGGAAGTAAATTATAGGATACCGAATACAAATGTGATTTGTTTCTATGAAGAACGGCTTGTAACAGGGTCAGCAAACTATGATCCATGAGTCAAAACTGGCCCACCATCTGTCTGCATAGTCTACGAACTAAGAATAGTTTTGACATTTTTAAATGGTTGGGGGGGGTAGTAAAAATATATATATTTGTGACACATGAAAATGATACAAAATTCAAATTTTAGTATCCATCAATAAAGTTTTACTGGAACACAGACTCACTCACTATTGTCCAAGGCTATTTTAACACTATAAGGGCAGAGTTGGATTATTACAATAGAGACAATTTGGTCCTCTCAAAGCCTCAACTATGTACTATGTGACCTTTTAGGGAAAATATTTTCCAAGCCTGGTTTCAAGATGTCAAAATGATGGGCTCTTACTAGGAAAAGAATGCTTCTCAAGAAGATGAAGATGGTATTTGCCTCAAATTAAGAGACTTAAAATGAATGGAGTGAGGGAGGTTTTTTAAAGTCCAGGTAATCTTGAGGATATCTATAATTAGAGGGTAGAAGTTATAATGTGGAGGAAAGTAAGAACAGCAGGTGATCAGTGATTGACATAAAGAAAGTAATCAAGAGGGTCCCTGATTTCTCAATGCCCGCCCATATACAAAATACAAAGAATGGGCAATAAGTCAAGTGAACAAAAGATTACAACACAGGGGCATAAATAAAGATGTAAATTGGCCCTCCCTCCCCCAAAAGCCATATTCAGATAGAAACCTATAAGACCAGAGAAAAGGCAGAAAAGAGCTTTGAATCAAAGATATATATTCCTTAGAAAAATGGATAAACAATGAATAGGCAACTGATAAAAATTAACACTAAATAGATAATAAAAGCATAAAGTTTAACCTCTAATAATCAGACAGTTATAGTTATTTACCAATCAATTGGAAAATTATTTTTACAAAAGAAATATGCACTTTCACTTTTTAATATTTTTTTCTGAAATTTTCAATTAGTAAATAAATTTAGAAAATGAAAATGAGAACTTTACATACTGAAAGAGACAAAGGAAAATTATTTATAAACATTATTATGGTGTATTTGGAAAACCTATGAGAAAATGATTAAACAAGTTCAAAGTCAGTAAGGTGGCCAGTTTCAAAATAATATTTCAAAAAACTAATTTCTTTCCTCATAAGCCTTAAGTAGTTAGAACCCCATTCTCTATAACGGCAAAAGTGTCACTATACAATACCTAAGAATACACCTACAAGACATGCACCAAACTCTAATAGAGAAGACTATACATCTGCACTGAAGAGCATAAGATAATACTGAATGAATAGAAAGCTACATATGTTATTGAATAAATCTATTAAATGTAATGTGTGAAGTCTTAAAATTTTTAAAAATTTAATTCTAAGAGAAATCCCATTGAAATCTTAGAGTTTACAAAAAGTAATTATAAACTTCCAGGAAAAAAATACATTAGATGAGGTAAAAAGTCTGAAAAGGGACTAATTAGTGGAGACTTGCCCTAACAAAATTAAGGTGAATTTAAAAGCACCAAAATAGAACTGGCACAGAAGCATACACCCCCAAAACATTAAAATCCTGCTAGATTAAAACTTGATCCATACCAGGTACCTTATACAACAAAAAACTTGAAATCAATAATAGACCTAAGAACTAAAATCATAAAACGTCTAAAAGAAAAAACTGAAGAAGGTTTTATAACTTTCTATTAAGCAATAATCTATTATGTAGGCAAAAATCAAAAGAAAAATGTAAATTCAATTTCATGAAAAATACAGACTTTTCCACAAAAGTCAGATTAAAGAAATAAAGAGACAAGTATAGACCAGAGAAAATATTTCTCTGATAGCGGACTTATGTCTAGATTACATAAATAATTCTTCCAACTAAATACAAAGACTACTCAATTTTTAAGAATGAGTAAAAAATATGAATATACAAATGGAAAATACTCATATGAAAACATGCCCAACATTATTCATCATGAGAAATCTCAATAAAAACCAATGAGATCCCATTATACACCCACTGGAATGGCTATAGTTTAAAAACTGACACTATCAAATGTTAACAAAGCTGCAATGTAGCTCATGAGAAAGTAAAATTGTACAATTTAGAAAACAGCTTGGCTATTTCTTATAAAGTTGTTAAACACACACTTAGTGTATGACCCAACAATCCTACTGCCAGGTATTTTCTCAAGAGAAATGAAGTCTATATTCACACGAAGTGTATGTAAATGTTCATAGCAGATTTATTCATAATACTCCAAACAGTAAATAACAACTGAAGTAAATCAATACAGTGGAATGATATTCAGCAAGAAAAAGAAACAAACAGATTATATATTCTGGATGAATTTAAAAAGCATCATGCTAAGTTAAGGAAGATAAACATGAAGCTAGATGTTATTTAACTCCATTTATATGAAACTCCTGGGAAGTCAAAATTACAGTTATAGAAAGCAGTGATTGTAGCTGCAGGCAGAGAAAGAGATAAACTACAAAGTGGCATGAAGGAACTTTGGGGGGAGATGGAAATGCTCTGTTTCTTGATTTTTATGGTTCTTACATGACTAGATCCAGTTGTCAAAACTCTAACTGTCCATTTAAAATGTGTAAATTTTGCTGAAACCGGTTTGGCTCAGTGGTAGAGCGTCGGTCTGCAGACTGAAAGGTCCTGGGTTCAATTCCGGTCAAGGGCATGTACATTGGTTGCGGGCACATCCCCAGTAGGGGGTGTGCAAGAGGCAACTGGTCGATGTTTCTCTCTCATCAACGTTTCTAGCTCTCTATCTCTCTCCCTTCCTCTCTGTAAAATATCAATAAAATAAAATAAAATGTGTAAATTTTATTATATATGTTACTAAAGCTAGTATTTTAAGTTATAGAAATAAAGCACTTTTATGTCTCAAATTTAATTTCCATGTGCTTATTCTGAGCTCAACTTGTCATCTTGCTAACTAACCAGGCCTTGGTTGGTTATATTTTAGTTTTTATTCAAATCCTTCAGCATTCCAGTCACACAAAGACACCAAGTTTGTAGTGCTCAGGGCCAGTCATTCCGGTGAAGATATCCCTGAGGTAAGTTGTAAATATGCTTCTATACCTTTGGTGAGAAGCTGGAACTATACAGCTCTGGGAATCATCAGCAGAAAATAGTAGAAACCCTGTAGTTGACAAAATTGTACTCTTTTCTCACTGCCACTTCTCATTTCTTACTAACCCAGAGAACCATAGAAAATACTTAAGTTACACCTGAAATTAGTGAATGACTTGAATTTTAAAAGACCAGCTTTTCCATCAGATGTAAGTAATAACCACTGAATTTAAACACATTTCAGTGTATTTATATCTCCAAACTCCAATATCTCACCTGATTTAGTTTTTCAGTGTGATTCAGTCTTGAATTATCCACTACATTTGACTTAGAAGTCTTTTCTACGTTCAATATTTGCTTCAACGGCTCTATGTTTGAAGTGGGTCGTGAAAAGCGTGTCTTTGCTAGTGGGAAGCTTGGAGAATATGATCCTTCTTGCTTCATTCTGAAAGGCTGGGTAAAAAATTTACCTTTTGTGAATAAAAGGAGAGAAAAATTGTCACTAGAAATTTTTAGTTTATTTTCTAGTGGTTACATACGAGGCTACCATGAGCTAAATTGCCCTCAACTTAGAACTAAAAATTAATGCAAGTAAGCTTACATTTCAAACATTAAGTCAATAAAATATACATGTAATGGAAGTCATTAGTCATCAATAGAAGAAAATCAAGAGATCCTAAGTGTGTTACTGAAAATGTAAACTCCACTTAAGGTCATCCTATCCTACCTAATAAAAGGGTGATATGCAAATTAACCGTCACTTCGTCACAAAGATGGCAGTGCCCAGTCCTCTCAGCCCCACTGGAGTCCCCCAGTCCAGGGGTGGTGGCCGCTGAGAGTGGCCGCATGAGCAGCCTGGTGGAATGCTTGCTTCATCGCTGTGGCAACAAGGCAAGTGTTCTGCACCTGGCTGTGGTTGGTTCTCCGGCCAGGCTGGGGTGCGGAACATCTGTGTCACCTCAGCGATGAGACACGCCTTCACACCCAGCCGCGATGGGCCTCCGGGCCACAAGGAGCCTCTGGGCAGTGGGCAGGGAGCAGCCAGGCCCACAGAGAGCTGCTGGCACAGATTTGTGCGCAGGGTACTAGTCTGAATATAATTACAGAGGTGCACGATTCAATAGGTAAAAACTTAAAAAGCTATATCTGTGTAGGAGACCAAAAAGTCTCTAAGCAACGACTCTGCTTAGGACTATGCTTCTTAAACCTGATAACCACCTAGCAAGCAGTATGTGGATGGGGAATGGAAGGAATGAAAGGATATAGAATAAAATATATTATTCTAGAGTTTTTTCTTCAACATTTATAAGAAGAATAGCACTGGAGAGGTTTATTCTTTTGTACAACATAAAAGATGTATCATTGGGCCTCACCTCTTTCTTTATTCTAAGTTCAAGCTCACCAAAAAAACACAATTATTTCCAAGATAGCCTGTGATAGAAAGAAGGGCCATGGATTGGGAACAGGAACCTCTTGTAAGTTTAATCACATGAGTTAGTCTCCCTAAACTTGAGCAACTAAAGAATCCTATATAGCAAAAGCCTAATATGCTAAGTGTCTGGTCGAATGGTCTGCCATTCAACCAATCAAAGCATACTATGCTAATGATATACTAAGGCCACTCAACTACTTGCTATGATGTGCACTGATCACCAAGGGGCAGATGCTCCAACCAGTAGGTTAGCTTGTTGCTGGAGTCTGGCCAATTAGAACTGAGTGAGACAGGCCAGACATGCCCTGGAGACCTCCCACTGTCCCTCCCCAGCTGGCCAACCTCCCGTGTCTCTCCTTGGCCCCAATTGTGCACCGGTGGGGTCCATTGGCCTGGCCTGAGTCCTCTTGCAATCTGGGAGGATGTCAGAGAGCCAGTTTCAGCCCAATCCTGCAGGCCAGGCCAAGGGACCCCACTGGTGCACGAATTCATGCACCATACCTCTAGTACTAATATAATTGAGGACTAGACTCTAAACACGTAGTGGCCCCAAGGTCTTTCCTGACCAGAATATGTAAACCCTCCAGCATATCTTTGCCAAACTATATTATCCACCACTGTTTAGATATTTATTTATAAACTCCTGACAGTCTCATGTTCACCTATATTAACCTAAATGTAGATTTTGGAGCAAAAGAAAAAAACCACTGAAATAGGGATAGAATCCCCCAAAAGGCTCAATATATAGATTCTTAAATGTCAAGGGTCTAGAGAAACAATATACAAATGATTACAGTGGTTTCTGAGCCTTTGAGAGTGACAGTGATTTGGGAAGGAAAAACAATGAAGGAGCAGTAATAAGAACTGGGTGTCTAACCTGGCTCTAGCACTTTTCCAACCGTGTGACTTTGGAAAAGTCCTTTGGCTTTCCTGAGCTTTGGTATCCTTCTCTGTTAAGACAGGGATACTCACACTACTTGTCTATGGTATGGCCATGACAACCCCAGGTCAAATGCTATATAAACAAGGTGGTCATCATTACACTACATAAATTAGTGCAGTGCCTGCTATGACATCAAAGATCAATGACAGCAAAGATCAGATGGCAAATGCTACTAACTAGTATGATTTTTAAAATTTCATTTTCCATTTTTCATCTTCTTCATGTGAACACATAGACCTAATGTTCATTTACAGTGTTCTAGAGAGAGCTGACTTTGTGTTTTTATAACAGACTAGAGGGCCGATACATGAAATCTGTGAAAGAGTAGCCTTCCTTCCCCCAGCTGCTGGCACTGGCTGCCCTCTGGAACTTGGGACCCCGGCCTCCCTCTGGTCAGCCAGCAGGCAACTGGGACCCGGGCTTTCCTCCGGCCCCGGAATGATGTCCAGAAGGACATCCAGTCTAATTAGCATATTGCCCTTTTATTATTATAGATACTATTTATTATGAACCTATGAATGCCAGGCACTTCCCAGACCTCATCTCATTTCATCCTCAGCACAATTCCAAGGTGCAAGTATTATTACTTCTATTCTAGAGATGAGGAAACCAATGCTTAGATGTGTTTACGTAACATGCCTGACATCATCACCCAGCTAGTGAATGGTAAAGCCAATGTAACTTCAACAAATTGGTGGGGCTTAGCCATCACATGCCTCTCTCTGTGTGTCACGAGTGCTCCGAAATTTGTTCATCCACAACAGTTACCAACGCTAACATGCTTACCTGCTGGCCACCCTCTCTGCTTTTCTTCTGATATGCTCTTCTTTAGCATCAGCAAGGAACCTGCTCTGGTCTGCTCTACAGAGATAACATCCGAGGCCGCATTCAGCACTTCAAACATGGACAGGAACCCATACTGCATGTACTGGAATGATCGTCCAAAGCGCTTGGCAAATGCCTTTTCAAAATCAGACAGGAGAACAGGAGATAATGCCAGGAGGTCCTTCAACTCACTCTTCACGACAGCTGGGAGAATGGGGGGCACCCTTCCTCGGTAAGGCACGCGCCGGTGGAAGCTTGGCCCCGAGCAAACGCTGGCCCTTCCCTTCTGCATGGAGTTTCGAACCTTATGGCTGCTCCTCTGTTTCGCAACTAAACTTGCTATTCCTTTGGTGGATTCATCTGGAATGGCTGAAGAAATGAACAAAGAAGTCATACGTAGGTGAAAACTCACTCCCTCCCTTCTTTATCCTTTGTATCTGTGGTCGTGCAGACATTTTTTTTTAACGCTCCACGCAGATGTGTATCTGGATAGCACAAACAGGAACCCCTGGTTCTTGGTATCTTTTATGCATTTTGGACAACAGCTCATGAGTTCCTCTACCAGAGGATGAAGAGAGAAAGGTAAAACCCAATATGTCGTTGCTACTGCTAACTGACTCCCTGAAAGGTTTGAAAATCTTGGGATGAACAACAAACTCCCCTTCAATTTTTTTTTGTGTGTGTGTACGCGCGTGTGCTATGTGGGATTAAAAATATGATTTTATAATTTTAAAAAAAAGTCCCTTTGCTATGTTTTTCCCAACTAAAGGTGCCATCCTCTGAAATAATACGCAAAATGCAGTTTTTGTCAATGTACATCTGGTGGGGTGTGTGTGTGTGTGTGTGTGTGTGTGTGTGTGTAGGTTTCTTAATTTTGCTAACGTAGCCCACAACCTCAGAGGTAGATAGGCCTCTGATCCCCTCCGGCGCCCACCATGAAAGGAAAACACCCGGCGCCTCCGATGCCGGGGGAACCTCGGACACCTCCCCACGCGGCCACGCTCCCCCCGGCCGGCTCACCTTTCAGTATCACGGTGCCGTCCCCGCAGGGGCAGACGCTGACCACGTCCGGCATGTCCAGCACCAGCTCCATCGTGGAGCGGTACCCGAGGACCCGGAGCGGCAGGTGGCTGCCCACCATCAGGAGGTACTCCTTCTCCAGCTGCTGCGGGCTCAGGCCGTCCTTGGTGGAGATGAGCAGGGACCGGATCTCCTTCCGCAGGCACTCGAGGACGCGCTCCTGCTCCGACATGGCGCCGCCCGCCCGACGGGACTCCGGCCCCAGACTCCGCTCCCGGGCGTCTCCAGACAGCGAGCTGTACACACGGAGACACAAGCAACCTCGTGAGAATCCTTTCCCCTACCCCAAACCCGCAACCCAAACTCTCTCAATAAATCACCTCAGACGGTGTCGATGTCGCCCACCTGCGTCTCCAGATGAGAGGCCGCCTTCCCGCCCCCAACGTCTCCCGGCCGCGGCGTGTGCGGGCGGCCCGCCCCCCGGCCCGCGCTGCGCTCCGCCGGGCGCCCCGAGGCCCCGGGACCGGCGGGAGGACCGGCGGGAGGACCGCCCCCGGCGGCGGCCCGGCCTCGTGTGGCCGCCACTCGCTCACCGTCGGGCCCCGGCGCCGCCGCCGCCGCCGTTGTGGGCGCGTTGAGGGCCGCAGGCTCCGGGTCCGACGGGCTGGTCCGGAGAGCGCGCCGGGCCGCCCGCGCCTGCGCACCGCGCGGGGGACGCCGCCCGCGCCACGTGCCGCCCCGAGGGCGCGCGCCCCGCGGGCGGTTGGGCGGCGCCGGTCGCGCCGGGGGCCGGTCCGGGGGCCGCTGGGACCGACTCCCCGGCAGCGAGCGTGGCGGCTGGCTGCCTTCCGGAGGGCCCCGCGGCCTACCTGCCTGGAGGAGAGCCTCTCCCCGGGCCGGCAGCCAGCCGGAGGAGAAGGTGGAAGGCCCCACACCTGGGGGGGCCTCAGAGGCACCGGTGTGGCTTATTTATATGAGGGGAGGGCGGGCCGAGACCCGGTTTGGCCCAGTGGATGGAGCGTTGGTCTGGGGACTGAGGGGTCCCGGGTTCGATTCCTGTCAGGGGCATGTGCATTGGTTGCGGGCACGACCCCGGAGGCAGATGGACGATGTTTCTTTCTCTCATGGATGTTTCTAGCTCTCTACTCCTCTTCCTTCCTCTCTGTGGAAATCAATAAAATACATTTTTTTAAAAAATAAAAAGAGCCGAAACCGGTTTGGCTCAGTGGTAGAGCGTCGGCCTGCGGACTGAAGGGTCCCGGGTTCGATTCCGGTCAAGGGCTTGTGCCTTGGCTGCGGGCACATCCCCGGTAGGGGGTGTGCAGGAGGCAGCTGGTCGATGTTTCTCTCTCATCGATGTTTCTCTCTCATCGATGTTTCTCTCTCTCTCCCTTCCTCTCTGTGAAATATCAAATATATATATATATATATATATATATATATATATATATATATATATATTTTAAAGAAGGAAATCTGAGCACACACATGTACCTTACCTTCTATCTAAAATTCCAGAGCATAATAAATTCAAAAGAAACCCTAGAGAACAATATGTTCCATGAATGAGCCAGGAATTTTGAAGAATCCCTTAAAGACAGAAAATGGGCAGGATGAAATGATGAGCTGGTAGATAGCAGAATGGTTAGAGCTAAATAGCAAAGAAAAAGAAAAATGATGAGATGGGAAGAACAGGTCCAGACATTTCAACGCCTGAATGACAGGTGTTACAGAAACAACAAAGAACGGTGGTGAGGGTTGGGGGTTTCAAAAGCAGAAAATGTCTCAGATCTGAAGAAAAAGATAAATTTTCAAATGAAAAGGACCCATTAAGTCCTTGGAACACTAGTAACTAGTAAAATAGGTTACCTGTTAAGCAATGGAAATTAGATTGCCGTTGGGTTTCTCAATGATGCAATATTTTAAAGCTGGAACTGAAATCCTATACCCAGCCAATTCCGTTTTAAAGTGGGAGAAAAGACATTTTCAGATATGCAAGGATTCAGAAAGTTTATCCTCTCACTGGAGAATGACTACTGCGAAATGAATTGGGAAAAACAACATTAAGCCAGATTCTCATCCCCAATCATCTGAGATAATAGGTAACATACAGCGAACATTTATTACATGCTCTTTATATAAATTATCTAACTTCCCAATTACACTGTGGGAAGATACACTTATGATCCCCATTTGAAAGTGAAGAGACTGCTGTACAGACACATAAACAAGGATATAACAAAAAGTGCTAGGCAATAAAAACTTATTTTCAAACAAGATTATGGAGCTAAATCCCAGATCAATAACTATAAACCAAGTGTCAGGGGTAGTTTGGGAGACCCCATTTGGAAGAGGCCCTACAAGTGGAGTTCTCACTTGGGTTTATAATAATGCACTATCATTCATTCTCCATGATGGGTAAGTCTTGTGTGGTGAGTAACCCAGGCAATGAATGGGAGTGATGTGGGAACGCACACCTGGCATCTTTCACACCATTGATGGTGACACTCACCTCTGCAATTCTTCGGGTATGTGGTAACGCTTTTGATGTATTATTTTGGCACTCCACTTGGCATTTTCTACCAGAATAGCCCTTACTCAATGAGTGAACTCAGCAATGAAGAAATTCTGTCCGTTGCTAAGATGACCTATTTCAGCTATTCACTTGTCAAACAGGGTACCTAACCAATAAGACGCCTTCAGTACCACCAGCCCAACCCATAGGTGAACTTGGGCCGGAATTCAGGTATCACCTAACCCCTATATAAGCGCCGAATGTTGATGGCAAACCATGACGTTTTGGTACCAGAAATTAGTGATAGTCTCTGAGCAGTTTGGAGACTTTCTTTTCTCCACCCATAAGGGATCACAAGGCCGTTGGGGAAAGGCTGGGACAAAGGTTTGTAGTACCGAGGTAGTGTTGCAGCAACATCCTTCTTTAAGAACACCCGGGCTACCCTCAAGAGGCTCCGGGTCTGGGATCTGAGGTAGTAGCTCTGTGAATGGGGTGACAGTCATGGCGCTCACTCGTGTGATGCCCCTCTGTTCCCAGCCCTAGAAATGTGTTTTCTTTTTCTTTTTTCTTTCTTTTTTTTTCTTTTTTGCTTTTTGTGGTTACTGAGTTGTTTAAGTTCATTCCTTGAATCCTACAATTAACCACAACCAGAGAGCTCTGTGAGTCAAGACCAACGCGTTTCCCACCCGGCTGCCTGTTGTGATGACTAGAGCCCATTTTCTTCTGGTAATTAACTGTGGCCACCTGGCCTCCTCCCATCCCTGCTTGCATTGGGGAGTTTATTTCAACTGCAGCTGCTCCTACCAACATTCCTGTCTTAGAAAACAGCCAGTAAGGAGAGAGAGAGAGAATGTGTGTGTGTCTAAGCTTCGGAAGCTTTAATATATGCCTCATGAAAAGAATGACTCTCTTGAAAAACCTACTCAGGAATGAGTGAGGATTGAAAAACACACACTGTCGCATCCACCTGCTCTGGAACCACATGTGGAGAAACCAATGTCACAGAGGTTAAACAAAAGTGTTATTCCTATACTCCATTTAAAGCAGTACCTTCTCACTCCCTTACTCGGGTTGATTTCTCTTAAGAGCACTTGGCCTTACTTGACATTATGCATTACATACAATTTTAATGTCAATTACACCTCAGTAAAGTGGGTAAATAAACACACAAGTAAATTTTTTTAAAAATTTAATTGTGTGAACATGTTTCTTTTCAACAGTAACAAAAATTTAAAGAGCTTGCCGAAACAGGTTTGGCTCAGTGGATAGAGCGTCGGCCTGCGGACTGAAAGGTCCTGGGTTCGATTCCGGTCAAGGGCATGTACCTTGGTTGTGGGCACATCCCCAGTGGGGGGTGTGCAGGAGGCAGCTGATTGATATTTCTTTCTCATCAATGTTTCTGACTCTCTATCCCTCTCTCTTCCTCTCTGTAAAAAAATCAATAAAATATATTTTTTAAAAATTTAAAGAGCTTATTAAAAATCCTTGATTAGACATTTCATGTAGCGATTTCATACATGAAATTATTTTTGTGGAAGCTCAAGCTGTTTTTCCTCATTTGAAGTGTAATTTTTTTTATTTATGTAACATTAATGTCAGGTGAACAACATGAGGATTCGATATTTGCATATGTTGCAAAATGATCACCACAGTAAATCTAGTCAACATCCACCCCCATTCACAGTTTCAAAACCGTTTTTCTCGTAATGAGGACTTTTAAGACCTCTCTCAGCAACTTTCAAATATGCAACGCAGATGCTTGAAGTCAGTACAACTAGGGAAACTGGCTCTGACAGAGCTGCCTGCAGTTTTAACCAACCGCTCTGCCGATAAAGGTAGGAATTTCCATCTTTCTCAAGTCCCCACCCCGCCTCCCATGACCCCATGTAGTCTCCAACTTCTATTGATTCTCCATCTCAGAGATAGTTCCTGAATCCAAGCCATCGCCACTGCAAAGCCTGGGCCCCAGCTCTCATCAGCATCCGTTTCCTGGGCCACTGCTGTGCCCTCCTGGTTGTCTCTTTGCCATCTACAAACCGAGAAAGTAAAATCAAAGTCAAATAGGGGAAAAAAGTCCAATTTAAGTCTCCTTAGTTTCTTACAGCTCTAAATAAGATTTGCAGTTTTATCGAGTGACAATGAACTCCAGCCTTTTCATTAATTCATATAAATCAATATTCACTCCTTTATTTATCCAAATGGATATAACATTTCAAAAACAATAAGTGAAATAAGTATACTTTTTAAAGCTTTGAAATCTGTGATGCCCTTTTGTCTTGGAAACAAACCTAAAAGTCAACACATTTAATTGTTCCTCCCCTTCTTCTAATAACTTCATTTGCACACACGTCAGTCTCTTCACAAATCCAAACAAGAAGGGGTGTATTAAGAGTTTAAAAATGTCTACATATAATATTTTCAACAAAGGGATGACCAACATTAATTAAAAGGGAATCTGAAAGAAAACAGCAACCTCCTAAGAGTAGACGAGGCCAGCCAGCCAGCTAGAGACTCATGTTGCTGCCTCAGCACTCCCCACCTCCCGCACCTCCCAGAGATGCTGTGCTGACCTTTTTACCACGGAATGTGATGCGCTTTCTCAGCATCGTTGTCATTTATAATCCCAACAGGCCTGTGTGATAAGCAGGTGCGTGTATCGATTGCAGTTAAAGTAAGGGTATGAAAAATGAAGAAATGATGACGTACCTTGTCAGCGGTCCTACAGCGTGACAGACCGAGAACAAACACCCAACACGGGGCCTTTGCTCACCGGTTTTTCTTCTGCAAGAAATCCCTCTATCTTGTTGGGAGACAGGGCACAGTTCTGAGAGCACCATTTATCCAGATACCTTGCCAATTCCTGGAGTAAAAATTGAGATGAAATTTTGGTTCAAGAGTTTAGGGCTCTCGATCGAATGAATGTGTAACCATCAAAGGCTGGGGGGGAAATATCAGTAAGTGCTACCAACAGTTTCATACTTTTTCAAAGGGGGAAATCTTTACAGGATGGTAAACTAGCCATGTATAATGTTAGCTATGAATTTGAGCAAATACTGAATAATCATGATACTTTTCCCCGCTGTGGGCCAAATGCAGCCTCGGAACTGGGCAGGAACATTCACTGAGGCAGGCACATGAGAGGAAACATTTGCCCTTCCTTAGGGAATCCAGGCAATAAAAAGGTTTGGAGACTAAAACCCACATCTATTCAACTTGCTTTATTACTAATCTTTTAGTTACTTTATTCCCACAGGCCTAACCTTGGAATATATGGAGGAAAGTAAGGGCATGGTTTTTCCAAATCCTTTGGTGTTACTTCAGGTTCTCATTCTCCAGTAAGATTTTTGAGAGAGGAAAAAGCTACTTCTGTGTAAACTCAAATATTGGAAAAGAAAGATAAGTGAACGTTATTTCTACCATCATGCGATCTGAGCTACTTTAGAATCATAAATTTTTTAAAAATAAATATCTGCCTATGTTAGAGGCAGGTTTTAAAAAATATATTTTTTATTGATTTTTTACAGAGAGGAAGGGAGAGGGATAGAGAGCTAGAAACATCGATGAGAGAGAAACATTGATCAGCTGCCTCCTGCACAACCTCTACTGAGGATGCGCTCCCAATCAAGGTACATGCCCTTGACCGGAATCGAACCTGGGACCTTTCAGTCCGCAGGCCGACGCTCTGTCACACTGAGCCAAACCGGTTCCAGCAAGAATCATAAATCTTGAGTTTGTAGGGTTACCTAGAGTTCTAGATCATCCTGGAATTCAGTGCGAAACAGATTGTGAGTAGAGAGTAAAAGAGAAGCTTATTCACTGTTTCGCGTTCCTGGGCAGTGTGTGGCTGCTCCAGGTGGAGCACTGCCGGGGAACCTTGGAAAAGCAAAGCTCCTGCCTTTGTCCAGGAAACAGAACAGGCCTGGTCCGGGACAGACTGTCCCTCCCCTAACGGACACTTCTGTCCTCCCCTAAAACAGAAGTTTACTCAGATCTCTTCCCTCCTAAGACCCTTCAAGGAGCATGACGCACACCATCAACAGGCTCAAGGCCTAGTAACAATAACAAATAAACAAAAATAAAACGTTTGTGTGTGTGTGTGTGTGTGTGAGGATAGCGACCCAAAAGACTTCCTTTCCCCCTTTTAAAGTCTAAATCCTCCCCAAAGTAGTGCCAACACCATGGCCAGCCAAAGCATTGGCCTGAAGAGCAGGGCCAGGACGTGAACTAAGTGAGGGGGCGCAGGAGGGCGTGTGTGTGTGTGTGGGGGGGACACCCCAAGGCGCATAAAGACTTAGGGAGAAGCTTCTGACTTTACCCAACTCAGACGGCTTTTCCGTTCCCTGGAGCTCGCCAGCAGTGCCCAGGCCCCGGGCAGAGCGGCCCCTGCGCCCGCATTTCAGGCGCATCGTTTTCAGCAAACACGTTCTTCTTCTTCTTAAAAAAAATACATTTCATTGATTTTTTTACAGAGAAGAAGAGAGAGGGACAGAGAGTTAGAAACATCGATCAGATAGAATCATCGATCAGCTGCCTCTTGACACCCCCTACTGGGGATGTGCCCGCAACCAAGGTACATGCCCTTGACCGGAATCGAACCTGGAACCCTTCAGTCCGCAGGCCGACGCTCTATCCACTGAGCCACACCCCTTCCCACACTCTCTCCGCCCCAAGTCACCCCGGTGGGCGGGCGTCCGCGGCACCCAGAGCGAAGCCCCCGCCTGGCGGCCCGCCCCCCGCCCCCGCCCCCGCCCCCGCCCCCGCCCCCGCCCCCGCCCCCGTTCAAAACCGTCCCCCGGGGACATCACACTGGCGACTTTGCGGCCCCGCGCTCCTGCCCGGAGGATGGAGAGGGGGGCGCGGAGCCGCTCCCGGGAGGCGCGGGGCGGCGGCGGGGCCCCCCCGGAGGACCGCAGGGCGAAGGCCGGGAGGGGCGGCGGCCGCGGGCGCCGGGACGCGGGGCGCGAGCGGCGGGACGCGGGGCGGGAGGGGAGCCCCCGGGAGCCCGGCGTGGCCGCCACCGTGGTGGACGTGGACGAGGTGCGGGGCGGCGGCGAGGAGGGCGCCGAGGTGATGGCGCCGCTGGAGAGCGAGCGGCCCGAGGAAGGTAGGGCGGCGGGCTGGGGCCGGAGGGAGAGCCGCCTTCCTTTCCCAGGGGTGGCACCCAGGGCATGTCAGACGGAGGGGAGAGTCACCACGCCAGGGCCCCCGGGGCCGGGGCTGATAGACATCCCCCACCAGGCCAGCTCCCAAATGCATCCCCTCCCGCGGATCTCTGGGGCCAGTCCAGAATGGGAGGCCGGGGAGCGTGGTCCAGGTTAGGGACCGGCGCACGGGGCACAGAAGCCAGGCAGCTGGGTTTTATGGCCACGGAGGGGTGCAGGGGCACCTAACTGAAGGGAACTCACTTCAATTAGGTGAAAAGTATGCAACTTACTTTTCCATCCTCATCCCCGCCAGTCAGTCCTGCGGAAAAGCACGTTAAAGCTTCTTTGGAAGGTCATTTTCCTAAATGCTGAGGAAAAGTAGAGGAAGCTGAGCCGAGTGGAGAAGAGCCAGGCCCGAGTTTAAATCCCAGCAGTGGCCTTGGGCAAGTAGTTTCTTCTGTGTGGGCTCCATGCAGCCTCTCCAGCTGTCCAGTGACTGGAGCCCCGGGCCCTAAGGGGTGGAGGAGAAGTCTCACTGAGGGTGAGGCCGCCTTGCTGAGCCCTTGTCTGGGGGATTTCTGTGGCTCCCAGGAGGAAGGGGAGCAAGAGGCAACATCCACTCCTCTGCCTCCCTCAGCCCACACTCCCCGCCCCAGGCTACTGAAGATTTAGGAGAAATGAAAAGGCACTTACTCCCCTTTACCAAAATGCCGGGGATTCTCACACTCTGTCACATCTAAAGGCTCTTCCTACTTTAACGTTTACTGGTTCCCTCGTCACTTAAACAAATCGGATATTCCAGGAACTGATGCCAAGAGAATATTTTGTGAGCAAAGCTTTCAGTTAGGTTTCGGGCATAGATTTTAGTTTTCTGTTCATATCCTTAATTACTGTGTGAAGGAACGTTGAGGCCCTTTTCACTTATACAATGTAATTTTGGCTGTCTGTGCATTTATTTGTTTTTACCTGGCATGGTTACCGCTGTAAGGGAAATATTTGTATTTACTAATTAGACAGGGCAAAAGCACTGTGATTGCTCTTAAGGAAGAATAGGGGGCGGGGGGGGGGGTAGGGGGGAAGCTAGCATGATGCTAATGGAGCAGCATTTTCCAAAGTAGATTACATGAGAAACAAATTCCATAGAAGGTAATTTCCTTTGAGAAAGCACTGGGAATGCTTTTCAGGGGCCTGCTCCGCCTGCTCTGCCTTTTCAGGGGCCCACATGGTCCTTCACCCGGACAGTGCCCTAGACCTGTGAGCTGACTTCCCTGATACCCAGCTCATCCTAATATTCCCACGCAAGTCTACAACTGCTCTGACCCTAATACCAAGGACCGGACAACACGTGCTAGTCAGTGAAGATGGTGAAGTTTCAATATACTTTTTTGTTTTGTTTTTTAAGGTACCAAGTCTTCTGGGTTAGGGGCCTGTGAGTGGCTTCTTGTCCTCTCATCCCTGCTCATCATCATCCTGACCTTCCCCTTTTCTGTCTGGTTCTGCATAAAGGTGAGACCCTTTAAGTAATTTCCTGTAGCCTCTCACTGCCCGCAACATGCCCACTCTCACTTCTGTGTTTCAATAAGGGCCGTCTGCTCCCCAGGGAATGCCCTCCCCCCTCACCTTCCCGGAGAGCACCTGCTGCTTTAAGACGCTGCTCACGTGTAACTGAGAAGGCTTCTTTGACTTCCCCGGACTGTCGTTCCCTTCCTCCAGCTCTTGTGTCACTCTGCTTCCACACCCATTCTAGCACTTCCCACATGTGTAATGTTTGTTGACCCCCCCCCCCATCTCTCCGATTACATGGAGAGCCCCTTCAAGACAGGGGCTACACCCAGGTCATCTGCACTCTGTAACACAAACGATGCCATTGTAACAACCTGGTTATTACTTAACAGGAAATGGAAAAAAGGGAAGACTAGAGAGACTACATATAATAGGCATGCCATTTCTACAGCTTTGCCAAAAAGCTGCCTTTAACATTCTCCACGTCTGTTCCCCACTGACTGATGGGGATGGAACCAGACAAAGGCAGTGTAGACACATGCCCAGTAAGGTCAGTGATGCGGGAGGGTGCCTGCCCTTCTGCCAGTCATCCTTGGGAACACATTCGTGGCCAGGATGGGGGAGAACTTGTGACTAACTGGTATTACTTCTTCTTTAAATGTTTGGCAGAATTCACCAGCGAAGCCATCGAATCATGGGTTTTTCTTAGTGTGAAAATTTTAAACTAGGTACTAATTTAATCTCTTACTCCTAGTTCTTTTCCGTTTTTCTTTTTCTTCTTGAGTCAGTTTTGGTAGTTTGTGTATCTATAAGATTTTGTCCATTTCATCTAAGTTATCTAATTTGTTGGTGTATAGTTCAGAGTAATTTTCTTAAAATATTTTTTATTTTTTTAAGGGCAGTAGTGATGTCCCTGTATCATTCCTCTTTGCTTCCTGGTTTTCACAATTTGAGTCTTATTTTTTATTGGTCAGTCTAGATAAATATTGGTCAATTTTGTTGATGTTTTCAAAGAACCAACTTTTGGTTCTTCTGATTTTTCTCTCTACTGGTTTTCTCTTTTCTACTGCATTTATTTCCATTCTAATCTTCATTATCTTCTTTCTTCTTGCTTTAGGTTTAGTTTGCTCTTCTATTTCCAGTGTCCTAAGGTAGAAGGTTCAGGTATCATTTTGCAATACTTCTCACAGTTTTGAAACAAAATATAAGAAGTGATAAAAAAATATATATATATAAGAAGTGATATTAAAATATACTCCTTTTTCAACTTAATCAACTCCAATAAATAGTTGATTAAATAACTGTTGATTGATACATGTAAAAACTAATCATGCAGAAGACACAGAAAAATACAAGATTGAACATGCTGTGGAAAATATTCTCTGATTTCTTTGAGTTAGGGACTGTTGAACATTAGTGGAAACATTATTTTTTTTAGATAATCATGGCTCTTTAATCAATATTCTGTTCATGGTCTGAAAAATGAACATGGCCAATATAGTTTTTTTATTACTGGTTTCTGAAACTCTACTTTTACTAAATGTAGATTTGGAAACCTACATAGCAAGTTTTTTCTTGGTTCTCAAAAACAAAAGATTCCTGATACCTGGAAGTACTCTCATGTGAAGGCCTTTTGAAGACTTTTTCTTTCTTGGAATGATTCAAAAGTATTAATTTGCTTTTAGGTTGTACAAGAACATGAGAGAGTAATTATATTCCGGCTGGGACATCTGCTTCCTGGGAGAGCCAAAGGCCCTGGTAAGGAACAGTTTTTTTTAACTCCCTGTAGACTTGCCAATTTTTTCAATCTATGCTTATTTGTAATTTGGACCTTAGATTACATGAAATAACTTGATTCATGATATCTCCATTTTCCAATCTGGTACTGGTAGCATGGTTTATTAAGAAATTCTTCAGAGAGCATTACTACCAGGTCACAATAACCAGAAGAGAAGATGGGTGCAGAGAACTAAATGCCAGGGCCAGGCTGGCCAGAGTAACGGGTGGGCTTAGAACCCATGTCCAGGCACGAGTTTTAGTAGAATGTGTGTAGGATCAGAGTTCTGTGAATTCTCAGAGCAAAGCTAAGCTAATTCAAAGTCTAGAGGGTCAGACCAAACTATGGGAAATAGGCAAAGTTCAGCATCCAGGAAACACATTGGTTTTCAGTTGGTGGGACTGAAGAAAAACAGATTGAGCACTTCTTATACTTCAGATACTGTATAACTACCAGAGATATCAACAGGAATGAGACGTGGTTTCTGAGTCCTAGGACCTTCAAGTCCAGTGGAGCTGATGTCCAGAGGTCCAGGCTGGTGATGGGCACTGACAGAAGCACGGTTAGTCTGAAAGGTCTAGTAGTTGGGATTTGGAGAGCCAAGTGAGCCAGGAAGGCATGAAAAAGAGCCACGTCCCTCAGTGCATATATTGGAAAGGGTCCAAAGTTCCAAGCCAGCTCTACAGAAAAAGGTAGAGAATAGAGACCAGACAAGAAGACATAAATGAGAGTTAGAAGATTCATAGTCAACAGACCAAGGTGATCATGCAGCCTATTTTGCCAAGGACAATCTCTGTTTATGCCTGTTGTCCTGGAGTAGGTTGTAACTGTGCTCTCTTTTCACTCTCAAAAGTGTTCCGGATTGAACAACAAATTATATAGTAACCTTAACAACAACAAACACTACAGGGGTAGTGGTGGGGTTGCCCAATGGCCTGTGTGTGGTTGCAGGTTAAGAAAAGCAATGAAATGTGCAGCCTGACCCCCCAAAAGTGAACCCCAAACAGTATCCATGCTAGCCATTCACCTGTAACTTTCTCCTCTCCCTCTTCTAGGTCTTTTCTTCTTTTTGCCTTACCTGGATACCTACCACAAGATTGACCTTCGTCTCCAAACCTTGGAGGTTCCCTTTCATGAGGTAAGCCAAATGGTGGATTTTGCTTTCTCTACATTTTACATGGCTGGTCTAGGGCAAAATAGCTACTTAAGATCAAAAGTAGAAAAGGGAAAGAGAGATATGGACTACATCAAAATGAAAAAATTCCTGAACATCAAAGGACACAATCAGCAGGATGAACAAGCACTCTATGGGATGGAAGAAAATAACATGTCTGTAAAGGGTTAATATCTAATAGATACAAAGAAATCTTATAACTCAACAAGAAAGCAAACAATAATTTAAAAAAAGTACTTGTGATGGTTAATTTTATGTATCAACTTGACTAAGCTATGGTACCTAGAAATTTGGTCAGGAACATCTGGATATTGCTGTGGAAGTACTTTTAGATAAGATTAATATGGAATCAGTAGACTTTGAGTAAGGCAGATTACGTTCTATAATGTGGCTGGGCCTCGCCCAATCAGGTGGAGGCTTCCAGAGAAAGATTGAACTCCCCTTGAGGAGGAGAGAATTCTGCCAACAGACTGCTCTCAGGTTGGAGTGGCAACATCAACTTTTCCTTGAGTCTCCTGTTGACCTCTCCTGAAGATTTTGGACACACCAGCTGGGCTAGCACTTTTTGTCAATCTCTACAATATGTAAGCCAATTCCTTAAAATCTCTTTCACATAAACACACACACACACACACACACACACACACACACACACACACACTGATTCTATTTCTCTGGAGAGACCTGGCTGATACAGACTTGAATAGCATGTCTCCAAAGAAAATATACAAATTGTCAACAAACACGTGAACAAATGTTCAAAAGCACTAATCATTAGAAAAATGCAATCAAAACCAAAATGAGATCCCACCTCACATCTATTAGCGTGGCTATCAAAGCGAAGGGGGGGAAAAATAACAAGTGCAAGAAACAGTACAGCAATTCCTCAAAAATTTTAAAACAGAATTTTCCATTTAGTCCAGCAATTTCACTTCTGGGTATATACCCCAAGGAACTGAAAGCAGCATTTTGAGAGAGAGAGAAAGAGAGAAGGGGGGGGAGAAATCAATGATAGAAAAACATCAACATCAATTAGCTGCCTTCTGCATGCTTTCTACTGGGGATCAGCCCATAACCTGGGTGTGTGCCTTCACCAAAATTGAATCCTTACCTCTTTTTTCCCCCCCCCGAATCATTACCTCTTGTTTCCTAGGTTGACGTTCAACCATTGAGTCACACCAGCTGGCCTAGCATGACTTTCTACCCAACAATTTTTGTGATTATCTTTTCATAAGCTATGTTTCCACCCTTTTATTTTACATGGACACAAAGTATGCTAGTGTATGGACGTATGTACCACAATTTATAATTCCCTATTATTGATATTAGGTTGTTTCCAATTTCTTATGACAGTAAGCAATGCTGTGATAACATCCTTGCAGCTAAATCCTTGTGGTATGTCCTTGTGAAGGGTCTGAACATGGAAATGCTGAGCACATGCGTCTGTGGGGGCACTGGGCGTGCATCGCCAGCCTGCCCTCTCGTGTACACCAGCACGCAGAGCATGCTCACGCTCATTTCCCAGGCCATGCTTCTCTTCAGCACATTTTTGGGGGCATCAGGCTAAAAACACCCGATACACAACTGATTTTTTCATGTCAGAAAATTCTTTCTGATTTTTTATTTTACAAAAATATTTACAACAGGCTTCCCTTAAATTGTGAGAGCTTTGGTGTAATTAATAAAAAGTCCTTAATCTTCAGAAACATGTCTATTTTGAATAATGGGTAGGCCAACTGCTCTTTGGTTTTTTCCTTGCTAAAATCTTCTTTTTTTAAAAAAAAAAATATTTTTATTGATTTTTTTACAGAGAGGAAGAGAGAGGGACAGAGAGCTAGAAACATCGATAAGAGAGAATCATCGACCAGCTGCCTCCTGCACACCCCCCACCGGGGATGTGCCCGCAACCAATGTACATGCCCTTGACCGGAATCAAACCTGGGACCCTTCAGTCCGCAGACCGACGCTCTATCCACTGAGCCAAACCAGTTTCAGCTAAAATCTTCTTTTGAGGGAATTCCCCTTGAACGCATTTAGTTCCAGTTCCTTTAATCCCAAATGGGAAAGGAGTCCAAGAATCGGGCCTGCCAGCCGCACTCTCTTTTCTGCGTAGGTTGTGACCAAGGACATGTTTATAATGGAGATAGATGCCATCTGCTACTACCGAATAGAAAATGCCTCTCTTCTCCTGAGCAGTCTTGCTCACGTCTCCAAAACTCTCCAGTTCCTCGTGCAAACCACCATGAAGCGTCTGCTAGCACATCGCTCCCTCACTGAAATTCTCCTAGAGAGGAAGAGCATCGCCCAGGATGTAAAGGTACTTCCATAAATTTAACCCTGAACGGGCTGAAATTTATCTTTATCTTTCATTCATTTTCTTCATTGATCATTTGTGGAATCTGCCATGTGCCAGGCCTTCACTGCTGAAGGCGCTACCCCTTAAGAAACTGACAGCTAAGTGAAGATTATCACATTGATCCTGAAGCAGTCCTAGTCACCAGTGTGGTGCAGGTTAGTTAGGCAGTCATTGCCATTGTACTTGCTCTCAACCCCACTCCAGCAGCTCCAGACTCATTGTGAAGTGCTCACATGGCACAAAGTGGTGGGAGCGGGAGCTGGCCCGGTGAGGTTGGTGGCATACCAAGATGATAAGTAATGTCTCGTGGGGGCTGTCTAGTTGGGGAAACAAAGTTAAACAATGATGAGTTCAAATCAGACTTTCAGATAAAGAGATGCCACAGACCCTTACATGATTAAGTTCCCAGTCATCTAGCTTTAACTGATTTGGAATTGAGAGGGGGCGGGGGAGAAGAGCCAGAACTGCCTCTCAAGATTGGGAAAGGTATTGAGAAGAAAGGCAAGAACAAAGCAGGATTCCAGAAAACTGACCAGTCAAGTGGTAGTCACCACCAGTGACAGGGCCTGCCATGAGGCCATGGGGCGCAGAACTGAGCTAGGGGGTGATGAATCACGACCGAAGGGGGGGCCTCCTAAAGGAGGCTCTAAGGATCAGAGGCATCGACAGTAATTGTGCCGATGGGGCCTGAGCAGACACTAATCCGAGAAAATGAAGCACCCAAATGTTTGTGAGTTGTCCCACTTGTTACTGATAGAACGGTGATTAGCATCCTGGTTGTAAATAAAGGGAAGAATTCAGTAAATAAGAGAAGCTAAAAAGAGGAAAAGTTATAACAAGAGGGGCACAGGAGAGTTGTTGCTCTGGAATTTAAAACCATCCAAGTGTGCCCCCCGCATCTGTCCCCATTCACCTGCTCTTCCTGTTCTTCCCTCCCCATTAAAGGATAAAGTCCAGATTCTTGATATCCAAGCTTGCCTTGTTACACTGAATTGTATTTTATGTATTTACACATTTGTCCCCCAGGTTATGAACTCCGTCTGGCAGGGGTCATATTTTGTTCATCTCTCTGTCTCAGAGCCTGGCACAGGGCGGTCACACTGCAGCCGGATCCTGCTCTTTGGTTGAGTGAAGAAACAGCCCAGCTGTTGCAGCCTCACTTCTGGCTGTCCTTCCTCCATGTATCTGACACTCCAGGCTCCTTAGCATTCCACCGGCAGCATCCTTGCCTCCTCTTAGCTGTCTCCTCTGCATGGAGTACTTCCCTTTCTCCACAGGCAAAATCCTATTTGTTCTTTACGATGCCACCTCCTCTGTGACAGCTTTTTTCAACATTTCTTTCTCTCACCAAACTACCACATTAGGCAATCTTCTCACGTTTCTCAATGCACTAAGCTTATTAGTTATCTAACAACTAAAAAATCTTCAGAAGTGATTAAAAAGGAAAAGAACATGAGCCCACATGTGGAGCTCCATGCCTTGTCCATTTTTCTGCAGAACAACCCACAGTTCACCTTCTCCCGCCTCCTGGGATTGGATGTGGGGAAAACGGATGCCACCAACAGGAAGGCCGTGCAAGCGCCTGTCATTGAAAACACTTGTTATTTGAGAGAGAGACTGCAGACTCTGGGTTTCTAATAGATGCATTTTAAAACAGATTTAACAAGTATGCCATCTGTAGCATTTCCCATTGCTTTTATGACAAATTGCCACAAGCTTGGTGGCTTAAAACAACATCCATTTAATCTTTAGCAGTTTTGAAGACCAGAAGGCCAGAGTTAGTTTCACTGGACCAAAGTCAAGGTGTCAGCAGGGCTGGTGCCTGGTGGAGGCTCTGGAAGGAGAATCTGTTTCCTCGCCTATTTCAGCATCTAGCGGCGGCCTGCATTTCTTAGCTTGTGGCCCTTCCTCTGTCTTCAAAGTACATCACTCCACTGTCTGCTTCCGTCATCACGTGGCCTTCTCTTCTGTAGTCTTATCTCCCTCTGTATCCCTCTTGTAAGGACACTTACAAGCACTCCCTGGAGGTTGTCACTGACATCTCAACTCTTCCCTCTACAGGTCGCCATGGATTCAGTGACCTGTATTTGGGGAATCAAAGTGGAGAGAACAGAAATGTGGGTAGGAAATTAACTGGGAAGAACAATATGATAGATGGAAATATTTTGATTTTATTTAAAAAATTTTATTTGATAAGTTATTTTTCATTGTGTGAGTATATGACTATACCCATAATAGCATACATTTGGGGGAGAAAAACAAAACACCTATACCTATTATTTCATAAACGTAACACAATCATTGTAACATTTGGGCCAATTACTTTCATTTTCTCTGTATGAATTAAAAAAAAAATTTTGAGATAAAATCACATAACAAAAAACTCATCTTTTAAACCACTTTAAAGTACAATGGTTTTTAGTATATTCGCAAAGTGGTGCAACCGTCACTACCCACTAATTCTGGAATATTTTTATCACCCCAAAAAGAAAGCCTGCGCCCTTAGCAGAAACCCCTCATTTTCCCTCCTCCCCAGGCCCTGATAACCACTCTCTCTCTCTCTCTCTGGATTTGCCTGTTCTGGCCACTGTGTATAAAGGCAATGGTACAATGTGTGGCCTCTGTGTCTGGCTTCTTTCACTTAGCACAATGTTTTCAAAGTTCACTCATGCTGTAGCATGAATTAGTATGTCATTCCTTTTCATGATGGAATATTATTCCATTGTGTGACTAGCCCACATTTTGTTTATCTTCTTATCGACTGATGGGCATTTGGGTTGTTTCCACTTTGGGGCTATTATGAATATGCTGCAATGAACATTCACGAGCAAGTTTTTACGTGAACTTGTTTTCAGTTCTCTTGGGCAGATACCTAGGAGTGGAATTACTGGTTCATATGGTAACTCTATATTTAACTTTCTGAGGAACTGCCAGGCTGTTTTCGACCCATGTATTTCTCACTGTTGCACTCAGGGTAAAAGTAAAATGTTGTATCTTTTTTTTGTAATACATTAAGTATTGTTCTTATTTGGTCAGTTCTGTGCTTTTCAAAACAATTCTCTTGTATAAACTTAGATAACTTCCCTTATTCTTCTTATTAATAATGTGGTTCTTCAAGGCTTTTTTTTTCATTGTTCTAATTTAATAGCTGGGATTTAGGTTAAACTAAATTGGGGGGGGGGAAGCAACATAATCCATCAACACAAAATTTGTTCTCCATGGAAAGAGGAAACCATAGCTCTACGGTAGCATCAGTGATAATGAAAATCTGCAACAAGGCACTGACCCTTGAGACACACCCTTAGCCGCCTGTCTGCCCAGGGATCTAGGGGTGGCACTCTGTTCGTCAGGATTTTCTGTGCGGCCTGAAACAACAGTAGGGAAGGGGATAAGACCGTGCAGAAGCTCTGACTGCCGAGAGCAGAGCCGCACACCGACCTGCCACGCTCTTCTCTTTCAGTAAGGACGTGAGGCTGCCGGCCGGGCTCCAGCACTCCCTGGCTGTGGAAGCCGAAGCGCAGAGACAGGCCCGAGTGCGGGTGAGCCAGCACTGAGCAGCCATCTGCCTCCCAGGCTGCTCTTGGAGGAGCCCCGGGGAATCCGGAAGGCCTGCTCATGCAGAGCATTTCCCCTCTGCTTCCCCACCTCCCATCCGTCCAGGCGCTGGGAGGCGTCTGGCTTGTGGCCCCCACACACTCCAACCAACTGCATTAAAATCGCTCGTGTGCTAGTAGCTCCTAAATGACTAATGCAGCATCTCCCGCTACCCCTCTCTCTGAGGCCATTGGTAACAGTGACCATCTTCTGCAGCTTGAGTCTGGTCTGCGTTCTCTCTCCCCAAAGGCATCTCGCCACACGTCATCCTTCTTCTCTTGTGCTGGCATCTAATGACACCAGACCTGTCTCCCTAGCTCTGCGTGAGCTCTGGAGAGACAGCCATGCTCGGGGGGCCAGTTTCCTCCACACCAGACCCAAAAGAAGGCTCTACTCAGACGTGCCAGTGGGAAGCAAGGATGTGGCTGCCAGCGGCTCCTGATGTGTGTGGGTGGGATGGGAAGAGGAAAATGAGGACTGAAGGGGAGGCAGATTTCTTTTAAGGAACAGGAAGTAGGTGGAAAACCCCTAACCACACAGAAGGTTGATAACTGAGGGGAAGTGGAGGAGGACGGGAGGAAGATGGTCTTCTGGGCAGAATGGTATCTAGCCCTCTCTGCCCACTTTACAGTGGCATTCAGGTGGTGAGATGGGTGTTTTTCCTTCTGAAAGGCCTTCCCACTCATTTTGCTTGAGTTGGGAATTGCCCTTTCAGGATTCCGTGTTTTTGCCTGGAATATTGGCCAATCTTTTTCTCTATTTGGCAAAATCCTTTTAATCTTTCAAGGCCCACTAGACATAACTCCCAAACACTTCACTATACTTGCCCTTTGTTGCCTCAACAAATTCTGCCCTAAATTACAATTAATAGTGTAATCTGTCTTCCCTAGAGCAAGATCCTTGAAAATGAAGACCGTCTGTTCTATGCTTCCCAGAACCTGCCACATAGTAGATGCTTGCCGAATAGTGATTAACACTATCAAGGAGCGAAGAAGGGAACTCACTTTGCTTTTCTTCACGTCTGTTCTCTAGATGATCGCTGCAGAAGGGGAGAAAGCCACCTCCGAGTCCCTGAGAATGGCAGCTGAGATTCTATCAGGCACTCCAGCTGCTGTTCAGCTTCGATACCTCCACACTCTTCAGTCCCTGTTCACGGACAAACCTTCCACCGTGGTTATACCTTTGCCGTTTGACATGTTAAATTTCGTGTCTTCTCCCAGCAACAGAACTCAAGGAAGCATCCCCTTCCCGAATCCTTCCAAACCCGTTGAACCATTGAATCCTAGAAAGAAAGACTCTCCCATGCTGTAAGAGGAGCGAAGGGTAATGCGTGGGAGCCTGCCATGTAACAGCCGCGTCCCTGGGTTCTCACCTCCTGCCCTCGCTTTGGTTGCCGGATAAGAGTGCCCTTGGAATGTATCAAGTTGCAATGCAGCAACCTACCTACACGAGAAGACAGTGAAATCCTGTAATGACCAAGAAGAGATACAAGTAGATCATCTAGTCAGAGAAATGATGGGAAAGAGCTTTTGCCAATGTTCTACTTTGGGAAGAATTTTGAGTACATATATGGCTAGACTTAGATGTGGTTCAAATGTCCTTTTTGCTGTGTGCCCCCTGACCCCTTTGGCAAGGTCTTTGTTGCTCCCACGGCCCTTTCCGCATGCCCTGGTCCTTGTGTTTATCACACTGTGTTGTATAATCCTGTATTGAAGATGCAGGCCTCTCTCCAGCTATGCTATGAACTCCCCAAAGGTACATCTTAGTCCTTCTCCCCCGACCACACTCAACCTTGTACCCTCCACCTCATTGTCCTCACTCCTAATCCTGATACCTGCACTACAGTGACACTTAAATGTCCCCAAGTGAATGAAAGTAAAAGATATAGTTGGGATAAATATAAATAAAGGATTTAAAAAGGAATTATTTTTTATATAAAGACTCCTTTCTGAAATACAAAAATAAAAGGACAAAAACATTTATCTGATACATGTTGCTTAAAATCAGAGGAAGCATCACTATAAATATGGGGCCAATATATTTTCAGTATAGAATTGACCAGTTTGCTTATTTTTCAAACAGTAACATTATGTAATCTATACATACTTTGAAGTTTTCTTATAGAAAAAATTAGTTAAGTAAATAAGAATATATATATATAAACTTAAAAAATCAATAATATTATAAAACATTACTAACGTTACAAAAAAATGACTACAAATCATTATGAAGAGACATATGATAGAGATGACCCTGGGGTTTTCCATGTTGCTGTAGCAGAAAGAAATGGTGGTAGCTACCCCAGTGTTCGCTAGTTAGTGATTTCTCTCCTTCCAAGTGCCTCTTTACTCTTCATGTTATCTGATGTTGTTATTGGAGATGTCTTCCTGCTAGCCCATGAGAACTTTAAATATTTGGCATAAAAACACCGGTAAAAGATGTTATCCCATAAAACCCTGTTGAACATTATTTCAGAGAGAAATGTATTCTGAGCTCCTAACAGTGGACCTAGAATTTTTGTTAGCATTTTGTCTGTTGGAGACAGGCTGTTTTCCCACTCTGTTTAAATAACAGGGATAAGGCTCCAAACCAAAAGTGCTTTGCCCATCTTGTTATCGCTCAATCACTCCAATACTCCTTCCCTCTGCCATCCTTCTGCCCCCTAAAAAGGAACAAAAACTCCCTAGCAGTCTAATATAGCAGTGCATCACGAGGCCAACCGCAGGGTCATCTCTGTCGTATGTCTCTAGGCCATCTCATCACCTCCAACCACACTGGGATAACCACACAATCTAGCCCAGCCTTGCTATGCCCTTTGACTTGAGCCAAGCAATGAACCTTCCTAAGATTATGCAGGATTATTAGATTATTTCAGAACCTACATATGCATACTGCCATGCCAAATTCATTTATTAATGACCATCTGCTTATAAGGTTACTATATAATGAGGTGATAATTTGTTCCAAAAGGCTATTTCATCCAGTTCTGAAAAATGTTTCCGAATGTTGTTAAGAGAGTCTCCCTCGTTCCTGCTCCCAAGGACCAGACTTGGTTGTGGCGGAAGGGCGGTGCAGAAAGCCACAGATCGGACAGTCTCTGGGGCAATGGGAGATTCTGAAGCAGGAAAAGCTCTAAACCATGTTCAAGTGCCAAAATAGAAAGTGTGGAATCCAAGTATGCCAAAGGCTGGTAATGAAATCTGCCACGCCAGGAGTATGGTGCCAGAGAGGGGAAAGCAAGCACTAATGAGGCAGACAGGATGGGGAAGGGGGAATCTCCTGGGTGATTTCCTAAACTGTCTAATCCATTAGGCTTTGCAGTTTGCTTTTGTGCACCAGCCAGGGCACTGTTGTAGGTGGCCCAGCCCATTTAAAGGACCAATAGCAATTAGAGCATTCCTGAAGCGGGAAGAATTTCTCATTATCACTGTGTTGGCCTGTACCCATTCCAGTATACTGTTGATTGAAGTTAAGATGACATCAAGCGTCGTTGGTCACCTTTCACCCCTTATAGATGGTTTCTTGATGTTGGGTTGGCAGATGTTGGAATGACTAATGAGAAAAGGAGGTAGGCTCATGCTGGTTCAGGTAAAACCAGAGCCAGGAACGGAACAGTGAGAAGTGAATGCCAGGGTGACAATGTAGCAATGGCTTGTATGGACCTTTAATAATTCCCAGGACCCCTGACGTCAACAAAAAGTATTCTGAAAAACTTACTAAGAATTCTTTGTTGCCATGTTGAAAATGCAAATTCCTCCTCCATAGTTTTGTGAATCCCAAAGTCTGAATAAAGTTTACTATGTCTTCAAAAAAAAAAAAAAGAATTATTAAGTCCCACCTAAATTTGTTAGGATTATCCAAGATCTGTTGGGGAGAGAAAAAGGGTACAGCTGAGAGTGCCCGGCAGGTGGTAACTGTACGTGTGAGTCTCAGCCTTGTCTTTCATTTAACCATGAACACATCCAACTGTCTGAAAAATTTTATGTTTTCTTTCCCCCCCAGATCTAAAGAACCATCCAATAGGCTCAGCATTTCTGATACCCATCCCAAACACACTTTGAGGGTGGTCAGGGGGTGGGCCTGGCCAGGGATTTGGCTTACATGAGGCTGGGGTTCTGGCGTTGGGGTGGGGTTGTCTGAGGCTTAAGGAACAGGCAAAGGTCTAAAATTTCAGACACCAAAATATGGGAGCCAAAGCAGGTGCAGAAATCTCACCAACGTGTTTGGAGCCAGGGAGAGAAGAGCAAATCCAAGTGACCCAGGAGTAGAGAAATAGAAGGAGCTCTTGCTATGTGACTACTCAGAACATGCATTTGTCGTTTGCAACTTACTTTTGCAGGTTAGTCCAACTCTAGAGCCTGGAAGAATCCAAGGTCACACACAGAACAGACAAATGAGGCAATAAAAGCAAAAGAAGGAAGATTCTGGGTGAACCTTCAGCAACACCGGCCTCTGTGAAGGAAACCATTTGAACATTGATGGCCCACGGCCATTGTCAAACAATCCAGACACCTGCTCAGCAAGTGGAGGGGGGGGGGGGATGACTCTGGCACCAATCAGCTCAGTGACCCAAGGGGAGGCTTATAACCATTTTGGGCTTCAGTTTCATCTACTGAGAAATGAGGGTAACAGAATGACCCCACCTACTTTATAGGGTTATTGTGAAAATCAGATAAACCATAAGAATGCCTGAAACCATAAGAAATTTGAAAATGCTGCAGAAACCTCCGAGTAATATCAGGATCCTCTCTTTTAAAGTGAAAAATAATGCTTTTTATTTGTCATTCTTCTCTTCAAAAAGCAGTGTTTTCTTAACAGAAACAGACATTTTTCACAGACCTCTGGTAGGAAATAATAGAAGAGGTTAGCGAACTTTTGCACAAGCTCTTTTTATTCTGGGGAGTAAGCTGATATACTGATTCCCGACAGCCGTCGCTGTGACTTCTGTGTGGTATGTCGTGGCTTTTCTCACGGCTATTGCAGTGGAAGTCCTTCCGTGGAGGCACAGTGTCAGCTCAGCAGCACAGAGATGCCTGGGGTGCACTCAGGTAGGGGAGCCACGGCAATGCCCAGCACCCTATGGGTGCTTTGGTTTGCCCTTACTGGATTTAGACCGGCCTTTGGATTTGCCGCTCGAAGTACCCTCCTTTGGTCGTGTCTCTGAAAGACAAGAGCAATTAGAATGTTACACTAACACATTTTTACTAAGTACTTTTTACTTTATAAAACATTTGTTTAAATTACCTTTACCTGAGGGTACTTTTTCTTTCTTCTTTCTTTTAAAAAAAATATATTTTATTGATTTTTTTACAGAGAGGAAGAGAGAGTGATAGAGAGTTAGAAACATCAATGAGAGAGAAGCATCAATCAGCTGCCTCCTGTACACTCCCCACTGGGGATGTGCCCGCAACCAAGGTACATGCCCTTGACTGGAATCAAACCTGGGACCCCTCAGTCCATAGGCCGACACTCTATCCACTGAGCCAAACTGGCTAAGGCCTGAGGGTACTTTTTCCATTGATCTTTAGAGAGAATGGAAGGGAGGGAGGAAGGGAGAGAAAGACAAACATCGATGTGAAAGTAACACATTGAATGATTGCCTCCTACATACAGCCTGACCAGAACCAGGAATAGAACCTGCAACCCAGGTATGTACCCTTGACACACCACCCTCCAGTGTGTGGTGCGTGGACCAACAACACTCTAATCACTGAGCTACCCGCCAGGGCTACAAAGCAACTTTAAAATTCCATTCTGCCTGAGTCACTGCTAAGCAATCAACACATTCGGTGCCCAAAATTTGACTCTAAATTTGATATTGGAATTCAGAATGCATTTTCCTGAAGTTTAAGTGTTAACAGCCTGAGGTCTGGGTCCTGGAAGGGGATGATAAGGTCGAGGAGAGAAGAGAAAGAGGAAGAACATTTTCTTCTTCCATCTTGTACACACCCCACGCTTGGTGAGAAAATATTCAAATAGAGCTAGTATCCAGAATCCTGCCAGATCCATCCCTGTACTCCTGTTCTTTCTCCCCAGCCTCCTGGACACAGACCCTGCACGAGCCCTATCCTCGGGATGGGTACAGGAGGCCTTCTGCCATCACAACTGCTGTGTCTGGCTGCGCCACGACACAAACTTCGTCATCTGAATCCTCCCGACTGGCTACTGCCACCTCGATCCCACACTCGGTCACCTTGTTCGCACCCCTGTCTTGCTTTTACACGTATCTTCCCGCTCCTAATCGTGGGCTTCCCTGAGATCGGATTCAGTTTTGTAAACACCCCTCTCGATTCCTTTCTTCATTCACAGCTCAGAGCAAAATCATTAAAAATATGGATATAAAACAAGTATCTCTCCCTACTCTGTCCAGATCTTCTCTTTACTCGGCATGCGTAAGGCTTCATCCTTTACCGAATAGGATCTTCCTTTATTTCTCTGCACAACTCTCAGGAGAAGAGTGGTCTGCCTGCACTAACTTGTACAAATAAGATATTGTATGTGCCATGTGGGTATCACATTGCTTCAGAGCTGTCTGGTGACTCAAGTGAATGTCTAACTTAGGATTTTCCAGGGAAAATGTTCCGGTCACCTATATAGCTTGGGGACTGCCTTACATAGGGGCCAATTCCCCTAAACTTTTCAGAGCTTACCATCTGTTGTCCTGGGAACAGACCATAGGTTGAAGATGACAGCAAAAATAAAAAAACACAGTCTCCAATGTTGGAGATATTGAGAACTGCTTGAGGGAATATTATAACACTCATTAGAGGTTAAAAAAAGAAAGAAAGAAAGAAAGAAAGAAAGAAAGAAAGAAAGAAAGAAAGAAAGAAAAAAGAACAGGCCGGCGGGGGGGGGGGTGGTGGGGGGAGGGTGTGGGCAATGGGGAGATAAGGACATATATGTAATACCTTAATCAATAAGTAAAAAAAGAAAAGAAAAGGAAGTACTAAATGCCAAGCCCTAGCTGGTTTGGCTCAGTGGATAGAGCATCAGCCTGCAGACTGAAGGGTCCCGGGTTTAATTCTAGTCAAGGGCACATGCCCAGGTTGCTTGATCCCCACTGGGGCGTGCAGGAGATAGCTGATCAATGATTCTCTCTCATTATTGATGTTTCTATCTCTCTCCTTTGCTATCTGTAATCAATAAAATATATATTTTTTAAAAAACAAAATACCTTTTCCATTTAGTATAATAAAGGAGATACTTTCATCACAGAAAATCCAACAAGTACCCAAAAATGAAGACAAAATTTCCCATAAAATTCCAGAAACAAGTCTGTCAGTATTTGAGTATATTTACTTCTGGCCTTTTTTTAGCTTTAAAAAATAGTATTGTATGCATGCATATTAGCACAACCAATGGACTCAGACGCTGGGGCAGTGGGGGCTTGCCCGGGGTGGAAATGGCTGGGGGTGGTAGTGGTGGTGGTTAATCAGGAAAAAAGGAGACATATATAAAACTTTAGACAATAAATAAATAAGAGCATTATAATTTATTTCTTGTATTTGATATGTTATGAGAATTTGTCATGTCTTATAACATGTAAGCACCATTTTACTGTATTCAGGCATATTAATGTACCATAATTTATTTAATTTTTCTCCCATAATTGGAGAGATTATTTCTTTTTTTCCCCTATTACATATAATGATGCACTGAACATCTTTATGCATTAATTTTTTTCTGTATTTACGATTACTTCCTTAGATTCTCAAGTGAAATTATTAGGTCAAAGTATATGTTTCTTTAAAGGCATATCCACACATACTCTCAAGTTATTTTTGTCTGTCTACCCACAAGTAAAACTAACTACTTTGCCCCTCTGACCAGCATTGTATTCTTTTGTTTTAAACAATCTTTGCCAGTTTTATAAGTCAAAAGTGTATCTCAAGTTAGTTTACTAGTCTTTAATTCTTAGTCATTTGGTTTTCTTTTTTGTTTTCTGAATAAGGTAAGTTATATAGTTAAATGTATGTGCAATCCTATGAGAAGTATGAAGTAGAAGATAAACACTAAATTTATTGATATTCGCCGAAATCGGTTTGGCTCAGTGGATAGAGCGTCGGCCTGCGGACTGAAGGGTCCCAGGTTCAATTCCAGTCAAGGGCATGTACCTTGGTTGCAGGCACATCCCTTGTGGGGGGGGGGGGGTGCAGGAGGCGGCTGATCGATGATTCTCTCTCATCGATGTTTCTAGCTCTCTATTCCTCTCTCTTCCTCTCTGTAAAAAATCAATAAAATATATTTTTTTAAAATTTATTGATATTCTTCTGAAATGTCTGTGACCCTTGTCCTGGCCAGTGTGCTCAATGGTTTGAGTGTTGGTTCATACACCAAGGGTCTCAGATTGTATTCCCAGTTAAGGGCATAGACCTGGGTTGCAGGGTTGATCCCTGTCCCAGGTTGGGATGTGTGCAGGAGGCATCTAATTGATGTGTCTCTCTCACATCCATGCTTCCCTGACTCTCTTAGTTTCTCTTTCTCTTCCCTCCTTCTCTCTCTCTCTCTCACTCTAAAATATATATATATGCCCCCTCAGATGAGGATTAACAAAGAAATATATAAAATAGAATACCTGAGACCCAGTCAAGCTTTCTTTCATAAATACAACCTAAATAAAGCAAATCAGAAAGCAAGCCTCACCTTTATGTGGTTTTGACCTTTTTATTAAACGTTCATAATAATCTTCTTCTTTATCATCTTCTGCTCTTTCGCCTTCATTTTCTTCTTCTTCAAGATACTTCTTTCTAGACTTCTTTAGATCCTCCAGTTCTTTCTCCAGTTCTTTATTTCTTATGAGGGTAAAATAAAGCTTTTCATTTGCTTCATCAAATTTATTCTCTGAGTGTCTGGCTCGGTTTTCAACCTCTCTGATGTGGACAAAGTCCAGAGAAACAAAACAAAATGGAAAGGTTCAAAAAAGTATCATTCATATATAAAAACTCATTGCCTACTCAAAAGGCAGTAGGATGAGGTAAATCTATCTAATGATGAAGGGTGCAAATACGGGAAGCAGCAGCATCAATGATTAGCCAAGAACTGGAGGCCTGGGAACTACTCTGGGTGATAATGTCAGAATTGCAGTCATTTAAGAACATACTTATCATTTCTTAATAAAACCTGATTTTGGGTATTTGGAAGGCTTCATGAATACCCAAGGAACCCCTTTTCAGAAGTTAATTTCTGCTTCTCCTCACTGATGTGACCCAATAAGCCAAATGCAACAGTATCCCTTTGTTAAAAAATAAATTCCGCCGAAACCGGTTTGGCTCAGTGGTAGAGTATCGGTCTGTGGACTGAAAGGTCCCGGGTTTGATTCCGGTCAAGGGCACGTACCTTGGTTGCGGGCACATCCCTGGTAGGGGGTGTGCAGGAGGCAGCTGGTTAATGTTTCTCTCTCATCGACGTTTCTGGCTCTCTATCTCTCTCCCTTCCTCTCTGTAAAATATCAATAAAATATACTAAAAAAATAAATAAATAAATTCCTAAGCATAAGTGCCTAGAAACACACAGTCTTTTTTCCCCTTCATTCCTTTTTTTTTTAACACCTTTTAAACCAGATTTTACAATCAAGTAAACCAGCTTGAGATGTGCTTCTTAGTTACCACAACACACAACTTATATGGCTGTGCTTCTGTTTGGCATTCTCAGCAACCTTAACTATATTGTTCCTCCTACTTTTGGGGTTTTGTAAACTTTTTGTTGTTTGTTAATCCTCACCTGCAGATATTTTTTCCATTGATTTCTAGAGAGAGTGGAAGAAAGGAAGGCATGAGGAGGGAGGAAAGGTAAGAGGAAGGGTAAGAATCAGAGAGGGAGGAACATCTATGTGAGAGAGACATCAACTGGTTGCCTCTTGCATGTGCCCCAGGACTAGAGATCAAACCTGCAACCCAGGTACATGCCCTTGACCAGTAAACAAACCCATGAGCTTCGGTGCTCAGGCTGATGGTCTCTCTAAGCACTGAGCTACGCCGGAAAGTGCTACGTTCCTTCTTGTACACAGTAGTGTCTCCCTGTTTCATCTATTTATCTAGTTCATGTGTTAGAAACATGCTGAATTGGATCACTTCTAATTCCATCTCCTCTCCCCCACTTTGAATTCCTCCATCTCTACTGTGAGTGAGGACAGATACTCCTGTGAGGATGGGAAGAAGCAGGAGAACCAAAGTCAGCCAAGAAGGGTGGATTTCTCAGCTAAGCCTCCTGGCCAGCATCTTCATCTTCTTACCGTTGTGGCGCCTCATACTCACATTAACTTGTCCTGCACGTGTTCAATTATAGATATTGCTTCACGATACTTTGAGACCAATGTGCCTTGATTAGCTGGATCTCTCTGACAAAGAAAACACGCGCAATGAATAAACGGAAAGTCCCAACAGTTAATACCCTACTTCCTCAGGACGTTCTAGACCCAACCTTTCCAAATAGGTGTTCTACTATCCATATGTACATAGTAGATCATTAAGCTCACTCTTAACAACAACAAAAATGGGAATTTCCTGTGGCCAAACAGCATCCCAGCTTTCAAATTATTTATGCTGCAAGTGGACTACAGATTTGGTTAGAGTTGTAAAGAAGAAGCAGAGAAAACAATATCGACAGAAAGAAACGGGGAAGGAAGAAAAGGCTTAATAATAAAGGGTAAACTAAACATGTTTCTCTACCAAATCAAATTAAATTAAACACCAAGGAAATTATCTATACTTGTCTTAATAATTAACTTACTTTACACTAAGCACATAACATTGCAAAATCCAATAAGATCTTTTAGTCTGATATGGAACTTCATAAATATCAAGGCAGCAAAAGTATGGGGCGGGGGAACATCTCTATAATGGTCCTAGAACTTTGTGAAGGAATTTAAAATCTGTTTTTCTGCTGAGTTTCCATAGCCACTGTCTAAAAGTTTCTAATTTCCCAGTAATTCTTATGGTTGGAGGTATGTGCTTATCATAGGTCTCAATAGAACATGCTTAATAGATTTATTTAAAAATTGGTCAAATACTGACCAATAAATTTTTAAATTAAGGAAAGGAATGCGATGCTTATTTTAAAATAAGGTTTACACCCAGCAGGTGTGGCTCAATGGTTGAACCACGGACTATGAAATAGAAGGTCACCATTTAATTCCTGGTCAGGGCACATTCCCAGGTTATGAGATCAATCCCCAGTGCAGGGGGGGGGGGGGTTTAGGCGGGGGGGGGGGCGGTGCAGGAGGCAACCATTCAATGATTCTCTCATTATTGATGTTTCCATCTCTCTCTCCCTATCCCTTCCTCTCTAAAATCAATATGAGAGTTTTCTAGGGATGATGCAAGGAGGGGGAAAAAAGGATCTGGAAAATATATTACTTAGAAGCCCCTGGTCCTCTTGGAGAAGATAAAAGTTATGTTAGAGCTGTACCATTTTTGTAAAATGTTAAATTTCCTAGCTTTTCTCTCTAGCTTTGACTTTCCTAGTTGGGTTTCAGATGCATACCCAGGAAGATAACCTGTCTGCTCCAAATAGAGGTTTGGAATAAACGTTTTCATCTTCTTCAACGTATCGGATGAGTTTTTCATCCTCTGTAGGTGTTGAAGGTTCCTAGGGCACAGAAATAGCACAGACCTGTCAGTGAACTCGTGTGTGACACAGTGCCATGCCAATTGCCTGGCGCCATGTCTAAGCTTTCTTTTTCCGTTTGGCTTTAATCATTCAACAAGCATTTTTGGAAAACTTACAGCAAATACCATGCAATAATTTAGTGTGGATGGGGAACTACTGTCGGACAAAGGGAGATACTGTGAGAAAAACAAAGCAGATTTCTTCTAGACCTCAGGAACTTACAGCACAGTAGGAGAGAGAGACAATAAAGGAATTATAGTATACGTGATTACTGCTAGCAGAGAGGGCTATGTATACTCAGAAAAGGGCCCTTCATTCTGCCCAGATACTCAGAGAAGTTTCTACAGAGAAAATGATCTTTAAAGGCTAAGTAGGAGTCTGTAAAATAGAGAGGAAATGGCCCGATCTAAGGCCACAGAAGAAGGAAAGGGGAAAAGGAGGTGATGCTCTATAGATTTAAAAGGTATGACAGAGTTTAGTGGCCAAATAATAATGTTTTCCATTTATGTTGCGCCTTCTATATGCAAGCACTGTATCATAAATAGAACAGAAAATGCAGGTCCAAAGAAGCTTGAGTGTTGTACGATATTTTTGTTCTGTTGTCCTGCATGTACAGTGAGTAGAGAACCTAGGACGGATCCTGGGTCATGCCAACATTTAAACTACCGTATTTGCTGAGAAGAAACATCAGGAAGGTAAGTTAAGACAGTATAAAGAGTGTTAGATAATAATGATGAGTTCTGAAAGCCAAAGATGGCATTCATTTTAGAAATTAACCAGGACTTGTCTGGGTTTGAATGCTGGTTGTGCTACTTAGGGTCATATGATTTGGGGTAAGTCAACCTTTCTGATCTTCAGTTTTCTAATCTGTAAAATGGGGATGGTAATATTTACTTTGAAATCATGTTGTGTAGATAAAAGATGACATGTGCGAAGCATATAGCTCAAGCTAGGCATCAGCTATTGGTCATCATCATTGTATTTTTGTCATTCTTACAAGTGCCCCATGAAAGGTTATTACTACTAATGCCTCAACAGGGGTGGAGACAGGGTACGGAAAAGAGAGATGTGGAGATGGGATTGGGAGGAGAGGGGAAAGGAAGCTCAGAATGGGAGCTGAAGAAGTGGAAAGCGGAGTTTACACTTTTTAAAGAATGTGCCTCCTGGCTGGTGCTCATCAGTTGAGCATCAACCCACGAACCAGAAGGTCACAGTTCCATGCTCCGGTTGCAGGCTCAATCCCCAATTGGGGTTGTGCAGGAGGCAGCTGATTGATGTTGATGTTTCCCTCTCATCCATGTCTCTCTCTTTCCCTCTCCCTTCGTCTCTGAAATCAATAAAAACATATTTAAAAAAATAATAATTTGGCAATTAAAGAATAAAGAAACAGAATTAGGGTGAGAATTGAGTAGGAATATAGATGTGAATGAGACTAATGAAAATGGCTGGATTTGAAATGAAAGGAAAAAGGACATTACTTCTGCAGAAAATTAAGAGATAAGTTGTCTTCAGATATGGCTGCATCTATATGAGGAAAGGCATTTTGTTGAAGTTGAAGAGTTTACTCCAGATGATCTGTTTTTCTTTTCAACAGTGTGTGTGTGTGTGTGTGTGTGTGTGTGTGTGTGTGTGTATGTTATTTTAAAAATGATACTAGCACTAACTGATTTTGACTCAGTGGATAGAACGTGGGCCTGGGGACTGAAGGGTCTCAGGTTTAATTCCAGTGAAGGGCATGTACCTTGGTTGTGAACACATCCCCAGTAGGAGGTGGGCAGGAGGCAGCTGATCTATGTTTTTCTCTCATTGAAGTTTCTAACTCTCTATGCATCTCCCTTTCTCTCTGTAAAAAAATCAATAAAATATCTTTAAAAAATTTTTTAAATAAAAAACGATACTAAATCTTACTTCTTCTTTCTCCTCTTTTTTCTCAATTTCCTCAGTACTTTGTTCTTTATCCTCTTTTAAAGACATGTCTTCTTCATTCTTGATTAATTCTTCTAAAATTTCCTGTGAGATAAAACAATAACATAATTATTTAGTATAGTTTAATATATTAAATATAGCTTTATATAAAATATGTATAATGTCCTGTGAGATAAAACAATAACATAATTTATATAGCTTAATATATATGTATTTAGTAGAGCTTTATATATAATATAGCTTGAAGTTTTATAAACATATATAAATACATATGTATATTTATATATCTTCGTGCTATATTAGCAATTACTCATTCAAAAATATTTAAAGGGCACTATTCCTGTGACTGGGCCCTGTGCTAAGGATAAGGATACAAAAGTTAGTAAGAATGGTCTCTGCCCTCAAGACGCTCTACAATTTAGTGTACCAGGCAATGCTATGGATTCATATAGTCAAATACTAGAAATACCCCATCTTGCTCTGGTAGAGTATAGGGGTAAAAGAAAGGGTGGTCAGGAAGGTTTCCTGAAGATCATGTCTGCGTTTCTTCCTGGCGGGTAAAAGAAAAACAGACGGCACAAGGGAGAGGATACTAATGTGCGTATACTGGCTCTGAGAACAGAAGTACTGGAGTTCAACAGGACAGAAACCTAGAGACAAGGGCACAGTCGCAGCATGCCGTGCAAGAAGACTGGATTTTATCATGAAAGCAATGAGACACAAAAGGGAGAGAACAATGAGCACTGGAGGAAGCGCTCAAAGGGAGAAATGATGTTGACGGAAGACCAAGACTGCAGGGGAGGAGGGTGCGTGTGCGGAAGCAGGTCAGTCTGGGGATGAGCCTCAGGAAGGGGCAGGCTGCTCGCCGCTGAAAGCCATCCTTTCCTTTCTGAAGCGGGAGACATCATCCTTCACCAGGAGAGTGAAGAGAGGGCGGCGGCAGTGGGTTCGGTTGCGTGGCGCACGGGGTGGGAGCAGAGCCCAGGCCCGGTACAGGCACTGCTGCCATCAACCACGGGGACGCGTTGGCCGCTAGTTCGCTGGCGCCTCTACCCTCTCCTTGGGCTTCCTGCCGCCGCTGCCGGGGCTGGCGCGGGTGGAGGTTCAGAAGGGAGCCAGGTCCTGCTGGCACCAGCACCGCAGGGGCGATGGGGCCAGCGGCTGCCTTCCCAACCCGGGCTCCTTCGCCCAGTGCCTCCGCAAGTGCAAGGAGCTGTTTCCTATTCAGATGGAAAGTGTTAAGCTCACAGTCAACAAAGGGTTGAGTGACGGGTTTCCTAGTGAACCACACAGTAGCCCTCAGCACAATCTGGGAGTCCAACTATCATTTCGGGGTCACGTATGTGGGGACAAAGCAGCTGAGTCCCACAGAGGCATTCCCCATGTTGGTGGGTGACGTGGACAGTAGTGGCAGCCTCAATGCTCAGCTGGGTCCTGGCCAGGTCCAAGGTGACCATCCAGACCCAGCAGTCAAAGTTTGTGAACTGGCAGGTGGACAAGGAATATCAGGGTTCTGACTTCACAGCGGCTGTCACTCTCAGGAACCCAGACCTCCTCACAGCCCACTTACCTCCTGAGCATCCCGCCAGGGGAGGAGGGTACTGTCATGTCTCCAGCTGGGAAATACATGTTGAACAACTGGTTGGCGACAGTAACGTAGGGCCAGGCAGGCATGCACCACATACTACCACATACTACCACATACTACCACAAAGTCAGTGACCAGCTGCAGGTAGGCGTGCAGTTTGAGGCCTGCACAAGGATGCAAGACACAAATGTCTCCTTCGGGCACCAGCTGGACTTGCCCAAGGCCAACCCCTTTTCAAAGGCTCCGTGGACAGCAATCAGATCATGGGTGCCACGCCGGAGAAGCTCCGGCCCCCGCCCCTGACACTGGTCCCCGGGCCTTGCTGAACCACCTAAAGGGCCAGTTCCAGGGTGGCTCTGGCCTCACCATCGGCTGAGCCCCTCCTGGCTCCTGCCTCTCATGCCCTCCCTCCTTGAGATTCACCCTGCTCCTCCCCTACAGGGAGGGGAGACCTAAGCGCCCCCCCATTTCCCTTCCCCCCCTCCTTGGTGATGGGGGTGAGAGGCGACAGAAATGGGGGGGGCCATCACCCCAGCAGCTGAGTGGGGAATTCTAGAACCACGGGTGCTTCAGGGTTCAGAGCACCGGGAGCTGGGTGCCCAGTGGACCTGGGGCCCAGAGGGGTTCTGGAATCGAGGGGCACGCCAGATTCTGAGCACCAGGGGCAGAGGCTGCCAGACAACTTCAGGGAGGTGTTGTGGCATCTCCCCCCCCCCCAAGATCTTGGGGCCCAACTCCACCACTCTGAGGGGGCAGCAAAAAGAGAAATTTTCCCATCCCAGGTCTGCCCCCACCCACTTCCCCATCCACTTCTCAGTATAAATCATGTTTATAAGTTATGGAAGTACCAAGACATTTTATAGAAAAAAATATATATATACCCTGTTTCCCCCAAAATAAGACAGTGTCTTATATTAATTTTTGCTCCCAAAGATGAGCTAGGTCTTATTTTCAGGGGATGTCTTATTTTTCCATGAAGAAGAATATGGTACACATTTATTGTTAAATGAGAATAAAGGAAATTTGTTACCTGTATATGGTACGGTAGTATGGTAGTTGTCAACACTAACCAGACAAACTGTGAATCCTACAGTATCAAGAATTTACTCATTTATTCAATGACAATCATGTCATCATCTTCTGGAACATTATCATAACAATCCAATTCCTGAATTTCCTGGTGAATTTCTTGTGACTCCATTTCTTTCAGAATCAGTGGACCAAATCTCTCATGTTTAGCAATAGCACTGTCTTTAAATGAGTACTTCTTGTCAAGGTAGCCTGCTCACAGTGCATTTGCAATGCAACAGTCAGTGATTTTCTCCCATGAATTCTTCACCCAAGTCACAACTTCTTGCAGTTTAGGTTTCACAAAGTTTCCACGCTGATTTCTCTCCATTCACACAGCAGTGAGGTCACGACTCCGCGTAATGTCACTGGTTGCTAGATGCCAGTCGGGGTGGCCCTAGCGACCAGTTTACGGTAAATTAATTTTCATTCTGAGACAGAGCCTGGGGGCCTTATTTTTGGGGGGATGCCTTATATTTCACTCAGAAGGAAACCTGTAAGTAGGTCTTATTTTCAGAGGATGTATTATTTTAGGGGAAACATGGTATATATATATATATATGAAAAAGAAAAAGTGAGGAGAGATGTTTTGGTGGATAACTCTCTTCTTTAGAAGGGAGAAGAGCTGCCAATGATCTTGGTTGGAGCCAAAATTCTCTTCTGATAGAGTAAGTGAATGAGGAGGATTCAGAACACCGATTGTAAAAAGTCACTGACCCCTTATCTATTAAAATACAGGAGGAACCTGAATAATGACATGTGTTAGCACATGACAAATACCTCTTCTTCAATCATGTCCTCTTCTTCTTTTGTCACTAAGTTTATTTTTCTGCCTTTGATCCCAGAGAGGAGTTGAGAGCATGTGGTGATCCACTCACGGCATTCCTTCTGAGAAGAGAGAAAAAGACCATTACTAAGCAGAAAAAAATCAGAGTACACCAACTCATTTATTTATTCACTCCTACTGAGGAGCCGTTAAATACAATTCTCTAAATATGACTTCAATGAACACTGTATCACTTCAGTTCATTGATTTGTGCAGAAGTATTTTTCTATAGAGACCTAAAACGACATTGTTTGCTTATTGACATCATTATAATGGGATAAGAAGAAGCATTGTTAGATTTACTATGGACAAGCAGTCTGTCCCATACAAATATACAACTGACCAGCTCACGCTCTGGCTGGTGTTGCTCAGTTGCTAAGAGCACTGGCCTACGCACCAAAGGGTCATGGGTTCAATTCCTAGTCAAGGGCAGTTGTATATTTGTTGGGACAGAGTGCTTGTACCTGGGTTGCAGTTTTGACCCCTGGTCCTGGTCAGGGCACGTGTGGGAGACAACTGTTACTGTTTAGATGTCTCAACTATTAACTAACCAAAATAGAAGGCAATTTAATATTTTGTTTCCCACCCCCCACCCCGGGAGTTTTATTATAAGCAACATATAACATTATATGTAAGTTTAAGATGTATGACATAATGATTTGATAAATATATACATATATATCAAAATGATCACATTAAATTTAGTTAATATCCATCACTTCACATAGTTCAGTTTTTTTCTTGTGATGAAAACTTTTAAGAATTATTCTCTTTAGCAACATTTAAATATACATTTCACCTAAGGGGAGAGAGAGAGAGATGACAAACACGTGAAAAGATATTCAACATCAATGGTCATTAAAGAAATGCAAATTAAAACCACGACGGCATACCACTCCCCACATATTAGAATGTCTAAACTTGAAAACACTGGTCATTACCAAGTGTTGGTGAGGATGTGAAGCAACTAGAACTCTCATATACTACTGACAGGAGTATAAAATGGCTTAACTACTTTGGAAGACAGTTTGATAGTTTCTTGAAAAATTAAACATACACATGCCATATGACTCAGCCACTCCATTCCTAGATATTTACTTACCCAGTTAAACTGCCACGATATTTTTAATTTAATTTAACAAGATTTGCCATGTGTGTCTGTAGATGCTTATGTCATACAAATGGTTAAGAAAAATGAAAAAATGCACATATACATAAATATGCATTGAAACTTTATTTATTATAATTGAAAAGTGGGAATAATTCAAATGCCCATCAACAAAGAATGGGTAAATCATATATATCCATACCAATGAATACCACTCAGCACTAAAAAACATAAAATATGTTTTATGAAAACAAGCAACAATATGTGTGAACCTCAAAAAATTTTGCTTAGTCAAAGCAGTCAGACTAAGAGCATATATGTTACATGATTCCATTTATATAAATTCTGGAATATGAAAAATAATCTTTGGTGTTAGAAAGGTGATCAGACATTGCCTGGGATGAGGATGGTGTACAAGGAAACTTAGTCTTTTTAAATATATTTTTTATTGATTTTTTACAGAGAGGAAGAGAGAGGGATAGAGAGTTAGAAACGTCGATGAGAGAGAATCATTGACCAGCTGCCTCCTGCACACCCCCTACTGGGGATGTGCCCGCAACCAAGGTACATGCCCTTGACCAGAATAGAACCCGGGACCCTTGAGTCCGCAGGCCAATCAATGAAAATCTACTAAATTAAAAGAGAGAGAGGGAGAGGGAAAGAGAGGGGGAGGAGGGAGAGGAGAGGAGCAACGCTCTATCCCCTGAGCCAAACTGGTTTAGGCAGGAAACTTATTTCTTATCACGGTAATTGTTTTATGGGTGTATACATATTTTAGAAATTATCAAATTGTACACTTTAAATGTGTCGTTTGTTGTAAATCAATTCAACCTAAAATGCCTGCTCAGAACAAACAAAACAAAAGCAAGGGGAAGGCAGAGTAGTTACCTTCATGTTATTCAGATCGTGAAGTTCCTTGGCGGGATTTTTTTGTAGGCTGCCGGCTACGCTCAGAACTATAGCTGTCACCATCCCTTTGCAACATCTGGGGGGAAAGCACACACAAACACACACACACACACACACACACACACACACACACACACACACAGCGTGACCTTTTCTTGCTGGTTCTCCTCATACGTGTTTTAAATCCAAACGCAGTGGGAGTTTACCGTTAACAAGTAAGCTACTGACTCACCAAAGACTATAATTTATCTCTTTCTCCATGTTTCATTCACTCTTGTCTTCTTCTTTCCCCTCCATGACTCTCACTTTTGAGCATTGGTAACATTGAATGGAAATGAGGTGGGTAACTGGCTAGATTATAAAAGCTGCCTCCCAAATTTGAAGTAATCAGAGACAGTATGCTTACTAGTTAATATTTTACAATTTCCCAGACTTCACCTTTATTTGGTGGGAATCCCCTAGCTTTCCAGACAAAAGGTTTTTAAAAAGAGATCTTGTTGGTTGGTGTTGATTGAAATACAGAAAAGTATACATCCAGCTTTGGGTGGAATTACACAGGACACTATAAGCTTCTCCATAAATGCCCCAACCTGAGCAGAAGTGCAAAACGTTTCTTTCTTATGCAAGTGAGTCTTTTTTGTTTTGTTACTAATTGTCACTCCCACATCTGTACATGCTTCCCATCCTGCCCATGCTAACATTGTTTTTAAAAGAATTCTAAAGCCATTGGGAAAACACCAATATCTCATCTTCCAACTGGCCAGAGTCAAAGCTAGTTTACTGAAGAATTAGTGCTTCTTTCAAGGTTTTAGAAAAATTCTTTATTGCTGCCCTTCTCTCCTCTGCTTTATGTCACATTGAATCTTCAAAGGGGGCAGAAATAAAAAGAAAAACAGATAGTTTTACCTGTTCAAATAACTGGAGTATCGGGACAGATTTCCGGCCAGTGCAATTGCATCCAGCTCTAACTGTGCAATTCCTATATCGTGTTTTTCATCACTTTCCTCCTCCAACTTTGGGAGACTGTCTCGGTCAGTAAAGTCAGGTACCATTATTATCAGCAACTGTACCATCCACTTGACCATAGCTATATGCAATTCATCCATCTGTTAAAAAAATTTATAATACAAATGACCCATTTTAAATAAATCAAACAGTAAAAACCATGCCAAACTTAAAAATACCTGCATCCAATGTTTAGCAATGCTATCATCACTATGCAGCTGATATAACCATATATTTTTTTTTCTTGCTTAGTATATACTACATTAAACTCTTCTTTAGCTTGGTCAAGGGTATTAAAACTGCAGTTACCAAATTGTTCACCAAGGTATCCTAGGGCTCCACAGTGAACTCTCAAGGGTGCCACGGGATTTTAAATTTTTGAGGGAAATAACAGTGATATTTGACATCTGTCAGCCATAGCATGAACCTAACTTAGTTCACACTCTCAACATCAGATGCACTATATCACTTTTGCAAAGCTGATTTTATTGGTGATGAAAATGGTAAAAACAAGCTCTGTGTGAGCCCTGGCCAGTGTGTCTTGGTGGTTAGAGCATCGGCCTGCACAGTGGAGGGTGGAGGGCTTGATTCCTGGTCAGGGGCATGTTCCTTGGTTGCAGGTTCCATCCCCTGCCCCAGTGGCAGGAAGGGTGCATGTAGGAGGCAACCAATCAATGTATCTCTCTCACATTGATGTTTCTCTCTCCCCCTACTCCAAAAATCATTGGGAAAAATATTCTCTGGTGAAGATGGAAAAATTTTTTAAAAAACGAGTACTGTGTGAAAATCTAAGTGAAACAGGAAGTGAAGGTGGCAACACGAAATCTGATTCCGTTAGAAAAGTTGTACAGTGCCCCAGGACATACATCCCTTAGTAATTGTGATTGAGAATAAGTTTTTATTCTCAATGTTTATATATGTAACAAGGTAAAATGAGACATTAAATTTGTTACAAAGTTTATTTCAGCAAAAAACAATTTCAATTCGGCAATGCCAAACCTGGAAAATAGTTAGGGGTGCTCTGTGGGTAGGGCAGAGATGTTTATAACTGGCTGTAATTATTTACATGTTTGCCTTATTTGGGAAAATTTAGTTATTTGGCTGTTAATGATAATTGTTCTTCTAAATCACAGAAATTTCCCCCAACCCTGGATGCATACTTCCAGTCTTAATATATTTGCTCCTCAACTCTTGGTTCTATATATTTATAAAGTGTTGTGATATACTGTAATATAATGCTTCATAAGTAGTATTCCCATATAACTGATGAGCTCTGCTTTTCAAATTCCTAATTAAAACAATATTAAAATGAATTAAGTTCATTTTATCATATTAAGTTTACTTATAATAATTTTTCCAATGTAAATTTAGACTACAATTATGAGGTGAGAATAAATGTAATAAACTAAGACATCCTCTAAAAATTACTTCATGTTATGCTGGCTAAGAAGTCAATGTAAGTGCCCATTTTGCCCTCCCAATCTCCTGCTTTAATTGCATAGGAATGACCTGATTTTTTCTTAAAGAAAACTCTCAGCCAAGGCAAAATTAGCCTCGCAAATAAGTACTTATTTGGCGCTGAAGTCAATGGGTTAAGTTCTTCAGAATTGAAGAACAATTCTATTTGTTCTAATAATTATAGACTAATAGTATTGTGGCATCTTGTCTTTACTCCTAGTAACATGTTTCTGTCATCCCTTCAACCAATTAGGGGCACAAATATAAATCCTTAACATGGCCCCATTCCTACTAAGGGAAAATATTCAATATATTGAGTAAAGAGTAAATATAATAATTAGAAGCCAAACATTTTTTTAACATCTCTGAAACTTAATTTTGGTGGCAGAAACATACCCAGCAGGGGTATTAAAAAATCCACTGAAAATCATTCGAGTAATTATGTAAGTTCCCTTTTTGCCCTCCCAATCTCCTGCTTTTATTGCATAGTCATGACCTGATTTTTCCTTAAAGAAAACTCTAAGCCAAGGCAAAATTAACCTCACAAATCCCTTAAGTACATACGTGGCGCTGAAGTTCAATGTTACCATTAGAAACCTCATTGCCTAGCTTGAAATGCCATTGTTTAATCATGTTAAATATATGTGCTGCAAGTGCCCTGAAGGAAAAATTAAGCAAAATAAAGATAAGTGACTTACTTAGAATACAAAAGTAACTATCAGTTAAAGGAAAGGGTTTTATTTGGGTGGGCCTAGTATACTTAGTGTTGACAAATGTTTGTAAATTCAAGGAAAGGTGAATGAAAACCCTGAATTATCTGGTATATTGGCTAACCCATGGACATGGCTTCCTAACATCCATAGCAATCAGCATTATGCGCTTTGGATAATGTAGATCTTACCTTCAGTGCTAGCTCTCTACTGTAAAAACTCACACTCACATCCTTTATATTCACTCTTAGACCAGTGAGACTATAAAGTGAGAATGAATTTTTAAATTCTCTCAAGAAATCAGCTTCCAGCACAACAGCGTGAGGAGCAAAGCTGACCCATTTCCCAGTGAAATTGGTGAGAATTATTTTTTAAAAAATTAAAATTAAAATTAAAAATCGAGTCCTGGCTCATTTGGCTAAGTTGGATAGAGTGTTGCAGCCTGTAGACAGAAGGGTCCTGGGTTGGATTCTGGTCAAGGGCACATACCTTGGTTGCAGGCACCTCCCTACCTGGGCCCAGGTCAGGGCACATGCAAGAGGCAACCAATTGATGTGTTTCTCTCACATCGATGTTTCTGTCCGTCTTTCCCTCTCTCTTATACTCTCTTTATAAAAATCAATGGTAAATAATATCCTTGGGTGAGGATAAAAAAAAAAAATCAAAAGCCTCTAGAAATGGTCCCAAGAACAAATAGCAACTGAAGAGACATCTCTTCAAGACAGTGTATGACGATTCAGTAAGAAAGACAAGAATCTATGGTAACTGAACCATGATTGCCCCCTTCTTCCCCTTCCCAGCTCAGTGAGGCAGAAACCCCACTGTGGACTACTGCAGTCATAAACACAGCACCCCCTCACACTCCTGCTCTCAGTGAGATGGGCTTTCTTCCTGGGAGGAACAGGATTTTTAGGTTTATGGTCTGACCCCAGCTACTTGTGGCTGAAGCTAAGTATTGGGAAAATGCAATTGAGAAGCAGAGAGCTTTGGGAACTTACGAGCCGCCAGAATCTCCATCAAAGTACTGTGGAACAATACCAACAATGTGTAACAATGCATCTATTTGAGATACCATTTCATTAACTTTTTCTGCAAATGTCCCCCATTCTTCAAGAAGAATGTCAGGCAACTCCAGATCGTCTTGGATCTTGAAACAATAGTATTCAATATTACTAATAAAACTTAAAAGAATTTTAGAGAGACCTAGAAAAGTGAGAAAAGCATGAATTGTTAGAAATATTTGTAAGTTTGCCGAAACCGGTTTGGCTCAGTGGTAGAGCGTCGGTCTGCGGACTGAAAGGTCCCAGGTTCGATTCTGGTCAAGGGCATGTACCTTGGTTGTGGGCACATCCCCGGTAGGGGGTGTGCAAGAGGCAGCTGGTCGATGTTTCTCTCTCATTGACATTTCTAGCTCTCTATCTCTCTCCCTTCTTCTCTGTAAAATATCAATAAAATATATATTTTTAAAAATATTTGTAAGTTTACTATTTCTTTTTTTAAATATATTTTTATTGATTTCAGAGAGGAAGGGGGAGGGAGAGAGAGGGAAGGAGGAAGAAAGGGAGAAAGGAGAGAGAGAGAGAGAGAGAGAGAGAGAGAGAGAGAGAGAGAGAGAAACATCAATGATAAGAGAGAATCACTGATCGGCTGCCTCCTGCATGCCCACTGCTGGGGATCAAGCTTGAAACCCAGTCATGTGCTCTTGACTGTAATTGAACCTGGGATCCTTAAGTAAACAGGCTGATGCTCTAGCCACGGAGCCAAAACATCTAGGGCTAAGTTTACTATTTCAATAATCTTATATAATAAAAGGCGAATGTGTAAACAGACTGAATGGCAGAACAACTGAACAATTGGTAGATATAAAGGGTAATGACCACTTGGGGGCGCGTACAGAATATGGTGGGCACTGGCTGAGGCAGGATAGTGGGCACGGAGGATGAACCAAGATCCACCCCTGGGCCCACTGCAGCCTCATGGCCCACAGTTCCTTTCTATGTGCATGAATTCATGCACTGGGCCCTTAGTAAATTATAAAATACTAATTAATGGGCAGGGGAATATATTTTTTCACCTTTTTATTAACCTAGAGCTTGCTTAGCAAAATCTTATAAAGAGCAGTTCCTGGATAAATGTTCAGTGAATAAATATTGTATAATTTGTGCTTTTCTGACTGATAGACTATTTATTTGATTGCCACTTATACTTTGATGGAAATATTTTCAATGCCTTCATCAGTAAACTTTGACTGCTTAGGAGTTTTCAAAGTGATCTGTTAATTTCACTATCACTCTTCATTTTGACTCTCATTATTGTAAACCATTTACTAACTCAGTTTTGCCTGCCCACGACAGGAATATTCTCATAGATAGGTATTGCCATTTTATCTGTAACTATATTACTGCTGTAACAGGTCATAAAGACTGTGTCTCCCCACCTAGCATAGTTTGATACTGAACAACAGTGGTAGTCAGTGCATCAGAATCAACTAGAACACTTTCCAGAGAAGGATTGATTCTTAGGTAACAATGATGACATAGGGATTAAAAGTGTTTTTGATGGATTTTTAATGTCTCTCGTGGGTTTTGGAGGGCGGATTTTCAATATGTCTCAAGGAAAACTGGGATATGAGGTCACCCCACTAGGAAAACAAAAATGAAGTTCAAAATCTGCTAAGGAGCAGAGGCCCTGGTAAATGCACCAGGCTTTCACTTGGGACCCCTGCATCCCTGAAGGGCTACACCTTAGAAGTAAGGGTGGAACAGAACAGACCGGTTCTTGCCACGCCTGGAGCCACAATTCATCTCAGTTCAGTCCCTTTTTGGATTAAAATGACCTACTCCCATCCTAAATAACCTGCCAGAATAAAAACTAAAACCATTCTTTTGAAATCTAGCATCATCCCGTCTTAATTATTTCTAGAATTTATCACACACACATGATGTCTAATATCAATCAGAAACAACCAGGAATATGAAAAGAATAGACTCAAAACCAAGACAAATTGCAGACAATAAAAAAAGACTTAAGCAAAAAAGGAAAGAGAGAAAAAAAAAAACATTATGGACACAGAAAACTGTGTGATTGTGGGGTAGAGTGGGGGGAGGTGGAGATGGAAGAGGGTACAGGGGGGATAAATGGTGATGGGAAAAAATAAAATAAAAATTTTAAAAATACTTAGTATACCTGAAACTAAAATAATATCATGTCAACTTTAATTTTAAAAATGAAAAAAAAAAAAGACCTACAGGAGAATTAGATATCATCCAATTATCTAAAACTGACTATAGTGATGGTTGCACACGTCTGTGAACAAACTAAAAATAATCAAACTGTACACTTTAAACAGGTAAACTGTACTGTATAAGAATGACATCTCAGCCGAAACCGGTTTGGCTCAGTGGTAGAGCGTCGGTCTGCGGACTGAAAAGTCCCGGGTTCGATTCCGGTCAGGGGCATGTACATTGGTTGCGGGCACATCCCCAATAGGGGGTGTGCAGGAGGCAGCTGGTCGGTGTTTCTCTCTCATCGACATTTCTAGTTCTCTATCTCTCTCCCTTTCTCTCTGTAAAATATCAATAAAATATATATTTTTTTAAAAATGACATCTCAACAAAGTGATGCTCAAGGGTTTATTTTGCTTTATTTCTAAAACTATTCAAGTACTATTTATTTTAACTATTAATTTTATTGAAAATAATTGTTATTAAACTCCTTTATGTCACGCAATCTAATTATCATTGTTTTTTTCTTACCATTATCCCCAGTTATTCTTAATTTAAACTCTTTGTAGAGTCTGTCTGTGTGTTTTATAATATCCTCCATAAGTTCGAACTCTGGTGGCAATGCCCCCTCCATACTTTTATGGCGATTTAATACCCCAAATCCAATATCTGTCCAGTTTTCCTGTAAATATTTAATAATCTTGAGAGAATCATGTTTTGACACTATAGAACTCCCAGTAAACTTCTCTTTAACTTCATTCAGTATCTAGGGAGTGAAAGGGAGGTAATGAAATTAGCACATTATCTACTAATGATTTCATCAAAAAGTCAAATCAGATCTTTATTCCAATTATTTTGGAGTTAAATATCCTATTATTATTTGTTCATACAATTTCTTCATCTGACATACATTTTATTTTCAAAATTAAAGTAAATTTAAATTTATTTGCTATCTTAGAAGATTATCCATCATTTACCAAGATGAAAATAATTATATTAAATCTATATGGGTAAAAATTTGGTGATAGGCAACTAAGTACCAGAGAGCTAAGCATGGATAGAAAGGAAATTTGACACAAGCTATGACATGCATAAAATTAAGAACATTATGCTGAAGGAAGGATGACAGTCACAAAGGCCACATCTAAATGATTCCATTTATATGAGGTGCCCAGAGTAGTCATATTCAGAAAGACGGAAAGTAGAGTGGTGGTTGCCAGGGACTAGGGCAGGAGGAAATGGGCAGTTAGTGTTTAATGGGTAGGTAGAGTTTCAATTTGGGAAGATGAAAAAAGTTCTAGAGATGGATGGTGGTGATGTTTGCACAACAATGTAAATGTACTTAATGTCATTGAACTGTACACTTAAATTGGTAAATTTTATGTTTATGTATATTTTACCACAATTTTAAAAATGGTGTTATTGATTTTTAAAAGTCCAATTTATCCTTAAGACAAAAGCCAGGTATAAGAGAGGCACAAATGTTACATCTTACAGTTACAGAACTGTAATTGAAAAAAAGAAAAAAGAAAAAACCTATGGGAGAATCAGATATCTCCTCCCTGCCTTTTTTTTCTGGAAACTTAACTTATTTGACCCCAAAAATCTAAAATATAACTGAAAATAAAATAGTTAAGCATATTTTTAAAAGCCCCAGGAGTCTTGCTGTTTTCCTTGACTTACCCAAAACTTAGTATGGCATTTTAAAGATGGAGATGTGACCCAGTTGGAGGTGAGGAGTGGCAAGTCTTACCTTTAGCCAGTTTCTGCAGTCTGTAAGAATTGATACAAATACATTTCCTTTACCAAGGGACGAACTGTCTGGTGGACTGAAAGAAGGAAAAGGAAAAAGAGCAGGTCTCAGAACATGGTATAAAGAAAGAAAATCATGAATCCATACACCATATGACAATATTACGCTTCTCCTTAATGATTTTCAAGCATGCCTTCCAGGTTCAGCCCCCCCTTCCATAGGCATTCATCTTTAAATGTTCAAATAAAAACATAAATTCAGATTATACTCAGGCCTGAATAACCAAGTAACAGGGTCAGAGGCCATAGTAGTATTTAAAAAATCATTTCGCCTTAGCTGGTTTGGCTCAATGGAAAGAGCTTCCTGTGGATTGAAGGGTCTCAGGTTTGATTCTGGTCAAGGACACATACCTAGGTTGCATCTTAATTCCTGGCCCTGGTTGGAGGGCATGCAGGAGGCAACCAATCGATGTGTCTCTCTTATATTGATGTTTCTGTCTCTCCCCCTCCCTTCCATTCTCTCTAAAAATCAATGGGAGAATACCCTCAGATGAGGATTAAAAAAAAGAAAAAGAAAAGGTGATCTCTGGGTCTTCTGTATCCAAAATTAGATCACCATAAGAATAATTCTTGTTGAATACAGCTGTCAAAATAACATGTAAATAGAAAGGAAGCCTAATGAATAATTAAGGTTAGGAGCCCCAAGTTCTGGTAGGAAAGTTTCCTGTCATATCTCTAAAGTCTCAAAGGAAGAAAGCTGTTGATAGAGAAGTTCCTAGAGAGAAAGGGAGAAGAGAACCGCTGCCATCTGTGCTCCCCTCCCAGCAAAGGGTCAACAAATGGGAATGGCAGCAGCAACTAGCCTGGATATGTACCAGCTTCAACTTCCAGAACTTCCAAGTCTACTAACAGAGGATATGAAAAAACTGAAACCACCATTCTCAATGTAAAATGCAAATGATACTTAAAGGTGTTGAGTCTAACCTACATTCAAAGTATAGATTCCCACTAACTTTGGCTGTGATCCAGCCTAGACTTAACTACTTGATAGACAGCCTCTTCCACTGTCAGATTTTTCTAACTGTTATATAATACTAGAGGCCTGGTGCACAAAATTTATGCGGGGGAGGAGAGCGTGTTCCTTAGCCCAGCCTGCACCCTCTCCAATCTGGGACCTGTCGAAGGACGTCCTACTGCTGGTTTACAGGGATCAGGCCTAAACTAGCAGTCAGACATCCCTTTTACAATCTGGGACTGCTGGTTCCAGCTGCTCACCTGCCTGCCTGTCTGCCTGATTGCCACTAACCACTCTGCCTGCCGACCTGCTCACCCTCAAATGCCCCCCGCTAGCCTAATCACCCCCAACTGCCCCTCCCTGTTGGCCTCTCATCCCCAACTGTCCCCCTGCTGGCCTGCTCACTCCAAACTGCCCCCCCTGCTGTCCTGATCATCTATAACTGACCCCCACTGATGACCTGCTCACCCTAACTGGTCCCCCTGCTGGTCTGCTTACCTACCACCAATGGCCCCTGCTGTCCCATCCTGGCCTGATCACCCCCTGGTGACCCAAGGACCCAGACACTCCTTTTTTCTTTTTCTCTTTTTTTGCCCCTGATTGGCTGGTGGGTGTGGCTTGGCATAGTGGAATGATGATTAATTTGCATGTTTCTCTTTTATTAGTATAGATAAGAGCCAATCAAAATCAATCTCCTGCCAAAACTGGTTTGGCTCAATGGATAGAGCGTCAGCCTGGGGACTGAAAGGTCCCGGGTTCGATGCCGGTCAAGGGCATGTACCTTGGTTGCAGGCACATCCCCAGTGGGAAGTGTGCAAGAGGCAGCTGATTGATGATTCTCTCTCATCGATGTTTCTAACTCTCTATCCCTCTCTCTTCCTCTCTGTAAGAAAAAACAATAAAATATTTTTTAAAAAATCAATCTCCTTAGAACTGCCACCCATGGATTCCACTTCTCTGCACCTGCGATGCACTTATGCTAAAGAATTTGCAAATAGATCTAGATAGTATCCAAGTTTGCCAATAGTAAAAAGGAAAGAAAAGAAAGAGTTGGACTTGAAACAGAAGTAGCAACAGATGGACAGAGGGATCAGGATGGACTACCAAGATGATTAGCTCTACTAGAAACCATCAGACCAGTGGTCGGTAAACTCATTAACTAACAGAGCCAAATATCAACAGTACAATGATTGAAATGTCTTTTGAGAGTCGAAAACCGACTTCTGCGCATGGGCCACAAAGTTTCAATCACACTGTACATATGCGCCTGCATGTGGTATTTTGAGGAAGAGCCACACTCAAGAGGCCAAAGAGCCACATGTGGCTCACGAGCCGCAGTTTGCCAACCACTGCATTAGACCATTCAAACTTCCAGAACTGTGTCCTCGTAAGGGTTGCTGGTACATTACCAAAATCAATGGTAGAGTAATTACAAGGTAAAAGAGAGAAAAGAGAGAGAGGAAGAATTGAACTGAGTTATCAGACATGACACAGTATAATCAGAAACACAAGATTCTTGGAGGCTCACTTATTGGTTTTGAACATCTTCTGCCATTTGATAAGGCCATTTTTAACCTTCAGGAACATCTGCTTTGTATACTCTTCGTTTTCTTCCACTTCCTGTTTAAATTTAATCACTGAGTTTTTCCATTTCTGTGTCAACTTCTGCAATGATGCAAGGTCCGAAGTGTCCTAGATAAAATGCTTGGAATCAAACCACTTTTTCATTTATTAATGTAACAAAGTTATTAGCATACACCAAGCCATTATCAACACCAGAGATATCCATAGAAAATGGGTTACAAAATTAAAAAGGTATTCCTCCTTCAAAATATCATCAATGACACTACTATACAGTCCCTTCAGTGGTAGATTTTCTGTGGAACAAGTATTAGAGGCAAATTTTATTTCCTTTGCAACAAGAGCCCAATTTTCCCATGAAACTTTCGTGGAAGGTAGTGTAGTAGTGCACTGGAAAGAACAGAAATTCAAAGCCAAACAGAACGAAATGTGAATCTGAGACATTTAACTGGCTGTGGTACCTGGGGTATTGTTATTTAATCTATTTGAGATTAATTTTCTTATCCATTATAATAGGCCAAAATAAAGATGTTGAACCTTAGCTGGGAGGGGAGCACAGATGGCGAAACTTTGTGCACTGCTGGGGGGGGGGGGGCATGTCCCTCAGCCCAGCCTGCCCTCTCTCACAGTCCGGGAACCCTCAGAGGATGTCCTACTGATGGCTTAGGCCGGCTCCCTGGGCCTAACCCACAGTCTGGCCTCCCTCGGCAAGAGGTGACCGGGCCAATCAGGGGAAGGCGCCACCTCCATCACTCTGCTGCTGCTGCCACTACTGGACCTCCTCAGCCCTCACAGCTGCTGCGGCTTTGTCCAGAAGGACATCTGGAAGACATCCAGTCTATCCAGTCTAATTAGTATATTACCCTTTTATTAGTATAGATTGTCAAAAGAATTAAATGAAATGACTAGGGTAAATAGTTTGACTCTAGAAACACTAAGTACCACTTTCCTCCTTTGTAACGTAGTGTGCTCACTGAATTTCCCCCATTAAATTGCAAAGAATGCATCAATAATACAACTATTTTAATAAACACAGCTCATTACAACTTTTCTAGCTTAACTAATAAATAGAGTAACTATAAGTAACCTTTACAGTGTTATTAACTTAGATAAACTGCTTAACTTGCTTTGATTAGAAGACCTTTATTCACCTTTTCCTTTGATTTTTCATCTTGCCACAATAAAGCACAAATGTAAAACTATATTTAAAATTTAACATATAAATTTAGCAAAAGCCGCTTATAGTCTCAACCCTCAACAGTTGGAGTCTCTTTTTCCATAAGTTACATGAACTGAGGTTTACCTTCGTTGATATCATTATAATGAAATGCTTAGCATATTTATTCCAGGCTTTTTCATTGAGGTAAAGGTTTTTAGCTGATATGACTCTATTTCTTTGAATTACCTATATTAAAAAAGAACTGAAATTAAGATCCTAAATCATTAACAAACCACTTCAATTTATTAAACACAAATCAATTTTACACTGAACTATGAACTCAATCACTATGACTTATATAAATCATGGACTAGTTTGAATCACAAATTTATATTTTCTAAAACTACTAAACTACCGTGTTTCCCTAAAAATAAGACATCCTCCTAAAATAAGACCTACTTACAGGTTTCCTTCTGAGTGAAATATAAGGCATCCCCCCGAAAATAAGGCCCCCAGGCTCTGTCTCAGAATGAAAATTAATTTACCGTAAACTGGTCGCTAGGGCCACCCCGACGGGCGTCTAGCAACCAGTGACTTTACGCGGAGTCCTGACCTCACTGCTGTGTGAATGGAGAGAAATCAGCGTGGAAACTTTGTGAAACCTAAACTGCAACAAGTTGTGACTTGGGTGAAGAATTCATGGGAGAAAATCACTGACAGTTGCATTGCAAATGCACTGTGAGCAGGATACCTTGACAAGAAGTACTCATTTAAAGACAGTGCTATTGCTAAACATGAGAGATTTGGTCCACTGATTCTGAAAGAAATGGAGTCACAAGAAATTCAGGAATTGGATTGTTATGATGATGTTCCAGAAGATGATGACATGATTGTCATTGAATAAATGAGTAAATTCTTGATACTGTAGGATTCACAGTTTGTCTGGCTTGTGTTGACAACTCCCGTGCTACCGTACCGTATACAGGTCATAAATTTCCTTTATTTTCATTTAACAATAAATGTGTACCGTATTCTTCTTCATGGAAAAATAAGACATCCCCTGAAAATAAGACCTAGCTCATCTGTGGGAGCAAAAATTAATATAAGACACTGTCTTATTTTTGGAGAAACAGGGTAGAACCAAATTGGAGTATAGTATGTAGCAAAAGTTCTCACATAATTTGATACCAAATACCCATTACAGCTCTAGCTGGTTTGGCCCAGTGGATAGAGTGTTGGCCTGCAGACTGAAGGGTACTGGGTTTGATTCCGGTCAAGGGCACATGCCCAGGTTGTGGGCTTGATCCCCAGTATGGGGTGTGTAGGAGGCAGCTGATCAGTGATTTTTCTCTTATCATCATGTTTCTATTTCTCCCTCTCTCTTCCTCTTTGAAATCAATAAAAAATATATTAAAACACACACACACAGAGTCATACTCTTAATAATTATTGAGATCTTCAAAGAGCTTTTCTATATATGATTTTATCTATTGATAATTACTATATTGCTAGTTAAAACTGAAAATATTTAAAATCCATTTGTTAATTTACTTAAATATAACATTAATAAATTAACATACATTAACATAAATAACATTTTTATGAAAAAATTTTATTTTCCAAAACAAAAAAAAATTGGAGAAAAGATCACCACTTTCACATTTTAAAATATCTCTTTAATAGAATAGAGCTGAATTTCACAATTTGCTTCTGTATTCAATCTGTTGCAATATTCCATATCATATAACTTTAAAAAAATCCACTACACTCATGTGAGAGTGACAGTGAGGCAAATAACATTCTAGCATTAAGATGAAAGTAGGCCTAAACCAGTTTGGCTCAATGGATAGAGCGTCGGCCTGTGGACTCAAGGGTCCCAGGTTCAATTCCGGTCAAGGGCATGTACCTTGGTTGCGCATGCATCCCCAGTAGGGGGTGTGTAGGAGGCAAATGTTTCTCTCTTATCGATGTTTCTAACTTTCTGTCCCTCTCTCTTTCTCTCTGTAAAAAAGTCAATAAAATATATTTTGTTTAAAAAAAAGATGAGAGTAGTTTTAAAAGAAAGAAAGAAAGGAAGGAAGGAAGGAAGGAAGGAAGGAAGGAAGGAAGGAAGGAAGAAAGGTGGAAAGAAAGGTGGAAAGAAAAAAATTTGACCTCATGAAAAGGTCTCACAGACCCCCAAAGAGGTCACACTTTGAGAACCACTTATATACTAAATCAATTACCAGAATATAGTCATTCAATGAATGACTGTTCTAGACACTGTGCATGTAGCTGTAAACAAAAGAAGTAAAGTCCTTATTTTCAGGGAGTTGACATGCTAGCTGTCATGTACTGTTGGAAGGAACTTTAGGGGTGATATAACACAAAGCCCCATCAATTTGAGGCATTTTTTTAGAGAACCCTCTCCCAGCAGCCAATTCTGAGTGAGGGAACTCACTTGTCTTCTTTATTTTTCCTAACGAATACGCCTAGCTCCTGGATTTGTTTCTTATATGTTTACCGTTATGACTATTTCCTCTGGGCATGACAATGTCCCTTTTAAATTCTGTATCAGGATAGAACATTGTGTCCTGGATAAGTTCCGACTATTCCAGAGGAAAATGGGACAAAAATCTGAAACTGTTCTGGGTCATAATTTGCTATTAATTTTCTAAGTCCCATATGTGAGAATAGGCAACTTAACAGCACACACTTAACACTTTAGAAAAATAGAAGATAATTTTGCTCATACTTCAACGATTCTGGTGAGAAAAAAAGAAAAAAGAACCCATTAAGTGGACAATAAGCAGGCAACCAATAGTAAGGAAACAAACAAAAAAATATAACTTAGCTGAAACCAGTTTGGCTCAGTGGATAGAGCATCAGCCTGCGGACTGAAGGGTCCCAGGTTCGATTCAGGTCAAGGGCATGTACCTTGGTTGCGGGCACATCCTCAGTGGGGGGTGTGCAAGAGGCAGTTGATCGATGATTCTCTCTCATTGATGTTTCTAACTCTCTATCCCTCTCTCTTCCTCTCTGTAAAAAATCAATAAAATATATTTTAAATATATATATATAACTTACCCTTTCCAAGATTCATTATATCTACCATACTCATCAATTAAATACACATCTTCATGTTTTCATTTGACTCTTCTTTTTTAAAATGTATTTTTATTGTTGAGAGTATTACAAATGTTCCCCGTTTTTATCCCTTTGCCCTCCTCCCCTTGGCTCCCACCCCATCATTTTTTAACTTTTGGTACAATTAAAATTTGTAAAATGAAATTTTATTCACACAAAAAAAGAAGTTCAAGTTATGATTCCTGATTAACCAACCTTTAGGGCCAATTTATATGTGGCTGTGCTCCAGATATCTCTTTCTGTCATTAATTGTTTAATTTCATTCTCCATCCTTCCTCTTTGTAACATATATAAGTCATGGTAATCTTCCACAATTCTAAAAGAAAAATTAAGAAACAGCTATAACGGACCGAAACAAGATGGCGGCCTAGGTAGTCTCCTAAGCTGCCGCCTCATCAACAATATGGAAAAAAACAACAGCTAAAATCAAAAGGGACCACATCAGACCCACAGGAAAGCTGGCGGAATGAGATGGCTACAACTAGAGACAAAGGAAACCGCCGCTGCCGCCATGTGGAGTTTAAAACTACGGTGGAACCGGACGCACCGGAGTTGCCACAGTTGCCAGAGCTGCCGCCGCTGCCGCCACCACCACCAGGAGTAAGGGAAGCCCACCGAGAGCAGAGCTCACTCTGCCCCGGGCCCAGGGAGTGGGCGGCTTCAGAACTTAGCCTCCGTGTCCACAACCTTCCTGACCTGCCCGCCGTGGGAGCAAGGGAACCGATGCCGGACCTCAGCTGCACCTTTCACCTCTACAGGGAACGAGACGCCTTGGAGGGCGGTCTCCCCGCCCGCAGCCATCTCGGCTCGGCCTCCGTGCCCGCCGTGAGCGGTGGGTCCTGGGGGACCCATGTGCCCCGGGAGAGCCGTGTGCCCCAGGGGGCCATGTGCCCCAGTTGAGCCATGTGCCCCAGGGGGCCGTGTGCTCCGGGAAAGCCATGTGCCCTAGGGGAGTGGTGGGACCCGGGGAGCCGTGTACACTGGGAGAGCCGGGTGCCCTGGGGAAGCGGTGGGACCCAGGGGGAGGGGACAGTGTGAACCAGAGGAGGAGCGAATTCTATTCGTGTGGTCCTGAGACATTTGGACAGTCTGCAGCCATTAGCTACAGAACACTCTGTTGTATTTCCCTACAAAAACAAATGAGAGAGAGTGTCCCACTTGAAATTTATATACGGAAAAAAGGAAAAGAGAAGGAAAAAAAAAATCTGAGGAACAGAATAAAGTGGTGAATATAGTAGAATCAGGGGCAAAGAAGGGGAATGGACTGATAATTATCAGGAGGATAAGGGGGTGGGAAGCAGTGAGAGCCTGGATTGAAATCCTATAACCAATGGATGAAGACAATTGGGGGGAGAGGGGGGTGAGGGCGGAGGGTGTGAAGGAAACTGGGTGGTAGGAAGCTTTGGGGGAGAAAAAGGAGAAACAATTGTAATAATCTGAGTTATAAAGATTTATTTTTAAAAAAGAAAGAAACAGCTATAAAGGACATTTTTAAAAAGAAAAACGTTTGCCGAAACTGGTTTGGCTCAGTGGTAGAGCGTCGGTCTGTGGACTGCAAGGTCCCGGGCTTGATTCCGGTCAAGGGCATGTACATTGGTTGCAGGCATGTATCTTGGTTGTGGGCACATCCCCAGTAGGGGGAGTGCAAGAGGCAGCTGATGGATATTTCTCTCATCGAAGTTTCTAACTCTCTATCCCTTTCTCTTCCTCTCTATAAAAAGTCAATAAAATATATATTTTTAAAAAGAAAAAGAAAAGTTAAAATTAAAAGTTCAATATACTGTTCTCTGCTCTAAATATTTTTCAATATATTCTTCTAGTAGAATTTTCACAACATGGTATTCCAATAACATAACACTATATCTAATAAAAATTTTAGAAAACAAGTAGCAATAATACAGTAATATTACTGTTAAGCTTGTAATTCTCACAGACTTAGGAGTCTTTACTAAAGGCATAAAGCCCAATTGTTGTGAGACATTACATTTTAAAATTACATGTAATTAGTATAAGATTTAAAGAAATTCACTTGCCGTGAAAAGAAATCTTCTACCAACCAAAAGCTAAGTATAATTAAGTACCCTTTTCTTAAATATGTTTCCTTCGTGTTTACCAGAACATACCTTTTCCTTCTAACCTACACTGAAGCTTTTCTTAGAATTAAAAGCCCTTCTGAGATTAAATATAAACCCAGAAGTAGTAAAATGAATAGAAGGATTTGATAAACCTTTTAAAACACATCCTCCTAAGAAATATTAACTTTGCTACATGAGTTAAAAGCCAGCAAAGCTTTGAACCCTGGCTGCTTTCAAAATTGATTAATTGCATCAGAAACCATATTTCACCATTTGACCCTTTACAGAAAAAAAATTGCTCACCCCAAATAGAGAATAAAACATTAATACATAGTAGAGCCCTAACCAGTTTGGCTCAGTGGAGAGAAAGTCTGTGGACTAAAAGGTCCCAGGTTCGATTCTGGTTAAGGGCATGTACCTTGGTTGTGGGCACATTCCCAGTGGGAGGTGTGCAGGAAGAAGCTGATCAATGTTTCTCTCTCATTGATGATTCTAACTCTCTCCCTTCCTCTCTATTAAAAAAAATCAATAAAAATATATTAATAATAATTTTTTAAAAGACCATAGTAGAATCACTAAAATCCTCCCCCCCCCCCCCCCCGAAAACTAGACTCACACTATTCATTACGAAAATGCAAACAAAAACCAGGTATCTTTTCATACCTATCCAATTAACAAGATATGGGCAAAAGGCAACTCTCCCATACTGATGAGTGGATATATACTGGCGCAACTACTTTGTGGGATATTTGGCAACATCTAGCAAGACAAGGCTATGCATAGTATATGATGCAGTAACTCCACTTCTAGGTACACATCCCTAGAAGACTATCACTCAAGAAGACATTAGACATCTACAAGATGTGCATTACAACAGCTTCCCGGAGGAGTTAGTATATGTAATGAACTTTACACTGTTGTAATTTTAAAAAAACCTTCAAATGTTTCTATAAAATTTTGAAATAAAGTGTGAAGCAAGTATGACATAATAACAAACATTTGGTAACTCACTTGGCATTCTTTTCAGCATCTAAAAGAGCTTGGGTCAAATCCTGGTGGGTCTTCTCTGCCTCCTTTGTTAACTTCATATCATGTGCCCGAACCAAACACAGCTCCCTTAAATAAAGCAAAGAACTTTTATAATCATACTTAAAGATTTCCAAAACTTTCTACCCAGGAAAATCAGGTTTATACTCAAGAATCTTCGCGGTTATCACTGTACATGTCTTCCTAGCTTTTTCACTTTACAGACCAAATCAATCACTCTAGTGTACAGCTGGATGGAATCTTGCCAGGTTTGTCAATGGGCTCAGGCTGGTTAGAAAAGGCAGGAAGAAAATGTGGAGGTACTCTCTAGAATGGAGTGAAGGTAGGTGCTGACAGGAAAGGCCTCCAGGCTGCTCTGTCCTACCCTCTGACCTGCCTATCCTATCCTCTTCATTCTTGCCACTAATTATCTTGCTATGAGTTTAGGTGATCACTGACCTTGATTGCTATATGCTTATTCTCTTTGGCATTTGAACCTTAACATCCATAATCAAGGCACTGCTCTGTAAACCTGATTTTTAAAAAATCTCTATCTTAGACGGAAGAACCAGATCTTTTCCCTACTGAATATACACAGAGCCCCAGTTTTGTGCTAACCTGTGTAATCCGTGCCTATATATCTATATCTACATCTACATCTATATCCAGTCCTTTCTGTTCTCTTGCTAAACATGAAAAGAAAACAAGTGTCCTCACCTTTAACCATTCTACTCTCCCTGAGTATTCTTGACTCACTTTAGAGACATGGCTTTGACTTTTGTGTCTAAGATAATCAGTTTTTACCTGGTCAGTTCCTCAATAACATTCTTAAAATTGTACAATTCTTGCAAAATGCGCTGATCCATCAGTCGCTGAGTTACCAAGTCCTTGTAGAAGTCAATCATCTGCCGGGCAAGTTGGTCAAGCATTTGTACATACCGTTCTCTGCATGATAAAGAAGGAAACCAAGACATCATGCAAAAGAAAAGGAAAAAGGAGAGAAAATATGAGAGAGAAAATCGTGTTAGAGAAACACTGATCAGACAAAAATACAGAAAAAGAAAGGTATTTAGGCTGTGTATTCCTACTATACTCATATACATGAATGAACTTTGAGGAATTTTAACCAGTCATAATTGGAACATCAGAGATGCAAAACAAAATGGAACATCTTTCTTTCCCTTGTTTTAAAGTATAAACTCTATCAGAATTAGAACTATGTCTTACATATTTATAACATCTAACAGTGCCTTGAACATAGTGTGACTTTTATAAGTAGGAAATTCGTGAATAAAACCACTTTCCTCAAACTGACCAAAATTAAAAACCACTATTTAAAAAGAAAAAAAGACCTGCCCTTGCCAGTTTGCTCAGTGGTTAGAGTGTCAGCCCATAGACGGAAGGGTCTCTGGTTTGATTTCTGGTCAAGGGCATGTACCAAGGGCAGGTAACCTTATATATAAGTTCAAACCCTAGCCCCTGGTTGGGGCGCATGTGGGAGACAATCAAAGTGTTTCTCTCACCTGGATGTTTCTCTTTCTCTATCTCCCTTCCACTCTCTCTAAAAAAAAAAAAAAAAAAAAAAATCAATGAAAAAAATATCCTCGCGTAAAGATGAAAACAAACACCAAAAACCTTAAATACAAAGTTGTTTCTTTTGTTTCTGAATAAGACCAAACAAAATATTTGAACAGGATTATAGATGATAAATTACAAATACCATTAACTGAGCAGTCTTCGTTTATATTAAAAGTGTCTGAAGTATTTATCCTAACCCTGAGATCCCAAAATTATAATATATTTGAGTTGGAATGGTCAGTTCGTTTAATCTCTTACCCTTGGGCAGAAAGATTTAAACACTTAAAGTGAAAGAGAGTTTATCAGCTTAATATATAAGTCATATATCAGGAAATACCAATTTTAAGAACACCTTCAGGATTTCCCTCTCCTACTAATATAAGGACAAAATATTCTGGAGGGCCTTCTCATTACAAAACAACTACATCCATGCTACAGCATACTTTTTGAAGCATTAATGGGCTCTCAGGAAGAAAAATAATTGTCTCTAGGAATAAAAAACAAAACAACAAACAGAATACAATAAGCTAAGAAGGAAATAGGAAGTGGTACACAGCATTTATTAGGCAAACCCAAAGTCAGAGTTGCCCCAGTAAAAATACCAACATTGAAACTAAGTCTTCAGGTATCTTTAAAGTAGGAGACCAGAGTGTAGAACTACTGCATCAATCCAGGATTCCAGAAGGGAGAAAATGCAAATACTCCCTTCAGGAAGCGTCATGATTTATGTCCTAATGACTTAATGATTAAGATTAGCCAAGCATTAGCCACATAAGCAAATACTGCAAAATACTTATATAAATAAACCATTATGAATGAGACTCAGATGAAACAAAAAACAGGTTTAGATACTAACGGTCTTCATATATTAGGATTATCAGGTTTAGAATATAAAACTATGCATGAAATATTTGAGAAACAAAATATGGAATCTAAAAATTACTAAGTAATAAAAACTTATTAAATATGATAAGACAGATATTGAAAGAACCAATGGAACTCTTAGGGGAAATATATAATTATTGAATAGTAAACTCAACAGATGGATTATAGCAGTATAGCTAGTTCAAGAGGATATTAATGTCCTGGAAAAAATTACCCAGAATGTAGCACTAAGACAAGGAAAAAGAAATTATGAAAAGGAGATTAAGAGATAAAGAGCATAGAATGAGAATGTCTAATATAAGTCTAGTCAGAGTTCCAGAAAGAGAAAACAGAGAATGGAGAACAGACATTCATCCAAGAGGTGATTACTGATAATCTTTTTTCTAAAACTTATGAAGAACATTATTATGTCTTAGAAAACTCTCTAAGACAGGATTATGGTATAGATATAACAATTATAAAAAGAAATCCAGTGGAACTAAATTTACTTTCTGGCCTAAAATAATGACATCAACAACAAAAGACAAAATATGTGAAACAATTATCAAAACCCTGGATATCATACAATGAAAGAATGTGACACCTGAGAGATCAGAAATAAAATAAGCCCTATGATTGCTCCCACTGGACTCTCTGAGTTAAGGAGACAGAGCTAAGAGTCTAGAGAGATCAGAGTGATTAGAGTTGAAAGGACAGGTACCAGAGAGAAAGGAGCTGCACAGAAAGAGACCTCTGGAAGTCTTCAGAGGGTTCCCCTTAAGCATGCAGCTAAGTAATGACCAAGGTATAACTGTGAACAAACTACCTGAGGCCATGTGTCTATTCCAACTAGCAGGATTAGAAAAACTCATGGTTCATGGCGCATTGAATACAATTCAAAGAAAAGTCTTGCCTCAGTAGTATTCACAAATAATTAGCCCTAAATTGAGCACTGTTTGGTCCCATCTAAGGGGACCAATGGATCAAACTATTTTCAAGTAATTTTATCATGTCCTGGACAAAACCCAAGAATATTTTTAGGAATAACAAAAATATACAGCATTCATCCTAGCTGGTTTGGCTCAATGGATAGACAGTCGACCTGCAGACTGAATGGTTCCGGGTTTGATTCCAGTCAAGCCCAGGTTACAGGTTCAATCCCCAGTAGAGAGTGTGCAAGAGGCAGCCAATCAATGATTCTCTCTCATCACTGATGTTTCTATCTCTCTCTACTTCTTCTGTCCCCTCTGAAATCAATTTAAAAAATAGTAAAATATGTATATGTATATAGTACTCAATATACATTTAAATACATAAAAATATGTGTAAATATAAAATGAAATTTTATACATATGACAAAAGACTAGTTTCTAAGATACATAAACAACTACAGCCGAAACCAGTTTGGCTCAGTGGTAGAGCATCGGTCTGCGACTGAAAGGTCCCAGGTTCTATTCCAGTCAAGGGCATGCACATTGGTTGTGGGCACATCCCCAGTAGGGGGTGTGCAAGAGGCAGCTGGTCGATGTTTCTCTCTCATCGACATTTCTAGCTCTCTATCTCTCTCCCTTCCTCTCTGTAAAAAATCAATAAAATGTTTAAAAAAAAACCCTAAAAAACAACTACAACTCAATAATAGATGACACAATTTAAAAATAGGCAAACATTTTAAACATTTCACAAAAAGAACACATCCTCAATAAGCTCACGAATAAGTGCTCAACATAATCAGTTGGCAGGGAAATGCAAGCTAAAACCATAATAACATACACACCCACCAGAATTCTTAAAAATAGAAAGACTTTCAAAACCAAATGTGAGCAAAAATATGAAATAACCAGAACCCTCCTACATTGTCAGTGGAAGTATACAATGGTACAATCACTTTGGAAAAAGATATGACAATTTCTTATAAAAAGAAATGTAGCCCTAGCTGCTTTGGCTCAGTGGATAGATCATCTCCCTGTGGACTGGAAGGTCTTGGGTTCATGGGTTCAATTCCTACCAAGGGCACATGCCCGGGTTGCAGGCTTGATCCCTGGTAGGGGACATGCAGGAGGCAGCCGATTAATGATTCTCTCTCATCATTAATGTTTCTCTCTCTCCCTCTTCCTTCCTCTCTGAAATCAATAATATATATATATATATATATATATATATATATATATATATATATATGAAAAGAAATGTAAATTATTATGAAAAACAGTTATTATGAAATGCTGTTTCATATGAAATCCTCCTTCTGCAGCAACAGACCTCAGAGGCAGGTTCCTGAAAAGCAGAGACACACTCTAGCTGACTAGAAAGCGCTCAATGGGACAGAACACAAAGCTACAGTAACATGCAGAGAGAGGAGGTTCGAGGCTGATACCAAGCATGATTTCCAGGGCATGCACGGTGTTACCATTTCCTGGGGATTTCTAATGGATCCTTACAACAAACTTGTGAAGCAGGGAAAACTCTCTAAGACAGCGAGCGCCAACCGGTGGTCCGTGAGGTCCGAAAGGTTGGTGACCGCTGCTCTAAAATACTGGGCTCAGGACAACAAAAGACTGTCTAATGGAAGGTTGCCCCTAGACCTCTAAAAGAGCTCCTACCACAACGAAATGCTGGCCACAAGATTATTCTGGACCTACGGAATGTTTCACCATTCCACCACACATTATGAATGTTTGCAGCAATCACCCCGAGACCTCATTGCCTAGTCTCACCTACTTTGTACTCTTAACTCCAACTTTACCCCATTCTAAATCCTTGGCTTTGAAGACATATTCTGATCCCATCTCTGGAACTTTGGAGTTAGTATTTTTGTCTCCCCAGTGTCTGACTCAACTTTTTTTTAAAGGGCTTTGGCTTGCCTGCCTGTCTCTGTTTAGACTTCCGAGGATAGAACCCCACCCTATTTTGGCCTCTAGAAGCTAACGCCTAAAGCCAGCTAGAAGATTCCTGCTTACACCAATTCCTCAGAAGGGGAAGTTTTGGATACACTGTAGGTCATGTAGTTCCTTTGCCAGGATTCCTCACCTATCCCTCCTGGCTTTGTTCTTAGGTTGACACTCAGACTTCAGTTGTCCCTATCCTCATTCTAATTTGCCATCCTCCAGCTCTTGATGATGCTCCAACAACTTACTCCTTCGTATCTAATCTTGACCGTCTCTTATTTATTAATGGCCTTGCTCCTAGTGTCTCAGCACTGTCAGACAGGGGAGATCAGCTTCCATAAATCACAGTGGACAAAAAGGGCAATTTTATATTATTAATGTCCATTCAAGAGAAACAGATATGACTCTATAGCAAGTAAACTGCAGAACCCAATATTTTAATTCTCCTGGATTTTTGTTTTTTCCCCCCAGCTTTTGGAAAGTACCAGTGTCATGAGGATGATAATAAATACTACTATTATTATTATAGTATTTATTATCATCTATAATAATTATATTTATTGAGTACCTAATTCTGTGCTTTCATTTAAACCTCACCACAATCCTATGAAGCATCTTAATGCTTGACAGAGCAGACAATCAATAAATCTTACTGACTAATGATCAAATAAACAAATGAAAATTTTCACAGTAGCTATTATCTTCATTTACAGATGAGAAATATAAGGCTCAGACTTTTGCCTAGATCACAAACAGGTGATATTTTGAAACCAGATTAGTCTATCTTCAGAATCTAGACTTTTTCCACCATTTCACATAACAGTTCACTTCCCATCACAAAAGAACATGATGTCAAACATCTCAACAGCAATCATCTCAAGAAAGTTCTCAACCATTATATTTTTATTATAGAAAATACAATAAAAATGTAATCAGGCTCCTTCTTATCAATAGGACAGAGAAGTGTACTTTGGTGATTTTCTCAGATGCAGAAATAAAACCAGAAATCTAATATATTCTGGAATAGAAACTGGAATCCTCCAATAACAGCTCTCACCTGATTTTGGACAGTAGTTCTCCTCTATCTGCACAGTCCACAGTGACTTGTCGAATAAGTTCATGAAACACTGTATTGTAAATGGTCTGCTCCTTCTTCAATGTATATAGCAGTTTGTGCATCTGGCAGAAGATAAGTTAATTAGCATTTATTATGGTCTTGCCAGTAAAAACGTTTTAGGATTTAATCACCCTGAATGTGAACTAAGTTTTAGAAACATCTTGATTAATTTATTTCACTTACATTTTCTGTTATCAATATTTATATACAAAATTATAATTTATTTTTTAAAATCTGTGTCTAATCATTGAACCTCTTTATATGATGCACTGAGGTCACAATATCACTTTTATGTTATTTCTGCCAAAATACAAAACCTGGATCTAATTATGACTATACATTAGACAAGCCAAAATTGAGGAACGTTCTATACAATAGCTGGTCTGTGCTCTCCTAAATATCAAGATCAAGACACACAAAGAACTCTTTCAAATTACAGTTGTCTAAAGGAAAATGGCAGCCTGGCCGGTGTGGTTCAGTGGTTGAGAGTTGACCTATGAACCAGGAAGTCACTATTAAATACTTGGTCAGGACACATTCCCAGGTTATGGGCTTGATCCCCAGTAGGTAGGGTGTAGGAGGCAGCCAATCAATGATTCTCTATCATCACTGATGTTTCTATCTTTCCCTCTCCCTTCCTCTCTGCAATCAATAAAAAAAAATTTTTTTAAAAGAAAAGTGACAAGAAAAAGCACTGAAAGAGCAGGAAAAATAGTGAAAGCCATTAGATGGACAATTGATAAATCTGAATTTGGATTATCACATCAATGTTAAATTTCCTGATTTTGAAAACTGTACTATGAATATGTAAGATAATGTCCTTATCCATAAGAAATATTCTCTGAAATGTGTTAGGTGATAAAAAGGTGATGTTTTCAGCTTACTCTAAAATGGTTCAGAAAAAACTATACTTATAGAGATACGCAGAGAAGGAAAGAGAATGATAAAATGTATAAGGCACAATGTAAACAATTGGTGAATCTGGGTAAAGGTTATATAAGAGTGTCTTATTTTGAACTATGTTTCCAATACTATAAAAATATTTATAAAACAAAAAATAGCCTTCATAAAACCTCTATATCTATGGAAAATTGAAAGAGCCCTTCCATTAAGCACAAAATAAAAATTAAAAGTGGTAAGAAAGCACAAATTAATTGGCAATGCAAAATAATAAGGGTCTTAGAATCTATTAGAGGCCTGTTGCACAAAGACTCATGCAAGAATAGGCCTTCCTTTCCCTGGCTTTGCTCCCGGCCGCCCAGGAGCCTTTGCAAGTCTTTGCTCCTGGTTGCCTCCTGGGAGCCTGCAAATTTCTGCTCCGAGCTGGAGTGCCACTCCTATAGCTCCCTCTGTCCCCCACACTCCCCCATGCCCTGCCCGGCCACTCCATGCCTATGTATGCAAATTAAGACACCATTTTAGTTCATTTAATTTGCATACTTGCCCCTGATTGGCTGATGGGCGTAGTGGAGGTATGCTCAGTTTGCATATTTCTCTTTTATTAGGGTAGATAGTGTTTAATATCCAATGAAATACAGTAACAATAATACAGTTGACCCTGGAACAATGCAGGGGTTTGGAGCATCAACCCCCATGCAGTGAAAAGTCCATGCACAACTTTTTACTCCCCATAACATAACTACTAATAGTCTATTGTTGAATGGAAGCTTTGCCAATAACATAAACAGTCGATTGGCACATATTTTGTATGTTACATGTATTATATACTATATTCTTATAATAAATGAATCTAAAGAAAATGCTATTAAGAAAATCATAAGCAAGATAAAATGTTTACATATTTACTGAAAAAAAATGCACATATAAATGGAGAGCATAGTTCAAACCCCTGTTGCTTAAGAGTCAACTGTACTAACAATTAATTTACAAGGTTTACCACATACCAAGCACTATTCTCAGTCCTTTACATTCATTATGTCATTAATCTCCACAACAACTCTATGAGGTAAATATTATTATCATCTCTAATTTACAGGTGAGGAAAATGAGGCACAAATACATTAAATGACTTGTCCAGGGTCACCAGCTAATAAATGGCAGAGTCAGGATCCAATACAGGCATTCTACTATCCGGGAGTGTATGCTTGTAACCACTAACTAGGTCACACAGATCTTTACAATTACCTGGGTTGGCCCAGTATGCTCCTTACTTTCCGTACCAGCTCTCTCTAGCATAGTATCCATCACATCTTGCAGTTGGATCACTTCTATTCTTTTATTGGGTTTCCTAAAATATTAAGGCGGCAGACTTAGTAATTAGTGTTACAATAGGTCATCCTCAAATCACAAAAAAAGACATAATATGTATAAATAATATGCATATACTATGGAATATTAATGGTATCTTAAAACATTAGACCTGTAAGTACTGATCTAATGGGTATATCAGTAATGACAGGAAAAGGACAAAGAAGAAGAGAAAAAAAGACTTTATTAGGCCAGCCGGCATGGCTCAGTGATTAATCATCAACCCACGAACCAAGAGGTCACGGTACGATTCCGGGTCGGGGCACATGCCTGGGTTGTGGGCTCGATCCCCAGTAGGGAGCATATAGGAGGCAGCTGATCAATGATTCTCTGTCATCATTGATGTATCCATCTCTTCCTCTCCTTTCCTCTCTAAAATCAATAAAAATATTTTTTAAATGAAGAAATACTAATGGTTAAATGTAGCATATAAAAGTATTCTGTGTATTTTATATATGATCCCACAATCCCACTTCTGAGTATTCATCCAAAAGAATTGAAATCAGGATCTCAAAGAGATTAATAGTACCCCCATATTCACTGCAACACTAGTCACAACATGTAGAAACAACATAGATGTCCATGAATGAATGAATGATGAGAAAATGTGGTATATACAGTCACTGGAATAGGATTCAGCCTTAAAACAACAACATGTATGAACCTGGAGGATATGACACAAAGTGAAATAAGCCAGTTACAGAAGGATAATACTGCAAGATCCCACTCACATGAAGCATCTAAAATAGTCAAACTTGCCGAAATCGGTTTGGCTGAGTGGATAGAACGTTGGCCTGCGGACTGAAAAGTCCCAGGTGCAATTCCGGTCAAGGGCATGTACCTTGGTTGCGGGCACATCCTCAGTAGGGGGTGTGCAGGAGGCAGTTGATCGATGTCTCTCTCTCATCGATGTTTCTAACTCTCTATCCCTCTACCTTCCTCTCTGTAAAAAATCAATAAAATATATTGAAAAAATAAAATAGTCAAACTCATAGAACTATAGACTGGAATTGTGGTTTCCAGGGTCTGGCAGGAGAGGGAAACAGGAAATTGCTAATTAATAGGCATGACGCTTCTGTTATGAAAGGTAAGTTCTGCAGATTTTCTGGACAACACTATACTTATAGAGTTAACACAGTATTGCACAAACATTTGTTAAGAGACTAGATCTCATGCTATGTTCTTACCACAATAAAATAAAATTTAAAAACAATCAAAACAATTTTAAAACTGCTAAAAAGTATTTTATAGTACTTAAATATAATAAATATGCAAAAATTGAATATGCAATTGGACAAATGAAAACACTGATTAGATAACAGAATTGTGGGCAATTATTATCTTGGGTTTCTGCTGTCATCTTAATATTTTTTATGTAATAAAGTACCAGGAAAATTGTATATTTTATATATAATATACACAGTTACCCTTTCTAAGAAACACTTTAAAATAAATTGTACTTACATAGATGGGAAGAGCAATAGCCTGTTTTCACTATCTTTGAGGAGAGTCGTATATTTGCTGCAATACATAAGACAGGTAAATGTTACTATATGAAAATTACCTGGCCTGTTTATCACATATCACAACATGATCAACTTAAGACCTCATGGAACTGAGAAGCTGACGGTAATCAGAGAGGTCCGCCATTTCGCACACAACATCAAGCCTAAATAGTCTCAGACATCTACAGATACAGGTGCGATGACATTTATCATACTTGAAGCTTTTTTAAATAAAGGACTTTAATCATGTTCCTTCATATGTCACAATATGAAGTTTTCCTATATTCATTTACAAAACAGCCTTTCTGAAGAATCAGGGAAGGAAAACAATGGCGGCAGAGTAAGTGGATGCTGCACGGCCACGCTCCCGGGAACAAACGGGAGCTACACATAAAAGACAGCCTCTTCCAAGGTGGAAGAATTTTCTAAGAACACTGAGGCAGTTTTCCTGACTCCCAGCCTTATCTGTCCTCTGGAAGTGCTCGTTTAGAGCTAAATGAGTAAGGTGAGGAGAATGATCTGGTGACCCTTTAAATTCATTATTATTTACACATCTTTTTTCCTCCCCCTAGTTTAATAAGCATTTCCTTTGGTTCTTCCCCATACTGGAACACAGTTGGTTAATAAGGTCCATTTTCAGAATTTGGATCAGTGAAAAATCTCCAGGGGATATAAAGACTCAGGTTAGAAAATGAGTATGTGAGGAGATATCCCAGGGGCAATGAGCACACCTAGAACCCAGATCTTGCTTTCTAAATATCATTTCATATCTGAAAAGTTTTGAACATTGAAATAAATATCACTGTGAAGAATTATAACCCATTGAAAACAAAAAGAAATCCATGAGTCCATAGGATAAAATGTGAATTAATAAATACAGAAGGAATGGAGTTAAAAAAAGTCATCAAAAAGATGTATAACTAGTAGGTTGCTAGGAAATTTAAAATAAGTATTTTTGGTAAAGGGTCATGATGTCTCCAACTTACTCTTGAATAGTGTGTGTGTATGTGTGTGTAAAGCAAATGAAGAACTAGGTGAGTCAGGATAGAAGGTATAGGAAATTCCTTCTCCTATTTTTGTAACTTTTTAATAATTTCAATTATATAAAAATTAATAGTTACCCCCCCCCAAAAAAAACAGTTCTATTTAGTTACTTGAATCCAACATCACAAGAAAATGCCATATAACATATGTATTGGATAAGGTAAAAAGAGTGAGACATTCTAGATATCTATAATAATAAAAGCGTAATGTGCTAATTAGACCCAATGTCCATCTGAACGACCTTCCGGGAGAAGCCGGGGCTGCAAGGGAAGCCTGGGTCCGGGTGCCAGAGGGAAGCCGGCGCCGGCAGCCACTGGAAGGGAGGCCTACCCTTGCACGAAATTCATGCACTGGGCCTCTAGTTTCATTACAAAACATTAATCCAGTTCTAGTTTGTTGTTGTTAATCCTCACCCAAGGATATGTTTTCCATTGATTTAAAATTTTTTAGCAAGAATGAAAGGGAGGGTGGGAGAGGGGGAGGGAGAGAGAGATATTCAGTATATAACACAGTACTCACTCATCAAAGCACTCTAAACCTGAAACTCCTGTTTTTGACACAATGTGAAATTCTTCAGGAATCAAAGTATCTGTTAGTTTCTTTGGCTTAAGAAGGACAAGAATGAAAACATTAGATTTTTTTTAAAAAAAATGAATTGCCCAAATCCTAATTACAGTCCCAAAAAGATGCTATTTATTAAGAGATTTTGATTAGAAAAATATTATTAGTAATACAGGACATGGCAAGTAGTAAAAAAAGTAAAATAAAATTACCAGAGCAGGTCTTTAAAAAAAATTTTTTTGAATTAGCCCTAACCGGTTTGGTTCCAAGGATAGAGTGTCGGCCTGCAGACTCAAGGGTCCCAGGTTCAATTCCAGTCAAGGGCATGTACCTTGGTTGCGGGCACATCCCCAGTAGGGAGTGCGCAAGAGGCAACTGATTGATGTTTCTCTCTCATCGAAGTTTCTAATTCTCTCTTCCTCTCCCTTTCTCTCTATAAAAAAAGTCATTTATAAAAAAAAACTTGAATTACATAATAACTTTGGTCTATTAGCTACAGGTGTCCCATATACTATTCAGAAATCCATTGACTTTAAAATTCACCTTAGCAATATCCCCCAAATAAGAATTCAACTATAAACTGTAGATTCTTAAAAAATATATATATATATCTCCTAAACAACATTTTCTAGAAATAATTAAAAGCACTATAAAAACTGATAAGCAATGCAGATGGTATTTCTTTATATTTTGGGAAAACAATTTTTTTAAGTAAAGAGAGGAAGATGAAATTAGCAAATTTCTCTTTTTCCAAAGCCAGTCCCAAAGGGTGAAGCCTAACCCGGAAGAGCCTGGCAAAGAACTAAGAGCCACGTTTAGTCCCCAAGGCTCCAATTCCTTCTTTACCTTATGAGGCACAATGGCACCGTCCTGTAATGAATGTTGGGAACGTGGGGGACAAAGCATACCCTCCCGAGGTTCTCCTTTCACATATTTAACATCGTACAGAAAAGAAATATCCCTAAAAGCAAGAGGAAAAAAATTTACAAAATCGATTTTCTGCCTGGCAATTGGACGAGAGTTGGTAAGGTCCACGCATAGCCTTCTCGTGGGTAGAAACGGGCACAAAACTGGTCTCTGTACCTCACACTTGCGAGGGCTGAGGCATTAGACCCGAGTTCTCCCCATATCCTTCTCCCCTCCACCTCAAATTTCTCACTCGCATCACAAGTTCCTTTCCTTCAATCACAGTTTAAGATACATTCCCTTTCTTGGGATTATTTCCTCCATTTATGTCCTTGATTTTATCTTTGCCCACATCCTTGGAGATCTCATTTCACCAATCCTAACCTCGGTGTATCTGCCCCCTATTAGGACATTCTCCTTGGCCCATACCTGAAGTCTTTCCCCCTTCTAAAAATCTTCCTTGACCATCTACTGTCATTTTACCACAATGACTGGGTTTATCGATCAATGGATCTATTATCTATCTCTCATTTTCAGTAAAACATCAAACTTCTTGAAAATTTCCCAAAAATCTGACTTCCATCCTCATCTCTGTTCTGAAATGATTCTCCCCTTTCCACTGCTAAGTTATCAGTTCTTATCTCCCACTACTTCCCTGGATTTCCTCCAGGGTTGGTCCCCTCTCTTTTTAAAAACATTCTCCTCTATCCTGTGTTGCTGGAATCCCCTGGTTCTTCCATCCTCTCTAACTAATTCTCCTTGGACTTCTGTGACCTCCTGGCTACCAAATGGAAATGCTCCACAGCGCTCGGTCCTCATCCCCTCTGTTCTTCTCCCGGGTCAATGTCATCAAATCTTACCTTATCACATTTGTTACCTCCAGGCGCAGCTGATATCGTCCTCCCGTTCTAACTTTCATCCTCCAATATTCACTGCTTCTGTCAGCACCACCACTCTACGCATCAAAATCTCGGCACCCACAATTGATTGCTTCCCATCCTTAACCCTCAATATCTACCTTTCACTAACACATTAATTTTACAGCCATCCTTGTGTCATTCATTTGGTTGGTCCTCTTGTCATTTGCCAATGCCAACATTACTCCTCCAAGTTGTTATTATGTATGTGCATTCTCAAGTTTCTCTGGTATATTCTACACGCTTCTACTAGATTTATCTCCCTGCAGAGGTTATAATCATGTCACTTACACTGCACATAATTTTCATAAGTCTCTGTCCCCTCCCCCAATAGTCACTATGGAATGCAGTCTATTGGTTCCCCTGGATGGTAGTCAACTGAAGGCCATTCCCAGCTTCCAGAGGCCAACGACAATTCTCCGCTTGTTTTCTCACTTCCTCCATCTCCGAAGCCAGCAATGGCAAGTTGCATCCCTCTTAGATTTCAAATGTCATCCTTCTCCTGTCACATCTCTCCAACCCATTCAACTGCCTTCCTTTTCCACTTTTAAAGACTTGGGCAATTAAATTGGGCCCATCCTGATAATCCAGGGTAATCTCTCCAGCTCAGGGTCCTTAACCTTAATCACATCTGGCAAGCCCCTTTTGCCATATAAGCTTCCAAGAGTTACAGTGAGAACATTTTGGGGGAAGCCATTATCCTGCCTACCACAAAACAGATCTTCACATAAAAAAAAATTATAGTCAGGAGTCATTTGACATTGAAGCTTTAATGTCAGTTAATTGCCATATTCAGATATAGCTATTTTTTTCAAAGGACTTCAAACATCTCCTAACTACTGCTTATTACTATTAATAATTATAGCCATGATCTGGTGGCATAAAATATACTTTATGACACTTAGACCCCAGGACACAAAAGCAATGGCCCAACTTTCTGCCACATTTTCTAGTACTGATATAGCTAACACCTTATATTTATTTTTTTATTGTTTAAAGTATCACAAATAGTAGTACATATGTCTCCTTTTTTCCCCCATTGACCTTCTCCCGGCCTCCCCTACCCCATCCACCCCCACCCGCCGGCACATGCCCTCACCACTCCTCAATGCCTTGCGTCCATTGTAACACCTTATAGCTAAATAGCACTGTGTAGTTTGACAAGTGCTCTTCCATTCATCATTTCACTTGTTCTATATCCCTGGGAAGTGCACAAAATGGAGCATGTCGATTATTCTCTTTTCATAAATGAGAAAACAGAAAGACTAAATAACATACCCAAGTACCGGTAAACTTTTTTTTTTTTTTTAGATGAAGTGATATTTCAGTAAGAAGCAAACAGAGTTAAGTAGACACATGGGCCATGCACAGGAAATGAGAAGGTTTTACAATCTTACACAGGGAACTGTTGACATTTAGAATTTTTTAGGAATGAGATGAAAACAACAGAGTATTGATGGATTTGATCTGAAACAGTGTAAAGGTTAAGCGTTCACTTTGAGGAAAACCAGGGTTTAAGCACTTATTTGTCAAGGTTTTCCATATCTCGAGGCTCTGTTACCCAGCATTCCTCAGGTATACAAATACAAGAGGCACTAGAGGCATTCTACTTGTATGATCTTGTCCCTTTTACCAGGGCACCAGGAATAGACAAGTAAGGGGGCAAATAAAGAAAAGCACGCAAAAATAAATTTACGGACTGTTGAATCTCAGAGGGAAGGCAGGGGAGGATGGGCGGGAAGAGGTCAAGCAACGAACTTTATGCATAACCCGTGGACATGGACAATGGAATGGTGAGGGCCCAGGGAAGGGGCAGCTGCAGGCTAGAAGAGGTTGAAAAAAGGAGGACCTATGTAATACTTTGAACAACAAAGTTTTTTTTTTAAAGAAATATATGCAAAAAAAAATTTTTTAAACAAATTAAAATTAGTTATCACATATTGCCATCCTACTGATAAGGTGGTCCCTCTTCAGATTGTACTGTGATTCATCAAAGATACTGAAAGCCTCAAAATGTTTGATGATGACTTTTCCAATGCTGCCCCTCCCAAGGAAATCATACGAAATAAAAACAAAACAAAACAAAATTCATCTGCATCTACCCCTACCATCTTCCTTTTTACCTTCCAGCTCCCGTTAGGGAAACAGGATGGTCAATCAGATATTTGAACTTATTCCTTCGAATAGGGTGATGCCAGACCTGATCAGCAATGCGCGGAAGGGTACCCTGGTAAAGAACAAAAAACGTGAATACACAGCAGAGGGCGCACTAGTCAAATAAAACGTACTAATCATTTTGATTATTTACCTTAGTGCATTTGTTTATGCTTCGTAAAAAAAAAAAAAAGGAGAGCGAGCGAGCAAAATTCTTACTCGATATTATGGAGAAAGGCTGAAACTAGAACAATTCAATATGAAAGAAAAATATCAAGACGAAGAGTAGTAGTGATCATTTAGGTAACTCACACAAAAACAAGTAAATGGAAATACTCCCAAGTATTTCCTTTGAAACATCCATGCAAAGGATTTTAGTTTTCCATATAGGAAATGAATGTAAACATACTTTTTAAGACACCTTGGAATATATAACGTATGCTCAAATAAATAATGGATACCAAAAAGCTTAAGTGTTCCAAAGTACTTTAGATACCTGTCTGTACGCACCTTTGGGGCTTTAGTTTTCTTAGGAGGCAGTAAGTTTTCAGGACAAGAACCAGCATTGACTGCAGAGGTCAGAGAGAGAAGAATTTCCTGAGGGATGGACTCATTTTGGAGGGGAGTCGGAGCAGGTTTTGAGACATCCACCATACTTTTTAGTTCAGGAAGTCCTAAGAAAGTAATGGGGGGGGGGTTGATTTTGGAGTTAGTTGGAGGTTCCCAAGCTGTCTCATCAATCCCATTGATATGTTTCTAACAGAATAAACTCTGTATTTGGTTGCCAAGAATATTTAAAATACTCGGCAGCATCTGATCAAGAAAAAGAAACTCATCTTGCCTGCCCTACTTACACTTCTATCAGACACAGGTTCAAAAGCTCATTATCCCAATACCCCAAATTCAAAGTTGAAAAATAAGTTCACTTCACTTGCTCAGGTAACTTGGGCAGCCTTAAGATGACGGGAATGTCTATTTTCTCGTTGATGTGAAAATGACAAAAGAAGCCCCCTTTTCTCAAAACTGTCAAGTTATTTAGTATATTTTTGTCTGTATAAGTTCAAAGGTGGAAATGATGACATTAAATTGGGCATTTATAGAGTGGATGGGATCTGGATTAGGTTTAAAAGTAAAAGTAGAATTGGGCTTGTTGGAAATGAAGGGAGTGAAGAGAGTGGAATAATCTGAGCAAATTGTTAGAGGAAGAACAAACAGTACAGAGTGTCCTCCTCAGCCTGACTAGGGTGGAGGAATTATAAAGGTAGGGCTAATACAGGAAAAGGTCTCCTATAAAGTCAGTCGAGGAAAATGAGGCCGTCACTCTTAAAGAACTCTCCACTAAGTCTCTGTCCCTCCCTTGGTATGGCTTGTGTTGATTTATGTAAGGAGGTATCATGCTTTGATCACCACCAAAACCTCTAAAGTTCACCTTATCGAATCTCTGTTTCTCGCCGAAACCGGTTTGGCTCAGTGGATAGAGTGTCGGTCTGCGGACTGAAAGTTCGATTCAGATCAAGGGCATGTACCTTGGTTGCGGGCACATCCCCAGTAGGGGGTGTGCAGGAGGCAGCTGGTTGATGATTCTCTCTCATTGATGTTTCTAACTCTCTATCCCTCTCTCTTCCTCTCTGTAAAAAAAACAATAAAATATAAAAAGAAAATCTCTGTCTCTTGAAAGTTTGGGATGGTAATCAGAGTTATCAGAGGAAACATAAAACAAAGTTCAGATGTGGCTTTAGCACAATTTCTCCTACAAACAAAGAATGAGTCCAGCTGATTCTTATTCTAATATAGATCTGCATTTGTCTGTATAGGAATGGAGGTTTTAAATAAGGTATTTTCATTTGGAATAATTACAAAAACCTGATACAAACTGGTTCCTTACTAGGTATCCAAAAAAAGCACTTTTTCATACCATTGTTGGTATTTAAAATAGGGTGAATTTAAAACAATATAAAATCATCAGCCTTTGAAAATAAATTACGCAGGTGGAGTAGTGGAACAGCAGCCTGACTCAAAAATACTATAAAATGAGTGGCTTTTACTGCAGCAAGTGTACTGGGGGGAAAAAACCATACAAACGAAGCTACTTAAGCCATCTCAGATCAAAGAACATGGTGGACGGATCATGATATCTCTGTGTTCTATGGCCATGATTATTTAAGTCTGTAGGACCCTTGAAGAACTTTACCTGGCTCTTCCTTGGGTAAAAATACTTTTGCTTTTTTGCCCTCGAAAGATGTGGGGGACGTTTTCGAGTGAGCCATGATAAACAAGGCCTCAGATCACTCTCCTTAGTAACTTGGAATATCCTTCCAGAAAGCTAACCTAGCGACAAATCGGCAGCATGTTAGGTAGAGCTGTCCCAATGACCTGCAGGGGGCGAAAAAAAAAAAAGAAAAGAAAGGAAGAAAGAGGGAGAGACCCCTTAGGAGCTCATGTTAAATATCGGAATTAACAACTCGTCTATCATGGTTAGTCTTCCCGGAGGAGACTTCCGCGGGCGGGTCGGGGTCGGCGTCCGCGTGGAAGGACCCGCGCGGGCCACCCGCCGTCCGCCGGGGCACCCCGCTCGGCCCGGCCTCCGGCTACCCCACGGGCAGCGCCTCGCACGCCGGCTCCCCGGGCTCGAGTCGGGCGCCGTTTCAGGCTGGGACCTGAAGGGAAACGGACGCTGGCAGCCCGGATTCGGAATCACATTTCCCGCCAGTCATCTGGCGCCCCCCGCCTTTTCTCGGAACGCCTACGTGTCGTCATAGCAACCGAGGACCCCGACCCTCAGCCGCTCTTAAGGAGGGCTGCCCTCCGCGGTGCCTGCGAAGGAGGGCGGCAGCTAAGAACCCCAACCGTCGCTCGGGGGCTCAGTTGTGTTTTAAGTCGCAGCACGAGGTCAGTAGCAACGGGATAAAAATGTTTAGTCGGGCCGTTCTCCCAGAACCCGAGTGTGTCCGGGTTGGCGATAGTGCGCATGCGCCATCCCCCTGCCCCGGGGGCCACCTCCCTTAAGTGTATAGTTCGCGTTCCTCCCCTTCTCACCCCCCAATCCCCTCTCCCCCGCCCAATTTTTCGCTGTTTTGCATATTTTTCTAAAAGCCAAATTCGGGGGGGAGCGGGGGGGGGGGGGTGAGAGGAATAGGTAGTTAAAACCTGAGTTGCCATTACTTGAGGTTTTATTGTGGGGGTTGCCCCGCCTTTGCAATCTGGATCAAGTCTTCCTTAGGACTCTTTTTTTATTTTTTATTTTTTTTAAATGTATTTTATTGATTTTTTACAGAGAGGAAGGGAGAGAGATAGAGAGTTAGAAACATCGATGAGAGAGAGTCATCGATCAGCTGCCTCTTGCACACCCCCTACTGGGGATGTGCCCGCAACCAAGGTACATGCCCTTGACCGGAATCGAACCCAGGACCTTTCAGTCTGCAGGATGACACTCTATCCACTGAGCCAAACCGGTTTCGGCTTCCTTAGGACTCTTAACGCCCTTCTGAGCACCGGGAAGGCTTTCCTTGGTCGGAACAAAAAGAAATTGCCCTTAAGCCTGAGCCAACCCAGGCAAAACCGTTGGGTCTGGCTTGAAAACCTGTTCTCAGGAAAGAGGGCAATAAACACCTTTGCGCCAAGGAGTTGAATCCATGCCCCTTGCAGCCACCAGAGACCACTTTGTAACTACCTGATGGAGCCTTTTTAATGCCAAACAGTGCCGCTGAAATCCATGCGTCTGGATGCCTCTAGTCTAGAAAAACTTTCAGAAGGAAACTCACCTTGCTCAATCGTCATATTCCTTAGTGCCAAGCACAGCGCCTGGCACAAGCACCCTTCAATACGTGGCGCTTGGAAGTCAACGAGACAGTTCTATTGCTTCTGTATTGATAGGCAAGTTTCTGGTTTCCAGGGTAAGGGTAATGAGAAATGCAAGCAAAATGTTGAAAATGAAAACAATCTCGAAGATCCCTTTTTCATTCTCCTAATCAAACACTTTTAGCCTTTACAGTATTTAGCCCTGTCTTCCATCATTCTAATTTTTCTTTAGATTTTTCCAAGAATTAAAACACACGTATAGCATTCACATTGCACCCACAGTTCACCATTAAGGAGTGGCAGCCTTCAAAACCGGTGAGGCAATGCACAAGCAGGTGGAAGGTAATTGTCTCCCAAAGTGGACCGTATTTACTTTCCTCGCCCTTCACTGCTGTTGGGACTCTGCATTATAATTAGGAACCATACCAAGATAATGAACTCAGAGGTCCCAAAACTCCAACATCAGCTTATAGATGGTTTCAAACATTTAAGTACTAGAAGAACAAAGTACCACCTTGCATAAACTTAACCTAGTTTAAAAAAAAAATCTAAGCAGGACATTGATAGATGAGATGGAGATAAGTGAACAGATTCAAGAGATACACAGTAAAGTCTATAGGATTTGGGAAGTGATTGAAACTGTGGTGGAGACATGAGAGTTTACTTCTCACCCGAGCCTGTTTGGCTCAGTGGATAGAGCATTGACCTGCGGACTAAAGGGTTCCAGGTTCGATTCCAGCCAGGTTGCGGGCTTGATTGTCCAGCCCCAGTAGTGGGCATGCAGGAGGCAATCAATGATTTACATAATTGATGTTTCTCTCTCTCTCTGCCTTCCTCTCTGAAATCAATGAAAAAAATATATTAAAAAGGAAAAGAATATGATTCCTTAAATGTTTTTTTCTTTTTTAAAAAGGTTATTTCTCATTTTCTATCCTGTGCCAATGCTGTTTCCTGAGCAAAGGTCTGGGTTAAAGTTGCAAAAGTATGTAAAGTATCAAGTACAGTAGGTGAGAAGATAAGAGCATTACACTAAGACCATTCAGAATACAACTGTTACTTTTGTGAAAGATCCTCTCATAATTTTGAACTCCACCAAGAACCCTAAAATGGAGTGAGATAAAAATGCAGGATGAGCAGGTAATAATTTTCCTAAATAGAAACATTAAGACATAGAAGTGACCGTCATAGTTGTAAATGGGGCCAATATTGCTTGTTGGCTGACTTCTGTTGGCAGCTTAACATCAACTGAGCAGCAGAGTCCTCTGGGCTTCAGGTGAACAGCCCATTTCCTCAGAAGAGAGCCCGTCAGTGGGATCATCAAACATGCCCTGAAGTAGGAAAAGCACCGGGAACAGCAGGTGTGCTTCTGCAACGATGTCCTTTTTACCAACTCATTTCCCCAGTGTGTGGGCAGGGTTTGCACACACATCTGTGGGCACACAGCATGCAAGGAGTCTGAGTGTGAAGTCGGCCAGAATTGTTTAATGTAACTAAAAAATAAAGGCATTAACCTGACATGGTGAAGAAGAGACACTGAGAAATCTAGGCACTGCTCAGCCAAACTCTTCTCTGGGGCAGAAGAGCTTCTAGTATCGTTGCCACACAAGGACACCACTAAAATTGAACTGATGTCACCAATTGTCTGAGTTTCAAGTCAGAATTCACCCAAGTACCATCCTTCTGATTCCACAGGAGTGTGCCTACATGATGTGAAACGCTTTTCAAAATTTACTGACCTTAGAGAAAGGGGGGGAGACACACATAGATTTTTGTTGTTCCACTTATTAGTGCACTAATGGGTCAATTCTTTTATGTGCCCTGATCAGGAATCACACCCCAAACCCTGGCTTATCGGCCAATGCTGCCCAGCCAGGACAGTAATATGCTTTCTGTCTTATTCATAAGTGTATCTCCAGTGCATAGCACAGTACCCTGGCACATGGTGGTGATTCAGCTTAAAATACATTCATCTTTCTCATCATACAGTAAATTGGGTTTCTACAGAGAACAGATTCAGTGACGATACCAACCTGAATGTATCACTCCATGTGCGATTTCTCATGGTATATTTACAAGTTGGTATTCTTCTTTTATTAGTCAGATACATGAACCTAGCTACTTTGGGTCCAAATGCAAGCTGAGCCTAAAAGGACAGGACACTAAACTTTAATAAATTCATTAAGGAGGAGGCATGTCTAATTTCTGAAGAGATTTCCCCTTCCCACTCATCTAGAGAGACAGGTGACTAGAGTATATTTCTGGCTGTAACTACCATACAATGGGCCCTTCATATCCACACATCCTGCATCTGAAGAATCAACTGTGGGTGAGAAATACTTGAAAAAAAATTTAGATCGTTGCTGATGTGTACCATGTAGTTAAGCCTGTGATGCTTGCATCTCCTTAACATGTATAGGCTTCCTTCCTTGTCATTCTAAACAATAAAGTGTAACCATTCATAAGCCACATTATATTATGGAGTACAGGTAATTTAGAGATTAAATGGTACAGGAGGATATGTAGGTTATATGTACACAGGCCATTTCACATGAGGTACCTGAGCATCCTCAGATTTGGATGGCCACAGAATACTCTTTTCTCCCTGCCGGTTTTCAAACTTGGGGGTAGGACATAAAGAGGGGTTCACACACGAAGGGCTCCAGCACCCCCATCTCTATCCCAACCAGAAGCAGTGATATTTATCTGTTTTATATGCTGGGCTAACGCGTAACAATTTATTCTTTTACTGGTCTAGGCTACCTGTTCCCTACAGTTACATGAGTTTACCTTCATTATTTTTCCCCATACAAAACAATGAACTGTACGCAAAATTACTTATGATCACACAAACAAAGATCATCTTTTTTTGCATAAAAGACTTAAACAATTCATAAATTATATCTTTTCAGGCTACACAACCCACATGACCAGCTACACAACCCACATTTTAAGCACACAATGTTCTGACATGTTTTCTCTAAGACTTTAGGATTCAATTTTCCAGGCAAGTAACTGAAAATAATTTTAGCAAGAGGGGGGAAAAAAATCAATCAATCTGCCTGAAACATATTACTAAGATGTTTTTGTTTGACTTGTTTTAAGGCTTTTGCTGAAAGCAACTAGTGATAAGACCATGGCTACCAAACTAGTTTCTTACACAGAAAGTTGCTATTCCTTTGAGTGTTTCTGAAAATTTCTCAGGAAAGTCTTATCATTCTAAAGTATCTATAATTAAACACAAATTATTTGTTGTCACATAAAAATCTAGGGCAGAAAAAAAACTAATAAAGGGAAGATAGGGTTTTTTTTTTTGTATTTTTAACTGATAGAGTCAACTTTCAAAATATATTTTTATTGTTTTCACAGAGGAAGGGAAACATCAGTGATGAGAGAGAATCATTGATCAGCTGCCTTCTGCACGCCCCCTACTGGGGATCAAGCCCACAACCCAAGCATGTGCTCTTGACAAGAATCAAACCTGGGATCCTTCAATCACAGACCAAGGCTCTCTCTATCTACTGAGCCAAACCAGCTAGGGGTGTGTGTGTATGTGTGTGTGTGTGTGTGTGTGTGTGTGTGTGTATTTTTAAAATAGCCTTAATCAGTCCAACAAATACAGTATTTAGAATCAGTACAGAACAACAAAGTCCTCTCAATGAGAGTATATGTTTATATTACTTAACAGAAATACGGAACTAAGAATTTCATTCTCTCACTTTAATAGATTGGCTTATTCATAACCAAATTTTACATCAATCTCATTTTTATCAGCTCCCTCATATTTATTTATTTATTTATTTATTTAATATTTTATTGATTTTTTACAGAGAGGAAGGGACAGAGATATAGAGCTAGAAACGTCAATGAGAGAGAAACATCTACCAGCTGCCTCTTGCACACCCCCTACCGGTGATGTGCCCGTAACCAATGTACATGCCCTTGACCAGAATCGAACCCGGGACCCTTCAGTCCGCAGACAGATGCTCTACCACTGAGCCAAACCAGTTTCGGCGCTCCCTCATATTTAAAATGCAGTTGTAAATGCAAGTGGTTGACTAATTTAATTTTTAATAAAAACACCAGTAATTAGAAAGTATATTAAAGCAATCCTGTTTGGAGGTTATGGTTCCATTACTGTGTAAGAACATGTGGAAGATAACTTTGAGGTGCACTTCTGTCTGTTGAAATTGGATGTGATGTTTAAAAACTGCCTAAATTCACCTGAATCAAAGATATGGGAAATAAAATAGGTGATTAAACTGAGTAGTTGTGCTAGAGATTAAGTTGTGACTATTAAGAAACTCCTTTACCTTCTTATTAGACTCAAACTACCTTTAAAACAATCTAGAAAAGATTTCCCCAAACCTTTTGGATAACAGTAGGTCTGTTAGAATTCCAAGAGGGCCTGTCAACTTGTCTGCCCCAAATAACAGTAATTTTTAAAATAATTCGTAAGTCTTACTTCTTTGGGCGGAAAGTTGAACTACATGCATGGTCTCAGATACTCCCTCCAATAGTCACATCTCATACATACATACCAACACAATAAGTCCTCACACCACGCTATATGAGCAATGGGCATCTTATAACATGGGAACATCACATAATAGAGTACATTTTCCTGAAAATGAGCACATAATAATTTGTTTCACCTAAAGTATAATACCATTAAAAGTATAATTGAGAACATACAGAAGCCAGCTTCTGGATCTTTAAAAATCACTTTAATATTATTGGAGGCGATTAATACTTCTGTTACAGACTTACTAGTCTGGAAATTAATTCAAGTCAGTAGTTATTAGACAACAAAATAACTGTACCAAAGGATACTTCTAAATAACTTAAAAGAAGCTATGACTTTAAAAGTTTTTAAAAATTATTTTCCATACAAGTTCCTTGATAAAATAATTTAAACACATGATTGATTCCGCAAGTTTTTTAAAAAAAAATTATTTTGAAAGTTACAAGAGGAAATATTTTTCTTTGTCCTGTGCCTTCTTTCTCTTTCCCATCCTATTTCTGTTCTTCTCAATAGATAATATTATGAATGAAAACTCAAGAATTCAAGGTGAAAGATGTAATTTTGCTTCATAGAAACCAGGACTTACATTGTATAGTAAAAGCAAGATAAAACTTGGGGAGAACCAAACATTTTTCAAAAAAATATGGGCTGAGAAGAACAGGAACCCACAAATTAGGATTTATAATAAGATTATCTTTGGAAAGTAGATATTTTCTCTCTAATAGAAATAGCAAAACGTTCCATATTCTTTTCTTTCCCAATTGCATGGTTAATTAGCATACATTCCAACAGTGTGCATGAAAACAATTTCTAAGCCAGAGGTATTTAAATGATTTCTTCATAAGTGTTTTGGCTAATTCAATGGCCAAGAAAACATGATGTGTAGTCTCTAGATAGTTAAGAAACAAAAGATATAATTTCTGAGGCTTAAGCCAGTATGACCCAGCAAACATCTGTCATTACGTTAGCTGTAAGTCTTCCTTCTCAACAAAACAAAACAAAAAAGCACTGCTTAATTGTACATTAATTCCAGTAAACTTCCAACAGCTCAGCTCCAGATGACCTAGGGATGGAGTGAATCATCTGTCAAGCATGGAGTAGTCCAAATAACATGGATAACTTCATCAGTAAGAGCTGGTAATAGATGCTGGCCCCAAGTCAGGTAGAATACCCAATCTTCAGTGTCAAGGAAGGAAACTAAGTCCAATCTTCTAAAACACGTAACGACAAGTCCAGGAACGTGGCCGGATATAATCCAGAAATGTAGGCTTTGAGAGAGAGAGAAAAAAAGGAAAATAAATGTAGTTTATTTGTGTGCATTATATGCATGAGGTGTGGGGAAAGATAGGGATGTTAGTGTCATATCTGAATACTTCTAAAATGCCTCTCAGCATTTCAGTAACCTTTAAGTTATAAAGAGTTCAATAATTCAAAAGATGTTCATTACTTTTATCTACAGCATAGATTTACTTGGTTTAGAGGCTTTACATGAAGCTTTTAAAGTCCAGTAGACCTTACACAATTGCACTTCTGACCACATGTTAAATAGGTACTACTTCTTTATGCATCTTGCATTTTATTTTAGCACACCCCTACTTTTAGTAGTCCAGAGCAGTTAGTTCAAATGTGCACAGAGGGTTAATTGAAAATAAGGAGGAAGCATTAGGGCAGCATAACAAAAACAGTGTAGACAAGTAGAAGCTTTGGCAGAGAAACTAATTTGGTTGTGGGCATCTTCAGTTATGGGTGCCTGTGAGAAATACCCGGACATATAAAGAGGCACCCCCTAGTTATTTGGGAGTTATCCACATGCAGCTGAAAGCTAAAGCTCTAAGGATGAGACTCTTACATAATCACGAAAGACCAAACAACAATAGCAACAAAAGAAAATCAAGGGAAATGGGATTCTAGGCATATGAGCGCACCTGGACATTTTTACAAAGATGAGATACTTTGGAAGAGGTGAAATATATATATATTTAGGTGTGTGTGGAGGATAGGATACACATGTCCTACATTTTTAGGACACAGGAAGAAAATTGGAAGGAGCTAAAGTAAAAAAGTAGGAAAGTAAAAAAGGGTGATGGTGGTGGAGCACCAAGTAGGAGAGTTCAAAGTGAAGAAAAGCAAAATTTTAAGAGCAGTAGCAGGAAGATGAGATAATGTTTCTCTCCGCTTAAGATTACTTCATCATAATTTCCACTACTCTCCTTCCCCTTAAAATTGCTCTCCGGCCCTCACAATCAGGGACAAACATGTCATTTTACCACTGCAGCCTGACTGCGGACTCACATTTTTCAGAGGACAGTGCTGACGTGCATACCACTCTTGAGAATAAAAGCACAGGAGGACTCCCTGTCCCGCAAAAAGGGAAGTCCACATCATGACGTTCCAAATTGGCCTTTTCCGGCTATCATTGACAATGAAGTTGAAAGCCACTAAAGTTAGGAAGAGAACAAAAGATATATATCAAGACAATCTATAAGCAGCCTCAGATAGCTACTATAATCATCTAAGTATCACAATGAGCATCAACTGGCGTACATGGTTTATTCTGGCTGCTGCTCCTATAAATAAAAATGAAGCTTCAGTGTTGAGGTTTATTAATAGTGATTAATTGGAAATCAGATAGTATTCAGAACAGGTGAACATATATTTCATGAATCATTCATATTCTAACTTATCCTTTCCCCACACCCAAAAAAGGGTCAGTTTTTTTTTTGTTGTTTGTTTTTTCCCCAGCAGGGAACAACGAGAGTTAAACATTGGGGAAGTTTTTTATTGTTTTTGTGACCTATCAAATCACTGTTACGTGGCTTATTTCTCTACTTCAAAGTATAAACATCTTGAAACAGAGTGTGTATAATTACTCAAAATCAATGTTCTTTACCCTCTGATAAGCAAACACTGCCTTGAGATAGTATTACTGCTTACTCTCTAGCTTTCTACATTGATTTTATACTTTATTTTCTAAATTTCTCTTTTGGCATCACCCTCAGTCCTCATGGCATGCCAAGATACTTACTTCCAAAGAACATGAAGAGCACGAAGAGCACTGGGTAGAAAAAACTCAAGCAAACAGCTAAGGCGTATTCGTGGACGACAGCAGACACAGCAAAGACGGCTAACATGGCAGCAGACTTGAATCTCTTAGTGAAAAACTAGGGTAAAAGGAAAATATTAGAAAACAGTTTTTAAAAGGGTAACTAAGCACAAACCACATAAGACTTATAATTATCACATGTTAAAGCCATAAATTTAATTATCTTTATACTAGAGGCCCGGTGCACAAAATTTGTGCACGCGGGCTGGGGGGTGGGGAGGGTCCCTCAGCCTGGCCTGCACCCTCTCCAATCCAGGACATCCCTCTCTCAATCCAGGACTGCTGGATCCTAATCCGTCATTTGCCTGCCTGCCTGATTGACCCTAACCCCTCTGCCTGCCAGCCTGATCACCCCTTACTGCTCTCCCCTGCTGGCCTGATCACCTCCTAACCACCCTCACCTGTCGGCATGATAGCCCCTAACTACCTCTGCCTCTGTCCCACCACAGTGGCTTTGTCTGGAAGGAAGGCAGGACTACCGGAAGATATCCAGTTGACCCGGTCCAATTAGCACATTACCCTTTTATTAGTACATATTGGACTTTCCAATCTACTCCTTGGATTAACCCAAATATATTATAATTAGAGAAAACACCTATGGTTAAAAAATCCTTATTTTCAAATAAGGCATTTTCAAAACCAATAATGTTTAAAGAAAGATTGGGGCATATTTTAAAAAACATTAATAACTTATACTAGTAAGTCACTCTGGTGGACAAAACATAGTTTTTATGTATTAATGAAGACATCACAGGTCTCACCCTTTAGAGTAGCACAGTATGGTAGACAGGGCAGTCATACTCTCCATTTTTACAAGTAACAAAACTAAGATTTAGAAAGAAGAGACTTGCCTGGTTCTTTTATATAACTATATATATAAAAGAACACTTGAATACAATGCTATCTGAGCCAATAATCCGGAGGAGATACCAGCATTAATCAACCCTGAGATTCAAGAGTTCATTTCATCAGTCTAAATACATTCTGCTCTGAAAAATATCTCAAAGACCTAGTATATGACCAATTGGAGAAATGTTAAGTCCAAACATAGAGTGGTTCTCCACTTTGAACAGATTATTAAAAAAAAAAAAAAAGTAAATGAAGAAAAAGTTAGAGGGAGATTATCTGTTATCAGTGAGATTCATAAGAAATGATCCATCATAAATGGTGGATCATTTCAACTTATCTGAATGTTTGCCTGCATTCTTACTTTGTAATTGTTTAAAATAAAATCCAGAATGAAAACATGGTATTAGACCCAGTAACTGTCCATACTGGTCTCTCTGCAGTATTATTTCTTAGACATAAATGGCTCCTAAGAGAATTAAAGACAACCAAGTATAACTTCCTCCAGCTGTACAATATTAATAGCTGTACTTTCTGGAAAAGAATCTCCATTTCTTGAACAACATCAACTAAACGCTGCTGCTTACCCAGAGAAAGTCCTTGTAAGCATAGTAATACAGCCAGTCATGGACCACCACATTCCAGGTCCTGTAATAGTTGGAGTAGGATGTGGAATTCCACCAGTCCTGAGGAAAAAACCAAAGCTATAAAACTACACACATGCCACACACACATACATGTATATACACACAGAGCCAAAGCAAAAACCCCTGAATATTCTCAAAGAACATACACCTATAATATCCAGTGTGTTATGATAAACCGTCAGTCCATACACTGATGTCAGAAAAATCTTAAAAGGCATTTTGGTGACTGATGTTTAATGAGACATTATTTCTAGTTCTATATGATTCATTCCCTAGGTTCATTTTGTCTTGTTAGAAAACAAGTTATGGTGGAAGACACAGAACATAAACAATCATTCAATCTAATATTCCTCTAAATAGTAATCAGTTAATCCCCATTGCTTTGCTAAAACATGATGAGAGAATTCCAAGGTCACACAGGGTTACGTAGCATGCTAAAGCGAGATGGTGGCTACCTCCAAAACCTGGTGCTCCTTTCCAAATATCTTGCTTCCTACTTTAATTCAGACTAAGGGAATCACCCACCTAAAATTCACAGCCTACACTCACTATTTCTTTAAGAAAGAAGTGGTAGGCTTGGAGTGTTACCAAAACCACAACTGAACTTCAGATCCTGAGTTTAGAATGTAATTCCAACTTTGCAAGTATAGAAGGCTATTTTAAGCAGAATTAATGCTTTTCATAAATAAAACAGGAAAAACTTATTTCCTCCCTTCAGCAACTTTAAATGGAATAATTCACTGAAATTACTCCTACAGCACCAGACAGCCAATTTCACATGAATGAACAGTCAGCAAAGTATCATACCACCCTCTGGACACATGCTTTCCTTCTGTAATCACCAACACAGGATCCAGCAGAAACCATATGTTATGGGAAGGGGAGGCTATCAGAGGCTTTACTAATTACATTGATATCAGAATTTCAGACTTCATACCTACAACGCTCAAAGAGCTGGCAATGAGGACATAATAAATTGTGAAAATAAAAATGAGTCCGAGTATATATTACCTTATAAAACATTCTGTCACCAAAGCGTAACATCTCGGCAAAGGCATTGAGCCAACAGTGCAAAAAGGCAAAAAAAGTAAGTAACAGTCCCAGGACACCTGAAAATAAAATTAATAATGTTGAGTATTTCCAAATAACTCATATACCAAGCAGTTATTTGTCATCATCTGCTTAGTTAGAATTATTTTGTAAAATAAAAACGATTATTCCAGTTTGCTCATTTCAGAGGTGATATGTTCTTCTTAAAGCTAATTATTTCCCATTTTATAAAGCAGCCACTTCCTTCCAAATGGATTTTATGGATGACAAAAGAGCCTGTTTTTAATGGAAATGCCTCAATACCCAAGACCCTTTAAAATCTGGCCCGCGTGCACCCCCATAAACCAGCTGTTTAAAACGGGGAACAAGTCCCGCCAGGAACGTTTGACAATTCTGAAGACATTTTGGGTTGTCACCACTCAAGGATTGGGAATGTGCTATTGGTATCTACTTGTTAGAGGCCAGAATGGTACTACATATCCTATAACACATAGGTCAGCCCCCCAAAACAAATAATTATCCAGCCCTGAATGTCAATAGCGATAAGGTAAACTTATCTCCCATTCCACTCCCAGTGTCGCACACATCATCCCTACCTGGACTCTGGCCATTCTAAAGTAAGTCTATGCCTTTGCACCCATCCCACTAACTAAAAGCACCTGTCCACCACTTCTCTGCCAAGCAAACGCCTATTTCCAATACCCAATGTTAAATGTATCTCCAGCATGATACAAAGTTCATCAGCACTTTGTTTATTCTCCTTATGTAGTATATATTATTACTTTAATGTAAAATACATGCTCACCCCCTTCACTCATTTATTCAAAAGTATTTATAGAACATGTGCTATGGATTAGACACTACGGGAGAGACTGTGACTGGCTGAGTGGCTATAAGACACAATCCTTGATCTCAAGGAACTTGTAGCCTCGTGAGGAAGACACACAAGTACGTGACACATATCCTATAGAAACAGATGAGAGTTTACTGGAGTAACCCTTGATGAGCAATCAGGGTTATTAGAAGTCTGGGAGAGAGAGAGGCAAATCAAAACAACAATGCAGTACCATCTCACACCTGTCAGAATGGCTAACATCAACAAATCAACAAAAAGACAAGTGTTGGCGAGGTTACGGAGAAAAAGGAACCCTCGTGCACTGCTGGTGGGAATGCAGACTGGTGCAACCACTGTAGAGAACAGTATGAGTTTCCTAAAAAATCTGAAAATGGAACTCCCATTTGACCCAGTAATCTCACTCCTAGGAATATATCCTAAGAAACCAGAAACACCAATCAGAAAGGAAACATGCACCCCTATGTTCATAGCAGCACAATTTACAATAGCTAAGATTTGGAAACAGCCTAGGTGCCTGTCAGAAGATGATTGGATCAAAAACTATGGTACATCTACACAATGGAATACTATACTGCCATAAAAAAGAAGGAATTCTTATCATTTGCAGCCACCTGGATGGAATTGGAGAACATCATGCTGAGTGAAATAAGCCAGTCAATGAAAGAGAAACAGCACATGACCTCACTCATTTATGGATAATAAAGAACACTATAAACTGATGAACAAAAATATAGATACAGAGACAGTAAAGCAACAAACAGACTGTCAAATTACAGTGGGGAGGGGAGGGAGATGTGGGGGAGATAAGAGATCAACCGAAGGACTTGTATGCATGCATATAAGCAAAACCAATGGACGAAAAACTCTGGGGAGGGAGGGCATATATGGGAGTGGGAGGGGCAATGGAAAGATATGTACACTTATAATACCTTAATTTAAAAAAAAAAAGAAGCCGAAACCGGTTTGGCTCAGTGGTAGAGCGTCGGTCTGCGAACTGAAAGGTCCCGGGTTCGATTCCGGTCAAGGGCATGTACATTGGTTGCGGGCACATCCCCGGCAGGGGGTGTGCAAGAGGCAGCTGGTCGGTGTTTCTCTCTCATCGACGTTTCTAGCTCTCTATCTCTCTCTCCCTTCCTCTCTGTAAAATATCAATAAAATATATTATTTAAAAAAAAAAAAAAAAAAAAAAAAAGAAGTCTGGGAGAGAGAGAGAGAAGGAAAAGACAAGGTGATCATGGAAAATGTTACCAACATTTAATGGGTACAGAAAAGAGAGAAGCAAAGAAACTGTATATATAATTAGACTGCAAGGTTCCAGAGAGTGAAGAGTGTGTCTGTTCACTGCTATATTGTCAGCATCTGAAATACAGTAGGTACTCATATATTTCCAGAAAAAAATATGAGCAAGTTAGAAGTCTGAAGTATGGCTGGAAAGACAGGACAGTAAGAAAGAGTGGTAGGGAGAGTTCAAAATGGAGTCAACAACAGCTAGTGCTTCACGAAGATCAGAGTAAGGGCTAAAGCAGCCACTGGATTTAGAATCAGGAAATAACACATGATTTTAAAAATAAAGTCTATTTCAGTGCCCTGCTTGGATTAGGAGCAAGACTATAGGGAAATAAAGCATAAATATACATTATCTAGTCAGAGAAAGCAAAACTTGAGTAAAAGCCAGGAGACCAATGGGAAAATTGGGCTGAGACTGAAATATGCTTCACTTAGGAGAAAGATGGAAAGAAGCCAAGATAGGAATAGATATGTAGATGAATTTATAAGTGAAAAGCAGGTAAATCAAAGGTGCAATAGCTTTCTATTTTCCTTGCAACTTTGTAAGTGGCCAAGTTAACCAATACCCATGTTACCTGGCAAGATGGAGTTGAATACACACAGGACCAGAACACGAGCGCTGAAGGGCTCCTGCTTGATGTTCCGAAACAGGGGGGCACAGAGCCTTTCAAAGACGTAGTACATATAAAACAAGCAGCCGAACACCTGGAACACAACAAAGGAAGTCATAAGAATGATGGCTTGGTAAGGAAAGATGGTGATTTTCCTTTAAAAGAAAATACACATGTGACCTCTAACGTTTACGTATATATTCCAATTAACACTTAATATGTAAGACTGCAAATTGTACTCTCCAGATATTACTCCTGCCTAGTTTCTACCATGTCTTTTCCCAACCCTCTTCCAAAGGGCATCTGTAAAAGATCAGACTCTTGGAACCTGATTTTCCTGTTACATGAACCCATACCAAAATAATTTGTCCTAAAACAATAATTTGTTTCATAAATGGGTATTTGATTGAAACAAGAATTTAAAATGGGATTTTCTGGGATTTGATTCTGATTAGGGGTTCAGGAGGAGGAGGTTGTGAGGAGTGTCAGGCCCACATATATATCCAAAAATATAAAAACAGGAAGGGAGGGGGAAATTAATATAAGTGCTGACTGAAGTAACCAAATGGAATTACTTTTAATTAAAACAAATTATTTTATTGAAGAACATTAATTTTGATGTTGGCAAAACAAACACCATTCACTGTATTGAGAATAATTTCAAAACTTCAGAAAGAGTTCTATAGCTCCCAATAAACATAGATTTACTAACACTTTAAGTAGATTAAGTTGTTATAATCAACTCAAATCCCCAATCTCCCACCAATCACCAAACCTCAGGCAGTGAAGAAAGACTTACCTGTGCAAACTGCATAGCCACATAACCCCACCTTACAGTGGGAGTCCTAAAAAAGAAGCAACAAAAGAAATTTTCTAAATAAGTACATTCTGTCAAGAATTACCGTGATCAAATAAGACCGCTAGGATCACCATTTGGGGCTCTCCAGGCCAGTGAGAAAATGAAAACTCATTCTGCATTCTCTGCAGCCCTATGTGAGCTGGCCCGTGCCCATCGGCTGCACCTCACTCCTGCCTCACTTCAGGTGCTCAGCACACTGGTACTGCACAGGGCCATTACCTGGGGTAGTTGTCCCGGTAGATGAGGGTCGGAGCGAACAAGAAATACAAGTACTGGTTGACTGTGGGTACCGGAACAGTTCCTGGAAAAGGAAAACTTGGCTAGGTCAGGAGCTCTCAGCAAAACTGCAGAGGGAAAGTAAGGAAGCATAGCATAGAGAAGAATAAAATGACTTCTCCTTGGCTGATGTTGTTTCTTTCTGATCTCCCAAAATGATGGCTTCGTATTCTAACGTTAATAGACCAGTCCCTCTAGACTGAGTTATTCCTATGACTGAGATAACTTCTAGTGTTAAGCAGCAGCTCTAAGCGTAATAAGCACATATGGGTGTGATGAGTTTAACATTCTATAAAAATTATATAAAGTTACAAGAATCTAATGATCAATGGTTTTAAATTGCAGGTACCAAGACAAAACAGAAACAATCAGAAAATAGTGAGATAGTGTTCCAAGTCAATGTGGAGGCTACATAATTAAAATCAAACATAATGTCTGCAGAATGTAATGTGCCATCCCCCTAAACACCAAAGGATGAAATACGCTAGGAATAGACCTTTGATGTAATAGAATTACATACTTGATTTCTCCTTGGCTGAAGTTAGTACCCGAGGCACATTCTCTCTGACAAACGAATGGACCTTCATTATCATACGAATCTAAAAAAGGAGGGAGAAAAAGATGTATTTTCTATCATTGTCTTGCCTCATATAAGCAACCCCAGAACAACACTACATTATAGTCACATAAAGAATGTTTTAATTTTGCATATACCAACTCAAATTCACTTTTATGGAATAAAGCAAATTAAAAACAACCTCTAAAGAAGGACATATTATTTTGCGTTTAAAAGCACCATATTACAAAAGTCTATCAAAGGAAGGCTCCTGACATGATCCTTTCCATTAGTCAGAGTATTATAGACACCCAATGTAAGAAAATTGGAAGGGTGTATGGACAAAAAACTGTAACTGTAACTGTTAGATGGAAACAGTTATATGTCAAAATAATGAATCTGACCTTTCAAAAGTGGGGGATTTTGATTACAAAAACATTTTATGGTATAGATGACTACTACAAAAAGTATTCATGAACAAAATCTGAATCATCCAGAACAGTTCAATATGATTTCAATTATTAAGCATCAGAGAACACTGAAGTTAAAACTAATTTTATGAGATGAGATGATCTAGTTTAACACTTTAATTTTAGACAATAGTATAAAGAATCAGTTATAAAAAATTATCCAAAAATAACAGAATATCAGTATTATATTGTTATAATAATAATAATAATAATAATATTATTTTTATTGCTCCAATCATTATTTTAACTAAGCACAGTACAGCACTGCACTGAGAAACAAATTAAAACCTTACCTGTTCAAAGATAACAATGGACCGGGAAGCTGGTGGCAGTGTATATGCTAATACAATATACGTTGGTCCAAAACCTAGAATTCCAATCTGGAAGACCATGAGAAGAAAGCCATGGAAGAGAGAATGGATCAATGGATGAGAACTCTTGCTGTAGCCTCTGGCCCAATGTTGAAAGAGGAAATAGGGAACTGAAAGTGTACTCAAGAACATGGCCCACCATGTACATATAACAACAGGAAGCTGGCCGAAGGCATAATATATGAGACTGAACTCAAGCACCAACCTGGGGAGAAAAAACACAGAGCAAAGACACAAAAGCACATTTTTAAAAACATCCATTGATCCTCAGAATTCAAAACTTTCAGGCCCCAAACTCTCAGCTTTAGGAAACACATCAATATTAACACACTAAAGTCACTGAAGTTGTGCTACAGAACTGCTTCTAAGACTGCTTCACAATATATTTCAATAACAAAGTTTCCAAAAGCCGTAAGATAATCCAGTCTTTGCACATAAAATACCTAATATAATTTAAAATAGTAAGACTTTGAACTTCTCAAAAGTTAGATTCTTACATTAATACATTTTAAACTCTAAAATATTCTATGGCAAAGTCCATATTTAAAGTATGAAAATAGCAATAATTGAAAAGATAATTTTTCAGAAGAAAGTAGATATAAATAAAACAATCTATGGGAGGTGGGAGTGGCCGGAGAAGAAGTCAATGGGGGAAAAAGGAGACATATGTAACACTATATGTAATATTTAAATAATAAAGAATTAAAAAATAAAAAATAAATCTATTAATATATTATATCATCTCAAGATTTAATTTTCTAATAAAGCATATAATTCAAAGTATGATTACTACACTATGATTTTTAGTTACAATTTGATTTTTATATTAAAAATACATTTTTCAAATGTGAAATTCCAATAAGCTACTTATTTTTAGTTCCAACCTGAAATGCATACCATAGTAAAAAAAAATTGATAAATCATTTTTACAAAATTCTCCCACTTAGGAAAATTACCTAGAAATTACCAATTATGATCTATTCAAATAGACCATTTAGAAAAATAAAAGTAATGAGATTTCTAATCTTCTTTTTAGTTGTATTGCACTTTTTAAGAGACAGAAACCTCAACCTCAAATCAGCTACTGTGGAATTTTCTGAAGCAAATTTAACCAAATCACCCTCTATCAAAATTTACATACAATGAAAACTCCCAACATCCTATGAGCCAACTAGCCAAGGTTCTTGTCTTACCTTCCTTCATCAATGTAATCTACCACAAGTGTGCTGAGGATAAAGAGAATGAGGAGGGCAATAAACATGTGATATATTGTTCTGATGTGGTCCACCTCGAACAGCTCACTGTAAATGTAGTTCAAACAAATAAAATGAGTAATCTATATTTGATTTTTAAATGTCATATATTAAAGACTTTAAAACAGTTCAGAAATATTTACTCTACCCTCCAAAATATCTCAAACAGTAATCACAGAATATTAAACCTGAAGTAGAGACCGTAGTGACATGGCCAAAGTAAAACTTATTGGAAGAGCTTAGGACAAGGCTCTTTCTGATAAGATAATAGTGCTTCCTAGAAAACAGCATGGATATCAAACATTTTAAAAAATGGTGTGCATTCTTGAAAACCTGCCAGAGGTGAATGTTTTCTAATGTAGGCAAAAGGCCATTCGCTGAAAACAGAGAATACAAAAGCTATTTCAAAGGCTAAACACTTTTTTTTACATTCCTACCTCCCTCTTCTTCCCCCCCCCCCTATATGTATGTGTGTGTGTGTGTGTGTGTGTGTGTGTATATATATATATATATATATACACACACATATATATGTGTGTGTGTGTGTGTATATATATATATATATATGAAGATAGCATTTCTATAATGTTGATCTACCATATAAGTCTATAAACTTAACAATTTGCAAATGCTTTTATTTTCTAACCTCTTTGATCTTTTTATTTTACTAAGACTGGATTACTTTTCTTTTAAAACACACCAATTACTTTCTAGATATTTTTATATTTGATTAAAACAAATGTTTTAGTTTTATTTATGGAAAAGATATATGCTAATCTCCTAACTTTCTGAGACATCTACAATACTATTAAATGTCTGGGTTAAGGACCTTCAATTCTAATAAAAACCCACCTGAGCCATAAAATACGTGTTTTGTTTCCTTGATTTAAAAATGTATATTTTAATTTTGTTTATTTTTCACATATAGAATACTATCACTAAAATCTTAATTATAATGTTGAAAATATTTGCTTTAATTTCACTTTTACATGGAAAGCCTGCATTTCCTCCAGATATAGATGTTAAAAGATAAATCTCTTCAAACAACATAATATTGAAGTGGTAGTCTACATTAGATATTCAGAAAACGTTGGCCTTCTAATCAAAACTAAGCAATACAGATCAATTTGGCCCATAAAAAAATACATTTTGATAAGAATATGATGCATTTTAAAAAGAAAAGCACATCCAAAACTAAGATTCACCAGCCCAACTATTTCAGGTGACCTCTATTAATGCAGGTTAAATTACAGAGTGAATGAATGAATGAATGATCTCAGAGAACATTACAAAAGAAATAATAATTACATACTCAAAGTGCACCTTTACTTTTCAGTTCACTAATGATCTCACCACAATTAATTTACCTTGCCTGATGTCTTTTGCATAAGATCCGCACAATCAGGGTTTTAAAATAAGTAAATCTGAGAAAACTGTCATGTGTTTAATCTGCCTAGCCAAAGAAGAGATTAAAAGATTATTTCCCAAAAAGGCAGTAACACCAAAACTCCTGAAGTGGTTTACCTAAATAGAAAACCCTATCCTAGCTCTTTGAGTAACCAGTTCTCTGCAGCACAAATTGAAGGAATTTATCAAAGAGAGATAACCATTCTGATTTCTAACTCCTCCTTTGAAACTAGATGCAGATCTAGGGCACAGCAAATGTACAAAGAGCAGTATCAAAACAAATGATGTATATGAATATAGAACAAACTCTTTAAACATTCATAGATTAAGCAGTGATTCCAACAATCAGAATAGTTGTGTGTATGGTGTGTGTGTTTTTTTAAGTTTAAATTTATAGTTAACAAAAGCATTTAAAGTACTTACTCTAAGAGAGATCGCCTTACAACAAAAATCTTTCCGTGTTCTGGAGGTGCTCTCAGATCTCTGGGAAGAGCAAAAAGTAAAACAAAATGTAAGTACTAGTACTTCAAGTATTATAAGAAATTTAAGCCTAAGAATAAGAGGAAGAATATCACCAACTAGGGCAAGTATAATTAAGGACGCAGGTACAGTGAGTAGGACTTATGCGTGTTGTCTCATTCACTCCTGAGCACTGCTGAGGCAGACGCACACCATCTGGTCAGGGAGGAAGAGGGTTCGGCACACCTCACTAAGGCAGCTCTAGCTCCTGACGCCACACAGCCCTCCACTCTTCCTTCTCCTAAGCATCCATAAGGTCACAGACAGGCCCCCAGCCATCCTTACTCCAGTTCACTATTGTTACTGGTCTGTTCTCGAAGATGCACTGATATCTGTGATGTCCTCTGTAACATCAAGGACTTCTGACAATCCCCAACAGCCTCCTGATGTTAGAGTCTGCCTCCAGTTATTAAACTCTATTAAATTCCAGCAGGATCACCTTCTTTAGGGCTTTCTGCAATACCGTCAGCACTTCCGTTGGCTATTCCTGGTTCAGCCTGTCCTTCAGAGGAGGGACTGACAGAGACCACAGTGGCACAAAACCAAGGAAAGCACAGAATGGCTAATTAGTGCACACTGGCCTGTGAGAGCCTTCCCTCCATGCTCTGGATCAGTGGTAGGCAAACTCATTAGTCAACAGAGCCAAATATCAACAGTACAACGATTGAAATTTCTTTTGAGAGCCACATTTTTTAAACTTAAAACTTCTAACGCCACTCCTTCAAAACAGACTTGCCCAGGCCGTGGTATTTTATGGAAGAGCCACACTCAAGGAGGCCCAAAAAGCCCCATGTGGCTCGCAAGCAGTTTGCCTACCACAGCTCTGGATGACGGACTGATTTAAAAAAAAAAAAATAGATGCTAATGCACTGTACTTTAAAACAAGTATCGCAGAGAAGACAACACAGAGGCAGAATAATGATGTGGCGAAGAGCGTGGACTCTGGGTTCAAATCCCCGCTGCAGATTCCTGGACAACAATTAACTGCTTACTCTGTGCTTCAGTTTCCTAATCTGAACTAGGCAGATAATTATACTACCTACCCACAGGGTCACTGTTTGGTTTAAATGAAAAGCACTCAAGGTTAGTGTCAGTATAGTCTTAAATGAAGTATGCACATTCGTTATAAGCCACTTATTAAGATCAAAGAGCCCACCCTCCCGGTGGTTAACTGATATGTCTAGAGCAACACACAGCTAAGGAGAAGTGGTGCCAGGCTGTGCATCCAGGCATTGTTACCACAGCCCACGTGGTACCCGCTGAACTACATAGAGCAGATGTCCGCCTTAGAAGAATCTAATACTCATACTTACTTGGCTCTATGGTTGTTCACTCCTCCAAGAACAGAAAAGGATGTGAGAGCACACCCACCACTGTCTAATGATACTGATTTTTCTATGAGATTGGTCACAAAATCATCAAAGTGCGTGCCAACTTCCTTCATAAAATATGGCTTCAATTCCTAGAATTTTAAAACAAATAAAGGAAAACATTAGAACACATGCTTATGGGCTACTAACATTTTTCTAAAGTGTTCTCCTAAACAGAGCTGGATCAAAGAAATCCATTTTAAGTGGCCTCACAAGAATAAAAGCAGAAAAATGATTTCTATAGCTGACCTGTAGTTTTAGAAATGGCTACTAAAAAAACATAATTTATGTCTTTAAAAAAACATAGACTATTTTAAGCATAAATTAAGATATCAAAGTAATCGAATAAATGAACTATAAATAATAAAAACAAAATAACAGAAATGATAAAAATGACAGTCTATTTTCTTCTTTACTGATTAAGGTATTACATATGTGTCCTTATGCCCCCATTGCCTATCTATCTTCTCCACACATGCCCTTGGCTGGAATCAAACCTGGGACTCTTCAGTCGGAAGGCCGACGCTCTATCCACCGAGCCAAACCTGCTAGGGCTATTTTATTGTTTGATGTAAAAAGCCCTGAAGCAGGAACACCCTTGGCATGTTCCATAAATAGCAAGAAGCAGGACTCCATAGTTAAAGCAAAGAAATGATAAGAAGTGAGATCAGGAAAGATTGGGGGGGGGAGGGAGGTCTAAACTGTGTAAGGTCTTAACACTTAACCCCTGACTCTCATCAATCTGTCTATTGATATTTTACTCAACTTTACCCTTTGTTCATATCAATCAGCCCATTGACATTTTACTCAGCAGTAAAAAAGAAGCCTGGAATCTTGGGAAAGGCAAGCTATTTCTTTCAGCAGCCTTCCTCATACTTTGAAACTAGTCTCTTTTCCCAGTTTAAGTATTGGGTTAAGTAGATCACAACATGAAAAAAAACACCATAATGAATATCCTATAAGTGTCAGTACAAACTGCTAAAATCAGGTCCTATTCCATCCAACTGAAGTTGAATAGAGTCGTCAACTCCTATGGCACAAGGTCTTGTGCCTTATTTACTATTTGCCCACAAATGAGCCTTTACCATGCATTCCAAAGCATGTGAAACTTCAAGTCACATGGTAAGAAAACCTACAGCAATCTCCTTATCCTCATCCTTCTTGTCAATTGTACACTTTTCTTTCCTCTTTCCTCCTATTCCTCTCCCTTCCCCTCATGCTCTAGAACTCTCACCTTTTTTTCTTCTACAGTCATCCCACAAATATGTTGGTTATCCCAACTCTCTAGCTGAACTCAGGGACCACACAGATCTGTCTGGATAACAAGGACTTCTTCTATGATTCAGCACCTATGGTGGTGAACACGATACACACAGCCTGCTCTTACACAGTCACTGTCTGCATCAATGAAGACATGAATTGTTAATGGTGTAGTGAATGCCATGAAGAACAGTTTTGAGGGATAGGAGAACCAAATAAGAAATAAAAATAAAAATCACAGGCATCTCAATGGCATGTGAGCTAGTAGAAAGTAGAAATAAGTGTTAAGTCTCCTTGTAACTTTCTTTCAGAAACTCTCTCCCCCTATTCTGACTCCAACCTCTGACATATCAGAACATTGCTTAGGTATGCTGAGCTAAAAAAAGTTCCTATTTTAATATTAATCTATGTCTTTTATTCCTGCAGTAAAACTTATATGTGAGTAGCACACAAATCTAGACTTGAACTAGTAAAGCAAAAGATGTCTTTAGTGCTAATAATAAAATAGTAAAAAAAAAAAAAAAAAAAAGGTATGAACTTTCAGCCAGGGAGACCTGGGCTCAAATTCTACCTCCACCACTTGTTTTGTGACCTCAAGCAAGCTATTTCACTCTTCTGAGCAAAACTGAGATGAATGCCATCTAACTTGCTAAACTGTTGTGTGAATGTCTTAAAAAGCCCCAAACAACAACAAAACACACACACAAACACACACACACACACACACACACACACACACACACACACAAACATGCAAAAGTGCACAGCATAGTACTTGACATAGCGATCACTCTATACGTATGTGTAGCTCCAACCCCTTCCCACTCCGTCAGAGCTAGCCTCTGATGACAGAAGCAAAACAATGCACAATAAAAACTGCAGTGAAGCCAATTCTGCCATTTCGTGCTATTACTATTAAAAGGTAGCTATTTAAATCCACCATATTTTAATGACTTTCTTCTCTGAGGAACTACAGTTGACAGAAGCTGCTGCTAGTGGGAGACAAGGAAGAACGCTTCCGTGACACCATTAAATTTCTTTAGCCTCCTCCTTTCATCTATCAAACATAGCACTGGTGAAAATGAAGAGGGAATACAGAAAACACAGTACAAGAAACCCTCCCATCGGCCTTCTTCTGAGCCTTCCAGGAGCATGGAACTGGCTTCGGTTAGAACTTCAGAATGTGATCACAACAAATCTAAGTAATGTCTAGTATCAGTAATCTGGAAAGAAGGCTGAAGTAATAGGCTTTCTACTTTGCTTATCTCCCCAATCTCACCTCTATTAATATTAATTTCACCCAACCCTTGGACTGTCTCATCATGACAACAGATGCACAGAAGGACAATGGAAGACAGGCAGTTAACTAGAAACTAGAAGAGCAGGTGCACAGGTAATCTATAAATAGAATCACCGTGTTTTAGAGCTCAAAGAAACCTGCTTATTTTAAAATAAGCAGCTGCAGTAGAACGGGGAACCACCACTTGGAGGCAAGGCCCTCTGGTTGGAACACACAGTGAAGGCACACAGGCATGAGTGACCAGAGATGAACAGACAAACCAGGTCTAGGGACTACGTCACATAAGCCATTTAAAATTTTTATATGTACCCTAAGGGCACCTGGAAACCGATGTTTTAGCACATGGTTACGTACATGTTCAGACTTGCATTTTAGAAAAATAATTCTCCTAAAAGGGTTCCAAACAGAGGTTATTTTGAAGTGAATCTTTAAAAGAGAAAAAAGCAGGGGCAATTAATGATAAAAATAACCCTTTCAAAGGCACAGAAGCATAAGAAATTTTTTAAAAGTAAGTTGAGAGAAAGAAACACACAGTAAAAATGTATACTCTGGCCCTGGGTGGGTGGCTCAGTTCGTTGGAGCATCATCCTGTACACCAAAAAGGTTGTGGGTTCAATTCCTGGTCAGGGCACATACTTAGGCTGTGGGTTTGATCCTTGGTTGGGGTATGTACAGGAGGCAACCAATTGATATTTATCATTGATGTTTCTACCCCCCCTCTCTAAAATCAATTATTTCATAAAAGAAATAGACTGGCACTATCCAAAAACATTTTTAGAAGAGGTTCCTCAACAAGTGACAAACCATGAGGTGAAGAGAAGTCCTCATCTGCAGACATGACATCTGCGTCTTACTCATTACAGTTTGCTCTTTTAGAGGTTGGGCAATAGCATGAGGTAACAATGTGAAAAATAATAGTACTTGAAGTGCTATATAAGAAGCAATGAAATATGTTGCAACAAATATGTACTTTTAAGAAGTAGAAAGAGGAAGTAATTTTTTCATCTGTTCAATTTTCATATAATACTAACATTTCCTCTATAAAATTGTGTACATTAATAAAAGTTCTACAAATATTGATAGTAAAGACACTTCCTTTACCTCCTCAACATACTCACTTTTCTCTGGAATCTGTGCTCAAGGTGAGAACAGTCATCCAGGGTCCAGGTCAGGGCTGTACTACCGTGTTTCCCCCAAAATAAGACATCCTCCGAAAATAAAACCTACTTACAGGTTTCCTTTTGAGTGAAATATAAGGCATCCCCCCGAAAATAAGGCCTCCAGGATTCACAGTTTGTCTGGTTTGTGTTGACAACTACCGTGCTACCGTACCGTATACAGGTAATAAATTTCCTTTATTTTCATTTAACAATAAATGTGTACCGTATTCTTCTTCATGGAAAAATAAGACATCCCCTGAAAATAAGACCTAGCTCATCTTTGGGAGCAAAATTTAATATAAGACACTGTCTTATTTTCGGGCAAACAGGGTATATGGGTCCTGCCCTTCTCGCCAAAATCCAATTCTCTCATAAATCTGAAACTCTGAGCTTGGAAAGAGTGACTGGAAAGCTCATTAACTGAAAAATTCAGGAATACCTCAATTAAAATCCTTAAAATCATTTCCCTTTCCAAAGCCTGGATGTCCAACTTCTTCCAGGATTCTACAAGATACATTAATATCAAATATGCTTAAATTTAAGCCAAAGCAATATACTGTTATTTGCAACCAAAAGGAAAAACTGAAATAACACAATGTTAAAACAAAGCCAATTCATCTATTAACATAAGTTGGTTGGGACTTAATCATTTAAACTTCCTTGAACTGTTCCAAGGTCTTTCAAGTTTTGTTACAACACAATTCTAAGGATTTCACGAGGTCATGGCTCAGGGTTACACAATGTTGCACAACCTCAACAGCACCATATTTTTTTAAAAAAATAAGTTCTTAAAACTTTTTTATAACAGTATTTAGACCTAGAAGTAGTCTTCAGAGATTCAATCAGTTGAACCCACTAGTTTCAACCCATTAATGTCATAACCTCTTTCATTCCTCTTCCCTTCAGACTAAAAAGCTCAATATTTGACAACCTTTTTCATGCTTTCCTTACTATGAGCTCCTCTATGTTCATATATAAATTTTTAGGATTCTTTGTAGGTTACGAGTTTTAGCAACTACAAATATAGGAACACCCAGTTCAATCTGATAAACAGCAAATAACCTTTTCTAACAACTCTAGTTCTGTGGAGCTGAAAGAGCTGCCCAATAAGATCCACAGACTACCCATTCCCTTTACAACAGGAAATAGTGAATTAGGAGCTGAAATTTAAGTTAGCTACACAATTATGGCATAGAATGTTATTGCTAAAGGGGACCTTAGAGAGAGCTAGTCCAATATTCTCACTTCAGAGATTAGGGGGAAATTGTCCAATAAAGATGAGCGACAACTGGGTTGCCAGGAGAACCAGCCCTGTGATTGGAGGTCTGGAACTTTCAGTCCCATCACGACCTCCATAAAAACTCAGGAAGCCAGCTTGTGAGCCCTACATGCTACGGAACCAGAATGCTTCTACCTGCCAGGCCCCGAGCACCCTAAGGACAGATATTCCTTTGTTCAGGACCTCGCCCCATATCTTTTCATCTGGCTGTTGATACATATCTTTTGTAACGAATTGGTAATCTAGTAGTAAACCGGTTTTCCTAAGTTCTGTCCTTCGTTCTAGCAAATTTATCAACCCAGGGAACCTCTGATTTATAGCCTCTGAAGTACAGGGGACAACCTGAACTTGCAACTGGCATTCTGAGTTGCAGGGGAGGTTTGGAACTTCCAATCCACAGCCAGATGTCAGAAGCACAAGTAACCTGAGCTTGCTTCCAGCACCTGAAAGGGAGGGCAGTCTTGTGGGACTGAGTCCTTTACCTGCAGAATTTGATATTTATCTCCAGGTAGACAGTATCAGAGTTTAGTTGAATTCTTGAGACACCCTTGCTGGCATTCAAGAAGTGCATGTTAGTGTGGAGGGAACCTACACCCTCATGTTAGAACTGGGTCCAAGAACCCCATATAAATATGATGCTAAAAAATAAAAATTTCTAAATTTGTTATTCTAAAATATATTTTTTTTATTGATTTTTTACAGAGAGGAAGAGAGAGGGATAGAGAGTTAGAAACATGGATGAGAGAGAAACATCAATCAGCTGCCTCTTGCACACCCCCAATTGGGGATGTGCCCGCAACCAACGTACATGCCCTTGACCGGAATCGAACCCGGGACCTTTCAGTCCGCAGGCCGACGCTCTATCCACTGAGCCAAACCGGTTTCGGCGTAAATTTGTTATTCTAAATCAGTGCATGTGTACATTCATGCACATGTAACTAAATTAATAGATAAGAATGGGGCTATTTCATCTATAGCAGTGTTCCCCAAAGTGTGGTATGCCTACCCCTAGGGGTATGGGAAGAGTTTGGTGGGGATATGCACTGTGCTGTGCTTAGCTGCGCCTAATTCTACGTTCTCATGGGTCAAGTCAAGACAGTCTTGTGAGGCGTGAGATGGTCTGGTGTGCAAATAAATGTTATTTATAATATAACTTTTATTTATATTTTATTTTTCGTTTATTATTATTTTGTGTATCAAAAAATAAATATATTTTGATTGTTATTAAAATACATCCTTTTTTTTTTACGAGGGGTACTCAGCGTTACGAAAATTATAGAAGGGGTACACATAAGTCAAAAGTTTGGGAAACACTGATCTATGGCATTGGATATTTAGATATTCATGTTGGCCAATAAATTCTTAAAGTAAACTCAGAAAAGAGGCTTCCTTGAAGTCAACTTACATTCAGGCACACACAGTATTTTTTAAAATAGTTCTTTGTTCTCCAGAATTCCCTGAGGGCACTGCTCAATTCTGATTTACAGACTGTTTGCCCAGCTTGAAATGGCTCCATGTTGTTGATTTTTAGTTGATATTTTCCCTAACAGGGAATCTGCTTCTGGATTCAGATTGGTCATTTACGGGAAGCCTGTGATTTCTATGAACCTTGCTACTTTCACAAAGTACCTACACAGACATTCATATAGAAATTCAACTGTAATATGCTTCACTAAAACCAAGTTTTGCAGGTCAAAGTCAGAAAAATGACAGTGACAGATGGGATAGAAGGGAAAAGAACAACCTGGTTCTTATGTAGGATGACAAGGCAGCAGACCTCCTGTTCCACAGAAGGACAATGTCAACTGATAAGAAGGTAAACAATTCTTTAAAGACTTTATCATTAAAAATGACACACTACTTTTTTTTTTTTCCAGAGAGGAAGGAAGAGTGAAAGTGAGATAGAAACATCAATGATGAGAGAGAACCACTGATTGGCTGCCTCCTGCAGGCCCCCTACTGGGGATCAAGCTAGTAACCTGGGCAAATGCCCTTGATGAGAATTGAACCTAGAACCCTTCAGCCCACAGGCTGACGCTCTATCCACTGAGCAAAACCAGCCAGAGCACACTCTACATTTTTATTTCTGGAAGATGGAGTTACTTACCTCTGCCTCTGCTGTCAACTGCTTCTTCTTTGCAATTATCTCTTTTATGTCAACCCGGCCTAAGGGGAAAAAAAAAGAAACTGATGAATACCAGCACAATTTTTTTTCACCAGCACTATTTAGATCATGAAGTTGAAAACCAAACAAATAGAGAGGATGACTATGTAAACTACAGTACTACCACAAACATGACAGCTCTTGAAAATGAAGCTCGAGTAATATAAACAGGAGGAAACTTATACATAAAAATGCTAAGTAGAAAAAACAAAACTACTATATGTATACACAGTAATTACAACTATATATTAATCATATAATGCAATAAGATACAATTCTGACAGCATGGGAAATTAGATTCTCTGAGTGGATCCTACAACTGTGACTAATAAAATGTACAAGTAACATTAAAAATAATAGATAAATTGGACTTTAATAATTTAAAAAAAAACTTTTTTTTTTTTTTTTGCTGCAAAAGACAGGACACTATCAAGAAAATAAAAAGACAAACCGCAGAATGGGTGGGGGGGGGGAGGGGTTGCAAATATAATCAGGATCTTGCAGCCACAATATTAAAGAATACTTACAACTCAAATATAAAGACAAATAATCCAATTTAAATATAGGCAATGTATCTGATCAGACATTTTTCCAAGAAAAATATAGAAACGGCCAATACCACTTGAAAAGATGTTCAACATCACTGGTCATCAGGGAAATGCAAATCAGAACCACAATGAAATTTCACTACCTATGCACTAGGATGGCCATGGGCAAAAACACATAAGTATTACCCAGTTAGCATGGTTCAGGGATTGAGCATCGACCCGTGAACCAGTACGTCACAGATTGATTCCCAGACAGGGCACATGCTGAGGTTGCAGGCTCGATCCCAAGAGTGGAACATGCAGGAGGCAGCTGATCAATGATTCTCTATCTCAACATTGATGTTTCTCTCTTTCCCTCTCCCTTCCTCTCTGAAATTAATAATATACATATACATATATTAAATAAGCTCTCGTTAAACATTTTTTGAATAATTCTTGAAGAGATAATAGAATGGCTTTGCTTTTGGCTCTGCTAGATCCTCAGCTGTACTGCACCTTTTCCAGGACTGGTTCAAGGAAACTGGGACTTTAGAAACCGAGGAATATAACTCCACACAAATAAAGCTTTTTACCACATCTCATCCTTCCGTGCGGGCCTCTGGAAATTCGTATTCCAGCAGCATCCCAAGAACCTCCTCCCACTGGCAACAAAGAAATTCCACCCGTGCAGTTCTCTGATAGCACTAGCAAAGTGGTTTACACATCCCGTTTTCACTTTCTCGCTAGCTATTCATTCCCAACCTATTTCTGCAACTCTTCTCTTTCAGGGGTCACTATGGAGCCCAAATTTCTAAATCTTCATCCTCATTAAACCTGCTACAAATGCCAATATTTATGAACTATTTATCATGCATCATCTCATTTATTCTTTATAATAACCCAGTAGATAAGCAAGAGAGTTGGTTTCATATCTATTTTAAAAAATGAAGAAACTAAGAATCAAAGAAATTAAACAACTTGACCACAAGTCACATGGCCAGTAACTAACTGAACAAAGAAGGAAAACTAGGGGTCTTTTGTGCCCTAGTCATGCAATGTGCATCATAAAAAGTTAAAAATAAAAACAATCAAGGCCTATAGTGACTAAATTCCGAAAGATGACTAAAGAGTACCAAGCAGTGACTAATAACCCTTCTTTGTTTCAATTATTTTAGCAAATTATTTTTTTGTCTCCTTGTAGCAAATATAGAATTAGCTAGTGCATAGGCACTAACAGATTTTTATTGCCTAGAAGTTTAAACTCGTTTTAAAATCTTAATCATTTTCTTAAAAACTCTCAATAAGTATGCTTTAGAACAGCGATTTTTAACCAGTGTGCTGCAGATATTGAATTTTTAAAACATTCAATTATTGACTATTTAATCAGAGGGACTGACCTCTTATCCCTTAAATTTTCAAAAAAAAAAAGACAACAGCCAGCACAACAGTAATCATCCAGTATGAATGAATAAAAATTACATCCATTTTTTTGGTCAGATCAGCAAAAAATATATTTTCAGTGTGCTGCAGAATCTTAGTAATTACTTAATTTGTGCTGTGGTATGAGAAATGTTGAAAATTGCTGCCTTAGAAGAAGGTCATCCCGGCCTCGCCTTGCCTTCCAGAGATATGAGCAATCCAAGAGTCATGTGGAAAGGCACTTTTATGTCCAAATAAAGAACTATTGGATTTAGAACTATTCCTTGAAAGATATTTATCTATCTTTAAAATAAAAAAGGAGATAAAATAATTATAGTCTATCACCTTTTATTGCTCCACTGACCTCAAAAACCTTCTAAAAATCTCAACTAATCACATGTCTGCATGACCATAAGTAAATGGATTCGGAACTAGAAACAAGGGTCAGTATACAAATATTCATACAGAAAAGAGTTAATAGATAACATTGAAACAATTTAGCTAGTCAGTTTGAAAAACTATATTAGAGATCTCTAACACTTATTATTAAAAATAAATTTCAAAAGGATCAAATATTTGAATCCGAAAAGCACTAAATAAAAAATTTGTCTTTCTTACATGATAAGAAATCTAAAAGCAATAAAATACATGATTACATAAAAACTAAATGTGGCAAGCAAAGTAAAAAATCATAGAGCAAGTTAAAAAATATTCAAAATATATAATAATCAGAGGATTAATTTCCTTAATAGAGGAAGAGCTCTTAAAAAAAAGAAAAGAAAAAATAATAGCCACCAGATAGGGTACAAAAATGGGCAAAGGTCATGAACAGAGGTTTTAAAGAAAGAAAGAGTCAATAAGTATATTTTAAAAGTTCTCTACCTCACTTATAATTTATGAGAACAAACTTAAGTGCTATGTGTTTTATTCCCATCAAATTGCAAGTTTAAAAAAAGACCAAACCTTGGCATATCAGGATTGTGAGAGGGATGTCCGACTGCAAACTGGATATAGAGTATGGGGCAACAATATAGATGGGAATATAAACTGGTGTAACATTTTAAAAAGTAAATTTAGAAACATCTTAATTTTAAATGCAAAAACTCTTTGACTCAGCAATTTCACTTTTAAGAATGTATTCTACAAGTACTAGTACACTAGCACAAGTAAGCAATGATACTGTTTCAAGGATCTTCTATATAGCACTATTATAATACTGAAACCTTGGAAATAATTTAAATGCCCATCCATAGAAGTAAGTTAAATAAATTACCAAGCATTTGTGCAAAAGAAATACTACACAGATACTTTTAAAAGAATTACACTTATATACACACCCTATAAAAAGGTGTCTAAAAATTACTAAGTTTTGAATAAGCAAATTGCAGAAAATATTCCAAACACAATGCCACATATAGGAAAAGAAACAAAACATGACTACTTAAGGAGAATTATTACTTAATGAATTTCTATGATGCTTGAATTTTTAAATTAGTATATATTACTTTAAAATTTAAAAATCTATAAGCATATTTCAGCAAATTTTTAATGAAACCAAAATATCTTGCATTTTTTTAATTAGGACTATGAGAAAATAGTCCCAGTATTTAGCATGAGGACAACAGAACGAGATTTTAAAGCAGTAATATGAATAATCTTATTGGAATAGACTTATTCCAGTCTAGTGTTAAGCACCTTTGATTTTGGAATGGAAATACCAATCACAATTGGTCTATAACTTTTTCAAAGCTAAAAACAGATTTCTATTCTGTAATCAAAATAAATCCAGAAACTATATTGCTCAATCAGAATCAACTTTGGTTTATTTTTCTTTTATCACACACCTGTATCAACTGTGTGGGTTACCCACACAGGGCTGAACAAAACTAGGTTTACAGTTGTGAATATGCAAAACAGAGTTAATAAAACTATTGCAATAATCATAACCTATGTGTCTCTTTCCATACAAATAACTGTAAACCTACTTTTGCCCGCCCCTGTGTATGCGATAAGAGAATTAGCCTTATTACCATTAAGCTTTTATAACATCATATGATCCCATTTTTAAATCCAGAGAGAGAACATCTGGTAGAAATATTAAAAGATTTCATGTAAAAAAAGATCTCATGTAAATTTTAATTCTTAGTTGATTTATTATATAGTACATAACAGAGAACTGTAAAGCTACCTAAGGATCTGGGACAGAGAGCTGCAGCACTGTCAATGGGGAGATAAAATAACACCTTAATGAATGGAGTGTTATATATTGTAAACAGTACCTTCACATTTGCCCTCCTTTGTTCTTCAAGAGGAAATCTAAGCACTGGCAGGCTGTAAATCATCCACTACGTAGGCAGACAGCCATGACTATATACGCAGGAAGACTTCAAGCCCTACCTTCTCACTTCCTCCTGGCCTTTCCAATTTTGTCTTCCTAGCTATGAAAGCACAAATCCATCTGTACCACCCCCTGTGCCCCCAGCAATTCTCTCTAAAAGTAAACAAAACACCATACACCTATTCTGTATTGTCTTGAACTCCAATGCCTTTGCTCTCTCCCAGTCTCTTGTTCAAAGGCCAAATTCTACTTCTGTGAGACTTCCTTCCATTCTAAAGCAAGGAACCCCTCACCCTGTTGGTCTCCTATTCCATTTAGTTACTATAATTTACTCAGCTCCTATTTGTAACATAGGACTGCTTTCTGTTTTAGTATCTTATTTATCTGAACTATTAGCAAACTTGGTGCACTGCCTTATACACATAAAAATCAAAGGTGCTTAAAACACTAGACTAACCTGGAGGCAGTAACCAGACTTTAATCTCAGATGCGTGTGTTGCATGTAAGGGCATAATTAGATGACAGCAAAGACCAATTCTTCCTCTAAGTGCCTAGAATTCCAAGATTTAACTTTTGATAAAGTTATTAAAACTAGATTCCAGAATGTTCTGTTTTATTATTGACTAGTAGCCTTGCGCATGAATCCGTGTGCCAATAGCTTGCTGCTGCCCTCTGGTAGCTCTCCGCCCACTGCCCCACCCCCCTGTACCTCCCTCTGCTCCCCACCGCACCCCCCACATAGCTTGCTGCCCTGCTCCCTCCTGTAGCTCTCTGCTGCCCACTTGTAGCTCACTGCCCATCCTTCTGCTGATTTGTGATCTGGTCATTACACTTCACTGCGTAACGACTATTTGCATATTACATCTTTATTATATAGGATTTTAAGGAAAGAGAATATTGATTAGTTGTTCTGCTTATTAGTGCATTCAATGGTTGCTTCTTTTTAAAAAAAATATATTTTTTATTGATTTTTTACAGAGAGGAAGGGAGAGGAATAGATAGTTAGAAACATCGATGAGAGAGAATCACCAATCAGCTGCCTCCTGCACACCCCCTACTAGGGATGTGCCCACAACCAAGGTACATGCCCTTGACCGGAATCGAACATGGGACCTTTCAGTACTCAGGCTGACACTCTATCCACTGAGCCAAACCGGTTTCGGCTGGTTGCTTCTTTTATGCGTCCTGACCAGAAATCAAACCTTGGCATTATCAGGATAACACTCTAACCAACTGAGTTACCTATCCAGCCAGGGCCAACAATGTTCTTGACAGAACAATGAAAATATTTTTAAAAAATAAGCTCTTTTCTCAAACATTTTATCCATACATATTTCTTGCAACTACACCTTTAAAAACTGGCAGAAAGTGAACCATATTAATATTTTCTCCACTAGAAAATTGTTACAATTTATGATTATATCCCTGCCCCGGGTCTTGGCAACACATGGAGATAAAATCAGGAAGATTATCTCATTAGAAGCAAAACATAGCATAGACTTCCTTTCAAAAGAGTCAGGTTGTACCTCATGCCCCATTATTTAAAGCTGAGTGTACCCATTATGCCTGGGCAAAATTGTATCCAAATGATTTTTTTAGCAATTCTCTTAGAAGACAAATTTGCCTCAAATACATTTCACCTCAGAAAACAATAACCACTGATAATATTTTGTAGGCCCTCTTAAAATCTGTAACCTTTATGGGCTGATTTTTCAGTATAACTCTTTTTTTAAAAAAAGTTTTAAAAGCTGTCAAAGAAAGTACCAGCTAATATCTTTCATTTCTTTTGACTAATCTTCCTGTAATGAGCTAAAACATTCAATCTCCTTCTTTTGATCTTAAAAGCTATAAAAAGTAATAATTAATATTCAGTAACTTTATTTCTGCTGGTAACTATGTTACCTCTCGTTGCACAAAGCATTTTTCCAGTTAGTGAAATTTTTCATCTCTCAGAATACCATATATTATACTCAAAAGGTTATATCATCCATGACTGGAAAAAAAGTTTGAAGTAACAGGTACTCCCATATTGCCACTGGGAGGGCAATATTTCCAGAGGACATATTTGGCAATCTCTGCCAAAATAATCATAAAATATGCATTCCCTTTGACCTAAAAACAATTTTCTTGGAATGTATCTAAGGAAAAATCATAATCATTTAGACTTTAGCATACCTGTTTTTTCTAAAACAAACATGCTTTTGCCTTTGTCCTAAGGGGGGGGGGGTGGGAGGCAATGTACCATCAACCTATTCAGTAAAGGCTCTATGTGGACTGGTCAGTTTTATGATTAGATGCATATATTGGATAAAAGGGCAAGATTATAAAATAACTGATTTTTTTTCTCATTTTTTTTGTCAATGGATTTTCAAAATATATTACAAAAGGCTGAGAGACATAAAAAATCCTATCTAATAAAAGAGTAATATGCAGATTGACCATCAATCCAACACACAATATGGCTGCCCCCATGTGGTGAAAGATCCTACCCCTATGTGGACACAAGATGGCCAGCAGGGGAGGCAGTTGGGAGGCACCAGGCCTGCAAGGGAGGGCAGTTGGAGGCAATCAACCCTGCAGGGGCGGGCAGTTAGGGGTGATGAGGCTGGCAGAGGAGGGAAGTTGGGGGCAAACAGGCTGGAAGGGGAGCAGTTAGACTCAATCAGGCTGGCATGGGAGTGGTTAGGGGGTGATCAGGCTGGCAGGCAGAAGCGGTTAGGGGCAATCAAGAAGACAGGCAGGCGAGCCTTTGGGTACCAGCAGTCTGGGATTGTGAGAGGGATATCCTACTGCCTGTGGGGTCAGGTCTAGTTGGACATCCCTCTAGGGATCCTAGATTGGAGAGGGTGCAGCCTGGGCTGAGGGATAATCCCCCACTCCCACCCCTGTGCACGAATTCCGTGCACTGGGTCTCTAGTATAGTGTATAAAATATAATACTTGGCAGCCATTTATCTATTACTTGACAATGGGAAGATACCTACAATGTGCTGAAAATCCCAGTTACTAAACAGCATGAAAAATGTTACTTACTTATGGAAATTAAATATCTCTGGAAGAACATATACTCATTTTTCAATGACAGAATTTTTAGTATAATTAATCATAATTTCATCTGATAGGCATTGGATAAACTAAGCACACTTTTGTGAAAATGTGAACTAAATACTGTAAAATCACTATAATGGTCGCTATTAACTCAATAAACCAAAGGTTGGGCAATCATATAATTTATCTAACAAACTGGGGCACTTCTGAGAATGCAAGGAGACAACATAAAGAATTACCCTGGACACAAGTAAAAATTGAGAGTAACCTGAGCAAATTAAGACAAAGTCACCCTATCCATAGGTTATTAGAATTATAAACCATGGAATAAGAATTCAAGAGTTACGTATGTTGAGTTTAATGGAGAAAAGCGATGGGGTTGTCTCAAAGTGATATATCATAAGGTAGTTCTAGTTGAGTCTCAGAGTTCTTGATACCAGTAGTTCCCAACCAGCGATGTGAATCAGCACTATCCAGCAAGCTTTCCCAAATTTAACATTCCTGGACCCTTCCGCTGAGATTCTGATTCTGATCTATATACAATGGGGTCCAAGAAGCCGTGTTTGTTTGTTTGGGTGGTTTCTTTTCATTCTACAGTAATTATATATACCCTTGGATGGTGACCTTTGTATGTCTATGAGACGGGGCCAAGGGAAGCCCAGAAAGCTGGTAAAACATTATGTCTGGGTGTTTCCAGAAGAGAGCAGCAGTTGAATCGGTGGACTGAGTGAAGAATACCCTTTCCAATGCTGGAGGGCCTGAACAGAATGACAGGCAAAGGAAGGACATGTAGGCTCTTCTTGCTTGACTTGCCCGGGGACAATGCTGCTCCTGTTTCTTTGATTCTCAGTACTTCGAACTTAACGTGTAGACTAGACCTACAGCACTGGCTCCCCCGGTGCAAACAGAAGATTGTGGGACTGCTCAGCCTCCATCTGAGCAATCCCTTACGAAAAATCTTTCTATGTATCTACATATATCCGATTGGTTTTGTTTCTCTGAAAGGCCCTGACTTTAATAAATGCCCCAATTGAAAACTGCCAGTAAGATGCATGTCTCTTAACTTTACGCATATGAATCGTCTGGGAATGTTATTAAAATGAAACTTTATTCAGTAAATGTGAGGTGGGATGTTTCTACTAAACTACCGTGTAGTGCAGATGTTCTGGTTCCTGGTTGGTGGGCCACAGGGACTGGCGTAGCATGGTGTCTTTTAAGTCCTTAAAACTCAAAGGCCACATTTTACCCACCTGTTTATTCCCCAAAGTGACCAAATATTAAAATAACTAGAGAAACACAATTTTATGTTCAGATGAGCATTACTTAACATTAAACCAAGAAGGGGGTCATACTTAATTTACTAGTAAGCTTAAGAATTTAATTTTTAATATCTAAAACCTGGAATAAATAAAACTTAATATTAACTAAATAATGGGGAGTCCTGAAAATATGTCAAAATTAGAGTAATTTAAACACATTTTAAAATTGGGATCTAAAGAGAAAATTGTATCTGGTGATAGAAAGTTTCAATAAAAAGTAATTTTTCTGTATCTAAGACAAACAAAATGGATTATCACCCAGTCCCTAAATTATGAAAGGGGAATGTTTCTACCCAATGTTGGCTCAAGTTTCCCATTTTATATCACACTAAAACTAGCCCATATGTAACACAAATATTTCATAAGCAGCTAATTAAAAATACAGCAATCAATAAACTTCATTATGCAAATGTAAGCTGAAACATTCTGGGGATCCAGCTGCTCATACTTACAATTAAATTTAACTGGGAAAAGCAAACGAATGTTTCTTTATTTAAGAAGTTCATGATGCCAGAGACTAACTTGCCTCAAAGTTTCACTTCTATTTGTTAACCAAACAAGCCTCAGACTTTCAAATCCTTGTTGAAATGAAACCTATACAAATGTCATTGCAAAAACAAATAGCCTGATGCAATAAATGACATCAGTTGGAGCTATCAATCTTAAGTATAAACCCTGACCTTAATAAGTACTATGTCATACTTACCTTTGTATTCATGTGCTAACCATATCTGAATATAAGAATAAAACTTCCTAATCTCTCTACCTCTCGGTAGATGTATAGCTCGGTAGTGAACTAGGTTAGTTGTCCTGGTTATTACTCTCAGACTCATTACGGCTGTTAAGAGAGTAACTAATAATACTTATTCATAATAATCCAATTGTGTTCATTGCAGACGCAGGGTTACTTATTCATTTAACTCGGAGCTCCCTGAGGACTGATCACTGCTGTAGGCCTCAAACACCTAGCAGGGCACCAATCATTATTGGTAGGTTAGGTGGCTGAAGAAATGAAGAAATGGATGAATGGTGTCTAAAACACAGTAGATACCCCAAAAATAGTCACTGAGTTAATTAAGAGCTTGTTTTCTAATGTATTCATTACATGAAACACTATGTAATATAAATTCTACATTAAAGCATACATTGCAAACTCCATTTACATCAATAAAGCTCACCTCAATGAGATGTGGTGTGTCACCAGTAGTATCTAAGGTGGCTGTGGCCAACAATTAAATTGGTGTTCCTTTACATTCTCAGTATAGTTTTCCCTTCTGCATCTTTGCAGTGCCTTCCAGCAAATCCATGTATGATAAAGAGAGCTAAAGAGATGGCTCAGTGTTCTAGAACATAAATCTGTTCTTTCATTAATTCACCTCAAAAAAAATTGAAGAGCCTCACCATTGCTAGGTGTCTCTGGGGCCTGCTGTGCAGGGTTTCCCTGGTCTTCCTTTTCTTCAGGATCGTCACTGGACTTTGACAGCCGTTTTCTCAGAGACATCTCCTTGCCCACCATTGTGTAATCTAGGGAAGAAGATGCAAAAGTTTTGAACCTAGTATCTGGTTTAGGCAAATTTCACAATATCACGATAGTTAGAGGTAAAAGAATGATATATTGTCTCCCTTCTGTTTTACTTTGATCATGTTTAAGCATTTTCTGAGTACAAGATACTATAACAAATGTGAAGAAATTAGTCCCAGTAAAGCAACTGACTGGTTTCAAAGGCTCTTATTTAAACCTAGCCCTCATTCTTAAAGAACTTTGTAATTGGACAAGGCATAAGTATATGAAAAATCACGTAAAGGTTTCACGGAATAGAAGGTATCTGGACGTGGTCTTGAAGGAGCACAGGGCACTCACGGGTAAGAAAGGGTTAAAACAAGGAGCCCTGTTCAAGAGATCACAACAGACCACATTGCAAGAGGACAAGAAACAAGCTTTTGTTGAGTACCTACAAAGGGCGAGGACTCTGCTATGTGCTTTCCGTTTTCCCACCTAATCTTCATAGCAACTCTGCAAAACAGATGGTGTTACTCGTGGTTTCCATATGAGAAAAAAAATAAGTCTCACCCTAACTGGTTTAGCTCAGTGGATAGAGCATTGGCCCGCGGACTCAAGGGTCCCAGATTCGATTCCGGTCAAGAGCATGTACGTTGGTTGCGAGCACATCCCCAGTAAGGAGTGTGCAGGAGGCAGCTGGTCGATGTTTCTCTCTCATCGATGTTTCTAACTCTCTATCCCTCTACCTTTCTCTCTCTAAAAAAAATCAATAAAATATATTTTTAAAAATGCTACTTAAAATCATTTTTAAAAAATAAGGCTCAACGTAGTTACTGTCAATACCTTCCACCCCCACTCCAGTTGCACAACGTGGGTTTATTAGGAACACACACCATGGGAAACTGGGTGACTCAGTAAGGGAGTATTAGATCTGACTTAAACTTAGGATTTGGAACTTGGGTAGGTGATTCTGGGTGAGAACACAAATGAGCAGAGGTTCGCTGTTGCTTGGGTGCTTTCAGAAAGCCGAGACAAGGCTATGACTGGGTTTCTCAAGAAATCTCTATGGGAAGGCTCCCTAGAAGGAAGAGAAAGCTGGAATTGATAAAGCAGAACCCCTAACTGATGTTACTCCACGGAGGAGGATGCTGGAAATGTTGTGACTTGGACAATGATCATGTTTTGTTTGTGTTCAGACATGATGATGGCATGGATTTGTTTCTGTCTTGACCCATTGTGGTCACAGAATGCCTTTTCTGATGCTGATGGTCAATGAAATTGTTCTCAACGGAACACCCAGAACTAGCTTTAAGCACCGGGCTATCTCGCAGCACCACCGAGGCCCAGCGGACAGCCCCCGTGCAGCTCTCAAGTGCCAAGAGCTGCCTCCTTCTCATTACAGTAACCTGTGGAGACCACACTGCTAATGACAGGGTCATATCTGAATCCAGGTCCAATTCAAACAACACTATTTCAATTTTTAAAAAGTTGATAAAAGAGAAATATGACAAGAGGAAAGACTAGAAAAGAGAGCTGGAATCAAATTGTAAAGGCCTAAGAAATGAGGAATTTTTTTTCCCCTTTCTGTTAGGCAGTGGTGAGCCATTTTAAGCACTGAAAAATATGATCAAAGTCAAATTTTGGACAGATCAATGTCAAGACAGAATAAGGCTTACTCCAAAGCAGTGTTTATTATATATTATATATTCATTAATCTGAAGCAAAAAGAAAAATAATGAAGTACTCACTACATTAGTTTTAAAGCTATATATTTTTAAATTCTAAGATTACCATCTTTCTAAACTTTTAGGTTAAATTGTTCTTTTCTGTATGAAATGTAGTACATGGGAGTTTGATTGTTTTTTCTTTTTTTAATATATTTTATTGATTTTACACAGAGATGAATTGAGAGGGATAGAGTTAGAAATGTCGATGAGAGAGATACATCGACCAGCTGCCTCTTGCACAATCCCCACCGGGGGGATGTGCCTGCAACCAAGGTACGTGCCCTTGACCGGAATTGAACCCGGGACCTTTCAGTCTGCAGGCCGACACTCTATCCACTGAGCCAAACCAGTTTCGGCTGATTGTTTTCTTAAATATCACTGCTTGACAAAGTAAAAATCTGACAAATGTAGATCAGTCCCCTTCCAATATTTTCTGAAACTGAACAAATGAAACAATTATGGAAGGGTAGATGAATGTGTCAAGGAGAAATTTTAGGAGACCAATTAGATCTAATTGAGAGGAATGTAGGAAAGAGGTAAGGGCAACTGACAAATCTGAAAGGCATTTGTGTGACAGTGACAGAGGAAGCCAGAAGAGCTCCTAGTTCTCCAACAGAAAAGATCAGGGAAGTGAGAACAAACAACTCAACTCTGAAAGATGTCCTACACATCTGAGGTAACACATCAAGAAGTAGAAAAGAAATCAGGGAAGGAAAGCATAGAGATTGAGAGATGCAAAAAGAACCCAGATGTTTACAAAAGAAACTACACAGGGGGAAAAGTGGATTAAAAACCGACTCTACTTTTGAGTGCTTGTGTGCTTTATTATACATGTATGATGTATTTTAATTTCAATATAATCTTTAAAGTAGTTACTATTATTGCCTTATTCCTCAAATGTCTTTGGTCATCATGCCTTCTATTACCCTCTTTCCTGTCTCTAGAAAGCCCATTCTAACCCTACTCACCCTTCAAAATAAGAGTCACGACCACAGCAGCAGGAACAGCAGCGGTAACAACTGCACTTTGACTTAGTGAGCAGCTATTATGTACCTACCACGTGCTGCTGAGTCCTTTTTATTTTCTTATCAAATCTTTACAAAGTCAGAAAGAAGGCATTGTCCTCATTTTACAGCTGAGAAAAATATTGTGAAGGAAGTGAGTTGACTTGCCCTAAATCATATGATTCTCTCACAGCACAACTGGGATTCAAAACCAGAACTGCCGGATTCCACAGCCTGTCCTGTAATCACCAGACCCCGTGTCCTCTGCTAAGGTTCCTCTGACCACCACCAGTCATCTCACATTCCTCGGCAGCGGCTCCCACTGTGACTAACACCTTACAACTCACTATACTCAGAGAGCAATGCTGTCTCCCTCTGACGCTAGCATAAGCTCTTCAAAGACAGGGACTACATGGCATTTACTCGTTGAATCCCCAAAATCTAGTGGGGAGTCCCTGGAGCATGGCAGGCATGCGTTATACAGAAAGTGTGGTATCAGTTAATACCACAACCCAGCATCCTAAGTAAAATGATACAATGCTCTAAGAGAATCAAGAGGAAAATATATGCTAGGAGGAAGCCAGTAAGCATCATCTTTACTGTTAACACCTTTACACATCCTACCCCAAAATAAGATCTACAACTGCTCTTAATTGGGGGGTGGGGAGGTTTCCCTGGGACTCTTAAAGGTATGCAAAAACTACTTTAACTATTTCAATAATGAAAAAAAATAATTTGTCACATAAAACAAACAATACAGGGTAACAAAACTAATGTCACTTTGCTTTTGGCTGAGTCTATCAATTCAGTGAGAAATCAGTTCTCATGCTGATTAAAAGCATTGATTAAGAGGTGAAAAAAAATACTAAACCAAGTTTGACAAATAAATGATGTCTGATAGACCAAAAAAAAAAGTTAAGCCTGGATACTCTGTAGAAAAGGTCCTTTGTCATGAAATTAGGGACCATCAGCCTCATGTAAAGCCAAAGCAGCAGTCCTAAGTTTGCACCATCACACTGCCACAATTCCACTGCTTATTTTAGAAGTGAGCCAAAGAAGAAAATCCTAAGTTCATAACAAAACCTTTTTATCAGAGCGTATACTAACGCTGCGGGCCTCACATTCCTCTATTAGCAGAAAGTGAGAACTGTAAAAGGGGAAAAGCACAGGATTTGGTATCAGCATACGGTAGTTTACGTCTTGACTCCATCTTAACATTAAGTACTTGGATAAACCTTCCAAACTTTCTCAATCTGTTTCTTCATCTAGAAAATTAATATAAATGCTGCTGCAGTTTATCATCATAAAAAAGTATGATAGTATGCACTAAAGTGCCAACATTTTATTAACAACCAAGTGTAAAGAATTAAGCGATCTGATATTTACACACGTACCTCCTGTATGCTCAATGACACAGTCAAACATTAAGCCGTGTCATTCCTCAAATTCTACTTGTTTGCTTTATGATGTACTAAATGGGGGTAAATAAAGTGCTAGAATTACATACTTCCTCAAGAGCAGCTCAAACAACCTGTGGTTTTGAAGGTAATATTAACATTTTATTATTGTCATACATACAGATGTTAGGAAGGATAACTATTACTTAAAATGGCTCACCTTAATTCTGATCAAATCCTTACATCACATAGATGGTAAAATTATAAGATGATATCTAAACTGAGTTCCTCCTGCCATGCATGTCAGTTAACAGTATATAGCTGTTATAACAAACAAACAAACAAATAAATAAATAAATAAAGGCAAATTATAGTAATGCTCAGCTCAATTGTTCCTTCTCTAGACAGATGGATCATTTTGACCTCTGTATGGAGAGCAGACCACAATGAGGTCAAGAGTGCAAGCAAAGGGTCAGTGAGCAGACACTGCATTCACCCAGGTGAGGGAGGAAAGAGAGAAGGCCTTTTGACCACTCATCTAAAATAGAACTGAATGAAATGATAATTTCTCCCTTCTGTACTATTTTTTAACATAACACCCAGAGTAAACCAATCTAGACAGTAGCTAGGCAAACAACTTGAGCTCTGCAAAGTCAAAAATTCAAACTGTAATTAATGCTACATGGTTGCTAAGTGCTAACATGGAACACTGATCCTATGTGAGGTGTACCATAGTGTTTTCTTGCCCTCCCATCAACGCAACACCTGGGAGGGGAGTTCTCCTCCTTTTGTCCTATCATCTCCAGGTCACCTCTCTCCCCCACCCCCAGATCAGCCAGATTATCATAACTGATATCTCGCCTGTCTTCCCGATCAGTCCCCTCATTCACTGAGGAAGTGAACACCTCACTCACTCCCCATCCCCTCACTAATTCTTCCACACTTCATCACCCATGTACACAGAGTCATCCAATACCCTGTCTTTCAATCTTGACCTCTTCTTGTCTCCAACAAGCTGTTCCTATGTCTGTTACATCTTCTCCTACAACTTATTGTCACCAATAACTGCTCCATGTCCATAATTCGGATTTCCAGCATCTAACCCTCTGAACACCACCAGTTCACTTACTCTGATATCACCACACAAATTCTTTCATTCCCTTCTCACACCAGCCCACATTTCTCTGAGCTCCAGGCTCATATCCAAAGGCCTACTTCAAGTAGATGTCTGATAGGCATTGCACAGCATGATCAAAACTGAATCACTAATGTTCCCTCCAATTCCATTCCTCTTACTGCCTTCCCCATCTCAGTTAATGGGCCTAACAGTCGATCATTGCCTGGACTAAAAAACAAACAAACTAGGAAGTGATCCTTGATTCTTTCATCTCCCTTATCCAATCCAACAGCAAGTCCAATTTACTCTGCCTTCAAAATATATAGCCAATTCTAATCTATTCTCGCCATATCTACCACCTTCACCACAGTCTAAGCCACTGCTACCTCTCACTATGGTAACCTCTCACCAATTTCTCTCTTCTGGACTATTTTTTAACCTAACATCCAGGGTAATCCTTTTTAGGATGTCAGAGCAAGTCACTCCCTGCTCCAAATCCTTCAAACATTGGATGTTGTTGTAAGTCCTCATCATTGTCTAGTAACTCCTCCGTGATCTGCCACTCACCTCCTACCCTCTCCCTCCAGCGCCCTCAACCTCCTACTACAGTTCTCTCACTTGCTCTACTCTAGTTACTTTGGCCTTTCGCTATTTCTTGAGCAAGCCAAGCTCATTCCCACAGCTAATCCTCGAGGCTTTCTCCTTCACTTCAAGTTCTCAGCTCAAATGCCCCCTCAACTAAAATAAACACTCTCACCTACTTTTACTCTTTTTTTTTTTTGTTTACCTTGCTTTTTCTTCAAAGCATTTATTACCCAATAATTATAGCACTTATTATCTATCTACCCCACAAGACTATAATCCCCATGAAAAGTAGAATTTTGTCTAGTTCACTATTTTACCCAAGTATCTAGAACTACACCTGGAATATATCTACTCATTCGTTGAATGAATGAATAAATGGGTACCAAGCATTTTCACATACATTAAGAAAATAAAACAATTGTGCTTCACATGTCCATGAAAGAATCATTAATAGGCTAGTATGACAGCTGGAATTGATGTCCCCTTTTCTTTCTAACTTGACCCATTAATATTAAAAGATAAATATAATGATGTTATATAAGTAGGTCAATGAGGATATTTACCTAGTTTGGGATTTAACTTGCAAGTATATACATAAAAATGATCAGTTCTAGAACTTAAGACTATTCATCAACATTTGCCATTCAGGACCCAATTCTAACCTTAGGTTACTAAGAGATTCTGAAAAACAATTTACTGGCAAATGTCATACTCTTTACTCCATTGGAAATCTCTCAAACTTGAGCGACTGTTCTCCTAAAACAATTCAAATAATTAGAATAAACATGATCAGAATTGTTAGTAAGTTCTCTTAATTGGTACTGACTATTTTCTTCTCTCTCTGATAAGAACTTTGTGTACATTATCTCCTTTACTGCTAACAATAACCATACGTTGGGATAAATCCTGTCCCCATTTTCAAACAAAAAAACAAAAAAGTAGTGACTGCCAGAAGCAAAATTATAAATGACAGTAAAGAAAGAAAATTTTAAAAGTATGACTCAACACTAAAAAAAGAGAGAACAAGTAGAAGTTTTATGTCTTGTTTTTAGTGTGATCAAAGGAGTTATGTTTCTTAAGCATCCCCTCATACATCATTGTATCAAAGCAGACCTTAGCTGAAGTTCATGTTTTAGTGACCTTGGCACATCTTTAAAAGGCTATGGTTGTTTAAAAGTAGAAGGCAAGGCAATTTAGACTAAAAATCTTTCTTCTTAAGTTCTGACACCTAAAAGTCAGTGCCAATTACCTGAAAATAAAATCCATGTATATTAAGCACCTCTTTCTACAATGATGTTAGATGAACATGTTGTAATAACAGAAGTCTACCCCATTACATTGTACACGCACACGCACACAAAATGTGTCAAGAGAAGGGATAACTACTTAGGGAAGTCAAACAAGTCCTCATGGAGGAAGTAGAATTAGAGCCAGAGTTCAAAAGAAGAAATAGAAGTTTGCCAGGTATCAAAACAGGATGGAAAGAGAGCACACTATGAAAAACATGAACAAGTACAGACTGTGTTCGTGTTTTTAATGACCTTGACAATCTTGAAGAGGTTGTGATAGTTTATAAATATAGAAGGCAAGGCAATTTGCCTAAAAATGTTTTTCAAACATTATTTCAAACTTTTTATTGAGGTGTGTGCCAAGCCCTAGAATACACAGATTACCACAATAGTCCGTACCCTACAGAAGTGTAAATCCAGCAGGCAAAAGTCATTTAAATGTAATTATAACACCTCGTGGCGTTACAGAACAGTAGTTGAGATATCATATAGTATGAAGGCAGGTCAGCCTGGTGGCCAATTGATCTTAGGGGCGATTAGAAAAGGTTTCCTGAAGAAAGTACAATTTATTTTTTCTTTCTTTTATATTTTATTGATTTTACACAGAGAGGAATTGAGAGGGATCAAGAGTTAGAAAAGTCGATGAGAGAGAAACATCGACCAGCTGCCCCTTGCACCTCCCTACTGGGAATGTGCCCGCAACCAAGGTACATGCCCCTGACCGGAATCGAACCTGGGACCTTTCAGTCCGAAGACCGACGCTCTATCCACTGAGCCAAACCGGTTTCGGCAAGAAAGTACAATTTAGTTTAAATCTTAAAGGAAGAAAAGGAATAAAGCTGAGCACAGAGCAAGCAGAAGGGCAAAAATAAAAGTCAGGGGCCTTTAAGAGGCCATTCCAAGGAGTCTGGAACTTAGCACACACACTAGGAGCTGATCGTCTTTTAAATACAGGGTGACTTGACATTTATCATTTAGTAAGATAACTCAGGTGACAATATGGCAGCTGTGCTATGAAAGGAGATAATGGACAGGGAGAACAGAGCTCACACACAAAAAAATGATAAAGGTCTGAAGTAAGGATCAAATGACATGAGTTTACTAAGCGAACAAAGGAAGAAAGAGGAGATAAGGGAGATAAATTTACAAACATTAATCTGAGGCATCTATGAGATATTCAGATGGCTATATCCAGAAGGCAGTTGTAAATACAGATCCCAAGAGAGTTTTCTAACTCAGCAACTTTAGAAGAGAAAGGAACAGACCAGTTTAATATGATGTGGGTGTGGGCCAGCCAAGTGATGATGACCGGCGGGCAGATGAACACACAGGTTCAGAGTGAAGATGGAAACCTGGGACTCGTCGGTATGTACAGGCGGCAGCTGAGGCCAAGGCACAGGAAGGCGATCTCCCAGGGAGACCGTAAGTCAAAGAGTTACTTAGGAAATAATAAAGCTAATATTAACTTTACACTATGGTTCGTTTAGTTCTCACAACCACCTATGCAGGTAGGCAGGTACTAATATCCCATTTTATTCGTGGTTAAGTAATTCCCCCAATATCATAAGGGAATTAAGGAACCCTAAAAAAAGCAAGGCTATGAGAACTAGAAACAAGCAATGTTCGAAATCAAGTTAGACAATTCAGCCGAAACCGGTTTGGCTCAGTGGATAGAGCGTCAGCTTGTGGACTGAAAGGTCCCAGGTTCGATTCCGGTCAAGGGCATGTGCCTTGGTTGCGGGCACATCCCCAGTGGGGGGGGGGGGGGGGGAGGGGTGTGCAGGAGGCAGCTGGTCGATGTTTCTCTCTCATCGATGTTTCTAACTCTCTGTCCCTCTACCTTCCTCTCTGTGAAAAATCAATAAAATATATATATATATTTTAAAGTTAGACAATTCAAGATGTAATCTATGGCCAGTATCAAGGAAAATTTAAGAAGGACCAAAAAATGGAGGCCCCAGCTGGGTTCAGTTGGTTACAGCATTGTCCCGATACCCTTAAGGTTGCAGGTTCAATCTCTGGTCAGAGCACATACAAGAAGCAACTAATAAATACATAAATAAATGGAACAACAAATCCAAGTTTTTCTCTTCTCTCTCTCTCTCTCTCTCTCTCTCGCTCTCACTCTTCCGTTCTTCCTTCCTCCCTCCTTCCCTTCTATCCTCTCTCTAAAATCAATATTTTAGCCCTAACCGGTTTGGCTCAGTGGATAGAGGGTTGGCCTGCCGACTGAAGGGTCCCAGGTTCAATTCCGGTCATGGGCATGTACCTTGGTTGTGGTCACATCCCCAGTGGGGGGTGTACAGGAGGCAGCTGACTGATGTTTCTCACTCTCTATCTTTCTTCCTCTCCCTCTCCCTTCCTCTCTGTAAAAAATCAATAAAGTGTATTAAAAAACAAAATCAATAAATATTTTAAATGGAGGGGAAAAAAGAGATGGTAATATTTCACAATTTGGGACAATAATAGCTGTGATTTACTTCTACAGTTAGTTTCAGGAAGGACAAATAAATGTATTGGACTGGGTTGCAAAATGAGCTGAGGAAGTGAAAACACTGATCATAAGACTAGTCTTGCAAGAGATCCAGCAATGAAGACACCAGGCAACCATTTTTACTAAGTTAATAACACTTACTGTGCTTTCACCAGGTTCAGTGCAACACATATCTCATTTAACATTTCAATTTTAAAAGACACAAAAGATTTAGAAATGCTATGAAACTTGTTCAAAGTCACAAAGCCAGTGAGTAGCAGTGGAAACATTTATACCCAAGATGACATAAAGCTGATTAACTATTTTAAAATACAACACATTGATTAAACAATTATTTCTTAAGAATCTAATCTATGCATTGGTTTTGTAATATTCAGTTTAATAGCATCTAATTTGGCTTAATAAAGTATTAATAATCTGCTGTTGGTTCCACTTAATGTATTTTTCATTTCAGTTATTGTATTCATTTCTGGTTGTCTTTTTTTTAAAAAAGTATTGCCAAAACCGGTTTGGCTCAGTGGATAGAGCGTTGGTCTTCGGACTGAAAGGTCCCAGGTTTGATTCCGGTCAAGGGCATGTAGGTACCTTGGTTGCGGGCACATCCCCAGTAGGGGGTGTGCAAGAGGCAGCTGATCCATGATTCTCTCATCGTTTCTAGTTCTCTATCCTTCTCTTTCTCTCTGTAAAAAATCAATATATATATTTTTTTAAAGTATTAAAATTCAGCTGAGTAAATCTGAAGATCTACCCGTGTTTCCCCAAAAATAAGACCTACTTCATGGAAACATAATACATCCTCTGAAAATAAGACCTAGCGCATCCTTGGGAGCAAAAATTAATATAAGACACTGTCTTATTTTCAGGGAAACAGGGTAATTAATTGTTTTATTGAGCGATTCAACTGAGCAGCATCTCATTAGCAACCAGAAGGGGACTCTGATAAGTTGTACTAAGAAGTCAAGAGTGGACTATTTCAGGCAAGGACACCTTCCCGTAGGGGAAGGAAGGGGTCTTATCAGGTAGAATAAGATTATATTTCTGGCAGAGATAAAAACTGTAATCAGATCAGGTATTTAAATCTAGATTGGGGATCACGGGCTTTCAGCAAAAATGTTGCCATATAGGACCAGTGGTTTTCTGTTTAGCAAAAGCCAAAACAAAAATAATTGATTTGAGAAACAAATGAACCAAGTTAAAAAAAAAAAAAGTGCCAACTTTAGCCTGCCTATAGTGTTCCTATTAATAAAGCTCGCCAAAGAACCTATATAAATCTATAAAACAAATAAACACCGAGCACCTACTCTCGGTGAAGAACTTTGCCATAACACTCCCGGGTTGGGGGGGGGGGGAGGGGTGTGGGGCGGAGGGGAGAAACAACTGCAGATAAATTCACATTCCAAAACATAGATCGGCCCAATACAATTCCACAATGTTTACACGTCCAAGGATTGGGTCACTAAGTCAATCAGCAAAACTAAAGAACACAGGCAGGTTCTCAAACACCTGTGCGGTCACCGTCTTTACTAATCTTAGGGGATAAATTCCAAAAATGAATTTATTGAAAGCATTTTCCACTTCCGTCCCAAAGGAAACAGGCACTCTTCCCTACTTATTTCCCATTCAAAAGTTCCTTCCTCTGTCCTCCAAATCGTTCATTCTTTGTGCCAGGTGCGAGGCCAGACTCCAGAGAATGAAGACATAAATAAGATGTGGACTAGTTAGCGTTCATGAAATGTACATGCCAGTAGAGGAAACAAGGCATCTAACTAACTAATGCAGCTTACTACACAATGGGTCATGGACTGCAGCTGAGGAAAACGGTGCTGGGAGAACTTCACCGGGACAGGTCCCGGTTCTCGGAAGCGATATTTGGGCTGATAATGAAGGATATTTAGGAGGAGCTGGAGGAAGGGAGAGAAGCTAGTGCCTTGGGAGGTGGAGATCTTAAAGAGAAAGAGGCTTTCTTAGAACAAAAACAAAACCCCTGTGGCGGGAGCCCAGAGAGCCACAAAAGAAAAGCGACCCCACATCAACCGGAGACAGGAAGGGGGGCAGCAGCCGTAATTTGGTCTGGATGCTAATGAGAAATGGGACATCTTTGAGAGTTCTACGCGTGTGATGCATTGAGACACGTGTATTTTTTTAATGATTACTTTCTTTTTTTTTTTTATTAGGCGATTACTCTTGAATGTCTCAAAGCTCCTTCCAAAATCCATTCTCATGTCTAGACAACAACACATTATTTCCCTAACAAGTCACTCCTCCAAACCTTCTAAATTATAGCAAAGGGGGGATGGGGGGAGGTTTAATTCTATGTCAAAAGAAAGGCAAGTACTCTGAAAAATAAAATAAAAAAAAGTAGTTTAAACAGATGACAGCCACTGAATTATTAAGAAGTGGCCAATAAACTACATACACATACAGACTATAGAGTGTCTAGCTGTTTCTTCCTTACAAACAACTTCTAAATAGACATGTCACCTTCGTTGCGCGGCTGTGAGCATTCAGAGCCACAGAAACTTAGTAATTACATTGTAATATTTAGGACTACATTATGAGCTCGATCGAAGGCTTTGGTGCCAAGGCGAGCAAATTTAGATGTACTGAAATGTCATCCATCCCTTTCGCACATGTTTTTTGTTTTGTTTTGTTTTGGGGATCCCCCTCCCCCTCAATCAGCTAGAAGCTGACTTCTTGAGCGCATCTCTGGTTTAAGGAATAGAATGTCTCCTGCGTGATGAACTTTCTTTCCTAGCGACTTGAGAGGTGATGCCACAGCCAGTGTGGGACACCCCAGCCATCTCCAAAGCTGGGGGGGCCGAGGGGTAACTTTCCCGCCCGCTCCATCACCCCAACTCCCCGGGACTCGCGGAGCCGCCGCCGCCGCCGCCGCCGCCGCCCCCCATCCCGGGGCCAGGCCCGGCCCGCGGCCGCCGCCTCTAACCAACCCCCTTCCCCTCGGACCCGGGCGGGAAGTGAGGATCCGACCGGGCGCCAAGGCGTTCATTACCTGGGACCGGATCCGGCCCGGCAGCGGGGGGACGGGGGGGAGCCTCGGCAGGGGAAGGCAGAACCGGGAGCGGCTGGGACGTCGGCTCCGCGCAGCTCCCAGGGCGTCCGAGGGCCGGCGACGCCGCGAGCCCGGCCGCAGACGGAGAAGATAAAGCGCCCGGCCGCCGGCCCCTCCGCCCCCGGCCTCGGGGCCCGCTACGCAGCGTCACGCGCACGGGCCCGCGCCGGCTCGGGATCTCATTGGCCGCCCGGCCGCCGCCAGGCCCCGCCCACCGCCCGCGGCGGCCCCGCCCCCTCCCGCGCGCGTGTCGGCCCGCGCGAGAGCCCCCCGCGGGCCCCGTCGCGGGGCGCGGGGAGCCGGGCTCCGGCGGGTCGTGGCGCCGGCGGCGGCAGCTTGCTTTTCGTGTCTGCCCCAGCGAGCCGATGCTTGCTTGGCAGGTATGGGGCCGAGACCTCTTCCTGCGAGTCCGAAGGGGCGCCCCGCGCGCGGTAGGTCGCGCGGGACTGGCGAGACGCCCCGGTGCCTCTTCTGGAGACGCGCCGACAGCCGCTCCTAAAACTGAGGGTGGTGGCTGCATTTCGCCCTGACCCCTCTAGGAACCAAATGGCGTTTGTTTGCCCAGGGATGATGCTTCTTGGTCATCCCCACGGGACTGTGTGTGACCTTCAGCACGTGGGAACTAGGTGAAGAGACAGTGAGAGACGTGAAATGAAGGGCAGTTATGTAATTAAAAGAGGGGGCTTCGTAACCAAAGGCGGGGGGTGGGAGGGATGATGCAGAGAGAGGTTGAGGACGTAGGTTAGCTGGGAAAGTTAATTGCTTTGGGTTTACGAAGGTAAAGGTGTTAGGTGAGTTTAGAGAAAGTGGAAAGGGAATGAGAGCAGCCAGGACTGAAGGGCCACAGGCAGTCACAGCCTGCAAACCAGCGCAAGCTAGCCTCGCCTGCCTAAGTCGCTTGGGCCCTATTGCAGACAGATAGGGGTCAGGCTGCCCTGAACAGATGGATCAGGTTTATCTGAACTGACTACCCTCTGTGCCCCTTTTATAACAGAGAGGGTGGACAGCTACCTGTCCACACTGAGCAGGCAGCACTAACAGTCCAATTCAGTACTGCCTACCCAGTTTGCCTCTTAAAAAAAAAATATATATATATATATATATATATATATATATATATATATAATTGATTTAATTTTATTGATTTATTTATTTACAGAGGAAGGGAAAGGGATAGAGAGAAACATCAATCAGCTGCCTCCTGCACACTCCCCACTGGGGATGTGCCCGCAACCAAGGTTACATGCCCTTGACCACCGGAATCTGGGATCCTTCAGTCCGAAGGCCAACGCTCTATCCACTGAGCCAAACCGGCTAGGGCATCAGTTTGCCTCTTGACATCTGTGAATGCTGCCTCTGCCAACTGGATGACAACAGATCCCAGTGGCTTTTGTACTTGACCTCTCCCCTCCCATTGACTAAGGAGCAGTGGGAACACAGGAATTCATTTCCGTTGAGACTACACTGGCCACTGTAAACACCCAGGAGACTTGTGTGTTTCCCTCATTTACTCATTCCAAAAAAAAATACTGCGTTTTGTTACTGGTGCTAGGGGTCCAGCAGCGAACAAAACAGAAGCTCCTGCACTTAGAAGCTTATGCTTCTAGAGCAGAAAGCAAATAATGGGACAAGTAAATGAGATGACTGCAGGTGGTAAGTAAGTGTTGGGAAGAAAGCAAAACAGCATGGTCAGGGAAGGACTTTTTGAGGAGGTGATCTGAGCTAAGACTTCCATGAGGAGAAACTTGCCAACAAGGCCAACTATGGGAAGACAAAACATTCAGGACAGAGGACAATGAGTGTGAATTTAAGATTCTGATGGTAAGCAAGTTCCTTGAGGAACAGAAGGCCAAGAGTCTTGAAGCACCATGTAGAGGGTAGGAGTTTTAGGTTGGACAGTTAAGCAAGAGCTTGATCGTACTGGATTTTTAAAAAAAAATTAGTTAAGTTTCATCTTGTTGTTGTGTTTTTTTTTAAATCAACTTATTTTGTAGAGAAGGACGTGGAGGAGAACAGAAATGGAACAGGGAGAAGCCAGAGAGTGAGAAGAAGCTATTGGACAAGTTATGAGATAGATGACGGTGACCTGGATTAGTGTCGTTGTTATGGAAATAGAGAAGTAGAAGAATTTCAGGATATTTCTTGGGGTGCTGGTGTGAAGAAAGGTAGTAAACAAGGTAACTCCCAGCAGTGAATGGGAGAATGGCAATGCCATTTACTTCAAAGAGGAAGACCACTTCATATGATGGGAGGGACCTTGGAAGCCTCTGCCCTGACTAAGCCTCTCCCACCACTGTCTGAAAATCCGTGGGACCAAGGCTTGGTTAAATTTGAATGTTGCTTCATATTCCCCCCCAAAAAATCACATGTAGCCCTAGCCAGTTTGGTCCAGTGGATAGAAGGGCCTGTGGACTGAAGGATCCCGGGTTGGATTCTGATCGAGGGCACATGCCTAGGTTGCAGGCTTGATCCCCAGTAGGGGGTGGGCAGGAGGCAGCTGATCAATGATTCTCTCTCATTATTGATGTTTCTGTCTCTCTCTCTCCCTTCCTCTCTGAAATCAATTAAAAAATATATATTAAAAAACCAAAAACACATGCAATAGTTTCTAGGGATGTAAACATGAATAAGAACAACTGTCTTTTGGGGAGATAGGTAATAATAGCTAAACCATTTCAAGATAGCAAGATGAGGTAGCTTGTGCACCAAAGGGTCCCTGGTTTGATTCCTGGTAAGGGCACATACCCAGATTGCAGCTTGGTCCTCAGTAGGGGGTGTGCAGGTGGCAGCTGATCAATGTTTCTCATATTGATATTTCTTTGTCTCCCTCTTCCTCTCTGAAATCAATTAGAAAAGGAAGGGAGGGGAGGAGATAGTCAATAAAATTGCCTGACAGGGTCATTGTAAGGATTAAATGAGTTAATGACTACAAAGCTCCAAGTGCAGGCACTGGCATATAAAAGTGCTGCGTAAATACATTCAAGTTCATCATTATTGTTGATGTCATTTTCTTCTGGATACAACGGAAGCAGAAGGAATGTCTATCACTCTATGAGAGGAAATGTTGAAATGGAGGAAGGCTTCTTGAACCAGAAGGCGGAAGGACTTTAGTGGGCAGGCAAGGAAGGAGGGATAGTCTAAGCAGAGGAAGAACAAGGTCAAAAGCCAACAAGACGAGAGAGAGAGAGAGAGAGAGAGAGAGAGAGAGAGAGAGAGAGAGAGAGAGAGACCATTGTTGTAAGATACTTGCCGAGAGGTGGAAATACAAAAAGTTGGTGTAGAAGCTTAAGAAGTTTGTAGGCAATGCTCAGATATCCTAACTCAGATTTCCATGGTCATTGGGGAGCCAGTGAAGGTTGTTAAACTGGGGAAGTCATGACTTAGGCAACCAGGCTGGAGGGAGATGTGACTGGAGGGAGATGTGACTGGAGGGAGATGTGACTGGAGGTGGAGGGATCAAGTAGAAGGCCATTGCAGGAACAGAGGTGAGAAAGGATAAAGGCCTAAAGTAGAGCAGTAGCAAGTGCTATGGAAAGAACAGGGCATATTTGGGGGAGATTTAGAGACAATTGATAGAATTTGATAGTGTTGGATGTGTACTGGACGTCAAGGATGTACCCAGGATTTCTGGCTTAGCAGTCGGGGTGGGTGGAACTGAGGTAAGAGAATGCATTTGAAGTAAGAAAAGGAGGTAAGGGGTATGGATAAGCTTCACTTGGGTTAATATCTAAGTTGAACTGGTCCATTCCTACTGAGACATAAAGGAACTGAAGAAGCAATGAAGTTTTGTTTTGGGTTACAATAAAACAACTTGCACACTTTTTTTTCTGATTATGTCAATAATGCATACCTTTCACAGAAAATAAAATCAAATACAGAAAAGTACAAAGGGGAACGCTATCTAATGTCTTACTGTCCAGAGATGCAGCTAAATGTTGATGTAGGGAAGGAAAAGGAACATGGCCTGAGCCTGGGGACTGAGCTCTTTGGCAGGGAGGTGCCGGGAGCTAAGAAGGGAAACAGAACAGGAACCAAACCAGGTTTTAAAATACAGACAGCTCCGCTCTTCAAAGGGTCACATCTCCATTAATGATACCAAACAAGCAATAAGTATTTATTCCATCCCAAGTGTGGGTGATTTCTCCACTGGTCGTCCAGTGAAAACATAGACTCTTATGGAGGTAAGTTTTGGAGAATAAGACAAAAACAATGAAGCAAGAGTGTTAATCAAAGCAGCCTAGATCTTGGGTAGATCCCAAACAAAATAGAAATCAGGCATCATTCCTTCTCTTAATGATTCAGTTATCGCACATACTATGTCATCACTTGTTTTTTCTAAAAATAGAATTCCTTACAAACAAGGCAGGGAGCCATCTATCCCAGTTAAGAAGGCTGACTCCATAGATTCTCTCTAGTTCTAAAGCAAAGCACCTTTTAGGCACTAAAATAGATGTAATAACAGTTCCAGGGATATGGAAAGGGTTCCTGAACCACCACAATTTTTTTTTAATCACTGAAATTAAGTTGTTGTAAATCTAAAGAAGATTCTGATTGCCAAAACTCGTTTGGCTCATGGATAGAGCATCGAAGTTCTGATTAAAAGGTCCCAGGTTCGATTCCGGTCAAGGGCATGTACCTTGGTTGCGGGCACATCTCCAGTAGGGGGTGTGCAAGAGGCAGCTGATCGATGTTTCTCTCTCATCGATGTTTCTAACTCTCTGTTCCTCTCTCTTCTTCTCTGTAAAGGTCAATAAAATATATAAAAGAAGATTCTGATTAATTAACAAGTTAAGATATTAAGTCCTAGCCCTAACTAGTTTGACTCAGTGGATAGAGTGTCAGCCTGCAGACTGAAGGGTCCCAGGTTCTATTCCGGTCAAGGGCACTTTATTTATTTTTAACATATTTTTATTAATTTTGGAGAGGAAAGGAGAGGGAGAGGGAGAGAGAGAGAGATATCAACAATGAGAGACAATCATCAATTGGCTGCCTCCTGCATGCCTCCCACCGGGGATTTAGCTAGCAACCCCATCATGTGCCCTGACCGGGAACCTAACCACGACCTTCTGGTTCATAGATTGACGCTCAATCACCGAGCCACACTGGCAGGGCATTTATTTATTTATTCATAAAGAATATTTTATTGATATTTTGAGAGAGAGAGAGAGAAGAGAAACGTCGATATGGCAGCCCAATATTGATTAGCTATCTCTCCTGTATGCTCTCCACTGAGGATCAAACCCCAACCAGGGAATGTGCCCTTGATCAGGAATGTGAACCAGCAACCTCCCGGTGCCTGGGACAAGTGCCCAACCAACTGAGCCACACCAGCCAGGGCAATTTTCATGCACTTTAAATTCTACACTTTGTGTACTGATACTTTATATCATTACTATAAATCGAACATAAATAAATGAAACCATTAATGATAGCATAATTAATGATTTTGTTGAAATGTTAGCAAGATAAAGTTAGGCATAAATATATGATGATATATGAATTACATGTGTGTTTTTTAAATATATTTTATTGATTTTTTTTTATGGAGAGGAAGGGAGAGAGAGAGAAACATCGATGAGAGTCATCGATCAGCTGCCTCTTGCACGCCCCACACTGGGGATATGCCCGCAACCAAGGTACATGCCCTTGACAAGAATCGAACCTGGGACCCTTCAGTCTGCAGGCTGACACTCTATCCACTGAGCCAAACCGGTTCTGGCGAATTACATGTGTTTTAATTTCCCTCATCCAATACATCATCAGCCAAAAATTTAGACATATGCAATAATATTTAAATTGTAATTTTTTTGACATTTCACTTTTCTTTAAGTCATATAAAAACTACAGTTTTCATTTATTTTCCCACTTGGTTGTTAGAAATATTTATTTATACTCTATTTGTGCAGGTAGGAGGGTATACTATATTTGATAGTCTGTTGACTTCATTTATAACTTTTAAAGACTTAAAGATAAGGCACGTGGACCTCAATTTGTTTTTTTGTCCTTAGTCACATAAATGTTATTGGTGGGCCTACATACAGCATGTGTGTGTGCCTTGTTTGCAGTTATCTATGTACTTTTTCACTACATACTTCAACCTTCTGCACGCGCACACACATACACACACACACACACATTTTGTATTGCTTCAGTAGAAAAGAGATAGTTTTACCCACTCTTGATTCCCCTGTAGTGCCTATCACAGTGAGTGTAGGCACCTATAAATAGGTTTTGACTTTAACTGACTTACATATATAGAAAGTTGGAGGTATACTTGAAGAGACTTTTCTTGAATATGGTAGACTTAAGAAATCCCAAAGCAGGCAGGAATGATAGGTATGAAGAGTCAAGTCATTCGTCCTGGGGCCATATAAAGCATAAGCAATAGGGAACAAGCTTACCCAATTTGCTTCAATAATGTGCATCCTTTGGCACAATGAACAATTCACCTAGGTAGGTGAGAGGTTTGCTGACTCAAGAGTTGGGCTGGCCAGTGCATGATCATGAGATATCTCTTGGTATATTGTTTTAGAAGGAGAAAGAGAAAGACATTGTAGTTCATACTTAGGGACAAAAAGCCACTCTCTAGAACTACATAAGATCCTCTACTCAATATTCTAACAGTCCAATTTTTAAAAAAATATATTTTATTGATTTTTTTACAGAGAGGAAGGGAAAGAGATAGAGAGCTAGAAACATCAATGAGAGAGAAACATCAACCAGCTGCCTCCTGCACACCTCCTACTGGGGATGTGCCCGCAACCAATATACATGCAACCAATGTACATGCCCTTGACCGGAATCGAACCTGGGACCTTTCAGTCTGCAGACTGACGCTCTATTCACTGAGCCAAACCGGTTTCGGCTAACAGTCCACTTTTTAAAAAAATATTTCCACTGGCCTCTAACTTTCTAGAAATTAACAGTAAAAATTCAAGTGATAATTGTGGCCGTTTTAGCACTATAACAAATAGCCATTCATTAGGAATTTGACTAAGATTCCCTAATAGGTTGTTGGCGCTGAATAAATTTTAAGTAACAAAAATAATATAGATAAATAATTTAATTTTATAAATAATTTAATTTTACCAAACAGCTATCGTCTAGAAGCAATCACCCTCACTGGCTAGGTCCATACCGTTGCAGAGTCAGTATGAAACAATGGACCAGGGACTTCAAATTTCGGGTCAGAAGGCAGACTTGCACAAAGGTTAGAGGATCGTCTCCCATCTGTGGGAACACAGAATGTAGGTCAAAATGTACTGCTTCTGGGCAAGAACAAGTTGTGTTGTCACAGCGGTTCCGGGCAAGAGCAAGTTAGTCACCTCTTCCATCTTCAGACTGAGTTTTGTGACTTGAAAGGTTAGTATTGGGGGATAATGGCAGGAGCAAAAACATCGAAGTCAGAAGACACAGGTTGTATTCAGGAAGTAATGAGTAATCAAATTGGCCGGAAGACCTAATGCTTTTCCAACTTTTCTGCCAAGGTATCGCCTCACCGATAACAGAATAAACTTGAATGCCTCACCTGCCAAGAAATGTAGGCGTTTGTCCCGTATCCACTCCCAATGTCTTTGAAGCTTCTTGTCTTATCTTTAAGATGAATGCACATTTTGCATGCCAGTCTATCATATGAAGAGTATCATATAAAAATAATGTTTTATCCCTGGCCGGTGTGGCTCAGTTGGTTGGAGAGTCATCCTTTAACTCCAAAAGGTGGCAGGTTCAATTCCCTGTTGGGGCATATATGGGAGGCAACCCATCAATGTTTCTCTCTCACATTTCTCTCTCACACATTTCTCTCTCTCTTCCTTCTTCTCTCTAAAGCAGTGGTTCTCAACCTTTCTAATGCCTCGATCCTTTAATACAGTTCCTCATGTTGTGATGACCCCCAGCCATAAAATTATTTTTGTTGCTACTTCGTAACTGTAATTTTACTACTGTTAATGAATCGTAATGTAAATCTCTGTGTTTTCCGATGGGCTTAGGCTCTACAGCAGCGGTTCTCAACCTGTGGGTCTCAAGCCACATGTTAAGAACCGCTAACAGGGTTGCCCTAAGACCCGTGGTCGGCAAACTGCGGCTTGTGAGCCACATGCGGCTCTTTGGCCCCTTGAGTGTGGCTCTTACACAAAATACCATGGCCTTGGTGAGTTTATTTTGAAGAAGAGGCGTTAAAAGAAGTTTAAGTTTAAAAAATATGCCTCTCAAAAGAAATTTTAATCGTTGTACTGTTGATATTTGGCTCTGTGGACTGATGAGTTTGCCAACCTCTAGCCTAAGCCCATCGGAAAACACAGATACTTACATTACAATTCATCACAGTAGCAAAATTACAGTTATGAAGTAGCAACGAAAATAATTTTATGGTTGGGGGTCACCACAACATGAGGAACTGTATTAAAGGGTCGAGGCATTAGAAAGGTTGCGAGCAACTAAAGTAAATCTTAAAAAATAAAAATAGTGTGTTAAAGAACTATTGGCAAAGAAGAAAACAAATTTGCTATACTATCGTTAGCTAATAGACTTTCTTGGAAAAGTAGGTTCCTACTGGTTTTACTCTATCAGATATTTGACAAAACATTTTTGGTAAACGTACATTTTTCAAATTTTGTGAGAATTATCATAAATATAAGTATTTTCAAAATATGCATATATTTTAAAGATTATAAACTGAATGATAAGTAACTACCATTCAACTTAAGAAACAGAACATCCCAGAACCTTAAAGCTCCCAGTGTGCCCCTCCCAGATTTTTCTCCTGCTATTCTCCCGTCCTGAAACCCCTATTCTACCTTTATGTTAATCATTCTTTTGTTTTTCTCTATAATTTACTAATTTACCACAAATGTAGACTTCTCAAAACAATATAACATAAAGTAGCATAGATAACTTTGTTTATTTGTGACCTTGATATAAACAACATATGTATAGTTCCACATTGTTTTTGTGATTCGTCCGTGTCCATGTGTGTGTGACTAAAGGTCATTCATTTTTGCCTACACGGCATATCTTTTTATATTCATAACCGTGTTGCTGGTCATTCTGATGGTTTTCAGTTTTTGTGATTATAAAGTGTTGTATCTCCAGTTGCACACGGGAAAGAATTTCCCTAGGGTGAATATCAGGGAGTGAAATTGCATGTCATGGATATATATATATATATATATTAAAATTGAAGATATAGATATATATATCTATATCTTCAATTTTAGTAAGTTTTCTAAAAATGATGACAAAATTATCTTCCACACACACGCTTTTTAAAAAATATATATTTTATTGATTTTTTACAGAGAGGAAGAGAGAGGGATAGAGAGTTAGAAACATCGATGAGAGAGAAACATTGATCAACTGCCTCCTGCACACCCCCTACTGGGGATGTGCCTGCAACCAAGGTACATGCCCTTGACCAGAATCGAACCTGGGACCTTTCAGTCTGCAGGCCATTGAGCCAAACTGGTTTCGGCCTTGTTCATAATTTTTATCTTTACCTTTTTCTTCTTCTTCCTCTTCTTAAGGTATGCCCTTCAGCATTTCATATAATCCAGGTTTGGCCTTGATGAACTCCTTTAGCTTTTTCTTATCTGTGAAGCTCTTTATCTGACCTTCAATTCTAAATGATAGCTTTTCTGGGTAGTGTAATCTTGGTTGTAGGTCATTGCTGTTCACCACTTTGAATATTTCTTGCCACTCCCTTCCTGCCTGAAGAGTTTCTTTTCAGAAATCAGCTGACAGTCATATGGATACTCTCTTGTAGGTAACTAACTTTTTATCTTGCTGCTTGTAAGAGTTCTCTCTTTGTCTTTTGCCCTTGGCATTTTAATTATTGTGTGTCTTGGTGTGGTCCTCTTTGGATTATCTTTGTTTGGGGTTCTGTGCACTTCTTAGACTTGTCTGTTTCTTTCACCAGAAAGGTAGGGGAGGTTTTCTATTCTTCAAATAGATTTTCAAAATCTTGTTCTCTTCTCTTCTTCTGGCACCCCTATAATTTGGGTGTTGGTACACTTGAAGTTGTCCTAGAGGCTTCTTGCACTATCTGCATATTTTTTTATTCTTTTTGCTTTTCCAGTTGGGTGTTTTTTGCTTTTTTGTATTCCAAATATTTGACTTGATTCTTGGGATCATCTAGTCTGCTGTTGGATCTCTGTATATTATTCTTTATTTCAGTCAGTGTATGCTTAATTTCTAATTGGTCCTTTTTCATATCCTTGAAGGTCTCACTTGGAGGTTTTTAGAAGATTCTTGAGTAACCTTATAACCGTGGTTTTGAACTCTATATCCAGTAGTTTGCTTTCCTCCATTTCTTTCATTTGTGGCCTATTTCTTTGTCTCCACATTTTGGTTGTTTCCCTGTGTTGATAGAGTGACTTTGTGTGCTAGCTGTCCTTTCGGGCCCAGCGGCTCAGCCTCCCCAGTTACCTGAGGTGAACACTCTTAGCACACCCCTTTGTGGGCTGTGTGCACAGTTTTGTTGTAGGTAAGCCTTGATTGCTATTGGGAGGAATTGACCTCTAGGCCATTTGGCTGTGAGAACCAGTTGTGTCTATAATGGGAGAACTTCTGTGCTGGAGACACCCTTATGGGACAGGTCTTGCTTCAGTGGGGCTTGGGCATCACTGAGTCTGCTCCCTCTAGTGTGTCCCTTATGGATGTGAAGAGTTGTAATGTGGATGTTCTCACTCTGAGCACTGAGTACACTGGCTCTTGGATCTCCAAGGAGGTGCAAAGTCAGCCACTGCCTGAGGCCACCCAGCAGGAGCTACAGTGACATCTGCAGATTCCTCCTCTTTGTTTGGGGTTTGGAAATGCCCAGAGGAGGCCCAGCTGTGAAGCAATGCAATCTGCTGTGGAGCCTTGCATCTTCTTTTGGAAGCTCTGAGGCCCTCTGACCCAGCTGCAGTTTGTTATATTGCAAAAGGTCAGGCCATTCATATGCAGAAGCCTTTGTGCACAGCTTGGGTGGTGTTGTAAATTGGGTGGGGCAGGGTCTCAAGGAATCACCAGGGTGGAGCAAACAGCAAGGACCGTCAGCCCTGCCCTGAAGAGGCCCCCGGGTCTCTGTGTTCCACAGCAGGAACAATGATTACTGCAAGCACCTCTGAGAGAAGGCTACCCTCGCACTCCAGCCCTATGCCAGACAGTCCAGTTTCTCTCCTTATGAGTCTGGGTCCCCAGAGTCTCTCCGGGAATTGGAGTTCAGAGCAGTTGAGAGCTTGTATCTCCCTCCCTATTTAAAAAGACAACAGTGTACCCAGTTGCCAGCCCCTTTTGCGAGTGTCTCTGTACCTCCACACTCCCACATCTCCACACCTCCTACTGGACTCAATGCGCTTTTCTCTTTCCTTCTAGTTGTAGAATTTCCACTGAGCCAGCCTTCCCGTGGTTCTGGATGACATTTGTTTTGTCTTTTAGTTGTAGTTTTGACATGGTTTTGCGCGGCAGCAAGTTCAGGTGTTTATGCTGCCTTCTTGGTTGTCCCCCATTTTAGTTTCTCCTGTGTATAAGCTTTTTATTTTGATGTAATCCAATTTGTTTATTTTCTCCTTAGTCTCCTTTGTCCTAGGAGCTGTATCGGTAAAGATATTTCTACAACATAAGTATGTCTGATATTTTGCTGCTCTTTTCATTATTGTATTCTGTATTTTGATGCATAGAAATTAGTAATATTTTTTTAAATATATTTTATTGATTTTTTTTACAGAGAGGAAGAGAGAGGGATAGAGAGTTTGAAACATCGATGAGAAAGAATCATGGATCAGCTGCCTCTTGCACACCCCCTACTGGGGATGTGCCCGCAACCAAGGTACATGCCCTTGACCGGAATCAAACCTAGGACCCTTGAGTCCGAAGGCCGACGCTCTATCCACTGAGCCAAACCGGTCTCGGCAAGTAATATTTTCCTTTATGGTTTGAGCTTTTTCTGTCTTAAATTCTTACACTATAAAGTAACAGAAGAGAAGGTCTCTTATAATTTATTTGAGTTCTACAAGCTTTGTTTTTCCACATTTAAGTCTTTAATCATCCATTTGGAATTTATTTGATTAAAAAATATTTTTACCAATTCCAACTGAGCATCTTTTCTTATCTGAAAACTCTGTTGCATATTGAGTACCAACAGCAGTGTCTGTTTCTATGCTTTATTGTCAGTTGTGTTGGTTTGCTTACCAATCTTCTTATCAATACCACATTGATTCAATTATTACAATTAAATAATATTTTTTATCTAGTAGGGCATGACTCTCTTGCCTGATTTTTCTTATTCACAATTTATTTAGTATTTATATATTTATATATTATTTATTATTTTGTTTTCTTCAATATCTTCAATAAAGTTGTATAAATTTTTTCACCAAGATCTTGCACATTTTTACTTGATTTATCCCAAATAACTTACACTTTTTGTTGATACAAAAGGCTATCATTATTTTTTTTAAAATGGTTTTATTTATTTTAGAGAGAGTAAAAAGGAGATAGATAGAAACATCGATGAGAGAGAAACATCCATCGGCTGTCTCCTGCATACCCCATACTGGGGATTGATACCACAACCTGGCATGTGCCCTCCTGGGAATGGAATCATGATCTCCTTGTTCATGAGTTAATGTTCAACCACTGAGCCACACCTGCTGGGCAAGGCTATCATTTTAAAATAAAATTTTCTTATGTGTTGCTGGTATAATCTTATATCCAGAAATCTTACTAATTCCTCTAATTAAATAGTTCATAGATTCTTTTCTCTTTTAATGTAGAAAATCATATTATCTCCAAAGAGTTACAGTCTTATTTTTCTTTCAAATTCTTATAGATTTTATTCCTTGTCTTGCCTTTCTACACTGGCTGAAATCTTTAACACAATGGTAAGTAAAATTGGGGAAAGTGGGGGTTTCTGTCTTGTATCATTTGTGTGTGTTTGTGTGTGTGTGCGCGCGTGCGAGCATTGTTAATCCTCACCCAAGGATATTTTTCCCATTGATTTTTTTTTTTTTTTTTTTTTTTTTTTTTTTTTTTTTTTTTAGAGAGAGAGGAAGGGTGAAGGAGAGGGGGAAGGAGAGAGAGAAAAAAACAACACATACATGTGAGAGAGACATTGACTGGTTGCCTCCTGCTTGTTCCCTGACCTGGGCCACCAGGGATCGAACCAGCAACCCAGGTAAGATGCCTTTGACCAGGAATGAACATCGACCCTTCAGTGCTTGGGCCAACTCTCTAACCACTTACCAATACTAGCCAGGGCTTGTTTCTGGTTTTAAAGGAAATACTTTAAATATTTCACCACTAAACACAATGTTTAGAGTAAATATTTTGAAACTAGTCTTTATCGAATTTAGAAGCCCTCTTGTATTACTAAATCACTGAGAGCATATTATTTTCTGTATATCTGGGTAATTATGTGGTAAGTGTGATGTGATCCCTAGCATCCCAGATGGCCCCAAATGACTCTCATCTCCTGGTAGTCATACCCTCATAGAGTTCCTCCCACAGCATACCAGCGATGACCTGTGTAATCAATAGAACATGGCAGAAGTTATTACATGTCATTTGTTAGGTCATAAAAGATATCGTGACATAAGGGTAGATGTATAGATCAATGGAATAGAATTGAGAGTCCAGAAATAAACGTTTCATTATGGTCAATTGGTTTTGAGAAGTGTGCCAAGTCACTTAAATGGGGACAGAATAGTCTTTTTCAACAAATGATGCTGATACAACTATACATTCACTTGCCAAAGAATGAACCTTACGCTATTACACAAAACAACTCAAAATAAAATGTAAATGTGAAGCCAAAACTATATAAAACTCAGAAGGAAACCTAGGCCTAAGTCTTTGTGACCTTATATGAGCAATGGTTTCTTAGCTATGACACCAAAAACATGAGCCACAAGAGGAAAAAAATAGGTAAATTGTACTTTGGCAGAAACTCAAAAAGTTAAACATAGACTTACCATAGGGATGCTCATGTTCTTGAAAGTCTCTGAGGCCAGAGGCAGAGCTTTCTTCCAGCCAGGTGGAGCAGTACCACTCCCAGATCACTTTAAGCTATATTTTTAGCTAGAGTTTTTTGGGTTTCTTTTTACATAGTTTGAAAATTTCAAAAGAGTCATATTTTTCCTCCAATAAAGTTTAGGTTGAAACTGACAAAAGTCACTGACTTTTTTGTGGTATTTTTCGTTTCCTACTTTATATGCTAAAGTCAGATATCTTTTTTTTCTTTTCTTTTTTTTGGGGGGGAGGGGGGGTGTTCCCAGATCCATATAGTGGTTTCTATTCCATCTTCCCAAGCAAGTCTTGGTTTTCTCTCCTGCTTACTGAGCCCATTTAAGTTCAAGCTTTAGGCCACCCATGTAGACCAATGTCCCTAGAACAAACCCCAACATCAAACTGCATTGCTGATTTCAAGTTTTCGTGTGTGTGTGTGTGGGGGGGGGGGGGTGTTAGAGCATTTTTAGGTGTCCTATACCAGGAGGATTTCTCTAAACATCTAATCTGCCATAATACCCAAAATGAAAAATCTGACAAAGCATATTGGTGCAGAAGTTCACACTCCTAATCCCTTTCAAAAAATAAATCTTGCCCTTGCCGGTTTGGGTTAGTGCATTAGCCTATAGACTGAAGAATCCGGGATTCGATTCTGGTCTAGGCACATGCCCGGGTTGCAGGCTCAATCCCCAGTAGAGGGCGTGCAGGAGGCAGCCGATCAATGATTCTCTCTCACCATTGATATTTCTTTTTTAAAAAAATATATTTTTTATGGATTTCTTACAGAGAGGAAGAGAGAGGGATAGACAGTTAGAAACATCGATGAGAGAGAATTATCTATCAGCTGCCTCTTGCACACCCCCTACTGGGGATGTGCCCGCAACTAAGGTACATGCCCTTGACCGGAATCGAACCCGGGACCTTTCAGTCTGCAGGCTGATGCTTTATCCACTGAGCCAAACCGGTTTTGGCACCACTGATATTTCTATCTCTCTCTCCCTCTCCCTTCCTCCCAGAAATAAAATTTTAAAAAAAATTATTTAAGTAAACACCAGTCTCTGGGAAAATGTGCCATGTTCATTCTGTGGCTTCTTTTACCCTGGGACATTATTGCGTGAATCACGGTTTAAGAAACACAGTGGAGGAAGAAAGGTTAGATAGAAAAGCTAGAACAGTCTTAAGTGATTCCATTCCCGTGGGGATACTTCCCTTCAGCGCTGTGTTACATGACAGGCTTTTGCAAAGCTTCCTCCTATCTCTCTAAATGGATTACATTATGGAGTCTTTCTTTGTGCCCACGATGTCTTTGGGACAACTACTACCGTGTTTCCCTGAAAATAAGACATCCTCCGAAAATAAGACCTACTTCATGGACACATAAGACATCCCCTGCAAATAAGACCTAGCGCATCTTTGGGAGCAAAAATTAACATAAGACACTGTCTTGCCAAAACCGGTTTGGCTCAGTGGTAGAGCGTCAGTCTTCGGACTGAGGGGTCCCGGGTTCCATTCCGGTCGGGGGCATGTTCATTGGTTGTGGGCATATCCCTGGTAAGGGGTGTGCAAGAAGCAGCTGGTTGATGTTTCTCTCTCATTGACGTTTCTAGCTCTCTATCCCCCTCCCTTCCTCTCTGTAAAATATCAATAAAATATATATATATTTTTTTTTTAAAAGACACTGTCTTATTTTCGGGGAAACAGGGTAGAAGGAAGTCTGCTTAGAAATACAAAATGGGTCTTCATTTGAATTCAGTCTCATCAGGAACAGGTGGCCATGAGGAACAGAGAGGGGAGACGGTGGGACACTGTAAATCAGTGCTTCTCAAACTCGGATGTGCCTTTAAGCTACCACCGCCTCTCCTGTCTAGCTGGAAGTGCAGACTCTGCCTAGAAGCGCTAGGAGGACCTGAGATTCTGAGTTCCTTACAAGCTCCCAGATGATTCTCCTGCTGGTGGTCCGAGGACCTAACCTAGAGTCAAAGGGTGCAGAGCAGAAAGGCTCTTTCTTCCTGCCCCTGGCACCGTCCCACGTTTCCTTCTACTCCCTACAACTCTTTGACTTTGCTGCTGAGTCTAAAATTCCGCCAAGTTATACTTTTTTTCTGGGAAAAGTTGCAGATTGAGTCACAACTTAATTTTCAGTCAGAAAGTTAGCCTCATCATTCCTGCTGAATTAGGAAGTTTAGGAAAGGACACAGATTTTTGTGGGTAAGAAGGGATTTTAACAGTGAGACGCTGGCCCTGAACGGTTCGGCTCAGTGGATAGAGCATCGGCCTGCGGACTGAAGGGTCTCAGGTTCGATTCTGGTCAAGGGCACATCCCCAGTGGGAGGTGTGCAGGAAGCGGCTGATCAATGTTTCCCTTTGATCAATGTCTCTGACTCTCTGTCCCTCTCCCTTCCTCTCTGTAAAAAATAAATAAAAAAAATATATATATTAAAAAAAAAAAAAAAAAACAGTGAGGCTGAAACCGGTTTGGCTCAGTGGATAGAGTGTCGGCCTGCCGACTGAAGGGTCCTGGGTTCGATTCCGGTCAAGGGCATGTACCTTGGTTGCAGGCACATCCCTGGTAGGGGGTGTGCAAGAAGCAGCTGGTCGATGTTTCTCTCTCATCATATTTCTAGTTTTCTATCCCTCTCCCTACCTCTCTGTAAAAAAATAAATAAAAAGTATATTTTAAAAAACACAGTGAGGCACTGTGTTAAAGGGTAAGCGTAAAGGTGGAGCACCGGGAGGTTAGGAGGTGGGCGTTGTGCAGCTGCACAGTGTTAGGAAAGCAAGGACGCCTGGGGTCAGCCAAAGGCAATATTGGGAAGTGGGAGGAGATGAAGAAAGAGGAGTCAGAGGATCCTATCACAGACCTCATCCTTTTAAAAGCCTTGCCTTGGGCCAGTCTGAGGAAACCCGATCCTCATAAAATCCATGTCTATTCCTTACTTCTTACCGAAAGATAAGATGACACCTGTCCTGAACAGGTCAATCAAGATTCGCTGTTTCTTCTTTATTTGCGTATGCCGTGGTGAAATTCAAGAAATCGGTCTGCTAAGTACACATGATAGTTGAAGCTCTAGGAGAGCACTCTTAATAGATATTAAAAGCTCCAAGGTAGGATTGAGAGCTAAAGGTATAACAGGTGACCCACAGCGCAGAATGATTAGCACTTAAGTGAGTCAGAGATCACCCAACCTTTTTATTCTGTGGATGAAGAAATTAAAAACAAGTAGGTTCAGCCAAAACGATTTGGCTCAGTGGATAGAGCGCCGGCCTGCGGACTGGAAGGGTCCCGGGTTCGATTACGGTCAAGGGCATGTACCTTGGTTGCGGGCACATCCCCGGTGGGAGGTGTGCAGGAGGCAGCTGATTGATGATTCTCTCTCATCGATGTTCCTAACTCTCTATCCCTCTCCCTCCCTCTTCCTCTCTGTGAAAAATCAATAAAAAATATATATGAAAACAAACAAACAAAACAAAAAAACAAGTAGGTTCAATTGGATTGCTTGAGTTCATCTGGGTAATCAATGAAATAGCCTGGACTTGAATACCAAGACTTTTGACTCTTAATCAAGTGCTTTCTATAATAAGATATTCTAGTTTGAAAAACCCAGGTTAAAAGGTTCTGAGAGTCATGGACAACAGGGGTGTGGGGGCATACACGGGGAGGGGTTTGGGATGGAAATGGGGGGATGAGGACAATTATGTGATACCGTAATCAATAAATCAATACAATAATAATAATAATAAAAAGGTTCTGAGAGGCTTCAGGTTTTAATCTTAAGTTCTTTTTTAAAAGCATTTTTGTACTTAATAATCTTGTACTTAAGTGATCAACGAATTTTGGCTAATTTCCACGTGTTTGTTTGTTTTTACTTTTTATTTGTCCTTTATTTTCTTTCTTTCTTCCTCCCTCACTTCCTCCCTCCCTCTCTCCCTTCTTTTATTCCTTTCTTTCTTGTTTACAAATCCTTGTGTCAAGGGCTCCATATATATATATTTTTTATAATGGGGTCCATTTTCACTTCAAGGAGACCTATACAATTTATTATCTATAAGACCCAATCTGATATAAATCCATTTATTTTCTGAACATATTCCAGGTATCACCAAGAGCCCTCCTTTTGATTAAACAATAAAACTTACTCTCCTATCCCTAACTGGTTTGGCTCAGTGGATAGAGTGTTGGTCTGCGGACTCAAGGGTCCCAGGTTCAATCCCAGTCAAGGGCATGTACCTTGGATTTGGGCACATACCCAGTATGGAGTGTGCAGGAGGTAGCTGATCAATGTTTATCTCTCTCATCGATGTTTCTAACTCTATATCCCTCTCCCTTCCTCTCTGTAAAAAAATCAATAAAATATATTTAAAAAAAAAAAGAACTTACTCTCCTAGCAGGAAAGTAAGTTTGGTTTTCTTCCGAAATTCCTCCACTACTGTACACATACTTCATGTCTGGATTTGGATAGCCAAAGGCAGATGTGAAAACAAGTTACAGCCAAATGAGAAAACCTGTGAGTCCTGACCAACTTTACCAGCCTCGCCTACTTGGCCTGACCCACCTTCAAGCATCTGGAAGGTCAATATTAAACCAATGAAAGGTAACACCCTTGTACCATGCAGGCTGTAAAGCATTAACACTTATCACCAGAAGTGGCACAGACCGTTACCTTCCTAGGCTCCATCTTCCCACTTATTAAAAAAAAGCATTATGGCCGAAACCGGTTTGGCTCAGTGGATAGAGCATTGGCCCGTGGAATGAGAAGTCCCAGGTTCGATTCCTGTCAAGGGCATGTACCTTGGTTGTGGGCACATCCCCAGTAGGGGGTGTGCAGGAGGCAGCTGATCGATGCTTCTCTGTCATCGATGTTTCTAACTCTCTATCCCTCTCCCTTTCTCTCTGTAAAAAAATCAATAATATATATATATTTTTAAAAAAGCATTATGGTAACAGACTCCAAGGCAAATTTTCACTCAACTCATTGTATTTTCTAAAATAGTTTGGATCTTATGCCTCCCTCAATGCTCAACACTAAGTAGGAGTGCCTGAAGGCCAAAGTCTTTAGTCTTTAGTCTTCCCCATTGCTGGCGATGGGAGAGGGCAAGAGAGCATTGTTTTATTTTTTTTAAAAATATATATTTTATTGATATTTTACAGAGAGGAAGGGAGAGATATAGAGAGCTAGAAACGTCAATGAGAGAGAAACATCGATCAGCTGCCTACTGCACACCCCCCACCGGGGATGTGACCGCAACCAATGTACATGCCCCTGACCAGAATCGAACCCGGGACCTTTCAGTCTGCAGACCGACGGAGAGCATTGTTTTAGAAGACAAGCTTTGTGGAACCGCTGAGATCACACTGGGTAGAGAACATATTATTCTGCCATTACCATTATAGTGTCATAGAAACCTTACAAAGACTTGTCATTCAAGGAAAATTTGTCACTTCATGTCTCTTACAAAGATTCATCACTTCTCTCTTTGATTAGCTTCCTCCCTTTATTTAGCATTTGGGGCGAGCTTATAGTTCTGAGGGTGCAATCCCCAGGAATCCCACGCTTCAGACACAGAACTCACACGAAAAATAAAAACACAGTGTTCTTGCCAGTTTCTAGGTAAACTTTCAGTTTTGCTTTCCAGGTACATTGCGTAGGGGTATATAGCTTATGCCAGTGATCGGCAAACTCATCAGTCAACAGAGCCAGATATCAACAGCACAACGATCGAAATTTCTTTTGAGAGCCAAATTTTTTAAATTTAAACTTCTTCTAGCGCCACTTCTTCAAAATAGACTCGCCCAGGCCGTGGTATTTTGTGGAAGAGCCACACTCCAGGGGCCAAAGAGCCTCGATTTGCCGACCATGGGTTTATGCAGATTAAATAAGTTAGCATTATATGTAATAACGCTTTTCTGGAATAATTTATGAGAAAAAAGACAGAGATGCTAATCTGTAGAGATTATTTTCTCTTTAGTTGATCAAATCCAAATGTAGCAAACTAATTAGCACTCCCCAACTGCAGTCCATTGTTTTAATAGCTGCCAACATATCATGAGTCCCTTGGTTTCATGGTTCTGTGTGAGATGTTTGTTGCCTCTTCTTAAAAGGCGGGGGTCTATTATTCTACTCCCTAGAATCTGGATGGGCCTTAGGACTTGCTTTGACTGACAGAGTGTGGGGGAAGTGAGATAACGTGAGTTCTGGATCCGGTGCCTTAAGATGCTCGAAGCTTCTGCCTTGACTCTCTTGGAGCAAAGCTGCCGTGCAAAGAAGCTTAAACTGGTTACCGTGTGATGAGAAACTACTGGGAGAGGAAGGTCTCAGTCTCCACCTACCCCCACCAGGTCAAGGGACAACTCTTAAGAGGTCTTTACATTTCTTGCTTCATGTGGAATACATATATTGTAGAATACAGTAGTCCCTCCTTATCCACAGTTTCGCTGTTCGTGGTTTTAGTTACTAGAAACCGCGGTCCGAAAATATTACATGAAAAATCCAAGAAATAAACAATTCATACATTTTATTTTTATTTATTTATTTATTCATTTATTCATTTATTTATTTATTCATACATCCTGAGTGGTGAGATTAAATCTCAAGATATTTACTCTGACCCAGGTATGAGTTACTGGAGGAAAAAAAACAGAGTTGCTCTGTGCTCTCCGCTCCTGTTAGTCATGTAGTAGCCTTCTTGGTCAGTAGCTTGACTGTGGTGGTATCTCAGTGCTTGTGTTCAAGTAAACCTTATTTTACGTAATAAAGTATCTTTTTGGCAATGGTTATTTGGGGGGAAAAAATTAAGAGAGAAAGATATATTTCCCATTCTCTCAAATTCCGTACAGACCAGGAAAGAAAAAAAATCAGCCCATGTTTAAAATGCTGCTCATTCCTAGAAAGAGTATTAATCATAGTAATTCTTTTTTCTTTTTAAAAAAATATATTTTATTGATTTTTTTTTTACAGAGAGGAGGGGAGAGGGGTAGAGAGTTAGAAACATTGATGAGAGAACAACATCGATCAGCTGTTCCTGCACACTCCCCACTGGGGAAGTGCCCGGAACCAAAGTACATGTCCCTGACCAGAATCGAACCTGGGATCCTTTAGTCCACAGGCCGGCGCTCTATCCACTGAGCCAAACTGGTTAGGGCTAATCATAATAATTCTTGATACACTTTATATAGAGCTCTTGTACTTCCTTCAGTAAAGAAGCAACCCAAAACCAAATTGTGAAGTAGATGTACGTAGTTTATCTTTACTATTGCCCCCTTCGTGTTTCGGTGCCTCCCCTAATGAAAAGAAAGCTTCCCCAAGAGCCCTTCATTTTTCTGCCTGTCCTTTAGAGATATTAAATTGTCTTATAAATCGGCCCAACAGCCGAAACTGGTTTGTCTCAGTGGATAAAGCATCAGACTGCAGATTGAAAGGTCCCAGGTTCGATTCTGGTCAAGGGCTTGTACATTGGTTGCGGGCACATCCCCAGTAGGGGGTGTGCAAGAGGCAGCTAGTCGATGTTTCTCTCTCATCGATGTTTCTGTCTAACCCTCTCCCTTCCTCACTGTGAAAAATCAATAAAATATTTAAAAATAAATAAATAAATAAATCAGCCCGACAAACTAATCACTGCTAATGCTTTAACAGGTATGAATTTATCAATGAGTTCCCTCATAGAATTGCACTCTGGGAACTTTTTGAAATAGCATCTTATCCAAAGCCAGCATTCAACTGGGAGTGATTCCAAGGACATTGGTAGCTTTGTGATCAGAATATTTTGGAGCAGTTTCTAAAGAAATCTTACCACATAGACACCGAGTTGGCAGCTCAGTCTCCAACACAACTAGACTTGGCCCTATAAAAATATCCCCCCAAATTATCGAGGTAAATGAGACTTCCCCTTTCTAATAGCATATGTGAAACGTTTAAGCTGATCAAGGATGAAATAGTATCAAATAAATGCCTTTAATGTGAGAGCCAGACAATAGTGTGTTGAAGAAATCATGGAATGGTTTGTAGGACACATCATTGTGATTAGCACTTCATACCTGTATCTACTGAAAGTATTGGTATTTTGAGTATCTAGGGCAGAGGGGATTAATATATGAGCTTGACCTTTGTAACAGTGCTTTGTACATCATAGGCACTCAATAAAAACTCAATTAAATGAGAAATTAAAGAAAGCATTGTGCCAAAACCGGTTTGGCTCAATGGATAGAGCGTCGGCCTGCGGACTGAAAGGTCTCGGGTTCTTTCCGGTCAAGGGCATGTACCTTGGCTGCGGGCACATCCCTGGTAGGGGGTGTGCAAGAGGCAGCTGATCGATGTCTCTCTCTCATCTATGTTTCTAACTCTCTATCCCTCTCTCTTCCTCTCTGTAAAAAAATTAATAAAATATATATATTTTAAAAAGCATTCTGAGGTATACAGAGTTATAAATGACATGTTTTATAAAAGTATAATCAGACCCTTCCTTCCCGGGTCCCCAAGCTCGGGGTTTATTCATGCCCTAGTTTTCCTGAATGTGGATACTGGATCCCTGTCATCTAAGATTCTTGCAGTATCCAGGGTAACCAGTGCATAGAATTTCTTGCTGCTATCGTGATGTGGAATGCTGACAGCAAAATGGCAGCTTGCCTGCACAGAGAGCTGGGCTGGCTCTGTCCATTTCTGCCAGGGCTCCGGCAGGATGCTCTTTCATACCTATCTCCTCCATCCGCATGCACCTCGGGCTTGTGGACCATAAGCTTGCCTCGGACTCAGAATCAGGATGTGCTCAGGTATGTGCCGCCTCATGGATCCAAAGCTCTGGCTAATGTTTCCCTCTTCCTCTTTGGGAGCCTCACAGGTTTCTCTCCAGGTTAGCTCCAAACAGAAAGATACATGGATTTTCTGAAAATCCAGCCAAACCTTCTTTCTCCTCAGAGTTATGACCATCCCCTAAGTCTCCGGGCCCCTCAGAGGGAAGAAACAGCCTTTTTGGTATTTATGGGCCGTCCTTCCCATACTTGCCTTGGTTCTCCCAATGGGATTCAAAGAATGGGCAGTAACTAACTACCTTTTAGGAAACCAAGTAGGAGAGGATCTAGCTTGGGGGTGGCCAGTCCTGTCTGTTTTCTGTTATTTTTCTTCATCTTTAATCCTTTGCTGCCTATGAAGGGAGAGCTGGTAGCGGTCTTGGGATCCTCCTTTCTCTGGGTGTTTCCTGACAATTCCAAAACGTGCCTTCGTGTCCATGATTCTCCTTTGTAAATATCCATCTTCTTCAGAGCAAATGAAAGCATGACCATAGCTGGATGGTTCCTTTCGGCCGTAAGAGTCTTTGATCATTACCCCCAGAGTTCTGAGCTGAAGCTAATCTATCCAGTTGGCTGCTAAGACCCATGGTGGGTCTTGATGGCTTTTTTCAAAAGGAGTAGGTCTTCCTTTCCTCTTTTAGAATTAGTCTCCTTAATTCTAGAAATCTTAGAGGCAGTTTTCAAGCGGTAGCCTGTATCTCTGCCCCTCATTAAGAGCAGTGTCTCTGATGGCTTGGGTTTTCTATGGCATCCATGGGGGATACGTTTTTGGAGCAAAATTTCTAAATGTGTATGTTGTTTTTAATATTTTTTTTTATTTGAAGATTCTCATTTCTCTGGAGTTTAGCCTTAACATTCTTTACCAGAGAGGTCTGATGATTCTCTATATTCTAAAAAAAAAAAAAAAATTCAGTTTTTAAGGTCCATCCCAAATCCTGATACATGCAACAACATGGATGAATCACAAAAGTATTATCCTCGGTGAAATCAGTAGACTAATAAAGTTACATACTATATGATTTATATGACATTCTGGAAAAGGCAGAACTGAGGGATAGACAGCAGATTAGTGAATACCAGGGACTGGGATGGAAGAGGGTTGATTACAAAGGGACAGGACCATTTTTTGAGAAGATGAAACTGTACTTTTAGTGTAAAGTTTTAGTAAAGAGTGAGTTCCACTATATATAATCATACCTTTTTTTTTTTTTTTAATGTGAGAACTATTTTGTCCCAGTCCTCTCAAGGCCCTACAAACACGTCATCACAACCATTAGAGGCATTTTCTACCCAGAGATCATCAATAACTTTTAGGGCACCAGCACTGCTGCACTATATTGATAACTAGTTATCTCTTTCTAATAACTTTCTCTTTTTGTGTAGGACTTTAGCAATTTGTCCTCACCAAGGTTTTATTTTTTTATTTCCTGGGGGTGGAAAGGCCATTCCAGGTAATATCCTCAGATTCTGGAAATCATTACTTTCTCCCAAGCTGGATGGCCTTTCCCACAGACTATATTGCAACATAACATGTTAGGCATGTCTTGGATGACTTGCCCAGGCTTGGGGAAATTAGGGCTTTCTTGTACACCAAGACTGGCCACGGTCCATGCTTCAAAAAGGGTGCTGCTATTTTTAGAAATGTTATATAGAGTCTTGAGTTGGAAACTAGAAACTATCTTCTGTCTATGTACCTTATACAAATTTCTCCAGGGATGGGGATCCCTACAAGAAATTGATATCATCATGTCTTCTTTCCTGCATATTTTGCCAGCCACTCTCTGTCTGGTTTTAAAGGATCACGTAGCATCCTTTCAAGCTCACGCTCCACACAGACCACAAGTCTGTATTCCCACATCAGCAGAGACTCGAAAGGATCTGCGTCCACCTGTGCTCTAGTTGGTCCGCAGCATCATAGCCACTGTCTGAAAAATGTTGTCTACTTCCCACTTTCACCCATAACCCAAGGATGTATCAGATGGGAATTCTTTTTTAAAAAATATTTTTAATTGATTTTTTGCAGAGAGGAAGAGAGAGGGATAGTTAGAAACATCAATGAGAGAGAATCATCGATCAGCTGCCTCTTGCACATCCACCACTGGGGATGTGCCCGCAACCAAGGTACATGCCCTTGACCGGAATTGAACCTGGGACCTTTCAGTCCCCAGGCTGACGCTCCATCCACTGAGCCAAACCGGTGTCGGCTGATAACAGCTTCTATTACCAGCTCTTACCTGAGCCTTATTTCAGAGTACTATTCCTGGGCTACTGCAGACTTTTGTTTCCTGATGGAGGAAATTAAAAATGCATGGGTGTTTATGTCCCCCCAAAGGCAGCCCATAGCCAATGTCTGACTGGTGAGGATGTATAAAAAGTCAGCTTCTCTGCTTTGAGATGGATGGCACAAAACTGAAGTGTGACTGATGCTCCAGAGTTCCTCTGTAGGATCAGGCTGAGGTTGGGCCGTGGCCTAAAATGTCATCATATTATTATTATTCTGCTTTTCCCTCAGTCCCAGTTACTCTTTAATAAATCACTGGCACATGAATCCTCACTTCAAGGTCTGCTTCCCGATAACTTGATTTAATACACTCGCCATCCAATTTATAGAACCCCTAGGTCACAGATGCCTGCTCTAGGGGAAGTGGTAGAACGAGTTTGAATGCAAATGTATTTCAGGTTGAACTTGTTGCTCTCAGCCAGTTATTGTTCCTAAGAGGCAGGCGAACCTAGACTAGAACAGAGCTGGACTAAATTCAAGCAGAGATCAAAGATAATGAAGAAAACCTAGAGATCATGAGATTTATAGAAACTGCCTCCGCTTCCAGCCTCCAAATATTAAGGGATAAGATAGAAAAAAACCTTGAGTGACAAAGGCTTAGTAAGATTTCGAAGTAAACAAAATGACTGCTGTGTGTGGCAATTGGATTAAGATATTCTCCTCTCTGCTGAGCCCAAAGGTAACCACCTTTTAGGTGAAAGAGCAAATCACGGAGGAAAGAAACAAAGAAGTCAGACAGTCTTGAGAACTGGATCTAGATATGGCTGACAAATTTAGCAAGTAAAAATAAAGGACATCCAATTTGTTTTGTCTTCTGGCAACCCTAGGTCTAGAAAATAACTTTAGTAGTAGTTACTGACACCCGAGTCTTTCCAAAAGCAAATAGGTCAGAAATATCTAAGTCACAGAGGGAATTGTATTGATAAAGAAATGATAAGCCTGGTCTACAAAAAAACAACAAAAAACCTGTGGCCTTTCTGGAGAACTTAAAAACAACCCGAAACCGGTTTGGCTCAGTGGATAGAGCTTCGGCCTCCGGACTGAAGGGTCCCAGGTTCGATTCCAGTCAGGGGAATGTACCTTGGTTGAGGGCACATCCCCGGTGGGGGAGGAGGGGGTGCAGGAGGCAGCTGATCCATGTTTCTCTCTCATCGATGTTTCTAACTCTCTGTCCCTCTCTCTTCCTCTCTGTAAAAAATCAATAAAATACATTTAAAAACAACAACAACAACCCTCAAGTCTCCTAATTTGCATGGGCAGGAAGCACATGATGTAAGCCCCAAAGATGTCATGTTCTCCAATGCCTACTTCAGACGTGGCTAGGAAGTGTAATGTCAAAAGGACAGCCTCTCAGGGACTACAGAAAAAAACGCTAACAAAAATCTCCCCAAAATATAGGACCATAGCCTAACCAAGGAACTTCTCCCACCCCAAGATAGAGGTCTTCACAATGCCCACCTAGCTCTTTTTTCACCAGTTGCTAAGGGCTAGTAACTATGTGTACCCCCTGAGTGGGTGTGTTTGTTTGTTATATTGTGGATAGTTTGCCCTAGCTCCGCTATTGTATGCGGAGGAGGGGAAAAGAATAGTTTACAGAAAACTTGTTTTTTTCCAATTCAAAAGTTATTAGACCATGAGGAGCCCTATCCAGACCTAATGGAGAAGATTGTGTCACCCACAGATATTGGATTTTGAGCTTGGTTCAGTGACTGTTAGAGACTTTGGGTTGTTTTGGAGAAAGGCTTGTTTTCTATGTGTGGTGAAAAATGAAGTGGGTATTTGATGACCAGAGGAGTGCACTACCACAGAGACCAAACCCGTGTTCTCCTCTTCCTGGGCACATAACTAGACTACATTTCCCAGCCTCCCTTTGCAGTTAGGCTGGGAAATGTAGTGTGGCTGTGTCTGAGTAATATAGTAATTGTTATGCCTGATCCATAAAAACCTTCAAGGAGTGAACCTTCATACTTGTTCCCCCTTTTGGTTGACTGGAAGGTGATGATCCCGAGACAAATATGGCAACCACATACTGAAGATGGCAGAACCAACGCTGGAACTTGGGTACCCGAATCCCCACGCAGAAGAGAGCTGCCTTAGAAAACCACCTAACTACAGATGCACACTTTGGACCGTTGGGTAAATGAAGGTTAGGTTAAACCACTGAGATGTTGAAAATTCATCTAAGACAGTGGCTCTTGAAGTGTGGCCCCAAACCAGCAGTATCAGTCACCTGGCAACTTGTTAGAAACTTAAATTTGCAGTCTCCATCCCAGATCTGTTAAACCAGGAACTCTGGGGATGAGGACCAGGTGATCCTGATGCACACTGAAGTTTGAGAACCATTGATACAACAGCTAGTGCCGTGGCCGGCAAACTGCGGCTCTCGAGCCACCTGCGGCTCTTTGGACCCCTGAGTGCGGCTCTTCCACAAAATACCACGGCCTGGGCGAGTCTATTTTGAAGAAGTGGTGTTAGAAGAAGTTTAAGTAAAAAAAATTTAACTCTCAAGAAATTTCAGTCATTGCACTGTTGGTATTTGGCTCTGTAGACTAATGAGTTTGCCGACCACTGAGCTAGTGTAAATAATACTGAAACCTGCTGATGTAAACTAATAGAACATCAAGTGATCAGTCCGTAGCTTAGCCTTCCTGAATCACTCCTGTCAGACATCTTTCATGCAGTTTCTTTTTTAGGTTCATTCTATTCTGTTTCTCTACCCATTTCACTGAGGACTAGAACAAAGGCATGAAATATTGAGCAATAAAAAGGTCCTTTTACAAAGTAGGGGAAACAAGTGTGTGAATGCTTACACTGATCTATTTTTGCCCTGACACTGTTTATTATCTTCCAACTCTCTAGCTCCCAACCTTGTTCATGGGTACCAAGTATTTGAAGAACCATATACATTGAGCTGCTTAATTGTGTTCTGTTTAGAATTTTGAAACACTTATTAGATTTTTTTGTTGTTCTGTGTTGATTAGACCAAAAAAAAAAAAAAAGTCTCTCTTCAAAGAATGACTGTTCAGGACAAGTCCTGGGTAGCAACTACAGATTTCCACTATCCAAGGAGGACACCTAGAGGCTACTTGTGATGTGGTAGACGATCCTGAAACGTTTTCCAGATTGTTTTCTTCACGGATCCAATTATCATTCATAAATCACAGGGCCAACAAGTCCAAGTAAAATTATAAATATTAATGTACAGTTAATCTTTAAGAGGAGGAAACAGACCTAAAGAGGTTGCATTTATTTCCCAGGCCCAGTAGAAGTATATTACAGGGTAGAGAAGAACTTGTGAATGTGATAGCTGGACAACTGGGGAAATTTGAATGCAGACTAAATGTTGGTTGCTGTAATTGAGCTAATGTTGATTTTCTTAAGACTAGTGAGAGCATTATGCTTGAGTGGGAGCGTGTTTTCTGACCTTTGGAGCTTCAGACTGACATTTAAGAGTAAGGCTGGGAGATGTCTGAAGCCTGCTTTCAGATGTTTTGGCAAAAGGGAGGAGTGTGTTTACATAGAGAGAGAGGTGTAGCAAGATGGTGACAGTTGGTGAATCTAGGTGGAAAGAATACATTCGTTACATTGTTCTTTTAACCTTTCTGCACATTCAAATTCTTTTCAGAATAAACAAATTAGAATGCAAAAGCTTTGAGCTGCCACTCAAAATGTTAACTGAATTTGGGTTCCATAGTTGTGACAGCTCTTGTGATCACACACAGTTATCTGCTGCTTTTTGTGTCTTTCAGAGGGAACACAGCAAACACCCACAAATATTAGCTGATTGATGTAGAAGTGCTTGCTTTTCCCATACTGGATTTGTGAGATTCTCAATGTCAGTGCTTTCACTTCCCCTTTGCCCTTTTTAAGCCCCAATTCGTTTTTAAAAATATATTTTTTATTGATTTTTTTTTTTTTTTTACAGAGAGGAAGGGAGAGGGATAGAGAATTAGAAACATTGATGAGAGATAAACATTGATCAGCTGGCTCCTGCACACCTCCTACTGGGGATGTGCCCGCAACCAAGGTGCATGCCCTTGACTGGAATCAAACTGGGACCCTTGAGTCCGCAGGCCAACACTCTATCCACTGAGCTAAACCAGTTAGGGCTCCACTTCTTTTTTTACAAATTGTGCAGTATGGTTTGCTTTGGTTATTTACCTATTTAATCTTGTTAAATGGATCCCTCTATCTCCCTCTCAGGAAAATAACACAGTTGTTTAGCTTTCTTTTTCAATGATAAGTAGTATGCTGGTGTAGGTATTGTAATTGTTCTTTTTCATTATCTGCATCCTTAGAAAATATGGTCACAATGCTAAAAATTAAACTAGCACTATCTTGACACAAAGCACAGTAGTTAATCCACAGGCAAAACCAAAAAACCTGGTTGTTACAAGGCACCTAATTTGCCCACTTAACTTGTGTCACTTGGAGGAAGGCAGCAATGGATGATTTCTTTCTGTGAGCCAATAATCAAGGTTGTCAACATCAGCCTCAGGAGGGAGACATGGCAACCAAAAGGTGGATAATTTGTGTCACGGCCATTTAAAACTAAAAAGAGGGTTGCTTTCAGCCTCTATTTTTGAGGGCTGCACAAGGCTTTTGCACCTTTCCCCCAATCTATGGCACAGTGCAGAAACGGGGACCTTTCACGTTCAGGTGAGGGGTTTCCCAGTGCCGAAACAGGAACGGTCTCTGGCAAACTAGGAAAGTTGGTCACTCCAGCACTGGTGTCAACCCCTAAAATAATAGAGATATATGAGCAAAGAGACTGGCAATGATCCATTTTCAGAAATATGTCCCCTTTTTGGGCAGTGGGGGAGGAGACATCGTCCTGTGCACCCTAGAAGTCCCTGGTTTGATTCCTGGGTTACAGCTTGATCCTTAGTAGGGGGTGTGTGTGGGGGAGGCAACCAATCAATGTTTCTCTCTCTCCCTCTCCCTTCCCCCCCTCTCTAAAAATCAATAAAAACATTTTTAAAAATAAAATAAAAACAAGTGATTCTAAAGTGATGGGGTTATAAGATTTGTCAATGAGGGGAATATCATAGATCTATAAACTTGATTTTTTTTTGGTAAGGTATTTGAACTATTTGAGAATAAGTTGCCAATATGATGTGCCATTATTCCTTAGCAAGTTATTGTGTGTTTTCTATAAATATGCTTGCATGTAATCACAATACAGCCATCAAAATAAGAATCAACACTCGTACATTGGTACCTTCTATGTCAGACTCCGCTCAAGTTTTACGAAATGTCCAGGATCTGATTAAACAGATCTGTCCAGGACTCTGTGTTGTCTTTAGGTTGTCATAACGGTTTCATCCCTTTCACTCTGAAATAGTTCCTAGTCTTCCCTTGACTTTAAGAGCACAAAATAGTTATTTTGCAGAATGACTCTCATTTTGGGGTTCCAATTCTTCCCAATGATTAGTTTCAGTTACTCACTTTTGGTAAGGAATCCATGTTTTTTCATTACAACCAATCAGCTAGAGCTCAATTTTGATTAGTCCCAATGGTGATTTGGATCACTTGATTAAAATGGTGTCTGTCAATTTTCTCCATTGTACAGTACTTATTCATAAGTATTTTGGGGAGGATACATTGTAATATGTACACAAACTCTTGGCTTAACAAACCTTCAGATTATTTACATATTAATTTATTTTAGTATGGACTCACAGTTTCCTATTTTATTCAATAATTTTCCCCCTTTCTGTCTCTGTAGCAGAAACCTGGATCATCTTGAATAAACAGGGGTGAGTTAAAGTAAGTTTACAGTTATTTATATGGGAACTAATACAATAATTAATAAATAATAACATAAAGATAAGCTCTGTTTCATGTACTCACAGTTGTAAACCTTTTATTTGCTTTTCTCATATTTATTTACTTTTTATTTATTATAGTGTTGTTGTTTTTTATAATCCTATCCAAGTATATTTTTCCACTGATTTTCATGGAGAGTGGAAGGGAGAAAGAGAGGGAGAGAAACATCAATGTGAGAGAGACATCCATTGGTTGCCTCTTGAACGCATCCCTTCTTCTTCTAAGAATCTATGCTTTTATGATTAGCTGAAGACCGTATAAGTTAATTCTTATAATAAAGGATCAGATCCTGTGGAAGATTGAAAACTTTTTATGTGATTGAAAATTTTTATGTGATCATAAAAAAACACATTAAAAAAAACTAAACAAAAACATATGATCATAATATTTTCCTGATCCTATTATTAAAAGGTCTATTTACCTTTGTTTTATTTTTTAAATAGATATTTTTATTGATTTCAGAGAGGAAGGGAGAGAGAGATAGAAACATCAATGATGAGAGAGAATCATTGATTGGCTGCCTCTTGCACATCCCCTACTGGGGGGTCAAGCCTGCAACCCAGGTATGTGCCCCTGACAGAAATCTAATCCAGGACCCTTCAGTCCGCAGGCCAACACTCTATCCACTGAGCCAAACCAGCTAGGGCAAAAAAAAAAGAGGAAATGTAGACAGTCACACACACAGGGGGAGGACACAGTGTGAAGATGAAGGCAGAGATAAGAGTGATGCACCTACATGCCAAAGAACACCAAACATTATCAGCCAACACCAGGAGCTAGGAGAGGCAAAGGCCAGGTTCTTCTTCACAGCCCCCAGAAGGAATCAGTCCCGCTGACACCATGATCTTGGAGTTCTAGCCTCCAGAACTGTGAGTAAACACATTTCTATAGTTTTAAGCCACCCTAACATGCTAATAAATGAACATACCCGCTCATTCTGCAAGTAGGTTAGATTGTTTATGTTGGTTTACTCGTGCTGCCATAACCAAGTACCACGGACTGGGTAAGTTGGACAACAGAAATTCATTTTCTCAGAGTTCTTGTGGTTGAATTCTGAGATCAAGGTGTCGGCCAGGTTAGTTTCTTCTGAGACCTCTCTTTGGTTTGGAGATGGCTTTCTTCTGTGTCTTCACCTGGTCTTCCTTCCATGTGTGTTTGTGTCCAAACTTCCTCTTCTTATAAGGACACCGGTCACAGTGGTTTAGGACTCACCCTAATTGTAATTTAATCACATCTTCAAATACAGTCACGTTGTGAGGTAGTAGGGGCTAGAGCTTTGGCGTATGAATTGGCAGAGATGGGGTGCACACAACCCAGCCCATAACAAGAGGCCATGTGGAGGAGAGCCAAGATGCTAGCTTGTAGCAGCACCAGCTGCCTGACATGAGGCCATTGTGAGCCTTCCATCCAGCTCAGCTGACCCCCGAGCTGAATGCTGTTAACATGAGGGAGTTTAGGTGAGATGAGCAGAATTGGCTGCCCAACCCGTAGAAATGCAAGGAGTAATAAATCACTGTTGTTTTAAGCCACTATGTTTTGGGGGTGGTTTGTTATGGCAGCAATAGATAACAGAAGCAACCCCGTTTCACATAAGTTCTAAACCAGGCCCCTTTCCATTACACTACAGCGATGGGCTGCATGTTGAATGGATTGTTTAATCGGCTGTTTCATTATTACCGTAGAAAAGGAACGAGTACTAATTTATTAACTTAAAATGAATAGATGGTATTATCGCTACTAGTGACATTTATATAGCACTTTGCCAATTTGAAATAGCCTCTTAATAATTTATGAAGTTTTCAATCGAAGAAATATTGAATCATAGCCCCCTGGGAGTTAAGTGGAACACTAAGAGGTCATTTAATCCATCTCCTTATCTTCAAAGAGAATGACTTATTCTATCCCAGCCAGATAAGAGTCATTTCCCTCCTCCTGATAGTCATCCAAAAAAACTTTTAAAGTGTGTTTCTGAAAATGGAACTGTATTTAGCGCTCTGTAGGCCTTTAAAGATTTAGTACAACAACAATGGAGAGACAAACCACACATAAACAAAATTCAAAGTTCTGCGTGCACAAAAGGCTTAGCAGAATGAAGAAGTTGTGGTACATACCAGTATATACCATGGAATATTATTCAGCCACGAGAAAGGAGGCAATTCTGCCATTTGTGACAAAATGATGGTTAGCAGAGGCTGGGGGTGAAGGAAATGGGGAGATATTGTTCAAGGATACAAACTTCCAGTTATAAGCTGAATAAGTTCTGGGGATCTGTTATATAGCATGATGATATAGCTAATAATGCTATATTATATACTTGAGATTTGCTAAAAGAGTAGATCTTAAATGCTCTCACCACAAAAAAGAAATAGGGGGTGGGGATGGGTCAATGGGAAAAACAAACAAATAAACCAAGGGGGTATCTGTAATACTTTCAACAATAAAGATAAATAAATAAAATGTTTTTGTAGGGGCAGAAGAACCATGGTCCTGTAAAAAAAAATACCTACTTTGGAATAAAAAATGTGAGTATTGTTTACTGTTAAAAAAAATAGCAATTATCTGAGGTAATGTAGATATTGGCTAAGGCTATGATTATAATCACTGTGTAATATGGAAGCATATCAAATCAACACCTTAAACAATGCTCTATTTCAATTATAGCTCAAAAATGCTGGAAAAAAGAGAAAGAAAACTACATATAAAATGACATTTTTTGTGTTCCAAATTATCAACATAAACATTTTAGCCCATGTCGATAATACAGACAGACATAAACATAATCGTACAAAAACATTCATGTATGCAAGTAAAAAAGGTTTAGGGAAATATGACAATTCTCAGACATTTGAAGGGCTGTTGTGTAGAAGAAAGGTTAGATTTGCTCTGTGTAGCTACTGGGGACAACTAGGACCTGGGGTGAAACAGGTGGAAATTTCAGGGAGGCATGTGTCAGTTTATCTTTAGGAAGAACTTTTTAAATATATATTTTATTGATTTTTTTACAGAGAGGACGAGAGAGGGATAGAGAGTTAGAAACATCGATGAGAGAGAAACATAGATCAGCTGCCTCTTGCACACCCCTACTGGGGATGTGCCTGCAACTAAGGTACATGCCCTTGACCAGAATCAAACCTGGGACCTTTCAGTCCGAAGGCCGACGCTCTATCCACTGAGCCAAACCGGTTTCGGCATGGAAGAACTTTTTAACAATCAGAACATTTTAAAACAAATGGGCTCCCTCACTGGAGTTATTATAGAGGGAATTCCAAGAGATTTGCCTAGATGACCTCTAACGTTCTTTCCAACCCTATGACGCTGAGCCACCTGTCAAAATTAGACACATTTGGGGGATGTAGAGGAAGGTAACTGAGTTTTACAGGCAAAGAATTGTTATCAGTCATGCTTGTTGTAGGTATGAACAGCATAGAGACCAGGGAAACTGTTCTATCTCTATGTATGAACCTGAGATTTTTCTTATGAAGGAGGTAGGATCTGAGTAGAATCCTAAATATCATAAGGGGAATCATTCAGGAGCCATATTGGGGAGAACATAATTATTGCAAAAGTCATAGCTAAAAAAAAGAAGACACCCCAGAAGGAGGCTAATGGGAGGTACCTGTACCTGTCATAGACGGGGTTGGGGTTTGAGGAACAGGGGGTGATGAACAATAGGCAATTATAATCCAGGGTGTCCTGGAAAATAATTTTGAAACATTAGGTGACAAACTTAGACATCTCCCATAACGGAGGGGAGGGGAGTATGGTCAAACCAAAGAGAGAAAGAAGTATTTTTTTTTTTTTTTTTGCTTTAGTAAATTGTTGGGTGTTAAAGGTTTGGAACCCGGGCTAGTAAAGGGAGGAAAGGGCTAGTACAGACGAGTCCAGCAGAGAGATCACATGAGTCCAAATGAACACTGAGTCCCTACAGATGTAGGGAACAAGGTAGATAGGGGAGATAATGTAAGATTTAGCAAGAGCCTGGAAATGCAGGCTGGTGAAGACAAGGATCAGCTCACACTCTGCTTGCTTCTGGAAACAGTGGCATTGCTTCTGGAGACGATCAAGATGATGAGTATCTGTGTCTTCAGTGTGCCTGCTGGTGTTGGTGCTGCGTCTGATCTTTCATGCCAGTTCCCTGGCCCTCATACAGGTGAGGCTGTCCCTGCTACTCCGCCGCTCAAAACCCCTCCCCCGCCCCCTCCCGCCATGCTTCTTTCTGCCCCTGATGGAAGCTCCCAGCTCCCCTCCATTAAGATTATGTCTTGGGGTTGTTTTGAATGTTAAAATGTAATACTCCGGCAACTCATGTTGGCTCGGTTATGTTTCTCCCCAACTCCCTTTCTGAAAGTTCCCACCTCACTTTGAAAGTGAAAGAATGGGAAAAAATATCTACAAGATAGTGCATGTATCCTAAGTCTCCGCTTACAAGGTATTTGCTTTGGCCTAGATAGGATCTTAAGAATCAGTGACAGAGGCATTTTCATATGAAAAACAAAGGTCTTATGTAATTGTTCACATGTGCAGGTAGCTGGCGATAACCAGGTAGGAATGACTAATAAAGTGACATATGACTCGACATGTTTTTATTGGTCGACTGGTGATTTGTTTTTAGTTAAATGCGAAGTGGCAGGTGGGGGTGGTGGTGGGGGTGGCTCACCTGAATAAATACTGTACAATTTGTTCCATGATCTAAGTTTATACCACTTGAAGAAATTAGACTTGGAAAAGTTGGATTTCTGAAAACATTACATTTTTCTAAAGTTTATATCTTCTTTTTTAAATTTTTATTTTATTGTTTAAAGTATTACATATATATATCTCCCACCCCCCCCCCCCCATAGACTATCCCCTACCCTGTTACATTTTATTTTGGTATGAATAGTAAGTGCTTGTATGACACTTATATGCCCAATATTGTTTTAAATGCTTTATATATATTAACTAATTTAATTCTCACAAGAGCACTATAAGGTAGGTATTATTGTTATTATCGTCACCTCACAGGCGAGGAATTGATGTATAAAAAGGTTATTTTCCCAAGAACAAATAGCTAATAAGTATAAACCCACTTTAAAAAAAATATATTTTATTGATTTTTTTTACAGAGAGGAAGGAAGAGGGATAGAGAGTTAGAAACATCAATCAGCTGCCTCCTAAACACCCTCTAATGGGGATGTGCCTGCAACCAAGGTACATGCCCTTGACTGGAATCGAACCTGGGACCCTTCAGTCCGTAAGCTGATGCTCTATCCACTGAGCCAAACCCGTTAGGGCTATAAACTCACTTTTGAACTCAAGTAGTCTAGCGGCAGCATTCCTAACCCTAATCACTGTGCTATACTATATGCTTCTATTACATTATATAATTCCAGAGGCCCGGTGCACAAATTCATTCACAGGTGGTGTCCCTCGGCCTGGCCAGTGATGGGGCCCATTGGGGCCATCTTGCTCAGTCCTGATGCGGGCTGGCTGGCCTGCAGGAGGGTCAGAGGGAGATTGGCCAGCCTGGGCCATGGGAGGTTGGCTGTGGGAGTGCATTGACCACCAGGGGGCAGCTCCTGCGTTGAGTGTATGCCCCCTGGTGGACAGTACGCATCATAGCGAACGGTCAACCAGTTGTTTGGTCAACTGGTCTTTCTGTTGACAAGTCCTAACAGTTGCTTATAGATAGACTAGCAGAGAAGCCAGACTGTTACCCCCAAATTGAAATTCTCTCAGATAATACAAATGAAACAAACAAAAAACACAAATTTTTGCTCTGGGACCACCTTTAGCTCTTGTGAATGATTTTTCCCCCCAGCAGTTGCAAACACTTTGAGAATTAAAAAAGGCTGTGTGTGTGTGTGTGTGTGTGTGTGCTATTTCAAACACAGGGAAACTTGTTCAAATAGAAAATTCATATTCTATTCAGTGCTAAAGCATAGTGGTTTTGTTCCTGTTTTGGGAGGGGGGTAGTTTCTGTTATTTCTGGCCACAGCCTGGATGGCAATGGAATAATTTCATAGTGCTCTTATAATAGTATCAGTGTCAGGGATGGTTCATCTAAAGTCAGGCTTGTAAGACATGTAAAGAAGACCAGCATTTACCTCTTCCCCCTAAACCTATCTCCCCAGTGACTGTTTTGTGCTGCTTTGCCCTGGCACCCATCCTCTCTGCTTTACTTTTAAGCAAATTTTCAGTGGGATACCTTCAATAACTGATAATTTTATAAAAGAAATAGAAACGCCAAAGGAAGATAATTACCCAGTTCTTTGAAAATTTTTTAAAAAAACTGGAAGAATGTGTAGTGGGAGGATAAGTGAATATTTAGACACATAAATATGTATTGTGCGTGCGTATAAAAACACTCTTCTGCTTGAGTCACTCTCTTTAGATAATACGTTAAAGGTGAATAAGTTCTGACTCAGAAACAGAGTTAAAGATAGATTTTGCCCTCCTTCGTCATCCAAGGAAGACCTGCCCACGTGCCAGGTTTATAAAGCACACCGGTGGGAAGATTAGCTTTCCTGTCAAGCACTGTGAGGGTAACAGACACACACGTGGTTAGGTGGTATAAAGGGGTTCAAGAGGAATTCACGGTAATAATACTAGGAGGACTGGGGCCACAACTGCTTCTCCCCTTGACCCTGTAGAGCGCAGACAACCGAGCCGACTGCACTTGACCACCATGAAATAATTTCAAAATGCGACAGTAATGTACCTCTTTACTACCTTGGTGTACATGTTGGGGTCATTTTGACCCCAGGCCTGCTGCTGACAGGGGCGTTTAAAGAGATTCTCCCCGAAGATAAGAGATCAACAACGGAAGGACTGGTATGCATGCATATAGGTACAACCAATAGACACAGAACTCTGGGGAGGGAGGGCATGGATGGGAGGTGGGAGGGGGCAATGGTAAGCTATGTACACATATAGTAATACCTTAATAAATTAAAAAAAAAATAGATTCTCCCCCGAGCACCTTAGGGACCCTCACCTGGAAAGGCAAGCGCCTTCCTGCCCTATGCTTGCCTCTCCCAGCTGTGCCCGCTAATGCGCGGTGCACCTGGGGCGCCGGGCTGGACTGATTCATTCATCTGGCAGGTGGAGGTGGGGCAGGGAGGACTTTACACCCACCGGCCACCCACGGGCGGTCGCGTGTGGGGCGGGACGCGGGAGTCCGAGATGCGGGGAAGGGACCGAGGTGGGCGCTGGGGCTCCCGCGGGGGGCGGGGCCTGCGCAAGGGGCGTGGCCTGCGCGGGGGCGGGGCCTGCGGGAAGCCCCTCCCTCGGAGTCGCGGAGGTGACTGGCTGGGCTGGGGGCGGGAGACGCTCTGCCCCACGCTTTCCCAGAGCTCGGTGGTTTAAAGATGGCGGCGGCGGCGGCGGCGCCGGGGACGCGGAGCCGCGGGAGGAGGAGGAGGAGGAGGGCAGCGGAGGGTCTGTGAGTCGCCGAGAGGCAGCGTGAGGAGCGCGGGTGCGGAGCCGCCGGCCCCCCCCACCCCTCCCCGGCTCCCCAGGGCCGGGGCCAGGACTGGCACGGAGGCCGAAGCAGCAGCGCCCGGAGCCCGAGGCCGGAGCCGAGGAGGAATGTGACCGGGGGTCGGCGGCGAGCGCCGGGATGGGGCAGCAGGTGGGCCGCGTCGGGGAGGCTCCGGGGCTTCCGCAGACGCAGCCCCGCGGGAGCCGGGGCAGCAGCGCGGCCCGGCCCTCGGGCCGCCGGCGGGACCTGGCGGGGCGCGCGGCGGAGGCCGGCTTCAATATCTTCGCCCAGCACGGTGAGTGCTCTCCGGGGAGCCGGCGTGAGGAGGGCGGGGGGCCGGGAGGCCGCGGCCGGGGCCGGGGCTCGGGGCGGAGGGAGTGGGCGGCAGCCCGGCAGCCCCCGGGGGTGCCGCGCCGTGGAAGGGTGCCGGCCTCCGAGTGGGGGCGGGATCCGCTGCCATCTGGGCCGGTCACGGGAGGCGAGTCACACCCCTCCCCCTTCTCCCGCCCGCCTCCTCCAGCCTCCAGCCGGGCTGGCAGCTCCGGGGGCGGAGGCGGCCGAGTGGTCCCGGGGGCCGCGGGTGGACCGTGTCCTCCGTCCCCGGGGCCCGGGGCCCGGGGAGGGGGGCGCGGCGGGCAGTGCCGCCCCGGGGAGGGGAGGCGTGAGCTCTCCATCCCGGAGGTGTCGGTACAAAAATCGATCGTCAGCCAAGAGAACGGGAGTCGTGTCTCCGAGGGGTTGGGAAATAGCTTACGGAGTCTCCGGAGACGGCGGCCTGGGAAGGGGATTTGTGAGTCGGGCCATGTGCAGTGCCAGGGCGGCGAGCAACGCCTGCCTGCCCGCCCGCCCGTGGGGGAGATCTTAAGGGTGGTGTCTTAGCACTTTTTGATTACCAACCCCCCCCCACCCCCCAATCCCCCCTTCCACCCCCCAATTCCCCCTTCCACCTCCCAACCCCCCCACCCATCCTCCAACCCCCCCAATATTGGAAATGAAGGGCTTGGCTCTGCTCTTTCAAGTGGGATAGAACTCTGAGATGGCTGGTAGGGGTTCGAGGTTGGTGGGCCTGGCTTAGGATTTTGGACTAGGAACAGATTTTCCTATACTGTGTGTGTGCGTGTATTCCTACGAACTTCCTCTCTGGAGTCTGGGGAGCCTATGACTTTGTTTGGTCATCAAGGTAATTTTGTAGACTATAGTTGTCTCCAAACTCTTCTGACCAATACGCTTTTATCAGTAAAAGAGCATACACCTCAGGAAATAATGTATTTTTTTTTAAAGTTTTATGTTTGCCCTAACTGTGTTGGTATGTATGCAACTACTTACAATGTACAGAGAAATAGAATTTAAGAAAGCATGGAGTAAACAATAAGTACAGTAAATTAAGTTCTAGCATATGTCTTTTCCTGCAGCCCAGGGGATTCTTTGGCTCTTCCTTTGAGCTGCTCCCATCCACACCACTTTTGAGACTGATTTTTTTTTTTTAGAGGAAGGAAGAGTGGAAAGGGAGGGGAAAAAAACGCAGAATGGGCCTTCATGAGGTTTAGATATCCTAAGACCCGAGAGAAGCTGAACGCATAGATGGGGCCTCTGTACAAAGGAGGGGGAGTGAGAGGGAGCACACCGGAATCTCACCGAAGAGGCCCATATAAAATGATGAAGGGTAAAAGGTGTTCTGTGCCGCACAGTGAGGGAATGGGGGCGGGGGCGGGTGGGAGAAGCGGAAGTGTGAACTGTTCCTTAGAAAGGGGGGTTTTGGAGGAAGCGAAGGAATGAAAAAGGATGAGCCCAGGGAGCTGTGGCTGCCAGGTTAGTTGTGTTCAGAGGATTCTGTGTCTAAGCTGTGTCGCTCCTGAGTGGAGGAGACAGAAGTGACCTGGGGCCATTCAAGAATGACAGGTCTGCTATGAGAGACGTGAGTGAACGTTGTAAAGGTGCTATGTGAGTTACTCTTCATTGAAATTACTTTCTAAGACACAGGAGGCAGCCCTGGCTAGTTTGGCTCAGTGGATAGAGTCAACCTGCAGATTGAAGGGTCCTGGGGTGTATTCCGGTCAAGGTCACATGCCTGGGTCAAGGGCACATGTCCGGTTGGGGGCCTACAGGGGGCAGCCGATCAGTGATTCTCATCATTGGTGTTTTATCTCCCTCTCCCTATTCTTTTCTCTCTGAAGTCAATAATATTTATATATGTAAAATAAAACACAGGAGGCAAGAGTGGGTGAATAGTCTTCAGGGAAGAAATCCATGTAGCTTTGCTTTGTGGAAAGTGTTAATGCAGGTTAAACTTGGCCCAGTAGGCAAACGTGATCCTCTTCCTCTTGCTTCTTATTCAGGACGTCAGATTTTCAGAGAATGAGGAAGTCATGAAGAATGGAATAGGAAGAGATTTTGAGGGATGGGTGGGAGTTGGATTTATGGAACAAGAAAATTAGAGCAGGCTGGTCAGGAGAAACAAATTAAGCATGGACAATGGAAACGAACATAATTTGTTGATGGGATAGTGAGGCTACATCTGTCAGGAGTTAATTAAGCAGGTACTCCAGGAGAGAATAGTAGAGCAGAAATTGCAAGAATCAAGTCTTGGTCCTCGCTACACCTGGCTAGGTGATTCAGTCACTTACCATCTTTGGTTTTTTTTAATCTTTAAAATGTTGGACTGGATGATGCTAAGGTACCTTCTGACTCTTAAGATTTTGTGATTTTAATTGAGAAGCAGTGGGAAGAAGAGTTGGAATACGTTGGATGGGCTCCGGTTATGGAAAGTGTGGGAGAGGAGTTTATATCAATTTACCTGACTGGCTGGTTTATAGGATACCGCAACAAACCCAAGCCTGAAATGCTCAAAGACTGGCTTGAGTGGAGGCAGAGGAAATAGGAGGGGTAAGTTCAAGGGATATTTCATTCATTTAACAAACAAAATGTTTTTGAGCATCTGTTACGTACTGGGCTCTGGGGATGTTGCTTTGAATATGAGTCCCTGTCTCTGTGGAACTTCAAGAACTTAATGATTTGACATAGAGGGTGAAATAGGAGAGATCACTTTGGAATATTGATTAAGGGCCTGAATTCTGGAGCCATTCTGCCTGGATCTGAAACTTGGCTCAGCTGCTTATTATCTGTGTGACCTTGGGCAAAGCATTTAACCTTTTGTGCCTTGGATTCTCCATTTGTAAAATGGGCCTAATCAGAGTACTTAGTACTTAAACCTAGATTTAATGGGTTAATGGATGCGAGGCACTTAGAAGATGTCTTGTACATAGTGAAGAGCTCAATATGTGTTAGCTGCTTCCATTTCTACCATTCTGAGTCAAAGATGATAAGGTTTTGAAATGGGCTGAGATGGTGATTTTTGTTGACAGGTTTGAAAGTTAGACACTGATTGAAAGGATGGGAATAGGGTAAGCTTGTTGCCAAAGACTAGTATGAAAACAAGGGACTTAGCAAATAATAGAGAAAACAAGGGTGAAGTGAGTACTGTTCTTAGATGGTGTTTACAAACTTTTCCATAGATCAGTTTCTCAACCTTGGCAGTATTAACATTTTGGGGTGGATAATTCTTTGCTGTGGGGGGCTGTTCTGTGTTTTTTATAAGATGTTTAGCCATAAACCTGGCCTCTACTTAGTAGATGTCTGTAACATACCTTTCTGGTAACAGCTTTCTCCCCCTCCAGTTGTGACAACCAATTGGTAAATGTCCCCTGGGGGCACAGTGGCCCCCAGTTGAGAACCACTGCTTAGAAATATTAGTAGATTTGGAATTGAATGAATAAATTAGGTTAAAAAATTCCACAGTGGACGTATCATTTGACATTTACATACAAAAATCTGGATCCTAGAATTAGTATACAAATCATTATCTTGAGTTTCAGTATTGAGGTATTTGCACATGATTTTATATATGAAAGTTAAGTCTGACATGCTATTGAGTTTACATGTAGGTTTAAAGTAGGTCAAGTACCGTATGTAGTTAATCAGTAAACATGTACATTTTATAGAAATGGGTTATCAGAGTCCATGATTTTTCTTCTATAGAAAGGGTGTGTTCTTATTGAAAATGAGAATGCTATTTTTTAATGTTAATATATATATATATATAAATTGTTATAATAATTTGCCTTGCAATTTTTGTGAATTTTGTGAATGCAATTTAGAAGGAATAAAAAGGCTGTTTTTGGTATGAAAGAGATGAGTACTCTGTGGCTTTTCTGAACTCTGTTATTGAATCTTTTTGGTGAGCTGAAGTTTTGTGACTAGTAAGTAATCTAAGATTCAATACTTAATTTTACTTTTTAATATCTGACATACCTCACAACAGTTGAATGGTCTCATTTCAACTCCCTTCTCTCACTCATTTACTGAAAATACTATTAAAAGTTAACCTTAAGTTGTGAAGTTTTGAATAATAGAAATTTTCCCTTAAATCAACTCATTTTGAGTGGTCTGGTTTGTTTATTTTGGATCTATAGTTCATGTCTTAATCTTTGCAGAATGAAAGATATGGGCATCCCATGTTGAACATGAGACTGTAGGAAAGAACAGGAAGGCTATTGCACGGGAATTTTAATTATGGCCACCTTATATTGTGGCCACTTATTCTTATGAAAGCGACTTTACTTTTAAAAATGAAATCAGCTGTTAGATTTTTATTAATTTCTAAATTTGTATAAGTTGCAGATAGATAGCTGTGTCTTTTTTTAGCAAAATGGCAATATAAATTGTGGTACAGACTTATTAGACCAATTGCCAGTACCGTATTTGCCGGCGTATAAGACGATTTTTTGGCCCTGAAAAATATGCCTCCAAGTGGGGGGTAGTCTTATACGGCGAGTATATGACAAACTCTGTATTTTGGGTGGAAATGTTAGGGGGTCGTCTTATACGCCCAGTCTCTTATACGCCTGCAAATACGGTATTTTTCCGGGCCAAAAAATCGTCTTACACGCCGGCAAATACGGTATGTTCCAGGTAAATTATGAAGTCTGAAGTTTCTCCTTCAGTATGCTTTAAAAAGAAAACAAAAGAAAAACCAGCATCTTTTCCCTTCTATCCCCCATTCTGTGTTGTTCTTTCTGTTCATTTTCTTTAACAAAATTGGGAATGATGATGATAAATGTTTTTGTGTTTATGAAGACCTTTTATGGCTTTTACTTAATTTGATCTTTACTGCTACTCTGAAATAGGTGGGGGCAGGTATTAATCTTCTCATTTAATAAATTAAGACAAGTTAAGAGAATTGACTTTTCAAGTTCACCTAGCTGTTAAGTTATTGGACTGACACTCAAGCCCTTTTCTCCAAATCTTGCCGTAGTATGAATATTTAGAGAACATAGATTCAAATCCTGCCTTGTATCTGACATTAGTAAATGGTTTACAACTCCAACTCAGCAGATTGTTGAATTAAATAATAAAATTATGTAAGGCTCTTGACGGAAGTGCCAGGCACTAAGTACTCAATAAATAGCTTTGTTGTTGTCGTTGTTACTTTCCTCAAGACGGTTGTGAGGATTGAGTCATATGTGAGAATGTTTTGTAAACTACCTAAGATACTGTTATTGTCAACACGATGGCATGCTAAAGTATAGAATTGTCTTAGCATTTATTTTTAAAGTATGTTTTTTGTCTCTAAATCTTTATTTTTCTCTCAAGTGACTCTTGGTTATTAAAGGACTTCCAGAAGCAAAAAGGTAGGGAAATTTTGGGGATCTTGAATCTTAGGAGAATCTGAAATACATTAGGCCTACATTCATTCCTCTGAAGGTAAATGCTGTCCTCTCGTGAGGACTTGTCTTAGGGGTTTGGGTGTCAGTTAGAGCAGCAGTCTCCTTCCTTTTGGACCTCATGGATTACCGGGCTGGCGCCCGCTGAATTAGACAACAATTCATCATTCTTTTTCATTCATTCTTTTCATAGGAAGTTTTTTCTTCATTCAGAGAAGTTGAATCCGAAACACAGGCCAATGCAAATGTAAAGTTCAGAGAGTTCATTCTAATCTGGCACATTTGTTTGCTAGGTAATATTAATGACTTTGTATATTGTAACCTTAGTCATCTGACATCCTTTGGACATTTTTGTTCCTCCCTGTATTATTTTAACTCTGATTATAGTTTTTGTTAAAAGCATGTTTTAGTAGGACTTTTTATGTTCTTGATTTTTAAGTCAAATGAACTTTTTCTCATACTGGGGGAATGAGATTTCAAAATAGTTAAGAATGTTAACTCATCAATTTTAACAGATTTCTTCTGGAATAGGTAAATTTGGAGTTTTCACTGTGGATACTTCACCAAATCATGTAGAAGAACTGCTCTAAAACTTTAGTGTAGAGAGCTTGTTAAGACAGATTGCTGGGTCTCACTCTCAGAGTTTGATTCAGATTTCAGGGGATTCAAAAATTTGCATTTCTGTCAAATTTCTAGAATTGCTGATTCAGCTGGTTAGGGAGAGTCATATATTGAAAGCCATTGGTGATATGAGATTAAGATAAGTAATGGAACAAAGGTGATTCAAAGACTCTGTTGTCTGAAAACAGTATGTATTACCTTTCTTCTACTCCAGAGTGGTTCAAGTCCATGTGTCCCATGTCTAGTGTGCACATACAAGTTTTACCTCATCTTTTGGTGGTAGGAAGAGATGATGTGTTTTTGTTTTGGCCTCAACTTTTCTTTTTATCTCTAAAGATTCATATGTTGAAAGTCTCTTGAGAGATGGCACTTTAGAAAGAATCTTGAAATCAGGGAAAGTGAGACAGGGCACATAGGGTTCTGTTGGCACCCTGAGGGTGGGCCTCAGTCTTGGGAGAAGTGGTAAAGAAAATGCCCCTGATTGGGTACTGTGCCAGGCATGTTCCAAGTACCTAATACCTGTTTTGTTCTTGTTTTTCAAATCACATAAAACTCTGCTTGTCCAAATGGATAAAGATTAGAGACCAAAAGAATTTGGGTACCTATTTGTGATTCTATAGTTTTGGTGTATGATGGTGACTCAGCTTTTGGGTTGTGTGTAAGGCTTTCCGCCCATCTCTCTCTTAAAAAAAATTTTTTTTTTAATTAATTTTTTACAGAGAGGAAGGGAGAGAGATAGAAACATCAGTGAGAGAGAAACATCGATCAGCTGCCTTCTGCACACCCCCCACTGGGGATGTGCCTTCAACCAAGGTACATGCCCTTTCAGTTCGCAGGCTCACGCTCTGTCCACTGAGCCAAACTGGTTTTGGCTTGCCCATCTCTCTTGAGACCAGTATTGAAGTTTTCAGAATGATAGGCCAGGGTTAGGTGTGTGTACTCTGGGGCTACAAATTCAGACTTAGATATGGTCTAGCGAAGGGAACAGTAGACACTAACAATGCTATTTGGAATCTCATGGTAACACTCAACTACTGTCTTAATCTAGGTTTATTGTCACTAATATTTCTTATTTGAAAGCTTTTATATCCTCCCCTTCCCCCTTGTTGTAGATTACAACTTTTACTCTCTTTGCTTTTTAGAAATTAAGATTTAACAGATATCAGTGATAGTATATTGTACTTCTATAAGAAAATGAATATACTAAGTCCATGTTTCTCTACGAATGTGAAGAAAGTATAAAATATTATCCTATCTAATAAAAGAGTAATATGCAGATTGACCATCACTCCAACACACAATAGCTGCCCCCATGTGGACACAAGATGGTTACCACAAGATGGCCAGCAGGGGAGGGCAGTTTGGAGGGATCAGGCCTGCAAGGAAGGGCAGTTGGGGGTAATCAACCCTGCAGGGGAGGGCAGTTAGGAGTGACCAGGCCGGCAGAGGAGGGAAGTTGGGGGCAAACAGGCTGGCAGGGGAGCAGTTAGACTCAATCAGGCTGGCATGGGAGTGGTTAGGGGGTGATCAGGCTGGCAGGCAGAAGCTGTTAGGGGCAATCAGGAAGGCAAGCAGGTGAGCAGTTGGGAACCAGCAGTCCTGGATTGTGGGAGGGATGTCCAACTTCCAGTTTAGTAACTGAGTAACTGGCAGTCGGACATCCCTTTAGGGGTCCCAGATTGGAGAAGGTGCAGGCTGGGCTGAGGGACATCCCCCCACCTCCAGCCCATGCACGAATTTTTGTGCACCGGGCCTCTAGTCTATATATATCCTCTAATGTTTGTAGTTGATTTATTAGACCATACTGGTAGAGAGTCTTTAGAATCTTTAGAAAGCTACTAACTGATGATATTGTGTACCAGTTGCACAACTATTGGTGTAAATGACTTTTGGATTCTAAGATACTAGGTTGTGAGAATTGATTTCTTTACCTGTGTCCTTCACACACAGTATATGCCACATGGTGTGACTAATTGTGGAACAATTTTTTTCTTATTTTTTGTTTTCATATATTTCTGTAATAGTTGTTGATTAAAAACATCTTAAATGACAATATGTCTGAATGTGAAGTTTACTTGATAAAACTGTAGGTGACTGTTTTTCTCTCTATCCAGATGTGCACATAGATGTATAAAATACCCAGATATAAAAGCTTGCATGCTCTGGTGTTTGAGACTAAACATAAATAATTTTAGGGTGGCACTCTTTTATAGAATGTTAGTGTTAAAAATGAAGTACTTCAATGATCCTGTGTTGAAATCTATGTACCGTATTTGCCGGCGTATAAGACGATTTTTTGGCCCTGAGAAATATGCCTCCAAGTGGGGGGTAGTCTTATACGGCGAGTATATAACAAACTCTGTATTTTGAGTGGAAATGTTAGTGGGTCGTCTTATACGCCCAGTCGTCTTATACGCCGGCAAATACGGTAGTTATTTAAAGTGGTATATTTAGTTTATTATTGCAATATGCAACATGTAAGACTTTTTTTCCCTCTTGAAGTAATATGGCAGAATTAAAAAAAAATTACTTAACTCTCCAGAGTATTTTCTATGTTCTTTATTCATTTATTTTATAGTAATTGACTATGTAGATGTCTCTGAGAGAATTCTTAGATACAGTTTAGATAGAACTGCTGCCCAAAAGAATGGTGCTGCTTAGTTGTTGATGAACATCCTCATGAGACAGTTAAAAAAAGTAGTCTTGTTTTGTGTGTCTGTGAGTATGATATTTTGTACAGTGACTCTTGATTAATAATCTGCCCTTTGGTTTGAGTGCATAAGTTTAATAAGTAAGTTGTGGTCATTATACTAATCATAATTAGAAAACTTCCTCAGTATTCCACTTAAATAGATTAGTGCACATTAAATATAATACTGTGCTAAATTTAATTTTGGTTGCTTAAAAAAAATAACTATACAAATTCCCCCCCCCCCCCCCATCCTTTGCTTGGCGCAGTGAGTGTGCTGACTGTGGTGGTGCTGCCTGCTCCTCCATGGGGAGCTCTGCCAGCGTTGGCTTTTGGTCCGCAGAGCACAAAGCTCAGCAGGCAGTTTATGTTCCCTGTTTGCTTTCTAAGGAGAGGAGGGTTCAGAAACCTCTCAACTTGATGTGGTCAGGGTCAAAGAAATGTTCTGTGGCTTAATGTGATATATAGTATGTACACATACAATTTTGTTAACATGTCCCTCTGTCTGTTCTAATTCCAGCAAATTCAAATGACAATACTTACTAGTAGTTAGGACTAAAGATTGCCACTTAACTTAGCACTTTGTGGTTCTAGATTATTATGAAGAAAACATTTTCCTAAAACTAGCAGGATCAACAGCCACAATTAGTATCACCCATCAGTTTCTTACAGAAAAAAAAGGTTGATATATGAATGTTTTTGTTGTAGCTTTTATTATTTTCAGAATTTGCATATTTTTAATTGTATAAAAGGGGTAGCTCAATGTAAGAGAAAAATCAGTACAGACATGAAAGACCCTTTGTGGCATTCCTACCCTCAATCCATATTCCCTTATTAGAGGAAACTGTTCATGGCTTGATTTGTATTTCCTTAGAACTGTCTATGTATTTGTATTTATATACGTATATGAGTGTGTTTAATACTTAACATATTAATACTTCTCTCTTTATTTCATAAAGGCATTATATTGTGTGAGTTTTTCGGCCCAAATTTGTTTTTTGTACTTACATGTCTGAAAGACCTTCCTGTGGTAGTATGTAATAGATTTTTCATTCTTTCAGCAGCTTTGTAGTGTTTCATGTTCTAGGTATATATTTTAACCATTTTTTATACATACTAATCAATGAATGCATAAATAAGTGGAACAACAAATCAATGTCTATGTCTCTCTCCACACCTTCCTTCTCACTCTAAAATCAATAAAATAATATTTCTAAATTTTAACCCAATCCTAAGGATTTTTAGAAGATATAATAAGCAATAACATACAAATAAATAAGAACACAATAATGGGGAGCTAACTTAAACATACATTTTAAGCTTATAATTATTATATAATTAAAATAATATGGTAACAAGGTGTAGGAAGCAATAAAGATCAATGTAACCATAGAGAGTTTTTAAAAGATCTATAAACATTTGAGAATTTAACATATGAGAAATATGATTCTTCAAAGCTGTGAGAATTAATGAACTATTTACTAATTAGTGCAATGGAAAAGCATTTAAATTTCTTCCAACCTCAAATTCTTTTTTTAAACCATATTTTATTTTATTTTTTAATATATTTTTTTGATTTTTTACAGAGAGGGATAGAGAGCTAGAAATATTGATGAGAGAGAATCATCAATCAGCTGCCTCTTGCACACCCCCTACTGGGGATGTGCCCGCAACCAAGGTACATGCCCTTGACCGGAATTGAACCTGGGACCTTTCAGTCTGTAGGCCAATTCTCTATCCACTGAGCCAAACCAATTTTGGCTCTACCAGCATTCTTATTTTCTTAAAACTTAATGAGTGTTTATGCTATCATTACTATCTATCCTGATCACATTTCTATGATACTTAATATAGTATAAGACATTTGGTTGGAGAAGGCATGGTAATACATAGGTTCATTGGAGGGTGAGAGATCATCTACCCTTATTTTATTAATAAATTCTGGCTATTATTAACTGTAACAACACGTTTTATCCACTTTCTAAAACATACCTAAAGAATATATAGTACATATAGTGAAAGTATGTATATAACAGAAGTGTGTATATATATGCATATATCCTCCTATATAATAAAGCATAGTATACAAATTGTTCTCTCGACTGGGAGGTTGCCTGGGAGTTCTGCTGGGGCAAGAGAGGGAGGCCCCAGCTGGCAGCCACTAGGGAACTACGAAATTTGTGCACTGAGCCTCTAGTATATTATAAATATACTTTCAGAGAAATTCGCTGCTATATTTTAATAGGAAAATTGTTATTTCTCTACATTTCGGATGAAGAAATGTAATTATTGGTGATTAGCATCTAGAATAAAGCATACAATTACTTATTAATTTATGTTTTTGCACTTGAGGGAAATGTTAAGTTTGGTAAATACATTTTTAATGTTGATAATTCATAGCCACAGTGTTATTAGTTGATGCAGCTCAGCTGGCCCAGAAACAGGAAGTGGAAGACTGCTAGAAACTCAGGCAATATTTTTTTTTTTGGTCTCTTGTTTAGCTTCTCTTTGCTCATTTATTCTTCTCTTGTAGACATTCAATTCATACCTCACTCCCCAATTTTTAAAACCTCATTTTTGTTTTAAATGAATTTAAAGAATAGTTAATGATAATCTTTCCTTTATCAGAAAGGGCATTTTGAAATCATCCTAAAGTAAGCTAGTTATAGTGTCCTTAAGGGGGGCGGAATATGTGTGTGTGTGTGTGTGTATGTATATATATGTATATATGATAAGTATTTATAAATTAGATAATTTTGAGACCTTAATACAAGGTAGAGTGTGTTGTTTTTCGGTGTGTTCTGTGCCTAGACTTAATTTCCAGATTTTAATATTTCTGAATGTTTAGTAAGTAAAATGTGTAGGTTTTTGGTACTGCTATCAGCATTCTGATTGGATAGTTCTAGCATTAAGTAAATGATAATCTTTCCGTTACCAGAAAGGACCCTTTGATATCATCCTAAAGTGAGTGAGTTGTAGGGGGCTTAAGAAAAAATGATATACTGGTATATAGCCAGCGCCAGAAGGTGGCTGGAGAGAGAGTTGTATGTGGATGCACTGGGGATCATGACACACCGTGGTTCTGCTTGGCTTCATGGAAACCGAGACTGGGAAGACGTTACAAATTAAGACCGCATACTCCATCCTTCTCTCTTGGGGCTGCGAGGTATTGGCATCATGTTTGCTCTGTACATCTGCTCAGCTTTCCTTCCTTCCAGCTGGCTTTCTTGGTTTCAGCTTGTAGATGGCGTGTAATGGCTGTTCAGCTTCTCTTATCATGACAACTCTCAGTGTATTATTATGGTATTTATTCCTTCTACCAAATGATTTAAAACTCAAATCATTTATTTATTTAATGAATGGTCAGTATCTTTACATGGTTTAAAATTCAAATGGTATAGAAGTATTCCTGCTGCCCTTTTCCCCTGGCCACTCAATTTTGGCAAACCAATTCCAGTGTCTTATGTATGCTTCCCAAGATATACTATGTATATACAGACCCGAGGATTCCCCCCCATTGAGACAGACAGAGAGAGAGAGAGAGAGAGAGAGAGAGAGAGAGAGATTAATTGCCTCCTGCACATTTCCCCGACTGGGGTTGGGGATTGAATCTGCAACTCAAGTGCGTGTCCTTGACTTGGAATCAAACCTGCCACCCTTTGGTGTGTGGGCTGACACTCTGACCACTGAGTAACACCTGCCAGAGCAGTTTTTTGCACCTTGGCCCCCCCCCCCCCCTTTCACTTAATTTATCTTGGAGATTCTTCCAGGTTAGTATACAAAAATCTAGGTGCTTTTTTTTTTCTTTAAAGAATATATGTATAGCATTTTATTGTATGGATGAATTATATAGTTAAATTCTTTTCCAATAGTATGGCAGTGAAAAACCTTTTAAACATGAGCTAGTGTAACTATAGAATAAATGCCTTGAATTAGAATTGCTGACAGGATGTGAGGACTTCAAAATAATCCTTTATTAGATATTTTTTTATATACTAAAATTCTGTGTGCATTTTCTTCTGTTTCTGGTTTTTCTGTTCTGTTGATATGCCTGTCTAATTATGTGCTGTTTTAATTATTGTACCTTTAATATGTGCAGTGTAGATAGCATGGTGGTTAAGAATCACAGACTTTTGTCCCTGGATCCCCCAATGCTGCCGCCCAGAGCTGGAACTCGGAGTAAGTCCATGTAAGTTCGTGCACTGGCCCTTTAAGAGGAACTGCTTGTGTCTCCAGCAGCCTCCATGTCACTCAGCCACAATCCTGGATTTTATAGCCCCAAGTTATGGGCACTTCCCAACTCTGGGACCCTGGGCTAAGAGTGGGGTGTGGGGCTGGGACCCCTTGTTTCTCCAGGAGGCCTCCACAGCCTCCATATCCCTCCCAGTGAAAAACATGCCCATTCAGTGCCTCTGCCCCTCCTACCAGTCTCCATGTCGTTTCTTCTTTACTTCTCTAGTTGTAGGACTTCCTTTTCATGCAGATTTCATGCAGCTCTGGATGATGATGGTTCTATATTTTAATTGTAATTTTGATGTGGATGTGGGAGGCAGTGAGTATTGGCGTTTACCTATGCTGCCATCTGGGTTCGAGCCCATGACCTCACTTTAACTTGATTACCTCTGTGAAGACCCCACCTCCAAAGACAGTCCATCTGAGTTATGGACTTAGTTATGGAGGGGGACTTTGGCACATGAATTTGGGGGGCACGATTTGCCCCATAACACTGCGCCCACCTCATGGCTAAGTGAGGATCAGGCAGCCCTGTGAGCAGGCAGCTTTCTAAGGAGGGATGCCCACCCAGTGTCCAGGAGCTGCAGGTTGCCCTTGTGGTGTCACCCAGAGAGGGATAAAGGGCAGGAATAAAGACAGCCTCTTCCTCGCTGTCCCCAGCGCCTGTTCATGAAGCCGCTGTCTCTGGGTGCCGGTAGGGTGACCTTCGGACCCCTGTGGAACCGGCTGGGGTGATCTGCAGGTACATGGATCCCTTTCCCTGTGGAGGCAGGAGAGGCTCCCGCACTGTGGCTGTGCTCGCCAGCTGTGAGCTGGGCCCCCTGTGGGAGCACTGGCCACCAGGGGCAGCTCCCCTAGTGGTCAGTGCATTATTAGTGACCCATCATTTCACCATTCAGTCATTTGTATATTAGCCTTTTGTTATATAGGATACGCTGTAGATGAGGCCCCCTAGAGCCATAAGAAATGCAAAAAATTCACTGAACTCATTCTCGAATTGCCCCCATTTAAAATCAAATTGCCCTCCCCTGTGGGGCATGTGCTGCATCTTAGGAACCACTGGGCTTGACTCTTCCTCTCTGAGCTTCATTTCTGAATACATACGCATATACCATAGGAATTGTAATCTCTTCACCTACCTCACTGGGTAGTCATGAGGAGGTTCTGAGCTAATAAACTAGAAATGTTTCATCCAGTAAGTGATGTCTAAATGGGAAGGGGTGTTATTTCGAAGCCCACAGGTACCCTCACAGGTAGCAGGTGCTGATTAGGGGAGGAGAGCGTGACTGTTCCCTGGGACTGTAGCCATGGAAGCTTTGCAGAGGGTTCCGCAGGCCTTGGAGGGGCTCTGGCCAGCAGCCCTGTAGCCGTGGTCGTCCCTGGAGGGGCTGCGGGAGGGAGGTGGGGGGCAGAAGCTGAAGGGGAGTAACTCAAACCTCCCGCTTGGTGCAGTTCTTTAAATTGCATGTGGTGTTTCGCAGCTGTATGCGCTCAGGGCGGGTTTCAGTCTCCTGGAGCCGGGCGGGGCAAGGAGGGGGAGGGTCGAGCAGGGCCCGTTGAGCTGTGGCCCCAGTGAGGTTCAGTGCACTTGGGCTGCGGACGGTGCAGAACTAAAGGTAAAGCGCAGCTCGAATTCACTTCTAATATTTGGCTGTGGAGACGGCACTGCTGCTGGGGGGGGGGGGCGGGGGCGGATATGGGTCTGACCCTGGGGGGCTGCTTCCACCGGGTCTGGAGCTGTAGGGAGGAGAGGTGTGCCTGGCCCCAGTAGAGAGGGTGGTCTTCTCCCCATTCGGTCAGCCTCCCCGTTCCCCGGGGGTCAGGGCCTGGGGTAGGATGTCTGTGGAGGAAGGTTTGAAGCGCTCCTGGTGGCTGCTTCCTCTTCCTTCTTTGCAGTCCGGGCCCCTGTCAGGCGCTCTCTTCAGATCCCAGGAACTTGGCTCTGGCCACCCCGCCCTTCCGTGGCTGCCTGCCCCCCTCGGCTCTTCCTGGTTGCCCACCGGTCAGGAGGTTGCCGGGGTACCCGGGTACCCTGCTGCAGGCAGCGTGGTCCTGGGGTAGAGGGTGGGGGTGTGGGAGCAGCTACAGTAAAGTTTAGTATACACGGGTGGCTTTAGGATTTGGCTGTGTGGCTGTGGGGGGGTCTGCTTGGGGGGACGAAATCACGCAAGACCCGGAGTCTTGCCTACTTTGTTGATCAGTTGTTACTGTGACGATGTCCCAACCAATTTGCATATTACCTTTTTATTAGTATAGATATTTTTTTTTAAAATAAAGGATGGCTTTTGTGGAGTCAGCATCTGTCAGTGATTTATTTTTAAAAAATATATTTTTATTGATTTCGGACAGGAATTGGGCGGGGGGAGAGAGAGAACAAACATCAGTGATGAGAATCAGTGATCAGCTGCCTCTTGCACGCTTCCTACTGGGGATCAAGCCTGCAACCCAGGCATATGCTCTTGAATGTAATCGAACCCGGGACCTTCAGTCCACAGGTCAGCGTTCTATCCTACTGAACCAAATCAGCTAGGGCTCCTTTTATATTTCATTAGCCAAAGAAAATAGTGTGGTTTCATATCGTGTCAAAGGGATGGGCAAAGTGCAGTTTTGCTATGTGCCTGGGAGGGCAGTTAGAAGTGTTTGATGGAGAGCAGTAATGACTACCGTAGTTTCCACTGCTGGCTGTTAAATATTGGGTCACTTTTTGTGTTCTATGCAGCACATTAGCCCCCTTCCTTAGAGAGAGAACCCAAATTTCTATCTGGTGATCACATTGAGCTCCAACTCTAGAATCTCGATTAAAGTCTGTTAGATTCAGAGGAGGTTCTTCTTGGACCAGACAGCTGTGAATGAAACAGTTACCATCCTATCAGTATTTTCTTAAGCTCCTTTGGTGGGAGGTGGGAGTGGAGATGTAAAGAAAAATTTCAATCTTAACTACATATTTCTTTATTTCATTCATTTATTTATTTTACAGTGAGCAGGTATTGTGTAAAGAGAAATACCTTAAGACAGCCTACCACAAAATAATCATCTTGTCCTGGTCAGGATGCTTATGGGAGGCAACTGATCGATGTTCCTTTCTCTCTACAATCAATAAACGTACCTCTGGTGAGGATTTAAAAAAAATAAATCCTCATCCCCTATGCATACTAAATTAGAAAATGTATAATATGTTGCTCAGCTAGAGCTGGAATGTAAGGTAAGACTTAGTTAACCCACTGTGCTTTCCAGTGTACCATGATGTATCAGCTTCTGTGTATAGCTTTTTAACAATAATATAAATGCATTTTTTTTGTTATTTTGTATAGAACATAGAAAAAAAAGTTCTTTGAGAAGGATGATCTCTGGGAAAAGAACAGAAGTGAAGAATGATTAAAGAAAGGAGGACCTCATGAGGTGACAGTCTGTCCTAATAGTAGGGAGGGTGCATATTAACTGGTTTCTAATTGAAGTATTTAGTATTTATCTTTTTTGATCACTGAGTTTTAAGGGACAGTTTACAAACAAGGCCAACAGAAGAATGGCCAAGTGTAAAGTGTTTGTAGTTTATATTAGTTTGTCTAATGTGAAATGTTTATTAAATACAAAAAGCTCTTGCTCCATCTTTAAACTAGAAAAAAGGGTAAAAGCCATTTATTTACTAATTTCCTTCATATCTTTAAACTAAATTTCCTTCATTTAATTTATTATGAAAACAGTATATTTTATTACAGTAGAGAAAGAACACAAGCAAAACATAAATCAAAACAACCCCCAAAATGTACCTTCCTATTTGGAGACAACCATTAAAGATCTGGTGGGTAGGCCAGCCTGTTGGCTCAGTGGTTGAATGTTGAGCCATGAACCAAGAAGTCTCCAGATTAATCCCTATTCAGAGCCCATGTCTGGGTTTCTGGTTCTATCCCCAGTAGGGAGTGTGCAGAAGGCAGATGATCAATGTCTTTCTCTCATCGATTGTTTCTGTCTAACCCTTTCCCTTCTCTCTCTAAAAAGCAATAAAGATATATTAAACAAATTTGGTGTATATTCTTTTAAATCCTCTTTTATGCATATGATTTGTATTGTTAGCCAACATGTAAACAAGGCAAACATACAATTTTTTGTTAATATATATATATATATATATTATTTATTATATAACATATGTTACTCTGTGTATTTTCAATCTTGGTAATCTTAAAGGAGAAAGGATTTTTTTGAACCCTCTTTTTAGAACTTCTTTTGCATTTACTTCTCTTCACACTACTTAATACCTATACTTTGGTCTTACAATTTTTGTTATTCCTGTTTAAGTTTCTTGGAGACTTCTGTATTCTTCATTTTGTTGAACTCATATTAAATTTATTTAAGGGCAGGGCATACAGTAGTGCAAGTAATTGTAGGGAAAAAGAAGACATTTCAGCAATTATTTCAGGGTACAGATCAATCACTAATTCACTTATAGTCCAGCATTGCTTAATTTGCTGATATAATAAAACTAAGAAAGTACATATTTTTATACATTTATTTAAAGCTATCTTTTTTAAAAGCTAAACTAAAATATTCCTAGGATGTTACTTTTTTGATGACCTTTTTTTTTTTTTTTTTTTTTTTTTTGCGCAGAACATACTTACTTAAAGGCATTAACTCTTGAAAATAAAAATGTGGAGGAGGACAGCAAGGTTATATTCTGTTCCTTTTAAAATGTCATGAGTTAATTTCTTTAAAGAAGAAGGAAACGTGGGTTTACTGTCTAGTTTTTTAGGTGGTGATTTATAGAAGAATTAAATAAGGTACAGTGATATATATGAAGCTTCTACCACTATGTCTTACACATAACGACTCAGAAATTGTTAGTATACTTTTTTTTTTGCCCTTGAAGATGTAGAGAGATTAGAGAAATTTAAAGTTGAAAAAGGTGAAGGTTGTATTTTTCTTAATTAATCTGACGTGAAGTTGCATAGGAAGGTTAGTGAGGAGACAAGAAAATGGAATTTTAAATTTATCTTTAAAATCACCCAGTGGCCGGAACAGGTTTGGCTCAGTGGATAGAGCGTTGGCCTGCGGACTGATTCTGGTCAAGGGCACGTACCTTGGTTGCGGGCACATCCCCAGTGGGGAGTGTGCAAGAGGCAGGTGATCGATGATTCTCTCTCATCGATGTTTCTAACTCTTTGTCCCTCTCTCTTCCTCTCTGTAAAAAAGGAATTAAAAAAAAAAATCACCCAATGGATTTTTTCACAATTTATTTTAATGGAATTTTAGGTTTGTGTTGATTTAGTTGAGAATTGAAGGATGGGTAGGAATTAAATAGTTCAGTGTCTAGGAGTAGAGAAGAGTGTTTCAAAAAGAGGGGTCAAAAAATGTACAGACTGGATGGAGGAAGCCTCAAAGCTTTCTTACAAAGGCTTTGCACTCTTTGTATTCTTCAGTAGATTTTGCTTGATTACTTGGAAAAATATGAAATAGTCATTGTTTATTGTTTATTTTGTGTAGGGTGTTGATGCCTTGAAAAATTGTTCTTAGTCATTCTTATTCCACAAAACCAGAAATTATATGTGGTATATAAATAAATAATTTCTTTTGTTGTTGTTTTTGTTATTCTTCATCTGAAGATATTTTTCAGAGAGTGAGGGGGAGAGTAACATCAATGTGAGAGAGACATCACCTTGTCAACTGGTTGCCTCCGGCATTTGCCCTGATTGGGGGGTGGGGAGGGTGAACCTGGAATCCTAGGTACATGCTCTTGACTGGAATCGAACCCTCAACCCTTTGGTATGTGGGTCAACACTGTAACCATTGAACACACTGGCCAGGGCCTAAACAAAGCATTTCTAAGCATCTAAGTTTATTAAATTCTTTTTTGACAACCACAGGCTCTTTAGAAAGCACTCTGCTTAATCATAATTTGAATATTGATTGACATTTACCAGTAAATCAGTGAGTTTCTTTGAGTAATTTTTATAATAACGTCCTTTGCTTTATATTATTAGGAAACTGTTAAGATTAATTTTAAATTATTGAGTACCCTATATAACAAAATATTTGGAAGAGATTATATTAAGAAACAACAACATTTTATAAAGAAATGGGTTTGTTTCTTGCAGAGACCCCATAGAATTCAAAATTATGACATTTTACAGTGTTAATAATGCTTTGACCAAGGAATAAAGGATACTCTTTGGGTAGTATTGTTACTGAATTTGTTATGATCGAAGACTTAACAAAGTTCAATTTAATAAGCAAAAGAACTGTTCCTCACCAGTCCACTAGGGGATACTCCAGCACTTAGGAAGAAAATCAAGTTACTAGTATAGTTTAAAAATTATTTCCTATTTAATAAAGTCACTGCTTTCCTGTTTGCTTACATGGAAAAAAAAGTTTTAGATCTAATTTGGGCTATAAATTTGACAATATTCACTTGTGAAAGAATTTGCAGCCTTTTTCAGTTTTATTAAGGTATAATTAACAGATAAGAATTGTCTATATTAAAACATCAAGTATGTTTGATGTATTTTGATGTATGTTGATACAATATACATGATGTTTTTGATATATGCATACATTATGAAATGCACGCCACAGTCATGCTAATTAACATTCATCAACTCACATAGTTACCATTTTCTTTTTCTTTTTTCTTATGGTGAGGACACTTAAAATCTACACTCTTAGCAAATTTCAAGTATACAATACATTATTAACGACTAGGAACCCAGTGCATGAATTTGTGCACCTTGGAAGGAATTGTGGGCCATGAGTCTGCAGTGGGCACGGGGGCGAGTGTTGGCCCATTCTCTGTGCCCCTGCCAGGCCCCTCCCACCACAGCCCCTGGTCTCCTCTCTGCTGGCAGCCCCGCTCCCGCTGCTCCCATGCATTGACAGCTCCAGCCCCACTCACACCTGCTGACAGCACAGAGCAATTGGGGCCAGTGCCAGCAGCGGGTGTGAGTGGGGTTGGTGCCATCAGAGGGTGTGAGTGGTGGCTGCTGCTCTGACCGCTCCTCAGGAGCAGCGGGAGGTGGAGAAGCCCTCAGGGGAGATTGGGGCTGGTGGCTGCCGCTTACACCCGCTAAGAACACAGAGCGTTTGGGACTGGCACCAACAGCAGGTGCAAGAGCTTCTGCACATTAAAAGACCAACAAAAGAACAAGAAAGCCCACTGTATGGAAGAACATATTTGCCAATGATATTTCCATTTACTCTCCAAATTTTACAGAGAACTCATACAACTTAACAAAAGGAAGATAAATGATCCAGTCAAAAAATGGGCTAAGGATCTAAATAGACACTTTTTTTTTTTTTTTTTAGAATAACCCCTTTATTACACATGAGCTAAGACAGGAGGGAAGAGGATTTATTTGCCTTTCCTGGCCTTGATTTTCCTCAAATAGAACTCCAGCTCCTTGCCCTCGAGCACATAGCCATCTGCTTGGCCACACTGGCCTGGTCGTTGAAGCGATGCATGCAAAAAGCTTGCCCTGCTGGAACTGCTGATTTGGCATTCTTTTTCCTTTCATCATATTTCTTCTGAATTTTCTTTGAACGTTTTTTGTTCAAAATCTCTTCCTCTTCAGGAGTCAGCTTGGCCCCCTTCTTGCGGCCCAGTGGCAGTGCATAGTGGGACTCAACCACTGTCAGTACAGTGTGCTGTCGACCAGCACGATGCAGTTCTTGACTAGGGTCTTGGTGTGGACCAGTTCGTTGTTGGATGCGTTGTAGACAACATCAGTAATCCTTGTTTTGTGCTTACAACACTCTGAGCCCCAGGAGAAGTTGCCCACGTCCAGCCTCAAGGCGTGGTATTTCTTGTTGCCTCCGCGCACTCAGACTGTGTGGATGCGGTGGGGTCCAATCTAGTGTTGGCAGCGGGCCGTCCCAGCTCATATTTTTGCTTCTTATGGTAGGGCTTCCTCTTGCCCCCGCTATTGCAGCACTTGTGCCAGTTGTCCCGAGAGGATACCCACAGCTCGGCGCCGGCTGGACTAAATAGATACATTTTGAAAGAGGACATACAGAAGGCCCAGAGACGTATGATAACATGCTCAGAGTCACTAATCATCTGAGATATGCAAATCAAAACAATGAGATAGCATCTTACTACCTGTCAGAATGGCTATCATCAACAAATCTACAAACAAGTGCGGATGAGGGTGTGGAGAAAAAGGAACCCTCCCTTCTGCACTGCTGGTGGTAATGCAGACTGGTGCAGCTACTGGAAGACAGTATGGAATTTTCTCAGAAAGTTAAAAGTGGAACTCCCATTTGACCCAGTAATCCCACTTCTATGACTTATATCCCAAGAAACCAGAAATACCAATAAGAAAGGATATATGCACCCCTATGTTCATAGCACAATTTACAATAAGATTTGGAGGCAGCCTAAGTACCCATTGATGAGTAGATTAAAAAACTGTGGTACATCTATACAATGGAATCCTATACTGCTATAAAAAAGAAGGAACTTTGGCCATTTCCAACAGCATGGATGGAACTGGAGAGCATATGCTAAGTGAAGTAAGCCAATCAGAGAAAGATAAATATCACATGATTTCACCCATGTGGTATATAATTATCAACATAATTTGATGAACAAAAATAGGTCTAGAGACAAATGGCAAGGGTGGGGGTTAGAGATCAACCAAAGGACTTGTATGCATGCATGTTAGGATAACCAGTGGACACAGACACTGAGGCTGTGGGGGCTTGTCCGAGTGGGAATGGCTTGGGGTGGAGGAGGTCAATTGGGGAAAAGGGAGACATATGTAAAACTTTAGACAATAAAAATAAATTAATAAAAAATAAAACATCAGACTTATTAATGTTTCAGAAAATACTTCATTTAACAAAACGTTTTTTTCTAACCTATTTTCTATTTTACTTATATGATCTACACTCTTAGCAAATTTCAAGTATACAATACATTATTAACGAATAGGGCCCCAGTGCACGAATTTGTGCACCATGAAAGGAACTGTGGGCCATGAGAATCTGTTGCAATTAAGGGAAGGCGAGTACATTTAAAAGGTTGACTCTTGGGGGCAAGGATGAAAGCAAAGAGATAAGTTATGAGTCTAAAATAGCGATAAAATACAGAGCTCTATATTAGATACAGTGAGCTTTATCAAATTTAATTGGGTCTAATTTCTGTTCTGTCTGGGATTTGACATCTATTGAAGAATGGGGTAAGAGAGAAGATTGAACTCAAAATGAATATTTATATTTTTAAATGGTAACTTTAGGAATTAGTTAAACTCTGTAATGATTTAAGTTTGTATAGATCCCCAAGATTCACTGGCACTTTGAAGAAATATGGTAATAATTCCAAAAATAATTTCAATTCCTTTTTATAGTTATAGCATGCAATAATTATTTTCCTTAGGTCTTCCTAAAAAAGGCTGTGTTGCAAAGTTTTGACAAATTAAATATTGGGTGTTCTTTTTTCCTCTCCAGTTTAACTAGGTGGCATTTTAAATTTGAAACTACTTTGATTTCTCCAACCTATATCAATATGCTAAAAACTATTTAAAAATCAAAACTTTAAGCAGGTCACTAGTGATAAAATAAATGGAATATAAAAATTTCAACGTGTAATTTAAGCTTTCAAGTGACTAATATGTCTGAACTTTCTAGAAAACTTTGTATATCAGATATTGTGGAAAGGAGTTACATCATAGGAAGTAAATCAGGATTTGAGTATTTCAGAGCTCTTAATGTCTAACTATAAGTGAATAGAGGTATTCTGAATAAAAAAATGAAATAATGGATAAGGGAAATAGAAAAGCAAAATGGACACTGAAACATTCTAAAATATAGTGTTGGAAGGAAAAAAGGAGTAGAAAATGAAAGTTAAAGAGAAAGCCTAGCATGTTGAGAATTTAAGGAAACAAGGAATTGCTGGATCCACTCAGGGTTAGGGAGTGCATTGAAAAACTAACATAGTTCCTCTCTCTCTCTCTCTCTCTCTCTCTCTCTCTCTCTCTCTCTCTCTCTCAGAACTCTGAAAAAGATTTCCAAAACTATTATCTTACACATTATGTACTTCTAGCCTAGAAGAGCATTGTTAATTTTCATTTATCTTAATTTCTACTAATTTGATCTTGCCTGGTGTTCTTAAAATATGACTTACGAAGTAGTGATTGAGTTTCAAGTGATTAAGTTGATAGTTTAGAAGATACTTTCCCTTTTAAAAATATATTTATTCTTTATAGTATTACAGATATCTCTATTCTCCCCCCTGAGCACCTCATCTCCTAAAGAAGATACTTTTCAAAAAATTTTTTAAGTGTTTGCATAAGGAACTTTATGGAAGGTAGTATGTTTTTATTAATATATTCTCATACCTTTTCATGGGTTTTTATTCTTGCCATAGACTTTATCTTACATCTGCTACCTTTTAATCAAAGATAGTAATAATGTTATCTTTAACTCCAACTTATGTAATAATTATTTTTATTTCTATTTGAAATACAAAAATAAAACATAACATAGCTCTATTTGGTTCTTGGTATTTTAAGATTTTTAAGCTGAAAATAACCTTAGAGGGATCTCTTCCTCTGCTCCTTCATTTTACAGATGGGGAACTGGAAACACAGTGGTGAATTCTCATACCTAGTTATGGAGATTAGAGTTTAAGTTTCCTGACTTCCTGTTAAGTGCTCTTTTACATTATCTTATGTTTGTTTTGTTTTATAATTCTTTGACTATTTCAGCTGTACTTTAGCAAAGGCAGTGGGTTATCTTGTTAACTTGCCACTTGTGATTAATCAATTTGACTGCTTTGCAAATATATATCAAGACTATAAGCCCAGTGCACGAAGATTCATGGTAGACTGGGCCTTCCTTTCCCAGGCTGCTGGCACCACCTTTCCACTCTGGCCCAGTCCTTAGAGCTGCCTCTTTCGGCTCTGGCCCTGCCTTCTCACGCTGCCCAGAGGCCCTGGGGGGTGGGGCAGAACACGCTGTGGCTACCACGTAAGCATCCTGGTCCCCCCCCCTTGCTTAACCACTATCTTTGTTGGGTTAATTTGCATATCACTCCTGATTGGCAGGTGGAGGTAGCGGAGGTACGGTCAATTTACATGTTTGTCTATTATTAGGTAATATGCTCTCTTTGTAATCAGAAGGTGATAGCCTTGTGATTCTTTTCCTCCAAATGAAAGTCAACCTGTCATTTCTAGGAATATGTTTTCTAAACCTTTTACTCTTAAATGCCAGCTTTATATGGTGTTTATTGCTTTCCTGTTTTGATTTGAATTAACATTTTGCATAAATTTATAAGAGTTAAGTATGCAAAGTGTAAGTGGAAATATTTCTTTTAAAAACTTGTAGAACCTTTTTAATTTTAATAAGAAGGACCACTTCAGCTTTGTAGGATCTTATTTATGGGATATATTGATATATTAATTGGTATTTTTGAGGTATAAGTAACTGGAAGTATATTGTCTTTGTTTTGCTGGAAAGAATCTCAAGACATCTGATTTAACAAGTAGCTGAGGATATTTTTAGTAGCATTTTAATTTGCTATAAATGGAGAAAGCTTTACAATTAATTTTTTTTTATTTTTAAAAAATATATATTGATTTTTTTTTTTTTTTTTTTTACAGAGAGGAAGAGAGAGGAATAGAGAGTTAGAAACACATATGAAAGAATCATCCATCAGCTGCCTCTTGCACACCCCCTACTGGGGATGTGCCCACAACCAAAGTACATGCCATTGACCGGAATCGAATCTGGGACCTTTCAGTCTGCAGACCGACGGTCTATCCACTGAGCCAAACCCTTTTTGGCTACAATTAATTTTAAATAATTTTAACCCTAAAGTCTTGTTGACATTATTATTTAGCAAGAAATTTTTACAAACTTGTAGAAAACAAACATTATTTTTTATTTATTTATTTATTTATTTATTTATTTATTTTTGGATTATAATTTACTATTTAATATATAGCTAAAAGAGCCTTCACAAAATATTATGGTACAGTATTTTTTTGTGTGAAAACAGTAAAGTAAAGAGCGCCTTTAAAATTATTTTGTTAGGTCACAAATCAAAATCTCATCAAATTTAGGCCTTGAATAAAAACTATAATTAAGGTAACAATTATATTTTCATTGGGACATTCTCTTTGATATGGTAACATTTATCTTGTAGCAAAATTTTATGTGATGAAAAAAAATCTACTCTCAAAGATCAATTATTGCCATTCAAAGTTAATACTTAAAAGTTAAAGATAAAAAACCTGAGTTTTAGAATTACAGTGTTAGAAAAAGGACCGTTTGTATTTGCAAAATAAATAAAAGGTTAAGAAAAATAGCTGCTTTATTGGTGTTAAAATATTATATTCAGCAAGCTAATAGATATACAAATTAGGTGGTTCTAAAGCTGCTCTGATTTAGAGAAGTTTCTTTTTCTTTTTTTTTTTGTCATTAATTTGGGGCAGATTATTCTTGTTGTTTTTTTTTATATATATATATTTTTAATTTTATTTTATTAAGGTATTTTCTGTGTACATAGTTTACCATTGACCACCCCCCCCCACCTCCTATTTATGCCCTCCCTCCCCAGAGTTCTGTGTTCATTGGTTGTACTTATGTTCATGCATACCAGTCCCTCGGTTGTTCTCCTATCCCCCCCCAGGTCTCCTTCCCCTCCCCGCTGTCATTTGGCAGTCTGCTTGTTTTATGGTGACTATCTCAGGACCATATGAATAGAGTCCGCTCCTCCTCTGGATTTCACCGCCCCTTCCCCTGGGTCCCACTGCTTCCCCTGGGACACACGGCTCGCCCGGGGCACACTGCACCCTGGGACACTCGGCTCACCCGGGGCACTCGGCCCCCTGGGACACTCGGCTCACCCGGGGCACTCGGCCCCATGGGACACTCGGCTCACCCGGGGCACTCGGCCCCCTGGGACACTCGGCTCACCCGGGGCACTCGGCCCCCTGGGACACTCGGCTCACCCGGGGCACTCGGACCCGTGGGACACTCGGCTCACCCGGGGCACTCGGCCCCCTGGGACACTCGGCTCACCCGGGGCACTCGGCCCCCTGGGACACACGGCTCACCCGGGACACCCTTCCCCTTTGGGGGGTACGGTTTACCCGGGGCACATGGCCCCCTGGGACACTCGGCTCACCCGGGGCACTCGGCCCCCTGGGACACTTGGCTCACCCGGGGCACTCGGCTCCCTGGGACACTCGGCTCACCCGGGGCACTAGGACCCCTGGGACACTCGGCTCACCCGGGGCACTTGGCCCACTGGGACACTCGGCTCACCCGGGGCACTCGGCCCCCTGGGACACTTGGCTCACCCGGGGCACTCGGCCCCCTGGGACACTCGCCCCCCCCGGGGCACTCGGCCCCCTGGGACACTCAGCTCACCCGGGGCACTCGGCCCAATGGGACACTCGGCTCACCCGGGGAACTCGGACCCGTGGGACACTCGGCTCACCCGGGGCACTCGGCCCCATGGGACACTCGGCTCACCCGGGGCACTTGGCCCACTGGGACACACGGCTCACCCGGGACACCCTTCCCCTTTGGGGGGTACGGCTTACCCGGGGCACATGGCCCCCTGGGACACTCGGCTCACCCGGGGCACTCGGCCCCCTGGGACACTCGGCTCACCCGGGGCACTCGGCCCCATGGGACACTCGGCTCACCCGGGGCACTCGGCCCCATGGGACACTCGGCTCACCCGGGGCACTCGGCCCCCTGGGACACTCGGCTAACCCGGGGCACTCGGCCCCCTGGGACACTCGGCTCACCCGGGGCACTCGGCCCCCTGGGACACACGGCTCACCCGGGGCACTCGGCCCCATGGGACACTCGGCTCACCCGGGGCACTCGGCCCCCTGGGACACTCGGCTCACCCGGGGCACTCGGCCCCCTGGGACACTCGGCTCACCCGGGGCACTCGGCCCCCTGGGACACCCGGCTCACCCGGGGCACACGGCCCATCTAGGGTGCTGGGGTCGCATATTGGAGGCGCCGCGCTAGCTCCTTGCTAGCACGGCAGGCAGGCTGGGACAGCCGCAGTTGGGCTGAGATGGTTGCAGGCGGGGGGACCACCCTGAAATGTGTCTCGTTCGGTGCGGGAGCGGAGCAGCTGCAGACATGGAGGCCAAGTTCTGAGGTCGCCCACTCCCTGAGCCCAAGGCGTGGTGAGCTCTGTTCTTGGTGGATTTCCTTTATTCTCGGTGGCAGTGGCGGGTGGCGGTGCCAGGTGCAATATTGACGGTTGCTCCTGTGGTTCTATTACCACTGTAGTTTTAAAGTTCACATGGCGGTGGTGGTGAGAGCTTCGGCTCGGCCATGCAGCATCAGAGGAAGGGCTCGCCTGGGTGGGTAATGGAAGGCACCGTGCCATTTCCTCACCAGCGCGCTCCATTTCCCTCCCAGCATGGTGGGTGTGCTGGGAAGATTGTGGGCGGGCTGTGATGGCTGCATGGGGAGAGTCCGCCCTCAATGGTGTCCTCTTTGTTGCGGATGTGGAGCTGCTGTGGATGCAGAGGCGAATTTCTGAAGCCACACTCCCTGTGAGCCTGGGGCATAGTGAGCTCTGATTTCGGTGGATTCCCATTCTTGGGGGCGGCGGTGGGTGCGGCAGCGATGGTAGCTCCTGTGGCTCAATTTCCCCTGTAGTTTTAAAATCCGCATGGTGGTAGTGTCTGATGCTTTGGCCTGGCCATGTGGCAGCGGAGAGAGGATTCTCCGGGTCTGCCAATGGAAGGCGCAGCGCCAGCACAGCGCGCGTGAAGGCCTGGCAGAGCAGGCCTTGGGCGGTGACGGAGAGTCCCCGAGATGTCTTAGTCTTTCAGACTTAGTGGAACGCTTCCCCTGAGCCAGGACAAGCAGTACCACCACAAATATTGGCCAGCTCAGTGCTGCCCCTCTACAGGTGACAGTAGGGGCATCCTCACCTTGGTAGGCCTTTGCTCTTGGAGGTCTTAACCAGTGGAAGGCAGCACGGTACAGAACTGTCCCACCTTCTCAGTCCTCCGCGAAAACAAACATTATTAATCCCCACAAAATATTGATGGTTTCAAAATTTTGAGGTAATAAAGCTTTTAAAATACCAATAAGTCTTAAACTCTAAAGCAACCTGTTGGTACATAAATTGGCATATGCAATGATTCCAGCCAAGTGGAAGAAAAAAAATGAAAGCTGTTTATAACCAAAGTGTGCTGTTTGTTAGAAGAGTTGTGAAGGAAATTGCTTTTTTTTTGGTTAATTTTTACCTGAGGATAGTTTTCTATTGCTTTTTTTAAAGAGAGAGTGGATGGGAGGGGGAGAGACAGAGAGAGAGAAACATCAATGTGAGAGAGAGACATCGATTGGTTGCCTCCTGTGTGTGCCCCAACCATGCATGGTGGGAGCTTGAGCCTGGAATTGAGGTACGTGCCCCTTGACCAGAACTGAACTCAGGATCCTTCAGCCCACAGGCTGACCCTCTCTCCATTGAGCCAAACTGGCTAGAACAGAAATTGCTTTCTTGAGCGGTGTTTGATACTAATCACAGGCAAACATAGCCAGCTATACTGACAGTTAGTTATCTGTACTAATAAAAGGGTAATATGCTAATTAGACTGGGCAATTTCAGGACAAAGCCATGGTGGCTGGGCTGAGGCAGAGGTGGTTAGGGGTGATTAGGCCACAGGGGAGAGCAGTTAGGGGGATCAGGGTGGCAGGGGAGAGCAGTTAGAGAGATCAGGCCAGCAGGCAGGTGAGCAGATAGGAGCCAGTGGTCCTGGATTGCTAGAGGGATGTCCCAGATTGGAGAGGGTGCAGGCTGGGCTGAAGGAACCACCCCCATGCACGAATTTTGTGCTCCAGGCTTCTATTAAATAATTGGCAGGAAAGTCACAACCATCAGTGGCAAAGGAAATAACAGCTCTTTTCTTAAGTAACAGACACCTGTGTCTTTAATGTGATGCACACATAGTGCCTCATGAATTTTAACCAATAGCATTTCATGTAATATAAATTGTTTCTTGGTTAGTCATATCCAATTTGAGTTTTGAAAACTTATTGTAGGAGAAACACCTGTGCTCCCCTCAGTTACTTGGGAGATTTTAATTGGAAAGCAGTGTCTAGTAAAACTGAATAGTTTCCAGTAAACATAACATATAAAAATAAACAAACAAACAAAAATCCTGGAACAGAAAAAGGATTGTTAGTTGTAATAGTAAATAAATTTAATGCAAGGGTGATCGTTTTTAGCATCAGTACATACCCATTATTAGACTCAAGCCAGTATTAATGGTTTAAGAATTTAGACATTCTACTATTTTCTTATTTTTGAGACATCTTCTTGTACTTAAAATTTTTGATGCAGTAATTTTCTTAGATTTAGCATACTTAAGGAAATTATTGTTAAATGTAATATATATCCTGTTTATTTTTGGTTTGTAAACTTTATCTCTTCAATTCTGAATATAGTATGGATATTTTAAAAATACATTTTTTTGTAGATATGTTTTAAGTCACAATCTAAGCTTCTGTTTTATTTTTTATGTTTTATAAATGAAAAATTGAAGCTGAGAGAGATTGGACAGTTCAGGATTACAAAGCTAGCAAGGTGATTGCCTAGGATTCAGACTCTGTGTCAGTACTTACTCCTCTACCATCCTATATTAATTTTTTGTAAGTTAGTGACTAATTGTTCTCTCTTTGAATCTAAATGGCCCAAGTCAGGACTTTTGAGAAATACACATTTCTCAAATAAAATTATTTACCTCTTCAGGAATCCTCAGAGACCTATTTGGGGTAAAGGTGGTATTAGAAGGGTTCATTGCTACTATTATTACCTAACTAACTGATCATATTCGAAACACACACACACACACACACACACACACACACCATACTTACATATATACATTAGAGGCTTAAATATGACAGTTTTGTTTAAATTCCCATTTGTAAGGGGGCTTAAAGTGTCTGGGGGACAGGACAAGTAGGGATGTACTATTCTTTCAGCAGCATGCCTGGACAGACAGCTGTTAGAATCTGTCTGTCCAAATCTGTGTGCACATTCTTTATGGTGGCAGTTTGCCTCATGTCAAATCTCCAGGAAAGGATAGTTTGGCTATTGGATGATACCCACTTGGGGTATGATTCTCCTCTCTCCCCCAATAAGATAGTAATTATCATGCTTTTTTTGGTGTGTGTGGTCTTATACATTTAGTTTGTGGTTGGGGATAGACTTTGAAGAGTTCTTTAAATGTGAAGGAAGAATGAGATAATTATAATTAAATATAATATGAAGTAACTAGAGGCCTAGTGCATGAAAATTCATGCACTCTTGGGGGTGGGGGTGGGGTCCCTCACCTGGTCTGCGCCCTCTTGCAGGCCAGGATCCCTCACATCTGTTGGCTTAGGCCCATTCCCCGGGGGATTGGGCCTCTCCCCATGGAGAGCAGGCCTAAGCTGCAGACATCTTTAGCACCGCTGCGGAGTGCGAGAGGCTCCCACTACCACCACTGTGCTCTCAGCTATCAACCCAGCTTGTGGCTGAGCGGAGCTCTCCCTGTGAAAGTGCACTGTGTTGAGTGTTTGCCCCTTGGTGGTCAGTGCACATCATAGCAACCTGTCATTCCACCCTTAGGGTCTGTTTGCATATTACCCTTTTATTATATAAGATATTTATCATTTTAAATGTTTGCCAGGGTAGAAAAATAGTACTCATATATATTTTTTAATTTAAAAAATATATTTTATTAATTTTTTACAGAGAGGAAGAGAGAGGGATAGGGAGTTAGAAACATTGATGAGAGAGAATCATCGATCAGCTGCCTCTTGCACACCCCCTATTGGGGATGTGCCCACAACTAAGATACATGTCCTTGACCGGAATCGAACTTGTGACCCTTGAGTCTGCAGGCCGACGTTCTATCCACTGAACCAAACTGGTTTTGGCTTAAATTGTTTTTAATTGTGGTAAATTACACATACTTAAAATTTAACATACTATCAGATGTTTTAGTGTACTTGTATTTTGCTCATGTAGTCTGTTTAAAAAATGAGTAGTTCCTGATGATGACCGTTAGGCACTTTGTCCAGAGGAACTCTTCTTTTCTCTGTTATCACTCTTCCATCTCTTATCTGCTACTGAAACTTTTCACCTCATTTAGAATGCATCCAGCGACCAAAGAGGAAAACAGAGAAGTGGTAGACCTGCTGTCCCCTCATCCCTTGTACAGTATCTGTGAAACCTGGGTCCTGTCGGCTCTTTCCTTCCTTTTCCTCTGGAGCCTTCATGCCAACGCCTCAGGGGAAATGTATAGGAAAGCCAGAGTCTGAGTCATTCAACGCTGATCCTGTTACTTCTCTAATAGCTCTCATTGGTTCTTAACCATCTTCAGGTCTACTAGTAAACTGCTTTGAAGAACATCCAATAAAGGCTTTCATTTTCTGGTGCCTGCTAGTTTCATACATGTTCTTTAGGCTCCAGCCATACTAAAACACATGTAGTTCTCCAAACATGGTCTGTGCCTGGCACGTACTAGATGGTCCAGAATTATTTCTTGAAGGAATGAATATGTATATTTCAGTTGTACTTTTTAAACACACTAGCTTTTATTCCATCAGCAACTTGTGACTTGCGACTAATTTTTTTAAAATATGTTTTTATTGGTTTCAAAGAGTAAGGGAGAAGGAGAGATAGATATGCCCGCAACCAAGGTACATACCCTTGACTGGAATCAAACCCAGGACCTTTCAGTCTGCAGGCCGACACTCTATCCACTGAGCCAAACCGGTTTCGGTTCAATTCTACCTTCTGTTTCTATGAATTTGCCTATTTTAAAGATTTCATTTAAGTGGAACTATACAATATTTGTCTTATACCTATTTTATTTCATTTAGCATAATGTTTTCAAGGTTTACCATGTAGCAGAACTTCATTCCTTTTTATGGTTGCATAATATTCTATTTTAGGTATATACCACATTTTATCTGTTTATTTCTTGGTAGATTTTTGGGGTGTTCCTACCTTGTGGTTATTGGGAATAATGCTGCAGTGAACATTGCATATAAGTATCTCTTTGAATCCTTGTTTTTCATTCTATTGAGTATATACTTGGAAGTAAAATTGCTGAGTCATGATAATTTTATGTTTATATTTTTGAGGAACCACCAAATTATTTCTGTAGAGGCTGTGCCATTTTACATCCCCCATCTAAAATATACTGGGATTCATTCTTAGGAAACAATTCTACCTACAAGATATTAAGTTAAACATATATTACCTTGGATGAGTCTCTTAATCTCTCTTTGTATTTCAGTTATTTCATGGAGCTTAAATTAGATAACCAATAAAGTTTCTCCTATCTCTAAAATTAGATGTCTGACATTAAATTAATTGCCGTGATGTTTACATTTTCAGTTCTTTTGTCCTCCTCTTTTTAAAAGAGCAGTTTGACTACACAGTGGGAGGCAGAACTGCTGTGTGCCTGGTGATGTGAGTATATTCGAGTCTCCAGATACTTTCTAACTCATACTTGCTGGATATGAGCCACTTTATAAAAGTTAAATACAGAATTTTCAGGTGCATCTACATTGAGATACCATAAACTTTTATTTATTTGTACTTTATGGCTATAAAAATCATAACTGGGGAAGTTTTGAAATAGAAGTACCGTATTTGCCGGCGTATAAGACGATTTTTTGGCCCTGAAAAATACGTATTTGCCGGCGTAGAAGACGACGGTGTATAAGACGACCCCCTAACATTTCCACTAAAAATACAGAGTTTGTTATATACTCGCCGTATAAGACTACCCCCCACTTGGAGGCATATTTTTCAGGGCCAAAAAGTCGTCTTATATGCCGGCAAATACGGTATATTTAATTGACATGAGCAAGAACTTAAGTTGGTATAAGCTTTAATACATTTGCTACTTTCAGTAAAATTTTAACATGTTGGAACTTGAACCTTTTATTGCCAAAATTTGTTTATTCCTTTCTATGCAATTAAATCCTTGATGAAACATATGTGTGTATGCACACATAAGTATTTGCACAGCACCTAATTACATACCAGAATGAATTATACATACAATGAGCAGGGAGGCCAGAAGTCTTGGATCTTGTGTTATGGACATTTTAAAAAAATATATTTTTATTGATTTCAGAGAGAAAGGGAGAGGGAGAGAGACAAACATCAATGATGAGAAGGAGTCATTGATTGTCTACCTCCTGCACACACCCCCACTGGGGATTGAGCCCACAACTCAGGCATGTGCCCTTGACTGGAATCAAATCCAGGACCCTTCAGTCCGCAGGCAGACACTATTCACTGAGCCAAACTAGCTGGGGCGACATTCTTTAAAAAAATATATTTTCATTTCAGAGAGGAAGGGAGAGGAGAGAGAGAAACATCAATGATGAGAGAGAATCACTGATCGGCTACCTCTAGCACGTCTCCAACTGAGGATTGAGCTCAGAACCCAGGCATGTGCTCTGACCAGGAATGGAACTTTGACTTCCTGGTTCATAGGTTGACACTAAACCACTGAGCTGTGCCGGCTGGATGTGGACATTGTATTAGAAGGTCATGATATCCCAATAGGCCATAATGGGTTAAGGAAAACAAGTTTTAGTAGGAATTCTTCCCTGGCTACTCATGACTGAACAGAGAGAGCTGAGTAGTCCTTATTCCCTGACCAAAAAGACACTTTTAAGCTGGTTATGTAACCAGCCCAACTTTGCAAGAAATGGGCCACCATATGTACTTTAGTATTTGAAAAAGTTGATTTTAGCACCTATTGTTTTCCTGAAAATAAGATTTATGAAAGAGGTAACAATTTTGGCCTATTCTTACCACCCTCAATGTATATTACATGATGCAAAAATTAAGTGAATTAATTGCTATTAAATTCAGGGTTTCTTATTCTGTTTATTGGGTGTCAGTGGATAAAGAAGTACAGTAGTAACAACTGATTGCCCTTCTGAATTATGTCTTTAGTCCCAGGGCAAGATACTCCCAAAGACCGACAGTCTCCTTGAGGATGACTGTGGTTGGAAGGGGATGGTATGTCATGACTATTCTTGGAACTTGACTTGGCTGTTTCTGTGCTGCTTTGGCAAGAGCCAGAGGGCAGGGTTGGATCTGAGGGCATCTTTGGAATAATCAAGATGCTTAGTATAGCAGCCCAGCTTGCAACTAGGGCTCATTCCTCTTACAGGCTTTGTTTTTTAATCTCTTACATCATTTTTAATCTTATTTTTCTTATTAGCAGAAACCTACTCTTCATTAGTCCACCTCTTCCTCTAGCCTGGGTGTTAAAGCTTATTTTTTTTCTGTTGATATACTTACTAGTAAATTTGATCATCAAAGTCAGATTATACTTCTAAAAAAATACTCAACTGCTTATATTTTTCGTAGGATAGGAAATGGTAGCAACACTAAAAACTAAAACTGACCGCTGTTAATAACAACAACAACCTTATTTTGTTTCCTTGAATAGCACTCGTCGAATCCAGGTATTTGCCTATATCTCCCAAAGTGACATAGTCTTAGGACGTTAGTAACTCTTTTATGCACATAGTTAAAAAGAAGTGATAATTTATTTGAATCAATTTTTATAACCTCTTTTGATTGTAGAGACTGTGGTAGGAATTTGTCTAGCTTGTAATCTCCTTTATTAATTTGCTTCATCATTCCCTTTCATCAGCCTTTATGTCTTACTGCCTAGGGCATGAGCTCACATTCCCATTTATTAGATGGTGGCATGCAGACAGTAGTAAAACTTCCTAGGATATCTGTCTGCTAGGAGACTAAAATTAAGAGCTAGATGTTTATTCCTTAAGTACTTCCATTTAAGGAGAATAGTTCCCCTCTCCCATCCCACTCCTCAAATAGCTAATTTATTTTCTTTAGGTAGCTTCAAACTTGTTTATTCTAATATTCTGAATAGGCCACCAGATATTTACTAAGCTTTTACTATTATGAAACATTCTTGGCAGTGGGTATCTGGTCTCTACAGCTCCAAGGAACTGGTGGTGGTTTTTCTTTTCTGAGTCGACAAGGAACAGAAGACAAAATCAAGGGGTCCAGGGTAAGGAGCTAGTTGAACATAATCAAATTTAACTACCATTGGTTATAGATGGGGGAGAAGGCAGAAGAAGGTAACTGGGGCATAAATGGTGACAAAAGAAAGATACTTGACTTTGGATGGTGAACGCACAATACAATATACTGATGTTATATTGTAGAATTGTATACTTGAAACCTATGTACTTTTATTAACCAATGTCTCCTCAATTCAATAATTTTTTAACAGATCTATAGTCCCTTAAACAGAGTAGTTCAAAATTTTTGAATGATTGAGGATTTCTGTTTTTATTAATTCATACTAATATAACAGTATGAATTTGAGGCTTCAAATTTTCTTGGATGATAAATCTTGTTCTTTTAATACCACACCCCATTTTGGACTAATAGGTTGGTTTTGCTGTTAAATCATCTAATATAGATGATTTAAGTTCCCACTTTCTATTTTTTTTGTTATTCTCAATTACAATTATATTAGGAATTTGTATTGTGGGTTTTTTTGTTGTTGTTCTTTTTGTTGATATTTTTTATTATTTTTTAAAAATATATTTTATTGATTTTCCTCAGAGAGGAAGGGAGAGGGACAGAGAGCTAGAAAGTCGATGAGAGAGAAACATCGACCGGCTGCCTCCTGCACACCCCCTACTGGGGATGTGCCTGCAACCAATGTACATGCCCTTGACCGGAATCGAACCCGGGACCTTTCAGTCCGCAGACCGACGCTCTATCCACTGAGCCAAACTGGTCTTGGCTTGTTGATATTTTTTAGAGAGAAAGGCATTATTTAATGTTTGGTTTTCATGACTAATATAAAGTAAAAAATAATATTGACTAGGTATTGACCTAAAAGGATTTGGGAAAAAGAAAGGGTTGCAATTTAGTGCATGCAAATTTGGCAAGCCACACCCACACTCTGGCCTGCATGCCAAGATGGAGGGGTATTAATGGATGGGAAAAGGAAGTTCAGGGAAGGAGAAGCTGGACCATAGAGCTTTATGATAAACAGAGTTCTTCCTGTAGGGTTCTTGGGTGTAGGGTTCTTAACAATTAAGCCCTAGCTCCTCCCATAGGAATGTTATCTTACAGTTCCATTAGTCTCTATCACTAAAGTCATCCCTTTTGCTACCAGGGTTTTCTGTAGAGTTGGATAGGACTAAAACTGTGTTCTTAAATAATTCAATGAGAACCACTTTGGTTATTTTCTATATTTGACTTTCCTATTCCTTTTCATAATTTTTTATTTAAATCCCTTGTTTTTGACTTTTGATGCCTCTTAGTGGTGGTAAGCTTAGTGTTTTGAGAAAGAGTGCTAAAATCTTTTTGTGTGAAAGGAGTTTATGCTTTTTGTATTAAAAGGTTAGTAAAATTGTCTGGTATACTTTGTTGATTTTCATTTGGAATTGCTCTTTAGAAGTGATATTCAAGTCAACTTTCTCAATAATTAAGGCAAGCAGAAAATGGGAGAAATGTTAACTTGGAAAATTTTTTAATGTATAACCAAGAAAATCTATTTAAATATAGCTTTCAGATGAGATTAGCCTATATTGTTTTCTATGAGTATTGTGGAGAAACAAAGTCTTGGCTGCAAAGGACCGAGTCAATAAATACATTAATCAATTCAGTGTTGATTAACTTGAATATATTACTTGGCTCACAGAGTAGATTTTACCATTGCTTATGGGATATTTTTGGCACTATTTATATTATTAAATGAACTAAAATGTTGCTGAAAATTTGAAGCCTCAACTGAACTAGTAAGTCATGCTAGTTAGTGTAATATAACAATGATTTTCCAACTTTTTTGTTCATATATATATTTTTAAAGAACTTCTAAAAGACCTAGGTGAGACGAGAATGCAGGATGTTACTATAAAGAGGATAGCATGAGGGAGATTTATCATTTTTGTTTCTTTTATAAAAAGGTGATGATTATATGTATCTATACATGTATTAAATTCATAGAACTTATACATTAAAATAAAATGGTTGTCTAGTCGCTTGCATATGATTTGGGTGATACATGGAAACTTTTTCATCACAAGTTTAAATCATTGTAAGTTATATATTTTCAGTGTGTTTAGTAACATGCTTAAGTTAAAGTGTTATATCATTTAACAAAATGTGTCCAGAAATCTAAATACAGCAGTGACTTATCATCCCATTATCCATTTTAAAATTACATGAACAGGCTCTTTGTTAACAGGTAGAAGTTGTAAACTGTTCCTGTTTTTCTTTGGATTTATATTTCTTTTTCACTTCCATCATAGAATTTATCCTAATATTGTGTTTTTAAAATATATTTTATTGATTTTTTTTTACAGAGAGGAAGAGAGAGGGATAGAAAGTTAGAAACATTGATGAGAGAGAAACATCGATCAGCTGCCTCTTGCACACCCTGCACTGGGGATGTGCCCGCAACCAAGGTACATGCTCTTGACCGGAATCGAACCCGGGACCTTTTCAGTCCGCAGGCCAATGCTCTATCCACTGAGCCAAACCGGTTTCGGCCTAATATTGTATTTTATTGATTACTCAAATACCATAAGAAGGATGAGAAACCACCACACAAAGCCTGTTAAATCTCCAATTCAAAATTGCCATATTGCCCAAACTGGTAGAGAAAGTCACATGGCCTACCAACATCCATGGGGCAGGAAAATAAACTTGCCCACTCTTAGGGGTAGATAACTCCAAATTATTTTGGTCAAGCATGTGAATCTGTAAGCTATAATATGGTGAAACTAAAAAATTGGGAACAATAATTCAACCTATCCTGTGCATTTTTAATGAGATGTTTAATGATGTATAATGTAGATGATATGTAATAGAATGAGACAGCAAAATAGAGATCTGAGGTAGAGGAATTAGCCATGCAAAGTAGGGGTGGGGACAATGGGCAGAAAATACTTGGGGATGGGAGAACAATATTTGGGAAAATAAAAGGGTTTGGGGGACTATAGAGTTGAGTATGCCCAAAGTTTAGGGTGAAATGTCAGGTGTTTTATACCATATGAGGGATATGAGATTTTAACTTCAGTGCTCTGGGAAAATTATTGGAATGTTTTCATCAGAGTAGGGATGTAGTCAGGTTTTCTTGTGTTCTAGAAAAAAAAAATCATTTTTGTTTGTTTAATATTAGATTGATGATGAGTTGATAAGTGAATATGTTGTTTTATTGCAACTAGAGAAGCTTTATTTAACAATTATCTCCGTGACCTAGTGTGTGTTGTACAGATAAGAGACCAGTGAGGTGACCATTGCAAAAGCCTAGGTGAAGAATGAAAATGGCCTAAACTCTGGCAGTGGACTTAGAGTGGAAAAGAGAGATTGTTGAGCCACAGAGAACTAGTAGGTTGAACTATTTTCAGCCATTGAATACATTGGTCACATTCTCTCAATTATATATAATTTGAATATTAGAAAAGGGGCATTTTTAAAATTAATTTATGTCCTCAGTCTTTAATTTTATAGAACAGTGTGAATGTTAGCAGTGTGTGTTAAAATGATTTGTAAATAGTAAAGTTTAATACAAACGCCAATTATTATTAATATGCAGGAAGCTCACTGAATTCCTTAGGAATATAATTGATAAATGAATGTGTTATTTTATTGCAACTAGAGAAGCTCTATTTAACTATTATCTCCATCACCTAGTGTGTATTGTACATATTTTCCATTTACCTATTCCCTTCTCTATAATCCTGAAAATTCAAAATATGTACATATTTGTCTGGAAAAAAGCCCCCAAACTTCCTTGAAATTGTTACTGCTCTTTAATGCCTTCTGACTGCCAACAAGATAAATCTGAATTCTTGGTGTGGCATTCAAGTTTCTCCAAGAACTGGTCCTTGATGTATCTTCTACTTTAACTTTCTTAGAACTTCATTTCATGCACACACACCCTCCACACAAAAAACAGAAACCCTGTGCCATACTAATTCTTCTTTCAATCTTTAGAATATACTATGTAGTTTGCTGTCTAATATTAATCGCCTTTCACTTTGACCTATTTCAGATGGTTGATATAATAAAAATGACTTGTGTGTCTAAACTGGAGGTAATACACGAGGGCCAGGTTTCATTTTTTCAGTTTACTGATATACCCCTGGAGCTTGTTACACAGTGCTTGGCACAAAGTGGGCGTTCAATAAATATTTGAATAGTTAACACATTGATGAATTATTGAGAGTTAGGCATTTTAGAATTTCCTGTAGATTGGGATATTTTGTTTATGTGCACACACATTCACATACATTCCATGCCCAGAAACATGTGTATGTGTGCAGTTGTTGCATGCTTCCATAGAGTCAGTGAAACAGCTGACTGCTTGGATTACAGAGGATTGTATTGTAGATCTTTAGGAATGATCGAGGTTTTTTTGTGAGTCCCTCTATAGGAATGTCAGTTCTGAACTTGTATTGAAATCATTGTACCAGGTGCTAGTCTCATTGACTGGGAATTCCCGAGGAAAAGAGGACTGGCACATTCCTTTCATCCCTTAGATATTTTATTATCTTTTGCCAGAACAACATAGGCACTGATGTGTTCCTGCTAAGATGCAAAGATCTTGGAATGCTGAATTCCACAAATTTTATCTGTTTAGGAAGGGTTTTAGTTTCTTCTAAACTTGTGTCACAATTCTGAACAGAACAGTGTTTATATATAAATTAAATGTAGAAATTTCAGGTTCTGAAGTGAAGTTGTAAATTCTCATTTGTAGGTATTGCTAAAATTTAGTGTTTTGTGATGATATACTTATGGCATGACTTTTTAAAGTTAAATTTATTGGGGTGACATTGGTTAATAATATATAGGTTTCAAGTGTACATTTCTATGATAAATCATCTGTATACTGCATTGTGCGCCTCCCACCCAAAGTCAAATCATCTTCTGTCACCATATATTTAATCCCCTTAAACTTCCCCCACCTACCTTCCTCTGGTAACCAGCATTTGTTGTCTCTCTCTATGTGTTTCATACTAGCAAATAGAATATAACAATATGTAAAAAAATAAAAAAAATCCATCACAATCAAGTAGGGGGCATTCCCTGGAATACTAGTCTCTCGATGCTCAGTGGAAAGACTCGGAGAAAACAAATCTGAGATATGGTCATGCTGTTCCTGCCTTATGGAGGGCTACTCTGAACGTGACTATATCAGTGACTCTAATAAGTTAGATATTATATTCTTTGTTGTAGAGTTTTATTCAGCATTTTCCCATTTTACTTAACTATGGAATACTTGGCCTGTGACGTATACTAACCTATTTTATGGAATGCACTTTGGAAAATACTGGCTTAACTTGTTACCCAAAAAAGTGTGGCAATGATAAGTCTTTATAAGCATTTAAAAATATATTAACTCTTGTCTTGTTTTGAGTTATATAGCCAATCATATTCTTACCTTTAAAAAGTGTTCTCTTTTTGTTACTCCTTTTCCCCATTTCTAAGGACATTCTAGGCAATGGTTTGAAACTGATTACTAGACCAGTAGCATCAGTATCACCTCTTGAGTGATATGAGATACAAATTCTTGGTTACCACCCTAGGTCAACTGAATAAAAACATGGAGTGAGGCCCTATAATGTGTCTAACAGGAGCGTCAGGCGATTTGTGTGTATACTAGTGTTGGAGAACCCACTTGAGGGATGGGGTTTTTTAGCAGAGCACCAAAATCTGAGAAGGTTTGGACCATCTAGGTCTGACTAGATTAATCAGAACACTTTTCTGTACTATCTGTTGATGCTGAAAACTTTATAAAACACATTAGAACACTAATACAACAGTTGGACACATTTTATTGCCTTAGTAGTTTTACAGTTTCTGGTTGTGAAATGAATTCATTGGGAAGCTACCAGGAATTGAGAAGGTAGAGAGGGAAAGGAAAGGAGACATAAGAATGCATCATATGTAGTAAAAATATGCTTTACAATTCTATTTCATAATGTACATGTTTGTATGCAAGCACACATTTTTCTTACTGTGGGTTATGGGGTGGGGGCATATAAAAGGAAGCAGATCTGTTGTAGAGGAACGAACACTATTCAAAGTATAGAAACAGGTTTGAGTACCACTCAGTTACGACTTTCAAAGCTCTATATATCGTAGGCTTGTTGTAAAGATTAAATAGGCTGTTCTCAACGGGGGCGATTTGCTCTCCAGAGGACATTTGACAACCTTTGAGACATTTTTGGTCATCAAAGTTGGGGATAAGGTGCTATTTGCATTTAGTGCTGCTAACCATACTACAGTGCACAGAGCAACTCCCTAGAACAAAGAATTACCTAGGTCAAATGTCATTAATGTCACAGTTGAGGGACCCTGGATTTAAATGATTAAGCTTGAAAAGTTTTCATATAAGGTATATATTTGTTTTATTATTAATATAATTTAAATATTTTAAGAAGACTTGCATCTGTGTTATCTTTCAAAGATGAATTTTTATCATCAAACTAGTGGCCCGATGCAGGAAGATTTGTGCAAGAATGCACCTTCCTTCCCCTGGCTGCCAGTACTGCCTTTTCTCTGGCCAGAGCCACCTTTTCCCTCTGGCCCGGAGCCACCTTTGTGCCTTTCCACTCTGCCCAGAGGCCTAGAGCAGCAGGGGTGGTGCAGAACGCCTGTGTCATTGCCATGGCGATGATGCAAGCATCTTGCCTAGCCCTCAGCCACTTGGTGCCTGTGTATGCATATTAACCCACCATCTTTGTTGGGTTAATTTGCATACTCCTGATTGGCTGGTGGGCATTGCAAAGGTATGGTCAATTAGCATGTTACTCTTTTATTAGTGTAGATATAGTATATAGGGCAGATGAAGGAAATGGGAGCAAATCTGTATGATCTTGGATTAAGTTATTTACTTGACAGGTTTTTATGAGAAATAATTAGATATGTACTAATTATATACATCTAATATATTAATTGGGGTATATACTGATACATGTTCTAAAAGCCTAGTATTTAATTTAAGTAGTGTTTTGATATATATATATATATAGGAATGGTGCATAAGAGTATTTGTATAAGAAATGATTTGCATCAATACAAGCAACTTCAGAGAAGCCTGTATCTAAATACATTAAGTTAGTCCAGATTATTTGAGAGATTAATATAATTCTGTTAGTCTGTGTTGGCCAAGTATAAAAAAAGTGTAGCTACCCAGGTCTTTTAATTGGAATTGAAATTTGTGGAACAATCTATCAGTACATTCTCTTTCCTGTCTTTCTTTTAAACTTTTATTTATCTTCATACACAGAGGACAGGCTCATCCAGTCTTAGGGCCTTAAATATTTGTTGTTGATGATTTCCAAATTTATGTCTCTGGTCAAAACTTCTCTGAATTCAGACTCTTAAATTCAGCTGCTAATGCCACATCTTCCTTTTGGATATATAATAGGTTTCTTAAGCTTAATATATCCAAAATGGAGGTAAGTAACTACATGGGGTTACTGTACACCCTTTAAACTATTCCTCTGGCCTCCATCTAATTTTTTTTCTGCCTTGTGATTTTTACCCCACATCATAAATTAGGCCAGTGCTAATGGCGAACTATGAGACATAGTACACATAGTCATGTGAATGCATAGTATCCACATAGTACCTATAGTTCTGTGTATTCACAGTTTGATACTGATATAATAAAAATAACTTGAATATAGTTTTACTAAGATATATCATTAAAAATTTTCAGTAATTTTGCAATTTCAGTGATAGTTTTAAGCTGGAGAGAAATAGAAGATTCAGCAATGAAGTAACGGATTGAATGCTGAGTTTTTTTATAAATTATTTGAACAAAAATGTGTATTAATATGAACTTTAACCAAAAGAATTTTGTAATTTGAAGTATGGTTTTTTTCTTACTACCTCTAACACTACGCTGTAGGGAGAATTCTGTTGCTTTGGATAGCTAGCAGCCTCTGAAATACGGGTAATGAATAAGGTCTTTGTTTCCCATAGTTAAGTCAATTGGAAATATGTGAGTTGAGCCAGCAGGAAATAGCTTATAGCCAGGACGCAAGTAGAGGGAGTATGGTATATATGCACATGGACATGTCACTTCATAGATACTGTAAAACTAGCTCTATGGGTCTGAAACAGGAAAACCAGCCTTTTGGTTTTTAGCATCACATGAAAGGATTGTTATGTTGCTAAGTTATTTGCAGGATGGTGACATGCATCCTGAAGGGTAAGGTTAGAGAACCTTTAGAACTGTAAGAAATATCTCCTACTGCATACACCCACATATACATTACTTTTTCTGTGTGAGATGTTTGTGAGGTGAGTCATATACTAAGGAAAGACTTTTGTCTGCTCATTCTTGGAGGAGAAATCAAAAGGAAAGACAGTCTGTTTTGTTTGGATCTAACTAAGATTGTTCAAAGAAGAGATGAAAGTTGTACAGTTAATTAGAGAAAAGGTTATTTGTTAAGATGCATTCTAAGTTCTGGCATGACCTATACAAATTTTTAAAACTCCGAGTCATTGAACATCAACTCTGGAAAAATGTGTGATTACTCAGCTGCTGGGAGTAAACGATGAAATTTCCAGTCCTGTGATGAACGGACTGGTTGGTAAGCACATATTTAACATTCTGATTAGTTTCTTAGTTTGACTCTTCCATGTTATCCTATGTATGAACAGATGGATCAAGGTCATTCCACTTGGGGAGTTTGGCTCTCCTCAGAAGGCTGGCTCTTCGCAGAAGGATAAAGAGACTTTCCTCAGTGTTTTTGTACTACTCTCTTGAATGAGGGAGGCAGCCTGAACTAGTGAAAGGAGCATAGGCTTTGGTGTGAGACAAGACCCAGGGTTTTGAATCCTGGCTTTACCATCTCATTAAGTTATTTAATATTTCTGAGCATTTGTATTGTTCCTCAGGCTGTAACTAATGATATTATAAATGATAACTTAGCAGTAGGAAGACTTTGAGTCCTAAATATGTTGATATCTGTGGTTTTGTAATTAGAGAAAGCTCCCACTCTAACAGGAGCAAATGAGCCCGGTAAGTGTTTGGAGGTTTTGGATGGGAGTGGAGTACAGTCTCAGCCAGAGTGACAGCTTATTTACAGTGGTTTGTGACCCTCCAAAGCTCAGTGCTACTCTACAGAATCTCATCCTTTTGGATTTAATTTCTTTTGTTAGGGAAAATTTGAATTAAATTAAAATCAGTAAATTTAATTTATTTAGATTAGTTTAAGTTAAATTTAATTCTCAGAGTAATATTATGATCCCTAAAATTAGTACACATTTTTCTTAAATCCAATAAATCTTTATTAAGCAGCTTTGGACTCTGCCATTCAAAAAGTGTGGTGTCATTGGTTAAATTATTTAAATGTCTAAGTGAACAATTTTCATTTGTAAAACGGGAAAAAATGGTTAAGTGCATTATGGAGTCCTTAAATGAGATTATATGTATGCAAAATGCTTAGTGTAGACCTTAACATTATAACTGAAAACTTTAGTTCTTTCTGTGTAATCTAAAAGCGGTGCTAAATCCATTAAAAGGTAAGGATAAATTTATTGGCTCAAGTTGAAGATTTGTATGGCTAAATAAGTCAGAGGTGTAGGATCTATATTTATACTAGTAAAAGCCTAATATGCAAATTGTCCCCATGGGAGTTTGACCAGGAGACAGTTCACTTGCTATGACATGTGCTGACCACCAGAGGGCAGTGTGAAATGAAAGAAGACCCCCACTGGCAGCCAGAAAAGGGAGGCCCTGGTTGTCAGCTGACATCTGGGGAAGAGAGGCCCAGGTCAGCAGGTGTCAGCCAGCAGCCAGGGAGGGGAGGCCCTGGCTGGCAGTCAGAAAGCCCCCGAGTGGCTCTAATTGTTGGCCAGGCCTAGGGACCCTATCTGTGCACGAATTTCATGCACTGGGCCTCTAGTTAAAAATAAGCTACTGCCGAAACCGGTTTGGCTCAGTGGATAGAGCTTTGGCCTGTGGACTGAAAGGTCCCAGGTTCGATTCCGGTCAAGGGCACACACCTTGGTTGCGGGCACATCCCCAGCGGGGATTTGCAAGAGGCAGCTGATGGATGATTCTCTCTCATCGATGTTTCTCACTCTATATCCCTCTTTCTTCCTCTCTGTAAAAAATCAATAAAATATATATTTTTTTAAAAATAAGCTTCTGAAGGATCCTGGGATTCTGACATGGCAACATGGTGGTGTGAATTGCGCTCGGGACCCTGTGCTTGTGTTTTTGGCAGGAAAGCTTAAAGGAAAAACAGATGGCAAATTAAATATATATAGCACCATAGTACCATGTTTCAAGTATTGATCCACTAGGGGGAGCTGACAATAAAGATTTGGAAAAGCTGGGTTGTTGAGTTAAGAGGCACAGTAATGGAGTAAAATGAATGGTTCGAGGGATTTTTCTGTAAACTGTTCTAAGAGCAATACACCTAAAAATGGTGGCTTTCTTCTCAGTTCCAGTATGAAGTGGGTACAGTTTTCAAACCTACATGTTGATGTTCCCAAGGATTTGACCAAGCCTGCGGTAACTATTTCTGATGAACCAGACACATTGTATAAGCGCCTGTCAGTTTTAGTAAAAGGCCATGAAAAGGCAGTGTTGGACAGTTATGAATAATGTGCTGTTCTTGCTGCTAAAGAATTTGGTATCTCTTTTGAAGTACATGAACCTACAAGGTAAATAGAGCGATTTACTCTTCTCAAATCAGTGCATATTTTCAAGAAGCACAGAGTTCAGTATAATCTGAGAACACTTTACAGATCCTTAGAGCTAAAACACCTAACTGGAAGTACGGCAATGTCTACTTGGAATACATTCAGCGAAACTTACCTGAAAGAGTTGTCATGGAAACTACAAAGACAAAATTAGAACAGTTACCAGAACACATCAACGAGCCAATCTGGGAAAAGGTAACGGAGGAAAAGGAAGAAAGCTGGCCATAAAGTCTCAGACTAGTTGTGGGGGTTTTGAATGAGGTGGGCCAGCCATGTGGACTGAAGTGGAGAGTGCTGCCAGTGAGATGGTTCTCTGTTGAGTCCACATGTCCTGATCATGAGCCGCAGGGGATGGGGCATTAAGGATACTGTATGACTGTAGTGAAAGAACCACTTTATCTGTCTTTTATACGTGTCATCATTTCAGTTCTGATTTACCAATGTGAATAAACCATTTTGACCACTAAAAAAAAAAAAAAAGAAAGAAAGAAAAAGCAACTGAAGAGGCTCTAAAATATTGCAAGATTAATTCTCTTTAGGTCAATTAGTAATTATAGTTAATGGCCTTTCCTCTTAGGATGCACTCTCAATTTGAGTTTATCACCCAACAATCAAAATGGCATTTTAATCACTATTATGCTTGGTATCTCCCGTTGTCTATTTAATTCCTGTATTATTTTTCAAATGGTAGTTCAAATTCTTAGATTCTCTTTGGATCTGACCTCTCACCTCTCACCATTTCTGATTAATCTCTTCCTTTGCCTAACACAGCAACTGTTGTACTAAACTAAGACACTTATAGGTATTTACTGTAATTATTACTTCCTATTTTGTCTTTTTTTTCTCCAAAAAGATGAAGTTTCTACAAGTACAGAATCATTATGCTTCTCTGTCCAATAAAACCCAGCAAAGTGCTTTGCTAATAAATAATGATTAGTAAGAAGGATTGCTAATTTAATAACTCTGAGATTCCTGTCACAAAATAAAAAAATCTGGTCCGGCTGGCATGGCTCGGTGGTTGAGCATCAACCTAGGAACCAGGAGGTCACCATTCAATTCCCGGTCAGGGCACATGCCCAGGTTGCAAGCTCGATCCCCTGTAGGGGGCGTGAAGGAAGCAGCCAATAAATGACTCTCATCATTGATGTTCCCCTCCCTTCCTCCTTTTCTTAAATCAATAAAAAAAATACACTTAAAAAATAAAAAAGCTATAATGGCATCTCTTCTATTTCTCTACAACAGTGTTTCTCTTGGATTTAAAAAAGCTTATTAACTTTAGGGATCTTTTTGTAATGGGGGGGGGGGCCAGTATTTGCTCCTAAAGCTTTGAGCTCACAAAAGGAAAGGTAAAGTGGTGAATGCTGAGAGTAAAGTATCATAATGATGCTCTCCTTTCTTCTTAGAATTCTAGCTAGCTGCTATGTTTGGAGGGTGAGCAGCCAGGGTTAGTGACAGGCAGGGACATGGCAGCTGCCACCTCAGAGATCATCTGGTTCTGATGATCATCAGCTTTGTTTCTTCATCTCAGCAATAATGGAGCTGACTGTATTTTAAGATCTATCATTAGATCCTGAAGTACTCTGTGCCCACCTCTCTGCGTGCTCTCTCTAATGCTGATAGGAAAAAGGGATAGGTGATCCGTTGTGGGTTAGTTTACCATTTGTGAGGTATTTGAAGTTTAGGGACTACAATAGGAAGAATCAAAAATTGTTTTCTTATATCCAGAGATAGGAGAAACATGAAGTTATATTTTATAATTTCCTATTTGTTGATTTTTATTTACTGCCCATGCTTCTGACAACTTGCAAAATGGGAAATATAAACAACAAAATAAGTGGGAAGTATTCTGCCTTACTAGAAATAAATTGAAATATAGTTAACAAAATAAATGGGAAGTTTCTCCCTTACTAGCAGTGAGTTGCACATTTAAACAAGTAACTGCTGTTTGTCTTTAAAATAAAAAAAATAGATAAGCACCATTGTGAAGTGAGCATTCTTGCATAGTTGATGAGTATAAAGAGATAACATTTTTTGGAAAGTGGTTTGGAAATATGTATCATGAGTCTTAAAATGTTTTTGATTTGAAAATTTGCCCTAATGAGGTAATGCTAAATAGAGAAAAATTGGGGTCTCCTCTTTCTCTTTGATCTCTAAACGTGGGAGTACTTCAGACTTGTCCTAGATCCTGCCTCTTGAGTGTGTCGCTTGTGGACATGTAGTTACAATCTGTATGGTCTGAAGCTGCCCACCGGATGCCCTGGGCTCCGGGGAGGTGCAGTCAGCCCTGCCTGGGACCAGCTGGCAGGAGTCACCGCGATCTGCAGAGGCTGTTGTTTGTGTTGGGCTTGGAAGTGCCCAGGCCAGGCCAGGTTGTGAAGTAAGGCAGACGGGTGCTAGTGCGGGTCTTTGGCCTCATGTTGATCGGTGTGGGAAATGCTAGCTGCTGTTTGTGTAAGAGATCTTAGGAAAGTTTGAAGCCTGAGCCAGGATAGGCTATCCATATGGAAAAGCCATTGCAAAAGCTTGGGTGAGGCCGCAAGTTGGGTGGGGTGGGGTTTTGAGGAATCACCAGGGTGGAGTGGAAAAAGTGTGAGCCATGCTGATGGAAAGTCAGAAATGCCTGCTAGTCAGCTCTGCAAGGGGGTGAGGTTCCAGTACAGAAACAATGACCCCTCTGAGCACCTCCATTTGGGAGAAAGCCACCTTGAGTTCCTGCCCCGATGCCAGACAATCCAGTTCTTCCCTGTATGTGTCTGGTTTCCCCAGTGATGCTCCCCAATGCTGGAGCTCTGAGGGAAGGGGACTGTATAAGTCTGTGTGCTGTCCCTTTAGGAGGGACTGCTTGAGTCTCCAGCAGCCTGTGTTTCAGCCACAATCCCCACTGGTTTTTACAGCCTGAAGCTACAGGGACTTCTCTCCCCAGCGCAGGGGTCTGGGGTGGGTTGGGACCCCTTGCTGCTTTCTCATGGGAGGCCTCTGCAGCGGAGGTATCCCTTCGGATTAAAAACACGCCTCATGTGGATGTCAGACCAGCCTGTTTTGTGCCTCCACTCTTCCTACCAGTCTCTGTGCTTTCTTCTTTACTTCTCTAGTTGTAGGACTGCCATTCAGCCAGCTTTTCAGGCCGCTCTGAATGACGATGGTTCTGTATTTTAATTGTAATTTATTTTATTTTATCTTTTTTTTTTATTTCAGAGAGGTGTAATTTATTTTATTTTATCTTTTTTTTTTTTTTTATTTCAGAGAGGGAGAGAGAAACATCCATGATAAGAGAGAATCATTGATTGGCTGCCTCCTGCACGCCCCACTGTTGGGATCAAGCCTGCAAGTTAGGCATGTGCCCTGACTGGAATCGAACCCGGGAGCCTTCAGTCCACAGGCCAATGCTCTATCCACTGAGCCAAACTGGCTAGGGCTATTTTAGTTGTAATTTTGATGTGGTTGTGGGAGGGGGCAATTACTGGTGTTTACCTACACCACCATCTTGGTTCTCCCAGCATAATGTTTTCAAGGCCCCTCTATGTTACAGCTTCTATAAAAATATCATTTTCATGGTTTAGTAACATTCCATTGTATCTATATACTACATTTTGTTTATCTGATCACCTCTTTACTCCAGCTGGGCAATCAAGTGTTTGAATATGTAACTATTAATTATTGGTAATTTAAATAGATTTACTGATTAAATAATAAATCATATGCTCTAGAATCCATACAATCTATATAGATATGTGTAGAGCATAGATTACCGGGTTCCTTTTCCATATATATATGTATATATAATCATCTAAGGAAGGAAAAATTCAACCTAGTATTTGAAATTCTGAGTCATTAACTGAGATAACCATTAGTCATTTATGTTAACAGAACTGGTTTTATAAAAGTTAATTTTATTAATAGTATAAGCTTTGTTTAAACAAATAATTACTGCCATCAAAGTCATTCTTCCTCTAAGGTTACATTATAATTTGGTTTCAGCTTTATTGAAGGTTATTTCAATCCTGCTATCCTATCATTTTACTGTGTTACCTTTATTGATCTGGAACCTGGCTCAGTGATACATAGTAGGTGCTTAATAAATATATATCAAATCAGTGTTTTTAGCTGTATAGTTACAAACATTATAGTACTATTTTTTGTAGATTATACCAGTAAATTCTTTTGTTATTTGTTGGTGTTACTAGTTTAATTCTCATAAGATAGTTTTATTTTCATATTCTTAAATTTTATTTAACTTTGTTCCTATATATTAAAAAAGATTAGGCTTTGGCTTTTAAAAGTTTTAGCACTGAAAAGTTTTCAACACTACTATGCCATGTTTTTAAACTTTTATTAAGCTACTTAAGCCCCAGGGATTGGGCCTAAGCCAGCAGTCAGACATCCCTCTCCCAGTCCAGGGCTCTTGCAGTATGAGACCCCTCGCTCCTCACTGCCTGCCTGCAGCGGAGGCGGGAGAGGCTCCCACCACCACTGCTGCGCTCGCCAGCCGTGAGCCTGGCTTCTGGCTGAGCAGAGCTCCCCCTGTGGGAGCGCACTGACCACCAGGGGGCAGCTCCTGCATTGAGCATCTGCCCCCTGGTGGTCAGTGTGTATCATAGTGACTGGTCGTTCTGCCTTTTGGTTGATTTGGTTGAATTTTTATTATATCCAATATAATAAAAACCATATTAGGGTTTTATTATATTGGATATTATATAGGATAGAGTCACAATGTTAGTGAAAGGAGTAATTTCTGGGATTCTGTGTTTATGAATCAGAATGTAACTATTCCTTTGGCTTTGGATTTGTGGTTTCTTGAACTAATTTAAGTAATGCAAAAGATGTCTCCTTAGGGCGTTTTCTGTTTTTAAAAAGTGTAATTGGTGTTTTATTGTAAACATATTTTCTCCAAGGAAAACTTTTCTTCATCATCCATTATGAATGAAATCCCATCTATATATATATCAGTCCCTATATATTTTATTACTTGCTACCCATATGTGTGGGCTTTTACTTATTTGTTTTTGTGGGTTTTTTTCCAAAAGAGTTCCTGTGGTTTTGAAGTAACTATTCTGACTCAATATTTTGCTAATTGCTAAATGTTTTCCTCTAGATTATCCCCATCCTACTTTGGCATTTGTAAATTCTTACACTTCTATTGGTTCCCTCTGGCCACTGGGTGTATGACTCAGTGTCATATGCATGTGGTATTACTTGTCAGAGTGGAATTCTAAGACTTCCTCATGACAGAGAACAGTTTAACTTTCGTGCTTTCTGGGCAGAGAAATGGTCCTGGGAACAGTTCTCCTTCCACCTGATAGTTATGGCAGAGATCAGGACACGTTGCTTTGCTGCCTGGGCAGTGAGGCCTCAGAAACTGCTCTACCCACCTTAACAGGTATGATTCGGAGATGATAGTTTGGGGGAGGGTAGATAAGCACAGTAATCTAGAGTGAATGGAGATCTCAGAAAAATGAATCGTATCTATTGTTGTCTTTTTTCTTAGCCAGCTCTTTTGGCCAGAACTGCATAATGTGTAAGATAATAGTTTTGGGATTCATTTTCAGAGTTCTTTGTGTGTGTGTGTGTGTGTGTGTGTGTGTGTGTGTGTGTGTTCTGGTATTTTACAGTAGGACTTCAATAAGTACTTACTGAAAAGAAGAATAAATGAGTAATATGTAGTATTTTGTGGTCTTAAGATACTTGTGGCTTGATATGAAGAACTTAAACTATTTTTTGAGAATTGTTGAAGGATTTATCTAACCACCTTAAGTAATTTTGAAGAGGTATTATAAAGTATTAGCTTATAGGAAAATATGCAGTTTGGTAAAGTAGAATTCTGGCAATATAAGTGTTTGTAAGATACTTGGAAATGCCTAAGCTGAAAATTTGTATATTAATTTTTCTAGTTTGTACCTTACAGACTTCTAATTAAATTGCTAAAACTATTGATGACTAATTGGTGAAAAGAGTTTTTAATACAGTTAAACATTAAATTTATCTCTGAATTTGAGTTTTGAGTTTTAATCTGGATTTTAACTTGTTTAATCCTGATAATTTACTTTGTATAAGCTATTTTTATGTTTAGCCTTATTTTTGTTGTATCCTGCAAGTGTATCTATAGAAAAAGGTAATAAAACTACCTTTTCTTAATACTCAGAATATATTTCTGCTACTCGTGTCTTATATTCTATATATGAAAATTAGTCTTCTTTTGTTTCATATAAGTGTGATCTACCCTATAACAATGATTAATAAAATATCTGCCTTCCTATCTAAGGTACTTAATGTATAGCAGTCACTTTACATTGTTCAAAAGTAAAACATTTCCAGACTACGCAGTTGAATTTGGGTGGTGCAGGGCATTTGAGTCATGTGTATGTTTTTTGTTTTACACTGTTGAGGAAAGTGGTGTAGACTAGATGCACAGGATAGCACTGTGACATTTACTACCTGCTTTTCCTGTGGGGTTTTTTCTTTGTCTTTTTTACCTTGTTCTCATTTATTCTGTAAGCCTTTATGATTTAATAAATGTTCATCCTTGGCCTTAGGAAAATGTTAGGATGTTGTTTTGTCTTTGAAAAAATTTCCCTTTGTTTTGTGCTTGTGGTTGGATGGCGTTTCAGTGGATATCCTGTGCAGACGATTGTTCGGAAAGTTGACCCTTAGTTTTCTGAGAACAAAAGATTGAGGGGGGGGGGGCGGGAAGAAGGAAGGAAGGAAATAAGATCTTTTGATCATAAAGGTTATAAAGCCAGAGATGGGGAGGAGAGTGGGGAATAGAAAGGATTGTTTTCCATTACGGTTCTTTAGTACTTTGACTTCAAAATTTACTTTTATCCTGTTCTTATTATTTCGTATACTTGAGAAATTACATTACTGTTGGGTCTGAATACAGGATGAGCAAGAGTAGGTTTATAGTTGTTCATATGGAAAATAATATGATATTTAATAATTAATATAAGAATAAACTGTTTTACGTACTCATAACTGTACTTACTTTTGCCTAACCCTGTATATCTTTTAAGTTTATATAAGATTTGCCATAGGTCTCATTCTCTTTTATCCTTCTGTCAAATAACATGGTTTTTAAGAAGCTGACTTGCCTTTAACAATCCTCCTTTGAGCTTGTTGGGAGTTCCTCTTCAGTACATGTGAACTACATGTCAAAGACCTGTCTTACACATTGACAGTCTGTCACCCTACTGTCTTCCATGCAGATTTCATGCTCATCCAATTTTAATGCTTTCTTTTCTCTGAAACCTTTACTGACATCAGAGCTTGGTGTTCTATTTCGTCCTCTCAGAGCATCCTCTGAGAACATGATTCATTTATACAACATCTTTTTTGAGAGCCCCTTATATACACGCACTATTCTGGGTGCTTATAATTTATCAGTGACCAAAGCAGACAGAAATCTCTGTCCTCATAAAACTGGTATTCTGGTTGAGGGAGCTAGCTTAATACATATGAATATAATAAAAAGTAAATTATATATTTTGTGGCATTAAGAGCTTTGGAGAGAAATACATTGGGAAGGGAGATATGGAGAATGCGTGAGTGTTGTCAGGAATAGATGTATTTTAAAGTAAGACAGTCAAAAAATAGTGCATTGGGGGAGTAATATTTTTTAATTTTTTAAAATTAAATTATTATCTGTGTACATATATTACCATTGCCCCCCGCCCCAAACATGCCCTCCCTCCCCAGAGTTTTGTGTCCATTGGTTATACTTATATGCATGTGTACTGGGGGAGTGATATTTGAGTGAAGTGTCATCTGGTGGATATCTTGGGGAAGAATGGTTTAGGTAGAAGGTAAAGCCAGTACAGAGGTCCCAAGGCAGGGGAGGGCTGCCTTGTCCAGGAAGGCAGTGTCAGAGTGGGGTATGTTAAGGGAGTAGGAGTAGGAAGATGAATTGGGTAAGGTAAGTTGTAAAGGGCCTGTAGGCCCTTGTTAGGACTTTGGTTTTTACTGTAAGATATAGGGAGCCATCTAAGATTTTGAGCAGAGGAGTGATACAATCTGATTTATGCTTTAAAAACTGGCTGATGTGTCCTAGCCGGTTTAGTTCAGGGGATTGAATGTTTTGCGCCCCCCCCCCCCCCCCCCCCCATCCAACAGGACTGAACAGTCCCGGATTTGGTTCAGTCAAGGGCATGTACCTTGGTTGCAGGCTTGATCCCTGGCCCTGGTTGGGGGCGCATGTTTCTCTTTCTGTGTCTCTTCCTCTCCCTTCCACTCTCAATGGGAAAAATATTCTGGCGGGGATTAACAACAAAAAAATCTGGCTGTTGTGTTGAGACTAGACAAGAGAGCCCAAGGATAGAAGCATGGAGATTAGTTAGGATAGTGAAATAATCTAGGTAAGAGATAATCTAGGGGGTGACACAGTATAGTAGTGGAGGAGGTGAAAAATGAATAGATTCTCAATATTGGAATTAGTGCCAGTAGACTTTCCTGACTGTTTAGTTGTGATATGTGAGAGCAAAAAAGGAATCATGAATGATTCCAAGGTTTTTTTGTCACCCCCCTCCCACCACCCAGCTTTATTGATATATTGACATATATATCAGTTTATATATATGTCAAGTTTAAGGTTTATGATGTGTTGATTTGATGCACTTGTGTATTGCAAAATGATTATCATCATAGCCTTAGATAATACACACATTACATCATATAATTACCATTTCTTTTTTTGTGGTGAAAATATTTAAGATCTATTCTCTTAGTAACTTTTAAGTATATAATACAGTATTATACTATAATCACTATGCTTGCTGTACATTAGACCCCCCAAAACTTATCTTATAACTAGAAGTTTGTACTCAAGCTTTCAAGGTTTTTGGTTGGCATTTCATAACCCAATGGAAATTCTGCTAAAGTAGTTAATTTTTCATTAGAATAAATAATAACATAGAACATGTAGCCAGTTTAAAGGATGTTTCATATAATATAATGTTTTGTTTGTTTTTTAATTCCAACTCTGCCTTTAAACAAAGAGCTACACATTTGCTTCAAATTAACCGCCAGGACATCTGGACATATCTTTAGGTTTGTCATAATTATTCTAAATGTAAAACAAAATTTAATTAGCTGTGGAATTTTAAATATACATTCCTCTTAACAGGAGAAGAGATGTGATGAAATAAACTCTAAAACTGTTAGAATTACAGATAAACTTGCAACAGGAATTTGTCTGTTTCATGTGTAGACAGTGATTAAACCATTTTTAAAACATTGATTAATGCTTTTTAATATTAAAATACATGCCATTGTTTTCTGTTGCTTACATTTTTGTGTAATTTGATCATTCAATCAACAGTTACTGAACACATACTATCTAATAAAAGAGTAATATGCAAGTTGACTGCACCCCCTATACCCACAAGCCACGCCCATCAGCCAATCAGGAACGAGTATGCAAATTAACCCAACCAAGATGGCTGTGACCACAGAGAGAGCAGGAGGCTTGGGTTTCCCAGCAACGGAGGAAGCCAAGCTTTTGGCACACCCTGGCGGGCCCAGGCCTCCACTCAAGGCTACAAAGTTTCAATTATAGAAGATAAATAAATCCCAACAAAAAATGGCGGCAGGCATAAGCGGTTAGGGGCAATCAGGAAAGCAAGCAGGCACGCAGTTGTGAGCCAGCAGTCCTGGATTGTGAGAGGGATGCCCGGTAGGATCAGGCCTAAATGAGCAGTGGTACATCCCTCAAAGGGTCCCAGATTGGAGAGGGTGCAGGCTGGGCTGAGGGACACACACCCCTGTGCACATATCATTCATTATGTGTCTAGTATTATATAACTCCTTGCTAGAAAGAAAAGATTCTTAACCAAAGAGCACATTGTGAAGTTTGGGAGACAAACATGAATTAAGGATGTAGTAAAGATAAAGATAGAGGGTTTTAATGCAGCAAATGCATGTTTTTTTTTGAGAGCACCAGGAGGAGGAATCTATGGGCTTTCTAGGGGAGGTTATTGGAGCTGAGGTTATGAAATGAGCCTGAGTCAGCCAGTCAAGAAAAGGGTGGAATGAGACCACATTCCAGATAGGACTGTGAGCAAAGGCAAAAAGGTAGCAAGCATCACAGTGTATGTTAAGATTTAAAATTTGAGATGTAAGGTGGGTGGAGGTAAAGCTGGAGAAATAAGAGACCTGATCTTAAAGCCCTTGAAGGCAATATTAAAGAGATTTTAGCTTGATGGTAAACTATTGAGGGATAGTCTTAAAAGAGTGACATGGTCAAATTTTTGTTTTGAATAGATCACTTTGCCAGCTGTGTGGAGGATGGATTTGAGGGAGACAAGACTGGAGGCAGTAGTCCAGGTGAGAGACGATGGGGATTTGAATTACTAAGGCATTGGCTGTAGAGATGGAGAGGAGGAAATGGATTTGAAAAGAAATAAAACCACAGATTAAAGGCTTATTCTCCTGTAAATATGATAAAGCCAATTTTAAATTAAAAATGATTGGAGAAAAGTTTGTGGCACGTAGCTGCTAAAAATAATTCCAGTTGTTAAGAAAATTGCTACTAGAAGAACAGAGTATTTTTTTGTATAATTGACCTGGACTGTAAAAACATGGTTTGTGAAGTATAAACTTAGGAACCATAAAGCCTTGAGGAAGAAACCAGGTCTTACAAGGCTTCCACCATTACACATGACAGAGACTCAATAAATGTGCATTGTTGGTGATATTTTCTAGAGCATTCATTTAAGTGCCTGTTTTACAATAATTTATCACCAAGGAATAGAAAATAGGGTGGAATTTTTTTCATTAAAACAAATGTAAGCTATTATGGACAGCATTGCATGGTAACACAAAGTTATTTTGGAGTGGCGAGAATATTGTATGAAACCAAAATATTTTTTCTGTTGTTTAACAGGTAATTTTAGGATATTTTTTTTCCTAGAAGCACTATTTTTAGACAATAAATGGAGGATGTGGATTTATACTTGGAGAGTCTGGATTTATACAATATGTACACATTTCTTAAAATCTGTTATCTTTTTCACAATTTGTTTTATATGGACAGAGTAAGGAGAGGAAGGGAGTTTGAGAGGACTTATAAAACATAACTATTCCTTCTTAAAACCACCACTCCACCATAACAAAATATCCTGTATTTTTATAAAACAAATTACCAGTTCTTTTTGAGATTTCTTCTTTCCATTTTGAGAAAACTGCTTTTCCTGTTAATTTCTGATTTTGGTGACTGCATATAAAGCAGGGTTAACTGTGTTCTTTTCATTTTGTGTTTTCTCTATGTTGTTACATCTTCAACAAGTAGACATTTGTTCATTTTTCATTATTCTAAAACTATATAGTTATGTCCCTTCCTGGAGCCGTCCATCTATGCCAGCGGCTAAAATACTGCCTACGTACTGAATTCAAATGAATTTCCAGTGAACTTACTGTGAGTTTCTTTTCCTTCTCGTGTCTTTCAGAAGCCTTGCACCGCCCCTATGGCTGTGATGTCGAACCCCACGCACTGAACGAGGCCATCAGGTGGAGCTCCAAGGAGAACTTGCTGGGAGCCACCGAGAGTGACCCTAATCTCTTTGTTGCACTTTATGATTTTGTAGCAAGTGGTGACAACACACTCAGCATCACTAAAGGTAAGCTTCTGAGTATTAATCCCTTTACTTCTCACTTTTCATTAGTGGATAGGAAATAAAAGGGTCTGTTCTAGATTCTGCCTCTAAAATTAGCTTGGTGATCTGGGCCCAGATACTCTTGGTTCATAATTGTCTGTTTTTAAAAAGTGAGAATATGTTTTTCATTGATTCTGGACAGGAGAGAGAGGAAGAGGTAGAGGGGGGGGGGGGGGGAGGAAAGAGAGAGAGAGAGAGAAAGAAACATCAGTCAACCTGAAACCTGGGTATGTAACCTGACTGGGAATCGAACCCCAGACCCTTCAGTGGAACTCTAACCGCTTAGACATTGGCCCGGGTGTAATTATCTTTTTAAACTTGTGTATGAGGTAATGCCACGTTGTCTACTAGGCTTATTAAGGATAAAATGAGATCGTCTTTTAGAAAAAACACCACACAGTGTACACATAAACTTTCCTCATTCTCAGAATTTGTATCATATGTAATATGGTAGTATTCATCTGCCGCTGAGGGTTTACTGCACATCTCTTCTCGTCGATTGAATCATGTTGTCCATGACTGGCTGCCTATCCGAGAACTGTTTGTTATCAGTTAGCAATGAGATTAAAAGCTTGTACCCAAAATGCAAACCAACTACATTAACAAGTACACTATTATTTAGTTCAGCTGACATTTCTTTTTCATAAGTTCATAGGTTGACTCTCAACCACTGAGTCATGCCAGCTGGGCTAAACCTATTCTTTTTATTTGTAAGGTTCAGAATGCGATAGGTATTGATTGGGAGTGTGCATACCAAATTAAGAACATAAGCCTCCATTCAAGGAATGTTACCTTTAAATAAAATTTTTACATAAGTTTTTGAAATTTGACCAGATTCATCAAAAGCAGAAATGCTAAAAACTGAGTTTCTAACCCTAGCTAGTTTGGGTCAGTGGATAGAGCATTAGTCTGCAGACTGAAGGGCTCAGGTTTGATTTGGGCCAAGGGCACATGCCTGAGATGCGGGCTTGATCCCCAGTAGGGTGCATGTACAAGGCAGCCGATCAATGATTCTCTCTCATCATTGATGTTAGTATCTTTTCTCCCCTTCTTCCTTCCTCTCTGAAACAAATAAAAATATTTTTAAAAAACACGCATAAAAAACAACAACAGAGTTTCTCAAACTGGGATATAAATGTATCCAATGTGAGTGTATTGGCATGTGTACATGAGCCAGGAGGTTCAGAAGGCACAGGAAAAGTAAAGTGCATTATCTCCTCGTGTCAATTTACTTAAAGATTTTGGGTAGTTTTGGGGATGGATGTGTGAGAGATGGGTGTTTATGCATTGGGAAGAAAGTTTTAGGATAAAACAAAGGACTTCATATGAATTTTATTCTTGTGGTTGTCTTTTTGAGCTACAATAGACCCTTATACCTTTACTGATATTTCAGTGGAGAAGTTTGTGAAGCTGTGACTCAGAACATTCTTTCCTAGATATAATTTGCATGTCAGTTATTTTCCAAGATAGCTCAGTCACTGAGGAAACATTGGTAAAGTTTATTGAGTCTTCAGTTACCAGTTGTGGCAACCACTAGTGTGCAGCTCAAGGAATAGGATTCCCTTTACCTTACAGCCAGCAGAGATTTTTCATAAAACCTATGAAATGCAAGATTTTTATATCAGGTCCTTATTATAAAATAATGTTATGCTAAATCTTTTTAATTATTTTAAATATAGAAAATATATTTAAAACTAAAATAATTATTTTACTTTCTTTTTTTTGAAGATGATAATTTGCTTGAAGTAGGAAACAAAGTTCTACCAGGATTCCTCTGTCAATAGAGTAATGCTTTCTATCCTACCAGCTCACACCCCTGTCAGTTTCCTTCCAGAATAGAAAATTCTTCTCCCGCCAAAACCGGTTTGGCTCAGCGGTAGAGCGTCGGTCTGCGGACTGAAAGGTCCCAGGTTCGATTCTGGTCAGGGGCATGTACTGTGGTTGCGGGCACATCCCCAATGGGGGTGTGCAGGAGGCAGCTGGTCGATGTTTCTCTCTCATCGACGTTTCTAGCTCTCTATCTCTCTCCCTTCCTCTCTGTAAAATATCAATAAAATATTTTTAAAAAGAAAAGAAAATTCTTCTCCCAACTGCCAAAAAGAGGGGAAATCAGACAAAAACCTAGGGTGTTTCACTGTATCCTAATTTGATTACCTATCATTACCAGTTCTTTATAAGGAAGCAAAAATAATATGCTTAGTAAAATACTTAGTGTTTTACCTTTTCCAGTTCTCATGGGGTAAAAGAGAAAAGCTACAGAGCAAGTTTTATTTTGTTTTTCTAGCAGTACTAAGATTTTTTTCCCCTGTGCATTTCCACCACACCCCTATTTATACATATGTATATTTTATATGTATAAAGTACATATGAGTCTATACTCCTGTATTTTTTCCTCACTGAATGTTTCATATCCAGGTATGTTGGGTGAGATAGTAAGAGCCAGTAGAAAGTTACCCTGTGGTAGACATTTCTATAAATCACTGAAAAAAGTTAGATAACTATCATAATAACGATGCTTAGTTTTTCATTAATAGCCTTTGCCTGATACTGGATCATATGCTCTTGATTGATTTGGCTGTTTCCTGCTTTCTGATACTGAGAATTGGTGTGAACTCTATAGAAAGGCTTGCATCTCTAGTTAGGGGCCTAAATTGGAAGGATTATTTAGGTGGCCAGTTATTACTAATGATATATCTTTTGCTTTCCCTGTCTTGTCCATGCTGCAAGTGTAGGGGCAAGGTATATGTTGCTGGAGTCTGAAATTGATGTTTACAACTTTAATGGAGCAATCAAGTACACGGAAGTCATTAGCAAAAATACTTTGAGTAACTTGAGTTTTTGGGTTCCCGCATCAGACTCAGCTTCCTTTCCCACACACTAATTTTAGAGGAGTGGATCGGAGTGACTCATTCTTTGTGGGGAAACTGGGAAACTATATCTATTTAAAACTTGAGTCCTGGAAAAGATTGTGCTTTGAGAGTCCTCACTACTCACCTCTCTACCTCCAAACAATTTTCTTTCTGGAATTGCTTAAAGCTTTTTGTGGTCAGTGCTTTTGTTTTTTACATGGATGGTTTTGTTGCCTTGGTGCCATGTGAAATTTAGAAGTAATGTTGTGTTTCCCATAGCTTATCCTTAATCCTGGAGAGCTTGTTAACATTGAACAATAGATAAGATACATTCTTTGACTAACTGTTTTGGGGAGAAAAAATGAACAAAAAAATGTTTTTGAAGGGTGAAACTATGTCATTTTCCAGCTATTTGAGTACCGTATTTGCCGGCATATAAGACGATTTTTTGGCCCTGAAAATATCGTATTTGCCGGCGTATAAGACGACTGGGCGTATAAGACGACCCCCTAACATTTCCACTCAAAATACAGAGTTTGTTATATACTCGCCGTATAAGACTACCCCCCACTTGGAGGCATATTTTGCAGGGCCAAAGGGTCGTCTTATAGGCCGGCAAATACGGTAATCTTTTTATCTTTGCATACATGTATACATGGAGTTTACATTTTTAGTTGGTGTAAAAACCTTTGAAAACCTGTAGTAAATGCCAAAATGCCACTTTTAACTGTGCTGCTTTTGTTTAAGCTACAAGCTAAAGAGATCAGTGGAGGATATGATGAACAGCCAAGTTTGTTTTTATTATTATTTTTAAGTATTTTTATTGATTTCAGAGAGAGAGGAAGGGAGAGAGAGAGAGAGAGAGAAACATTAGTGATGAGACAGAATCACTGATTGGCTGCCTCCTGGGCATGTGCCCTTTCTTGACTGGAATTGAACCTGGGACCCTGAAGTCTGCAGGCTGACGCCCTATCCACAGAGCCAAATTAGCTAGGGCTGTTTCCATTAATTAAAAAAACATTTGTTGCATAAAAGTTCCTATTTATTTTTCAATGAGTTTAAAGTTTGATAATAGATTGCTTTTGAGATAAAGTGTTAACATCTCTTTCATTCTGTGATAACCTTATGACTAGGTGAAAAGCTACGAGTCCTTGGTTACAATCAGAATGGTGAGTGGAGTGAAGTTCGCTCTAAGAATGGCCAAGGTTGGGTGCCAAGCAACTACATCACCCCAGTAAACAGCCTGGAAAAACATTCCTGGTACCATGGACCTGTGTCACGCAGTGCAGCTGAGTATCTCCTCAGCAGTTTAATCAATGGCAGTTTCCTGGTGCGAGAAAGTGAGAGCAGCCCCGGGCAGCTGTCCATTTCGCTCAGGTACGAGGGGCGTGTGTATCACTACAGGATCAATACCACCACAGATGGCAAGGTAAGACTGATGACCACCTTTAGGTGTGGATGATCTGCTCCTTAGAAATTATATTCAGAATGACTGAAGAATATAGTTTTTATGTCTGATGAAAGAAAATACTCACTGATGTTAGTCTGGCATGTTAAAGAGAGCTTACTTCTTTCAAAAGAATATGGTAATGGAAATTTAAAACAGTATTATAATAGAAGTTTAATGATGAACTAAATGCGAAGAAGAATGAAGGAAATTGCTGGATAAATTAGCTGTTCTAATCATGGTTAATTTGTAAATAGACATACTAAGTGTACCAGTTAATAATGTGGATTTTTTTTTGATAGATGAAGTTACACATATATTGATATATATGTCATTTGATATGTATGCTATTTTGTTGTATTGACAAAAAGCTTCAATAATTCCTATGTCAAATTTGCTGAAGGTGTTAACATCACAGATATTTTTACACTTAAAAATGTCAAATTTCGGAGCCAAAAAAAGAATATTTGTGGAAAGTTATAATTCATTACTTTATTTTGAAGAAAAGTGCTGCCACGTACTTCAGGAAGCTTATGGTGAACATGCTCCAGCTCAAGAGACTTGTGAAAGCTGATTTAAACGATATAAAGGTGATGATTTCAATGTGAAAGACAAAGAACGTCCAGGTCAACCAAAAGTTTGAAGACCAACAATTATAAACATTATTGGATGAAGATGTGTGTCAAACTTAAAAACAATTTGCAGAAAGATTAAACGTTGCTCAGCAAACAATTTCCAATTGTTTACAAACATTGGGAAATATTTTAAAGGAATGAAAATGGGTGCCATATCAATTGAACAAAAGACAAATGGAAAACCGAAAAGTCATCAGTAAAATGTTGCTTCAACTGCACAAAAGAAAATCTTTTTTGCATTGAATTGTGACTGGTGATGAAAAATGGATTTATTTTGAGAATCCCAAATGCACAAAATCATGGGTTCATTCAGGTCAACCATCAACATCAACTGCAAGGCCAAATTGCTTTGGAAAGAAGACAATGCTCTGTTTGGTGGGATCAGGAAGGTGTGGTGTATTCTGAGCTTCTTAAACCAGGTGAAACCGTTAATACTGATTGCTACAGACAATAAATAATCAAATTGAACCATGTTTTAATCGTGAAAGACCAGAATGTTCCAGAAGACATGGCAAAGTAATTTTGCTTCATGATGACGCATCATCACACACTTCAAAACCAGTTAAAGACACATTAAAAGATCTTGCCTGTGAAGTATTAACCCACCTGCTGTTTTGAACAGACCTTGCTCCTTCAGATGGCCACTTGTTCTGATCAATGGCACACGCACATTCTAAGCAACACTTCAAAACATACGAAGAAGTGGAAAATTGGGTCTCTGACTGGTTTGCCTCAAAACAAAGTTCTATTGGGAAGGTATCCACAAATTACCTGAAAGACGGGGAAATGTGTGGCTAGTGATGGACATTACTTTGTTTTGTTTTGTTTTGTTTTTGTTTTTTAATATATTTTATTGATCTTTACAGAGAAGAATAGAGAGAGACAGAGTTAGAAACATCGATGAGAGAGACATCGATCAGCTGCCTCTTGCACACCCCCCACTGGGGATGTGCCCGCAGCTAAGGTACATGCCCTTGACCGGAATCGAACCTGGGACCTTTCAGTCTGCAGGTCGACGCTCTATCCACTGAGCCAAACCGGTTTCGGCTGGACATTACTTTGAATAAAGCACTTGTGATGTTTCTCTTGAGATTATTGTGTTTTCTTTGATTACAAAATCTGCTATTAGTAACTGGTACACCTAGTACACTTAATGCATTCTATAGAATTGATTTATTTTTTTAAATTTTTATTGATTTCAGAGAGGAAGGGAGAGATAGAAACATCAGTGATGAGAGGGAATCATTGATTGACTGCCTCCTGCATGTTGGATGGAGCCTGCAACCCAGGCATGGGCCCTTGACTGGAATCGAGCCTGGGAACCTTCGGTCTGCAGGCCAAAGCTCTATCCACTGAGCCAAACGGGCGAGGGCTGTGTAGTATTTATAAGTTAAACCTTATATCTGGAAATAATAATAAACTCTACAAGGAAGTTAACAGAGTAAGAAGTTAGGCTTCTAAGACTGGTGTTGATCATTAATATAGCTATATATTCTATATAAATATAAAAGGCTGAGTGACCAACTTTCCATCTGACTGACGGCTGGTACATATGTCGTGCATTGGCAATTTAAAAATAAATGTTGACTCACACATGTGCAATGCATATAAAGCTCTCGCTGGCGCTAATTGCACGCGTGTTTTAATTCTATAATACTATATTATATATATACTATTTTGACCTATAATTTTTGCAGTAAATACTTCATGAATCCTTCTTCTAATTAATTTCCTTTCAATGTGCATGTATCTGTGCACCGGGCCATTAGTGATAATGTAAGTAGATGAATCACTTAGCAGTTTACATGTTGGAAAGATCAACCGGAAAGATATCTTTGAAGTTTTTTCCCCAAGACTAGAGCTAATTTAGTATGCATAGGAAGAGTGGGTTAAAAGTAAGATGAAACTGAAATTCTGTATTATCCCTTACCATCATCATTTAATTCTTTGATTTACCTCAATAAGATAACCTCCTAGCTCTATACCTTCAGATCAATGAAAAAATGGGCTTTAAAAAAAAATTTCTGGCCCTGGCCTGGTGGCTCAGTTAATTGGAGCATTGTCCTGTACACCAAAGGTTGCGGGTTCAATTACTGGTCAGGGCACATGCCTAGGTTGCAGTTTCGGTCCCCGGTTGGGGTGCATGCAGGAGGCAACCGATTGATGTTTCTCTCTCCCTCTCTCTTCCCCTCTTAAAAAAAAAAAAAAAAAAAAGTGAATAAACATTTCCTTGGGTGAGGATTAACAATTTTTTTTCTGATCTCTTCAAGTTGGCTTAGCTTTTCTCCTGCCTTTCTCGCCAGGTATACGTGACCGCCGAGAGCCGCTTCAGCACCTTGGCAGAGCTTGTCCACCATCACTCCACAGTGGCTGATGGGCTGGTGACAACATTGCACTACCCCGCACCCAAGTGTAACAAGCCTACAGTTTACGGTGTGTCCCCCATCCATGACAAATGGGAAATGGAGCGAACAGATATTACCATGAAGCACAAGCTTGGGGGTGGTCAGTACGGAGAGGTTTATGTTGGCGTCTGGAAGAAGTACAGCCTGACCGTTGCGGTGAAAACACTGAAGGTGGGTTGCTGAGAACCAGTGCTCAGGCGTCTTTTTCTTTTGTGCTCGCTCACTTGGAAATGCCAGCATGCCCATCTTTAACTTTGGAACGCTTTCCACCCACTGGTGTCAGCGCAGATCAGCAAATGGTGACGATCAACCCTCGTGCCTTTGCTGACAGGGCAGAGGAAGATTAGTCATTGAAGTGCGTGAAACCCACATGTGGGGAATGTTTATCTCTGGAGGCTGTTGATGGAGATCTAGTGGGAGGTTAGAAGCAAATTACTAGTTATAAAGCAAAACAGCTTGTTTTGCTTCCTCAGCACGACCCCTGCTGGACAGAATGCTTCATGCATTGTTCGAGGATCATGGGTATTCTTTCTGGCTTGCTCTTACTGCCCTCTTCCCCCCCCCCCCCCCCCTTTCTCTCTTCACCTCTCTCCCAAGAGAATAGACTACTACTTGTTCTTAATATTCATAGAATTCTTTTTCCCTGCCGCCAGCTCTTCTCTTTAAGCAACCTACCAGATTGCAGGGTTTTTCACTCATCCCATTCTCTAAAGATTCTCCCATGTGCCTCAGTGGCTCTGCCACATTACTCATAAGGGCTGCTCTTCAGCCGAGAGTGGTAGTCAGTTCTTTTCAGTAAGCATTTATTAAGCATATTTTGAGTAAGAAGCAATATTTAAGGCATTGCAAGCATGCATTGCTCCTTAAAGAATTTGTCAGGAAAACAAACATGTAAACAGCTAACTGTTCTGTCTCCTCTTTCAAAGCTGGGACAAAACTGTCAGAGAACTGAGTTATCCTAGCTTCCTGTGTGTGTTTCAGCTGTGATAGGACGTGATTGCTGAATTTTGCTCTCTCTGCTAATTTTTACTCATTTCAGAAATAGGATAAATTTAATTTAACACCTTAAGTACCCAGACTGTTTTGTCTTCCGGACGGAAAGTACGATGTCAGTCACCAGTGACTGACTGGGCGCTTAACGTGTTAATTGGACTTCTGTAGAGCATATTAGGTTATTAGGTTTGATGAGATCCTCGATGTATATGATAAAATATTCAAAAGATGTCATTTTTTAAAGCTGAAGTTTTCCACCTTGGCCAGTGGCTCAGTGGTTAAGAGTATCAGTCTGCGCACTGAAGGGTCATGGGTTTGATTCCCAGTCAAGGGCATGTACCTGGGTTCAGGGTTTGATCTGAGGCCCCAGTTGTGTGAATATAGGAGGCAACCAGTTTCTGTCTCCCTCTCACATCAGTGTTTCCCTCTCACACTCCTCTCTTTTTCCCTCCCTTCCACCCTCTCTAAAAATCAATTGAAAAAATGTCCTCAGTGAAGATATTTTAACAAATAAACAAAACACCCAAATAAAAGTTGAAGTTTTAGGATTGTGAGTCGACTCATATAGTTAAGATGGGAGTTCACTCTGAATTAAAAGAAGTATTTTTTTATAAAAATATGGGGTTTCATTCCTCTTCTTTTTTTGGTTCCCCCTTTTCCAGGAAGATACCATGGAGGTGGAGGAGTTCCTGAAAGAAGCTGCAGTGATGAAGGAAATCAAGCATCCTAATCTGGTACAGCTGTTAGGTAAGGAAGCTTGCCTAGACCATAGGTTTCCTCAAAGCTGCTTGTCCCCCATCACCCCATTATCTCCAAATCCTCCCTTAAATCACCATGGTGGGAGCTCCAAGTGTGAATCTACTTCAATAAATGGTTGCTATTTTAATCAGCAGGCTTTGTGTTTAAAAGTTGCCTAAGAGCCGAGACCGGTGTTGGTCTGTGGACTGAAAGGTCCCAGGTTTTATTCCGGTCAAGGGCATGTATCTTGGTTGTGGCACATCCCCAGTGCGGGGTGTGCAGGAGGCAGCTGGTCGATGTTTCTCTCTCATCGATGTTTCTAGCTATCTATCCCTCTCCCTTCCTCTCTGTAAAAAAGTCAATAAAATATATTTTTTTTAAAGTTGCCTAAGAAACAGTGGCATGGATTGATTGCATTGTGTAGAACTACCCAGTTTGTGGTGATTGCCCCAGATTCAAAATTCCAGAATCATTTAAAATCATTCTAAATAAAAAACTACCATAATCATTCTAAATAAAAAACTACCATATCTGGCCATTTTTTCTCAATGGTTAGAGCAGTGGTTCTCAACCTTCCTAATGCTACGACCCGTTAATACAGTTCCTCGTGCTGTGGTGACCCCCACCCTGTGGGTTGAGAACCGCTAGCAGGGTCACCTAAGACCATTGGAAAACACAGACATTTACATTACGATTCATAACAGTAGCAAAATTACAGTTATGAAGTAGCAACGAAAATAATTTTATGGTTGGGGGTCACCACAACATGAGGAACTGTATTAAAGAGTTGTGGTGTTAGAAAGGTTGAGAACCACTGGGCCCTCAGACTGAAGGGTTGAGGGTTTGATTCCTGATTCCAGTCAAGGACATGTACTTGGTTTATAGGCTCAATCCCCGCCCCAGTTTCGGGCATGTGTGTGGGAGGCAACCAATTGTGTGTTTCTCTCACTTCGATGTTTTTCTTTCTGTGTTTCTCCTCCTCCATTCCACTCTCTTTAAAAATCAATGGAAAAAAATACCCTTGGGTGAGGATTAACAAAATAAAAATCACAAAATAATTTCACAAAATAGACACTTAACAAAGGGCTATTGAAGCAGATTAAAAATTGTGGTCATACTCATCAGTTTACCTTGATGAGCTGAAAATGCTATGCTCTGGTAGATTTATTTCTCACCTGTTCAGGTCACAAAGAAATCTGTATCTGAACCCTTTACCCTTTTCAAAATAGGGCCATGCTCTTTGGGTTCAAATTGAGCCCAACTATCCCAGAGGAAATAGTTTCTTGTTGGTTCTTTATATGGAATCTGCCATGTATTTGACTATGGAAACAATTATAATTTTTTTTACAAAGCATTATTACAGGCTGGGTTCACATATGCACAGTTGTGGACATTTTAGATCAGCTTCGTTAGCACCCAGTGGAGAATGGGAATCTTGGGCATGTACAGAGCTCTAGAGATTTTGGTCTTTGACCCCTTATGGAATTAATATAAGTAACTCTGCTTTTGCCCTCAGCAAATACTCAAGTGCATATGAATTTCCAGAATTACTAGTGTGTAATGGAAGTAGAGACTTCGTTATCAACCATCTTCTTAACTTGGCTATATTATTATCAGAGAATGTCATGGCAAGAAGAAAAGATTACTGCCAAACAATTTTTTTAAATTGTTGATTAATTTTGGCAAAGTTGTTTGGAATGTTTGAATATATACTAATAAAACCAGCTTTATTCTTGAATTCTCAGGTGTGTGTACTTTGGAGCCACCATTTTACATTGTGACTGAATACATGCCATATGGGAACCTCCTTGATTACCTCAGAGAATGCAACCGAGAAGAGGTGACTGCCGTTGTACTGCTTTACATGGCCACTCAGATCTCTTCTGCAATGGAGTATTTAGAGAAGAAGAATTTCATCCATAGGTGTGTAAAACCTGACTGTGTCTGTGATAACCATGAAGCTACCTTGGCTGTCCTGCAAATAAAAGGAAGAAGGCAAGAACCTCTCTAGAAATTTCCAAGTGACCCAGGAAAGGAATTTTCCCATTCAAGGGCCCATTATGATGTCATTTCCAACTTACAAACCTATGTACTCTGTAATGTTAATGAGAGGCCTTTGCTGTTCTCAGAACAGGTCTTTTATTTTGCCCAGGACTATATTCAGTAGCCTTTTGCTCCATCTAGTAGCTTATTTAAAAAATAGCTTTCTGTCGTATTAAAGAACTTCAGCACTTGTAGGAAAGTATCTTGCTCACCTCTAAAACTATACCAATATGCAGTTGACTCTGGAACAACATGAGTTTGAACTGTGAGGGTCCACTTATATACAGATGTTTTTCAATAACTACATATAATACGGTAAATGTATTTTTTTTCTTCTGATTTTCTTAATTTAGCTTATTTTATTGTAAGAATACAGTTTATGATACATATATAGCTAACAGTAGTTAGCGCTTTAGTAGCTAAGTTTTTGGTGAGTCAGAAGTATACATAGATTTTTGGCTATATGGGGCGGGGGCAGGTGTAGGGTGGTACCTCTCACCCCTGCATTAAGTGTCAACTGTACTTATGAATAGGAACCCATTTTCTGAAGCCTGCTTTATTCCAGCATCATGTAATTGTCTCTTGATAAGTACTCTACAAGTGATAAATGATTAGTGATTTTCTTCTGTTAGCGATATCATAAAAACCTGCCATATCTGTTAAGCACTTATCAACTCTGCTTGAGGCACAAAGAACTGAGAATAGAGCATTCGTGATCACTTTCCACTTCATCTGAATAGAATCATATTGGGGTTGGTTCTCTTTCCTGCAGAGATCTTGCAGCCCGGAACTGCCTGGTGGGAGAAAACCATGTGGTAAAAGTGGCTGACTTTGGCTTAAGTAGATTGATGACCGGAGATACCTACACGGCTCATGCTGGAGCCAAGTTTCCTATCAAATGGACAGCACCCGAGAGTCTTGCCTACAATACCTTCTCAATTAAATCTGATGTCTGGGGTAAGGTTGGAAGGGGCTTTTTTCTGTATGTTATTTTGTTTATACTAAATGCCCTTAATTCTATTGAGTTTATCTTTTACATGATCAGTATCCTCTGCCTTTACCCCCACCTCTTCAACCATTCAGCAAGCATTTATTAAATACCTATTGTCAGGCATTGTGCTAGGTGCTTAGCATAGAAAGAAGTGTAAAGAAGAAAATAAAAAGTCCTGCTTCAAAGAGCTCACAATTGGATTCTGATGAGCCTTTAGAGCTCCCTGTTTTCCACACGAGGTTTCAGTGCTCATTTCCAGAGCGCTGGGACACACAGAGCGGCGTCCTCTTTTCAAGAAAGGCATGCTGAAGTTTTAGCCAGGTCTATCCTGGTAACTGGTAACTGCTGCCATGAATTAGTTCAAGCCCAGGGGACTGAGCCAGTCTGGAAATTTGGATTGTGGGCCAGTAAAAATAATTGCAGGATACTAAGTCACTCTTTACCAGAAATCTCAAACTCAGAAATAACCTGTGACAAAATCAAGCAAATTCTATTTTCTACTGTGAATTTTATCTGATTTCAAATGAGTTCATTTTTATATTTACTCCTCTAATATTAGCTAACATAAAAACTGTAAACTCATTAATTAAATCATAGATTATTCTAAAATAGTTTATGTCTCAGACTTCTTATATGGTCATAGTTTATTTTCCTTCATTATAATAAAGGAAGTCTAAATTAAAGGTGGAACATATAAAGAAAGCTATCCTTATATTTCAGGTTATAGCTCAAATGTTCCCATGACAGTTACCTTAGGAGGAATACTTTTGGTAATTGAATATTATCCAGAATTTGAAAGAGAATTACCTAGTGGTATAAAATAATAAATCAGAGAAGAAACATTAAGCTCTTTTTTTCCATCCCTTATGCAGCTTTTGGGGTACTGTTGTGGGAAATTGCTACCTATGGAATGTCACCATATCCTGGTATTGACCTGTCTCAGGTCTATGATCTACTAGAAAAGGGATATCGAATGGAACAGCCTGAAGGATGCCCCCCTAAGGTTTATGAACTTATGAGAGCATGTGAGTATTTTTGCATATTTTAATTTTGAGGGTCTGAGTCAGCAATTTGGGATGATTAGCAAAATTAGGAACATTTTTCCTCTTAATGCTGTTAGATTGAATCTAGCCGCATGATTAGCCAGTTGGCATGTCATATGCTATATGCTATACCATTGAGTCTTACTGAATTCTAAGAATCATTGTCCAAGGCTGAAATGTTGAGTCAGTTTCCCAGAAATACTTGCATATTTAATCTGTATTATGAAAGGCCAGTGGCCACAGTGCCATAACGACCAAATGACACATCACCAGGAGGTGCATGGAGAACCTCTCAGGCGCTCCCCCTGCCCTCACGCCCAGAGTGGTGGCAGTGTCCGCAGGGCATTGTGGGGCGCCAGCAGCATCCGAGTAGTGTGCCAGGCTTCACAGGGCAGCGGATATGGCCCTGATGGCAGGCTAGGCCTAGGGGACCGTACACACCCACGATTTAATTGTGCGCTGGGCCTCGAGTGGGATAGTAAGAGCCCTGGCCTGTGTGTGTCAGTTGGTTAGAGCATCATCCTGTACACCAGAGGTGGCAGGCTCGATTCCCAGTCAGGGCACATATCCAGGTTGTGGATTCGATTCCCATTCATGTGGGAGGCAGCCAATTGATGTTTCTCATCCCCCTCCTCCACTTCTTTCTTCCTATCTCTAAAAGTCAAGATATTTTAAAAAATAGAAAATAAGAAATTGGGTTTGAAGTTTAGGTAGGGAAAATGATTGAAAATGACTAGATGAAAATGATTGCCAAAGACTGGGGAGAATATATGCACGTAACCTCAGTGATGAACAAACAGAGCATCTGACTCCGTGAAGATGGGAAGGTGGTAGTAAAGTGCAGTTGTGTGTGAGCATCTATCTTATTTTCTCATTGAGAATTGGCATTGCCTGCTGCCCTGTCTTTGTCAAACATGAACTGCAAGCTCCTTTCGGATAGTCCAATAGGTTTCTGAATATGTACAACTCATGATTTCTAAGGTTAGAATGAGTTTAAAGACAGGTTTAACTTTTACTTTTCCAGTGAAAGAAAACTGGCCATTTTCTAAATTATCTTCCCATCCCTCCTCCCCCATGTAGAGGGAATAGGAGCGGAGGCTGCATGGAGGGACTTGCTCTCGGAAGTGGGTTCTTACCCTCTGAGTCAGACTGAGAGGCAGCGGCCTCACTAGCGTTGTGCACCTGCTGCAACTCTGCTCTGAGAGGCCCACGTCCCGATGCGTGGGGCTCCCTCCGGCGCCACGGGGAGCCCATTCCTGCAGGGGCTTAGCTTTTCCTCCTTTGTCACCTAGGCTGGAAGTGGAGCCCTGCTGACAGGCCCTCTTTTGCGGAAACACATCAAGCTTTTGAAACCATGTTCCATGACTCCAGCATTTCCGAAGGTAAGAATCTGGTAGTTTATTGGTGACTAGTTCTGGATAGTGATGATATTTCAACAATGATGGGCTTTTGTAGCATATTGAATTAATTCTTGGCTTCATTCTTCTTGTTTTGCTTTATTTTTTTCCTTTTTTAGTTTCTTGTGTTTCTATCATTTTTAATATTGAAAATATACTTTAATTGCAAATTAATTCAGTCTCTTCACAAAGAGAGTAAATTCAGTAGTTCTGTAAGCATTAACACTTATGTAGGGAAGAGAAAGGGGGAAAAATTAGTCTGAAAAATATTACAACTCCTTGAATCATACCAACAAAAGCAGAACCAAGTCATAAGAAGAGCAATATCCAGAAATTTTATTTCTAAAAATAGATCCCAAGGAAATAATTATGGGTGTGAACAAAGATTTAGCTGCAAGAATATTCCATCAGAGTATAGTTTATAATACTGAAAAATTAAGAACAATTTAAATATCTAATGGGCTGTTAATTATTCATATAATTAAGTATTTAAAATGATATTCTTGAATTGGCATGGAGGGGAGTTGAGAATGAGCATATACTAAGTTATGCTGTGAACAGTGAGAACCCTCATCTAAAAACATCAGTATGGACACATATATAGGCAGTTTTCTACTTTTGTATATAATGCTTCTAAAATTGTCAGCAAAAGTCACAAAGTAAACTTGTTATAAAGAGAGACTTTTCTTAAAGAGCTAAAACCTCAACATTCTTAGTTAGACTTGCCTATTACACACTTTGATATAGTTCCAGAATGTTATACTTAGTTCTCAATTTTTTTATATCCTTCATAATTGAACATAGGACTTATTAATAGCTCAAGTTCAAGTTTTAAAATATTAGAAGAAATCAGGCAAGTTGATTTTTGTTTGCTTTCAGTAGTTTATCATATCTAGGTGAAAGAAAGGGAAAAGTATAACATCAAATTTAACAGTAAGTGTTTACATTCTATTCTTTGATGTATGGAATGTCTGTAGGTTCGGGAGGGGGCACAGCTGGCCCTGGGGCAGCTGCCTATCACGAACTCTTCTCTGTGCTTTTTTCCTGTGATGTCAAAGTGGTAGAAGCCATGAATATCGGCGAAGAATAGGGTCCACTTCTTTGGTACTTTAAAAAAATATATATATATATATATTTTATTGACTTATCACAAGAGAGGGAGAGGGAGAGAGAGTCAGAAGCATTGATGAGAGAGAAACATCAATCAGCCACCTCCAGCACCTCCCCCCTCCCCATTGGGGATGCACCCGCAACCAAGGCACATGCCCCTGACCAGAATAGAACCCAGGACTCCTGAGTCCACAGGCCCGACGCTCTATCCACCGAGCCAAACCAGTCAGGGCTCTTAACCTCTTTTGAATCCTGAGTTAAATATTTCTGCTTCTCTTGAAAATGTTATATCCTTTTAGAAAATTGGCCCTTACCAATTTAAAAAATATATATATTTTATTGATTTTTTTACAGAGAGGAAGAGAGAGGGATAGAGAGTTAGAAACATCGATGAGAGAGAATCATTGATCAGCTGCCTCTTGCACACACCCCACTGGGGATGTGCCCGCAACCAAGGTACATGCCCTTGACCGGAATCGAACCTAGGACCCTTCAGTCCTCAGGCTGATGCTCTATCCACTGAGCCAGACCGGCTTCAGCGGCCCTTACCAATTTTTTTTTTTTTTAAATATTTTATTGATTTTTTACAGAGAGGAAGGGAGAGGGATAGAGAGCTAGAAACATCGATGAGAGAGAAACATTGATCAGCTGCCTCCTGCACACCCCCTACTGGGGATGTGCCCGCAACCAAGGTACATGCCCTTGACCGGAATCGAACCTGGGACCTTTCAGTCCGCAGACCGACGCTCTACCACTGAGCCACACCGGTTTCGGCCGCCCTTACCAATTTTTAAGGCTAATTTCAATTCACTACTTAACATTATTCAACCCATAATTTGTTAAGCATTTAATTTGTGGCAAGGACTATACTAGATCTGAGGACACAGAGTTAAGACACAGCTCCTACTTTTAAAGGATGTACTTATTAGTTGTAAGTGAAGGAACCCTAACTCAAACTTTAATAAGAGAAGGATTTATTGGCTTATACCCAAACCATGGGGAAACAGGGATGGTGCTTATCTCAGAGTCATTTGAAGCCATGGACTCAAGTAGCTTCAGGTCTTCCTCCTCACTCCTCCCTCTTTCCCAAAGCCTCTCCCACCCAACTTCTCTTTACTTATATGTTGTTAGTGTGAGTGTAGGTTGGTATAGGCATTTGGAGAGATAGTTTGGCAGGAAAAAGCTGAATTTATATGTACCTCATGATCACGCATCATTCTTATGCAATTTTGAAACAAAAGATGTAGCAGAATGGTCCGGGCAATATATTCATAATAGCCAAACACTGGAAACAATAGGAGAATTTTGGTATATTCATTCTCACATTTGAACAATACACAGGAATGAGGAAAAACCTGCCACGCGCAACAATATGGATGAATCCACAGATGTAATGTTGAGCAAAAGAAGCCAAAATAGAGTGCATCTCTGTCCATTTACATATCTTAGTCCTCTCAGTTCTCCCGCGTTGTACGCCTTTCTGAGAAGAACTGTGCTCTGTCATGGAGTTCTTTTCATCAGTCCCCTTTCTTCCTCACAGAGGTAGCTGAGGAGCTTGGGAGGGCCGCCGCCGCCTCATCTGTGGTCCCCTACCTGCCCCGATTACCTATGCTTCCTTCCAAGACGCGGACGCTGAAGAAACAGGGGGAGAACAAGGAGAATATCGAAGGGTCCCTCGATGCCACCGACAATTCTGCTTCCAGTTCAGCACCAGGTATGGGGCCCGGGGCAGGCAGGCAGGCTGCCTTGTTTAAAGAACCATGGGTTACGGTGCTTCTGTTCGCACCTGCCTGCCCGTCTTCCCCGAGGAAAGCATGGCTGCATCCATTTCACCTACCACTCTGGTCCTCAGCTCTGCATCAGTGTTAGGGTCCTGATCTGTCCACTTGCATGCAGCTGTGCCTCCCACTCCATCCTCTTAGCTCCGATTCCAAATGCTTAGCTTCTTCGCGGTTCTGGCAAACACTTCTTCAGCGAACCTTACGGAGGGCAGTTTGTATGGCAGCTTTTGGAGAAAAGATGGAGGCCCAGGCAAACACCAGCAGGGTTTTTCTTCCCATCTACGTCCCATGTCACATTTGGAATACTGATTAATGTGAAAGGATAATGTATGTATTATTTTCCTCTGAATCCGGCTATCACCTGGCATTTCATAGATGCTGACAAAACTCTTCGAGTTCAGCCTTAGTAAGTCGAGTGTAACAGGGTGCCCCCTTGTCCTGCTCGTTACTGACTGGCCGTTTCTCATCAGGGTTCATTAGAAGTGCACAGGTCCCCAGCGGTTCCCCCGCACTGCCTCGGAAACAAAGAGACAAGTCACCCAGCAGCCTTTTGGAAGACGCTAAAGAGACGTGCTTCACCCGGGATAGGAAGGGCGGCTTCTTCAGCTCCTTCATGAAGAAGAGAAATGCCCCCACACCCCCCAAGCGCAGCAGCTCCTTCCGAGAGATGGAGAACCAGCCCCACAAGAAATACGAACTCACGGGTAACTTCTCATCTGTTGCTTCTCTGCAGCATGCTGATGGGTTCTCTTTCACTCCTGCCCAGCAAGAGGCGAATGTGGTGCCCCCCAAGTGCTACGGGGGGAGCTTTGCCCAGAGGAACCTCTGTAATGACGACGGTGGCGGGGGAGGGGGCAGTGGCACTGCGGGGGGAGGGTGGTCTGGCATCACAGGCTTCTTTACACCGCGCTTAATCAAAAAGACGCTGGGCTTACGAGCAGGTAAGCCCACAGCCAATGATGACACTTCCAAGCCTTTTCCAAGGTCAAACTCTACATCTTCCATGTCCTCAGGGCTTCCAGAGCAGGATAGGATGGCAATGACCCTTCCCAGGAACTGCCAGAGGTCCAAAATGCAGCTGGAAAGGACAGTGTCCACCTCTTCTCAGCCGGAAGAGAGTGTGGACAGGGCCAGTGACACCCTTCCCAAAAAGTCAGAGGAAGGTGCTGCTCCAACCAAGGAGAGACCAAAAGCCAAACTTTTGCCCAGAGGAACCACAGCTCTTCCCCTGAGAACCCCCTCTGGGGACCCCGCCATTACAGAGAAGGACTGTCCGGGGGCGGGGGCGGCGGGGGTGGCCGCTGCCCCAAAGGGCAAGGAGAGGAATGGTGGGGCACGCCTCGGCATGGCCGGGGTCCCGGAGGACGGCGAGCAGGCGGGCTGGGCTTCTCCCGCCAAGGTGGCGGCCGTCCCCCCCACCACTCACAACCACAAAGTGCCGGTCCTCATCTCCCCCCCGCTGAAGCACACGCCGGCTGACGTGCAGCTCATTGGCACCGACTCTCAGGGGAACAAATTCAAGCTCTTATCCGAGCATCAGGTCACGGCCTCTGGAGACAAAGACCGGCCCCGACGGGTAAAACCAAAGTGTGCCCCACCGCCCCCGCCGGTGGTGAGACTGCTGCCGCAGCCGGCCGCGGGCTCCGAGCCCACCGACGAGCCGCCCGCGGCGGAGACGCAGGAAGCGGGGAAGAAGGCAGCTCCGGGGGCAGTGCCCAGCAGCGGGAAAGCTGGGAGGCCCGTGGTGCCTCCACCTCAAGTGCCTCTGCCCACATCTTCCATCTCGCCAGCCAAAATGGCCAACGGCACGGCAGGTACTAAGGTGGCTCTGAGGAAAACCAAACAGGCAGCTGAGAGAATCTCCGCCGACAAGATCAGCAAAGAGGCCCTGCTGGAGTGTGCTGACCTGCTGTCCAGCGCCATCTCGGAACCGGTGCCCAACAGCCAGCTGGTGGACACGGGGCACCAGCTGCTGGACTACTGCTCAGGCTACGTGGACTGCATCCCTCAGACTCGCAACAAGTTTGCCTTCCGAGAGGCCGTGAGCAAACTGGAGCTGAGCCTGCAGGAGCTGCAGGTGTCCTCGGCCGCCGCGGGCGCGCCCGGGGCAAATCCCGTCCTGAACAACTTACTGTCGTGTGTCCAGGAAATCAGCGACGTGGTGCAGAGGTAGCCACTGGTCGACTCCCGGAAGAGGCACGCGTTTCTGCGGGGACAGGGGAAGGGACTTGTTTTCCTGTGTTCTTTGTTTTCAAAAAATGAAAGACTGATACTTGAGTGTGTTTATGTGAAGTACCTCAGCTCTCTGAGATCTCACGTTTACAGGTTCATCTCAAAATAACAAAAAGCAAAACTCATAGGAGAGGGAAGTTGGAGGGGACCGGGCGGTGGTGGACAGGATTGGAGCCGCGCTGGAATGTCAGGGAAGGTGTGTACGTGGCTGTGAAGAAGCAGACCAGCCGCTCTGACCCGGAGTGATGCGAGGTGGTTAGTCAGGGCCCAGGCGGCTGTCCCGCCGAGGAGACTGGCCGAGGGCTCCAGCAGGTACTAAGCTGATGCTCGCCTCGCTAGGGAGCCAGTGGAACAGAAGAAAGGAGAGCGGGAAGGTGCTGAGTGAAGTTTCATCCAAGGCTGTTGGAAGCAGCTGTCAGCCTTGCTTCCCCAAGGTCACTTGCTGCAGTAAGAACTGCAAGTCAAATTGCTGGACTACCGAACTGGAAAGGTGGCCCTGTCCGTGCTCCTCTCCGTTCCCCAGCGATGTGGTAATTGGAGCCGGGAGTAAAGAAATCTAGGAAGTACGGTCAGGGAGCTCGAAAGCTCCTAAAATCTCACATTGATCAGCACAAGTCTCTTGTCCCAGGCTAGTATGTTGTGTCCTAATGGACCGGGGCTATGGGGTCTCTAGTGGCTCTTCTCTGCCCCCTGCTGGGCAGGCCGTCTTCCTTTATTCCTGCAGCGTCCAGGCATTAGCCAGCATTGATTTTGAAATTAGGGTCATGGACAGGTTCTCACAGGGAATCCTTTTCTGATACAGTGGCCTGCATACTGACCTACTAGTCAAGGACTTGGGAAGCAGTGTATTTCGTTCCCAACTAAAATATCCAAGAAAGGCTCTCTCCTTGGAACCCAGCAGCCAGGCCCAGAGGCCTGTGACTGCGGAGAAGCGGGTTTGGTCCTAGTGGCTGTTCTCTGTACCTTTCCCTTCACCACCTTAGACCCGGTCTGGGTAGAAAGTAGAGAGAAGCACACCCTCCCCCCCCCCCCCCTCTGGATTTCAGATGAATCACCCTAAATTATTCTCACATGCCTTTCTCCTGTCACCACCCCCTCCCCCCAATCGTTGTGCTTGTTTGTAAAGATCACAGTGGGAGTATTCTTTGATATTTATTTCAATATCATATTTTAAGAGTGTATAATTGAAGGAGCACATCATTTCTAGGAAAAACCAATTAGATCCTGGAAATCTAATGACTTAACCCTCAAATATATTTTGCCTTTGAAAAATGGGCCTTTTCCTTCCCTACTCGTTCGTAACTATGGAAGCTAATTAGGATCGCAGGGAGCTGACCAGTAGATGCTATTAATATTCCCAATATCAGGTCTAATCCCAGTTACCACTTCATTCTGTTTTTAAAGCTTTGTGACCCCCTCCCCCAAGGAGAATCCAATACAAAAAAATAAATTATTTTTTTCCTTCCAAAGGAATATTAACTTAGGAAGATAGGAATTCGGCGTCGGTGAGCAGTGAATTTTCTTCCTGCCTCTGTCATCGACCCCCTGTCAAGCCACAGCCCCGTCTCTAACTCTGTAAAATGGAGGTAAAGATACATGTTCCCATGGGTGTTTCCCAGATAAGGGTGTAGCTCTCGCCCTCAGCGCCCCCTACCACGCTGTGAGTGCCGCGGTGGTGTGCTGAATGGTTCTCAGTCTCTCCTGTGCTCACTAGCAAACCATGAAATTTACAGCTGCTGAGATTACATTCAGAGCGCTACAATACTAATAGGGAAAAACTATGTTTTGGACAGAGTTTGACGTCTTTGACCAAGGATGACGTTTCGTTTTCATCAGAAAGAAAGGAAACCTTGATTCTTACCATGGCTGCTCGAAAGGGGGCCCCGGCCCCGGAAGGACTCAGGGGAGGGGGCGGCCTGGGCACTCCTTGCTGGGGGGGCTCGGTCTGACTCGGAGGTGCCCCAGGCAGCCAGGGGTGTGCTGCCCTCACAGTGGTTGGAAGAGAAGCTAGCGTTCCTTTCAACGTGGGTTTAAAAACCAGCAGTCCCGCTCCTATCTCCTTCCTCGCCATTTCCCTTCGTTACACACTTCCATAAACTTGAAATTGTTTTAGCAATTAGCCTTTTAAGGGTGGGGCAGGGAAAGCTAAAACTTTAGAACATTTAATGCTGCTTTTTTTTTTACGTTTATCCCTATCATTATGGGATGCAAGTTGAGGGATTATAATTGTATTTCAGGGGATTTTTTCTTTTTCTTTTTCCTAAGCAAGGGATCTTTCATTGAGAGCTCTAAGAATAAGCCTTGGAGGAACACTACTGAGTGTATTTAAGCTCCAGATTTCTCACCGACATGTCTTGAGGGTGGGGCTGTGTTACTCAGGGCGGCGCCGGGCCCTGTCTGCCTGCAGCAGGTGCTCTGAGCTGGCTGGCGGGCTGCGTTTCCTCGGCACTGTCGGTAGCGGCATTGGCTTTCGCAGCTCCCCGTCCCCGTGATGCTTGAACTGTGGAACTTCAGGATTGAGAGCTCAGGGTTAAGGTTAAAGAGGCACTGTCAACTTATAAAAGTCTAATAGAGGTCTTTCCTTTTTCTACTTGAAAAGAATTTTAAAATAACCTTATGTATGTAAATTTAAAAGTTTGAATTCAAAGCAGAGAAAGCTGCTTTTTAGAAATTAAAAATGTAGTTTAATTCTAATTGGTTTAAAAGCAAAGCAGAGAGCAGGAGCAAAAAGACAATGTTGAAAACTTTCTAAAATGATCATATATATGTTTGTGTGTGTATATATATTTATATATATGTATATACACATATACATACACACACTCCTTTGGGCTATGACAATTTGAATCCCTTCATGTACATATTAATACAATTTCAGTTTAGATTTCCTACCTTAAAATGCAATATTTTGTGTAGAATACATCTTTATTGTGCTTTAAGTATTTTCTTAAAAGGCTTTGTGTAAAATTAAAATGTGTGTATTTTCTATTGACTGCCATTGTAATTTTCAGAGATAATAGCCTTAAAAAAATTGGCCCTAAGAAGTTCTTTCAGTGTTTTTCCAGATGACCTCTGCACATTGAGGTCTTTACGTGGAGCCACTTGCTCAGCTGCATTTTGGGGTTTAAATTAGAATTTTCTTATAATTCAATTGAAAGCTGGCTAATAAAATGGTGCCCGGTTAATGCACTATTCTCTGCTGAGGCATAGCCCGCATTTGTTTACGTAACGTCACGGAGCTTTGAGTTGAGGATACAGTATAGACAGCGATTAAGAGCTCAGACTCTAAAGCCAGTCCAGAAGGCAAGTCATTTAATCGTCCTGAGCCTTAGTCATGTAATCCTTCCTCATCGGAAGACCGGGATGATAATGGAAACTACCTCAGGTTGTCGTAAGGATTAAATGGTAATAGATGTCAGACACCAGCGTCAGTGCCTGGCACATAATGCCAACGACCGCTGTTGTTATTGGTAGACTCGGTCCAGCGGATCTTAGCCAGGAACGTGCAACAAAATCTTCTGCGTTTAAAAACAAAACAAATTCTGATGCATTTATGAGAATTCCAAGTGGGGTGAGGTCTCAGCCCGTGTGTTTTATAAGAATCCTGCCTTTTTCTTTATAGCTTAAGATTGGAAGAGAAGATAGTTAATTAGAGGCAGAGCCCAGGCTAGAGCTCACTCTCTGGACTTCCTGGCTGTGGGTCCCTCCGCCATTGCTGCTGCCTTGTGAGACACTGCAGAGAAAGTGGCTCAATGACAATCAGTCTGCACAGCGCTGCACACGCCCTAAAGCACATGCTCCTGGCACCCTCTGACAGGGGCTTGAATGTTGAGTAACGGCAATACTAGCAAAGCAGGCAATCTTCAGACGTCAGGATTTAAACATCGGTATGGACAGCCCTCAGCAGCACAGCAATCTGCACTTTGTATTAAAGAAATACCAACGTAAGTTTAAAAAAACCTAGCCCTACATTCCTCTTTCTTAAGAAAATAACAACATAGAAGTTAACTGTTCTGTGCCATTTTGATGACTGAAATAATGTATATGAAAGCACTTTGAGGAAAAAGTATCAAATGTAATATAACTGTAAGATCATATTAGTAAGGTCTATTTAAAAGTTAAAGCCGTTGGTTACATGCTAATCGACTTACAGGCTTTTACCTGTGTGGGACCTGAACATGCAGGTCCTCTGTAACTTATGACATTTATAAATATGAAACTGCTAAATGACTATGTGCAGGCATCGTCAGTCTTTCACTGAAATTGTAGCTCAATATCGAATAACTTCAGAAAACTGGGGACCAACTTTCTGGTTTAATGATAATCATTGGAGAGTGACACTGGGCACTCACAGAGAGCAGCTCTTCCGGGCTCCTGCCTGAAGACGGGGCGGCTGGTGGCGGACATCTGTCACCTGGCACCCTAACCGTGGCGGCAGCAGGCACATTGCCAGTTGATGTTGACAGTGTCTTTTTTAACCTGTGTCCTGTGTGGGGTTTTTTGTTGTTGTTGTTTTTCTGCGGGGCAAAGGGTGGGGGTGAGAAGAGATTGGATGGCTATAGAACCAGAGCGTTTCAGGATTTCCTATCAGTTATAAATGAGCATGACATGCATAATCCATGTTTATTTTTTTCTAAGAAGAGTAGCTGAATGTAACTCAGCTGTTAGATTATAAAATGCCTGTAAAAGAGGAAACTGCCTTGGTGGCCACTTTGAGTGACAGTCGCACTGTCCCCCATTCCCTTCCTGGTTTGCTACTGACGCCGTCGATCCTCAGGCTCTGCGTCCACAGGGATTCGCGTTGGGCTGACAGCGTTGTCTGCGGGTTTGTTCTTGATGACTTGCGGGTTTCAGAGTCTCGCTTGCATTAATTTGGGATCCGTCTCTCTACCCTTAGCCTTTATGACCAGTCCTCTTCACGTACTAGTAGGTGGGTCTCTAGACAGAAGTTTCTTCTAATGTATTTAATAGACTCCAGCTGTCTAGATCTGTCTCCGCTTCTGTCAAGCCAGTCGCTCGGTCCTTTTGTAAATCCCTGGTTCGGTTTGAGATCTGTGGGAGCGAGGGAGAAAGAGAAAGGCAGCCCAAGGGCACCTGACAACCCGGAAGTTGCTGGTAGCCACAGCCAGTCCCAGAGGAAGTCCTACTGCTAACGGATATTTATATCTTTGGGGTAGAGTTTCAGTTTTCTAATTCCCAGACTGTAAAAGAAATCTAATGTAAGGCTCGCTTTTTCGGGCAGGTAACTAGTGCCTGGCATAACAGCCACTGTTACCTGCTCTGTCACCGTGGGCTTCCACCGCCGCCCGTTCTCCTGTCACTGGGGAAGCTCGGGGCGCTGCAGGGCTGCTCAGCGACTGTCTTTGCCCCGGCCTGCCTTCCGTGGAGTTGACTGCAGTGTCCAAAAAGATGAGCTTCTGCTCCGGTTCTGCTGCCTTTCATGCCATCCCCGAGGTGCACGTCTATCTTGAGACAATGTGTATGCAAGATGACTCCGTGTCCTGTTTCCAAAGGACAGGACACCGGGGAAGGCCTCCCCCTGTGGTGGTCAGGCAGGGGGAACACCCCTGCTTCTCCCCTGGGGAGGAGGCCCGGGCCGCTCCTCTTGCTGTTAGGGTGGAGGTCAGGGATGGGGGGGGTTTGCAGAGGAAAGGCGTGTCATCGGTGGGAGCTGTAACGTATTGAACTGGTAGACGTGAACATGGTGGGTGCAGTGGCTCGGAGCCCTGGTCAGGGAGCGTCCCCATTTGGAAGTTCTCCTCACCCGGCACTGATCTTGGCAGACCCTGCTCTTCTCTCCGTCCTGTTCTAACTGCTCCTGCCCTCCCTCCAGGGCACTCACTTCTTTGCTCCTATGTACAATTACACATTTGAAATGGTTTACCTCTCCTAGAAAAGTATATCCTTTTTTAGCCTCCTCATTGCTGAACACAGGAGCAAGGCCCTGTTACCTCAGCCCGCGGTCACAGGTGGTGTGTGAGCAGCTCTTCAAACCTGCAGGCCATGCAAATCGGGTGGGGAACCTTTTTTCTGCCAAGGGCCATTTGGGTATTTGTACCATCATTCGAGGGCCGTATAAATTTAAAAAGTATATTGCTAAGAAAAAGCTTCTGGATTTGTTGAATTTCTAGTCACACCTGGCAGGGCCGGCTGTTCCCCACCCCTGCTCTGCGGAAAGGATGGCTCCTGTAAGGTGAAAGGCTAGACCAGTGGTCGGCAAACTGGGGCTCGAGAGCCACATGTGCTTGTGAGCTCGGTTTGCTGCTCTGTTGACTGAGTTTGCTAACCACTGACCTAGACCCTCAATTCCAATAATTTCAGGCTGTTGTTTTTTTGTGATTAAGCCCCTATCCCAGTGGTCAGCAAACTCATTAGTCAACAGAGCCACAGTTTGCCGACCACTGGGCTAGACCAATACTGTCCTTAGACCACACCTTGTACTGCCCTCTTGTGTCTTCTCTTTGTTCATCGTTGTACTGAAAGCAAGTTTCTGGGTCCTACATGCCACTCATTCTTCTGAGCTGTCCACACAGGGCTTGAGGTCTTGGAGCATTCCAGTTAATTTTTCGGATATAGTGGAAATGAACTGGCAAGTGCTGGCCGACTTAAAGGAAATATAGTATGGGTGGAGCTTGTTTAGATTTGCTTGAGTCTTAAGATGGTATTAAATCATGTGTTCAAGCACCATAAACTTTAGTTGGAGAATGGGACTTCTGGTTAATAAGATAACCATATGTAAGGATAGTTAATTTCAGCAGTTACAGCAATAACACCGGTATGCCAAATCAGTGTATTCTAGATTCAGGAGACCCTGCAGGAGTGGCGCTGCTTTAGGTGATCAGTGTTGAACCCCAGCCCCTGTTCTGTGTGATCCACAGACACCTTGGCCTGTGTGCAGAGTGGCAGCAATGCTTCTGGTAGACGAGGCCTGGATTTCCTTCATTTTGACAAGCTATCTCACACGACAGCCCCTGTTTTTGGAACTCCTTTAGGAGAGAAATTATCAGAGATCTGGAGAAGTCAGCTTGATTAGGCTAATTGCCCTTCAGAGAAACCCGTATTCAGAAGCTGGAAGGGACACTGAGGTACTCATAGCTATTTAGGGCGTATGTTTGAAACCCTCCTACCTCGGGTCCGTATAGAGAGAACATGCCATGTCCGCGCTCCGTGCATGCACTGTTGTCGTGCTCACTAGGAAAGCGGGGGTAAGAAAGGCAGGCAATCCGGTCATTCTCAGCGGTGAACCGAAGCTGTGTCCTGGGGGGTGTGTGTGCGCGGAGAACAGGCTACCGGTCTGTGCGCAGAGCATCTCCTGGGTGTGCCCCATGCTCTTCCTTCTCTGCAATTTGATTCTGATTGTCAGACAAATTAGAATATTTTTTGGTGGTTGACAGAATTTTGTCCTAAAACATAGGCTTCAGATTCTTCAGAACTTGTTCAACGTTTATACCAAAGGTCACGCTCTGCAGGTGCACGTGTGGTGGGAGCACAGAGGGTGGGGTCTGGAGGGCCTGGCGCTGTGCACGTTGCTAAGGGGACACAGTGAGACAACACGGGATTTAACTGAAGACACATCAGTCATGGCTCACACTGCCGGTGTTGTCAGGTGTTTGCTCTTGTTATTGTAATATATTTTCAGGTGTTTTGTTTTCTAATTTAATTCTCTCACCCTGTTGTCTGACTGTGAACTGCTAACAGTGTTAAACTTGATGTAAATAAAGGGGCCCTGCCAAGGGGAATGCTGTCTGCCTGTTGTCTCACAGGCTTGCCAACTTGTGTTTTATTCTAAATAAAGGTTGCAATATTTTATTGGCAAAGGAGGCTTTTGATTGGAGTGTTTCTCCCATTGTTCTAACTGGCAGGGAATCTGAGCAGAATTTGTGGGTAATAGCTGTCTGTAGGTAAAGAAGCCGGTGTTAGCCAGCATCCCTCTGGTGCATTCTGGGGAATGTCCTCTGTAGGGGGGACACTTCTCCTTTGATGGATTCCGTTTCTGAAAATGGCCAGAGGCAACGACTGGAGCCCCGCTGGTACATCAGGAGGGTAAGTGTGTGTGTGTCTTGTCTGTCCGTCAGCCCGTCCCATGTGAGGTGACTGTAATATGAGACGGAGTTCTTTCCAAGTCCATTTTGAGGACAACTACAAATAAGTTCTAAAAGTGTTTTGAGCCCCAGCAGCATGGCGAGAGGAAGTGCATAACCTCACAGGGAACGTTCTGTTCTCGTTTGACTTGATCTTCAGAGTATTTAAAACGAGCCACTGCTTTTAGACGCCATGTTTTCATTAGGCGAGAGTGGGATGTCCTCAGGTGGTGCCCAGTGAGGTCGTTAGTGGCTGTCACCCTCCCTCCACCTGCCGTCCTTCTCTCCCATGTGCTTTGGTTAGCTCAGGAGAACCTTCATTTCCACATGCGGCTGTGGCATTTGCTGAGGAAATAGGGAAATTGTTTTAGAAACAAGTCCTTAAAGCTCAGGAGCTCCAGTCGGACTGCCTGGGTCAAACCCCCACTCCGGGCTAGAGCGCTGTGACCTCTCACCACTCAGGGTCCAGTTGTCTTTTATCAAACAGCAAGGGGATCGCTCCCTCAGCCATCGTGTTCAAGATGAGAGAGGACGATTGTCCAGCACATGGTAAGTTCTCAGATGTTGGTTACCTAGCCGCCTCCAAGAACTAGAATGGACAAGGGCAGCCATGGCTGGGAGTGGTATCAAAACTGGCAGTAGTTTTACCCCATTTTTATTGTTCTGCTGTGAGGTAAGTATAGTTGTGCTCTTTCACAAAAGCGGAAACCAAGATTATACTGGGGTTCATAGCTTTCCTGTCGTTGCCCAGAGGAATGTGGTGCAAGGCACTCGGGCCCCAGTCAAGTGTCCAGAACCACTGACTTCGCTGTTTGTCGTGGTTCCCGGGCTGTGAGAGGTTTAGACCTATACTCACGACATCAGACAAGGCTGGCCAGTGCTGAAAGGGTGTCCGCTGTGACTCAAACCTGAAGCTATAAGTGCACCTCTTACAGTGTATTGGCTTAGAGCTGGGTGTGTAAGAGGATCGGGTGGCCTGCTCATCCCTCCCCAGATGCTCTAGCCTGAGACAGTGAAAACAGGCCCCCATCGAACCCGTGCTGCTGGGTCGTTTACTTTTGTCCCAGGCGTGTTTCCTGGGACCTGCTGTGGCCCGGGCTAGGTGCTCCCTCGCCAGGAGGCAGCTGCTTGAGAGTGAGGACTAGGGAGAGTCCCGTGGAGACCGAAGTCTGCCACTTCACCCGGCTCGGTGAGGGCTGCAAATCAGAGGCGACACGTGAGGTGAGGACAGTGACCTGTGTGTACTCGTCAGTGTCTAGGGTGCAGTGTACATGTGGCCATTCAGTTCTCAAAAATGACTTTTCAAAGCTGGGCGTGACATCATCTTCTTACGTAAGAGCATATGAAGGAAGCTTTTTCAGTACGAGGTTGAACCGGCAGAACACACATGGTGTCAGCTTGGTGAGTCCCCACCCCGCCCCCTGGCATCGGGCTGAGTGGACACAGGGTTACTAGGTCCCATTAAGAAATTAGGCTGAAGGATTTAGAAAAATAGAAAATTTTAATTTTTACATATGGCACAGTGATGGCAAGGCCCTTAACTTTAAAAATATATTTTTTAACCTACAGAGCAGAACAAATCTCAGCCTATGCTGGCGTATTTTTAAAACATTATTCTGTGTACCTGTATTTTCCAGCCCGAGGCTCTTCCCTGCTGTGGTCACAGGGACAAGCTGCTCGGCTTCCCTCTGGGAGGAACAGCGACAACGTGAAAGCCGGCCCCACCTGCACGGGTAAGAGAACGCCTTTTCCCTTCCTGTCACTGAGAGTCCTGCAGCTGCCGGCCAGAGCAGAGGTGCTAAGAACCCGATGGCATGTGTGTCTCTCCAGCCGCTGGCCCACATTTGGAATGTGGCTCTGGCTTCTGATTGAAGCCTTCCTTTCACACGCCGTTTGTGTCAGTGAGTGCCGGGCGTCTGTGACCCCAGCGTCCTGTCAGGCAGCTTCAGGTTTTCATCTTGTCTCAAGGCAGGAAATAGTTAATTCTCTGGGAAACAGATTTGCATCCCTGAGAAGAGAAGAGCTGCTCCTCTTTGGGGACGTACACCATCATCTTGGCAATTTCGTCCAGAGCCTCCTCTGTGTACAGGAGCTCCTGGCTCAGGAACGCGTCGCGGGCACACAGCCTCACATGGCGGTGCTCCAGCGGCAGGAAGGGGACAAAGGAGTCGATCAGGTTTTCCTTCACGAGGCGGCTGTGGCCAAAGCCACTGTCTGAAATTAAGACGACAGATACGTGGGAATCTGAACCCAGCTGGAGCGAGGTGTCCTGCCCCTGAGGCCTGGGCAGGTTTGCTCAGGGCCGCTCCGGGAGGGCAGTCTGAACATCAAGCACGAGCTGCTCTAGGAAGAGTGACGGCGGGAGAGAGCCCCCTTCCCTCTGGCGGGAGGCCTCGGCCCCGGGGCCACAGGCCACTGCCGTAGCTCCAGGGCAAACTGCTCTCAAAGCGTTTTCAGAAAAGTTCAGCTTTCTTGTGCCTCCCTGGAGCTGAGGAGATGACCACAGGGTGTGCCCTATCGGCCTCAAAAGCACACATTCGAACCCGGGCGAGTCAGTTACCTGTGGACGCCACAATCTCGGCCTGGAGGCCGGACTCCAAGTGCTCCACCGTGATGTCTTCCCGGGACCGCCCCGCCTTCAGCAGCCCCAGGACCACCTCGTTGATGACATTGCCGCCAAGGTTACTGAAGGAGACAGGAGTTGGTTAACCGGGAAGAATGGGAGCTGAGGGCCGGGGCCGCCTCCAGGAGCTGTCGTCACAATGCAAAGGTCACTACAGGAGAGACATGGTCGTGCCCTGTCCCCTTTTGACAAACACTGAGGCAGCGAGGTGCCGGGAGCCCAGAGGGGGGTGCGGTGGTCTCCCCGCTGACTCCGGGACCGTGTGGCCAGTGCTACTGGAGGAGACAACTTCAGAGGGAGGGCAAGTTTAGGAGACATAACTGAGAGGGGCCGTGCCTGAAGGCTGAGAGAGAAAGGTCATTAAAGAAAAGGCCTGTTTGCCTTGAGCTGCCTCATTCTAACAGAAGTGGACTGGAGAAGGTGGAGACATGTTCCTATGGTATCATTAGGCAACTAGAATTTCAGGTCGAAGCACAGGAAAGGACTGGGTTAGAGAGATGAAGGAGAAAAAGGGTGAGAAGGAATCTTAGTGCCGCCACCAGGGACGTGGGAATGGGGAGGGACCCGTGGAGTTGGCAGTGCTGCTTCCTCCCCTCCCTCTGGCTTCTGCAGCTCCTAAGCCAGGCCCCCTTTCCCCAGGTGCATCAACTCAGGTGTCTGTCCGAGTGCGGCCTGTGTGCCAGGCTCCGGGCACGGAGAAGCTGACTGGTTCTCCCCTGCCTAGCAGGTAAGCTGGCCATCTAGCCCAGTGACCCAGTGCCCAGCGGAGAGCCCGGCAGCAGCAAGGGGAGTCCCTGTCCCGCTGCACGTAGGGCAGCTTGTGCGCCAAGGCCGGCCAGGGAGGTCATCTCTGCATACGCAAGTGGCCGCGCTGGCCTCAGCGGAGGTAAGACCTGCCCACACATTGCCCCATCAAGGGCAAGAGGGGGCATGTGTGGGACTCGCTTACTCAGCCCCAGGAGCACAGAGTCCAGTGGCTTCCCCTTTCTCCCAGAACCGTCTACCTGACCTAAGTTTACGGAGAACAGGAGCTTAGCCTGTCCACCGTGTGTAGCACGTGCTCAGTGGGCATTTCTGTCCGCACCTTTGTCTCCACTTCCCTTCCAAATTTCTCGTTTTGTCCTGCAGCCATCATCTCACTAACCTGGGCGCCTTTCTGCTCACTCCGAATCCTTAGGAGCTGCTGCACCGGCGCCAACCTTTAGACAGAGGCTGCCCTCCTCATCCTCCCAGGTCCCCTCTAGAGACCAGCCCTGGCTCTGGGGTAGGACATGCAATCTCACCAGCCTCGGAGCCCAAAGGCCTTTTCGGAAGGCTGATCTCTGAATCTTAGTTTCCGCATTTGTAAAGAGAGAGACAATTCAAGACACCCTCCTCAGGCTCCACAGTCAACATACGTGCATTTGTTTCTTCCCCTCTCTCCCCTGACAACAGTGCAGAGAACGGCCATTGATGTCCCTTCAGCAGTGAGACGGGGCAGGCCCCTCGCTCCTGGGAGTTCCAGGGTCCTGCCTGTGCCAGCGGGAGCTTCCATGCATGTAGCAGAGGCGGCAGCAGTCAGTGTGAGTGTCTGGCTCGGACGGCTGGGGCAGCCTAGGCCTCCACCCCCTACGTGTCCGTTTCAACCACCCCCTCACCTCCAACAGCAGCTGTAGGACATTTTTCAGGATGAAACTGCTATGAGTTATTCACACTAGAAGTTTGAATCAGCTGAGCTTTTCTTTCAGCTAGAGACGTCCTTACCACACATTCTAGAAATCAAGCCCAGAAACTCGTTAAAGAGAAAAACCAGAGTCACTGCTGAAAGCCTCATGGCACCAAGCCCAGACTGCTCCGGGCAGTACCGCTGCCCTCTGCCACCACGGGAGCTGGCCCGTCAGAAACGGCAGCTTTCATGTCCTGCCCAGTTTTGCCGATAAAAAGCTTCCCGTTGTCCGGCTTCTCAGAGCATCTCTATTTACTAGATGGGCTGCTGCCTGATTCAGGAACCACTTAATAAAGCCTATTAGCTCTTCACATTTATTCGATTGAAGTTTTATTCTTTAGCATTCAAATCCATCACTAAATAACTGAAAACCTTCAAGGTTTACGGGTGGCAGTCCCTAGCCCCCCTGTCACAGGTGTGGTGGCGCCTTTCCCCTACCCTGCCTCCACCCTTCATGGTGAGGGGGTACAGAGACCACAACACTGCAATGGCAGACATCTGTTAGAGACACAGCAGGGTCACCGGAGGAAATACTGGCACAGGTGCTGGAGGAACAGTCAGCGGCAGCCACAGGCAGAATGGCTCAGGGGAAGTGAGGGGAAGGAGAAGCTATGCACAAAGTCAAAGGATTTCTACAAAAAGTCATGGGCTGGTCACCAGCATCCTTCCATGGGGGAAGGACTGGTGTCTGCAGCAGCAGTTCGGGGGTCCCCTGGACTCCCTCCAGCTGACAGGGTTGAGGTGGGGAAGCTGTGAGGAGCCTCTAGGCTGCCTCGGATGGTGGTAACACAGAGCCAATCGCATCAGCAGATCTTTCTGCTTTTCTCTTACCACCACCTTGGTGGGCCTCCTGCCCTCCACAGTGCACCACAGTTAGCGTCCCACAGCCTTTCTCATGGCAGGACGGACCTGCTATCAATGCATCGCCATCACCACCGTTTAAACTGCTCTCATCTTGTAGGTCTAGTCAAAAAGATCTGCCCTCACAGCTCATCCTTCACCCTCCAAACCTGGGTGCACCCTAAAGCTGGGAGAATTCCCTAGCAAGCATGTACAGCCTGGGGAGGCTAAATGAGAAGTGCTCTGTATCTCCCAGAGTGCAGGAAGCGGCTTGTGAAGCATGCCAGCTGGGCCAACAGGGCCGCGGGCAGTACATTCCCAGTTGGGGCCTCCATAAGAGAAAGGGTGGACAAGTTGATTTCTAAGCTGTTTTCACACAGCCTTTTCCAGAGCCCGGGCCACGGAGCACCCAACAGGAAAGATCCTGTGAGGTGGGCTTGCAAATAGGGAGACACAGAGCACTTCTCATTTAGCACATTATCCCGGAATTTCAAGCCAGTAACAACTTCTCATGATCAGAGAAGAAAGACTTCCCCAGGGTGGGGAGAGAACACAGCGCGTTGGCGTTAGTGGAAAACTTTGGATCTACATTAAGAATTTTCCAAGGTAGTTTGTACTTGGTTTTGAACTCTATTTGCTGACTTGAAAACTTAATGCCCTACTAAGAGGGGAATTCCCAGTGTATGAGCTACATTTCAAACTATATTACAAAGTTATAATAATCAAAACTATGATAATGGCATAAAAACAAACCCATAGATCAATGGACTAGAACACAAAACTCAAACCCACATGTATATGGTGAATATATGACAAAGGAACCCAGAGTAAATAATGGGGAGACAATCTATTCAATTAAGAGTGCTGGGGAAACGGACAGTCACATGCAGGAAGATGAGACTAGACACCATCTTGTACCGCACACAAGAATGGACTTGAAATGGATTAAGTGCTTGTGTGTAAGATGTGAAGCTCTAAAACTCCTAGCAGAAAACTCAGGTGGTAAGCTCCTTAATAATGGTCTTGGCAATGATTATTTTGGATTTTACACCAAAAACATAAATAAGTGGGCCTACATCAAACTAAAAAGCTGTACAACAAAGGAAGAGGCAACCTACTTAATTGGAGAAAATACTTGTAAGCCATATATCTGATGGATTAATATCCAAAATATATAGAAAACTTACAACTCAATAGCAAAAAAATACACATCCCAAACAAGCAGATTTAAAAATGGGCAAAGGATCTGAAGACATTTTTCCAAAGAGGATATACCAGTGGCTAACAAGAACACAAAAAGATGCTCACCATCACTAATCACAGACGTGCACGTGAAGACGTCACCTCATACCCGTTAAAATGGCCGCTATCACAAGGATGAGGTACATGCTGGCGAGGATGCAGAGCAGAGCGAACCCTGGTGTACTTGGTGGGATTGTGCAGATGGGGGAATGAGGGGAATCCCACCGTCCTGAGAACCATGGGGGAGGCTAGATGGAGGCAGCCGCTCTTCCCCACGCGCCAGTCCCCAGAGTGAGTTTGTGCTTAGCTGGCCATGGGGGTAAGTGGGGACCACAGTCCCCAGAAGTGTCCTGGGGGTGCAATCAGGGCAGGAGCCTGGACTTAGGGCTCCCCACCTGGTGGCATAGGACCTTTCTGTTCTGTGTTGTGACCCAGGCTCCGGAAAAGGCTGTGCTGACACCCCAAGCAGCTGGGTGTCTATGTTCTCGACTACAGTTGTATTGGTTTCCCTTGTGAAAAGGGTGTGCAGCCTAGGAGAGCACAGCAGCGCACACAGCACCTGGACAGAGGTTCTTCCTCCCCTCGCCATCCCTCCACCCCTCCCGCTTTCCCTCAGACCTTACCTGAGAAAAAGGAAGATGGTTCTAGGGGACTCAGCCTTGTGGTTCTGCAGGACCTGGCGCTCCAGGTGTGGCCCGAGGGCCTCCAGCAGGCCTGGGTGCAGCTTCTCAGCCTCATCAAAAATGAACAGGGGCTGGTGGCAGCGCTCCTGCGTCTTCCTCACCTGCTCTGTCAGCTGCTCCTGCACAGAATACAGGGAGCAGTTGGGGACCCCTGGTGGCACGGGGCCCTGGTGAAGCTTCTGCAGTGGATTGCCTAGGGCTGGGTTCCACCCCGGAACTACCAAATCCAAACTGGCACCAAATCCAAACTGGCGGAGGAGGGGTGGCCTGGGAGAGGGAGGGGGAGGGCCTTGCCTGCTCCCTCCCCTCCAGGAAGAGGTCTCAGAACTAAGAGCCAACTCACCCTCCCCAATGGGTAGGAATCAGGCTCTAATACAGGGGTCAAAGGTAGAGACAAGCTCAAGTGCCAGAGGCAGCCACAGCCCCATCTTGAACCTCCAGGAGCAGAGCTCCCCTGGGAAGGACCCGAGTCTACTGGGCCTACTTGGAACTGGGGCTCCCCATTCAGGCAAGAATAGCCCTCATTTGAAAGGTGCGGCTTCGTGGGGTTCACCAGATCAGGGCCAGCTCTGCCCCAGGGTGGGGTGTTTTAGCAGAGCCCGTATCACTGTCGCCTCAAGCCTTCCTGGATCCTGACCTCGGGGCCCTGTGACCGGAGTGTGTAATAAGATGTGCAGGGTGTGAGTGTTACATGTCATTTTTCACGGTGAGGAAGCCACAGTCAAAGCCAGCTGGCTTTCCTGGGAAGGCCTGGCTGACCAGCTGCCTGCTCTTAGGACAGTTCACCCTACCCTGCCCTCCGAGGCCTATGAAACTGCCAAGTGGCTTCCCAGTCCCATACCTGGAATGCCATAACCTGGGAAGAGGAGGTAAGCATTTGAGGAGAGATTGCCTGAGTCAGAGACGGACACTCGCCTCTGTCAGGCTGCGGCGGGGTTTTGGTCATTGTCCCGCTTACTTTAAATACTACATCTCAATGGAAGAGACCCAAAACACCAGAGCAGCAGAGACAGTTTTTGTCTCTCCACTTGTTGGGGGAAATCACTTAGGATTAGACTTCTTTAAAAAACAGGATGTGCGACTTTCTGTCCACTCTAACGACAGTGACATCAAGCAGCATAAGGAAAGGCTTGCAGGAAGCACACCAAATGCTAACTACTGTGTCTGCATGGGGAGGTCATGATAAAGCTTCTGCCTTCCTCTGTTCCACATTTCCTGCAACTTCCACTACTATCACAGAAAATTAACACATGGACTCTAAGCTCAGCGTCTGGCAGTAAGGGGACAGCTCGGGACAAGTGGTGTGGGACCTGTCAGTCCTCCACAGGTTCAAGGCCTCATCTGTGCGGAGCAGATGTTTCTGCGGGTCACAGGTTCTGCTGAAATGGACCCTGTGCCCCAAACCCCGCACTAGGCTTCCCGAGAGCCCACCCCCAGCACAGAGGGCTGCGCCTCGGGCCGCCAGGCCTCAGCCCAGCCCAGCAGGCCCGGCTCACCTTGTACAGGTCCACGTACTTGGGGTGCGGGAAGTGGATCATGGTGATGAACACCTTGACACAGTCACTCCTCAGCCCGTCCCGGTACAGGTTCTCCGCCAGCAGCCGTGCCACGAAGTTCTTGCCTGTGCCAGACCAGCCGTGGAACGACAGAGCCAGGGCCTTGTCTGGCCGGGGCAGCTCCAAGTAGCCCCTCACTGCTGTCAGGACCAGCTCCCGGGCCAGGTGCTGGCCGTGCAGCCGCACACTCAGGTCCCACTGCAGGCCTGGGGGAGGAAGGAGGAGGCCACAGTGAGGTGCACACAAGTGCCGTCCCCACCAGGCTCAGCAACACCGAGAGTAAACGCTCAGAACAAGCCCTGGGCACACCTGGCAGCAGAAGGGACCCGGGGGCTCTTCTCTGGAGAATTTGAGAAGCCGCCATTGGGCTTAGGGAGAGAATGGATTCACCCTCTGAAGGCCCTGCAGACCCTCGGGATGGCCGGGAGAGCTCTGTGTGGGGGAGGAACCTCCCACCATGCTCGCTGTTGCTCCCACCTGGGAGTTTCAGAACTCCCTACATATTTCATGGAACATGCTCATTTTATTCATTTTAACTCAGCAAACACCTGTTGACAGTGTGTGCAAAGTCTTCTGGTAGGCTTTCCCTCCTCACGGCCATGAGGCTGCGGAGTGGGGACAGGAGAGTGATGCCGGCTGTGGAAGGATGAGGAAAGGTTCCCTATACCTTAGCCATTTCCCCTGAACCGCCTCCCCTTCCCACAGGTCTCTATCCCCTGAGAGGCATGCCAGGTCCCACCTGTGAAGTTGTTGGAGACCCTGCAGTCCCCGTGGCCACAGCAATCCCGGAAGCTGCAGTACCACGTGGTCAGGATATCCAGGTACTGCTGGCCCAACAGCGGAAGGCTCCAGCCTGGAGAAGGAGGGGCTGTGAGACGGACAGCAGGGGCCCAGAGGAGCTGCCCTCCCTGCCCACTAGTTCTTCAGTCCCTCCAGAGCCACTCTCGCTACACTTTTCCCTGGGCCTCCCTTGTGCCTGGGTACGAGTGGACACCTCTAGCTTTGCTATTGATGCAGCTCCAGGAAAGTCTCCGTTGACTCAACAAACATGCCCTGGGCACTGTGCCAGGGTGGCCGGGAGCCAGACCCTGCCTGCCAGGAGAGGCCATCCAGTTGGGGACAGTCTGCTGGTGATCATCATTCTTCCTACTTGCTCTGGGTTCCAAATCTGGTCATAGCCAAACCCAAAGGCCTCAATTCTTTTGCCAAATATCAATTTGAATATACCCAGCATTGGCAAAAATAAAAACCATACTCTGGAAATGAGAAATCTTAGACCTAACAAAAGATGTGTAGAACACCATTACAGTACAATTACCAGATGTAGAATTAACAGAGACCGAAAAAAGCCTCAAACGCCTGGCCCATGACTGACAGAAGGGGAACTAGAGCTCAGGTTGGGGCTCCAGCCCAGGCTCCTCCTCCTCCAGCAGCAGAGGAGGAAAGGGCCTTGGGGTGTGTCCATCAGGGTGAGCTGTCCGGAGGGGTCGGGAGCCTCAGGACGGCCAGGCCCCTCCGCTGAGGGGCTGCACCTGAGCTGAGGGTGGCGGGGTGAGGCCTGGTCCTCCCGGACTGGGCAGCAGTTAAGGTGGCTGCTGAGGCTCAGCAGGGTGGGCCTGAGGCTGCGCCTGGGCACGTCTCACCCCGGTCTTACCCTGGGCGCCCGCGGGGGCCTCCTGGTCCAGCGAGCAGGTCGTGGGCCACACGCGGCAGCTGAAGAGCGCCCAGTACCGCCTGGAGAGGGCGCCGGCCGCCCTCGCCCACTGGCGCAGGTCCCGGAACGGGAAGGACGGCCATGCCGGCCCGGAGCCGGGCTCCTCGGCCGCCTCTCCGGGCCCGGCCGGGTCCTGAAGCTCCAGCGCGCCCGCCGGGGGCGGCGGCGGCGGCAGCAGCAGGAGGAGGAGGAGGAGGACCCTGAGCGACAGCTGGCTCCGCGGGCCGCGAGGCATAGCCGGCCGAGCCCCGCTGCTCCCCGGCCTCCCCCTCTGGCTGGTCAGGTCCAGCTGCGGGAATCCCCGGCATCCAGCTTCCGGCCCAGGCCGAGTCCAGGTCGCCGGCTGCAGATTGGAGTTGCCACAGCAACTGCAGCCCACGTGACCCAGGCGAGGCGGGGCCAGGGGACGTGGCGAGGCCGAGAGCAAGCACCGCCCATCCAGGGCGGGCGTCGGGCAGCGGCCTATGGAGCTGGTGGTGGTGACCTGCCCTGTCATCACCTGCTGTTACTTCAGGCAGCCCCGGGCCAGTGAGGCCTACCGAATGCGGTACCCTCTGGCCCTGCCTGTCAGATCAGCTCTCTGCCAATCTGAAACCGGAGCACCCACTCACCCAGAGGCAGGGGCTGGTTTGGCGGGCGCGGTCAGCTGCCTGGAGAGGGGGCCCTGGCCCCTCCACAAGGGAAAGCAGGTTTCCTCAGCTGGGCATCAGCACAAGCAAAGGGAAGCTGTGGGCTCCCATCTGGAGATGTGGGTTTTGGAAACTCCCAGAGTCATGGGGAAACCATAAGGTCTCATGTCAATGTAATCAGATCTCATTAAAAAGAAACACTGTGAGACTTTTGTGGCTATGTTGGCAATTCTTAGGCGCTTGTGACCATAAGCAGCTTCTGACACCACTGGCCAAAGACCTGAGGGCCTTCCTTTCCCATAACACATGCATCCTGCCAGGTTGTCAGATCTCAGAAGAGCTTAAAGCATTTTTCTGTCACCTGACTTACTGTGTACCTGTCTTAAGAAACAGGGTCCATGGGACTTGGATACTGACATAGGCTCAATGTCTCTGAGGCTGGCCTCTCCCGCCAGTACAGTGAATCCTAGCGCCATGTCTCACTAACGTCACAAGCAAATTGATTCACCTGTTCCTCCCAGTCTCTGCTCCTTCCTTAGCAGCTCACCAGATTCATTATTTCTTTCTTTGAATTTACTCATTCATTTCTTTCAGAAATCAGGAAAATACCTTGGTTAGGATATGAGAGCCAGATTGTAGAGTACTGTTATCTAAATATATTGTACATCTTAGCCTCTCAGAGTGATGTCAAAATTGAACCCAAACCTTCCAGAGAACAGTGCCAAGTCCACAAGTCCACATTATGTCTAGTCCAGCTCATGGAATCCTTCCGGGGACACTTACCAAGGAACATGCTATACTTAGTCAGAAATTGAAAACATTAACTCATTCAGTATATGTTGTTTGAGTGTAAATGGCAATCTAATATGCTGGTTAACTAGCCCTTACCATTTTCTGTATGTGACCTGGGTGCTACTTAACTGACCTGTACCTCAGTTTTCTCACCTATAAAGTGGGGGTAATATAATATAGTCAGTTTATAGAGATGCTATGAAGATCAATGGGCTAATTCAATTATATGTTATCTTTCATTGTCACATATGCCTCACCCTGGCTCTGAACGGGTACCCAGCAAGATTGAATGGCTTTCTTTATACTAGTGAAGTTTACAGGTGAATGTATGGTGATAAAATTATTAGAATTAACCTGTTTACTTAAAAAATCCAATTTTTAAGACTGTAGAATAATCTCTTTACTGTAACTTTCATGTAGTACTAACTGCTAATTTCTGAGATATTCTGATTTAAATTTTGCATTTCATGGTAAATAAAGTAGGTAGCTGGAAAATTCTTGGACAAGCAACTTGATTTCAAGAAGACATTTCTTTTTCTAAAAGGAATAGAGCTAAATATTTTTTTCACCAAAATCAGTTAACACATACAAACAATGAATCAAAATGAAAAGGAGTCAGGCCAGTGTTGCTCAGTGGTTGAGCATCAATCTGTGAACCAGGAGTTCACAGTTTGATTCCAGATCAGGGCACGTGCCTGGGTTGTGGGCTCCATCCCTAGTGTGGGGCGTGCAGGAGGCAGCCAATCAATGATTTTCTCTCATCACTGATGGTTTTTTTTCCTCTCTCTCCCTCTCTGTAATCAATAAAAATATTTAAAAAATTTAAAAAGAAACAATGAATCCAGTTTTTAGACAGCCTCTAGTTTCAATAAACTGCTTTTATTGCCTATTAGTTGAACTCTAGGAGCAAATCTCATGGAGGATGGGGACATCTAAAGGCACATGTGAAAACTACAGGCAGCAAATCCTATCAGTGATATTCAATTATAGTCCAAGGACCACAAATCTACTCAAATTCTGCATTTTAACAGAGAAAATGGGCCCCCAGCAACTTCACTATCATCTGAGTGGGACAATTTCCCCACACTACTGAAGCCAGTCAGAAAACACCATTGGTCTTGAAAACAATCTTTGGGTAAAAATCAAATCTATCTCCAAGTAAGCTTGGCATACAAAACACAAACCCTAAAAACTTAAAATGAATGTTTTCACAGCTTGTCTGTATGCCAACGGCGCCTTTGTTTATCATCAGAGACATCACAGTGGACTGCGTCCTCCCCAAAGACAGGCACAACTGTCCAGAACCACAGGAAACCCTGGAAGGGACATTTCTGGTGACCCAGGTACCAACAACAGAGCACAGGCCCAGGAGGCCCTGCATTTCTGGAGATAGTTCTACACACACAACATGTCAGGCCTGTGTCAATCGCTTCTTCAACGAGGGTCCTGTCTACCTCCCCCGCTCCAAACACCCATGGTTCTTTCTTGAGTCTTAATTTCATTGTCGTGAACTCACATCATTCCTGAGGCATTCGGTACTTCACAAGCAGCTTTCTTCTGCTAGGATTACAGGCTCATTGAAGAAAGGGAGTCATTACCATCTTGATGGCATCCATGGCTCAGAGCACAATGCCCAATGTCTACTAAAGAAAGATCAAATACTTTACAAATCATGAGTTACTGCTGTTACTCCCTGGGATTTATACAGCAACCTACCTTACAAAACCCACCCATGCAAGCAGCCAATCAAAGATTCCCTCTCAGGGTCATTGATGTTTCTTTTTAAATATATATATATATATAAATTGATTTTTTACAGAGAGGAATAGAGTTAGAAACATCAGTGAGAGAGAAACATTAATCAGATGCCTCCTGCATACCTCCCAGTGGGGGTGTATCTGCAACAAAGGTCCATGCCCTTGACCAGAATCGAACCCAGGACCCTTCAGTCCACAAGCTGATGCTCTATCCACTGAACCAAACCAGTTAGGGCAATGTTTCTTTCTTTCCCTCTCCTTTCCTCTCTGAATCAATAAAAATATGTATTTTTAAAAAACCCATCCTTGTTATACCAGTAATTATGACCATTCTTGTCTCTTACAAAATGAGGGCTGCTGAAAAGTTCTCATAGGCAAACACACTGGGTAAAATTAGCCCATAACAGAAGCACGCCCTCCCTACTCCCAGCTGCCTTTTCAAGCTACATTCCCAGTCTTTCGGATGTGCTCGAAAAGCGAACGAAGCCTGAACTCTTGCCTGGAGAAGGACTGATGTGGTGAGCCGGGAAGAATGTGTCCTAGGCGTTAGCCTCCCACTGGTATTCAAAGTGCAAATGACAAAAACTGGCACACACAAAATGCTGCAAATCAAGTAAAAAAATCTTAATGACTCTGCTGGGTTGTCTGGTTGACTTATGATACTTGATTTCCATTTCGAAAGTTAAAAATCTGGGCCTTTGCTGGTATGTTCAGTGGTTAGAGCCCCAGCATGAGCACCAAAAGGGTCTCAGGTTCAATTCCAGTTCAAGGGCATGTGCCTCCGTTGCAGGTTTGATCCCCGACCCCTGCTGGGGCACATGCAAGAGGCAATGAATTGATGTCTCTCACATTAATGTTTCTCTCTCCCTCCCTCCCTCTTTCTTTTCCACTCTCTCTGAAAATCAATGGGAAAATATCCTCAAGTGAGGAGATATATATATATATATATATTTAAAAATCTGAGTGTCCCAACAATTATAATCAGGGCACCTGGTCCTCTTCTCTGTGCCTCTGTGGAACTGTCCTGACAAGTCCTTTAAGATCCATAATTTTTTATCTCTAAAGAAGCTGCAAGAATTGAGTTAACTACTACATGCACAAAAAGCATCCAGGAAATATCCTTTGGAAAATTTTGGTCCAGTCACAAACTGGTCTGGGCCTTTTGAAGATTCCTAGGGAAGCTAAAGGTCTTATCCATCAGATCCTGTGAAAGCATAAGATGTAATCTTCTGGCCCCTACTAAAATAGATAGGAAAATGAAATAGAAAACACTGGAAGTATCCTAAAATGGGGAAGAAAGAATAAGAGGAAGACATGATACATCAATACTTATTAAAATCTTTATTTTCTTTTTTCAGAATTTGAAACCCATAGAACACATTAGAAATTTAGGTATACATCTGTCTTGTTTGGTGACTCACCCAGCACAACCTCTGTTTGGGAGGAAATCCTTGGTAGATCAAAACAGAGAGTGGTGTTCTTACACTTCTCTTTTAAGCAAATAAATTAGCTTCCCATTAAGTTATTCCCAGTTCCCCCCATTCTGTATTTGTAACCCCTTAGTTCCTTAAAAACCTGTGGCAGCCCCTACCTTTCAACCCAGACTTGAGAAATTGGAGAAAGAAAAACTGGCTTTCCCTGTGAAGTCAGGTCTGTCTGGCTCAGACACGTGCCTCGTGGGCTGGCTCACCAGATGCTCAGTAGGCATTTACTGAGCGAATGATCTCTCTGCGGAGGGTCCACGCTCAGAGACTGAGAGGAGAACCTTTTACTAGCTTCAAGTTCTTCAGCAACATAAATCAGTGTTTCCCTGTGTCAAAATAAATACATTTTTTTCTTGCTAGAATACATATATGACTATATACATACATATATCTTTACTCACGTTTCCTGAAGCTCAAGCTCCCAGGACAGAAGTCAGCTGGCTCACTGACAGACGCCGTATTACCATTACTGAGGTGTGGTCACTTGCTGGTCAAACGAGAATACAATACAGGGACCACTGAGAAGGGAGGTTGGAGGAATATGGTGGATGGGAAGGGTAGGCCAAAAGCCTTTTGTTTTGTTTTTGAGAAAAGATGGATTTCTTTGGAAGAACACTGAAAAAATTTCCATGTATAGGATTAGTCTTTCCCAAAATAATATGAAGTGGATATACCCAAATTCTCCCATTTCATTCTTAAGTTTCATCTGACACATTAATTTTGAATGCAAATGCCTTACTAATATACTACTGAACAAATATGCTGAGCAAATCAGACCCTGTTTATAATTTGTTTTGTACAGAAAATTACTTATGGCCAAACCCACAATATAGACTCACATTAAAGAACAGTTTTAGAATGAAACCTCTCTCCTCATATTTCCCTACTCAGACTCTGGAATAATCATATTTAAGAAGCAGAAGGAGATAAGGAAATCGCAGTCACTTCTGATTTTCTTAGCTTTATAGTATTAAAATGTATTCACTCTACCTTCAGATGTCAGCTAGACACACTCTACTTTGAGCTGACCAAAAACCCTTTAAATGACTTATTTAATAGTGCTAGATTCTAATAAATAAACCATCAAGGGAACAGTGTTAGAAAACCTTTGAAAAGATATCTACCTGTTTTTTTGTTTTTTCAAATAAAACTTAGTGTTTGTGAATTTCAGGGCTATGTTTATGGTTGAGTTTCTCTAAGGTTCACCCAAACATACTTTTCTTGCTTAATCCAATCCTGACTTCGACTATACATTTATATTCTCAGTGTCATATAGTTAGCACAGTGCTAACTTTAACCACTACAGATCTGAACATCTTTTAAGAGCATGAATTTTTAAACAGCAGGGAAAGAGAAGGAAATTATTCATTTTCGGCAATGTTATAAAAAGGGATGAGACAGTTTCAAAGCAGCTTTCTCTCCTACTCTTTTCCTCAGCAGAGTCTTCTGCTTTGGCATTATGAATCAAGTCTGCAAGAGCTGTTTGCAGTCTGCAAACAGCTCTTATGCACTCCAGTGTGCCACACTGCCGGGACCATGTCTGAAAGACACTAACCAATCCAGTTCAGCGGACATTTACCAAGGAGAGTGGGGCTGACACCCTTCCCTATCTCCCTCCCGCTGGCTCGCTGGACCTGCGCGTACATACTCTCCAAGGTATCCTCCCGCTCATCTGTGGATTTCTGGGCACGTACACAGTCATGGCCTTACAACTGGAATCAATACCGCCTTTTGTCAACAACATTTTAGTGTTTTGTGCTAATACTGTCTTCTAAAATTCAAAACCTTTTTAAATAACTCAGCTCGTTCTTGCGTACATCTCAAAATGTATATACAAAGTACAAAAGTATCCCAATTTCATGCTCTTTTAAAGTCGTCACAGGATACTTGGTTATCTTTCAATGTGAGGACACTGGGGCATAAATTCGAAACTGCTTTTGAAAGGGTGGTTGCTTACAACTGGTCTCCAATGGCTGGCATTAAATGTGTTCAACCACACTGTTCACTATTAGTCTCCTCTTGACAGAAGCACAGAACGGGACAACACCCAGACAACACGTGGGACAGCACGCGGCGCGGAGGACACACTGAGTGGCCACACCAGGCCTGCCGCCCTCTGGCCCCACATTTCACTGCAGCTGCTCACATGGCACAACCTCTCTGCCAGGACCCAGAACTCAGCCTGTTTTAGCAACCTGAAATCTGAGAATGCTCACAAGAGACAGAACGCGGGTTAGAAACTCCGAACAAGATTAAATGACAAAATTAGGTTTGGACGTAACTCAAAATCTTAAGGCTCGTCCTGGTACACCCTCCTCAGTTTTAAGGCTCAGAAGGCTTCAATCTTTGTTTCCAGTCACCCACATGGCTCAGATCACAAGTCAGCCAGCAGCAGGTCACACGTCCATCTGCAGAGTGAGCCGGCTCCTCTCACAGGAAAGGCACAATCAGGGTTGCCAATCTCTGGGAATAGCAGCTTCCAAGGCCGAGATGGAAATTCATCTCAGAAGAGAAACCAGGATGGCAGAGGTCACAAGTAACCTAACTGTTATTCAAGGTATTTTTTGTTTGCTTTGTTAATCTGGAAAGGATTTGTCTCCTTTGGACAAAATAAAGAAATAAAAGTCTCATAAGAGATTCATGCTTGGGTTGTAACAATAAATCCTCCAGAGACAATTTTTTGGTTAATTAAAACACAACTGTGAGAATGCAAACTTTACTCAGGTACAAGTCACATCAGCTTTTACACACCTTCAGAACTTAAATAAAACCCAGGGAATCTGCTTTTGCTAATCCAGTCATCTCCCCGATTCTGGTCACCGTCTCTCTCCCTCCTTCCCTCTTTAAGAATCATCAAAAGTGCTTCTGCCTAACCGCTGAAAAGCCCAAACATCTTTCCTGCTTTTGATCTCCCTCTAAAACATACCCCACTCCGACAGAGCCTGTTCCTTTGGCTCCACAAAATGTCAGGTTTTACCTGCTGCCACTCCTCAGGAGGCAGTAAAATTCCCATTTGACTAGTCCTGGTAAAAAAGGACTCAAGAGATTGCAAAGTTTTCTCAGAAAATCCACAGGCATGGTGAAAGGACTGTAAGAATGAACTCCCAATACCCACTCCTGCACCAATCCCAGCATGAGCCTATCCCAGCGTCACACCTGCTGTCCTTTGGCATGAGAATTAAGACTGACCAACTGCGATGCCCACTGGAATGGGCAAGGGCCGAGGACGTCAGGTAACTCGGCAGAACATCCGTGTTCTGAACTAACAGTCCTCGCTCCGGTTTCTACAACGGGAAACGCCGTGAAATCCAAGGCCACTCTGTCCTGTCACCAGAACTTACTGCCGGCGTTTCCAATCCGTCTCACACCATTTGGAATTGATTGTGCTGTTTCTCTATCTTTGTGAAAAGAAGTTTCAGTTGTTCTGTGCTGCGAACTACAAGTGAGAGAGAGGCATCCTGTCTTCCACCAGCACAGCGTCCATCCCGAACTGGTCCGTGCACTGCTTCACCGTGGCCAGGACACTCAGGAGGCGCTGGTCCACGGCGTCCAGGTGCGGGTCGGACAGCACGGGGGCAATGGGGTCGTGGGCCATGGCAGCTTTTAAGGCAGACTTCAGCACACCATTCTTTAGGTAATTCAGTCTGTTCCAGGTAGACACCCGAATGCTGGAAGGAAAAGGTTTCGGATGGGTTACATAAAGCCTCTCACTATTAAATGGATTTTAAAGCTTGCTTGGCAAACAAAAGTAAAGAAATTATTATGTAAAATACCTCAACTAAAAATATCAGTACGAGTAAGTCACATTATCACATTTTGATATTTTTTCTAGGTAATTGAGAGGTAATATAAAGATTTATACATCTTCACTGCAGTGGATATTTATAAAAAGGAAAATGTGAACCAAACTGAATGTTCAACAATTGGTAAATATTAAATAAGTTATGGCTCATCCACTCAAGTTAAATACCATGCAGCTGTTAACAGGAGTAAAGAAAATGTCCATGATATTGGGTATATGGGAATAAAGAAGCTGTTTTACTCCAAATCTATGGGGAAAGAAAATGTGTATTTGTATACACAGACACACATACAAAAACAGACACGTGATTAGAAAGAAGCCACTATAGTGTGAACAGAAATTATCCTTACATCTTAATGGGTAATTTTATTTCCTTCTTTTTACACTTTTCAATTTTAAAAAATTTCTACCATTAATATTATAAATTAAAAGTTTACTGTAAGGATACCAGTTTTCCTTATTTCACTAAGTAAAGAGTATCTTTTGTTTATCTCAGAAGAAAAGTACTGATCTGCCTGTAGGTACTACCATTGCAGAAAAATTGGACTCTGCAAGAGGCAGTCTGTTCCGTAACTATTTAAAAAGCAAAGGATATCAAACTTTGGCTAAAGCATGGAAGGGATGAACAAGCAAAGAAACAGTGTGATTTTGTATTTTTAAATACACTACTAATGTCCTGAGCAACTGAGCTTCCTGTGTGTGACTAAGGTATCACTTGATAGGGTCTGCTATAATGGACAGATTTCCAGAGAGAGAATGAAGCATCTCTCTCTCCTCAGCTTTCTCAGCAGAGGGCGCTCGAGGATCAATGCAGAAGAAAGGCGTTCTCCAGCTGCTACTGGCTGTTGCACGGTGGGCCAGTCATGTGTGGGCAAGGTCATCATATGGAGATCTGCCCCAGGCACATTCCCAGAACGGGCAGGCCCTTGGTGATCTTGCAGCTTCAGCCTGGCCTGGTGAGAACCATCCTGAGGCCCGGCTGACATGGAAACCATTGTGCCAAAGGCCACCTGCCCATTCTGGCACCCTGCAGACCCAAAGCCTAGAGGGCTTCTACCTAGTCACCCGTCCCTCTGATTTCAGGATGCCAGCTGTGGACTGCCTGTCCCTTGCCTGCACTCGAGAGAGCTGCGTCCTGCTCACCAGTGCCTGCAAACTCATGGGCTTCTCTGCCATCCAGTGAGCTGAACGACAAAGGGGGTCCCCTTCAAAGCTTGCCCTTTTCTGGGTGCTCTCCCTCAGCCCTTGTTTTCTTTTATAGTCACTCCTGCAACAGCGTTAATAACTCTTTACACTAAACTTTCCCATTTAACCCACCATGTTTTTTTTTCCCTCTCCTGAGGGGACCAGACTGATAACACTAAGTATTAATATAAAAACATAATTCTTGATAGTTTTTGCTTGGCTGTATCATTACTTCCCAATATTAATTAAGATAATTAAAGAGTTGCCTGGATAAGCTTTCTGCAGAATATTCTGTGATTAAAAAAAGGCAAGTCCGGACTTGGTGGCTCAGTAGTTGAGCATCGACCTATGAACCAGGAAGTCATGGTTCGATTCCTGGTCAGGGCACATGCCAGGTTGTGGGCTCCATCCTTAGTGTGGGGCGTGCAGGAGGCAGCTGGTCAATGATTCTCTTTCATCACTGATGTTTCTATCTCTCTCTCCCTCTCCTTCCTCTCTGACATCAATAAAAATATATATTTAAAAAATAAAAGGGAAAAAATAGATAAGTAAAAGTAATTTAAGAAAGAAAGAAAAGAGAAGGTGAGCTGCCAGGAGGAGCAGTCTCACATGGTCCCAGGGACGCGGGGAACTGACCAGTGGGAAGTGGTGCTGCTGAAATTGCTTCTTTGTGGGGATTCCAATTGGTTCTCAGTGCTCCCTTTGAAATTGTACCACAATCAGGAGCTTCTTAGGGCCAGTTTTTATTTTATTTTATTGATTTACCTTTTCTTTGTTCTATAGCAGTGTTTCCCAAAGTGTGGTATGCGTACCCCCAGGGATACGGGAAGAGTTTGGTGGGGGTACGCATTGCACCGGAGTTTGGTGGGGATATGCACTGCACCGTGCTTAGCTGCACCTAATTCTACGTTCTCATGAGTCAAGACAGTCTTGTGAGGCGTGAGATGGTCTGGTGTGCAAATAAATGTTATTTATAATATAACTTTTATTTATATTTTATTATAATTTTATTTTTCGTTTATTATTTTGTGATTGTTATTAAAATACATCCATTTTTTTGATGAGGGGTACTCAGCGTTACGAAAATTAAAGAAGGGGTATACATATGTCAAAAGTTTGGGAAACACTGTTCTATAGCATAGGCTTTTACAAAAATAACATCAGTTACTAAATACGTTTGGGAAATGTTACTTTTGGTTTATGCAATTTCAAATTGAGATATGCAACCCACAGGATGTTTGTGGTGGTGAGTGAGAGGACTTGAAACCATAAGATAAACACAATACAGCAACCAGGAACACAGATTATACTAAAAATTTTTTTGGGGGTGGGACTATACTCTGATATTAAAACAAACATGGATGTATATTACTAAATAGAATGAAGACTTTTATTCATACAAAACTCAAAATGAATTCTGAGTTTTGGGTCACCGGTCTCCACTTTTCCTTTATCCTCCACGCCAGGCCCTTAGGGGTTCTCGGTTAGAGAAGCGTGGAAAGCACTGCTCAGGGATTGGAAAGGCTCCAGGCCAAGAACACTCTGCACTGCGATCTGAACCTGGCGTTTGATGTGCGTAACTTACATGCAGCACTGATAGAGAGGGGCGAGAATGCTTCTCTCATCCAGCGAGGGGTTCCCGAAGCTGGAAATGAAACGAGATCTCGGTGAATTAGGTAGAAGCACCAGTTCCCTTCTTAGCATCAAAGCAAGAGCAAATTCTGTAAGAAACCCAAATGTGATCCTAAATAACGTCATGCTCCCACAGCTCAAGTCATTTCAAATAAACAGGGCATAACCAATTAAGACACAGATTCCTAACAGCTTGTGCTGCAGCACCGAACAACAAATATAGGCATTTACAAGAACCCTCTCTCCTGACAATATACAGCAAGGTGCTGGGCACAACCCTGGTGCCACAGACCAGAGCGGGGAGCTGACGATCGCTCAGCCTGGACAGGCTGTAAGTGTGGGTGGGGAAATACAGGCTAGTCATGCCAGGCTCCCGCCAACAAGCAGGTGGTCATCACTTGTAGAAACAAGTTATGCTGCTCTCCTCCAAGATTACCAATCAGAAAAGGTTTGCATTATCCTATTTCCTGCAAGCATATGAACAGATCCAGAATGCAAAGACTACTCGCAGAGGCACAGCAGATGTAAAACGACCTGAGCAGTGAGAAGAGGGGAGCTGGTGCTCTCCTCCCAGGAGCATGCCCTCCTGCGCCTTCCCCTCGACTCATCACTTGTTTCCTAAGCCCTTTTCTTCTGGGAATTACTTTTTCCACCTCCGTATTTTATCCAGTAAATGTTCTCTTGCAATTTGGGTCTTGCTCGGAATTCTTTCCTAGCCAGAACTCAGATTGCTAGATTAAAAAGAGAGTGGGGGGAGGGGGGGAAGGAGAACTGATTCTAGAAAAACTATTAACCTCCTACTCTTCCCAAAGCTCCTCATAATAACCAAAGGGTCTGGTAACCCAAAGCACAATGCAGGCCCTCAAATAATAAATGAAAAAGGCAACTGTTTCAATGTATATTTCATAGTTCACGTGATCTTTAAAAAAAGGATCATTTTTACAAGGATAAAAAATGTTCCAGAATGTATGTAGCACTGACTACTGCCTGCTCTGCTGGCAAAGGCTGGGGTTGGGAGGGTGGGGAAGAGGGTGGTGCTTGCTGGCCTCTCACTTTCCACTGTCACCACCTTCCACAGAGCACGGGGTGCCTGTGCTCAGTGTAAGATGCTGGCATCACTGGCAAATGCTGCCCAGGTATCCTTGGCTGAGGACCCATGTCTCAGCTTGCTCTCAGCAACCAATGTTAACAGTAGTGACCTGGACAATTCTGGGGTCCAATACAAAGTGTAACAAAAGTGAGGTACTGAACTGGGCATCACGGAGAATGTAAACTGAAAATACACTGTGTTCTTCAAAGAGCCCAGACTTAAAAAAATAAGGACAATCATTGATTCAAAAACAGTAAAATAATCTTATTGAAGGTAAAAGTAAGTTGTCTTTATATATAATCACTAAGCAATTCCTCTTCCTCTCATGATAGCAAAGAGTCTGGGCAAACACTTCTACAAAAACAGCAAAGCAGCCTATCAAAAAAAATTAATCTTTAAACGGCATGAACCTTTGGGTAAAATAAGTTGAACAGTAATCAAATTTCATGTTCTATTATGTATTTCTCAAGATTCTAAATATCATAGTTAAGAAAGAAATGTGAGTGGTAGTAAATCAAAGGCCTTGGTTTCCAGCTGTCTGTGAACAAATCACAGTCTTTGACTCCTGGAAAGAAACCCCTCTTCCATTTTTACGTTCTCAGATCCCTGAGGGTGGAAGGAGTGCAGACCTGAACAAGACAGAAGAATAGGACTGCCAACAGAGAAGACCCCAGTGGAAACAGGGAAGATGCCTCCCGTCAGGTGTGCTCGGGAGTTTAGAAACCGCCGCCTGACAAGGCAGGCCTGTGGTCCTACCTTTTGGCGTTATCGAGAAGGATGAGCATACTGGCACCCTCGTCATCTTGAAAACTCTCATAGTGATGGCGGTCAGCATTGCCAATCAGGTAATCGAAGACAGCCGTGTCGATGATATCCAAGAGCCGCGGGCCCGAGTCATAAGGGGAGGTTTTCTTCACTGCCTCACAGTAGCTCTCATCGTACTCCCACCTGGAGGCAAGCAGCAGCACAGGGATGTTTTCTGAGAGCCCTGCACTGTCTCACACAGGGAGGGCCAAGTCTCTGCCTAGCAGGTTTGCCCCTGACCCTCCCCCTTCTCTCTAGTCTTGGACAGAACCCCCGGCTGCATCTGGGCGGCAGTGGGCCAGGCTCAGGAGAGGACCAGCGGTGATCACGGGAGCACTTACCTGGCCAGTTTGCCCTCTCGGTAAGTCCTGCCCCAGGGGTGTCGGTGTTTCTGCAGAGGCCACACATCTGGAAGCCAGAGGGTGACAGACCCCTCCATCGTGTCTCCGTCGGCACAAGCTGGCTCTGTTTCTCGGCAGTAATAACACTTCCCATAGAAACAAGTATTATTTCCTAAAGGAGAGAAAGGAACCAAACACACTTAAGGGGGGGAAAAAGGAAGATTTCAAATTTTCCCTAAACAATGGAGAAGAGAGCAGGTAGGTAAGCAGATACTCTGAAAACCAAGATCCTGAACTTACATTTAAAACAGTATAGGTAATCAAAACACACGGTATAAAAACAAAACAAAAGGTACTAAAGGATATATAGAAAAAGTTAAGTCTCCCTTTTTCCATGTCCCTCCTACCCAATCTCTCTCCAGGAACCCACTACCGCCACAGTGTCTTTCTGAACTCACTTTAAGGAAAGGGAAGGAGAGGGAAGGAATGTCCTCTTCTGTTTTACTGCCAGAGCACTCAGAGGAGGGAGATGGCATGCACAGGGTGGGTGGGGAGCGTATACAACGTGGATACCCTGGACCAGGGGAGGATTCGCATGTCCCAGGATGCACAGAGCAGAGAGGTGAGATTTCATGATGCTACTTGGAATGGTGCACAGTTTAAAACTTATGAACTGTTTATTTATGGAATGTTCCATTTAATATGTCCACCAATTCTTCCCATTCTAGAGTATGTTGCAAATACAAGGTATCATTTGTAGTCTCAAATTACAGTAGTTACTAGATCTGCTAGGTCTTGTTATTGAATGTGTCATATAACAAGGCACAGGTGACTGTCACAAATTTGCTATTTATAATTTTTTTAAATTTATAAATACATCAACATTATTGGTTTCATTTGTAAGTCTATGCATCTATTTATTTATTTTACAAAACATAAATCCTGTGGGAAAGGATCCATAAGCTTCTCTAGACTGCCAAAGGAGTTGGTAGCACAAAAAAGGTTAGGAATCCAAATCTAGGATGTTCCTTCCTGCAGCATCCTCCCTTTGGGATTGCTACTCTCCCTTTGAGACTTGGTTGCCATAGCACCTCCACCGAGTAACACCAGCCTGGCCCTGACTTTCACCCTTCTCCCCCACGGCCCTCTGCATATGTCCGGCTCCCCATTAGACAAAGCTCCTTGAAGCAGGAAGGGATCATTCTTTTTTCTACATTCAGCATCTAGCTCAGAGTCTGCCACACAGAAGTTAAACAAAATGTTAAATGAATGAATGAATATTAAAGAACATAAGCAAATTAAATATTTTAGGGTTTTAAAATCTGAGCCTGAATCCTGGATAACAATGAGTGGCTTTGTGACTTTGGAAAACCATTTAACTTCTCAGCCTCTTTCTCAAGTATGACACGTGGCTAAACCTCCCCAACTTACCGCGTTTTTTTGTTTGTTTGTTGAGAATCAAATACAGTAACTGCGTAAAAGTGCTTAAAATTGAACAAACACAAGTGCTTAGAAAATATAAGAACAAACCAGCGACACTGTGTGTTTTTGGTTATTTGTAAGAACAGCGTAGCTCTAGCCTTGTAAGTTTAAACTTTGCATGATGAATCTCTCACAAATCTTCTAAATATTCAGTTTCACCTCATGTTAAATGCAAACCCATTCACTCTAGCAAAGCAAGGTGAAGTTCATCTTGCAATGACTGTTTCAAGTCATAATGTGAAGCACTGTGTCATTGAAAATGTCACCATGAAGCGGCTGGGGCAAGAGACCACAGCACCTCTGAACTGTCCCAATTCTCACTGCGCCCAGGAGTGAGCATTGAGCTCAGAGCGCGGCACCACCGGAGAGCGGGCCCAGCGGGACTGCAGCCAGGCCCATGCATGTGCCCCTTGCAGAGGAGAAGGCAGTGGTGATCTCCCGGCCAAAGGCAATCCTATAAGGGAATTTCTGACGTTCTTACCAAGTTGCCTTAAGGATTCCTCAAATTTAAGGAGCCAGATCCCAAGAAAGTACATGTATATGAAAAAAAAAACTACCCAGCCAACAATATATAGACAACAACAGTTTTAGGCCAAAAATTGAGTTTGTGGTCTAGCTAAGAACAAGCAGAAGGAAATTAGGTTACCAGCTACTTACATTATCAGTAAATGACCTCACTTCCTACTTCACAGACACAACCAAGTACACGTTAGGGAAAACTTTGGTTCCTGCCATCTACCTTTAGGTCAATTTCCCCCCAGAAATCCAAGAGCAAGTTGCCTGGCTTGCTTCTGTATTCCCTTCAGTCCTTCCATTCCTGAAAGTCACGAACCAGCTTGCTCAATGACGCCCACTTAACTCAATAACGATTCCACCATCTCAAAGTTCTTTTATCTTCTTACCGACAGTCAGGAAGGTGCTCAAGAGCTGCTCCGTGGCCACAGGCTTGATCTCCGTCCGAAGATTAACAAATCTGCCAACCACCAACGGGGCTCGGCGAAAACCCAGAATCCTGGTTCGGAGGGATGAAGAACAGAAGAGAAAAGTCTTTGGGGATACAATTTAAACAGCAGTCTTAAAAATTATGGTTAATTATGTTAGATATATACAGGAATTGTTGACAGGTATAAATATTTTCAGGTGCATATGTTTATGAGTTTAATATTAAGATGTATGTAACTTATTTTAATATACACTTCAGCAAAAATGATAAGGCAAATCTGGAAAAATGTAAACTATTGTTTATTCCAGGGTGGCATATGAGTTCATTATACTATTCTACTTTTGTTAGAAAATTTTCATAATAAAAAATTTAAATAAATTTTAACAAAGGTAAAACAAAAACAAAAAACAACCTGGGTCTAAATCCATATTTGGGTTCCAAGCTTTGGATAAAACAGCACACTGACAGAAAATGATATGGCTTAATCTAAAAGGATAAACCCACAGGACACATTAAATACAGATTTTTTTCTCTAATGGTCTAAAAGTAGAATTTTATGGTTGAGCACAACAATTCTTTCTTTAAATGAAATTTCCTGTCTAAAAAAAATACACATTCACTGAAGAAATGTTGGAGGGGCAGGATCTGGAACACAAAGACAATTTATAATGAAGAAAATAAAGATCACCCATAATTCCAAAATCCAGAAATAACGACATTTTGGCATATGAGCATTTTCCAAGTATATATAAACACATATTCACTCTGTGTATATATACACACAATATACAGTTGTGTGTCCTGTTTTTCACTGATCATTATAGTAGGAGCCTTTCCCCATGTCATTACAAAGCCTTTAAAAATGGCTGTGTAGTACAGTGGTTACCAGAGAGAAAGGGGGCAAGGGGAGGAAGAAATGTGTCAAAGCGGGTCAACTGTATGGTGATGAACAGAGGCCTGGCTTCAGATGGTGAGCACACAATGCAATATACAGATGATATATTACAGAAACTACACACTTGACAAATATCGTAACAAATATCACCCCCAAAATTTTAAAATAATATTTTTTAAATGACTATGCAATAAAAGTCCATTGTTCAGAGCTTCTGACTGACTGTCCTAAACTGAATCTTAGAAAAGCCACAAAAGCAGAGATCAACAGATTTGTCAAAATCACAAAAAAGAAAGAACCTCCTGAGGCCAGAGAAAGTGGTCAAATCCTAATGAAACAAAGAAACAGCACCGCAGAGCAGAAACGTGTCGGGAGCCATGGATTGGAGAAAAAGTGGGAAACATGTTTTCTCCGATTGGCCATGATCAGGCCAAAGAACAGCCAGCTTAGTGCCGGGAGCCAAGTCACAGAGGCGGCAGCTAACAGAGGGGTCGGGTGACTGGCAGGAGGATAGTTTTCAGATTTTGAGGTAGGGAAGGACCTCCCAAAGCACAAGTCACAAATGGAAACATTATCATATTTAATTAACATAAAAAGTAATGATTTCTGTACAAAGACTACTTCACTCTAAATTAAGTGGGTGATATGCTGTGAAAAGAAGAAAATACTAGCCCAAACCGGTTTGGCTCAGTGGATAGAGCGTTGGCCTGCAGACTGAAAGGTCCCGGGTTCGATTCCAGTCAAGGGCATGTACATTGGTTGCGGGCACATCCCCGGTAGGGGGTGTGCAAGAGGCAGCTGGTCGATGTTTCTCTCTCATCAACGTTTCTGGCTCTCTATCTCTCTCCCTTTTTCTCTGTAAAATATCAATAAAATATATTTTTAAAAAAAGAAGAAGAAAATACTAAATTTTGCCAATAATTGGGGAATTACAAAATAAAATACCACTTTACATATATTAGATGAACAAAAACTGATACGATGGATAATATAAAGTATTGGTATGGATGTGAGAAAATGACCTTCACGCACTGCTGGTATCCATCAATAGGAAAACAGGGAGGGGTTTGGGGATGAAGAAAATTGGGAAACAAATGAGGTATTGGAAAGACTAATTCTAGTGTACCATCAAGTGATGGGTAGGATTTACCCAACTCTTTCCCATTAGTTCTTAAATGAAGCAGTGAAAATTCATGGGATTGTGAACAAAGCATTTTAACCTTTCCATGGCATTAGATGTTTCTTTGATTTCTACCAGCTACAGCTAAGATTGTGGTATATGTATCTTTGAATATCTAATTATTTCTCCATGGTCCTTCCTAGAAATACCCTAGATAATATTCATACCCTTTGATGCAAATACGTTTTTTGACACATAAGGCCAGAATTCTTGATTGAACTAATTACTGCCAGAGGTAGCATCTGAATCTCAATGAATTTCTGCCAATGAAGTCTGTGTTTGTTTTGTTCATTTCTGCCATTTTCAGCAGGAGTAAAATAGCATCTCATTGTTTCAACTGGACTTTTTGTATTACTGGTAAGGATGAGCCCCTTACGCTATATTCATTAGCAATCAGTAATTTCTATTCCATCAACTGTGTCCTTAGACCATTTTCTACTAGAATTTGAGTATATGTATAGATTTGTAGAAATATTTGTACATTAAGGCTATTAATGCTTACATTAGATTCAAGTATTTTCTCTTAATTTGTTTACATTTAAATTTTGTTTGACATGTGAGTTAATGTTTTTTATTTAGTTGAGTCTACTGAGCTTTTTCTTTATGATTTTTTAAGACTATCACTCTTATTCTTAGAAAATCCTTCCTACTCCAAAAAAAGACAAAAATTTACCTTAATTTTCTCCCAATTTCCTTACAGCTACATTTAAAAAACATTGTGAATATTTCTTTACAAGTCTGTCCACGTGTCTGATGAATGAGCTGATCAGAAAAGTAATTGGGATACTAGACTGTTCACTCACAAGGTTCCTGCTGAAAAAAATGTTAATTTCCCTAGCTAACTTATACATATAGAACTCATGTCTATTATTTTTCCTTTGGAATTATTAGGGTTATTGGAGCTGTGCATATTTTATAAAAAGGACAACAACATTCATTATAAACGTCATGCTCTATGTTTCTAGCAAATAGGGAATAAGTCTTTACTTCCTTAAAAACAAAACAGTGTTGCCAGGCTCAATAAATAACCAGTTCAATTTAGAGATCCAAGTTTAAACCTTGGTTTTCATCCTGCCATTTTATTTATCAGTAACATCTCCATTCATGATAATATCATAGGACAGACCAGAATGAAATAACCCCAAAAAGCCTGGATTTAAGAAATGTACTTTAGGCCCAGTTGGTGTAGTTTAGTTGTTGAACATCAACCTATGAACCAGGAGGTCACGGTTCAATTCCTGGTCAGGGCACATGCCCGAGTTGCAGGCTTCATCCCTAGTATGGAGACTGCAGGAGGCAGTCGATCAATGATTCTCTGTCATCATTGATGTTTCTATCTCTCTCTCCCTCTCCTTCCTCTCTGAAATCAATAAAAATATATGGGGGGGGGGAAAGAAATGTATATTGGTATTCCTAGTACCACCTAAATTATGAGGGACTCATACAAATTTTATGGAATCAGTCAATCAGCTCTCCAAAGTAGGTAACAAGTCAGAGTTATTAGTGTCACAGACTTTATGGGGGAGGGGGGAGTCCACCAGCCCTCTCTCCCAGGCTCTTTTTGGAAGGAAACAATGCAAGTAAACCACTGTGGTTACACACGTACCTGTCCAAGTGAAAGGCTGCCACCTCTGCATTGTGTCTGTCATAACCAGCGTAGGGTTCGCCTTCCACCACGTAGTCTCGGTTATACCTGCAGAGAGAATGGGAAGCACAGGAGGAGACATGAACACATCGGCACCACAGGTGCCAGCACCAGCGGCTGTGCAGATACTTCAGCAAGCCTGGTCTGCTCCCTAACACCTTCCCTGTCAGCCCTGAGACAACCGTGGATGGCACGGGTCACTGGTAGACAGGGTGAGGAGGAAGTGGAGGAGAAACCAGTGTTCTCTCTCTACCGCAGCAATCACTCTATTAATAAAACTCAGAAGATGCCATTTTTTACCCCACTGAAAAGACTTTCTAACTACACGGTGATTTTCTGGAGGGCAAGGACCATCTTTTTATCTCCACAACAGTGGTAAGGTCTATAGTTGTTTGGCTATCACAAACGGCTCGTAAGAGAAGTTTAAATTTCTTGGGAAATGGTCCCGATACATATTTTTCTGTTAACAAGTACGCAAAGGTGCATTTGAAAAGAGCTGGTCTGTTTCTCTCTGCGTTCATGATGATAGAGCAGAAGGAACACCGGACTGACTGGAGTAAGAGCTCCCTGCCTGAGTAAATGAGCAAAACCCTTTGCTCTGGGCTTTAGATTCCTTACCCACAACACCAGGGGCCTGATTAGGAGGCAATTTCTAAGATCTGTGTCACCTCAAACACCATTCTACATCGTATGCATGACAAACACAGGATAACGAGAACTGGCATATTTCTCTCCACTAATCATAAAAAGAGATACAATTTAAACCTGTTAATTTAGAAGAAAAAGACACCTAACTCACCTATGACCTCTATGTTCACCCACATTTCCTGTTTTAAAAGGAGGCCTATTAGCCATCCCAGGAACTGTCAACTAGAAATAAATTGAGATTGAAGTAGAGTTGCTCTGCTGACAAGAATGTGGGGGAGCGGGAAATGGTCCTAGAAAAGGCATGACCTTCAACATAAATGACTGTGGAATATAAAGTGAAGCATGTCCACGAAACACGTTAATCAAGGCAAAGTGACGAGGCACTGATGCTAGAAGACAGCCATGCATCAGCACCGGCTGGACACCAGGCTCTCCTTAGCAGTGTCAATGCACTCAAATGGAGTTTCTTGTTTCTAGTGTCAAAGCATTGTTTAGGCTACCTAGGATTATACTGGCTCCCTCCAAATTAAAAGTCTCCGTTTTAAAATAGAATTGGAGCTAAAGCTGTCACTTCCAGCACCCCTCTCCCCACCACAGCTGAGGCTGCAGTGAAACGGGGGGCGGTGCTTGGACACTTCATGTCTGACTGCAGGGGAGCCACAGGAACGCGTGTGGAGATGAGCAGTCACCCTCTTAGTGGGCCAGAGGCTGTTCCGAGGGAAAGGTAAGACCAGAGGAAGCTGCAACTCTGCAGATGGGCTGGCGAAGAAGGTGGGGAGAGGAGGGGAGAGAAAGGACTAAGAATCAGAAGGAAAGAGCTTCACAGGAGTCACAAAGTCCGAACCCTTAGCTCATGTTTCAGGTGTGTGAAATGTGGCGTCAGAACTCGGGGTCTCATTTTTGGCCCCCATGAAAGGCGTAGCTGCATAAGCTGAGCTCCAGCGTGAGTGCCCCCTTCGGCACTCCCTCACCTCTGCCCACTGCCCGGCCCTGCCAACTTGTCCTCACCATAGCTACAATACGCGCCTGTGACAATCAAGTTACTTCTAGAATGGAGACAGCTACACTGAAAAAAAAAATCACTTTTATAATGTGAGGTAAATAAAAGCGTCGCTGTGGTCCCACACTTCATCTATCTTCCATCCCCACCTCCGAGAGCAGGCCATGGACCAGCAGCGCCAGCACAGCCAGAACCACCGTGGCCTGAACAGAAAGAGGCAAGTCTCCATTAGCAGTGAGGACCAGCTCCTCCTCTCGGCACGGTGATCCATCTTAAGTCCCTGACAGAGCAGCAAAATTCATACAGCAACGGCCAATAAATCACTGCTACCCTCTGGTGAAGGGCAGCAGAGTCTGACCATGGACATTAATTTGCACTCACACGAGGACTAAATAGTCTCCGAAGTCCCCAGGGTCACAGTAACAAGTGCTGGGTCCTTCAGGACTGGAATCAATTTCTACGAGCACTTAACCTACAGCCGCCTTCCCGAGCCTGCGACAGTGCCAGGCGGGGTCAGCGCAGGTCAGGGTGTGCAGGGTGTGCAGGGCCCCTACAGCTTGCTGGGGGTCGACACAGGCTCTTCAGGGGGTAGTGAGGAGAAGGGGATCAGTCCGACAGAAATAAAAAGTTGGGTGCAGAGAGGACTAGACAGTGGGGGGTCTGACTATTAGGCTGCGGACACTGGTTTGGTCTGGTGAGCAATGAGAAGTCCCTGAATGCTCGGAAGCTGGGCGGCACAGGGATAACATGGGTAATGGGGAAGAATGAAGTGTTCAGCATGGTCTGGAAGAGGAAGGTAATGAGTGACTAAGGGTAGTTTATGCATTTACCTGAGACCACCTCCCCTAGTCACCAGCCAGGCTCCCCTCCCTCCGCTTACACTAGCACCTTGTCTGCACACCCCGGCGTACCTGCAAAGCACCTGGGCTGCTGGTACTGATACCGCACACCTCCGGGACTACCTGACTCCTACACTTCCTCTCAATTCTCTGGTATGCAAACAGTGGGCGTGGAGAGGATATCCTCTTACTTAAACACAAAATGGCCACGGCTCATCTATCTGCTTATCTCTCAGGCTACAAAACCAAGAGGTCAAAGACCACATTTCAAAACTAAGCGAGCGGTTTTTGATGCTGGGTGTGCCACGTCATCACACTTACAGGAAGGCCAACAAACCAGAGAACTACGTGTGCAGCACACCACCGGCTGCTCACACTCCAACGGATCCAAACGCCAACTCCACTCCCTGCTGCAGGGTGGCCTTGTCGGGTTAGTTACTGCCCCTAAGCCTCAGTTTCCTATTCTGGAAACAAGAATTATGACTGCCCACAGTTGTGAAGAAGGTTAGAGACATTAACAGATACAAACGCAGTTGGTGCAATGCCTGGCAAACAGTGTGCATTCATTGGAATTAGGCCCCAAAGCCCATATAACTACACTCTTTCCTTATTACCTGCCAATCTGACTTGTGTTCGCCAAAAGTCTACTGCATTTTCAAACTTCCCTAATTTCCACACTTTCCATATATCATGCTTCCCAGTTCCAGGAAAATGCAGATTCTCTTCAGTTTCTGGGATCCCAATATATTAGTCTCTGGCGGCCTATTATCTGCTGAGAGTTGGATAATGAAGGCACAAGGCCAGCTACTCTGTTCACAGTTGAGTTATATATCTTTACCCCGTATTCCTTCTCCTACTCCAACAAGAGCCCAAAGTATGTGTTTTAATTCTTTCAAAAGCTCCTTTGAGAAGTGGGGGAAAAGTTAGTACACAGAAAATTTAAGATATTACAAACAGAAAATTCACCCCTTACTAATTCCTGGCAAAGGAGTATGAATTACCATGTTAACCTATTTCAAATTCATACTAGTATATTTGCAGATATTTTTCAAAAAAGTAATTATACTACAGAACTGAACACAAATTATCTCCATAGAGCCTTACAGAAGTCCCAAGGGGTCGCCATTTAACAACATACAGTCCACTCTCCAGTTCAAGTTTAGACCAACGTAATTAAAATGGCCCTGTTTTCTGCTTAATGAAGGTAAAAGGAACAATGAGATATCACTGTACACCTAAGACAGTGGTCGGCAAACTGTGGCTTGCAAGCCACATGCGGCTCTTTGGCCCCTTGAGTGTGGCTCTTCCACAAAATACTATGTGGGGGCGCGCACGTACATTGCGATTGAAACTTCGTGACCCATGCGCAGAAGTCGATTTTCAGCTCTCAAAAGAAATGTCAATCATCGTACTGTTGATATTTGGCTGTGATGACTAATGAGTTTGCCGACCACTGACCTAAGAGAATAGCCAAAATCCAAAACACAGACACCAAATGCTGGTGAGGATGATGTGGGGCAACAGGAAATCTCATTCATTGCTGGTGGGCATGTAAAATGGTACACTTTGAAAGACAGTTTCTTTTTTTTTTTTTTTTTTTAAATATATTTTATTGATATTTTACAGAGAGGAAGGGAGAGAGATAGAGAGCCAGAAATGTCGATGAGAGAGAAACATCGACCAGCTGCCTCTTGCACACCCCCCACCGGGGATGTGCCTGCAACCAATGTACATGCCCTTGGCCGGAATTGAACCCGGGACCTTTCAGTCCGCAGACCGATGCTCTACCACTGAGCCAAACCGACCTTGGCAGAAAGACAGTTTCTTACAAAATTAAATATATTCTTAACATATGATTCAGCAATTGTGCTCCTTGGTATTTACCCAAATGAGCTAAAAACTTACAACTACACAAAAACCTACACATAAACGTTTATAGCAACTTTATTCATAACTGCCAAAACTTGGAAGGACCACGATGCCCTTCAGTAGGTGAAATGAATAAACAAACTGTGATACATACAGACAATGGAATATTATTCAGCACTAAAAAGAAATGAGCTGTCAAGCCACAGAAAGACACAGAGACCCCAGCTAGTGTCACTCAGTGGTTGAGCATCCACCTATGCAGCAGGTTATCACGGTTAGATTCCTGTTTGGGGCACGTGCCTGGGGTTTTTGGGCTGGATCTCTGGTGGGGCTTGTGGCAGGGGGGGAGAAGGGGAAGCCAAGCGGCGATTTTGTCTCACCATTGATGTTTCTCTCTCTCTCTCCCTCTCTGAAATCAATAAAAATATATTTTTTTAAAAAGCAGAAACCTTAAATGCATACTGCTAAGTGAGAGAAACCAATCTGAAAAGGCTATAAAAGGTCTGATTCTGACTCTGGAAAAGGCAAACCTATGGAGATGGTAAAAAGATCAGTGGTTGTCAGGGGCTAGGAGAGAGAGGAAGGAGAGGGAGAGGGAGGGAGAATAGGTAGAACACAGGCAATGTTTAGGGCAGGGGAGCTATTCTGTATGATACTGTAATGGTGAAAACTTGTCATTATCTATTTATCAAAACCCACAGAATATAAAACACAAAGTGAACCTTAATGTAAAGTATGGATGGTAGTAAATAAATATTGACTTATCAATTATAACAAATGTACTACATAAATGCAAGGTAACAATGAGAAACTGGGGAGAGGGAATACATAGGAGCACTCTGTACTTCACCCTCGATTTTTCTGTAAACATAAAACTGCTTTAAAAAAAAAGTCTAGCCCTAGCTGGCTTGGTGCAGTGATTGCAAGCATGTCAAACTTGCAGCCAGCGGACCACATTTATAAATGAGGGATGCAGTCTACTGGCCGTGAGTTTGACATGCTTGGAGAGCATTGACCCTTGGACTGAAAGGTCAATGGTTCTCTCTTTTATCAATGTTTCTCTCTGTCTCTTCCCCTCCCTTCCTCTCTCTCTAAAAATCAATGGTAAAAATATCCTTGAATGAGAATTGGAAAAAAATCTATTCATTAAAATTAAAGCAAGAACAAAGCACAGATGAAAGAATTACAGCTTCCGTGCTAAGAGGAACTTAAGTCATTGATCCAAAACCCACTCCAGTTCTGGGTAACTCCTCTAAAACATGTAGTTATCTAGTCTCTAACTGCACAGTTTTGGTGACATGTGGCTTATTTCCTAACCAACTCATTTTGTATCTCTAACATCTGGAACATAGTAGATATTTGATAAATTTAGAAGGACAGCTCTAACTGTAAAAAACCTGTCTTACATGGAACCAAATCATATTCCTAAAATTTCCTCTACTCAAAGACTCACAGAACATTCAGACCTAGAAAAAGCTTCAGAGCTCTTCCAGTCTACCCCTCTTATTTTACTGAAGAGAAAACCAAGAGAAGGAGATGACCCCTCTTACACAATCCCAAATCACACACATCAACCAACTAGCACAGGTAACTTCTAAGATAAAGACTTACCGCTTAGGTTTGAAGACAACTTTCTGTCCTCCTTCAAGTATCAGTAAGGCTTTCAGTTGTGTCCCTTTGTAACCCACATCAGCTTTAATGATTTTTTTGGTGGCCATGGCATGCATGATTGCCCCCAGCTCTGGTGTCTCGTCAGGATACACTTCCCGGGGCACCACCCACTGGGCTGCAATCTCCCAGGGAGACTGCAAGGTGTGGTCCAGCTTGGATGCCAGCTCCACCCGCAAGCCAGCTATCATTCGGTGAAAAGCCCTCTGGTCCTCCCGGTTGGCAGCCGATGAATCTAAGTTGTCAATCAGGAAAACTTTGGTGAAGATAAAGATGACAAGGAGAATTGCTAACAACACGACTCGCTGCTTCAGCTTCATGATGACCTCTTTCCGTCTCCCCAGACCCACTCTCTCTCACGTATCAGGGAGAGCAGGTGGTGATGGTTAGCAAGGAGACTCCATGATTATACACACTGGTCCATTTCTTCACTGAAGCACCTCCCACAATTCCTGCAAGCCCAAGTATAAAGCAAAATTCAATCAGAAACCCTGTCCTTCCCTTTGAAACTTTTGCAAGCCTCAAATACATTATGCCTTGCTAATGCTATGCTTGAGAAGACTTGATAACTTAAAATTAACTAGTCTGGGGAAAAACTTAATAGGTAAGAACTAGGTATAGTTAAAATTTAAAAGTAAATACTGCTTTATAAGATGCAGAGCCATCCAGGAGCCATTTGGACAGCTACGAATTCCCAAAACCAAAACAGTGAGGAAAAACACAACAAAAGTAAAACATTAAGAGTTGAATAAATCTGCCCTGGCCAGTGTGGTTCCTAGTAGAGTATTGGCCCTCGAATCAAAGGGTCTTGGGGTTCGATTCCTGGTCGAGGGCTGGACTGCAGGTTCGCTTCCCACCCGAGCTGGGGCATGAGAGGTAGGCAGCCAATTCTTACATAGATGTTTCTCTCTTCCTCTATCCCTTCCTCCCTCCCACTCTCTGTAGGAATCAATGGAAAGAATATCCTCAGGTGAGGATTAAAAAGAAAAAAGAATTATATAACTTAACTTTCATTTTTACCTTTCAAAATCCATAAAGGAGTTTTGAACATCCAAACCACCAATATTTGGTAGCTTTCCAGTTCTTCTCTTCTCTGAAGGTAAGTTTTATGACACACTGTAAGACAGGAACTCCTAAAAATGCCAATGAGAGTACAGAAGAGACAAATAACTCCTCCGAATCCGAGTTCCCAGCAGTAATATCTTTCATATGATACATGTCATATCTGCTGACCATGTATTTACATACAACACCCAAACACATCTCTACTTAATCAGCCTTCCACTAATTATTTTTCAAAATTAAAATCTCTGTAAAATATGGATAACCAAATCTGGATAAACCAAGTAAAGGAAAAACATATCCCTATACCATCTGGCTATAAGTGAGACATGACTGGAACACTAATGAAACCTGGTACGATAGCAACACGATTAAGTCTGGACTGATCAAGCACATAACAAAAACACTGATGCCACAGACATAAAGAAGTGCTACTTTACTTGCCATTGGGGCCAACCACATTCAGTCAATTCTCAAGCTAAAATATTCCAGATACAAGATCTGTGTAAGGGTGTCAGAAGCATACAAGCCAGCCTCATTTGCATGCTGACGGGTTGCTTTCTACCCCACAGGGTCATTTGAAATCATGCACAAGCTTGCTCTCCGTGTGCATACAGACAGCCCAGTATTGGGCTAAGACAAAGATGACAAGAAGATAACAGGGTTTCGCCTCACTCTCCAATTCATTTAACAACATAAACCATTCATCGAAGAAATAAAACCGATTCAAAAGATTGGATAAATGATTCCGCCTGAAGCACATCCACCCCAACTAGAGACTGACTGTTTCCCTAACAACAGCTGAAACACATCCCCAACAGTCTACTCTACGAGCAAATGTGCCCTAAGAAGCACTTTGAGGTGAGCCTGCTGATATGCAGTGTCTTCTTAGTGATTTCATGTTAGTTTTCAAGAAGTAGAAAAAGCAGAGTCAAATTCAAGTTCTAATTATCTCCAGCCACCTGTTTTGTTTCATCATCATCATTTCTCAGGGAGTATGTAACACTATTAGCTGAAACAAAGGCAATTCCAGCGCATCCAAAATGTAATTGTGACAGTTACCAAGTTTGGTGTGGCATTCAGCAAAACAGTTCCCTGTGATTACTGACAACAGCAATGCTAGGAGAACAGGTTGCTGACTTTTGCTAGTCTCAACACGACCTGAACCACACAACTTCTTCAGTTGTTTGTACAACAGTACACGTTTCTCACTGCAGTGATGAAAGGGAACACGGAGACCTCGCGGTGTCACCAATCGCTTCCTCAGCACCTCCAGCTACAACTCCCTACAGCCCTGGTGCAGTTTTAGAAAAGGCGTCGGTTCAACAGCTTTTCATTTGCCATAAAACCTTCTTCAGAACTACAGTCTGGTTAACCTATAAACTTCTAACGATGTTGTTCATTTCATTTATAATAATAGGAATTACATCATGCTGTATAAACATATCATATGTAAACATTTAGAACAATGGTTAGGAATACTGAGCTGTTTTTTTAAATTACCAATATAGAAAGTTCTAGCAGCTTCAAAACTCATACAAAACAAACTGTCCAATTCTGCAATCTGAGTGTGTGCTTTTAAGTTCTGCAACCTTATTAACCTTTGGAAAAGGCTTCAGAAGAACACGTTTATCAACTCAGGGCTGCAAACAATCCATTCAACTGGAAGTTTCTATCAAGTGAACTGAAGAGTTCAACTGTCAGATTATTTCACTATTTACCACTGCACATCAGTAGGCAGGGCAGGTTTAAAAAAGAGACTAAGCAAGTTTTCATGCTGAGATGTCATCAGATGGGGGTAGAATAGTATCACACACAGTTCGGCACTGTTCTCTCCAACTGTCCTTCATCCCCACAGCCGCCATTTTAACTTAGTGCTTTTCACCTTCTACCCGATCACTGAAAGAACAGCCTTCTCGGCCACCAGGTTCTCCACTCCAGACTAGATAATGCAGCAACACCAGTTTTCTAACCACATACCACGTTTGATTTCCACAAATTCCTTAGCAAGGCATTACAGCCCTCCCCTACATGGCTTCAGCCAATCTCGTGGGCAGGCATCACTCTTCTCAGCTTCAGCCTAAATGAGTTATGTATCAACTGGCGTTGGCTATCCATAATCAGCTGTCCTCCCTTTTTTGGCAATCTACTTCTCTACCTACACTATTGTTATTGACATTTCAGAAAACACAAAGATACTTAAGACATCGACAATGCACTAGTAGAGATTATAGTGGAATTTCTACAAAAGTTTGAGTTTGCCTTAGTTGGTTTGGCTCAGTGGCTAGAGCATCGGCTGTGGACCAAAGGGTCCCAGGTTCAATTCTGGCAAGGGCATGTACCTTGGTTGCATGCTCTCCCCCGCCCCCCCCAACCCTTGTAGCCTGGGCCCTGATTGGGGAATGTGTAGGAGGCAACCAATCGATGTATTTCTTTCACACCGGTTTCACTCCATCTTTCCCTCTCCTACTCTCCCTAAAAATCAATGGGAAAATATATATCCTCGGGTGAGGATTAACAAAAAAATAAATAAATAAAATTGAGTTTGCAAGACTCCTCTTCTAGAAAAAAATGTATGATGTGGATTAATTCCATCTTTCAATGATGGTATAATTTTACTCCTGTATCCTTGAGAGGGAGGGTGCCCAAGACAGCTTTCCGTGGCATATTATCTTCTTTGAGATAGCAGCATACTATACCATCTACAAACTGGGTTTCTAAGATGCCCATTTCAAATATTAAGGAAATTAAAGCAATATCACTGGGTATAATCCAAATTATTCATGAAAACTTCACCTGCATTCCAGCTCTATTTCATGCCCTCACCTCCTCTTGTAAATCCTCTAACAGCGTAACACTGCCCAGTTATAGTATGGTCATTTATCTTCATGGTTCTGTTATGTGGCACAGAGCCCACCTCAGAGAACAAATAAACTCAAGGGAATAACATAACTCAAAAATGTTAAATAGAAAAGAGGCAGTGCAAATAGTAAGTCTTCACACTAAAAGTTGGCATAAACTCCCAGATTCGAGTTCTGGAAGGTAGACCTTTATAAGGAATTTTCCTACTGAACCCTGGTTTCACTCTCGGCTCCCTCCCCTAAATGAGGCTTGCTATGGAGGCTCTATTTACTTTCATTCTACACACACATACATCATCCTACATGGATGATAAACTTAGTACTTTGAGTTTGTTTCTTGTTATCTCAAACAAGATAAGTTGTTTGAGAGAAGAGTGATAGATAACACAGAAGTGAGGACCTACTATAAGTTCTCTGTTCCAGAATCTGGCTGATGTCTGGAGAAATATAGATAGAAAAACACATTGATGCAGAGCTCTCCAAGTCATATATCTATAATAACAAAAGTGTAATATGCTAGTTAGACCAGACAGCCAAACGACCTTCCGGGTGATCTTCCGGATGAAGCCGGGGCTGCGAGGGTCATCTGGCCCGTGGTCCTATGATAAAATCTTGAATGATAAGAGACCTGTAGGGAGAAGGATGCCTGGCCAGCCCCTAGCTCTCTGGCACCCCAGCTGAGGTGCCAGACACAGAAGTGAAACGATCAAGGGCATTATAGTTCCAGTTAAAATGCCAATTGAATACAGCCACACATGTGACCCCAGCCTATACCATGTGGGCAGAAAAACCAAACAGCTGAACTCAGCTGTCCTACATAATTATAAGAATTAATCATGATCTTAAGCCACTAAATTTTAGGGTAGTTTGTAAAATCCAACATTTTCACATCTATTCTGTACATATCAACTATTTTGGGGACCTTAAAAATATGGGGGGGGGGGCAGAGTCCATAGGGAACTAGATTATGTAAAAAAAATAATTTGCTCAGGGAGAAGGGAAACATTAAATTCACTATTAAATAAAGACTGAATGAACTGTTAGGCCGTATTTGTAAATTATTATTAATGCCTTATAGAATAAACTCATTATGAAAGTAATATCCCATTTCGCTTTCTTTGTCATTGTAGATATTTAGGAAGATACATAATTAAGGACTCTTAAAGGAAACAAGAAAAAAAAAAGAATCTCAACTGGATCACTAAATCCATTTACATACATTAGAGCAATTAAGGCTAACCTTATATATAAACTCACACTATTACACATGCCCCCTTTATACTTCTACTATACCTTACTATACCTTTATACTTCAGCCAAACGATAAATAAGAGCAAAAATCACAACCCTTTAATGAAAAAAATTAGAAACACACACACTTTCACCTGGGCTAAGTCTGATATACTGTCCTTTTGTTTTGTAATTGGTAGTGACAGAGCATTGTGCTATATTATCATCAACAGCCCCCTAGAAATAAAGCAGTCTCTCCTGATGGTTAGTAGCAATTATTATAAGTAAAAACAAGAGCATTCAGAAACCTTAGCACTGTGTGCTTCTAGCTAGGAAGTCAAAGGCTCCAGTACTAAATGGCATTATTTATCACCTGAACAAACCACACGTAGCTTCAGGAAGCCAGCCCACACACCCTGCACTGCCACCAGCTGCCCACCATCATAGCGTATTACACCTCTTTTTTTTATTTTAGTCTTTTTTTTTTTTAATTAAGAAGGATAGAGATAGAAATATCAATGAGAATCATCAATTGGCTGCCTCCCACATGCCCCCTACTGGGGGGAATCCAGCCCACAACCCAACATGTGCCCTTGACTGGAATCGAACCTGGGACCCTTCAGTCCATAGGCCAACACTCTATCCACTGAGCCAAACCAGCTAGGGCTACACCTCTTTTTCGGCTTCAAATGGTAGTCTTCACTTAAAACAACAACATATACCAAATAATAACATTAATCAGTATCTGCATATAGTTTTCCTTTCCCTGAGAAATGGTTTCTAAATTCACCTTCTTATTCTAACTATAAGCTCAGCTGCAGCAGAGGGATTAAGGATATGTGCTCCGGTTGTGAATGCCTGGCCTGAATGCCTGCTGTATCCCCTGCTGCGGGACTTGTGAAAGGGATTTAACGTATAACCATTCTGGGCCTGTCTCCTCATAATGAAAAATAAAATAAGAACACTGTTACTTAACTCAACAGAGTTGTTAAAAATGAATGACATTACCACATGCACTTTGCTAAAATTAGTGCCTGGACAACCCATAGCAATTGCTTGTTAGTCATTACTGTTATCAACAACTCAAAGATGACTTCCTGAGAGGAGAAAGAATTACAAAGAAAATAACTCTCACTGGCTATCGTCTTCTGAGTTAGTCACTTTCTAAATACACTTGTTCAAGTAGTTTTATATCCCTGAACCAAATCCTTTCCCAATTGAGGAGCAGCTAAGACTGTAGGCAAGCTTGCGTGTTCAGAGCGGGTGCTGTGTGAAGCACAAGACTGGCTCTGCCGCTCATTGGACCTGTTTCTCTCCTCCACAAAGTTCAATTCCACCACATTCAATCTCCTGTGAATTTAAGTGAAACAAATGGGAAGCATGAACTTATTCTAAAACAAAAAAAAAATGTTGAAAGAATGCCTTTCACAATATTCTTCAGTTGGGAAAATTAGCTGTGTTTTAAAGATGACAGCTTTGCATGTTAAGTTATTCTTAAGAATAACTTAAGCCCTAGCCAGGTAGGCTCAGTGGATAGAGCGTCAGCCTGCGGACAGAAAGATCCTGGGTTCGATTCTAGTCAAGAGCACATACTTAGATTGCAGGCTCGATCCCTGGCGCTGGTCAGGGCACAGGAGGCAACCAATCAATGTCTCTCTCCTACATTGATGTTTCTCTTTCTCTGTGTCTCTCTCCCCCTTCTACTCTCAAAAAAAAAAAAAAAAATCAATGAAAAATATCTTCAGGTGAAGATTCACAACAACAAAGAAGAAGTTACAGGCATAGAAAACCTAATTTCCAGAGAGTCCACATTGTTCTGAGTGCTAGCTTTTCCTCCCTGTTTTCACTTCTACTTTAACATGAATTCATCTCTGTAAGCTCAGAATCCCTGAGGTGAAATCCTCCGACAGTTCCCTGTGAAAGAAGCCAACGTGAACTATTCGCCGGGCATTATGAAGCATTAGGCAGCCTTTCTTTCCTCCCGGGTGTGAGAGTAAAAATGAAATAGGCAACAGTGCTTGTTCCCTCTTTGAAAAAAACTCAGTGCCTGCAATCTGTCCCATTTAAACCTTGATTTAGGGCAGCCCTCTAGCCCTCCTCCATGAAAATGCAAAAGAAAAAAAATGTTTGTAGCTCATACTGCTAGTGAATCTGTTCTTAAAAACCAACACAGGCAGTGTTCACTGACCTAGAAACTCTGGAAATGCCTAAGAATTTGCATTCTGTTTCAAATGGGCCCAGAATAATGAACCTTCCTAAGTTTCAGGTATTTCGCTGCTCTGTTATTAGTGTATAACTATTGAAGGCTTAGTGTGGGATGCAATTTCTATATAGTGTGGAAACATAAAATTTCAGTTAATAGAACATTTTCCGTTAGATTTTCATGTTTTCCATCTTAACTGTTAAGTTCACTACAGTTCTTGGAAAGGTATATAAACTTTATGCAACAATAACACTTCATATGTTTAAACCTTAAGTTCTAGAGGGGTGTCAAGCTGACAGGCCACAAATCACTTTAGAAACAGAGCCTTAAGCAGGTCTCTGCTGAATTATGGCTTAGTGGCTCCAGCCATAATCCCTTGAATACACACATATAAATACACACACACACACACACACACACACACACACACACACACATTTTTGGTATGCCTATCTCTACTATTGTGAGTTCCTTAAGGACGGAGATATGTATTACTCTCTTTGTACTTCCAAGTAAGCTAGCCCAGAGCAGGGCACAGGAGAGGTACTCAATAAAAGCCTGTTGAATAAAAGGAGTGAAGAGCAAGGAGGAGACCTTTATGATCTCTGCTGAAGAATCTCTTCAGCTCTTTGGTTTATAGGTGGCCTCTTTTTACAGACACAGGGAAACTAAGTCCCAAAAAATGCAGAAACAGCAATTTTGTATGCCTATTCTATACACTCAATTCTCAATTGCTGCCTTCTGCATACCCCGATTCCAGCCTTTAAGGCGATCCTGCTGTCAGCCTGCATCCTGGGGCTGGTGGGACTGGGAGTAAAGCTGAGCTGGAAATGCTCCAGGAACTGCCCATGAGTGACACAAGACAGGGCTGGAGCCAAAACCGGTTTGGCTCAGTGGTAGAGCGACGGTCTGCGGACTGAAAGGTCCCGGGTTCGATTCCGATCAAGGGCATGTACATTGGTTGCGGGCACATCCCCAGTAGGGGGTGTGCAAGAGGCAGTTGGTTGATGTTTCTCTCTCATCGACGTTTCTAGCTCTCTCTCTCCCTTCCTCTCTGTAAAATATCAATAAAATATATTTTTTTAAAAAAAGAAAAAAGACAGGGCTGGAACCAGAGTTTCAAGTGGTATCGGCAATGCTTTCTGAAACAAGAATCAAAGCTAGTACTTGCACATCATTTTTTTTTTTTTTCACAGAAAGGACAACAGGAACATAAATAACCTATATATTTATTTAGTGCAAGCTCACTACCTAAACCAGGGGTGGGGAACCTTTCTTCTGCCAAGGCCATTTGGATGTTTGATATTCACGGGCCATTTAAAATTATCAATTTAAAAATTAGCCTGCTAACTTTGCAACTGGTCAAACATTTAATTAACTCTCACCACTAATGCCCTGGCAGGGCCAGACCCAGTTCCTCACTCCTGATCTAAACCAAGGATAGGAAACAAGAAGTAAGTAAAAGGGTCTGGGGCAGCCAACGTTCACCCGTTAACAGGGAGGAGGCTGCAGACCCTCAGGAAGCCTCTTTGGCTGTTTACATTCAGCTGCAGGAGGCAGACTCTCTGGGTTGCTACTCCACAGACCACAAGCTGCAAATTAAAAAGAGGGCAGCAGGGACACTAGCAACAGCAACAGCACAGCTTCCCCACCTTCGAAAGAAGAGACAGGTTGACTATAAAAAGCAGATTCAAGAATTCACAAAGTAGGCGGGGCAAACGACCTGCATATTTCAATCACCTCAAAGCCCCACTCCATTACTCTTGGTAATGGAAGCCAGGAATGACCTTGTTTAAACTATACTGTTTAAAAAGCAAACAAAGCACATAATACATGTAATTTTTTTCCACAAAAAGTATAGTTAAAATAAAATTTTTTGCACATAATACTTTATTCCCTAACAGTAGTAGGTAAATGAGGCACTGCTATATACATAAAGCAGAGTCAGCATTTGAGAGCATGGAATGAGGGGCGTCACCGCCTCACCTGTACTGGGTTCCATACACAGCCATCGGTTCACATTCCTTGAAACGTACCCTCCCCTCCATATCATGGTTACCTTCTCAGAAAGTACAGACCCCACCAAAGTACAAACACACACCAAAGCTTACTATCTCTTTCTACATCAGCCTCCTTATCTTATACTGGGATAACTGACACCGCCCCCTCTTCTCCCCTCCCCCCTCCCCCCAAGACATCAAGTCCCGAGCCAGGCCTTTCCTCTTTACTTCTGGGTTAAGAAAGATAAGACCCTTGTTAGATCTTTGCATTATATTCTCTCCTACACTCCTCTAGCGATCATACTGACATTATCAGTTGGTCAGAAGCTAGATTTAGCTGCAAAGTAAGGCTTCCTGTCCCATACCCAGGCATGTGCTAATGAGTTCCTTGTCCTTGGGAGAAACACGGCCGTTCGGGAGGGATGGGAGAGGTGTAGCGTGAAGAACTGCAGGGGGAGCACTTCAGAGAGGGCTGTCTCCGCTCCCACCCCAGTATGAGGACAAGAAGATGGACAGTTACAGTCAATGTTACTGGCAATCTCCAAGAGATATAGGTCTTCTATTATTGCAAAAATACTATCAATCTAACTTCTCAGTTAGCCTAGGCCAGTCGTCGGCAAACTCGTCAACAGAGCCAAATATCAACAATGAATGAAATTTCTTTTGAGAGACAAATTCTTTATACTTAAACTTCTTTTAACGTCACTTCTTCAAAATAGACTCGTCCAGGCCGTGGTATTTTGTGAAAGAGCCGCTCTCAAGGGGCCAAAGAGCCGCAGTTTGCCAACCATGGGCCTAAGCAGAGAAGACGGAAGTAAAGTTCAGGCTGCTCGCAGGCTGCAGGTGGCTATTCCATCGCATAACCACACAATCTGATCTCAGAGCAGCTCCAGCAAGGAACGCTCTTTACAGATACCCACCACATAATTTCAACAGGTATCCAAAACATTTTTTTTTATAAGGAGGAATGAAACGATTTAGTATATGTATTAGAATTTTTCCCTTTCTTCATACTGTTTTCCATTCACTCATTCAACTAACAAATGTTTCCAGCACATCTACTATGTGCTACGTACAGTTAGGTACAGAAAGAAGAGTACCCCAATTACCATCACTACCGTGTTTCCCCGAAAATAAGACATCCTCCGAAAATAAGACCTACTTCATGGAAACATAACACATCCCCTGAAAATAAGACCTAGCGCATCTTTGGGAGCAAAAATTAATATAAGACACTGTCTTATTTTGGGGAAAACAGGGTATTACAACAAACAGTAGTGCCTCATCGCAACTGTGCTTTCCCCCCCTCTACAAACCACCAGCACGCAGTCCCTGAGTGACATCAGCCTCAGAAGATCGTCTCCTTTTTACTGTCTGCAACTATGGCCACGGAAAACAAAGAGCCGCCTTCTGATTCTGTTTGTGACTGCAGCATTCACCAAGAGACAACCACTGTGGTTACTACTGTAAAACGTTATCAATTCAAGAGCTCAAGTACCTGGCAGGTCACACAAAGTGTGGGAAGTTGAAGACTGCCCAGCAAGTAAAGGAAAAGAAACATGTAGAAATTCAAAATTCAGAAAAGATAAAGAGCGGAAGCTTTAAGGCTGAGTGAAAGAGTTGGAGTCTACAAACAGAAATCAAGGGAACAGACTAAAAGTCAAGGAATCAGCAATTCAATATGAAATAATCCTGTGACATGAGGATTAGCTGATGGCCTTGGCCCGTGTGGCTCAGTTGGTTGGAGCGCTGTCCCGCACACCGAAAGGTCTCAGGTCTGATTCCCCGTCAAGGCACATACCTCGATTTCAGGTTTAGTTCCCATGGGGCATGTCTGGGAGGCCAACGATTGATGTTTCTCCCTCTCTTCCTTCTCCTCTCTCTAAAAAAACAAAATCAATGAAGATGTCCTTGGGTGAGAATTTAAAAAAAAAGAAAAAAAGAAAGAGGATTAGATAGGAATAGATAAGAACAGTAAATAATAATTTGTTTGTTCCCTAATTCAAAGAACCTAGAAAGAAAAGTAGAACATGTGTTTTCAAGTTTTCATTCTTTAACCAAATCATAGCTATCGTCCTACTGGTTCCAGAGAAATAAACAGAACAAATGAATGTCACATTTTCACCAGCCACACTGAAGGAATGCTCTGAGCTCCAAGATTTCCCCATCATCTTTTACCTCCATCCATTCCTATCACTGCACTCCACTGTGAGACTGAGAGCCTCAATCACTTGCTTGTGTGTGTGTGTGTGTGTGTGTGTGTGTTTTAATCTTTGATAAGCACTTTCAAATACAGAAGGCCGCCTGTGGACTGAGTGCATTGTATGGTTCTAGGGGCCAAAGTCCAACACCTTCGCAAACTTTAGAAAAGTTATTAATTGAAAACAAAACATTAACTTCAAATCTACCTTAGACTGGCTCTGAGTGTCTAGGCAAGTAATTCAGCGTCTTTACACCTGCTCCTCGGTTTCAGAAAGACATGTCTGGATGATGATATTCCGTAGGCGGCATGCTCTACGGCTTAGCTCAAAGGTCCTGCATCAGCTCCAGGAATGCTTGTCAGACACAAGCTCTGCTGAGGTAGCCAACCGACTCCAATGAAACGCAGGCATCCGCTTACCGCTCCAGAACAGGAATAACTGGTAGACGAGCAATCTTTAATGACTAGGTCACACGATTATTATAAGGTCCTACACGTTAACAGCTAAAGGATCCCCGCAATTCCCACTTTCTTTTCAAGGTGAGAAATCCAACCTCCGGAGAGAAACTGGCTGGGCGGACATGACGCTGACACCTGGCCCTGGAGACTCACGTCCAGGGTATCCATCAGCATCTCCCCTTTCCCCAGATGACAAACTCCTCAGCCCTCCAACTGATGACAGGACTAAGATTTCCCTAATGACCAACCATGCCCTGTCCTCTCCCCTTTCCCTCCAACCTCCCGGATTAGAACTATAAACTCACACCAAATCCCAAAACCAAGGACGCAGTTTGACAACCGCAGTTTGACAGCCGCTCGCATCCGTGAACGGCAACGTTTTAGGCTCTTTCTCGAGGGCGGGGCCGCCACACCCGGAAGTGAAATCTCAAGCGCAGCCCACTCGTTTCCTTAAATCAAGCTCGGGGTGCAGAGGACCCCGAGGGGCACACGGCCCGGCCTGGGCACAGCTACCCCGCCTCCCGCCCGGGGCCGGGGCCTGCAGGTCACCCGTGGAGTCCCCCGGCCACGAGGTGGGTGGGCCCAGGGGTGCACGATCCTCTCCGGGTCCCCCCCCCCCCCGTTCCTCCTCCGCCCCCCGCAACTGGCACCCCGAGGGGACGTGAGGGCGCCACCAATGCCAACCGCCTCAGGTGACCGTGTCCAGCACGAGGGCTGGTCTCCCGAAGGACCCCCGGCGGCCCGCGGCACCCCCAGGTGAGGCCGGCGCCTCAGGCCCGCCGAGGCCACGTCGTCCCACCAACCGCGCCGGCGGCCGGGCGGCGGGGACCGGGGGACGCGGCGGGCCGGGCCCCTCTCCCTCTGGGGCCGGAGGCGGACCCCGGAGACTCCCCTCAGGACACGGGCGCCCCGCCCCCAGGAGGCCCCCGGACCCGCGTGCCGGGCACCCAGCGCCGCCCGCCCGCATTTTCCCGCCAGCACCGCCAGCGGGGCCCCGGGTCCCGCAACCTCCGCCCCCTCTAGCCGCTCACCTGCGGGGGCCCTAGGCTCGCTCCTCGGCCGCCGGGCCCTGCAGCCCCCTCGGCCCCGCCGCCTCCGGGGAGGGGCCGCCCCCGCGCAGCGCTCACCGGCCCCAGCCGCCGCCGGCACCGCTGCGGCCGCCACTGCGGCTCCCGCCCGCCCCGGGCCCGGCCATCCCCGGCCCTGCCCCTGCGCTGAGCCGCGTCCCACCCCCACCCCGGCCTCTCGGGCTCCCAACGACCGTTGGTACCGTCCCAGCGTAAGGCCGGCCTCTCGGCCAATCCGAGAGCGCCTTCCCTCGAGGCCACGCCCCCTGTCCTCCGGTGGGCGGGGCCGCCGCCCTTAACCCTTTCAGTCCCGGGCCGGCCGCTAGCCAGCCTGCGCTCCTCCCCGCTTTCCGTCCTTCACTGGCCTGCCTGCAGACAGAAAGTGACCTCTCGCTTCTCTGGCTTTCTCTGCCCTGGTTTTCCCTCAGCAGGCAATGGGACTCAGGTCAAGTTCTGTTCGTGAGAAGCCAATTTCCCTCCTCCTTTTGCCCTTTTAGTGTGCCCAGACTTCTGCCCACCTACATGCATCCCCTTGCCCACGAGGGGCCAGCCTTCCTCCAGGGAGCCCCAACCGCTCTTCCTTCGGCCCAGAGCAAAGCTCCCCGCTGCACCTAGCTCCCTGCTGCACGAAATTGTGGTTCGTTTTTACCGCAGTATTAGTTGTTTGACGTCTGTCTCTGGCAGTGGACTGTAAGCCCCGCGAGGGCTGGGCAGTCCTGGGTGTCCAATGCTAGACACACCCTGTAGGCTCTCCATGAACGGCCTGAAAGATGCTCCATGCCCTTCAGCTGTTTCTTTTATTGATATTTTACAGAGAGGAAGAGAGAGAGAGAGAGCTAGAAATGTCGATGAGAGAGAAATATCCACCAGCTGCCTCTTGCACACCCCCCACTGGGATGTGCCCGCAACCAAGGTACATGCCCTTGACCGGAATCGAACCCGGGACCTTTCAGTCCGCAGACCGAGGCTCTAAACCGGTTTTGGCTTCAGCTGTTTCTTGTCCACTGACTCCACATAGAGCATCCACACATTTATTCACCTTACACCACGCTGGGGCTTAGGGTTCCTGCCACTGAAATATTATAATTCATGCAGCAACCCATCATGGCAACACAAGATGTGTGACAGGGAAAGACAGCCTCCGGACGCTCCTTTCAGCCTGCACGGTTCATGTAAGCCCCAGAGGGCCGTGGAAAAAGCAAGTCCTCCTGATAGGCTATGCCCTTACCCTCTCAGAGAATCGGTCTCCTCCTCTGGAAAACGGGAGTTAATCTTAGTCCCTGCTTCACAAGGTTGTTTAAGGACTAGTTTCGGAAATGTGAGCACTTCTCCCCGATGATCCTAGAGATCCCTGACACCAGCCCCAGGCAATCCAGTCAGGGAGGCAGCCCTTCTGCCCGAAAACATTCTCGCTGTGAGGAGCACACAGCCCAGGGCAGGAGAAGTTGTGCCAGCCTTTTACCGCAAGGTCTGGAAAGGTTGGGGAGTCATTTTCTGCCCAGGGAGCACACGATTCCTGGCAAAAGGAGTCTTCCTTATTTCTCTATGCTGGAACATAGCTCTGCCTGTCGTCAGCCAATCTCCCTGCACCTGGTCCATTTGACGTTCAGATCAGAAAGCAAAAGGTGCAAATCCACAGCTCCTCCAAGCCGCGTTACCCCCAAACGTTTCTCCTCTCTCACCTGCAGCTGACAAAGTCGGCACTGCCGGCCGGGGAGGAGGCCTGTTTGCTAGCAATCGCCCCTTTTAAGGAGATTCCGAGAGGATGGTGTACGGTTCCCGCTCCAGCGCTTAACTTCACGTCCATCAAACCCTCTGTTCCACCCCACACGCCGCATGCAGGCCAGACACCTTGCCCTCGTCTGTCCTCAGAGGAGAGCCGTGGGTTCGGGGCCCCTGAGTCCAAGGCTCTCAGACAGCAGAACTGTCCTGCCCCCGAGTGTCCCTGCACCGGCCGCGTTATCCAGGCTCCGCACATACACAGGCCACCAGCACAGTGCCGGGCCGCCAGGGCATCAGCCTCTGCCCTCTCCTCCTGTGGTGGGCCTGTTTCCCAGCCGATCAGCAGTCAGTGTGGTCTAGGTCAATGTGGGGGCGGTGATCCGCTTGAGAAGGGGTTAGCATGGTAGCACCCGGGAAGCAGCTGGAAGGAACCCGGGGATGTGAGTCATGCAGCACGGACTCTGTGATCCCTGGAAGAATCCGGGTCTAGGAAGACGGCATGGGCTGCTACCACAAGGAGGTGGGGGGTGGGGGGCAGGTGAGCGAAAGCCGGGCGGGAGGAGAGAGGGACGATAAGAACCAAAGGTAGGCAGTGCCAGGTGAACTTGAAGACAGACACTCAGTAGATGATACATGGTGGGAGAGTTGTTCCTCCCTCTCCCCTTCCCTCCCTCCCCTCCATCCTTCATTCAGTGAATGTCTACCAAGTGCCACACATGGAGCTAGAGCCAGGCCATGCGAAGACAAGGAAGGCCTGCCCTCATCCTGAGACGCTTACAGTCTAGCGTAGACAGACAGCACGGAAGGCCAGGCAGAGCCCCCCTTGGGAAGGCCAGCACTTGGCCAAGGCTCGCATGGTGCTTCCTTCACCTGCTCCTCTGTAGCCCCGACACTGCACGTGGCCCATCGTAGGCACTCAACTCTCAACAGAGAAGCTTTAGGAGAGCGGGTCCCGCAGACACGGGGAATCGGGAACTCTGCGCATTTCCTTCCCGGCCCCTTCATCATTGTAAGCATTTTCCTAAAACGGTTTCAGAATTTCCGATTTTCTGACAATTTGTCAAGTACTACAGCTCAGATTACCGTCCAGCAGTAGGCAAGGTCTATGGGGAATATTGTCTCGAGATGCGTACACACACACACACACACCTCCTTCTTTAAAGAAAATTACACCCACGATGATGGATCCCACTGCAACTAGTGCATTCTACGTCAGGAAAACTGAAGGGAGCTGGTAGCACCAGGGAAGGAGGACAGGTGAGCGAAAGCCGGGTGTGGGGAGAGCGCCTGCTGCTGAAGGTGCCGGAGCCTGGGAGGGGGTGTCGGACAGGACACTGGACACTGGTGAGCGACGGAGCACAATGTCCCCTACCGCCCAGGCGAACTGGAGCCACAGCGTCGTTCACCGGGATGCCGGGCACCCGTCCAGTGACGTCAGCCGGCCGTAGGGAGGAAGGGTATTCTCAGGCAACTCACTTCTTGACAAGTGCGAGGAAAGCATTGGTTCTATAAAAACATGGGTGGCGCCGAAACCGGTTTGGCTTAGTGGTAGAGCGTCGGTCTGCAGACTGAAAGGTACCGGGTTCGATTCCGGTCAGGGGCATGTACACTGGTTGCGGGCACATCCCTGGTAGGGGGTGTGCATAGAGGCAGCTGGTCGATGTTTCTCTCTCATCGACGTTTCTAGCTCTCTATCTCTCTCCTCTCCCTTCCTCTCTGTAAAATATCAATAAAATATATATATTTAAAAACAAAAAACACGGGTGGCTCTTCCTAGTGCCTACGTGATGCTCACGTGGCACGTGGGAGGGAGGGACAGTGGGGGAGGGACTGCTCCCTGGCTATGTCTAACAGGTGGAGGGGGTGACATGGGGAAGGGGGGAGGAAAGGGTTATTGTCAGGGGGACGGGGAGTTGTTCTCAGAATGTCGCTTTTTAAAAAGTGCTTACAGGAGGAGACCAACCAACCTCAAACACACCAGCAAAAGCAGTTCAGTGCCCTCCTCCCCACGACTCCCGGCAATAGAGTGGCACGCAAGGAGGCACCGGCCTTGGGCGTGGGCAGAAACAGGTCCCGAGTTGACGCTAACTCTCCCGGAGAAACACGGCTGGTTAGCGCAGGATCAGAGCGAGAGATCAGACTCCGAGTCCAGTTCTGCCTCCTGAGACCTCCTGGACGGGCTCTCCGATTCCCTCGGGGCACCTTCTCACCTCGCCCAGCCCTCCTCCTCGGAAAGGAGCCGCGTCTCCCTGGATCCGGCTAGTGATGAACTCTGTCAGCAGAACGCGTGGCTCCTACTGTGTGGGGTGACACTGGAACACAAACCAGAACAGCAGCCGCCACCCACTCCTGTCCAGGCAGCGGCCAAGGAAGACCACACCCCGCCCCGCCCGGGGCTGAGAGCCAGGCACCTGGAGAGGGCACAGCCCTGGCTCGGGAGGATGGGAGCGCCCTGCCCTCTCCGGCACAGCCACGTCACCCTCCCTCCCGAGCCAGCGCTGTGCCCTCTCCCAGCTCAGCTCTGGGAGGGGAGGGCAGGGTCTTGCTTGGCACTCTGTCTCAGATGCTATGTTTTTGTATTCTAGAAAATTCTATTCACTTTTTACCAGGGAATCCCTCCTCACCCCAATCCACTGTTACAATTAATAATCCTTTGTATTGAGCTTTTTCTATTCAGATCCTCTCTAGTTTTTATTTCCTGGTTAGACCCTGATGGGTATAGTCCTTTTCTGATGAGCTTTTTGGTGTCTTTTTAAGAAAGTTTTCCTTTGTTTAATTTTCCCTGTTGTTGTTATTTCAGTACAAAAAGCTCTGCCAGTGGACTCTATCTCCTCTTTACAAAGGGAAACATTATTCCTCACAGCTTCGCCCTCTGTAAGAAACCCCTCCTCGGAGCTTCCTGACTTTTGTGCCCCTGCTGCCTGGTCTGCTTCACATCACGTGGGAAATCTCCGTGGACTGTCCTGTCTGAATCCCCGCCAAGCGACCCTAAATTTTGTCATTTTTGCATCCTCCTTCTTCCTTCCTGTCTTTGCAGGTGTGTGCCTTTATACCCTTTGAGCCAAAACCGGTCCTGGGTCCGATTCCAGTCAAGGGCACGCACCTTGGTTGCATGCACATTCCCAAAGGGGAGTGTGCAGGAGGCAGCTGATGGATGTTTCTCTCTCATTGATGTTTCTAGCTCTCTGTAAAAAAAAAATAATAAAATGTTTTTTAAAAATACCCTGTGAGACCCCAGTTACAGGCTCAAGTTTATGTCTCTTTAGTCTTGCTTTAAAGCAAATTTTAATTAACTTGTTATCCTTTGTGGAGAGTCTATATTTATGAACACCACTGCTAAGATTCTCATAAAGCAATGCTTTTATTTGGGCAAAACATTTTTTTAAAAATTGTTTTAGTGAGGCTTGGGGAGGAACCAAAAAAAGCACACACAAACTCTCCATCTTCTTACGTATCCTTTTAAAACAGCGTTTCCTTAAACTACTCTAACATTTAAGAAGCTCTTTGGTATTCTATGCTGAGGATCTCCTGTCACTTACTTAGCAGGTTTCCGTTTGTCGGGCAGCTAGGTTATTTGTATTCCTTTGCCACGGAGACATTTTCATAAGGGTCATGGGGCAGGCCTGTGTAACAGGCAGCGTGTCACGTACACGGAACAGCTACACCCTCAGGAGGCTCTGGAGAATCCACAAGCCGCTGGATTTATCTTCTTTGATGCCCTATCCATCCCACCTGCCTTCTTAGCCAGCTGCTAAGCCGCAGCTCACCCAAGAAAAGATGAAGTTCGTGATCTTCAACTTGTCTTCAGTGTTTCCCTGTCCCCTTTCTTCTCTGTTTTGCGTTTAACTCCTAATTCTGCCTTCAATCTACGAAATGCACCTATTGCTGGTTTCACTGGTGAGCAAGTAAACAGTGGGCTGGTGAGTCATTTCATGCCTCCGAGCTGGTCTCTGACACCACGACACACAGCGTTACCGTGCTCACTCTCCCGGCTAAGCCAGTGTGCTCACCCAGCACCGTCGTCCACGGATATATTAGGCCAGCCGTGGGCAAACTATGGCCCATGGGCTCTTCTATCCGGCCCGCGGAACCGAAAGACCGGAGGGTTCTCTTGCTCTCCCCTCCGCTCCTTCACCAGCAGCCCAAGATGAGAGTGCCAGCATGGTCAGGCTGCTTTTGTTCCGGCCCTCCCGTCCAGTTTAAGAACCCATGGTGGCCCTCGAGTCAAAAAGTTTGCCCACCCCTGCATTAGGCCCTCACTTCCGGTGGGTGCCCTGCACCATCTTGGCCTCAGCACACGAGTCAGGGAGAGAAGCCCTCAGCATCTCCAGTTACATAACATGCCCCCAAGAATGACCTAGCTACTCAGAAATGAACAGGCTGCTCCCCGGACAGCTAAGTTCTGGAGAAACTTCCAAGGAGGGTGGAAAGAATTTGGATCCTTCGAGTCCTCGCCCGCCTCCCTCCACACACACACACAGACCGGCAATTCACAAGTCAATGCAAGGTTTTCCACATCCAACCCTCGGGAGGCATGAGAAGGGGAAAAAAAAAATTGTCAGAAGTAAAGCCCAAGCCGGCCGCACAGTGCCTCTCCTTGTCCTTTGTGACACTCCAAAGAGCCTCGAGCAACAACATTCTCCCTCCGAGCCGAACCCACAGGGGCGAGGCGCGGGGGACAGTGCCCCTTTCACGGGGTGAGGAAGACTGGGCTCATTCATTCAACTGGCCGGGCCGGTAGACCACACACCCCTTCTGGGCGCGGCTGAGAAGCCCAGGGCCACCTCCAGAGGGCAGTAGAGGGTCCGCTTCTGAAGGGCCTTCCCCGGGAGGAGCGCCCTGAGGCCAAAGCCTTTCTGTCCTTCCATCTGTCCTGCTTGCTCGGCTTTCCACCCACACTTCCCCCCCCCCCCCATGAGATGCTGCCCGGGGCCAGGTCTGGGAACCGGGCACCGGGCCGTGATGAGAGACACTCGCTCACCCAGAATCATGAGACTCTTTTCCTGCTTCTGGCTCATAAAACACGCACCCCCACCCACCGCCGGCTGTGTGCGCCAGCTCCAATGGAAGGGGTGGGGGTGGGGTGGGGGAGCTCGTTTGGTGAGAAGAGGATGGCCAAGGAAATGGAGAAGGCACCCTAACGGGTAGAGCAAACATTTCCAAAGATGCTCTCACTCGTGTACGTAAGATTGAGAAAATAGCCGTTTTCCATATTAAGTATTTCACCACACTTAAAAAAATGTTTTTCTTGTTTTCTTGTTAGGTTGAGGTGGGGGAGGTGCTGGTGGGGGCTGGACCGGAGGGCCGGAACCAAAGCAACCTGACCATGCTGGCACTCTCCTCTTGGGCTGCTGGTGAAGGAGCAGAGGGGAGAGCAAGAGAACCCTCCGCTCTTTCGGCTCCGAGGGCCGGATAGAACAGCCGAATGGGCTGGATCCGGCCCGAGGGCCATAGTTTGCCCACGGCTGGTCTAGATCTAGCAGGCAGAAGGAAAAACACAGAATCCCATTAGTCACGGACTTCATGGAGGCCACCAGGTGGGAGCCGAGGTGAACACCCGACAGAAAAGCAGGTGAATATTTATTTCCCTCGTTATGGAAGCTTCAATCTCCCCAAAGTTTGGGAGAACAACGCTACACAAACACCGTACCCAAATAATCATAGTAACACGGACTGTGAATGAGTTTGATTAATCATCCTCGCTTGGGGGCGGAGCGAAAAATCAACACCATTCCAAGCACATTCATTTAGTTCGTTGACTTTTCGAATGCGGATTCAGCACCTACTTGGAGTCAGACACTGTGCTGGGGACTGTCCTGCGGAGATGAGGAGACACTGGGCCGGCTGGTCCTCGGGACTGTAGGGCTCAGTGGAAGCCAGCCAGCTTTGAACGGGAGACCACGGGCACAGAAGTCTTGCCACTCTGGGTCAGAGACGTGCCGACAAAGAGCTTTGTCGCCTTTCTTGTCGACCTCAGAGGTGAGGCTTCTCTCCTGTCCCCGCTGCTAATGGCCACCATGAGACCTCAGAGAATTAAAGCAGCACTGGGCCCCAGCTGGCTTGGCTCAGTGGACAGAGCGTCGGCTTGTGGACTGAAAGGTCCCAGGTTCCATTCCCGGTCAAGGGCACACGCCTGGGTTGCGGGCACATCCCCAGTGTGGGGCGTGCAGAAGGCAGCCAATCAATGATCCTCTCTTATCATTGATGTTTTTATCTCTCTTCCCCTCTTTGAAATATATATATAGTATTGGGTCTGAGCAGAGGGGATAGCAGATGAAGTGGAGAAACAGCTGTGCTGAAGCCAGGGTCCTACACAAAGAGAGTTCTCTGTCCTCTGGCCCCAACTTACTCCTTTCGTCCACCTGAGTGCGGCCCAGAGATCTCACGGTCCCCTCTGCCGCCCCATTCCCTCCTTTTAGGTCCCCCCACACCCTCAACACACACAAAAGAAAAACCCACAACACTCCTTCCCCCTTCAACACAAAAACAAAACTCCTCTACCTCTTTCATTGGGCCAACACGCATAGGCTTCTGTTAAAAACAAGAAGACAGACCCAAAATGGAGTTGCTTATGCTAAGCCTGATGTCACCAAACTGAGACTTAAAGAACTATGCGTTTCCCCCAGAGACGGAATCTGAAACCCATCATTCCGGCATCGCCTGACAGGCCCCAGGTAGGCCATCTGCCCCACAGGCCCCTGCCCTTCCCTGAAGGAGAGTAACTTTGCAGTAACCACTCTGCTTTTTTTTTTTTTTTGGCCTAACTTCCTTGTCCCTGCTCCCTTCTGCCTATGAGGCCTTCCGTTTTGTGCAGCTGCTCAGAGTGCCTATCTGCTGGAATGGATGCCTGGATAAAGGCAACGAGATCTTTAAAATTCACTCAGTTAAATTTTTTTTTTTTTTTACATTTTCATTCATAGAAGGCGCTCATGCACGACAGGAGAAATGGCATCGCCAACGTACGTGGCAGACATTTCAGGAGCTCACACACTGAACTAATGTTTGGTGACTGACTGAATGAATCCACAGTATTCATCTCCCAGCGGCTTTCAATCACCCCCCACTCACCCTCCTCCCTCAGACACCACGGAGGCTCCAGTGTCTAAACCTTCCTCCTCCTTCACCATTTAGATTGATTTTCTCAAGAGACTGTTCAGTCTTCCTCCCAGAGGCTCTCCGGGAGGATTCGCTGCCGCTGCCGGGGGCAGGCGGGACAATAGGCATCGTTCTGATCCATCACCTTTTCAGTGATTTGCTTTCCAGCTCCCTAACGCACCTGGAAAGCTTTCTGTTCGGCAGGAAACAAAGATTTGGTGGTATTTACCCTGTGCCAGTTACTCTGCCTGAGGCCAGCCCACCGAAGTGAGCAAAACAGTATCATCTCACCGAAACCGGTTTGGCTCAGTGGATAGAGCATCGGCCTGCGGACTGAAAGGTCCCAGGTTCGATTCCGGTCAGGGGTGTGTGCCTTGGTTGCGGGCACATCCTCAGTAAGGGGTGTGCAGGAGGCAGCTGGTTGATGTTTCTCTCTCTCATCGATGTTTCTGACTCTCTATCCCTCTCTTCCTCTCTGTAAAAAAATAAGTATACCGTATTTGCCGGCGTATAAGACGACCCTTTGGCCCTGAAAAATATGCCTCCAAGTGGGGGGTAGTCTTATACGGCGAGTATATAACAAACTCTGTATTTTGAGTGGAAATATTAGGGGGTCGTCTTATACGCCCAGTCGTCTTATACGCCGGCAAATACGTATTTTTCAGGGCCAAAAAATCGTCTTATACGCCGGCAAATACGGTGTGTGTGTGTATATATATATATATATATATATATATATATTTTATTGATATTTTACATTGATATTTTACATAAACTTATTTTGTAAAAAATAAAACTTATTTTTTACAAAATAAGTTTATATATATATATATATATATATATATATATATATTATTGATATTTTACAGAGAGAAAGAGAGAGAGAGAGCTAGAAACGTCGATGAGAGAGAAACATCGACCAGCCGCCTCCTACACACTCCCCACCGGGGATGTGCCCACAACCAACGCACACGCCCCTGACCGGAATCAAACCTGGGACCTTTCATTCCGCAGGCTGACGCCCTATCCACTGAGCCAATCAGGCTTCGGCCCCCCTCAAAATCTTTCCTATTCTCTGAGCTCATGCCTGTCCCCTCCACGGCACCCCTCGTGCCCATGCCGAGCTCAGATGCTCCAGAAGCCGCAGTCCAATAACAGCACAGAGTTGAGGACCCTGGTGGGGGCAGGCCACCAGAGGAGAAGTCAGCAGATTCTGAGGGGACCCGGTCCCTCCCCCCGGGTCCTGTGATGTGAGCAGGGACAGAGCTGGGCTGGCCAGGGAGACCCCGAAGAGGCCCTGTGGCTGAGGTCCAAGGGCCGGCGGACCCACCCCATCAGTGCCAACGTGCCCCCGGGGCTGCTGCGCCTCCACCAGTGGCCACACGGGGTCAGTGTCCTTTCACGCTTCGGTTGGCTCGGCCGAGGCCCGAACCCTCCCTGCCCCCCTCTGCAGCGGCCAGCCTAACGGTGAAGATGGTCAGGCTGGGAGCCAGCGGCCCCCTGGGCCAGAGGGACCCAGCGGACAGGGAGGAAGACGCTGACAGTGAGGAGTGAGTTACTCTGTCTCACTCAGAGCAGCAGCGGCTCCGGCGAGGTCAAGCCCGAAGGCGCTCATTGGGACGGACATGGGGTTGGCAGGAAGGTCGGCCAGGAACAGGGGGGAAGTCCGGCTTCTGCACGGTTAGGAAGCCGGAGGGGCGTCACTCACGGGAGGAACGTACATTCTGTCCTGTCAATCCCAACAAAGAGGGAAACTGAGAGGCGCGCTTCTCATTCTACTTACTGCCCTGTTTCCCCAACAGTAAGACATGTCTTATGTTAATTGTTGCTCCCACAGATGCGCTAGGTCTCATTTTCAGGGGATGTATGTAGGTTGCCATGAAGTAGGCCTTATTTTCGGAGAAGGTCTTATTTTCCAGGAAAGCACGGTAGTGCATGTGCACTATTCAGTCTGTTCCTGACGCGAGAGGACCTCCTGGCAGAGGAGACCTTTGGTATCAGCGAGAGCCGAGCCCTGCCCTTTACACTGAGCACGACGGAAAGAATCTCCCACACATAGCCGGGACCGGTTTGGCTCAGTGGATAGAGCGTCGGCCTGTGGACTGAAAGGTCCCAGGTTCGATTCCGGTCAAGGGCATGTAGTACCTTGGTTGCGGGCACATCCCCAGTAGGGGTGTGCAAGAGGCAGCTGATTGATGTTTCTGTCTCATTGATGTTTCTAGCTCTCTATCGCTCTCTCTTCCTCTCTGTGAACACCGCTGGCTTCCAACGGTGCCCTCTGAACCCTGTTCCTCGTCCGGGGCCAGGGGTCACAGGTCACGCGTCCTGCACAACGACCTTTGGCGGACGGTGGGGGGATCCCGAGAAGCCACGTCAATGCTGGGGAAAGGGCCTGGAAATGATCTCACCGGGGAGTGACTGCAAATCCCGCCGAGAAAGGCACCCTCAGCTCCTTTCCTCTTAGCAGATGCTAAAAACACCCACAGCCACCCACACACCGCCCAGCGTGGGGGGAGGTGTGACTGACCGAGGACTGTCCGTGGGGAGAGACTGCAGTCTTCACTGATTATAGCGGTTATACCTCTCTTTCCCGACCCTAATGAATGGTAAGCGATTGTGCACGGCCTCTCCCAGGAGCTGGGGAGAGATCCTGGGAGGTGAGGGTTCCCGGCGCCCGAGCGGCATGAGCTTCGTGGCAAACCCGCCCTGGCCCGGACCCCTCACTGTTGCCCTCGTGTCCTCCCTCCTGCCCCCCAGGAGCTGGCTTGCCTCCCATGCTCCACTGCCCAGCTGTGCTGCTGCTTCTGGGCAGAAGGTGGGAAGGTCCCAGTCCAGCCGTGGGCAAACTACGGCCCGCGGGCTGGATCCGGCCCGTTCAGCTGTTCTCTCCGGCCTCGGAGCCGAAAGAGCGGAGGGTTCTCTTGCTCTCCCCTCCGCTCCTTCACCAGCAGCCCAAGAGGAGAGTGCCAGCATGGTCAGGTTGCTTTTGTTCTGGCCCTCCGGTCCAGTGTAAGAACCCATGGTGGCCCTCGAGTCAAAAAGTTTGCCCCCCCCTGTCCAGCCCGCTGGGCCTTGCCCTTCCTTCTAGCGGACACACGGCCCTCCCAAGCGTTCCACGGATCGGACATCGGGAATAAACAGGTTCTTCTAACGGGCCTCTACCTCCTGCCACCTCGGAGCCCGGAGAGACCAGGCCCCACACAGGGGTTGACGGTGCAACCTTTCCTCTGGCCAGAGGGCTGACGTGAGGGAGCGTGTCTCAGAGGAAGACAGATTTGGGATCGCCTGGGGCTTTTGTCCCTGTAGGTGGGGTTGGCAAGATGGTGGCTGAGGCGGGGGCCATTGCCACCTGCCCCCTGGCCCCCCAGACCCTGCCCTGAGTTGTTCCCAGGTGTCCCGCAGGAAGAGGCTGTGTTGTACTTATCTACTTGACCTCTGCACCTAGCGTGGTTCTTGGGGTTTAGTTGGTGCTCAGTGAGAGCTGAGTTTGAACAGCAGGTTGGAGTTGGGGGATCCAGATGCCCCGGGGGGCCCCTGGGAGAATAACAAAGGAGCACCCCGCGGGCTCTGAGGCCAGCTCTGAGAAAACGCTGGTTACCTAAACAAAAAGGTGGGTGAACGAATGAGCAGTTGGGAAGGAGCTGGCAACGTGAAGGCAAAATCTCCCGTCATCATAAGAGAAAAAAGATGAGAACTGCTGGTTAAACAAGATGAATGGAAAACCTATTCTCTCTCCTCCCTCCCCAAACTCCACTTAGGAAGTTTTTAAAATATATATATTTTTTATTGATTTTTTTTACAGAGAGGAAGGGAGAGAGATAGAGAGCTAGAAATGTCAATGAGAGAGAAACATCAACCAGCTGCCTCTTGCACACCCCCTACTGGGGATGTGCCCGCAACCAGTGTACATGCCCTTGACCGGAATCGAACCCGGGACCTTTCAGTCCGCAGATTGATGCTCTACCACTGAGCCAAACCGGTTTTGGCTCCACTTAGGAAGTTTTATGAAGAAATTAAAAAGGTGTGAGATCCCAGAGCCAAAGATAAGCGACGTCCATCCGTGTTTAGAAGACCGCGTGGGATAAACGGAAGTGGCCGGTCGGGGTGGAGGAGGCTGCCGTAGACGCCAGCTGCCTCCGAAGGTGGGAGAGATGGGACAGAGAACCAGGGCCAGGGGGGACCCCCCTCTTCTCCCTTCCTCTCCGCTGAAGTTTATTATCTGCAGAAACAGACCAGGCGAGCCAGGAGGACGGAGGAAGGCACGCAGGGAAATCAGGGCCTGAGAGAGCAAGCCCCAGCCTGTGCCCCGAGCCCCAGTGCTCTGTCCCAGGCAGCTGGCGGCCACCTTCTAGGTGGGAGATTGGAAGATTCTTCTCTAGAAAACCTGAGCAGCCCAAGAGAAAAGGCTTATAGCTACTGAAATTCGGATCCTCTCAACCAATAAGCAAGCCCACGCCCTGGCCCCACACTCAGAGGGGCCCCACCAGCCACCCACAGGCAGCCCAGGGTCCCAGAATGGGGGACGATGAGACACACACACACACACACACACACATACACACACACACACACACACACACACGCACTCTGCCTTCTGCTCATGTTTTGGGGGAAATGCTCAGAAAACACTACTTAAAACAATCACCACGTTATTACATCTCCAAAGTAAATAGAATTATTCTGATCTGCTAGGGATTGGACTGAGTTTTAAAAACCAAGTTTTTTAATGGAAAAAAAAGCTTACAGAAACTTCGAATCACTAATATTATTTACGTAGCTGTAGGTTTATGATGAATGTAATGATCTAAATAAGTTTTCTCTGGTGACTAATTCAAGAATAAGGGTGTTTACGATGCATTTGTTTTATTAAAAACAAGTTTGATGCAAATGAAATTTCTTACTTTTTATTTCTTGAGTGTCAAGAGTTTTTAATAACAGAAAAAACAAACAGTGAATAGTATATGCAATCTGATTTGGGATTTTATTGCGGGGGGGGGGGGGGAAAGGGGAAACACACTGATTTTTTTCCTTTAGAAGGTAACATTTTGATTAGACTTTGCTCAGATTTTGCTTTTTTGGCTCATGTTTTTTTTTTTAATCCATATCAGACAGCCCCCAACATTCAAGACAGACATCACAATAGGCCTGCAAAAACAAACAGAAAAAGGGATCCAGGAAACAGTAGTGTAAGGTGCCGAAGAAAACAAACAATTATAACAAGCTTCAGAAAGATCAAGATCCATTAAAAAATAGAGGATTCTATATATAAAGCAGTGTTTCCCAAAGTGTGGTACGCGTACCCCCAGGGGTACGGGAAGAGTTTGGTGGGGGTGCATGTTGCACTGGAGTTTGGTGGGGATATGCACTGCACCGTGCTTAGCTGAGCCTAATTTTACGTTCTCATGAGTCAAGTCAAGACAGTCTTGTGAGGCGTGAGATGGTCCGGTGTACAAATAAATGTTATTTATAATATAACTTTTATTTATATTTTATTTTATAAAATATTTTATTTTATTTTTCCATTTATTATTATTTTGTGTATGTGCCAAACAATAAAAAATAAATATATTTTGATTGTTATTAAAATACATTTTTTTTTTTCCCGACAAGGGGTACTCAGCGTTACGAAAATTATAGAAGGGATACACCTATGTCAAAAATTTGGGAAACACTGACATAAAGGAGCAAACACCCAGAGAAAAAGAAGCAGCCCTTGAAAATATAACACGTGATCAACTAAACTCCGTGGGGGTGGGAGGGGGCAATGAAACATGAACTCATGGAACTTCCCCCCAAATAGAGAAAAAAGACAGAGAAGGGAAATAAGGAGGCCAAACATACCAAGGAAGTTTCGCTGGACTGGGAGAGGCCAGAGAAACTGAGAACAAGGCGCAATCAATGAACAAACGCAAGAAGCATTTTCAGCCCCGAGGCCACACATCGGCGGCTGGAAGGACCCACAGGACCGGCCAGAGGAAGAAAACGGACCACTCGGCTGTGCTCGTCTGGGCTGTCAGACCGCCAAACCCCAGGGGGGATCGTCTCAGCGTGTGAGGCGGAGGAAGAGTCACGTGCGGAGACCAGCACCGACAGGAGAGGCGGCTGCTCCGGCAGCCAGGAGCTAAAGGACAAGGGATGACACCTTCCAAACAGGGAGCAAGGCCTCCGGTCCCCTGTTCTGCGTGCAGTCACGTGTAATCCTGGTAGAGCGGGCTAAAGGCACCTGGTGGTGCACAGCTTTAAATCGCCTCCCGTGCCCTTTTCTCAGGAAGCCACGGGAGCAGGAGCGCCACAGAAAAATGAAGGGATCGCCCGGGGGGTGTGGCTCAGTGGTCAAGCATCGACCTATGAACCAGGAGGCCACGGTTCAATTCCCAGTCAGGGCACCTGGCCAGGTTTTGGGCTCCATCTCCAGTAGGGGGCGGGCAGGAGGCAGCCGATCAAGGATTCTCTTTTTCTCATCATTGATGTTTTTATCTCTCTCTGAAATAAAAAAAAATGTTTTAAATGTTTTAAACCAAAAAAAGAGAAAGATAGGGGCTACATCAACTGAGGAGGAGGGATTTCCAGAAGGCGAAGGGACGAGGCAGAGCGGGAGCCGAGAGCGGGCCCCGGAGCCCAGAGAAAGACACGCGTCCCAGTACTCCGTGTCAGGGCCCAGGGAGAGGGGACTTTGGCGAGACGTTGGTGACAGGCACCTGGGGGGTAAAGCAAACAACAAGGGCGGTTCTCAACATGTGCGGGCAGAAGCCACACAACCCAGAATGAGGAGACTGAGCTCAGTGTAGTATTTACCCAGTAGTACTGTGTTTCCCTGAAAATAAGACATCCTTCAAAAATAAGACCTACTTCATGGAAAGATGATACATCCCCTGAAAATAAGACCTAGCGCATCTTTGGGAGCAAAAATTAATATAAGACACTGTCTTATTTTCGGGGAAACAGGGTAGTACAAATATATCTATATCTATCTATCTATCTATCTATCTATCTATCTATTGATTTCAGAGAGGAAGGGAGAGATAGAAACATCAACGTTGAGAGAGAACCACTGATCAGCTTGCCTCCTGCTTACGCCCCACTGAGGATTAAGCCTGCAACCTGGGCATGTGCCCTTGACCTGAGTCAGACCTGAGACCCTGCAGTCCACAGGCCAAGGCACTAACTCCTGAGCCAAACTGGCTAGGACTCAAATACTGATTTTTAAACATTGCCACCCATTACTGTGGGGTGGTGGAGAGTGTGTGTGTGTGTGTGTGTGGCAGGTAAGATAAATAAATCCTTATTTTTCATAGTGGCAGTTAATAAAGGATGTCTAAAATGAAAAAGAAACGAAGCGAATAAACAGTCTTTAAATATGGAGGTGAAGATTTAAAACCAGCTAACAGACACACAAGTGGTTGCCCGTGGGGCCGGGGCTTGGAGGGCGCTAGGGGATGCAGATGGCTCTTGGTTTTTGTTAGAAAGCCTCGAAGTGCCATTTAACTTCGGAAAATCTCCTTTGGCCTTTATTACACTCAACGCAAACATTAGTGGCAATTCCCCAAACCTCTGGCCCCACAAGCCCTCTGCACTCAGAAACCAGGCTGCCGTGAATATAAGGCTTCGTGTCCCCCCCCCCCCCGAAGCCCGCCAGAGCTCCCCAAATCAAAAGCACCCCCTGCTCCTTTGTAAGAAAAAGAAACCCAGCCAAGACAGCACACCAGCGGGTCACATTCCCCCTCCGACTCCGCGCCAGCTCCCCCACCTCCCTTCCAGCTGCTGGGCCCCCGCCAAGACGTGGTTCTTTCCCGAATCAGAGCGGTAAACCCTCAATCTCCGGCCCCATCCCCCACCCCGGATCCAGCCAAACGGCCTTTGCCAGGATTTATGAAACCGGGAGGAATCTAACCCGCGAGGGGACAAACACGGGCACCTCGAGCCAGAGGCACGGCCGCGGCCCCCGCTGTCCTCAGGAGAGAGCAGGGCGGACGGACGGACGGACGGACGGCCCCGCACGCAGATGGGAAACTCATCAACAGACTGAGCCTGGGAGCCGGAGGGACGCGCGCGGACCTGTGCGTTTCAGGAGTTCGGGGGTATTCATGGGTTGCCTAGGAACCAGAGGCCAAATAGGAAACAGGAAGCCCTGGGAGAGGGAGGCCTGAATATTTCAGCATCATTTCCAGAGGGAAGGCTGCGTGCCAAGGCCCCGGGCCGCGGCTCTGGTCCTTACTTCTCTGCAGCCCAGGCCCTCAGAACCCCTTTCACCTCATCACCCCCCCCACACCCCCAAATCTCACTTATAGGTACATGTAGGCTTCTTCAAGGGTCCATGTTAGAACCCACGTGTGCGTGCATATACACGTACACACAGACGTACGTACACACAGACGTGTACACACACACACACACACACACACACACACACACGGACACGGGATGTGAGGCCCGTTTCTGGAAGTTTACCAGGAGTATCATCTCGCACCTCCAGGCTTCCTGCAGCTGCGGGGCGGCCTGAGCAGGGCACTGATTTACTGCTTCCGTTGGAGTGGCCCCGGGTGAGGGTGAGGCTGCGTCGGTCTGGGTTCGTCCCGGAATCCACTGCGGGACCGCGTGTGGCCAGGCCTGGAGACAAGGGAGCCCGGAGCACGGAGCACAGCGCCCCCGCCGGACGCGCCGGCCCGTCTCTCTGTGCCTGGCCTGCGAGAGGCCCTTCAGAGGGTGGTCCGTGCTCTCCTCCACTCTGTGTGTCTGTCAGGGCAAACGCATGTGGAGCCCGCTCCCTGCTCCCGCCTGGGGCTCTCCATGGGGCCCCAGTTCCCTGTGCTCACGCCTCCTCCGCACCCCGAGACCTCTGGCTGCCGCCCTCACTCGGCACCGGCATCTGCGAAGTGTGTGTGTGTGTGTGTGGTGCGGATTTCAGGGTCAGGCTAACCTTGCTTTCCATCGCTGATACGATAAATATGGAGCAGCCTAACCTCTTTAGCCTTGGTCTCTTCCTCTACAAAAACAATAACAAAAACAAACAAACAAAAAACTAGAATGCCGAAACCGGTTTGGCTCAGTGGTAGAGCGTCGGTCTGCGGACTGAAAGGTCCCGGGTTCGATTCCGGTCAGGGGCATGTACATTGGTTGTGGGCACATCCCCCGTAGGGGGTGTGCAAGAGGCAGCTGATCGATGTTTCTCTCTCATTGACGTTTCTGGCTCTCTATCTCTCCTCCTTCCTCTCTGTAAAATAACAAAATATATTTTAAAAAGCACACACACAAAAAACACACATGGATGATCCTCCCCTTCAGTGACGTTGCGAGGACTGGGGCATAGGAAGTGTCTGGCTGTTCAGCAGACAACTCTCCCAAGGAGCCACACACACAGGCCACAGGCACGGGAGAGGAAGCCCAGCATCATTCGCCACGAGGGAAAAGGAAAACGAAAACCACAATGACATCCCCTCCGTTCCCACTGGAATGGCTGCAGGAAAATTGAAGATAACAGGTGCTGATGTGGACGCGGACAAATGGGAGCCCTCCTGCCTCACCGGTGGGAGTGTGAGGTGTAAGGCGCCGTCCAAAACAGTCTGGCGGCTCCTCGGGAAGTTGAACACGGAATTACACGTGACCCAGCGATTCTATACATAGATACGTACACCCCGAAGAATCAAAACCAGACACTCGAACAAAAAGCGTGTCCACGGGTGTTCACAGCAACAGTGCCCCCAACAGCCCAAGTGAGGGAACAGCCCAGACGTCCTTCCACTGGTGAACGGACGGGGTCCCAGCCACACAATGGCATCCTTCTCAGCGACAGAGGAGTGAGGTTCCGGCACGTGCTACACCACGAGGAACCTATACCAAGTGAGGGAAGCCAGAAACCAGAGTTCCCACAGTATATGGTTTCACTTATGGGAAATGAGATGAGGTAAATCCACAGACACAGAAAGCAGGTTAATGGTGGGCCGCGGGAGGGGGACAGGCAGGAAGTGACGGCTCCTTGAAGTACCTGTTCCAAAGCCACGTGTGGGGCATGGGAATCGTTGCTGAGCTGGGGCACCCTGGTGCCCGTGCCCTAGCCTCTCCACGGTCACCATGCAGCCAACTATTAACCCCCCCCCCCCATGCCTCTCTGTGGAACGGCACCATTGCGTCCCTGGGGCCACTGCGATGCAGGTCCTAACACCGCCACTGCAGGGCGAAGAGGTGCGGTCTTTTTTGGGGGGTAAGGCTGTGTCTAATTTAAATCCAGGTGGGAAATAAGAGCAAGACACTTCTTTTCCAAATGCTTTAAACCAAGAGTGCTCCCTGCCCTGTACCCTCTTCCCACAAGACCAGCACGGAAGACACCCCGACTCACAGCCAGAGCCCATAGCTCAAGACTGTGGCTCCAGCGGACCCGGCCGGAGGCCAGCAGGCGTGTCCGTCAGCTGTTTCAGGAGGCGACAAACACGCCGGCCCGGAAACCGCTCCACTGTCCTCCCCGGCTCCTCACGCACCCCTCTTCCTCCTCCCCCCCACCCCAGCCTGCGTGCCTCCCTCCTCCTCCTCAAGCACGCCAGGCCTGCACCAGCTGTCCCGTCACCTACACCGGCTCCCTCCCTCCCTTACCTCCTTCAACTCTTCGCTCAAATGCCACCTCCCAATCTCGGCCCTCAATAGGTATTTGTTGAATAAATAAAGGCATCATCAACGAATCCTTCCGTTGCCTCCATAAAGTCCCGAGTTAAAGGACTCCACTCTAGGCATTGATCTACACATCACATGCAATGATAATTACAGCTATTATTATTATTATTATTGGTTTTTTTTTTTTTTTGAGTGCCAAACTCAAGTTTACAAGGCAGAGAACTGAGCATTTTGCACGTGCTTACCCATTTGATTCTCAATGGTTCGGGAACTCATTACTGAGCTCAGAGCTGTTAGGATTCCCAGGGGCCCGATGGGGAACCTGAGGCCCGGGGGGTTGAGGCCAGGCCCACCGGTCTCCACCTGACTCGCAGAGAACATTCTGGCGCCCGCAGAGGACGGACCCGGCAGGCAGGCAGCCCTCACAGGCCGCACTCAGTGCGCCGTGGAGCCGGCCCGGAGCCCCTGCCCTCACTCCCTCCCGCAGGCCACGGCAGGAGCCTGCGCTCAGCACCGGGAGGGCGGGCAGGTGCCCGCTGCCTCCCTGGGTGAGAGGTCACCGGCCGACTCCCTGCCTGGTTCACACCTCAGGAGGCCTTAGGGGGTTTGGTGGCCGGGAAAACTCCCCCAGATATGCTTCGGGGGAGAAACACCCCGTGACATAAATGAATTCCAGTCCCCCCCCCCCCCCCCCCCCCGCGCGCCTTGCCCTTTAATTTTCCAATCCCTGTGTAGTCTTTGGGAAAACGCAATCCACATGTCCCCCAGCTTTTATACATCCACATGTTTCCCAGGGAGTATCCAGCTTCCCCAAGCCTCAGAGCTCCCCCCACGTTCCCGGTCTTCCGCATCACCCCGTCTCCCCCAACACGTTCCCAGCAGCAATTCCGTTCCAGCAAGAGCAGACCTTGGGGGGTGCCCGCATGGCTCCGAGCCACGGAGGTGCTTGTGGGGCACCCCCAGGGCCTGCCCCCTCTCGGCCTCCTGGCTTCCCGGGGTGTCCGAGCCCCGGGCATCGCATTGGGAAGGGGGTGGGAGGGGGGCGCTGGCAGGACCTCCGTGTCCCGTTGTGCATTTGGAGACAAGACAGCCGGACAGGACGGACGTATGGGGACCAGATGGAGCCTGGCCAGCGTCCCCGATAGCTCTGCCCACTCCGGGCGGTGGCGTCCCTCCGGGCCAGCGGGGGACGGACAGGGCGAGGAGAGGCAGCGTGCCCTGGGGCTCCGCGCCCGGCTCCTCGTGGGGGAAGTGATAATTATTAGTGCCTGACATTGTGTAACACCTCATCGTTTAAGAAATGCTGTCAGCAGTCTGATGGAGCCAGTTGTGGGTTTTTTTTATTTTTATTTTTGCAGCCAGACACTCAAAGCGCGATTCCGTGTCCCAGCTGTGCAGCCCCGGGCAGGCCCCCTCGCCTCTGAGCCTCGGTTTCCTCCTCTGTGAGAGGGAGACCAGACGGACCCCCCAACCCCCTCACGCGCTGGATGGGGGAGGTGCCCGCGAGCACACTTGCCAATTGCAAAGCACTGACAGCTGGGGGGCCGGGCGGGCACCTCAAATCAAGGCCTGATGCTCCACAGCCGGCCGGAGGAGGGGGGCACGCATTCCAGGCTGCCCTGGGTTTCCCACAAGAGAAGCCCTACCTTCCTGGCCCGGACGTCCCCGCATCAGCAGCACCTCGAGCCCCAGGGTCTGGAGGCCAGGAGGGCCGGTGCAGCCTCCGGGAGGGCTCATCCTAAGGGGAGAGAGGGGAGAAGGCGGCTTGGGGGCAGCCGGGCCGGGAGAGGGGCGGCCTCCTCGCAGGAAGGCCCACAGCCTCGAGGTGATGCGGGGTTTCCCGAAGGGCTGGGTCGGAGGGGAAGGGAAGGGCGGCCCACACAGCACGGTCAGGTGCTGTCTGGAGACACGACCCCCAGAGACCAGGCCCCCACATGGGGCTGGGAGACAGACAGGCACGTGGGACAGGGGCAGCGCTCAGGGCTAGCGTGGCCCCCACCGAGACACCCCCGAGGACACCCGGAATTCTGGTGTCTAGAAGGGGGGGGTCCCCCGATAGCAGGCGGAAGCAGAGGGAGCAGCACTGCTTATCCTGTGACCATGAAGCTACCGCGTTTCCCCGAAAATAAGACATCCTCCGAAAATAAGACCTACTTCATGGACACATAACACATCCCCTGAAAATAAGACCTCGCGCATCTTCGGGAGCAAAAATTAATAGAAGACACTGTCTTATTTTCGGGGAAACAGGGTACTTGGCTCATGGGGGGGGGGCCACCAGGATAGGCCCGAGCTCCCTAGCGTGGCCCAGGAGGTGTGACCAGCCCCCCGTTCTTTTCCTGCCACACGGGGGGGTCCCACCACTCACAGCCCCGAGCCTCTGCCCAGCTCTCCCCTGCCCCCCGGCGGTCCCCTCCCCGCCCTTTGCTCCGAGCCCGCACCAGGTCACCTCTGCTTCTCAGGGCCCAGCCAAGTGCTCCGTACATGTCGGGGGAAACACGTGTGAAGAAATGAGTCCGTGGAGAGCATGAGGCCCCCGCCCGGGACCCCCCAGCGTTCAAACCAAGGCCCGAACCCCAGGTCTCCAGCTTCCGCTGCGTGTGGAGCTCTGCCCCCCTCTCTCCCGGGTTCCTGCGGGTGCCCCCAGAGGGTGAGGCCGCAGACGAACGGTCCCCCGAGTCCCCCGTCCAGCCAGTCCGCTCACCTCGCCGGGCGGCCGGCCCATGGCAGGGGCCGTGGCCACCCTGTCTCCGAGCCCACGGCCTCCGTGCCGGCAGAGTCAGCCCCACAAAGCCCCAAACCTCTTGTGCGGCCTCCAGGTGGACGTGCTTTATGCACACGAGGACCACCTGGGCCCCGGCAGCACGTGGGCGCGGGGGCGGCGCAGGCGGCCGCGGTCATTAACGCCCCGGGGCCCCAGGTGCAGCGGAGACTGAAACGCAGCGGTGGAGGGAGCGGGCCCGGAATCCACGCCCCAGCCTCCAGCTGGACGACGTGACGCAGGCTCGGGGGCCTGGGCTGCCCGGGGTCGGTTTGCTTCTGATACAGGGGTCGGCAGACTCATCAGTCAGCAGAGCCAAACATCAACAGTACGACGATTGACATTTCTTTGGAGAGCCGAAAACCGACTTCCGCGCACGGGCCATGAATCAGGGGACCAGACGTCCCGCTTTTGGTGGGACAGTCCTGATTTTTAACGTGTCCCGCGTCGTTTTAAAACAGTTCCGAAATCGAAAAGGCCAAAAGCGGGACGTCTGGTCACTTTACCAAAGAGTAAGCCGCAGTTTGCCGACCCCTTTTCTGAGAGATCTCCAGGTGGTCCTACTGCGCGCGAGCGGGATGGAAACCTCTGAGCAGGCCCAGAGCCCCGGTTTTACCCCTAAGGAATCTGCAAGCCCAGAGGGGTCAGAGGTTACCTGCTCGAGGACGTGTGACACCGGGTGGGACCAGGATGTGGATCCAGCTCCAGGAGCCTGGGACCTGACCCGATGCGATTCCTGTGACAGGGGGTCGCCTTCTGGCCATTCATTTCACAGCGGAGGCATCAGATGGGCACGTTTGGCCAAGAGAGGTCACAAGGTCATCTTGACTTCGATCAGAAAGTTTGCACGGGCACCTTCTCCTTCTCCCTCCCTGACCTTTAACAAACCCAAAGGGCAAAGTCCCGAGAGACTGACTCCATTTCACGGGAACGAGTTAGAGGTTTTGTGACACTGAGACTGACTCTCAGCTGGCCATGATAAGACGTGGGCTGGTTCACAGAAACAATCTAGAAGAACGAACCAGGTACCCAGAGAGGTTTTCTGGGCCGCACACACCCTGGAAACTACTTGGGGTTTCGATGAATATTGCTGTTTTACGTCACTCTCTCTGTCCCTCCCGTCAACAAGTGCTGGGAACTGTGCTTTCCCGTCCTTGGCCTAAGAGTCACGTTGGGATCACTGAGTGCCCGTTTCACGGATGAGAAAGCTGAGGCGTGGGGAGGGTAGCGGCCTGCAGCAGGTCACCTGGGTAGTAACGTGAAGGAGCTGCCATCTAAAAACCCAGGCTGCAAACTCTGTGCTGTCTCTCCACCACGAGCTTCACCTGGTTCACGCCAGTTAGCTCTGAGCTCCTCTTCCTGGGTCAAAACTCTCGTCTTCTGAGGCCTCAGTGATTTGCTTCCTGCCCTTGTCACCTACGCGGCCCCGACCTGCCTGTCCTCTCCATGGGGCCATCTCTCATTTTCCTCCTGACCCCTGGGTACTGGACAGTGCGGTGGTCTCTGCGGCCACCAGGGCCCCGATTCTCCAGCCCTGGGAGGAGACACCCCAGGTGTCAGGACAGCAGAGACCTCGCCTCCTGGAGTCTCCTCTCCATGGGGACTCCTCCCAAGAGACCTCTTTCAGCTCCGGATCCCCAGGGGGAAGGGAACCACCTGCTATGACCAGCTTGCCATGAACTCACTTGGAACGGGACAGTGGCCTGGCACTTTAATGCTCCGTGACATTTTTATTACTAACCTAACTTCACAGTACAATGAAATCCGGAGTGGAAAAAAACACTCGGGTGACACAATCCCATCTATTCTTCTCGCACAGTTGTTTTTGTTTGTGCCTCTTCCCAATCGTTCGTCAGAGAAATGCCATTTTCTGCTTAGCTCTAATCAGTGTTTTATAAACAATTTTGTGTTCTGTGTATTTTACACGGGACCAGCTTACAGCATGTTTCCATACCGTCATCGTCACGTGGATCCATTCAGATGTCTGGAGTCGTCTAGCGCACTTAGGGCGCGCCGTAAATTGTTCCCCGGTAGTTGAGGACTGGGGTTACTTTATAAGGTGTCCATGCCTTTGCCCTGGAGGACAGGAAGCCAGGGCTGAGGTGCGTGGCAGTGGGCCTGGAAGGGGTGAGGGGTGGAGGAGAGAGAGAGGAGGAAGATCACCTTTGGCCTCAGCTGTGTCTGCATCAGCCGAGCTCACGAGGAGACTTCCTGGCCGCCACGGTAGAGATGGCTGAGCCAAAGGCATCCTCAGCGATTCCTACGGCCTCTCTGGCTCTGAATCGTGGCCCTCTTCCTCTTCCCCGCTCCGTTTGTAAACGTGACCACTGTTAGGATTGAAGGGAAGCAGGAAACAGACCACCAAGGAACTTTAAAGTAAAGTTTATTCCCCGGGAATGAGCGGGACTCATTACGGAGGTAGAGAAACCAGGATTGAAGGAGTGGGGAGGGGGCAGGGGACCCAGCCGGGCTGCCTCCTGGACATGGAGGAGCAGCAGCACGTGGCTGGCCTGGGGGTCCCTTTAAGGGCCGGAACGGAAGGGGGCTGGACCCAGGGCGAAACAGGAAGGGGTGGGCTCCAAGACACTTTGGCACATGCTCATTGATGGTTCAATGTCTTGGAGATGTCTCTGTGACAGGTGCCAGTAATGTGTTAGCTCCGCCCATCAGTTGGGAGGAGGGAGAACCTTACAACCACGAGGAACTCTACTTCCTTAGAGCTGAGGAGTGTGCATCTGGGTGAGGGGTGGGGTGGGGGTGGGATGTACCCAAGGCAGGGATGCTGGCTTGGCTCTATTCGTAAGTACCGTGTGCGGACACTCCACGCTCCATGTGGATGGTCGCGGATCCTCCCACGCGATGAGGTCGGGTTGATGGAGGGCCTGAGGCTCAGGAAGGCGCACTCTCTCCAGGTGCTAGCGGGTGGTAATCCCAGGGTTCTCACCCGTGCATGCCAGCTTCACGTCACTCCCAACGCCAGAGAGCAGGGAGTCTGAACACAGCAGAAACGGCCATTCCTCAGCAACCTCAGGAAGCAGCTGGAAGTCTGGGGCTAGCTCTCGCCCATACCCCAACCCAGAGAGGAAGGGGGACTGGGGTGGGGTGAGGTGACAACGAGGAAAGAGGCAAAAGCTCCTGGGTCACACTCTATTTTTTTGTTAATCCTCACCCGGGGTATGTTTTCAATTCATTTTCAGAGAGAGTAGAAAGGAGAGAGGGGGGAAGGATATATATATATATATATATATATATATATATATATATATATCCATCCATCCATGTGAGACACATTGATTGGTTGCCTCCTCCAGGTACCCGAGTTGGGGGTGAGGATTGAACCTGCAACCTACGTACGTGCCCTCAGGAATCAAACCTGAGATCCTTTGTGTGTGGGTTAACTCGCTAAACACTGAGCACCTGTCAGGGCTCACACTCTATTTTGATCTACAAGCAATGGAGGCCGAGCTCACTCTCAAAGGATGGGGGAGACCCCAGGTGGTATAAAGAAATGGGAGGGCACCCGGGCAGGAAGATGGAATGGGCGGGGGTGGGGGGGGAAGAGGTGGGGGGCAGGGTGAGAGGGGGGACCATGGAGGAGACAGAACTGGCCCCGCTGGGTTCCTGTCCGGGAAAGTCTGGAAACAGGGCCGGCCCCTGAGCCAGCCGATGCCTGGGGGAGTTCCCTTCCCAGGCCTGACTTCCTCCGGCTCAGAGAGGAGAACAGGGATGGGGGGGGGGGGGGGTGATTACACTTGGCCATGTCTTATAATCAGCAAAGGGGGGAAACAACCCAGCACTAGATTAGACGAACCGCAGAGATCAGCGTCCAGCCCGGAGGGAACACGGGCGGTCCAGCCGCCTCCATCCGGACAGGACGGAGGAGCTCAGCCCTGCGCCCGCCCGGGACAGGGGGGAGTCTCCTCAGGGCGGCCCGCCGCTGCCTTGGCCGAGGGGGGCGGGGTCCCGGGGGCAGGTGACGGGGGGCCGGGTGCTCCCAGCAATAAGCACTGCCAGGTGGCCGCCGGGGAAGTGGGGGGAGGTCCGTTCTCTGCATTATCCCTCCCCCCATGTCTCACCTCTGTGGTTCCCCCGGAATCTACCAGGGAAGCCTGGGAAGGCAGAACCCACCCTCCGGGACGGCCGGGGCTTGCCCCTAAACAAGCCTCGGTTGCCGTGGTTCTGGGTCTCCCCACCCGCACCCGGCCTCCTAGGGCTGTCAGGGGGCAGCGGGGGGCCAGCCCTCCGCAGGGTCCCCCCACCTCTTGGGCTATTTGCTAATTTTGGTTGGAGCTCTGGTGGTAAGTAAAAACATCAGGGATTCCGGGCAAGGACTCAGCCGGAATGACAAGTAGAAAAACAGCAGCGTCTCCAAGCCTCCCGGCAGCGGGCAGCGTAAGCACACAGCGCAGGCCGCCGCCGGCCCCGGGGACACGCCGAGGCCACGGGAGCCCAGACCGCCTGCCTTTAGCTGGGGAGGCTCTCTGCCGGGGTTCGTGTTAGCCAGGGGGCCTCGTGTCCATCAGCCCGGGCGTTTCCATTGGGATGGCACCACTTCAGGCTCAACGAGCCTCCCAGGGCCCTCCCAGGCCTGCATTCCCCTCTGTTCTCTCTCTCTCTCTCTCTCTCTCTCTCTCTCTCTCTCTCTCTCTCTCTCTCTGAAGCTGGTACCCTGTTCTCACTCTTCCATCGACGCCAAGCCACCCCGCTCCCCATCGCTTCCGGGGTTCCAGCCTCTTGCTAACTGTCGAGGCAGACTCCTCAGCGATCTTCCTACCTCGATCCTGCCCGTTCTCAAATCCGTCCTGGACCCAGCCACCAGCGGAATCCGCCCCACAGACGGGGCGGGCCCCAGGCCCTGGCCCATGTTGGGGGCCGCACCCCCTCAGGGTGAGGTGGTGGGGAAATACATCCGTCCGCTCCCTTCCCCTTGCAGGAAGGGCCGGGGAGGATGGGTGAGAGCTGATCGATGACTCATTGCTTGGGGCACGGAAGGCTCGTTCTGTGATGGTGGACAGAAGCTACAGGGCACGTTGTGTGACGCTGGAAAGAGGAGGATGAATACGTTTCCTTACAGATAAAGTGTTTTCTATCTCTGTGGCCACCAAGGTCGAGCTCCTGCTCCCCGTCCCCACCTCACGCCGCCTCCCCATGCTCCGCCTGCCTGCGGTCCCCAGCAGCATTCTCCTCCCACAGGCGCGGGGAGATGGGGAGGATTCCGGGCGTCCCGGGGAGGACGGCTGATTCCACATCTCGAGGCAGGAGAGAAGTCAGAGGGTCTGGAACAGCTTGCTGTTGCCAGAAAGCAGGGATGCTTTTCCGAATGCCAGGGGCAGTGCCAAAGTGACAAGGGCCCAAAATAAGGGACTCCGGGCCAGGTCTCGACAACATGGGCGTTCATTAGAACAGGCTGAGCTGGAGGAGGGATGCGGGCTCATCACAACGCTCAAACACTAGACAAGATTCTCTAGAGCGTGCCCGGAAGAGGTTGGTAGGCCCCTAGGAGGGTGAATGTAATGGGAGATGCTGATCTGATCAACTTGAGTGAGTAGGGTATCTCATATAGACCGGTCTTTTGCTGCTTCTCTTAATTCTGTTTCTGGTCGCCCAGGATGGCCCGCGCTGGTTTCCGTCTGCGAAGGCGGGGAAGAGGAAATGCAGGGAACGCCGAGGCAGCCGTTTCTCCCCCGGGGCCCCCTCCCGGCGGGAATGGAACGAGGGATTGGCCCCCGTGAGCGGTGATACAACGCCAGCAGGAGCCTGGCGTTCTCAGTGAAGCTAGCAGACAGATCAGGTCAGTACATCATGCCGTCGGGACAATAGCGTGCGCCGCGCTGGCCTGGCCAGAGGGATGGGGGGTTGTGTCCTGTCAGGGAGAATTCAGTGCTGCAAACCCCAGGACCTGACCGGCGGCATGGACTTAAAAAGTCCTGCTGAAGTAAGAGAGCGCTAGCGGTTACTTGGGAGCAGGAAGCGTCGCCCGAGGTGGTTTCTCCGTGGGCTTTGCCGCCGGCCTCATGGCCTCAGGCCTGACCCGGGACCAGCTGCTCAGCCGCCCGGACTCTGCAACTCCGGCGCCTTGAGGGGGTTCTCTTCTTCCTCCTCCTCTTGCTCCGGGAAGGTGGTTAAGATCCCCGCGAAGGTAAAAATAGCGTTTGGTGAACTCACTGAAATCCTAGTAAGGTGTCAAAATTGGCACCCCCTGGAAGGCATGGGATTCAGGGTAAGAAACCGACCGAAGCCCGCAGCATTAGCGCTTTTACAACGGGTTTTGATGCAAGGCCGTTAGGGAATCACGATATTTGGCATTATTTAATACGGCTAGAGACGTTAAGAGGATCTGCTGTATTAAATTTGTGAGTTGCATTAAGTGTGTGGAGGGGTTTACGCCTGCAATCGACGTGAATGCCCCAGACTCAGGGATGCAAAGCTGCCTTCCTGGGACTGGTCAACTCAGCCCGATTCTGAAGTTCCAGTCTAACTCGGACTCGTCTTTGGCCAAGACACACACCTTCCCGTGTCACTGAGCTTTTGAGAAAGTAGGACAATTTATTTCACCATCTTATTCTTTAGCTTTATTGAGGTGTAATTTAACAAATAAAACTGTAAGGTATTTAAAATGTTCATCACCTTGCATTTTGTCCTTTTTTTGAACTAAAGAAGGGGGTAAAAACAGTTGAGTTCGACTCTCTCCACAAATTTAAATTTCATGATAGTTAGGCTGTATACATTAAATACTCAGACCTTGCTCATCTTACGGCTGACATTTTGTACCCTTTTACCAGTCTCCCTCGAACCCCCCTCTACAACATGTCTACTGACACAGCATCAAAAAGGCACACTTAGCATAAAGGTTTTCAGCGCCTGCATGTCTCCTGCCTTGCTTTCTATCTCTTGTGTTTCCCCACCTCCTCTCACCTGGATAGCATTACGTTGAATCCTCTGGAATCGATGTGGTTGTCGGCAAAACCAGTAAAACGGCCGCAAGTTCGTGCCGTTTAACCGAACAGCAGACAGTGCAACTTGGAAAGCTTTCTCGGTCTTCATTGCTTCCTAATCCCTAACCCCCAGCCCAGCTTTGCCCTCCCTTCAAGGTTCAGCTTGAAAAATGCCGCCCTCCCTCCTCCGAGAAGTCATTGCGGATTCCCATCTGGAAGTCGACCTTCCAAAGCTATTTGCACTTCGTGCTGCTGTTGTCCAGGCGTTGTGGTTATTCGTCTGTATGTGAACATGCTTTCTTTTCTTTTCTTTTTTTAGTATATGCTTTCTTTTTTAAAAAAATATATTTTACTGATTTTTTACAGAGAGAAAGAGAGAGGGATAGAGTCACAAACATCAATGAGAGAGAATCATTGATCAGCTGCCTCTTGCACACCCCCTACTGGGGATGTGCCCACTCCTGAGGTACATGCCCTTGACCGGAATCGAACCTGGGACCTTTCAGTCCGCAGGCCGACGGCTCTATCCACTGAGCCAAACCGGTCTCGGCAGTACATGCTTCCTTGATGGTGAGGGAACCGTGCCTAATTCACCCCGGGCTGGCTGGCTCTCAGCATAGCCCCTGGCACACTGTAGGCGCCTGACCAGTGTGCGGAGCTCAGTTATGCCCTAGGAGGGACGTGTCTGACTGAGGGCTCCACACTGGCTTTAGGGGAATCTGAGTAGAGAGCAGGGGGTGAGGGGGTGGGCAGGGGCAGTACTCTTCCCAACACCCCTCCTACTCCTGGCTGTCAAGACCCCCTCACCCCACCTGTGCACTCCTGGGTGGGTGTGAGGGGTGCAGATGAACCTCTGGCCTTGCTTGAGTGGCGAGGGGCCCAGGAGCCTCCTCCATGTCACACTGACACAAGGATCAGGCAAGGAGGACACTCCCGTCATGTCCTTCTGCCCCAGAGAAAGGTCTCCCCAGCCTGGCTTGATGGCAGAGCTGCGAGCCCAGGCTGCGGTCGGCTGGCCAGTGCGTCAGAAGGCAGGTGGCTCTGCGGTTTGCCCACTGATCGCCTCTGGAAAGGGTCCCGGGCCCCGTCCCTCCCGGGCCTGGCTCACACACGGGGATTAGAGAAGCTGCATTTCCTCCAGGGAGGTGACACGCTCACATGCTGAACACATTTTCTCTGTGGAAAATGTGGATTGCAGCAGACTGCTGACCCCCGAGGGGCTCCTCGTGGCCTCCGCAGAGTGGGTCCCCCTGCCTCCCTGTCTGAAAGCGGGGCCGGGAGAAGGAGGCGGCGGGACTAACGGGCGGGCGGACAATCTCCACTTCCTTGTGGGCAGCCACCACCCAGGGAAATGAGGCGCCAGGGAAGAAGACAGGCCGGGGTCTGGGCTCCTGGGTCTTCCCCATGCCAGCTGCACCCCTCCCCGCACCCAACCTCGCCCGGGGGATAAATCAGAATGCAGCTGGCCGGAGCATTTGAAGACAGTCTGGGGCGCGAACTCCAACCCCAATCACATATAAAGGTGCTTAGGACACGCACAAAGAGCTGCGTGATGCACCCATGCATCCTTAACGCACCCCCTTGGGCATTAGGCAACGTGATGGGTGCAAAGGCAAGTGTTGGTTCGTATCTTCAAGGAGGTCTGACAGTAGTGACCAGACAGACAAGCAGAATGACCCACGCCAGACAGACAGAGATGCAGGCACATGGGAGAGGGTGAAAGAGCGTGGGTACTGAGAGCTGGTGAAGAGAGCCCCCCAACCCCCCAAGCAGAATCCTGAGGGGCAGGAATTTTCCACTGGGAAACGGCGAGGAGGGGAGGCCAAGGCTGTGAGTCGGGGAGACAATGCACCTTTGGGGGCTTCCGCCTGCTGCACCTGCGGGTGGGGGGGTGCGGGGAGAGGGGCAGACCCTGGAGGGCCTCCTAAGCCAGGCGAGGACCTGGGCGTGCGCCCCGGAGACGAGAGGCCGCCCCTGAGAGGTCTGAGCAGGGGGGTGCCAGGAGCGGGTTTGGGGTGCAGGGGAGACTGCCGTGGCTGCGCTGTGGCCCCGTGCCTGGGAGCCCAGCTCCATCTGTAGGGAGGGAGGGTAATGGGGGGTCCAAATCAGGTGGCAGAGGGAGGGCGTAAGTAGAGAAGCTGAACAAGTATGAGGAAGCTGGGTGTAGAGACTTAGTACCTGGAGGAATGGAGTCAGGGGAGGGAGGAGGAGGACGGGTGAGCACTGGCGGAGGACAGACAGCTGGTGAGGAGCCGGTGCAGGAGGACATCGGAGTAGGGAAGAGGAGTTTCCTTTGGGGAATCCTGAGCCTCTTCTTTTAAAAGTGAGAAATAGCTTTCCCTCTTTACACCAATAATTTATTTCATTGCAATTTGTTTTGTTGCCAAAAAAAAATAAAAAATAAAAAATTTCAGGCCCTGGCTGGTGTGGCTCAGTTGGTTGAGCATCATCCCATGCACCAGGAGGTTGCATGTTCAATTCCTGGTCAGGGCACATGCCCGGGTTGTGGGCTGGATCCCCAGTAGGAGGCATGCGGGAGGCAGCCGGTCAATGTTTTTCTCTCTCATCAATGTTTCTCTCTCTCTCCCTCTAAAATGAATAAAAAACATATCTAAAAAAATTCAGGATATAGAAAAGTATGTAAGCGAATAAAAAATTCCTCTAAATTCTGCTACCCAGAGATAGTCAGTTAACATATTAGTGAATGCACTTCCAAATCTATTTTCTGGGATGTATAATTTTTTAAAAAACAAGAGAGGATAGTACTGTTTTTTAAAACTTCTGATGCTCAGCAGTACCCTAGATCAATACAATCAGAACCGCTGGGGTTTGGGGCTAGGGATCTGCGTTTCTTAAAGCTTCTCCGATGATCCTAACGCACAGCCGCACAGCCGGTGTGGAGAACCAGCAGCACCCTGGACTCCATGCTGCCCCGGGCGGCTCCAGAGAGAACCCCGAATCTATGCAATAACAAGCGTCCGACCTGAAGGCCCTTTAGACTTGGGCGCTAACCCAGCCCATCTTCCCCCTGGGCCACGGAGGGATGGCGGGGAGCCACCTCAGTGCTCACATGAACAGCATCAACCCCGGGGATGCAGGCTGGCCGTTAGGCCTGGGGACGCCGTGGCCGCAGGTTAGCGGGCTGCGGCCCCGCAGGGGAAGGGACTGCGGCCTGGAACCGGCCGTGGCTCTCGGCGAAGGGGAAAGGGCGCCTCCGAGTCACATTAGAGCTTCGAGTCCAAGAATCGTAAACAGGCGCGGGCTGCCAAATCTCACTCTAAATATATCCCGGTGACCTCATGCTCTCAGATGCAGTGGAATAAAGAGAGGCGCTTTTATTCGTCTCGGATGACAGCATCCTGAGCTTTTATGGGCGCCTCTCGGAGTCTTCGCTCAGGGACCGTTAGCAGCCCGCACCTCACCGGCTCCAGGCCGCCACGGCGGGCACGCGGAGGGCCCGGGGCGGCCGCAGGCACCTCCCTGCAAGCTGGACCCTCAGGTGCATTCCTGAGCACCAGCAGCAACCCCTCCACCCCCCCCCCTCCACCCCGAGGGGGGACCTCCAGCCCGGGAGCCAGCGGCCCGGGGAGGGAGCCGCGCGGAGTCGGAGGTGATTAACGTTCGGGCTTTGGCCTCTCCGTCCGTCCGTCCGCTGGGGCCTCATCTGTTCCTCGTTTTCTGTTTGGCCAAAGAGACCACAGCCAACGTCCCGGAGGAGAGGCTGGACATTCTTCTGGAAGCCCTTTTAGGCGAAGCCCAGGGAAGGGAGGACGAAGCTTCACTCCTTTTAAGGCCGTATCTCACCAGGAGAGGGGGAGAGAGAGGGAATGAGAGAGAGAGAGAGAGAGAGAGAGAGAGAGAGAGAGACTGTGGGTGTGTTCCTCGGCCCTAAGAGTAACAAGAGTGGATCCCACAACCAGGGACCCTCTTGTTACCACAGGGTGCCGGGGCGATCAGTACCCCCTGCTCCCCGCGTCCTCACCCCTTCACCCCTCCAGGAGCCATGCCCCTGCCCTGTCTGTGCATGAGTCAAGCAGCAGGGTGGGCAGCTCGGACACATGCCGAACGCCTTGGCAGGCCGCTGCCTGGGAGCCGGTGGGGGGGAGGGGACCTGAAGGACCAGGCTTGGCTGGCGGGGCGGACCGCGTTCCTGGAGCCGCCCCAGCCGCAGAGGGCGCCGCCAGGGGTCTCCCCAAGGGCCGCCCGGGCCGTGTCTGTCAGGAACATTATTCAGAAATTCTTGGACACATCCGAGCCCTCGCTGTGGGCCTGGAGAGAAGGGCTCAGGGAAGTCCGGCTGGGCTGGCAGGGCCCCTGTACCGGCCACAGGTTTGAAGGCTGCTATTTCCACGGGGGGGGGAGGGGGCTCCTCCCAGAGGTGGTGGGCCCCACCTGTGTGTGTGCACATTCCCACCCCTTCTGAGGACCTAGCCCAGGGCGCCTCCTGCCCTGTGTGTGAGCTGTTGGGACTCCCTTTCTTTGTTTCCTCGTTTCACTAGTTTCCGTGGCTCTGGTTCCTCGTTTGCTGTCGGCAGGTCAGGACTCTGTTGGAAGGACCAGCAATGCCTGCTCTGCCCTCCCCACCACACTGTCCTGGGGGCAGTCATCCCCTTCCTGCCTTCTACCTGCCGGCCCCCGGCCTGTCACAGGACCCACGGCCTTCTACCTGCGGCCCCCGGCCTGTCACAGGACCCACGGCCCCCCACACCTGTCACAAGACCCATGGCCCCCCACACCTGTCACATGGCCACGGCCTTCTACCTGCTGGATCCCTAGCCTGTCACAGGGCCACGGCCTCCTACCTGCCGGACCCCTAGCCTGTCACAGGCCCCACGGTGGCGCCTGGTGGAAGGGCTTGGACCCTCAGGCGCCTCGCCGTGGGGCCGGCACATGACCGATGAGGCCTCAGGAAGCTGCAGTCTAGAGTCTCTGCTTTGTTTCGTTCTTGAGTCACGGGAGGGCATTCCCGGGGTCACGGACAGGAGAGCCCGGCGCCTGCCTGCAGCGGTGCCCCAGGGAGGTGCTCCCGGTGGAGCCCCTGCAGGGCTGCCTCGGCTCCGAGCACACGTGGCCCCCAAACCACCAATCACGTCAAACATTCCCTCCTCTCTCCAAAACCTCCTAGGCACCTTTTAATTAAAATCTTTAACTTTTTATTTTTAAGGAAAGCAGCAGTGAGACTCTCACTGCGAACAGACACAACACTGCCCCCACCCCTCCCCCCTGCTCCCCGCAAGCCCTCCCCTGACCTCCGCGCGGATCCCCTGAGCTCCTGGTGGAGCGATTAGCTGACCCTGTGGCTGGGGCAGATCACCAAGCGAGGCCTCCGTCCAGGGGTTTCCTGTCACCAAAGCCACGCGAGTGCCAATCCATTTTTCATCAGGAGAAAATAAAAAGCAACATCAACTGAAAAATGGTCTTTGAGAGAGAGTTCTTTCCATTAGAAGCTAAGCACATGACAGCTTGTGACTTTTAATGGAAAGTAGAGTTCGCTGGGATGAATTACTATCAAACCACTTGAGGATTTGTGTTTTTAATTTTTTCCTTGTTGGAGAAGGGCAGCACTTTGAAGTCCAGAAGAGCAGATGAGGAATGGAAAGTTCTGGTCTTGTCTCTCTAATTGTGGCCTTAAAAGACCTAGACACGAACCTCAGCAAAACCACGTCCCAATATCTAGGTACATTCATTTCCTTTACCCTTTACTTGAAGCTCATCGAGTAAGCTGCTTAGAAAACAAACCTCTTTGCCCGCTATTCCTGTGGGCTCCATACCAAAAGCTTGTGGGTACTGAAGCATACCCACCATTCCCCATTTAATAGGAAATATCTGATACAAAAGAACCTAGTGAGTACTTGCTGTGGACTGTTTGTGTCCTCCCCCAGTTCATATTCTGAAAACCCCAACTCCCAGTGTGATGGCAGGTTGGAAGCCCGGCCTGTGGGAGATGAGGGTTACGAGAGGTCACGAGGATGGGGCCCCTGTCATGGGATTAGCGCCCTTTTAAGAAGAGGAAGAGGCCATAGTTTTCTCTCTCTTTCCACCACGTGAACTCATAGCAAGAAGCTGCCTGTGATTCTTAGCACACAATCTTTTTGGATACGTCTCCCCAGACAAGGGAAACTAAAGGAAAAATAAACCAATGGGACTTACATCAAACTAAACAGTTTTGCACAGAGGAGGAAACAATCAACAAAATAAAGAGACAACCTGCTGAATGGGAGAACGTATTTGTCAATGATATAACCGATAAGGGGTTAATATCTGAAATATATAAGAACTCATACGACTTAACACCAAAAAACCACCAAAACAAAACAAAACAAAACCCAACACACACACACACACACACACACACACACACACACACACACACACACAAACTGTTTGAAAAGTAGGCAGATGACCTGGAGAGATATTCTTCTAAGGAGAACATCAGAGTCCTGAGCAACTCGGCTCCAACCTACATTTCCAATTTCGCATGCTGCCACTTCACAGTGTGAGCTCTTTCCAGTCTCAGCTGCACAGCTGCAGTCCTGGCTTTCCGTTCTCAAATCCTGTCCACACACGTTCCTGGTCCAGCAGGCCCGTGGGACACTGAAGCAGTCGGGACCGTCTGCGTTAACCGCTCTGGGCTTTGTATTTGCAGAAAGCCTGTAAAACTCCGGGGGCCAGACCCAGGGCAAGGCCCACAGGGGGGCTCTGGCCTGGCGCAGCCAGTGGAGAAGAAACATTCCATTGGTATGTTGACAGCATGTACATTTCTTCAGCTAGAAACTGTCATTAACGGGAATAATTAAAACGGGAAGCTGCCGAGTTGTTCTTTCTTTTGAGTCACATAATAAATCACGGCGTTATTTGCCAGGCGTTTGTGCTGCTAGCACTTGGGCACCGACGTTGCAAGTTACATCTGACAGCCAGGGTCCACCCAGGGCGGAGAGGCGTTTGGATCCCGGCTCCGCCCCTCGCCGGGTGACTAGGCAAATTCCTTAACCTCTCCGACTTTTCCTGTTGGAATCTGGGAAGAATTGTCCCTACCTTCTAGGGTTGTCGTAGGAAATCAATGAGATATGTGGTAGAAAATGAGTAAGGTGGTAACCAAAGCATCAGCGATTCTGTGAACCAGACTGCCACGTTTCTGAGATCCACATGGGGGACTTACGATGGTGTCTGTATGGACACAGCGAGGGGACCCAGGGTAGGACCAGAGGAGGGGGGTGGGCAGGAGACTAGCTGCAGAGTCACCTTTGCCGAGGGTGGGCTTGGGCCCTGGGTGCAGGGGTGGGGTGATGGGGAGCTAGTTGCACCCACTCAGGAAGATGTGCCCCTTCCACCTGGCGACCTCCCTTGCTGACCTTGACTGCTGGGTGACTGGCTGCCTGCTGCCCGCAGGTGATGGGTCCCTCACCAGGCACTCTGCTCTCTGCTGCCCTTCTCCCGTGAGACTGAGCACCCGGGCGGGGGACTGCCCGCCCGCCCTTCCCCGGGACCTGGCAGAGGGCAGGAGTTTAGCACATACTGGTCTTTACTGGATAGTCAGTCCCAAGTACCCGCTTTCCAAGAATGAAGTGAGAGAGATTCCTCCTGGGCGGACTCGCTAACCAGCCAACCGGCAGTGAAGATGCTGCAAGGAAGCCGCTGGCACGGGTTCCGGGGCTGCTCTGCAGGGGCGCTTCCGACAGCAACTCTGCAGCTCCGGGCAGATGGCAGAGCAGCGAGCACGGAGAGCGCTTGACTCGAGCAAGGCTCTGGCTTTGTTTGGCAGCTGTTTACCGGATACCATAGTAGCGTGTCTTGCCCAGGGTGGTGTGGAGAGAGGCCTATTGCCAGTCGGGGAGAATGCAAGACGAGTTATTTTAGGACACTCCAAAGCAAAAGCGACGAGGGAATCAATCTGGCCGTGACAGCTCAGGAGAGCCCAGCATCGCTGAAGGTGGCGGCTCGGCTAGCAGAGGGAGAGCAGGGCCCGGGGCAAGGGGTCCGCTGTGGGACCTGAACTGACCCAGGAGGAGGGGGGCCGCCAGCTTGGCAGCTTCCCGGGTTCTGTTTACCTCAGCAATCAGCAGGGGCCTGTGTTCTGTTCTGTTTGCCTAAACAAAGGGACAGAATGTTCCTCAAGCAGGCTTGCAGTCGACAGGGGCTCTGGGGTGAAAGCAGCCCTGGGCACTCTGGCCATGGCAAGGGCAGAGCGGGCCAGGGCTCCATGGTCTTTTTAAAAAAAAAATATTTTATTGATATTTTACATAGAGGAAGGGAGAGAGATAGAGAGCTAGAAACGTCAATGAGAGAGAAACCAATGAGAGAGGAACATCGACCAGCTGCCTCTTGCACACCCCCTACTGGGGATGTGCCCGCAACCAATGTACATGCCCTTGACCGGAATCGAACCCAGGACCTTTCAGTCCGCAGACCTACGCTCTATCCACTGAGCCAAACCGGTTTCGGCAGGGCTCCATGGTCTTGCCAGTGTACCCCAGTCTCCGGCTTGGGGAGATGGCATCTTTATGGCTTGCAGGGATTGCAATTCCTCTTTAATAAAAAACACACAAGGAATTGGTATTTCTCTCCAGACTGTTAATACCACCTGGTTGTACTTTCAATAATTAATATACCTGGGGCACAGGCAGCAATCTTGAGATTTCTCCATCAAGTATGTTTTGTAGCTTTGTCGTTCCTTACCAGCGCATGCCCAGGTTGCCAGCTCCCCCCCTTCTTTGTTGTTTTTCCTTTCTACCCTTCTATTCTCCTCTCTCTTCTCTATTTCCTTTATCTTCTTTTTTTTTAATTCTCTTATAAAAAGAGAGATGACGATGATGATGATGATGATGTTACACAAGAAGTGTGGAAGTGCGCTCCTCTGGGGTTGGGCTAACCCAGCCTCTTAGGACCTCATTCTCTCCTCTCTCCCTCCCGCTCTGGGAGACAGCTTTGCTGTCAGACCAGTCGCCCTCTGGGTCATAAAATGGAGCCTCAGTTCCAGGCATTACATTTTAACACCTACATTGGTAAAGAAAATGAGTGGAGAAAAACCAGTCACAAGACCGTAAGGAGTGGTGGGGGCCATGAATTACAGTGCTTGCCCCTGCCGAGGGCCTTCAAATATAAAATATTCCCCCCACCCCCATTGCTCCAAAATAGAAATACACCGGTACAAGCAGTTGGAAGTCGCTGCTCCAAGCTTGCCGCGCTCTGCACTGAGCTGAAGAGGACGGGTGACCTTCCCCCAGACAGTTGAGTGTGAAGGTTCCTCTGCCCGGCCTCCCTGCTGTCCACAGCAGCGGGACCTTGGGCTGCCCCGCCCCGAGCTTCACCTCCTCAGCAAGAGCCCCCACTTCTGCAGAGTTGAGGGGGCGTTGTCTCCTTTCCTGCCCTCCCACCGCCCAGCACCTGGGCTCATGCTCCCGCCGCCACCCACGGCGTTCACAGGGAGGACGGATCCTCCCATGCTTCCCTCTAATCCAATCTGTTGTTTCCACTGGTTCTCAAAGTGAACCCCGCAAAGTGTGCCATCATCTGGGCTTTCTCAGAAATGGACATGTTTAGGCCCCACCTCAGAAAAGCTGGGGGTGGGACCCGAGCACTGAGGTCTTAACAAGCCCTCCACAGGACTCCTGTGCCCTGAAAACCACTGTCCTGAAGTCCCTGCAATGCTCAGAGGTTAAGGGGAGCTTTAAAAAACTATTAATGCCTGGATCCAATCCCCACCCCACCCCCCCCCATCCCCAAATTCTTCAACCCACAACCTAGGTATGTGCCCTGACCAGCAACCGAATCAGCGACCTTTAGGTCTACGGGACGATGCTCCAACCCACCGCGCCACCTGGCTGGGGCTCCCTCCAAATTCTTACGCAGCTGGTCTGGTGTGCAGCCTGGACTGTGGGATTTTTAAAAGTTCTCTGGATGACACTACATCGCAGCCAAGACTGAGAACCACTGATGTAAATAAATGTGGAGACAATTATACTGTAAATGATTAAGCAGAAATGAAAAAAAAATGAGACACACACACACGGACAAAAAAATGAAAAGTCCTCTTTACTGCTTCAAAACACACGGTTCACTGTTATGAAACATGGGTGCATTTGCTATGTTCCCTTAGCTGCCCTTTTCCCTGTCCTGTGAGTTCAGACAGAGGGTGGGTAAGACAAGCTCGAATGGTATCAGAGAGCCTCACATCCCCTCACACAGGAGAAGGGCCCCCCCCAAAAGCCCCTTAATGCACTAGGCCTGGCGCCACCAGCCAGCTCTCAGGACAAAGGGCGGCTTGGACTATGAGGCCACCGGTGGCAGGGAGGTGGGCAGCACTGCACGGATGGCAAACGGTGGCAGCGGCAGGGTTGGGGTCAGCTGCCTGCAGCCTGGGAAGGAAAGCCCCGACAAGGCCCTCATCTCAGGCCAGGCCTAGCGACCCTACCCGGGTGTGGGGGGGGGGGATGGGGTCCCAGATTGTGAGAGGGTGCAGGTCGGGCTAAGGGACCCCTGCCCCCGAGTGCACAAATTTGTGCACTGGGCCTCTAAGTAAATAAAAGCTGTGTAAAACCGGAAGAGAGAAAACTGTAGAGCTCTGAGGGACATGACAACCCTAAACAAACATATATATTTCATGTTCATAAACGAGAAGAACAAACTTTTCACCAAAACTGTAAATCTCAAATTAATCCACATATTCAAAGCAATTCTAATAAAAATACCAACAGTGTTTTCATTGAAGCTGACACACTGATCATAGGGAAGACCAGAGTAAGTCTAGATAAGGCAAATTGGAAGAACGATGTTATGAGCTCACCAGACAGCAACGCCTAGGCAGCTGCACAGCAATGAATGTGGCACTGGCTCAGGACAAACTACTCCTGAGACGGGAGAGGGAACCTTAGCAGCAAGCAGCGCGCAGGTGGCACCGTCCGAGGGAAGAAGGCTAACCCTACCAGAGAACTGTCACCCTCTTTTGGTTCCAGGATAGGGAGCGGACAATTTCAAAGGCCAGCAGAGACTTAAGAAAATCCAGTCCTGTCTGGAGGTTTCCTAAGCTTCTTAAGGCAAGGACATAACCAACACCCTAGCCGATGACTTCATTGAAAGCTCCATGGGGCACTTGGCCAGCATGGCTCAGTGGTTAAGCATCTACCTATGAACCAGGAGGTCAGGGTTTGATTCCCGGACAGGGCACATGTCGGGTTGTGGGCTCAATCCCCAGTAGGGGGTGTGCAGGAGGCGGCCGATCTCTCATGGATGTTTCTCTCTCCCCCTTCTTCTCTCTGAAATCAATAATAATAATAATAAAAAAAGTGAAGGATAAAAATGTAAGTATGGTAATGAATTATCCCCACACAACCTATATTTTTAAGCAATTTATTTCAATAGAAATATTTCAGAAAACTGTACTTAAATTCGTTTTTAAGTTAGCGTATGCAAACACACCGAAGATCTCACACTCACATTTGCATATTGAACAGAAACAAAAAGTGAGAGAGGAACCGAGCTGCACATCACTCAGGGAGGTCATAGTGCAGCCAAGTGCTTTGTCATGAGTACGCAAGCTCACTGGGGTAAAGGGTAAAAATGGCTTGTGTTGTCCTGCATACAGTCATCACTGGGTACTTATCCCCACAGATGTTGACCTCCTCTAGATTACACTGTGGATGGTCCCTCATCCCCCAAACACACTTCAGTAGCCTATACAATAATGAATTTGTCAACAACAAAAGTGTAGAAACTATTGAGAGCCTGGTGACTTCTTATCAGCCATGCTGTCAGACCTAAGTCAATAGTTACCAGACTATCTTTGTGACTAGTTCTAATAGGCGGTATCTTGAGGGGAAATGTAGTATTTCTGACCTAGTATCTAAAGCATGGCTAATATTTATGAAGTTTTCTATTAAAAAACCATTTTAATCTCAAAGCATTCTATGTATTCTTCGAATCTCATCTCTACTTTGCAGTCCAAATGACCAGATCAAAATTTAAATTCTGCTGATTACTAACCCTCAAGGACCAGCGAGTGAGCCCCTCGTGTGGTTTTACAGACCATGTCTACTTGCCTACTCTGGAACAGTCGAGCCCTCTATTTGTGAAAACAGCATCCTGACTCAGTTGGACAGCAGCAGTGGTTCCGATCTTGCAATAATCACAGAGCAGCAAAGTGTTTCCAAGCTTCGCTTTTCCTGGGAAATTTCTTTTAGCCTCTTAACTTCCCTTTAATTCGTATATTCAAATTGTTTTCCTTTCCCATCATGTTTTCGGATGAACAGTAACTGGCAGGTTAAGTGACTGCTTGTTTGCTCTGAGTCTTACTTAAATGTAAGAATGCACCAAACAAAATCTCATTTCTGACCAAAAGGATCCTCATCAAAGACTTCAATAGCTTTCGTAAAACCCGAACACATCTTCCTGGCTGTATTATATTGTTTTAGAGATTTCCTGAAAGGCCTTATAATTAAGTGTATGCTCACGACAACAGCAACAACAACTGAAAACATCAACACAAAATAAACATAAACTCCGTGATGGGTGCTCTTCTAAGCTATTCTTAAGAGAGCTTATTTAAAAGGGCTATTTGGGTGGATTTATTTTTAATCTCCTGCCTGGAAGGAGAGGAGCAGGAAGGAAGCTTGTCTAAAGAGCCTCAAAGCCGAGGACTGCAACAATTACCTAGGAATATCTATACAGACTTTCTTAGACGGGACATGAGGCAGGGTGAGCTGGTGGAGAGAGGGGTAGATAGCACACACTCCTGAAATAAAGGAGTAGGAGGGCCAATGATTGTTGTCATACTTGATGCCTATAATTGGTCTTCAAATTGATAAGGCACTGACCAAATTTTCCCCACACTACAACTCGAGATACCGTGTAATGAAACTGCTTTCAATAAGCTTAAGAGTTTGAACACAGAGATCTCTTTCTTTAGAATTCTCTAAAGAGAAAAAAAAAGTCACGTTAGACACAAGCCATTTTTGGGGGAGCTAAAGCAAAAAAAATGTTTGAATCATTTTGAAAATGCTGACTTCACATGAAAAATAATTATAATCTATGTGATTAAATAACAATGTTTGTCTCTGAAAGCTTAGAAAATACCAGAATATCATTCTGGCTGTAAAACCTTTGAAAGAAAAAACTACAAAAGAGAGAAAATAAAAGCAAACCCGAAAAGATCACAAAGTCAGGCAAACCTCACCATCTGTTCATGCACCAGCGGCGCTAATATTGTCCTACGGGGACACGGGCGAATGCATCTTCATTCCCAAAAAGGGATCCAATTATTTGGAAAGCTTTGAAGCAGAGGATTTCTGTTGTGAAAGATTATCTTTTGCTGAGCAACACGGCTCCCCTTGTTTGCGGACGATAACATGGCAGTTTAAAAACTGGTTGTGAAGGAATGCGCCTCAAAAAACAGGAAGCATGTCAACAGTGGATGTCTTCTTTACAAAAGTGGATGGATTAAATCTGTTTTGATTCCCAGAATTAATACGATGCCTTACAGTTTTGTTTTCAGTAGCAAAGACATATAGCTTACAGACTTAACCTAAAAAAACGGGGGTGGGATGGGGAGTAAAAAGACCTCTGCTCAAGTCCTTGGCCAAGTAAATTTTAGTAATCCCAACAGATCAACAGACCGGCCTGCCCTTAGAGGGCCCCCGTTCCAACTAATCTACAGAGTGTGTACACTATACACTGTAAACATTTCTTCCTCCAATACCATAGTGCTCCTTGGTCTCTTTTATAAACCTTCTAGAGGAGGAATCAAACCACTTATAAAAACTTTGCAGCTATAAACACGGTAACTCTTGACGCACAGAAAGACCCAATACCAGAACAGTCACACAGAAGGTAGTGCAATGGTCTATGGCATTTTCCACGCAGGAAAAACATTTGTCATCGAAGCACAGGCCCAGGGAGAAAAAGCATTCAAACTCAAATTGTTTCCATCCTTTTTGGTAATGTTTACACAAATGACATTTACACAGTGAAGAACATGAAATAGGAAGGTGTGTTTGATCAGTTCTCTTTCAATTCTTACATTTTGGAGGTTACAGTAAAAAAATAACTCTGAAAAAATAAGCAGAGCCCAAACACACAGGGGGCATAAAACCAAAAATAGTGCTCCTTATGCAGTTGTTTTTATAGTTATATTTTAAAAACTGGCATGTTACTTCCATATGAAAAATAAGCTTCTGTTCAAATAAACTGTCACATGAGATGTGTCTGAACTGCATTCTGGCCAATATTATATTCTACTATCCTGGGCCATATAATACACCAACCATTAGTCTTATCATAAACCAGCTGAAATTTAAATTTTTGTTTCTATGAGCTCTTTTAGGCTAGGAGAGAATCAGATGAACTTAATACTGATGGAAATTTCAGGCTTATGAGTCACCAATTTACTAATTTATAAAGGGCAGGCCTAACCAGAAAGAAATGAATTTATCATCCCACTAATAAACATTTTGGTGACATACTTTCTTTGCATGAATTATCATCAGATAGCATTTGGTGAATTTACAGATAAAAGATTCACTTAACAGTAGTTTAATCCACTTCTCTCACTGGTTTCCACTTGCTTCAAATGCTAAAAATAATCTCAAAAAGCAATGACTAATCTTTTGAATGAACAAATTTGAAGCCAAAAAAACAATGGCAACTTCTATGCACCGTTATGTTAAGAGTTTCAGACAAAAGGGCTGTTCACCAAATTGAAAACTATTCTTCGTCTGTGAGGCATCCATTCATGTTCAGAGCTGGAAACATCAAACACATCTTCCAGTCTCGCTCCCTCTTTGGCAAACATCAGGCTCTGACTCCCAGGTGCCCACCTCCACCGACGTGGTTCCTCCACGACGTATCTACTGTAGCTTATTTACGACAAACAAACAAAGCAGTAATAATAATAAAAAAAACATCCACAGGGTTCTCATCCATAGTATTTTTTAAGAAGCACATACACTATTAAAAACATTTCTTTCTGAAGAGAAATAAACAAAGAAATAAAAAAAAATGCAAAACCAAAGTCAGATGTGCAAGGTCTACACAGTAATACTGCTGCTCCGCAGGAGGGGTCCCTCCAGGTACCCAACGTGGGTCAAGCTCAGGAGGTCGTCAATCTACACATCACTCCGCACAGGCAACACTGTCCTCTCCCGCCCACATCACACTTTCCACAAAACCAGAAACCGAGGCATTTCTAACTGTGCTGTCGGAGGAAAGTATCTGCTCTCTTCATGTCCTTTGGAAACAGGTCTAAGTGGAAAAAGCTCAGTGCTCAAAAAAGCTCTTCCACTTCCCTTTGAATAGATTTTTAGCTAATTAGTCGGCGGACAATATTTTCTATTGAAGTTTCATAGATTCAAGAATGAAATACTTAGGATAAAAAAAAAGTACTACATTTTCTAAGGATACAAATGCAAGCGACTTTATGTGAGGCCCAAAGTAACAGAGCCTGGTAGAAGGTATCAGACAGGAGGCGTTCTTACCCTGGGCCAGTGCTAAAACCTATGAGGCCTCATGAGTTTACAACATCCGACATAGCCTTTGTTCAAACGCCATTTTTTGTTAAAACTCTAAGGCATCTTATCTTCAATCTTATTATTTTTTTTTTAGTGAGTCAACATTTTGGATATTAAATGCATTACTGCATAGAAGAGCCCTCATAATACTTGGTCAACTACTGATTTCATGGCAGGGACCTATACATAATAGTAAGTTTTCAGGAAAATGTTTTTGCAATAAAGAAAAGTTGTATAAGGAGAGTTCTGATATTTTAAACTCTCAAAATTTCAACCTCTTACCCTTTTAAAATTACTTTGTATGCCTTAGAAAAAAATGAATACATACTTATATGGAATCTCTTTTAAACAAATGTGACCCTGAATCTCATATTAAGCAAAAATAATGAAAATGAATTAAAAAACAAACACACACCACCAACAACTGGCATTGTGCACATTAAACAAGGTAAAGGAAACATCAATTTATCTCCTTGGTGATAAAAATCACCTGTGACTGGTAGAAGAGAGAAATCAACTCAAGTGAAAAAGTAATGACTGTAAAATCTCAAGGAAGTTTAGGTTGGGATGCAATCCCTACTACGCAGATCTGTGGCCCAACAACGAATTCATATAGAGGTTAACCTTCAACACAGTTAAAAACAACCATGTTTTCTGGAGCCCATGTGAAAAGTGTCTGGCAGGTAAACACTCGGCCTTTATGCCCCAGCAGGAAGTCGTGTTCCCCATACAGTACTAAATCTCAGAAGTTTAGTGTTCAAAAATATCTTTCCTCATCTAAAACCAAACAAAATCCCTCCCTAAGTCCCAAACAAAGTCCCAACAACTCACATTACAACATTTCTAGTCCCTCCACTCGTGCTATGAGAGCATGAGGCTGCCGGCCAACGGAGGACAAACACATGTTCTGGGAGGCTGCTGGTTGAACGCTGCTTGTCAGACCTTTACACTCCGGTTCAAAACCATTAATACCTTTATCCTTTGGTTCAAAACCAGCTCCTCGTGTCACCCATTAGAATGACATTTTTCCTTTCTAAAGTGTATCTGAAAAAGGCGATTCCCCCCTCCAAAATTAATACAAAGTTAAAAGAAATGCAAATGAGCTACGATCTATTCCGAGCACAGCACCGCCAGGAGATCACACACACTATTTGGTGTTTGGTGTTGGTTTTCCTCGCGCTCTTTTAAGGCAGTGGTTTCCACAGGTCAGTTCAGAGATGAGAAGCGTGGTCCATGGCAGTTTGTTTTGCAACTGCAATTGGTTCTCTGGGAATGTCTCACTTCATTCCCTGGAATTCGTGCTTTTTTGGTTCAGAATCTGGAGGCAAAGGGAAGCTCGGCTCCCCTGGCACAGGACTGGTTTTTGCTGGCGCTGGTCCACCAGGGCCTCGCTCCCCCTCTGGAGCAACAATTCACCTCTCTTCTTCCTTAGGCTTCTACTCAAAAGTCATCAAGTTTGTAGGAACCTAAAAAATACAAGCATTACAAAACAACATTATTTATTTTTATTAAAATACTAGTCCCGGTGCATGAAAATGTGTGCACAGGAGGGGATCCCTCAGCCCAGCCTGCCCCCTCTCACAGTCTGGGAGCCCTCCGGATGTCCTACTGTTGGGTTATGATTAAAAAAAAGTCACAACCTGGCCTCCCTCTGTGGGAGGCGACCGAGCCAATCAGGGGAAGGTGCCTCCTCCATCACCCCGCTGCTGCTGCCTCTGGCCTCCCTCTGCAGGAGGCAACTGGGCCAATCAGGGGAAGGCGCCACCCCTGTCTCCCCACTGCTGCTGCTGCCACTGCTGGCCCTTGCAGACACCCATAGTAGCCTTTTATTATGTAGGATATACACTGAGTGGCCAGATAATTACGCAGCTCTTGCAGCCGCTGCAGCTTTGTTTGGAAAGATGTCCGGTCTATCCTATTTATGTAAAGTTGTCTCTACTCCCATCACTCTGCATCACATAATTCTATTTTGTTTGCTTGTATAGTTTTCACTGTTTGAAAGTTTGTTATTTGTTCATTTGTTTATTGCTCATCTCTTTAAAATGTGAATTTTATGACTTGTTGACTGATGTCAACAAGAAAAAGAATAAGAATAAAAACATATTATCCCACTCCATTCAGAAAATTAGTCTACTTCTCTTTGGAACTCTTAAATACATGCCGCCAAAACCGGTTTGGCTCAGTGGATAGAGCGTCAGCCTGCAGACTGAAGGGTCCCAGGTTTGGTTCCAGTCAAGGGCATGTACCTTGGTTGCGGGCACGTCCCCAGTGGGGGGTGTGCAGGAGGCAGCTGATCAATGTTTCTCTCTCATCAATGTTTCTAACTCTCTGTCCCTCTCCTTTCCTCTCTGTAAAAAAAAAATCAATAAAATATATATTAAAAAATAAAAAATAAATAAATACATGCCCAAGCTAGGGACTATTTGAGGATTAAGAAAAATACTCACCTGTTGTTTGTTACTTTGGCAGGCAGCACTCAAATGCTTAAACCACAGCATTGCATTCATCCTATTGCCAGCTTGAAACTTGTATGAATTTCCTAAAATCATAAAAAACAAAGGGAAAATAATAAAAGCTTAAGGACTCTGAATATAATAATTCTGCCAGCTACCAAAGTAAAGTAAAATAAGACTAGAGTTCTCTGTTCCAGAAGTCTTTTTCTCCAACACCCGATTTTCCAACACAAACAGTTCTCTCTGCTCCATTCACATGACGTCACTTACGCAGAAAGTCATGGTTTTGATGTTTGTAAATTGGAAGAGAAATAAATGCATCTCCTTAACTGTTCATTAGTGTAAACTACACCTAAATAAAATTGTTTGGCTTCTTTAGATTTGTACGTGTGGATGGGAGTGCAGAATACCAGTTCTCAATACTGCTTAGATGATGTGTTAACAATGTTAACGTGAGGTTTTAACAGGCCACAGCTTTAACACCAAGTGTCTAATACTCAGACACAAGCTATTTTGTGTGAATAAGGATTAATTAGCTAACATCAATATCAGCTACCTTTTTAGTTTGTAGTTACATCTGTTAAAAATTATTATAGCTTTCCAGGCCTATTGTGGGCTCTCAGAGAAAATATAAGAAGGCACCTTTTTCTCTTACAAAATTAGAAATTCATCTGTATTGTGTGTATTTGGTAAACCATATGTTAAGACTGGCACATAAGGATTTTTATATGGTTCTACGTATTAAGGTAATAAACTGAGAAAAGAATGGATTCATGTATTATATAATAGAGACTGCCTTACATTGAGCTTTACTCCCTTTTATTCACTGACTGAAGTTCTTATTTCCCAGCTCTTACCAGCTTCTACTTTCCTTTAGAACTGCATTCGATGGCCCAGGAGCCTGATCTAATTAGACATCATACAACTTTTCTTTGAGATTTTTAACATTCAAAGAACTTTTTTACTCTCAGAAGCAATGGTTTGCCTTCGCCACGTATGTAATTATTCAAATTAAAATAATGTTTTGCTGGCTGAACTGAGATGCAGACACCAGATCAATCTAAATAGAAAGCATTTCTACAATGAAGTTTGCCACAATTATTATTTTTTCTGTGTTCAACGTATTTTGCTTACATTTTCACTTATAACACTTCATAACACTCTAAAAGCACACCATCTGTTGATATGAAATACATTCTGAATAGACAGAGGTCAAATATAATTGCACCGCCCACAGAAGGTGCTGCTGCATTTCCGCTGGCTGCTGGGCAGGAAGGCGGCTGGCTCCTGGCTGGCCTCCGGCGGCGCTGTCCACAGCAGAGCCCCTGAGGGCGGGCCGAGGCGCAGGGACTGCTCTGGCGGCCGCCGGAGGCAGGGCCAGCTGGCATGTGGTCCTACTGCCACCCTCCAACAGCTCTATTAGATTTTATGTGCAAAGTATTATAATTGAAATTATACTTCTTCGGAAAGTGCTTTGAGTCAAATAAGCAATTAATTTGACCAAAAGTAATGGAATAAAGATCACTTAAAGGAAAACCTCTGCCATATTTAGAACTTAAGAGCAACAACTTAATTCCGGGTACAAATGAAGGGGTACTACGTATATGGCAAACCAATGAGATTTTAAAGCAACAGTGAGCCATAGATTCTCAAATTCCCTCCCTCGTACCTCCCTCCCTCCCTGCCTCCATAAGCTTATTAAATAAGCATTTAATAAATACTGATAATTACAAATATTAATCCCATTACTATATATTATGTGACAAAAATATTTCTCAAGAGATAAAACCACACAGATCTTTCTCCGGTCAAGTATGAGCCCAGTGACAGTAGGCTTTGATGTTCTACAAAGTTCCCTATAAGCCCTGGCTTCTCTAAGACTCACCTTTGTCAGAGTCAGTCAGCAGGAAGAGGTCAGGATGTTCTGGGTCATCAGCCATCATCACCATCCATCCTACCACAGACACGTTCTTATTTGACGTGGATTTGAACTGAGAGACAGAAAGACAACTCTGGTCATTTGACGGCTCATCCTCGGCAAAGTGACGTGTCAGGGAGCCGGTCCTCAGTTTCTCCCTCTGAGACATGAGACCTGTGACTCCGTGCTGGTCAGGTTGCTCGGGGCCTTTTACGACTAAATCCGGCCCCCGCGGAGACACTCTCCTGCCTTCCAGATCTTCCTCAGCGTCAATTCTTTGTCAACACCCAATCGTCCCACTGTCCATTCCCGAAGAGCAGGACTGTTAGTGGGACGATAAGTTCGTCTATGTTGTTTCCTCTGTTACCGTGCTCCCCCGCCTCCCCCCTTTCTTATAAGGAAACACAGATGCATTTTAATACAAATGTTATCTTTCCTCCAGTCTCTTGAGATGTACTTGACTTACAACACTGTGTAAGTTTAAGATGTACAATGTAGCCCTGGCCAGCTTGGCTCAATGGAAAGAGTATCAGCCTGTGGACTGAAGGGTCCCAGGTTTGATTCCAGTCAAAGGCACATGCCTAGGTTTCGGGCTCAGTCCCCAGTGTGGGGCATGCAGGAAGCAGCCAATCAATGATTCTCTCTCATCATTGATGTTTCTCTCTCTCTCTTCTCCCTTCCTCTCTAACATCAATAAAAATATATTAAAAAAAAAAGATGTACAATGTAATAGGGGCATTCTCTTAATCCAAGTGCTATCAGACACTTCTTTATATCTATATACAATATATATGCAAAAAATATTCTTAGCATGCTTGTTACTTTTCTAGTTTTTATTTATTTATTTATTTATTTATTTATTTATTTATTTATTTCAGAGAGGAAAGGAAAGGGAGAGATAGAAACATCAATGATGAGAGAGAATCATTGATCAGCTACCTCCTGCACACCCCCTACAGGGGATCGAGCCTGCAAGCCAGACACGTGCCGTTGACTGGAATGGAACCAGGACCCTTCAGTCCGCAGACTGACACTCTATCCACTGAGTCAAACTGGCTAGGGCACTTTTCTAGTTTTTTTACAGTTACACTTTAGTAACAAAAAAAATAGCTGTTATGAAATGACAGAAAACTGGATAAATCTCATTCATGAAAAGGCTGTGAAACAATGCCAACAATTTAGAGAAGGAATACTTACATGTTTTCTTTCTGTAGCTTTTAGAGATTTGGCAGTGTAGTAAAAGAGTTGTGTCCCACACAAAGCTACCCAGTATTTCGTCCAAGACGCCACCTGGAGAGGACAAACACATGAACACACGGCGCCACTGCAGCCTCTCAAGCCTCACCTCAGAGCACAGCTTCTGAAATCTTTAACGCAAGCACTCCTCTCACTTCCATTTAATACACTGCACTAGTACTTGCATTCAGATAATTATCCATCTCATCAAGAATCCTATCACTCTTTCATATTGTCTAGTATTGCCACCGCTCCCCCATCGCATGTCCCCCCTCTCCTTTCTTCAGGGTCTGTCTGTATTACAGGGTTCTGCACTACACCCATTCCCTTCCAAATTCTCCCATCTCACTGCACGCTCCTGACATTACCCTAACCCTAGTTAACCTAACCATCTTTTCTTCCCCAGCAACACTTTCTTCATAGATCATCCATCTCACCGGGCCCTCATTTCAAATACTGTCCATTGGCTAAAGACTCCCCGATCTCCATCGCTGGCCATCACCTCCTCTGCTCAACTTCTGAGTTGTACTTTTTAAAGAGCCAAACTGACACCTCCACTCGCAGCCCCAGCCTCTCTCTGACTTCATCTCATCCACCTACTGCCCACTCAGCACTTCAGCCTCACAGGTCACCTCGTCTCCTGAATGCGAGGTCACACATGGCTAACTCACCTTCCTCAGCCAGACCTCGGTGCACATGCCTCTTACAGTGACAGTGCTCCTGACACCATCCCTGTCCATCTCCTCCCCTCCCTGCAGGGGCTGTTCTCCCTGAGGCAGGCGCTTGCTCACTGCTCTGTTCCTGGCATCTGGCCCTCGTTAGGTGTGGCAAGGCCTCAGCTGCTGTGCTGTCTTAGTTCATTAGCTAGCTGGTCTAGTGTAGCTTCTGGATTATAATGTAAGCAGCAAAAATCAGATCGCTTAGGTGTAAGAAGCCCTCTTCGTCTTCAAAACTTTTCAGTGCGGATTTACATCAAAGTTTATTCCAAACTAGATGTAATATTATTTGAGAAAAGAAAATAAATCTTTCTTTTATCATCAAACTACTGTGCTGCTGTTGGGGAAAAACTACTTCTGAGTTACATGTGAAAATCTTTGTTTCACCAAACTTTTTTTTCTACTTCTTCTTCTTCTTCTTCTTCTTTTTTTTTTTTTTTACATAATTATGGTTTGGAGGACATTTAACATCTGGGTTCTCTTTCACGTGGGAAACGAACCTGCATTACTGAGTTCAACAACTTAGAACCAACAACAACAACAACAAAATAATTCTATTTTTCCTGAACTTATTACTAAAATACTTCTATATAGTATGTACTTCAAGGTTCTCTGAGAAACAGTTTTAAACAAGAACTATGTTAGAGGACAGAGAAGTATAGGCATGCTTTAAGCTCCCTACATGTATAATCCAATTGAAATCTAAATTAAGAAACATGGGGGGGGTGAGATCGGGGTGAATTGTCAGTGGGGAGGGAGGGGACATCTGTAAGACTTTAAATGATAAAGATAAATAAAAAAAAAACATGGAGAGGCAAATGTGTACCTTCTATCACTTCAAGTGTACTATATACGTGATTTTATTTCAATTGTCTTCATATTTCTTAGGGTCCCGTACATTTATATGTTTTTAGAACTGTTAAAATATGATAAAATCTTACTGTAGGCTTTTTGCCTTCCTTTAACAAAGTTTTTCTCTTGAGAACACCTTGAATAGTAACAGCTCCCGGATACAAATGTACTGCCAAATCTTCTGATTCTGCAGAGCTGTAATAATGAAACAAAGAAAAAACAGGTAAGAGTTTTTGTGTATGGTAGTTATCAAATAGGTACTTAAATGAAGTGTAATTATTCTTTATTTCAAAACGTTGTTACTTTATTCAGAATGAGAAGACACTGACAATTATAAAAGTTTATTGATCTGAAATTTATAAGCTGTTATGAAAGTTAATCTGGAAGTTATTCAAGTCAGCAGATGATTAAAAACACACACTTTATTACATATTTGAACAAGTATAATTTAGAAAGAATAGGGTGATTTAATTTAGTAAAGATTAAATAAATTTAAGACTTTGTTTCTTCTTAACATGCCACACTGCATCACTGCTGTAAACTTTCCCCCCATTAGAAACCTTAAGTCCTGGTAGGAAAGATGAGGATTCTCTTTGCTGAAAGTATTTAAGCATGTAAAACCCCAAAATAATAAAAGCTAAAAAAAACCCCAAAAAACAAAAAGCTAAAAAAAAAAAGGAAATCACACACATTTAATTCTAAATAGTTGAAAGTAGTAAAAAGCAACAGAAACATGTTTTTAAATTGGCTTTCTGCAATTAATTTTAATTTCATTTAAATTTTTCCAATGCATAAGTATTTGATTATAACCTACTCCCAAACCCAAGATTTCCTTTCCATATATCTTAAGAAAACCATTAAAAATAACCACACATTTAAATATGCCTCCCCAACTGACTTAAGTTTCTATATTTAAAACAAAAGTAATTCCCATAGTATAAATCTGTCATTCCCTGGTGATTCGATGTGAGTGGCAGAATTCCTGTAACAGCGATGAAAACTAAAGTTTGCCAATTTACCCCTTTATGATTATTTAGGTGTCTTCAAAGTGACTTAAACCCTAAAACCATCAGAAATTTCAGGCTAGAGCTGTTTCTATTCAGAGAGATATACAAGAGGAGATGAGACACCATCACAATGACACAGGTTCACTTCTAACGTTGGCTATTTTGTTGTATTATCTGTTTGTTGATTAGCACTAACCTATAGACCCCGAATCAAGGTGCATTACTCTTACTTTCTTCTGCAGCTAACACAGGGCAGAAAGAGGACTCAGTTTAACTTGATGAACAATGGAATGAACATGCATTTAAATACACAAGTATTATTTAATGAGACAGACTAGTCTAAATTCAGGACTTGCAGTTTATAAAAAAAAAGTTCTTTCACAAGGCAAATCTGATCAGCAAAGTAAATTCTTTGATTCTAGCCTTTGAATAAGGCTACAAGTAGATTTTTGTATTGTTCATCCAATAAGTTAATAGCATTATAAAGACCTGTGCACGTAAAAAGCTACCAACTTGGAATTATTTTTTAAATGTGACACAGAGATGTAAGTTTTAGCAATCAACTGTGGATCAGAAAGAATAATTCAAATTAATCTGTAGATTAAATCTTGGAAAGTTTCCTAGGCCTTTTTTTCAGTCTTTGAATCAGTTAGTTGAGAAAGAACAGAAATGATGTGAGACCACACCCATGTAAGCCAATCACCAACACCAGAGGGAGTTCTGTGGCCCCTGGACGCAGGGGAATTGTACCTGCTGGCCTTCATGTGGCTTCGATAGCCATTTCGTGCCACTCGTGTCATCGGGCCGAGAGAATGGTACAATCTGTTCCTGTTGGATTCCATTATAAATTGTATATATTACATACACTTTAATTCACACAAACATCATCAGTACCTAGAACAGCATAATAATTTTTGTGTAATAGAGCTTTCTAAATCTTACAAAAGGTTAGTCTGATTGTTTCTGATCCTTTTTAAAAGCATGCAGCATAGATTTAAAAAATGTTTCTTTTACTATTGATGCTAGAATATAGCTGCTTAGAAAACATCATATATTTATATATACATTCACTTGCACAAATCTGCTAAGATAAAGAGCAATTTATAACCAGGTACTATCAAAACCTGAAAAATATTTCAAAAATACTTTTGTTTCTATTCTAGTGCTTAGATTCCAGTTTAAATATGACACCTGGATTTATATAAATAATTCATTTTTATTTTATGTCCCTATGAAGACACCTAAACACAATGTGGCCAGTAAACTTAAAAAATTAGTGCTGCCAAAACACCTTATTTTACTTCCTACCCTTTTTATTAAATCCAAGAAAACTAAGAAATCCAAGAAAATCCAAGAGACACACACTGAGTAATAAAGACATTGTTTTCCTTCCATGTCAACTGAATAAATGATAAAGCCAGTAAGTGATAACAATGGTATGAATTAATATTTATCCAAAATGGCGTATAATACTTAACGAAAGAAAATAAATACACACATAGACACTGATACTTCTTTGCCTGGGAAAAGCCAAAAGTTGATAAATTATATTTAAAACAAAAAGCATTATTTTAGCAACTGAAGCAGCAACCTACTTGATGTCTGTCTAGGAAGTAAGAACAGAAAATGGCATGTTTAACATTCAGAGTACTACTTTTAAGTTCATTATCTATAGGTAGTATTTTAAATCTTAGTTCTTTATTTCTTTATTATTATTTCATGTCTGAATCTTGCTGGGCAACTTTAATTTGCTCTCAAAATGTTTCAAGAGCCACGGATTTAAACTTGGCATGAGTATAGATTTCTTTTTTAGCTGCAAATGTCTGCAAAGCAAAGCATTTGTCATAAAAAAAGAATTGTTTTGAGATGTGACGGTAACACCATTAAACAGTCTTTGAAAATAACCTGCAGAGATGAGAACAGGTTACCCACACCACTCTGGTTATTCACTAATGTTTCAAGCAATCTGAGAAACAATTTTGTTCATCAATGTTTTTTATCTAAAGATTATAACACACTCTATAACCAGTATGATGGTATAATGCTCTTTCGAGAGGGAAAGAACCAAGACAATTTGTATAGACATCATATGCTGGAGGCAACTCTTGTGTTTTTCCCATTTCAGGCAAACCCAAGTAAAGAGATTGAAAGTAAAAGTTGGGAGAAAAGTAATAATCAAAAACAAATTGCGAAGAATTCCCCAAAATAAAAAGAACAAAATTTGGGAATACTGATAGTATAGAAAGGGTTAGGAATACTTTAAAATATTGGATTTCCAAGTAAAATCTTAATCACATAATAGTGAGAATTCTTTGTAAAGTGTCATTGAGAATGAGTTTACAATTTTCCAATTAAACAACAAAATTCAAATGTAGTTTAATTTTAAGAAGGTATTTAGTATAATTGTTTTCTATTAAAAGTCACCAATACAAAGTTAGATAACTAAATATTTCAATTCCATAAATTTTAACATGACATTCAAAATTCAATTTAAATGGCACTTTTGTTTAGAAATATAGATTACTTAGTATATACAATAAAGACCAATTACTTTGGTCAAGAGCAGCTATGGGCAAACTATGGCCCATGGGCTGGATCCGGCCCGTTTGGCTATTCTATCCGGCCCGCGGAGCCGAAAGAGCAGAGGGTTCTCTTGCTCTCCCCTCTGCTCCTTCACCAGCAGCTCAAGATGAGAGTGCCAGCATGGTCAGGTTGCTTTTGTTCCGGCCCTCCGGTCCAGTTTAAGAACCCATTGTGGCCCTCGAGTCAAAAAGTTTGCCCACCCCTGGTCAAGAATCAAGTGTCGCATAAGTATGAAAATGGCAGAAATGAAATTGTCAGAGACAACAGAAAAGCTCTAATGAACATTTAGTATAAACATGTATTTGCACTGTTCAGCTACCTTTTTAAGGTCATCTTATTTGGAAGTTTAATATGACATGACATTTGCTGCAGGCCAATGACAGATTTTATAGCTTAAAGCAAAAGGAAAGGAGAATGTATGCATAGTATCTACTAGTTTATATATAAAAACCTAAGCAACCTTTACGACTATTATGACTGGTTGATCAGTCGCTATGACTGTGACGCGAACTGATCACCAGGGGGCAGATGCTCAATGCAGGAGCTGCCCCCTGGTGGTCAGGGTGCTTCCACAGTGGGAGCGCCGCTGTGGCAGTGCGAGCCTCTCTGGCTGCCCGCCGATTCGGCACTGCTATCTCCCTTGGAGATGTCTGACTGTTGGTTTCGGCCCAATCCCCAAACCAGCAGTCCCTGAGGGCGCAGGCCAGGCTGAGGGACCCCACCTGTGCACGAATCTGTGCACTGGCCTCTAGTTTCAGTGTAAATCTGTGTCCTCCGTGCAAACATAGAGACAATTTAAATTCAAACTTTAAACTGCTTTGCTTACAGTATAATTTAAAATTTACTAATTCTTTTTGCACTTGACAAAGCAGCAGAGAAGGAAATTGATCATTCTACTGAATGTTTAAATTACTTAAATCAACCAGGATTTTAGGAAATAATTTTAATTTTCAACACATAAGTAGATACATTGACCATGATTACTTTTTTAAAATTATATTTTTTAATGTGCTAAAATCTATATACATGTTTACCAAATAAACATGTATTTATTAGGTAAGACTCAATTCCAGACTTAAATATCAACTTCTAATTTCTGCCACCAGCAGGAAGTTCAAATAATCCTTAGAGTTATGTAATAAATATTACCTCTTAAATATCATACAGTCATAGGTGAATTATATTATTCATATACTTCCAGACAGACCAAAAACCAAACCTCAGAACAGTTCAGATGGACAATTTTCTTACCTTTCAAAAGCAGGCCATGAGGTCTCTTCACTTAGTTCAGAACCATCACTGCTACCTAAAATTACAAGTTATTCTATTTTTTAAACATCAGAATTTCAGTTTGTTTTTTAATTTTAAAAATAGTTTCTCTAGTTGTGCTTATAAAATGGGAATCATGTTATTTGTGGGTAAACATCCACATAAGAATTCTTCATTCTAATATTATTGCTGCTAAATTTATTTTATATTAGAAAATAAATGAACATAAAACATTTTTGCATGTCTACTTATAGCTCAAATTCATTGTTAGTAAACAAATTTCTTGTATGATCAGAGAATGCACAAAAGTATATTTTTCCTTATTAGGTCTGCCATAACTTAAGACCAATATAATTATGATGACGTCTCGGTGCATGGGATGCCGCTTAACCAAGCCCCACTAGTGGGGCCACCATCACGAATTATTAACTTCAATACTACTAGTAAGATGAGCGTACGTCTAATTGCTACTTTGCTTTCATCAAAATTTCTGTATCTGGAGTAGAGATAATGGTATTTTTCCAGCTGAGTTTTGTTAAATACCACATTTTAAGTAAGTTGAAACCCTCCAGAGGAATATTTCTCACCTATTGATATTCCACTAGACAGAGTAGAACTTTCAGCTTGGCCTCGAGATGGTGCGTGGGGCTCCATGACGCTATCGTCTAACAGATGTGTTGGCCCTGCATTTGGGAATGTCGCGCTCTTAAACTCCGCTGTGTTCATTTTATGAATGAAACTGGAAAGAAAGAAAAACATTTCATTACTATTACTAATTCAGGATATAGAAGATACTCCTATATAGAAATCCAGGAAATACTAGTAAAAGATTTACCCACTATCCTGAACTTCTGAACTCTCATAACTAATGAACACACAGATTTGATTTATTTAAAGGTCTCAAACTAGGAGTGTAGAAAAGTATTTTAGGAAACAAGGCCATATCTACCTATGGAATAGAGAATGCTTTAAGTCTCCAGTCTACTAAAAAATTGTTTTCACACTTACTTTTGAAAAATAGCTATTATAATATATTTTCACAAAAATCATGGCAAAGGTGAGCCATAGGCCCCGTTTTGAAAACAACAACAACAACAAAAATACGATCTTGCAAAACTCAAGAAATTAAACATAAAATCATTTCCCACTGTTTATATTTAGGAATAAAAAGAACAATTTATATAAACCCTAATTTACGGTGATAAACATTAATTGTCTTGATACAAAGAAAGGTTACAATTTAAAAATAAAATAGTATATTGCTTTCCTGATTTCATTTATGATGATGCTCTCTGATACTCATTTATCTCCCCAAAATTGAAGGTGCTGTTGGGAAAAGTTCATTTCCAAATTAAGGTAAAGGAAGAAATAAGTGCTTTTAGTCAAAAGTATACAAAAAATTATGAGGACACTATTTTCAAAATAAACAGAAAGTAAATCAACTGAAAATGATTTAAAAGTTGGAAAGAGGAAATGAAAAATGCTGACTTATAACCCAGGCTATGGCACTTCCTGTGTCCATGTGGAATCAGGTTCCGAGGGGATGGCAGTGTGTGCGGTAACAAGGCTCCTTCAGCGGCCACACTCCTTCCACTTTGTGGAGATCCCACTTCAGGACCTACGGGTCAACGTAAAAATATAAAATGTGGTTTAACTTTTAAGATATGTTAATCCCACTTAATTAACTGAACATGAGAAATAGTTCTTTTCTAAGTCTTAAAACACAAAATCCCAAGGCGTACAAAATCCACTGATTTCTCTCTCTCTGTGTGCACTAGGCAGGCAGTGTAACTACTTCCCTCGCTGCAGAGGCAGCAGCAGGCTGGAAAGAGCTGGGCCCGGGTCTCACACCACAGAGGACGCCTGGACTGAGCACCGGCCTCCCAGCCCTAGTTCCCGGCTCTGCTGTTTACAGTGCTGCAGGCAGCTTCTGTGCCCTGACTTCCAGCTTCCTCTTAGGTAAGATAAAAAACAGGACTTCAAAGTACACAGATTTGCAAACTATGACTGTAAGAAAAGCAAACTTAGAGAGATTTAGATGGAAATGTTTTCCTTTGCTAGGAATCCTCTCCCCACTGAATACAGCCATGGCCTGTTCTCTCGCTTCCTTCACACATTATTAGGTGGCTCTTCAGATGTTTTTTAGAACATCCAGCAATATGAAGGTAATTACCAACGTCTGTGTTTGGAATTTTCAAAAAGGCACTTATCAATTATTTGTTAAATAATGAGTAGTCTTCAATTTTATATTTTTAAATATGTGTGGTATATATGTAATACCTTCATTATAATGCAACAGGTAAATTAAGGACTATATTTTAAAATATTTTCAGTACTATTTGACCCAGTATTAAAATAAAACTTTTAAAAAATTAGCTCATTAAAAATGACTTCTTCAATTATTCAAAAGAGAATTTTCCATTTGACCACAGAAATTTCTAATGTAATCAATACTCATAGTCTAGCAAAATGTATTCTTTAAAAAAAAAGAATATTTATAAACATTTACCTGTTATTTTCTGTCTGTGGTATCTATTTTCCTTGATTAGTTAGAATATCTTTTTTCCCTTTTTAAAAATTAAATTTATTGGGGTAACATTGGTTAATATGAGAGAATATCTCTTTTTTTACATTACTGACAAACTACAAGTAACAACTTTTTGATTAAAAACCAAAAAAGCCCAAGCAGAAAAAAACATATATTTTAATACTAAAAGAAAATGATGCATGCAATATAAAATGTGCTAAGTATTTACTTACTTTGCAGCATTTTCCTTCCCGTTGGGGTGCCCGATTAAGTACGGTAATGAGAGAAAAACTGCACTAACCTACTAAGTCTTCCCTAGAGGCAGCGGAGCGTGGCGTGCTGGTCCCTGGTTCTATCTTTAATGAAAGCCTGAATCCAAAAAGAAACAAAACACATAAAATGACTAACGTTTGACAAAATAATATTAAAATCATGTATTTTCCCACAAATGAACTGAAAACATTTTAATGAAAGAATCTCAGCTACATAATTTTCTTTGAATGCAAACTTGAATAATTAAGTCTTCTGTCTCTTCCATACTAAGCTCATCTTATGGTAATTCTAGGAAATATTAGAAAGTGGGATAAACATTAAAAAGTCACATTTAAAATCAGAAAAAATCTCCCCAAACTACCCCAACATTGCCAAACAATTCATCATTTTTAGAGATATTTGATGAATGACTAAAAGGTGGTTTAAACAGGAAGTTATATTGATACCTAATAATTCAGGAACTTTCACATATATTATTAAACATATTATGCAAATTCATCCTAGAATCTCTACTAGATGGGCTAATGGCTTCTGTAGCACTGGATGTTTGAAAAACACCTTATTTAAAACTCGCCATACAAAAAAACAATCAACTCAACTTGTCAAAATACGTCTATACAAATAAAAAAGGATGCTTGCAAAATTCCTGGTAAATCCCTGCCCTAAGTCACAGTTTATTAGTTGGTACTTAACTTCCATTTAGGATCACAGACATAGTCTTGAATTCCACAGCAAAAAGAGAGTATGATTCCTATCAATGGAAACTATTTCATGAAATAGGGCACTAACGCCATTGTGGAAACTTTTTTTGGTGTAGTCCACAAAGCCTATTGTTATTAAGCATTAGTCTGAAAATTAATGAAGCCATTTTATTTTTAGCATTCTGTCAACGGACTTATGAAATTACATAATACAAGTCACATTCATAATGATAAATCTATTATAGGTCTTTAACTTATCACTCGTTTGGTAACCTAAGAGGGGATTACATACAATTATATTCCAATTATTGGACAGTATTAAATGCATGTGTTAAATACGATTAACCAGAACTCTCTGTTTTTCTTTTACCAGAGCAGTTTAATCACTTGGGCTGCAGACTACACAGAACTCATTCACTCAATAGTTACTGAGCCCTGGCTCTGTGTTGGGCACTTTGGTCTCATGGAATCTAGTAAGAGACCAAAGCATACACGGTGGCTCCTGAAGACCATCGTCTAGTAGGTGTAAGACAAAGAAGTAAACAAAATAACTCTATTTCCTGACACAGAAGCAAATGGAAGACACAGCCGGGAAGCTCTGGGTGAATCACAGGGCTATCAGCAGCAGCAGCACGTCACTGACAGCAGCACAGAAGGTGCAGCACCGAGAAGGGCAGCAGTGATGGCTGACCAGTGTCAGTGCCTTTATCATCATCAAAATACCGTGAGATGACAGTGATGCTGAGCCAATGAAAAAAGTATGTTCAGTATTAAAATGAAAGAACTTCTATAGAATTTCATCCCGATTAAATCCTATGCATGTGATTTGTAATACCCATACTGACTGCCTATATAGATGAAGTTGCCCCAAACAGAGATATTTGAATAAGTGAAATGTCATTTTTATTTAAATCTCTTTCATCAGAAAGATACAATTTTCCCCTAATTACTTTAATGGCTCCTATCTTAAAATGCTCTGATTTTCGACACATTTAATTAGTAGGCTCACGCAGCACAACTGCAGCTTTAGAAAAACTATCTTGTTTAGTCTCCCATCTGATGCCCCAACACCACCAAGTGGCTTAGCGCCCTATAGCAAACTGTTCAAAAGCTGTTCAGTTTCTCTTCACTTGTCTCATGAAAAGCTGAGTCAGTCCTCCCACAATATGCCGGGCATCTCTCTATTCCAGTACTGTTTGACTGTTTCGTAACCATGTGTTTTGTGAATGTGTTTTGCATTAGATTAAGCCTCTTAAGCATTTTTCAGAAATTTTAGCCTTTTATTGGTATTAATTATATTCTGCAAAAATTCTTTAAAAATTATTGAAGTTATGGAACAAGGAAGTTGACTGTTACTATCAAATGAGATAAAACATTTTTATATAATACATTAATATTGAAAAGTAACCCACTCTTTCAATTTGATAAAATTTTAAAGACCTCTGATTGAAAAAAATATTGGTGGAAGCCACAGAGTTAATTTTAAACTTAGGAACAACTGGCATAATAAAGCTGAACACAATAATTTTTTAAAATTAACAAATGAAGCAAAAAACCCCACGCAGAATTCTAAAGGGAAATAAATGCCTTACTCTCTCCTCTTTAGAAAAAACCTAGCAGCTGTGATGTATAGCATTCCACTGAAAAATACAAAGGGTTAATTCCAAATTCCCTCAAAGGGTCAGTATTGTGGATGATAACTAGAAGGAAATGAACACTATTTTAATAATGATTTTTAAAATCTTTAATAAAGGACTTGCTCTAATAAAGGGTAAGTGTGGTGCTATATACAACTATATATCCAAACCAAAGGCAAGAATGCTCAATATTCTCTCAAACCACAAAAACAATTCCAAATAAGTTCAAAGATGTGTCAAAAATCACCATTAAAAAAGGAGTAACTTTTTTGCTTGTAGATGGTTTCATTAATTTTTTAGTCTATTAAAAGATAAATTTCCATAAAGATTCAATGCTTGAATATAGAAAGAAGGCATTTAAACTAGAATTATCAAACATAACTATTAACAATCTGAGAAAGATGAGATACTTTTTAATAAAAGAATAAATGAGCCCTGGCCAGTGTGGCTCAGTTGGTTGGGCATCGTCCCATGCACTGAAAAGTTGCAGGTTCAATTCCAGGTCAAGGCACATGCCCAAGCTGCAGGTTTGATCTCCAGTAGAGAGTATGCAGGAGGCAGCTGATTGATGTTTTATTCTCACATTGATGTCTCTCTGTCTCTCTCTCTCTCTCTCTCTCTCTCTCTCTCTCAAAATCAATTAAAAGTCTTAAAAGAAAACACCCAGATGAAATATTTGTACATTGACTCAATCATGTAAAGTGATTAAAAAGAGATACATGTAAATACCTTTACCATTGCAAATATATGGCTGAATTAGGCATTTGAGTGATATGACGGAAGACTTAGATGTTTAAATACACTGGGATGAGTTGAAAGAAGACAGTTATACAAACCACTTTTGAAGATCCAACCTACTTGTAATTATCATCTTCCACAAACTTTTGTAGTTCTTCTATATACTGAACAGAGTTCAGATATTTTTGGACGTGAGGCAACATGGGAATATCTAGGTAAAATGTAGTAAGTAATTAAACATCTGACAAAGTACATCTCAAGCACAGTTTTAAAAGTTAAGCTGAGAAAATGATATTTAAAGGTGAATTAAGGCCACCTGGCCCCAAATTTAAATTAATTCTAGAAGGACATTACCGAGGAAAATCTTATTTAAAATAAGAATGCAAAAACCTACAAAACCCAAACAGCCCCATTTATAAAGTCCATCATATTTGAGAAATTTCTCAGAAAAAAAAATCAGACTTATTGTGACTTATATTGAAATATCATCAAAGGCAAGACGTAAGGCAGTTTTGCTTTCTTTTAAAGAAGCCTAGCTCCCATTTGTAAATGTAGTTTTCCCTTCCATACTTAAAAATTTCAAACATTAATTTCACATTATAATTTGGTAAGTTTAAAAAAAAAAGAGAGAAAAGGACAAGAAATTGTTTGATTTAGCTTTCAGTAAGATTCACACCCACACCCCAACTTTTAAGAAGTTTTTGAGGTTTTCTTAAAAGTATATAGTAAAGTTCCATAAAAATTATGTCAGTAGCCTATATTTAGTTAATTCCCTATCAAGTTAAAAGAATCCCAACATTTAAAAAATATTTAAAAAACCCCACACACAACCTTTTCTAATCATCTGGGCTTGTGTAAGCTGTTTCTATACTTGTGTTTCCACAAAGTAGAACTGTCATCCTTTATGTTAAGATGTTTCCTGCTATGTGAAAAGTGGCCTTCGCTGAGTGTAAATGAATCAGCAGAATCGCAACATAATGGCTTAGTATCATCCCTCAGAAACTTACCATATTCACAAGACTGCTGTAAATCAGAAATTATTCGAAGGATGTTATTCATCAAATTTGATCTCTGCTCACTTTCTAGAATGCTGCCAGTTGACGGGTATGCTGAATCAATGTAAGTTAAATCTGACAAATAGATACCTGAAATGAAATTAGATAAATGACAGTTTTCCAACTTGTAGCTTGGAAGAGTATGGCAAAGTGAAGGGGAAAAAAGCTAGCTTATAGATGTTCTTCAACACACACACACACACTCTGGGTCCCCCAAGGGGACACTTTGCATATTAGCTCATCCTTGGGAGACAGGGAGTTCCATCACTTGCTATGACATACACTGACCATCAGGGGGCAGCATGGAATGAAGAAATGCCCCATCAGCCGAAACCGGTTTGGCTCAGTGGATAGAGCTTGGCCTGCGGACTGAAAGGTCCTGGGTTCGATTCCGGTCAAGGGCATGTACCTTGGTTGCGGGCACATCACCAGTAGAGGGTGTGCAAGAGGCAGCTGATCGACGATTCTCTCTCATCGATGTTTCTAGCTCTCTATCCCTCTCTCTTCCTCTCTGTGAAAAATCAATAAAAATATATTAAAAAAAGAAAAAAAAAGAAATGCCCCATCAGCCCCTGATCACCAGCCAGGCCTAAGGGCTCTCCCTACCTGTGCATCAATTTCATGCACCGGGCCTCTAGTATGCCACATTTAGAATGTAGCATTATGAATATACTGCAGCTTTATAAAAACAAGACCTATATTTCCATGGTGTTGGGGCCAAACATAGAAATACAGAGTAGGACAAAAGTAGGTTTACAGTTGTTCATATGGAAAATACAATAATTAATAATAATATGAGTAAACTCTGTGTTTCACATACAACTGTAAACCTACTTTTGCTCCACCTTGTAATTTTTTTTTTGGGGGGGGGGTAGAAGTCTTCTTCTTATTCTATCTTAAAGTATGGCTTTAAAAAAATTCTCACCCAAGGACATGCCGAGAGAGAAAGAAAGAGAGAGAGAGAGAGAGAGAGAGAGAGAGAGAGAGAGAGAGAGACAAGCTTTTTAGCAATATCAATCAGTGGTCTTCTGCATGTGCCTCAACTGGGGATCTAACCCCAAACCCAGGTATATGCCCTAATTGGTAATAGAACCGACAACCTTTTGGTGCATGGAATGATGTTGCAACCAACCAACCAGCCACCTGGGAATGGCTTATTGGTTTTGTTTTTAAAGCTTTATCAATTCATACTTCCACTGAAAGTATGTAAGTTTCTACTGGTTTACACTTGAGATTATCAGCTCCTTAATTTTTGCCAATCTTGTGAGTGTAAAATATCACACTTTTAATTTTCATTTCCTTGATTAATAATGAGTTAAATGTTCATATTTCTATGACATGTCTTTTGTCCATTTTCCCCCTCTGGGTTGTCTTTTTCTTATTGATCTCTAAGATCTTAATATATTGTAGAAACGAACCTCCTTGGCAGTTAAATTTTATCCAGTTACTCTTTAACCTACTATCTAATCTGAAGTCAGTATTTGTATCTCTCTGCTGGAACTTATAATGGTACAGGTATAAATGGCCTCCTCATTATTAGATCTTCAAACATCTCTCTCGGTCTCTTCCTGTCTTTCTGTAGTCTTTTTACTATTCCCTTTGTTCCTTGGTCTTTACAGGCTAGAACCTTCCTACCCATCTCTGTCCCTCCCCCACCCCATCCCTCATGTTCCTGGAACTTGGTATTCCTCATGATTCTTCCATTAATCTTCCTACTTTACATGTACTTTTCCTGGATTATTTTACATCTATAGCTTCAACTATCACCTACCTGCCAATGACTTCCCAAATCTCTCTATAGACCTGATCTCCTGACTCACTTTCCATGCCAAACTAACCACCATTTGTTCCTAAACACTTGCTATTGCAATTTCTTACTGTGCTTAGTGATATTACTAATTGCTCAAGTTTGAAAGCTCAACTCACTCTAGTGAAAAAGCTCAGGAGGAATTTACTACTCATATTTTCCCAGATTAAACTACTAGTGAATAAAACATGACCATGAATGCTCATGCAATGTTACATAATATAAATCAGAGGCCAGAAGCTGGTAGTCCATCTGTGCCAGTGTTTGTAAAATCAGGAAGTATCACAGGAAATACCTCAATAACTTTCTTTTCTTAAAAAATGGGGAGATCTGCAACAAAAAGCAGAAAAGGGTGCAAGACTCCACAACTAAAATAATATCAGTTTGTCATGACCCCCATTTCCTGTTATGGTCTGATTTACTTTGCTTATTACATCACCTACTTCATTCTTGCTCTTTTTTAAAAGTTGATTTTTAGAGAGAGGAAGGGAAATAGAGAGGGGGAGAAGGAGAGAGAGAGACACATTGTTCGGTTGCCTCCCACACACACCCTACCTAAGGATCGAACCTGCAACCTGGGTATATGCCCTGACTGGGGATCGAACCTGCACAGGACAATGCTCCAACCAACCAAGGCACACCAGCCCGGGCTCTGCCACATTCTTGTGGTGAGCATTTGTCTTTATAGGCCCTTGAGTTTGCAACCCCTGGTATCTATGTATGTCACAAGAATTTAAAAAAACAATTCTGCAAGAGAGGCAGAAACTTAGTTGATTTTAAATAAGGATATATGGACCAACAGTTGATGGTAGAGTATCAGAAAGATAAAGTACAAGCTACATCAACATGGAGGGGAAAGCACATGGTAAGTATAGAAAGTGGAAGCCCAAAGGTAGTATCTAGCAGCAGCAACCAGCAACTATATACTGCAGTGAGAGCGCGGCATAATGCTTCAGAGTTAGAGTTTAATCCCCCAGTCCTACTACTTAGTGCTGAAGTACTAAGCCAAATCAATTAAGATGCCTAAATTTGTTTCTGCAGCTATTGAGTTACTGAATCACATTTCCTGATTTAATGAAATTTGTTAGCATAGTTATAGTACTCAACAACTTCTCTCTCCAGCACCCTAATTTCTTAGCAGAAGAACTGGGCCAGAGGTAAGTAGAAGTGACTTGTCCAAGTTTACAGTGTGTGCATGCATATGTGTATGTGTGCATGCGTATGCGTGCGTGTGTGTGTGTGTGTGTGTGTGAGAGAGAGAGAGAGAGAGAGAGAGAGAGAGAGAGAGGGAGGGAGGGAGAGAGAGAGAGAGAGAGAGAGAGAGAGAGAGAGAGAGACACCCCTGCCCCTCAGGTCAGAGTTATGTTTGCATTTATATCCTATTAACCATAAGAATAACCTTACTCAGACAAGAGGAGCCGTGTTGTAGAAAGAACAGAAGGAAGTGACGTGTAGCATCAGAGTTTAGGTTTAAAAATGTTAAATTTCTGAAATAATTTTATACATAGGTTTCCACTTATTTTTGGTAATGATAAACATATTACAACATCATTAGGTTTCTAATAATGTTTAAAATCTTCTAAAATGGCAACTCAGTGAACTGTTTAAACCTTCTAGGCTGTACAGACCATTACATTCTTTAGGTGCTGCCTCCTGACCCAGTGCGACTTGCTCTTTGTAACAAAAGACAAACTCATCAGCCTGCAGCTACTCCTAAGTGCAGCTGAATGCTGTGTTTCTTCAGTATTTAGCCTAAAAGATCTCTGGCCAGCAGACTACAATGTTTGTTTTATAATTGCCGCTGAACTAGGATAGTTTTGTTTCCAGATGGTGCCCTTCCTTCAACCTGCACAGTCTCTCCTTGTTGCGAGCTGTTCCCCTCCCGCGGGTCCCCCTCCCCGCACCCCCGTTTTAAGGCCACAGAGAGGAAATCCTGGGGAGGAGGCTCTCCCCGCGCCCCCAGTCTCCGGCAGTATTTTGGTGACGTAAGATGTGGGCTGAACTCGAGTCTGCTGAGGAGAGGGAATCACTATTCAAGGGCACTGTGCGTGCGATCTGGGTCAGCTGCAGCTGGTTCCAGCGTTTCTCCATGTGGCAGACAGAGCAAAGCCGCAGCGCTTTCTCTGCCGGATTAAAGACAGCCCGCAGACCAGAACTTCCACCCCACTACTTAAAATTACATAGGTGGCTTGTCAAACTCAATTGATTCGTGTGGTAAGAAGAAAAAGAAGTTCCTTATTACAGCCTGGACTCAACGGCCCAAAACAAAGATGCAGTTGCCATTAAAGTCACAGACGGACAAACTTCTACACTGATTTTTAAAAGCAAGAATAAGAGCGGCAAGTTTCTGGCTTTGCTTTACCAACAGATGCAAAAGGTATTTTAATGCTTCTATTTTTACTTAGAAATTGTAATGTATGTCAAAATGCATAATTATTTTACTTCTGTCATAGAAATTTCAAAATCTCTTATTAAACAAAGAATTTTGGAGTACACTAAAATTTATTTAATCTGGAAAAGGTTTTGTTTTTCAACTTTATATAAAACCTGGTCATTATGTACTTTTTGGTGATTAATGCGTTATTTTTCAACTTAATGATATTTAGTGACATGCTTTTAGATTAATGCATATAAGCTTGGTTTCAGAAAACAAGTGCTATAGTGACACTAGACAGATTTATGTATAAGGTCTATATTTATAGCATAATGATTAAAAACAAAGGAATACAAACTTAAAGTTATAAACATTAGTCTTCACATATATACAGGGTGTGAAGATTTATATGCTGTTAGGTATCTTAAACTACAGCTAAAAAACACAGAAGATATAAAATTAACTGAAAGGCTTTGCAACAAACCTCAATTATGGTATAACTAAATGTCAGCAAAAATCCTTGTAATGACTTAAGACAGGTCTATGATATTTCTTGATAAAACTCAAAATTTTAAATATTTTCCCCAGGTTTACATGTAACGGTAATTTAACTTGGGTAACAGAAATAAAAACTATTATAATTGAATTAATTAAAAAAGCAAAGTTATTGATACATAAACCTCCCGAAAACCTTACAGATTAGGATTGGGAAGAAAAGGAAAATGTGATAAAAGTATTATGTAAGTCAGCATTAACAACAGAAAGTAAAACCCCAAAGATATAGCTACTTAAATACATGATGAAAAGACAGAAAACATATTTACTTTATGTAGAAATAATTTTGGTAACCATAAGCAAGAGTGCTCTTTCACTATTTCTTCTGGGGGCTTTAATTGTATTGTGAGAATTATTAATGCCTGGTGACTAATTAGTAAGCTTTAACACCACAAATGCTTGTTTGCTGTGATTTGGGGGTCCTCTGTCCTTTTAAACATTCAAGATACTAATTTTAACTATCTTCAATAAGCAAGTAACAATAAAGCTAAGATTTCTCCAACTTTCAGGTCCTTTCCTTAAACATTCTTAACTCTAAACACTGGGAAGATCGCTGTGAAATGTGTTTCACAAGAGATTCTGGTGAAATTTTGAAGCAATCCTGGATGTGAAATACCTGCCATCTTCTCATCGTTTGCTATGCAAAGTGCAGGACCTCATGAAACCCCCGTTCGCACGGAAGCCTGAGGGTAGCATTTAATCTAAAACCCAGAGCGCACACACAGCTAGTCTCTTCCTAGAACACAAAAACACCAGCGGAAATTCTGTATCTAAGGTATCTTCAGTGCCTCCTAAGTTCAAGTTCGCTGCCTCACGTTGGCACAGGCAGCGCGGTGCCTCTCTATGTTCACCAGCTGAAAGGAAGTCAATCCTACTCATTTCTTCTCCCTGCTAGCTGACAATGTAGCAACTATGAAGAGGAAAAAAGTACCAATAAAGTTAACACAAAGCATGGAAGCCTTTCCCCCAAAAAAACCACCAAGCAAAGACAGATTTAAACCTAAGTATACTGTAACTAATTTATAACATTCTCTTGGGATCTAGGAAAATTTTTACCATACACAGAAAGGTTTTATGAGGTAACACAGATTTATGGATCTTTCACTTTTAAAACTGAACATATGTGGGAAAATATTAAATAGGGGAATGTTTCAGAAAATGTAACAGTAACTGTATTTTTAAAACCAGTTCTTTACCCATGACGTAGCTCAGTCTACTACTTAAAAATTTGGCTCCTTACTCTGTGTTAGATGACAACAAAGTCAGTACACTTTTGTAAGGATAAGGGAGTTGTATTTATTTTTTTAAAATTTTAATTGCCTCCTTTAAATACAAATTTAGGTCAGATTCTCCTAAGGTAGACAGTGACTTCGTCACGATTTAACGGAACAGGAGCCCACACATAGCTAAGGCCGAGAGAATACATCTAAATACATCTTTTTAATTCAGATTTGTACTTTCACATCTTTGTTCTTCGGTGAAAAACTGATGTAAAGTCACAACAGTCTTGGACTATATGCTTAGTTGTTCCATAAAAATCTGTGTCTGGTAGGAACTCAAGCTTTTCAATTAGAAATACTGTTCATAAAATTCTAGTTGTTTTGAAGTTTCACACTACTTTCTAAATTTTCCTTGTTTTTGGTAGCTTATTTCATAGTAGATTATTAAAATAATTTTGTGATCCAAGAAATGGAGAGGACCTGAGCATTAGGTGAGTAAGTGTAGGAGAAATCTGTGCATTTACCCAGGAGGCTGAGGGCTTCTATTGTACTGCCCTCAGTTTTAAAATTAAACCACATCTGAATTTCATAAATCAGTAAATATAACGAGAAATCTTGTATTGGTTTTTGGTGTGGGTAACTCTATGTAGTAAAGTACTTTTAAAAATAAAATGAAGACGCTTAAATTCTAAAATGTCAGAAGGGAAAGTATGAAAACAAAAAACTAAAAGTATTCACGGACGTATGCTTTTGGTGAGCAGTCAGCAACAGAAGGCCTTTAATGTACATATGAAATATTATTATGCTCACCCTTACTATCTAAACTATTTTGTAAAAGGACACTACTTCCCCACACTCCATCCATTCAGTATTTCCATTATCCTTCTCCCGCTGTTTGGTGAAAAGAGACACTCTGTGTTATGAATGACCAGGATAAAAACCACACGTCTAGAGAAGTCACAAGAAGGTCTGAATCCCACGTGAGTGTTTTAGCTTCTCCACGACTTTATTCCTTTGCAAAATGGAATGTGCCAAGCAGATATAAATATAGGGGACTGTTGTAGTGCTGCCATAGAAAAAGGAGAGAACGTGTTGCCATGTGATGTAGTGGTTAATGAAAAATATGGACCCTGAAGTTTCTGCCTGGGTTTCAAATTGTGGCCCCCTCTCTTAGGAGCTGCGTGACTCTGGGTGAAGCACGTGACTCTGGCTGCCAGTTTCTTCATCTGAAAATTAAGATCATAATAATCTACCTCCAAGGATTGTACTGAGAAGCAAATGATTTAAGCCATGTGAAGGGCTTTATGCCACGCCTGGCATTTAGCAGGCATGCAGTAGGTAGGGTGGCGTTGTCATTATCAGAGCAGGCACAAACAACCGGGCCCCGGCTTCCCCAATAAGTGACACCTGGCGGGAAACCAGTAGAAAAGCCTGCTTTAGTGTGTCCACCGCCATCCTCCAAAGAGCAGATCGGGATGCAGTTTCCAGGAGAAGGCGGGCTCACACAGCAGGTGCTGTGAACCCGAGGGAGGGACGTGCTCTCTGCTGCTCCTCGTCAGGGAGAAAAGGAGAGGCTTCGGTTCTTGGAGCTAAACTGGTTCTAATGAAAGTTCCACAGAAACTACGGCATAGAGAGGACAAGTATTTCTCATCTGCCACAGCAAAATCGACACACCCCAAGCAAGCACACGTGTAGCGTGTGTGCCACTGCCATAAACACTCACCGGAGAGCCAGGGAACCTGGATTCTTGACCTGGCTCCAGCGTCACCTCCTGTGTGGCCCAGGCCTCCCTTCCCCAGGCACTGCCCAACTCTAACAGCCACTCTCATCACAGGCAGTTCCTTTCCTCGGTAATGGACATAGGAAGGCAACACTTTACTAAAACACAGTTCAGCAGAATGAACCTGCTGAATCATGTATTAGCTCAGAGCATATATAATATTATGGTTGAAACCATGATTACCCACGATAATGACTGTATGCATGCTATTGTTCTTAAACTTGTCCCCAATCCCAAAAGGACATCCTCTAAAACAACAACAACGGAACACCGATGCTAAAACTTTTCCATTTTAGATTTACCTAAAAATGTTTCTTGAATTTGGTAGTTTATAAAGGTATTCATCCAGAGGGCTAATTTGATCGAAAGTGCACAGAATAAATAGAAAACACTGACTAGTAGTCACCTAGTAACTGTACCACTAGTTAGGGAACACTGTCTTAATTAACGCCTTACAGACACTGCTGTTTTAAGAGTTTCCAGGTAGTGAGCGCGCTTTTTAAAAGCCAGAAAAGTCTCTCTCTGCGTAGGCGCCTCTGCCCACAGCGGGCCCGCACTGAGCTGGGAACGGGAAGCAGGGAGGTGCCCTGGGAAAGGCAGTCTCTGAAACCGAATTTTTAAACAAATGTGAAGGTGCTGTGATATGAACTTGAGAAATTAATTACTTTAATTCTGGTCCAATTTGTTAATAGATATCAGTCTTCCCCTTAGATACTTTTTTACATCACTGACTTTAAAAGTAGATTACTATTCATTCCTCTTACTTCTTCCCTTCATTGGTTTGTTTTTTAGAAGACGTTACACAAGCTCATTTCAAAATGAAGGCTTTTCTCTGGACCCTAATGGTGCTCCTCTTCCTATTAACGGGCACCGAACACTGTAGAGGAGAATTCAAAATAAAAAAGACAACCCAGAGGAGATATCCTCGGGCCACAGACAGTAAAGAGGAGGTGAAGAAGTGTGCGTACACGTTCCTGGTACCCGAGCAGAAAATAACAGGGCCGATCTGTGTCAACACCAAAGGGCAGGACGCGGGCACCATTAAGGACATGATCACCAGGATGGACCTGGAGAACCTGAAGGACGTGCTGTCCAAGCAGAAGCGGGAGATCGACGTCCTGCAGCTGGTGGTGGACGTGGACGGGAACATCGTGAATGAGGTCAAGCTGCTGAGGAAAGAGAGCCGGAACATGAACTCGCGAGTTACCCAGCTCTACATGCAGCTCTTACACGAGATTATCCGGAAGAGGGATAACTCACTTGAACTTTCCCAGTTGGAAAATAAAATCCTCAACATCACCACAGAAATGCTGAGGATGGCAACAAGGTACAGGGAGCTGGAGGTGAAATATGCTTCCCTGACTGACCTTGTCAATAACCAGTCTGTGATGATCACTCTGCTGGAAGAACAGTGCTTGAGGGTCTTTTCCCGACAAGAGCCCCACGTGTCTCCTCCTCTGGTCCAGGCAGTGCCGCGACACATTCCTAGCAGCCACCAGTACACCCCTGGGCAGCTGGCAGGCAATGAGATACAGAGGGATCCGGGGGATCCCAGAGACTTACTGCCACCACCTGATCTGCCGACCTCTCCCACCAAAAGCCCTTTCAAGATACCACCAGTAACTTTCATCAATGAAGGTGAGTTACCACTTACTGTTAAGAATGGAAGTATGGGGTTAATACGTTTTATAGTTGAGGAAACAATCCTCATTTTGGTGAAGTAATTATACATAATATTAAAATTTCTATTTTTATTTTCTACTAAGAATTGAAAAATAGGATCTCTTAACTCTAAGACTATAAATAAGTTTTCACTAGCAAAAAAAAAAAAAAAGAAACACAAAAAAAACACACAACCCCCCCCCCCCACACACATTAAAAAAAAACAACCCTAAACTCCAAACCTAGAATTCATCCTAAGATCTCTACCTCTCTACCTTAATTTTATTCTTTCCTTCACTCAGTATCCATTACTTATCTAGGCGCAAAAATAAACCATTCATCTTTGTTTCAGATTAGTAAGCTCATTGCTAATCCATTTGTATTCGGAGTCAGAATTCTAGTTTTGATCCAAACTATTTATGGGAGTCTAGAGCAGCCGTGGGCAAACTACGGCCCACGGAGCCGAAAGAGCGGAGGGTTCTCTTGCTCTCCCCTCCGCTCCTTCACCAGCAGCCCAAGATGAGAGTGCCAGCATGGTCAGGTTGCTTTTGTTCTGGCCCTCCGGTCCAGTGTAAGAACCCATTGTGGCCCTGGAGTCAAAAAGTTTGCCCACCGCTGGCCTAGAGGACAGGAACTTCCTCAGGTACTAGCTGTGTGGCTTGGGCGGAGAACTGCTCCACACCTCAATGTCTTTATCTTTAAAATGGAGATAACAGTGCCTGGAACTCAGATGTTACAATAGCCTGTCAACTAGCCTCCATAACTCCTTTTTATCTCTCCATGATAATATATTCTACATGCCAAAATAGTCCATCTTCTCTAACCACCACTTTGATGACATCACACTTCTGCTTATATGTTTTCTGACTGCAAACTGAAAAAGTCCAATTTGTTTAGCCGGGTAAGACTAACATCCTCAAAAGATCCATCCTACTTCTTCAGCTTCCCTTCTATTGGTTTCCTTCACAAAAACCATCCACTTCAATAAAATGGATCAAGCCATTGTCTTCTAACTATTCAAATCATAAGGCCCAGACTAAAAGAAGGGAAATAAAATAATGAAATGAAAGTAGCTACTCCTCCTCGAAGCTCCTGTTGACTCCCATAGGCTTGAAGTGATTGCCTCCCCCATGAATATTATTCTCTCTGTAAAACATTTCTCATATCCGTTATCTCTATGCACACACACAGACCTACACACATATAAAGAGATGCCTTCCTACTATAAGCTCCTTCTTGATAGATGGGTATTGTGTCTCATTTGCAGATGCTAAATAGATGCTGATTGACTTAATATTACATTTTTTACACAACTTTTTCAAGTTGTGTCATTTCCAAAAACCTTTAAGAAAGTACTTTATGCATTCTATATACTGGATTCATTCAGTAACAATAGGCTAGAGAACCATTAAATTGTGTAAATGCGGATCATTATTAATATCTCCATCGCCTTTGTTTTCCAAAGGGAAGATATGTACAACATGATCCACTGGGTATAGAAAGAAAAATATATTTATTTTGTATATTCTTTTAAAAATGTATATATTTTATAAACTTTTTATGTACACAAAATCAGTATAGTAGTTTGTACATATGATTTATGAATAAACATAATTGAAGCGTGTGGATTTTGATAAGCTGGTGGGTGTACAGTGATGTACACATGGAGACAACCGTCATGGAGTATTTTCTGTGGGTGCTGAATGTTAAGTGGATGGTATCACCAATTCTAGAAGAAATGAATACTCACATATTCATATGCTGACACACTAAACAATACTTATCTGAAATGAGTTATCAGTTCTAGGTTTTATTATACATTGAGCTGCAATCCAAGAAAATTGTAATATCGCAGAATTACATTCCATGCTAGGGATTCAGCATATCAAATGTCTATTAACTAGTTATGAAAAACAATAGTTAAGTTCTTCAAATAATTTCAAAAATAAAAGCTCAGGTTGGTAACTGCATTTTGAATTTAAAGATTAATAAAGCAATTCATATTATTACAAGAATGAATCTGTTACCACTTTAGAAAGTATCTGCCTCACAATCCCCATGCCAGAAATGCTGTCAAATGCACGTACCTTATACTTAACTCAAACCCAATTATAGAGTTTACCTTTCAAAAGATTTTACTTGCTGACCAATTATCTGAAAGCTCTAATTGGTGGGTGTTGGGTTTTTTGTCCTGCTTATCCTATCACAATGAGAACAGTATTTGGACAAAGTAAGAAAATAAATGAGAAATTTAAAAATAAAAAGGGCAGGATTCTCCTTTTAACTTAGGTAATTAGTTTGTAGAAAAAGGGTAGGTAATGTTAAAGATGATTCCTAGCACAAATGTTATTCAAAGTATGACAGTTTGTTTTTAATCTTTACCTGAGAAAGTTTGCACTCATTTTAGAGGGAGAGGAAGGGAGAGGAAACATCAGTCAGTTGCTTCCCATACACACCCAGTCTGGAGATAGAACCCGAGACCTTCCACTGTACGGAACGATGCACCAACCTACTGAGCCACCCGGCCAGGGCTGAAATCTTTTATTTAATTCACTGCTTTGTTCAAAATATGGGTTCTTTATGAGATATACCCACTGGAAAATTACAGGTCAATATTTTTCTTTCTATGAATCAAATCTATTAACTGGATTTTGTTAGCCTGTACAAACTTTAATCATCAAAAAAATTGAACAAGAAAGAGACTGGTCCCTCAAATTCCATGCACAGAATTCCAGTTTCTTGACTAGATAAAATCAAGGTGTGTGTCACGGGAGACGAAGAATATCACAAAATTATTCAATACAAGAAACGGGTTAATAAAATTCCTATTTTAAAGCAAAGGTATTTCTATACCCATCGAACCACTATTAACAAATTCCTAAATCATATGTCAATTAATTTCTGAGAATATTCAAATGAACAAGTTATATTTGATCTCTTAAAAAGAAAACTGGCCCTTTTCTTCTAGTCATTTAAGAATTCCCACTAAGCAATGTTTTTTACGGTACAGAGAAAGTAGTAAAACATGTATTACAAGAATGATTTATTCTAGAGCAGAAAGTAAATGAGATATGTAAGTAATAATGAGAAAATATTTCTGCCAAGATCAACAGTACACACTGGCTAAGACAGATTAACGGTTTATTTAAAAAATAAATATAAACAAATACTAAATTCTTATATTTACTATCTTTACTGATGAGAAAAAGGAACAATAAGCACTACTTTTATTAATTTTATCCACATGTACTGAAAAAGAATTTCAACTAAATTTTCCTGAGCCTTTATATCAACTAAATCTAACAGGCATTGTAAATATAAAACCCACTAAAAAAATGTGGGTCAAAAATTAAAGTTGAAGATCATTTTAAATTTGTGTAAATCAAACCCAGAATTCTTTCATTTGTTTAAATATCCAAGGGCATATTAAGTAGCAGAAAGAAAAAGGTATTTTATAAATATTCTGTCAACATTCAAAACCTTGGTGTTTCTACATATTTTATAGCATTACCCTAGCTGCTTTGGCTCAGTGAACAGAGCATTGGCCCGTGGACTGAAGGGTCCTAGGTTCGATTCCAGTCAAGGGTACGTACCTTGGTTGCAGGCTTGATCCTCTGCCCTGGTCAGGGCGTATGCAGGAAGCAACCAACAGATATGTCTCTCTCTCACATCAATGTTTGTCTCTCTATCTCTCCCCCTCCCCTCTACTTCTCTGAAAATCAATGGAAAAATGTCTTTGGGTGAGGATTAACAACAAAAAACAATAATAAAATAAGTATTTTAAATAACCTCATGAAAGTTCAAGTCATGAATATATTCTTAAATATAAACTGTCCAAGCTATACTCCAATGTGTGCAGAGTAAATAGTTACAAAGGTCATATTCATGAACTAAACAATACAAAGGTGAGAGAATAAGTGAATTTCTGAAATGAGAGAGGTATGTGTATTGCAAAACCACTTCATGCATACATTAATTACAACACCAATAGGTTTTAAAACAAGACACCCTGACTACTCTGAAAGTGACAACTTAGAAAACTCTGGCTAACTTTGGAAATAACCACGATGACTACGTTTAAACCGAGGAGACCAGTTTCAGCTCCAGTGTCTACCTCCCGAGCTCCCAGTGGCACCCTCAGTCGCTCACACTGAGGCACGCTGGACTCGAACTCCTCTGGAACACGGAGCCCTCCTCCGCCTCCACCTCAGCACATGCCTGGCGTGGCCTTCATCAGGCTGCTAGCTCCGCCAGCCTAATTACTAATCTGTCTTAGAAACTCAGCTCCGATACAGGTGGACTGATCTCTTCCCTAAAAATCTGGGTTAGTTACTTCCTAGCCAGTGTTCCCTTGTGCTCAACCTGGATGTATAACTCCATCAAAGCACTTGCCATGCTGTAGCGAAATTCTCTCTTTACTTGCCCCTTCCCCACTCTCCCACTTTACTCTATGGCTATTTCTTTACCGCTTGAGCCTAAAACACTTACTAGCCTACAGCAGAAGCAGCAAAGACATTTCTGGAAAAACGCAGAACTGAGGAAACCACTGTGGCTTTTTTTTTTTTCATTTAGTTCAACAAATACTTGAGTGCCTAAGTGGGTTTAAACTGCTGATACACAACCAAGATACAGTTCTTGCCCATGGGAAGTTCCATGAATATATAAGTGAATATATTACCATGCATTACACAGGACAATCTAAGAATGGACTTGGAAATCATACTCCACTTTGCCTTCCATTTCATTCCCACATATGAAATTTAAATTCTTTCAAGTTTACACTGTTTGAAACACAACTTCTCGACCTTTCTCTGACTTGACTACAATGCACGTTTCTGTAACGTGAAGCAGCTCACGTGGGATTAGCACAAGAGGAAGAATACTATCAGTAAAACAAAAGGGTCATTTTGGTTCTTATGGGATTTTCCCAAGCATTTCATCAGTTTTATGCCACAAGTTAACTGCAACGGATTACAAATATGCGAACAGCTAACACTGGCTGTTCTGAGCATGATTTTGCAGAACATGGGTCTTTCAGAAATACAATATTTTGCGACAGAAGAAATGACTGTGTGTTCATCTTTGAACAGCCACATTAAATCTGTAAACAAAATAAGCATCTATTAAGTTATTAAATACTTAGATTGTTAAATAAGCTAGGACTGTGTGTGAAGGGTAAAAAGGGAAAAGGGAGAGAACCAACAGTTACTGGTAATGACTGCTTTGAGTGTTGCTCCAAAAGGCTCCAAATAGCCCTGGCCAGTTTTTCTCAGTTGTTAGATCCAAAAATGTGGATATCACAAGTTCACAAGTCAGGCATTCAATAAATGATTTCACAAAATGCTTTTGTCATTTGAGAAGACATGAAGAACTTATTAGTGAGTTAAAAAATGAGAGACTCCATAAAACTCTAAAATATAACAGCAGGTGAGAGCATGGTCTCTGGGATTAGAAAGAAATAGTTTAAGTCCAGGGTTTACTACCTTATTCGATATGGGACCTCAGTCTATAGTTAACTGTCTCATCTACAGAACATCTGTAAACTATCACAGGGTCATTGTGTAGATTCAATTTAAAAATTACTATTAGTCATAAAATTGATACAAGTCTTTAGAAAGGCACACTGCCAACATCCCTGAAATGTATTCTCATGGACTGTTTGCTGCACAGGGGGAAAGTTAGAAGATTTTACAAGTTTGGGAAACTATGGTTTACTTCAGGGCTTTTCAGTCTTTAAGATGAATGTACAGTCTGAGTTTCCAAAATGCTAATAGAACATTCAGCAATTCTAAAACTCATCAAGGCATGATGTTTTTAGTATTTCAAAGAACTAGTGTATTCCACTGAAATCAAATTGTAAAAGCGGTAAATTGGGCACTTTGGAGAACTGTAAAAGTTTCACACTCTCCTGATCCAGATCAATCCCACAAATTTTTATAAGAAAATATGAAAAAAATGAAACCTAAGACGACACTTTGTGTAGTGTCATTTCTAACAGCAAAAATCAGATAAAATCTCAACGTCCAATGTCAGTGGAATAAATAATATGTCAACACTGTAAGTGCTGCAATGCAGACTATGGAAATGCTTGTTAAAATAAAAAGACAGAATCCAACTTTCTATATGTGTTATGATGATAACAGTATAGAAAGGTGTGTATATGTACAAAGCCTTACAAGAACAGTGGGAAATGACACAAGTTAATATTCTGGGAGTGGGGCTGTGCTAATTCTTTTATTTAGCCTTTAACTTTTATAGCATTGTGTACACAACAGACAAAAAGTGGTTTCTGTAAAGAAAGATACAAAGGTAAGGCTCCTGATTAAAAACTATTTTTTTAAATATATTTTATTGATTTTTCACAGAGAGGAAGAGAGAGAGGGATAGAGAGTTAGAAACGTCGATGAGAGAGAATCATTGACCAGCTGCCTCTTGCACATCTCCTACTGGGGATGTGCCCAAACCAAGGTACATGCCCTTGACCGGAATCGAACCCGGGACCTTTCAGTCCGCAGGCCGACGCTCTATCCACTGAGCCAAACCGGTCTCGGCTAAAATCTATCTTAATATTCTGTTTTCTTATTAAGTTTCCAGACAATCAATAATATTTCAATTACAGGACCATTCAAAGATTGCCAGCATGCGAAAGAGGCTGGCTTCTCAGCCAGCGGAATTTACATGATTAAACCTGAAAACAGCAATGGGCCCGTGCAGTTATGGTGTGAGAACAGTCTGGACCCTGGGGGCTGGACTGTTATTCAGAAGAGGACAGATGGCTCTGTCAACTTCTTCAGAAACTGGGACAATTATAAGGTAAGTCAGTGAACAAGACAAGAGAACAGTACCCATTCTATAAATTAGACACACAGGTAAAAAAATAATTATCCATGTTTTTCATTAGTGACATCTGTAAAAAAAAAATATGGTTCTCATCTTTATTTTTAAAGTAAAAATTAAAATATAAAAAGGAAACTGAAGATGCATTTTAAAATGACCCCTTTCCATCTGGATGACTCATACATGTAAGTAGTTCTTTGCAAAGACTTCTTCTAATTCCATTTTCTAAGGCAATAACTGCTTGTTTACAACCACATCTTTACCCATCAAGTATATTTCTTTTATTTGTTTTTAAGTATATTTAAACAATAATATAAAATATAGGACTTTTAAAAATTACCCCCTTTCTAGAACTAATTACCTCTGATATCGATGCTAATGTTTTGTTTTATTTTGAATGAGTGGTATATAGTTTCCATTTAAGGATGGCAGATGGTAGAAACTATATTTTCTAGATGGTTAATAATTCAGTTAAAACTGTGAAATAACATGTGATTATTCACTCTTGGTGACAAGAGAAAGCAAAACAAAACTAAGTGACTGTGTGGGGGCTTCTAAAGACCGGGTGACCTGCTAAAATGAAATTTCACATTACCACTTAAATGGCTCAAACGTTTAAAACTTATCTATTAAAACATGTACTATCTCTACAGTTATTTATGTACTCATGCTTTTTTTTTTTTAAATTAACAGAAAGGGTTTGGAAACATTGACGGAGAATACTGGCTTGGATTGGAAAATATTTATATGCTTAGCAACCAAGATAATTACAAGTTGCTGATTGAATTAGAAGACTGGAGTGATAAAAAAGTCTATGCAGAGTACAGCAGCTTTCGCCTGGAACCTGAAAGTGAATTCTACAGACTGCGCCTGGGGACTTACCAGGGAAATGCAGGGGACTCTCTGATGTGGCACAATGGTAAACAATTCACCACACTGGACAGAGATAAAGATATGTATGCAGGTGGGTAGGAAAAAAGCTGATGTGCATTTTTTGTAGAATCACCACTTTCTGTGCATGAACTAGAACCTGTTACTAAAGTGTATACCACTAAAAATCTTTCTAGAGAGGTCATTTTGGACTCAGTCAAAAGGAATATAATCTGGAAAGGAATAGCTTTAGGATCTCTCCTACAACTGTAACGCAGCGATTTTCAACCTTTTTCATCTCATGGCACACATAAATGAATTACTAAAATTCTATGGCACACCAAAAAATATATACTTTTTGCCGATCAGACAAAAAAATAGGGACAATTTTGATTCATTCACACCAGACAGCTATTGTTGTATTGGCTGTTGTCATTTTGTTATTTGACAACCTAAGGGAATAGAGGTCAGTGCCCCTGACTAAAGAATCAGGTACTGCGTTTTCTTTTAAATCTTGCAGCAACTGGTTAAAAAATCGCTGTTGTAAGGCAATCTCAATGCATGACCTCTGTGAAGAAGGTTCTGTTGGTCTAAGTTGGAGGGATGGGAAATGGAAAACAAAGCAAAAAGGCATTCATCTTGAAATAAAACTGTCAACTGCCTGAAATTCGTAACAGATACTAGCTGGACACCTCTCATGTGCCGGCTGGTGCTGAGGACACAGCAGCGAATGAAGTTGCTGCCCTTTGGAGCTTGCTCTGGAGGGAGACAAATACCTTGTCAGACGGTGACAAGTCCTCTAAGAAAAGGAAGCTCAGTAAGGGAACAGGAAGGAAGGGGCAGCAGGGCTGGGGTGGGCGCTCTTTTCTGTGAGAAGACATTTTCTGAATAAAGAACGATAGGGAGTGAGGGAAGAAGCCACTTGGGTATATGCAGAAAGGCATTTCTTAGCAAAGGGGAACAGCAAACGATTATGACATGTAAAAAAGGAACAAAAAAAAAGAGCTTTATTCAGAGGGGAAATTAATATTTTTCTTAGAATCAATTAGGCCACCCACATAAGATAATTTTTAATTTAATTTTCATATACTTTTTGCCTCCTTAACCCAGGTTTGGGGGGTATCACCCCCCCAAAATTGATCTATATTTCTGTTTAAAACTGTATCTTGACAAACAGCCTTTTTTCACATAGGCAAGAGAGGAAAAAAGGATGAGTGAAATAACTATAACATATGCCTTTTTTATAGAAACCCATTTAATTGATAGTCATGATGTTTTATATTATTTTTGAGAATTTAATTTCCCCCAAACTTTACTTTCTTTAGCAACTGCCTATCTTCCCTTCCAACCTCTTACATGTAAACAATACTTGCATTTTATTTATACTGCTACTTGCAAAATTAAATCACTTAACAACAACAACAACATAAACAAAACAAATCCTAAGCAAGCAAAGGGCAAGATAAGAAAGTGCCAGTGATCTTTCATGTACTTACTATTTAAGCAACAGTTACAGAGTAAATGAAGAAAACAAATTTATGAAGAAAAAGGCTAACGGAAATCAGTAAGGAACACGTTATCGTTCCACAGATAGAGTTGGGTTTTGGGTGGTGTGCAGAGTACCACACTTAGAAGAAACTTACTCTGATAACTCTGTTTTCCCCTCAAAGGAAACTGCGCGCACTTCCATAAAGGAGGCTGGTGGTACAACGCCTGTGCGCACTCTAACCTGAACGGAGTGTGGTACCGGGGAGGCCACTACAGAAGCAAGTACCAAGACGGGATCTTCTGGGCCGAATACCGCGGCGGGTCCTACTCCCTGAGGGCAGTTCAGATGATGATCAAGCCCATTGACTAGAGGGAGACTGTCTACGGCTTAAATAGAACTCTGTATCTTTCAGTCCTTGAAAATGTAAATTTTACACGTATATTATTTTGCACAATTCATTTCTACAGATATAATTTTTTAAACAAATTTACCGTACCTATAAAAGAGAATTTATGAATATGGTTTCATTTTCCCTCAATATACAGCAGGATATTATTAGCTGCCCTAATCTTAGTTACTTTAAAAATTACAATGACTAAATATGGGCAAAGCTTGTTTTTTACAATATAAATATCTGCCACAAAGTAAAACAAACTCAGCTTTACTTTAAATCAAAATTGAATACATGTTCGACATCTTTACCAATTTATTTAAAAACTTTGAGATTTTTCTTACTTCCTATGAAAAATAATTTTTAAAGATTTCAGTCAAGTCATAAATCTTATTTATAAAAAAAAAGACAGGAAATTAGAGAGAACTCTAGTTTTGCCAATAAAAATATGTTTTGCATTAAATAAAAGTTATTTCATATGGAATCTGTGCCTTTCACATGAAATAATTAAATCTAAATTCGTAACAATATTATTTTATGCCAATTTCTCAAAAGAATTAAGTGACTCACAGTATTAAAATGTTATTTTTAAAACAAGAAAATAAATGTAGACAATATTTAAATGGTCAGTTTACAAAAACAGAAATATACAAATACATTTTTTGTATTATCTTCATATGATTTGCTGGACAAAATCTCCTGAAGTGCATCTTATGTTGTTATATTAGTAAGGTATTAATATTATACAAATGCAGAGTATTTAATAAGCCAATGGTCTAACAGAGATCTAATTTATAACTCTAAGCTTATTTGTAAACTAGAGGCCCGGTGTAGGAAATTTGTTCATGGGTAGGTTCCCGTAGGCCTTGCCAGTGATCAGGACCGATCTACAAGGCGACTGGCAAGGTGACTTGGGGGCCCTCGCTGGCATCTGCCTTGGCTGGCCTGGCACTGCCTGCTTGAAAAATCCCACCCCCCACCCCGCCCGCTGCCACTGTAGGTGTTGAGCATCTGCCCCCTGGTGGCTAGGAGGCATCATAGTGACCAGCTGTGTGGCCAATTTGCATATTAGGCTTTTATTATATAGGATACTTTCCCTCTTTAACTTACTGATCCTTACTATTTGGAAAAATCTTGCTATTCAATTCAGAAAGCTTGGATAGCTTTACAACATTACTGCATACTTACAGGTAAGACTAAAACAACTGTAAGAACTTTAGGTATTCCCCCAATACGGAGATTCTGAGATTCAACTGCTTGAGGGCAGAATCCATAGGGCAGTGGTCAGCGGTCAGCAAACCGCAGCTCGTCTGCTGTTCTGTTGACTGAGTTTGCCAACCACTTCCAAAGGGGTTTGGCTAGTCCAAACGTTAGTTCCATTTTACAATGAGTATATCTTTAACTCATCTTTGCAACAATTTTATTACCAACCTTCTGAAACAACTTCCTTCCAGAAACATGTCCATTGCTTAGAGCTGACCTTCCCTTAATTCATTTGTAAAACTACTAGTAAATTTTTAGAGAAATCTCATCAGACTTCTGCTCAAACAAAAAGAAAATCCAATCAGAACTGAAGACTATCATTTATTTGAACAACTCAAATCCACTTGACCTATGTTTTTCCTCTGGCAACATCTCAAAATAAAACTTCTGGAGAGAAGGTAAGAGAACACTAAAACCTTACTGTGTTTTATTCTTTACTTATTCCTCTTAGAATGGTTTTTAAGGCCCTCCTTACCATCCACAGAACTCCCCCCATCCCTGAAAAATCTGCTGTAGGATTTCTGGTAGGAATTAGATATCTAATTGTTATATAAAATCTTAGTTAAGTAAAACTTTACTACGACATTTCATTTATTGACACAACTGTAGCATAGCATGTAAACATCCAAACTCAATCAAAGACGAGTCTTACAGAATCTTCACAGGAGAGGAATATTAGTAACACTAGAATGATGTGCAAGCCAACAAATAAGACTGGGCTGAATGTTAAACTGCCTTGGCGGCGAGCCTTCTACTCTCCTTCAGAGAGCTGATCCAGCTCTGTTCCGGAGTGTTTGGAGAGCTTAAGGACAACTTATGCAAGTGAATTCCTTGAGAGGAGGGAATAAGAAGCAGTATTATGTAATGATTGAGGGTAGGTTCTAAAGTCCAAGCTCCATGCATTTGTGGCCCAACTCTACCATCTACCAGCTGTGCTACCCTGGGCAATTTACATATCTTATCTGTTTTCTTCTCTATAAAATGGGGATAATAACAGTACCTTGCCTAACTCATATGATTAGTGTGAAAATCAAATAAGGTAGGAAATACATGTGGCAAAACATTTAGAATAATCCTGACACAGTATGGACTCAGTGGATGGTAGCTATCAGGTTACCACTCATCTACGTACTTTCTTTTTAAAAAATATATTTTATTGATTTTCTACAGAGAGGAAGGGAAAGGAATAGAGAGCTAGAAACATCAATGAGAGAGAAACACCGATCAGCCGCCTCCTGCACACCCCTCACTTGGGATGTGCCCGCAACCAAGGTACATGCCCTTGACCGGAATCGAACCTGGGACCCCTCAGTCCACAGGCTGATGCTCTATCCACTGAGCCAAACCGGTTTCGGCTCATCTACGTACTTTCTGAAATACTTATTATGGTGCCTTGCATGGAGTAAGTGATCAATAAATGTGTTAAAAGAAATAATACCCAAGTTTTCAGGCATAAAATTACACTGGCCTCTGATCTTCATTATAACCTAACAAATCTATGTCAGCTATTATGGCAGATAGGAAAGAGAGTGGACCATAAAAAAATAAAAATTAAGGCAAGAATAGCCATAGTAGGAATTTTAGCCTAATGGAGATCTTTTGTTTTCGTTTTTAAAATTCTCATCCAAGGATGTTTTTTATTGACTCTAGAGAGAGAAGGGAGAGGAATAGAGAGAGAAACATCGATTGGTTGTCTTCTGTTAAGGGCAATGATTTGGGGATTGAACATGCAACCGAGGTTATGCGCCTTTGATGGGGAATCGAACTCATGAACCTTCCATCCACGGGTTGATGCTCTAACCACTGAGATATACCAGCGAGGGCTTAATGAGGATCTTATGAGAGAGTCGACAGGTTGCCTATGTGGTAGGAAAGGCCTAGTAGCTAGCTACAGTGCAGGTTACCTGGAATAAAACCGTAGTTGCCTTACCTTCAATAAGATTGACTATAACTTTGGAACTGGCTTACCTAAAGATTCATGTCAGTTATTCTTAATAAATGAAATGGAGCTTATCCTAAAAAAGATTTAGACTCTGTCATTCTCAGTGGGAGGCCATCAATGCCTAGGAAACTTGGCATCTCTGCCGACTACTTTTAAAACTTGAGATTTTGTAGAATGTCAATATTAGACACCGCCTTGAAATTTAGTTGATATCTATAAACAAACACATCCTTAGGCTTCAATCCCGGTGGAGTATAAAGACCAAATTGTCGGTCTAATGTTCACTTGAGAGTTATGTGAGAATGCTAATTCTTCTAGCACTATTGTTCTTAGGTCTCCTCCTAGTAATAATATAAAAAGCCTGTAAAAACTTCTCCAATCATGAACATGTTTTAAATTACTTGTAAATGTAATGTAATAGTATTTTTATATACTTAATAGTAAGTTAAAGATTATTACACCCTAACAAGTTTTTAGTCTTTTATTTTAGGGTCTATGCAAGATAACCAAGTAAGAAAAGATTGATTCCATTACAATGCCATAATCCGACCCCCTACTTCCAAAAAGGCCATTTAAAAATAAGCTCACTTTTCAATTTTATCAGTGGGATTAACAGTTATGTTGTAGTTCTATAGATAATTATAAGAAAGTTTAAAGAATGAACTAAGTACATACATACTCCCACAATATTGATATAATTTCATATTGTTTTTCTTGAACTATAAATGAATTACTTAAATGCATATCTTTATAAGTCAATTAACCTTCCTTGTCCACTTATAAAATATGAATAACATCACTTACCTTATAAATTGTTAATAATTAATTTATGTAAGTACACAGCACATCAGGCATATAGTATTAAGTACTGAATAAATGTTAATTATTAAGATTTTTATTATTTCCCAGTTGATGTGTCTCAGTGGTTGACAATCAAACTATGAACCAGGAGGTCACGGTTTGATTCCCAGTAAGGGTACATGCCGGGGTTGTGGGCTCAGTTCCCAGAAGGGGGTGTGTAGGAGATAGCCAATAAATGGTTCCCTCTCAGTATTGATGTTTCTATCACTCTCTCCTTCTCCCTTACTCTGTGAAATCAATAAAATATCTTAAAGAAAAAGGTTTTTATTATTAATCTCCAATTTTTTGCTTAAAATTACAAATTATTGGAACATCAACATTTGGAAGCTGGCGAAGCTGCAGGAACTTGGGAATTACATTGTATTTATGACTGAGATGCAGTACTGTATAGTTGCTATGCATCATTTTTTTTTTTTAAAGAGATAGGCTCTTAAAGAAAAACGATGAACACGGGAAAGAAATTAATGCAACCCCACCTCAGCTTTTTTATATCATAAGCTAAGGAGTGATCTAAAATAAACTTCAGAAACTACGTATGCCATTAAAGAATGTTAGAGGAATTTTAAATATATAAAAAGAATAAGGATAAAAAAGGATATAAATGAGGTAATGGAAAATGGGGATGTAATTCTGGCCAAAGAAAAGGCTAGGCTAGCTGCCATTTGGTTAGAGCTCATTCTCAGGATTCAAAAGAAAATGCCTGAACATGCTTGACTGCTCTTCTAGAAAACAATATATAATCTACTGAGAAGAATAAGGTAAAGCAATCCACGGTGTACATTACCTACAAACCAAACCAAAGAAGGAAAATGGAATAACACTCTTTAAATACTGAATGCCAGTGACATTTTTTAACCATTAGGCATTTTTGAGATCAGTTCAGAGCCTTTTATACATTTAACCAAGTACAATTCTACCATAGGGAAAGGGAAACACACACACACACACACATACACACACACACACACACACACACACACACACACAATACCCACAGAGCTACAAAAAGCTTTGGATTTTGTTGAAATTATCTGAATAAAAATATGAATGCAAAGCTATTTTTTTGAAAATATTTGTGCACCAGTTAATAGGAGTTTCTAAAACTAAAGAACCATATTTTACTAAGTTATCAAGATAGGAAGAAACTACTGAAAAATAAAAGGATCAGATAAAGCCTGAAGACCCTTTTAGCCAGCTGATGTTCCAAAAGAAAATTGGGGTGGGTAGGAGTTAATGTATACAAAAATTCCACACAGATAAAATTATAGGACCAATGGGAAGAACCAGAAATGGATCACTTAATTAATTAATACAACCAACAAATATTACTAAGTGCCTATTTCTGTTCCAGATGCCACGGCCAAAGCCTTGAACCAACACAAAGAAGGGCTTACAGCCCCACCGGTTTGGCTCAGCGGCTGGAACACTGGCCTTCGGGACTGAAGAGTCCCGGGTTCGATTCCAGTTAAGAGTATGGACCTCGGTTGTAGGCTCCTCCCTGGCCCAGGCCTGTGCAAGAGGAAACCAAGAGATGTGTTTCTCATCGTATTTCTCTGTCTTTCCCTCTCTCTAAAAATCAATGGGAAAATATCCTCGGGTGAGGATTAAAAAACAAAAAAAAGAGGCCTACCCACGGCTGAGGGGGATAGAGATTAATGCAAACATCAGGATGAAAATAAAACGGTGCTTTTCAGAGAACAGGAGATGGAGAGGGCACTGTATTACAGAGGGCTATTTTAAAAACAACATCTCTTTTCTCAAAAAATAAAGGGGAGGGCTATCATGAAACCTAACATATTAAATGAGAAATGAAGTGCGAGTGGGAGGGGGAGCTCTCCCTACACGAGCAAGGAGTCATACCCAGGTTCACCAAAACAAGGTATTTGTGTTCCACAGATGGGCAGAAGCTTAACAAAAACGGGGCTTCTACTGATAGGAAGCAATATATAGAAGTGCCAACAATTTACTTATTGCCAGAATTTTAGAAATACAGGGTGGGGCAAAAGTAGGATTATGGTCGTGAGTATGTGAAACTCAAATTTTATTCTTGTATTATTATTTATTACTAGAGGCCCGGTGCATGAAATTCAGGCACAGGGGAGCTGGGGTGGGGGGGAGGTTGGGGGGGTGGTGTCCTTCAACCAAGCCTGTACCTCTCCAATCTGGGACTCCTCGGGGGGACACTTGGACATCCCTCTCATAATCCGGGACTGCTGGCTCCTAACCACTTGCCTGCCTGATTGCCCATAACCACTCTGCTTGCCAGCCTGAGAGCCCCCTAACTGGTCTCCTGCTGGTCTGGTTGACGCCTAACTGCTCCCTTGTTGGCATGATCGTCCCCAGTGTCCTCCCCTGCTGGCCCAATCGCCTCCAACTGCTCTCCTCTGCTGGCCTGATCACCCCCAACTGCCTTCCCCTGCTGGCCTGATCACCCCCAACTGCCTTCCCCTGCTGGCCTGATCACCCCCAACTGCCTTCCCCTGCGGGGCGGAGGGAACTGGGGGACTCCAGCTGGATGAAGCGGGGCTGAAGGGACTGGGGGACTCTGATTGGATGAGGCAGGGTTGAGGGGACTGGAGAACTGAGGCTGGATGAGGCAGGGCTGAGGGGACTGGGCACTACCATCTTGTGGCTGTGGGCACTGCCATCTTGTGAGGACGTTGCAGTCAGTTAGTATATTCCCTCTTTATTGGTTGTGGGTACCACCGTCTTGTGAGGGTGTGATGGTTAATTAGCATATTCCCTCTTTATTAGATAGGATTGTATGATTTTCCTTACGAACAATAGTAATTTGTAACTTTGATCCACCCTGTATACTTTCTTTCCCAGAAAACATAAGCCAGTTGGGCTATTGCATCTTCCCAAAATTATGTAAAATAGAAATGAGATTAGAAAATGCACATGAAAGAATATCAAGTTTCATACAACTAAATTATTTTAGCACAATGTTCTGCTTTTCTTCCTCTCCAGCAAAGCAAAATTTCCTATGCCAAATTCTTCCATAAGCCCCTTAAGATTGACAAGAACAAATGAGTGCTGTTAATGATTTTCAGATTGTAAGCAATAATTCTCATATAAAACAATTTTTTCCTTGAGATTTGCCAAACTATTCCTTTCCAAAAAAATTGTATCCTTGCTCTAAGAATTATTTACTGTATTGTCTGTCCAGGCTAATTTTTACTTTGAATGAGAACCAACAGAAGAGACAACTTTTCAAGGGATGATGAATTCAAAACCAGAAAAACACTTTCTACTTTGTGGAACTGAATCCACACTGAATTATAGATAAATCTGGCAGAATCAAAGTAAAGAGTTTGTCAGCATATAAAACTCCACCTCCTTTTTTATGTTTCACAAATAATGGTCAGTTTTTATCATAATTTTTAGGGGCAAACACCATCAGTTTGGATCACATCTCTCATGTTAAGAAACATGCCATGAGTCTTTACCTTCTCTCTAGGCACAATAGATTGCTCTCGTTGATGCATGTTTGCAAATGAACCTTTGCAGACATAAGGGATAAAGGGTAGCATTATGCAAATTCAGTGTGCTTAAAGAGGGCAGTGAAACAGAAACTGCCAATTTCCATAATGAATGTTATCTTTCAAATGTCTCCAGAGCAAATTCTGTCCTATCAACCATATAGCATCTTGTAAATGTTGACATTTTTGGCAATTGTTTCTTATGAGGGGTAAACAAGACAAGTTCAATTAAAAAAATCATGACGCTAATTCATTTTAAATTAGAACAAAATAAGAACAAAGTAAATATTACCAGGATATAAACTATTGTTAAATCTTCATTCTTCAGAACACTTTGGTACTGAAGATCAGGAATTAAAAAAAGAACCAGCTGTCTATGATGTAAATAAATCAAGTAGTCACAGCTGAATAAGTTGAAAATGCTTCACATTTCCTTAAGAAAAGCATGTGTGTTCTGATAGATGGAATACGTTTAATTTCAAGATTTGCTATAAAATAAAACAAAATCATCACTCTATTAAAAAGATGTTCATGCTGGAAATAAGCTAAACTGAGTCACAATAATTTATCTGAGAAATGTTTCATTTTCCTTTCACAAGTCTACCAAATGTTTATGTCCTGTGTCGCACAATCACATCACAGCCTCAGGTGCTTCACAAACTAGTAAAGGGTTGAATAATATATGAAGATTTCCAATACATAAAATTATAGATATTAAAATGTATATTCTCTTTTATAAGCTCTTTGCCATTTCCCCCCTTTTGATTTTAAATTTTGGATATCCCTCAGAAAGATGCATCTCAATCCAACAGAGACTATGAGAAGTAGACGAGGAGGAGAAATTAGGTAAAACCCCCAGGTTTCCAGTGTGGGGGGTAGTATACACACAGTGCCACACCATGACCACTGGTACATGAGGCTGGGAGATAAGTTGGGGATCTGGTTTGGACGCTGACTTAGAGTTACTACAGGTATCTCACGCAATCAATATCTCAATACCTAAGATGCTATCAGGCCTCAGGAATTACATAGGCAGCTAGACATAAATGTCTAGTCTAGATCTGAGAGTCATCAGGTGATATGTGGAAAAAGTATGAATGAGACCACTCCAAACGAATGTAAAGAATAAGAGAAAATGTAGACTGCGATACCTCTAGAAGAACAGATTTAAGACAAAGGCAGAGAAAGAGGAGCCAATAAAACAAGTCAGATTATAGAAGGTAAACCAAGAGAGACAGATGCTACAAGTGGAGAATTTCAAGAAGCAGAAATGACTAGTATCGACCTCACAAATTTAAGATGAGACTGAGAAATACTGATTAAATACTTCAACTTGGAAGTCAGTGGTGACGTGAAAGCAGCAAGGAGAAAGGAGGAATCGGGTGACTTTTCGCTGGTGTAGGCATGAGGGAGAATTACATGGTGATGGTGAAAGGGAAGATTCTGGGCCAGGAGAACACACAAGACTAAATAAAACTGAAGAGAAGAAGTCAATGGACACCAAACTGAAGATATAGGAAAGATAGTGGTTTTAACCTTTTATCCAAATTAACTTCTACACCTTAATATTTAACCCACAGAAATAATTACGGTGTTTGTTTCAGCATTGGGAGAAAGCAGGTATATTCTTTAATGGAAAACATTTCCAGATTCCACTAAACTCCAACCATGCTTCTCTCTGTATGCACATCAGAGTACACGTATATGCACACACAGAGACAACCTCAAATCCTGCCTGTAGTCTACACTGCGGAAAATATGAAACAAGGACCCTAAACTAGACATGTGAGCACCAGAATTATTATTATTTTGCCATTTTCTCTTTTTCAATAGAAAATACTGACTTCCGTTTCTAAAAGATACAAATTATAGAATTTGAGAAAAACATTTCAATGAGAAAAAAACAATCACAGAACCAGCAAATTGTAGAACAAGAGCTTAGCGGGTAGAATGAAAAAGATGCTAGATCAAACCTTCTGATTGAGGGTTTGTAGTAACTAGGTTTTAGGACTATGAGTCAGGTCAGCCACCTTCTGGACTTTTGTTTTCTAAAACTTAGAGAGATCACTGTGGTCCCATCCAGCCTTAAAAATAACATGATTCAGATCCTGTGCATATTTCTAGGGAAAGAGAGCAGGGCTCAAAGAAGACAATTCAACGATGTGAAGAATTGGTATGGTGGTGCCATTTTGGAACTGAGGGTTGTCAATTTTTAGTTAAATGTTCTTTATGCTATGAAAAGTTTAAGTTCTTATAAAGTTTGAATACACTGATGATATTTTTTTAAATGCTCTATTCCTTCTCTGCCCAAAATTACATTTTCAAGACTGGCACAGCCAAGGCTACAGTAAAAAGTGGACACGTGGAGAATGTCTCTCCTAATATCCAGCTCAGAGGCTCTCTGGTACAGTCATGCTCACAATGGCCCCGAGTAATTTATCAAAGAAACAGGACACACTATGCTGGTATGTAGGGCCATCATCTATACTGTGCTTAGGGGTATTCTGCCTTCGACATAGGATGCACAACATTCCTAATCCACTGGAATCCAGGAAGGTCCCTTAGTTCTTCTCAGACAAACTAAGCCTGATGCCCTATTGCGGATGAATGAATACCACTGCCTCTGGCACTATTTTGTCTTCCGCGTCACAGTACTGTAAAGGCATCAAAGATGACACTGCAGCACCTCCTGAACACTTAACAGGCTTTTCGATTTACTTTCAAAAATAGCTATCAAAAAATCTGTATGAGTAGTTACATAAAACACAGAGTGGAGATGGGAGGAAGAGGGATATCAGAAAGAAAAGTAATATCATTTCATTATTCTCTATAGAGGATCAAACCAACTTATTTTTTTTAAAGGACAGTTTGAAACTTCTTTTTATTTAAACATCTAAAAAATTATTCATATTTTGTTGAAAATAATCTTATAATGTTATTGTTTAAATAATTCTTGGAATTTATAAACATTATAAAATATATAATAAAGAGGTAAATCTTTAGTCAGGTGATATATCAAATACAGATTTATTTGTCTTAGCACTAAAGCTCAATTCCCCCAGCCAAACAGCTCATTTCATCCAGAAAAACAATAACACCAACATTATTTTTTTCTTTTTTTAAAAAAATATACTTTATTGATTTTTTACAGAGAGGAGAGGAGAGGGACAGAGAGCTAGAAACATCAATCAGCTGCTTCCTGCACACCCCCCACCAGGGATGTACCCGCAACCAATGTACATGCCCTTGACCGGAATTGAACCTGGGACCTTTCAGTCCGCAGGCCATCACTCTATCCACTGAGCCAAACCGGTTTCGGCAACACACCAACATTATTAAGATTACTTTTCAAAATACTCCCTGAAGTATCTGCCAACTGTATAAAACATGAACTTATGATATTAAAAAATTCAATAAATCTCTTGGTCAGTTTCTTTAGTTAATGCTAAATATTGTTACAGCATTAAAGTTCCACTGCAAACTACTGTTTCATTCTTTAAAAACATTACAAAATAGCTAAAATGTATTGTTTTACCAAATAGTCTATTTTTAAAAGAAAATGATAGTCAATGAAAAATCTTCAGGACAAAGGCTAATTTAATGTAAAAATACATTCCTTTAGTCAATCTCTTCAGCCTAATAATACCAGAAATTTCTTTAAAGGTTACAAACACTTTTACACTACCTTGAATTTTATATAATTACTGATTAATCAGAGCAACAACCAGGCATAATGAACACACAGTGATGTCAACTCACCTAAATAGGGAATGCAGGGTGTCATCTTTAAACTACTTATATAGTCTCTGAGTCTTTTGTAGTTATCTTCTTTACTCATTACATATTCTAATTTTTCAAAGGTAGTTTTGTCTTTTCGACTTAGTAACTAAAAAACAAAAAGAAAAGCCCAAGTTATTTCCAAATCTCATTTCATTATAGCAAAGATTTGAAGTTGTGTTGTATTTTCTGTAAACTTGAATTTAATTTCAGAGTTATACATTCTTTAATTATATTTTGGTAATACATAAGTGATAAAATCAGACATGTACATAAAATCATTAAGTTAGTAAATTATAATACATTATTTTCATCTTTGCTATTTTAAACAGTTAAGCAGTTTTTGTTGACAAGTTTTTCTGGACAAATTTAACTATGGCCACAATATTTGTAAACTGGTTTACATTTTTGGATTTTTGACATTTTTTCTTTTATCCCTTTGACCACTGGCTATATCCACATAGTTGAATAATCAACTGAAACTGTTTTAAGAGGCTTGAGGGTAGATTTGTTGTGCATTCCCTTTGAAAAACATAAAGATAATCAAGGAGAATAAAAGAAAAGCAATGTCAGTCACCCAAATAGTATCTACGCTGCCCTGAGTATCAGCAAATAGTATCTCCAATATCTGAGTCTATGCCACCTCTCTGGACTCATCTCCTACCATCAACCACTCCCTAGCTTACTCTTACTCCACTGTCAACACTGACCACCCAGCTATTATTTGAACATTACTGGGGCCTTTGTACTGGCTCCACCTGTGCTGGGAATCTTCTCCTCCCAGATATCCATGTGAATGGCTCTCTCCATTCCTCCAGGTCTCTCCCCAGCCCTCACTTACCAGAGAGTCCCTTACAATGTATTGTATGAAATACTCCCCTGCTTCCCCTTCTGTCCCATTTACTCTACTTTGTTTTTCTTCAGAGCGTTCATCACTATTGGACACATCATTTATTTATTTACAGCTTATCTTTTCCCAGTAGACTATTAGCTATGTAAAATGGGGACATCTATATCATTTACTGTTTATGTTAAGCAAATTACACAGTGCCTGATACAGTATGGAATATTTTAAAATTTAATATCAACACCAAAAATTTTATTTAGATTAATAATGGAGCTGTTCCTAAATTTTAAAAAATCTTTTCCATGCAAATACATGAAGGAGACAATAAAAATATCTTCAAGGAAAATGAAAATTAACTTGAGGAAAATGTAGCTCATTTCTTAACCACAATATAAATTAGAGTGTAATTCTTTTCCCTAAAACTTCAAAGATGGAATTCATAACTGTATATTTATAATCATTTCCATTCCTCCATGAAATTCAAATGAAGAAAAGAGAATTAGGACATTATTATTTAAAAATAAATTTTAAAGTAGGAAAATCCTTCACTCAGGTGTTTCTGAAATAGAAAGAGGGGTTTAAGTTCTTCCACACTAATGTTTTCCTAATGTAGAAATCTATCCTAGTTTTCACGAGTAACATCTGTCTGCAGACACATGAAAAGTGAAAGTGACACTAGGTTAATCCCCTTAACATTGAAGAACAGTATTAAATATGAACACACTTATTTAAATGAAAAGCCCCAAAAGTTGACTAAAAATTAATGTAAACTAAGTATACCTTTTGAAACTTAAAATTTAGATTTTCCTTAAACTTTCCAAAAGCATAGTTTTTACATGATTAAATGTATTGACACTTCCCATCAGTAAACAGGAAAGGCTGTATTGTCTAGATTGCTTATTAAAGACAAGCACCAAGTTGTAATTTATCCCAAAATTATCAGATAAGCCTCCTGAAACACCTGAGACATAAAAAATGTAGGTTTCAAAGAACAGAAGACAAAGTGATTTAAAGATCCTTATATATTATTATAATATTAACCTTACTAAGCACTACCAAAGAAACGAATACATCTTTACTTCCGATAGGAAATCTAACCCTTCATTAACTTAAGGAGGATTACTCACCGCCCATGTTTTTGTCAACCTAAAAATCGGGGCGCTCTGTAAGCCAGAAACCACTGCCATGAGTGCATGGAGGTTGTTTAGCTCGTACAGTTTCTGAAGATTTAAGAAAAAGAGGAGAGGTGACAACTAAAGAGCATTAGTACAAAAACATCTTTAGATGAACAAGTAAAATCTAGGTAATTGGTAGTGTCCATACTTAGCATCCTCACTGTTGAGATCTGTCTTTAGAACACCGCTGTTTTACCCCTAAGTTGCTTTTGGCCCTCAACAGAAATTCTGCGTTCTAACCTGGCATTGCCCCCAAGTCCTGGGAACCAATTTTCTTCTTCTTGGGTAATATAATAACAAAAACAAAGATATGGCTCATATCAACTTCACCTGGTACGATCATGCACCCTGGTACCCAGCAAGCAGTCTCCTTCTTTACACTAAAATATTACTAAGCCTCTGTCCGAAGATCCAAGTTTCAAGAAAAGGATCCTGATTTGGTTTCCTACTCAATACCCACATTATTCAGGATTAGAGCTCAAACCCGCTTTTGACAGTCCTCCTCACTTCCCTGCCTCCTCCTGCCCGAATCCCCAGATTCAGGGTTCCTTGTTCATGCTTCCCAGGATCAGAACTTGCTTTTACTTTTTACCTTACAGTCTCCTTGCAGACAACTTGTACCTAATAATAGGTTCCATCCGTTTGCCAAGACATCTGCTTGACACTCTGATTATTCCCAGACTTCTTCATACCATGAGATGTTTACATCCCAAGAGCCCTATATAAAAATCAGTCATTTGAAATGGTCCTACGCCCTATCAAGTGGCTCCAAGACAAAAAGCCAGCTCCGAACATTAGAACAAAGAGAAGAGTTCTGTTTCTCTGCAGAACTCAGCCTAGTATGCCACCTTAACTCAGGTCTCAAAGAATTCCTATAAAGTTTCAAGAAATATAAACACAAGGGGAAAGAAAAAAAAAGGAAAAACACACAAGGAAATAAGAACTCACAAATGGAGAACAACATCAGGTATGGCCTTCAAATAAAATAAGATTAAATGTGAAGGCCCTATCCAGAATGCAACATAACAATTCTTAAAGTAAGTTAAGGGACATGAAAGGTACAGCAAAAAGGCCAACATTTATCTCATTTGTTAGAAGACAGTAAAAAATAATGGGGTAGAAACAATATCTGTGAGATAATGGCAGATTACTTTCCCAATTTACTAAAAGACAATCATCTCTAAGGCCAGGAACTCAAGGAGTCCCAAACAGAGTAAATACATTAAAAGAACAATAACCTGTAAGTCTGAAATAGCATTTTTTTAAGAACAAGTGTGACAAAAAGGTGCTGTCAGGAAAAATAAAGAGAGCTTTAAGAAAGAAGGATTTTTAAGAATGCTGCTGGAATGATTATTCATGGAAAAGTATCAACTGGAATGTGTAACTCATTCATATTACATATATTGAACCACCTTAAGAGAAAAAACTGAGGTTTCCTGGAGAAGAAATTCTGCCTCTAAGCTGCAGCCTCGACTCCTGCCTCAGATTCAAGGCTGTCGACCTGCCCTACAGATGTCCACTTGCCAGCCCCGACCCCACCCCAACTCCAGCCCCAGGGGTCAACTCTTCAAGTCATTTACACATTACAGTTTTACACATATTTCACTGTCTCCCAAGAACCCAAACTGATAAAACCTACTGAAAGAAGAGAAGACCTGCCAGCTTTGTAACAAACTTAATGTAAAAGGCAGAGTCAGAACAGATTTAAGAGACACTGATAAGACAGAAAGTTATAAATTTAGGGCTCGTGATAAAAGCAAGCACCGTCAAACACAACTCAAAGTCTAAGAGCCTAAACTGGACTAAATGCCTACTTGATGAGCAGGGTAATGGCAGGTTTGATGGGCAAAAGTTGGCGATTTAAGTAGAATATACAAGCACATTAAAAAAACTAACAAAATTATGAGAAAACAATAATGCAAATTCATAATCTATGGAGAAAAGTCATGAATTTCTATAAGCTAAAACCCAGTATTTACCTAACATACCACAAAGAATGTTTTAAAAAATTTTATGACACTTCTGCAGAATATCAAATTTTAGAAGGCTAGTTCTGCCATCTAGTGCCACAAAATGTTAGAATACAATTGTTCCAAGAGCTCAAGGAAAATAAGCAAGAGGTATGACTTACAATAATTGTAATTTTACAGTAATTAAAAACTTAAAACTATTAAATGGTATACTTATTTTATTACATCTTCATTAACAGGCAAGCTAAGTTATATAATTATTACAAGAAGAATGATGTGGCTACAAGTGCACCACTTTTTAGTGAACTTAACAATGATTGGTTGCCTCCGGTTTATGCACTGACTTGGGATTGAACCTGCAACCTGGGCAAGTGCCCTGGCCAGGAACAGAACCCGCTATCTTCTAGTGTATGGAGTGATGCTCCAGCCAACTGAGCCACCCGGCCAGGACATGGAGTTGTTACAAGTTTTAATAAAATCCTCCTCTCTAAATTCTGCCTGTCCTTTAAATATATGTTTCATTTCTCTTGCTGCATTTATTACATATGCCCCCCAATACCTACGCAATTAACATATTTGGTTAACATCATCATTTATACTATTCTTTAAAAAATAAAGTCTTATCATTCCCCACATCCTTAGCAGAATGATCTATTTCAAAAACAACTAACTGCTATGCATTCTCCTATTTAATTCTACAAGACTTTCTTAATCACCTGCAGAACAGTCCAATATTTACTAGTAAATACAGGACTTCACCATAATCTGACCTGTCTACTTATTCAGTCAAATAAATCATGTCATTCAGCTATTCTAATAGAGGGAGAAAAAGTTATGAGAGATATAAAATATAGAGAAATAAAGAAAAAAGCAGAAAAAACAAACATCTAGTTTAAAAAATTGACTTGTATGAATCAATACGTCTTACTTACGGGATCAGTAAATAGTAAATAAAGTATCACAGGCAAATATTCACAAACATTGCTTAGTGGTTGAACTTAAAAATAGAAACACAAGTTTTTCTTACCTTTGCAGTTTTAATATAGTGGCTCAAAACTTCTGCTCTAATTTTTAATGTTTGAGCATGAAGAATCTCTCTAACAACCCAAAAGCTTACCTGCAAATAAAAATTAAAAATAGGTGAATGGCAACATTTTTTACTCACTAGGATTCACAGTAATGACAAGAGCTACAGGAAGACCCAGCTAGGGCTTTCTCTTTCCCTTGACTCACCACCAGGACATAACTAATCTTCCAATGTTGCATACACGTCACATATATAGACAGATATAGATATACATATGTGCGTATGTGTGCACACACATAAAAACTCTACTACTATTTTTAATTTGTAGAAGCTAATATAAATTTTGAAGGAAAAGAGCTGAGAGAGTGCAATAAAGTCAGTGTGATACAACAAGAACAAATACAAGTGGGTTTTTTTTTTGCTGTATTTTGAAAAACTTTGGCAGAATCGGGTAACCTCTAAAACCAGACACTGGAAAATATACCACATAGAGCATGGTTTTCCATGGCTATGTAATCCCACTTGACATTTATTTACACTGAGGAGAATCCTATGTGTGGAAAATCCCAATTATGGTTTTCTTGGTCTGAATAAAATAAAATTAAATACTATAAAAATACATACAAGTCATTCTAAAGTTAAGACTATATTTTTAAAATATGCAGTGCTTTCTACTTCAGTGAAACACGGTCATGATTTCTTTTAAAGAACATTTAAAATCATTCATCAGGGGATGGATTAGATTTTTAACATTACTAAATGTTCTATGCTAGTGAAAATAGTTTGCTTATCATATGACATAATGTAACACGCATGTAACATTTTTACTCATGTACAATGAAAATAAAAATCAAATCACTATCAGTTGGCTCAAATTTATATAAATCAAAAAACAGGATGTAGTTAGAAATTTTAGTGCAAAAGATAATGCCACAACTTCATATTTCTTCACCTATTTTTAGTGAGAAGTATTTCAGATTTCACTTGCTATTTTCATCAGTGACAAAATGTATGTATTTCACAAGTGTAGATGTAAAAGTAAAATGTATATTTTACAAAGCCATCTTTATATCTGATACTATATTTGCACTACTAATAGCAATAACTATCCCTGATTCTAAGTTTAGTTCTAAAATATATAAAATGTCATATTTTAGATGCTTAGCAATTACCAACTGAGAATACAATCTAAACTGCATAATCATTGACTTAATTAACTTTAATGTGAGATAAATATTAAGACAAATATGATAATTTTTAAAAATTGAAAACAACAAAATAAATAAAATGCATGTCCTAAAACAAAATAAATAAAACATGACTATAAATCCTTTGTCATTCTTCTCATCAAAAGTTGTCACCTCTCACTGGATCTGGACAGGCTCCTGAGTGCGATGCAGAGAGGGTTAAAAATGGATGCTGACGTCCAGGACAAGGTCTCCTGGTCACTAGCTACCATGGAAGAGGTCTAGCTTCGCTCAGACCACCAGGCCGGAGAGGCTAAGTGTGGGTGCTCCCCAGTCGGCAGTTCCCGCTAAAGTCAATCCCACCTAAGAATCCTGACCCAGATGACCAATACCAAGGTATAGTTTAATAATATTACTGGACTTAAAAGAAAAAAAAATATTTTGGCCATTGAGACATAAAGAGAAAGTGATTTTTAAAAAGAAAATGTAATTATCATCAAACTTTTCAACAGCAACACTGACAGAAAAAAAAAAATTGAGTGTGATATCAAATTTCATATAGAAGACAAGCAAACTTGCCAACATGTTAAGAGTCCAGGAATTATTGTTCCAATGAGTCTTTTCCCTACTTGAGGACGAGTTTCAGACAACCAAAATGATTAAAGAAACATCAATATAGGATGATTGTTTTAAATATACACTTATTCATAGAACCAAGAGGGTTAGAGAGTGAGTGCACTGTACAATGTCTATATGCTCTGACAACATATAGTACAATTATAAAACAACTTACCCATTGGCAGAGGAAGTTGCAAATTTTATGAGAATTTACAACCTGCCATTAGTTGTATTTTTAGTTTAAATTTTCATTACAGAGAAGTGCAGATGTTCCCTATACAAAACACTTAACATAAAGAATAGTCATAGTCAGTCCTAGGTCTGTGATAGCCCTTGGAACCAGCAAACAAAAGCCTCTCAGAAGGAATATACTCTCCAATCTAAGTGTTGGCAAAATCAGTTAAACAGACTGAGCTCTCAATCCAAAATTACAAAATACCTAAGAGAATAAACCATTGCAACTAAGGAGCAGCAGAAATAACAGAGACTTATTACCCCCAATGACTTTGGATAATAACACAGAAATTATAAAATAACATTGCACTAGCTGGTTTGGCTCAGTGGCTAGAGCCAAGGGCGGTGACTGTGGTTACAAGAGGCCCTGGTCGAGGTGCATGCAGAAGGCAACCAATCAATGTGTCTCTCTCACATAGATGTTTCTCTCTGTCTCTCCCTCTCTTTTCCTCTCTCTCTACAAATCAATGGGAAAATATCCTCGGGTGAATATTAACAACAACAACAAAATAATACAATAAAATGTTGAAAATGATTTAAGGATTTAAGAATTTAAAAAACAAACCAAAAAAATGACACTAGGGTAAAACCATAGATTTAAAACAGATATGACACTTCTGAAGAGAATGAGTGAACTAAATTATAGGTCTGGGAAAATCACACAGAATGAGCCCAAGGGGTAGGATACAGCATATGAAAGGTTAAGACAAGTAGGAAAAAGTGACAAGTTCTAACAAATTTCTAATAGGAATTACAGAAGAAAAAAAGAGATTATGCAGAGAGACAACATTTGAAGAGATATGGGCTGAAAATGTTTTAGAACAGATGTAAAGTTAAAGTATTTCTTTATGAAAAAATATATATTGAGGAATTATATTTCAGAAACTAAACATCAAAACTTTATAAGCAACTCACATGATTAAATCTTCTTGTGAAGGCAACTGCATTTGGTGCAGAACTATATTTTTCTTTTTTATTCCATCCACAACTTGAAAGCTCCTGAAAATTAAGTTGGAAATTAAACATAAACTCAAGAAATAGCCAGGGTTTCCTGGCATATTAAGGCTTTCAAAATGTTAAAGGCAGCGGCATCCCTTCCCAGAGCTGTCTTATGTAGTAAGAATGGATGTAACAAACCTTATGACCATTCAGTAAAATCACAAAAGCAAATGCTACTGGCAGACCACACGAGGGGGACCCAGATGACTGGGGTTCTGCTCTAGAGGCAGGCTGACGGATCCTCCTCTTTCCAGAGGAAAGATCCACAGATCACAGAAGCCGAGCACCCACAGCCCAAAGTAAAGCCTACCAGCTGTCAAACCCCATTCAGTCAGAGCTTCCGGTAGATGTCTCTCCCACATTGATGTTTCTCTGTCTCTCCCTCTCCAGCACCTCACTCTGAGCTGACAACCAATGACCAGACAGTTTAAGAAACCTCTGACTAAGGGATTCTTGATCCCATCAGGGTCTGCTAATAGAATTCAAAGGGCTCAAGAATTTAGATGTAAAAAAATTAAACTTGTATTTTGTAGTAACCTCTAACTGAAATGACATTCCTTTTCATTTATAATGAAATTATAATGAATTTCAGCAATTATTGTGACTACATGTTACAGAAGAATTAGCAATTATTATGACTCTGTCACTAGTAAAAATAATATATTTTCAAATTGCATTACAAGATACCTCAAAAACACTTAAACTCATCATCAATATTATGCTCTCTCACTTCTAGATCTTATTTAATAGGTTATTAAAAACACGTACAATGCTGTGTAACAGTTTAAAAATACTTTTATAAGTGTATTTTAGTAGTATTTATTTCCTTTCATTTAAAAAAGTGTTCAGCCCTGGCTGAGTGTCTCAGTTGGTTGGAGCATCGTCCCATACACCAAAAGGTCTCAGGTTTGATTCCTGGTCTGGGAACATTCCTAGATTTTGGGTTCAGTCTCTAGTTGGGGCACATTGGGGAAGCAACCAAGCGATGTTTCTCTATTTCTGCCTTCCTCTCTTTCTAAAATCAATAAACATATCCATAGGTGAGGATAAACACGAAGAATGAATGAAAGAATGAAGATAAATAAAAAAGTGTTTAGTTCCACAGGCTTGTCTGCTGAAGGGGTCCAACGTTCAAAATAAGAGCCCTGCTGGAACACTGAAGACCACCAGAAAAACCCCAGAGTCTATAGGAAGAAAAAAAAAAGAATTCAGGAAACTGAGTAAGGGCAAGGAACAAAAGAAAACTGAAAAAAGCAAAAGACAAAACCATGTAATTATTTTTCAGATAGATAAGAATAAACATTGCTCCCATTAGAAAAACTAGGAGGATTAAAAAAGAAGTAACGAGAGAAAAAATAGAGCTTTTGGAAATGAAAAATAAAATTCAAAACATATATATATGTTTTAAATAAGGGTGGGAGCAATATATATAAGAATTGTGAGATAAAGTGATAAAATCTTTTAAAATATAAGTTAAAAGTAGATACAAAAATGTAATTAAAAGAGTCCATAAGAGTCAACATCTGAATAAGAAAAATAATTTTAAGAGAGAACAGAGAAAATGGAAACTTATAAAAAAAAAACCCTCATGAAAATGCTCTAGATCTTGGACAAGAAAAGATGTGTCTAGGACCTATTACAATGAATTAAGAGGGGAAAAAAGACTCAAATGGAGGCCTCGCATTAAAAAAAGTTACAACATACTAGACACAAAATCATAAAATCTGTCAAATTAAAAAACAAAAATATATCACATACAGAAAAACAGGAATCAGGTGGTTATCAGATATCTCAATAGCAACACTGGAAGCTAAAAGACCACTGAGACAATACTATCAAATTCCTAGAATTCTAAATCCAAAAAATATATACATTAAGCACGAATGTATACTACAGACATTCTCAGACATTCAAGTTTCAGAATTTTCCTTCTATGCACCTATTCTCAGAGAACTAGTAGAATGTGCTCCATTAAAACAAACTAGCAAATTAAGAAACATTAAAGAGATGGGATCCAGGAAACCAGAAGCCAACAGAGAAAGAAAATATTTAAAATTCCCAGGTTAACAGTAAAGGGAGATCCTGGAACAAAGCGTTGAGCAGACCTTGAGAACAAGAGTCCAGACAGTAAGTACCAGAAGACAGCAATTCTAAGAGACTTGAGTCTCTGAAAGAGGAAAGATATCTGAAGTGTTTAAACAAACCGAGTGGACACACTCAATACATTTACTTCCGGCAGAAAAATTAGTGAAAGAACAGAAAAACTAATAGAAGTTATTAGCTTAAGGAAAACAGAATTTAAGAAATCATGGCTCAACTGTAAAGAATAACTAAGCCAAGAATAACTTGTTCCTTACAACCGAGCCATGGTCTACTGATTCATATCAAAATTATGACACAACTATACGGGAAAAAGAGGAAGTGAATTGTGTAAATGTGAGGGGGAGAGAATATACGAGAGTGAAATAATCTTCTATTGTAGAAAATTAATAAATCATATCCTAAATTTTAGAAAATCACAAATTTAGATTTTGAAAACTGGACATAAACTCCTCCAAGGAGGAAGAGCTAAGAGACCTGGTGTGGGGCTCAAGGGCGGAGGCTGGGAGGGTGGGAGCAACTGGACGTGGGTATTGCTATTTATGTTCTCTTATGGAAATATTTAAATTCTTAAACAGGATGCATACATGTCTTCAATAAAATTTAAAATGAAATAGAAACTAACACAAAGGAATGGACTGAGTCAGGGAAAGTTTGAGGAAATAAGATACTACAATACTCCCAAGAAAAATGTAGTTCCCTCGACTAGGATGGACCAGTGGATATTGAAAAAAGTGGTATATTCAAGTTATTGTGGAAGCAAACAGGACTTGGTAAAAATTTGGACTCATACAGTGTGAGCCAAGGATGAGGTATCCAGAAGTACTAAGATTTCTAAGTTTCCGAATGGAGCAACTGAGACGGGCATGATGACATTGCTTCAACACTGCTGATAAGCAGTAAACACTCTAAAGATATAAATTACTAACATTTTTTAAACCTAAAATTAACTTATAACTATCAAATTTGATATTACTGAAGGAAAAAATAAAATGACAGAAGCACTCTACAATAAAAAAATTGCTTGGTTCTCAGCCTAAATATATAATACATTTCACATTATATTCTAGTACAGCCAAAAATATTTAGTGGTATATAGTACATTAACATAAAAATAACATTATATAATTGTATTAGAAAACATCCACCTGCTAGAAAACATTTTTATTCCTCCTAAAAATCAGTCTTATACAACTATATAAAAATTCCATATTTTCAGACAAAATACCTGAATTAAATCCATAAATAACAAATTTTTAACCAATTAATACAATTTCCAAATTTATACTAATGCTATGATCAAAGTGTTCTCTATCAAATTGCTGTTAAACTTACTAATCCATTCAATGCAGCCATTTGACAAAAAGTGCAAATTAAATTATAGAGCTTTACACATAAGGCAAATTTCATTTTCCTGCTAAAAGGCTATACTATAAATAATGAATATCCTTGTGTCTTTTCCTACATTTGTGATCATCTCCTAAAAATATAGAACTGCAAGTAAAATCAGTAGGTCAAAGAGTATGAACTTTTTCAAGGCTTTGAGGTTTAATTGCCACCCTGAAATACTGAATTATTTATGTTAGCACTACACAACAGTCATATCAAAACTGGGTATATTTAATTACGAATTAAGAAAAAATTCTTAATTTTTCTTAGAGGGAAGGCAGGGGAGGTAAGAGATCAACCAAAGGATTTGTATGCATGCATCTAAGCATAACCAATGGACACAGACAGTAGTGGGGTGAGGGCCTGTGCTGGAGGCATGAGTGGGCAGGGAGAGGTTATTGGTGGGGGAAAGAAGACATATGTAATACTTTCAATAATAAAGAACTAAAAATAAGATAAAGACTAGTTACGTTTGTTAAATAGAGAGAAAACGGAGTGGGGCACTGTGAATCACCTATGAACCCACCACCCAAAGAAAACCTCTGTAATACACATCTTCCCAATCTTCTTGACGTGCCTATGGGACCTGGGATTTTATTTCTTTAAAAGAGCCATTACACCTGACATTTTCTGTATGGCTTAATCTACTGAGAATTTTTACTTTGAAAGTTCTTCTCATCCTCAGAACAGATATCTTAACGCCAGCAATAAAAATAACAGTTAACACCAATTTAGAGATCGCTATGTGTGAGCCACTATTCAAAGTGCTTTACACACACCAACTCATTCGATCCCACCTCCACCTTTACACTATGAACAGAAGCCCGAGGCATGAAATTCATGCGAGAGTTGGCCTTCCTTCCCCCCTGCTGCCAGCACCGGCCTCCCTTGCCGCCCCGGCTTCCATCAGGAAGGTGGTCTGGTCTAATTAGCATATTACCCATTTATTATTATAGATAGGGAAGGAACTTAGACAAAAGTAGTGGTGACTTATGGCTTTATGTTTTCCATTTTTCCTCAAATGAAAAATGCTAAGAGGTTTTAAAAAATTTATAATTCTTGGAACATTTCCACATCATTAACTTAATGGGAAAATATCTTGCCCCTTTAAGAAAATTTTGTTGGAAGATGGGTAGAGGGGAATGAATGAATCTGTTGTAATATTACTTGGAGAGCAAATGGATTAAAATTCAATTGGAGACCTCCATTAAAAAGAAATGTATAATTAGAAAATATGAAGGTTTTTTTAAAAAATTACTTAAGATGGTAGTTTCTATTACAGAAAATATTTCCCATTTGAGACAATGTCACGTTACTAGTCCATCTGACACCATAAACCACAAGAACTGCAGAGATGGGGACGAGACTGGCAGTCGCCAGGAGGTAAGGATGCTGGGGTTGGGGGTAGGAGTGAGATGGGTGTGATTTAACGGGGAAAGTAGCACAAGGGAGAGATCTTTTTGATAGAACTGTTCCGTATCTCTACTGAGGGAGCGGTTAGACAAATATACACATACTAGAGGCCCGGTGCGTGAAAATTCAGTTCAGCCTGCCCTCTCTTACAGTCCAGGAACCCTCAGGGGTGGAGGCGACCCAGCGATCAGGGGAAGGCAACACCCCGTCACACCTCTGCTGCTGCCACTGCCAGCAGTGCTAGCCTGGGCTGGCCCTGGTTACCGGCGCCTCGGGCAGCCTGGGGCGGCTGGGCAGCTGCCATCTGAGGCTTGCCTGTGCCTCGGGCCGGCCCTGGGTGGCTGGGGGGCTGAGGGGACTGGGGGACTCCAGAGGCAGGTGCCTTGGCTGGGCTGAGGGAACTTGGCACTGCCATCTTGTGACTGTGGGCGCCACCATCTTTGAGGGTGAGGCAGCAATTAGCATATTCCCGCCTTATTGATATGGACACTGCCATCTTTGTGATAGTGCTAGGGTCAATTAGCATATTCCCTCTTTATTAGATAGGATTATAAAACATCATAGACATGTATTGAACTATATGTCTGTAAGATGTAACTCTAGGGGAAACTATGTGAAGGGTAAATGGGACTGCTCTGCACTATTTTTTAAAAATATATATATTTTATTGATATTTTACAGAGAGGAAGGGAGAGAGAGAGAGCTAGAAACGCCAATGAGAGAGAAACATCGACCAGCCGCCTCCTGCACACTCTGCACTATTTTTTGCAACTTCCTATGAATCTATAATTACCTCAAAATAAGAAGTTCAAAAACAACAAAGACCCACGTAATGGATCATGAAGTTGAAAATGCATGGACCCCACTACTTCCTTCTGAAACCCCGACATGCACTTATGGTTAGCTGGCCTGCAAAGATATTTTGTCCTGCCCCACCTCCAGCTCTCAACAGTCATTAAATTTCTCTGCGAGAAAAAGAAATTGCCTTTTCCTTTGTCTCTACCTCTTTTTGTTTCAGACTCTAGGGTCTTCTTTCAAGTGACATGAAAATATCATCTAAGAAACAAATTTTACCAGTGTCATCATGTACCCTGGTCAAGAGTTATTATATATTAAATATCTCTCATGAACACCAAAAAAAAAAAAAAAGTTGAAGTAATTAGTGACTCAAAGGATGTTTCTGACTTAAGAATAGAACTGATTTAATTCAAGTATACTATGTAAAGGCTCAAGAAACTATAGCATTTAACTTACCGTATTTGCCGGCATATAAGACGATTTTTTGGCCCTGAAAAATACCGTATTTGCCGGCGTATAAGAGACTGGGCGTATAAGACGACCCTCTAACATTTCCACTAAAAATACAGAGTTTGTTATATACTCGCCGTATAAGACTACCCCCCACTTGGAGGCATATTTTTCAGGGCCAAAAAATCGTCTTATACGCCGGCAAATACGGTAATAATTTTTAAATCAGGCAGTAATGAGAAATCCTCTAATAGTAACTCTCATATAGAAAGGCAATTTCTTAATGGTCATTGAAAGTGTAATTAAAAGAGTATTCATGGACTCATCTGTTCCTTTTAAGTATCATTTTGGGCCATGAAATGTTAAGCCCGATTTCCAACTGCGTTTACTTTGGAAGCATGTGGGAAGGCAAACACCACAACCGAGGACCACCTACCCTGTGAAAGAATTACTGAATTTCACAGGAGCCACAGCTTCTCTTATGTCTTGTAGGTTTGTTCTGTAAATTCAAATTCTTGATCTAACTTTCATCCTGTAGGTTCCAACACTCTTAAAGGGACTGCTCTAAGGGTGATGTTGTAGGGATACCTAAAGATAGAAGAAGAGAAAAGGCCGCTATAGACCAGCATGTAGACAGAGACTGAGGAGGAACAGAAGAAGTGATGGGATCTGTAAAGACGGCAGGGGCCCGGGATCCTCACAAGATGATAACACATGCAGAGGTACACTGGCTCAAAAGTGGGAAGCTTTAAAGGGGTAGAGTATATCCACTAGTATTCAGCCAACACGACTATTTAGAAAGATGTCTCAGCTTCAGGTGAAGTCCTCACTAGGATTCCTGTATTTTTAATCAATAAAATAAGCTCTGAAATTAGCGTTCTTCATCAAATTATGTAGCTCCAAGGTACTATGTGAAATTAAAAAAAACATCACTTCTGCCCAGTGGTTGATCATAGACCTGTGGACCAGAAGGTCACGGTTCGATTCTGGTCAAGAGCACACTGCCCAGGTTGCAGGTTCGATCCCCAGTGTGGGGTGTGCAGGAATCAGCCCATCAATAATTCTCTCTCATCATGATGTTTCTCTCTCTCCCCCCCCCCCTCCCTTCCTTTCTAAAATCAATCAAAGTATTGGCCAGTGTGGCTTAGTTGGTTGGAGTGTTGTCCCATACACCAAAAGGTGGTGGGTCCAATTCTCAGTCAGGGCAGGTTTGATTCCTGGCCGGGGTGCATATCGGGAAGCAGCTGATTGATCTCTCTCTCACATCAATGTTTCTCTCTCTCTCTTTTTCTCTCTCAAATCAATTTTAAAAAATAGCTTTTTTTCTAATATACTCATTCTCTCCTTTCCCCTCCTCCCATTACCTTAACCATTTGTATGCCAAAAGCATCTATAGACGCAAACGGCAGACCTTTTTAAATTAAATTCAAAATATCATGGCAGTTAACTGGTTAAAGCTGCCTCTGTCATGAGATCCAGAGATACAGGAAGTTCACGGTGATAAACAGGAATGGTGTGAAAAGATAAAACAACCGCCCCTGCCTCTGCCAGAACAATCAGTCTACTCCAGGCCACAGGAAAACCTTCACGCCAACATGCCTTTCGCTTTCTTCAAACTTCTCACTGCGTTCATGAACTGTTTACATTTTAATTCTATGCAAGTGATAATCTTCACTGAACAAGATATTCCTCATGCTGGAACTTTGGATGTTATCAGGATGACAGTCTCTTTGCGTATACTAGGAACTCTGCAGAGGGAATGCTCTTTCATACTGTCAGGAACAACTCAACTGAAAGTTTTTAAAAAATGGTTTAAGAATCATAATTTCCTATTATGTACTTACCCTCATTTTAACCAGCATGCTTCCTCTATCTCTAGTGCACCTCACTTTTACAGGAGGGGCTTATCGACCCTTTGTATTTAATGTCTATTTGCTGATAACCTATATGCCTTATTGTACGGACCTCCAGAACAAATAAAAGTGTGGGCTTATTCTTTTAATGGAATACAAGTCAGAGGACTTTCAATCAGAGCCTTGATTGAAAGTCCACTTTAGAAACACTCGAGAACCTCAGAGGGGCAGACATTATCTGATGTAATGACGAACACACTGTTCCTTCCTTTCTTAAGACTTATGAAAGCAGCACAGAAATGCTCCTGAAGAGGAAACCTAACTGCAAGCATGTTCCTGCCATCACTCACCCTGGGATGAATGACATAAGCTCCTCCTGTGGCAGTACACAGGGCAATGTCTGTGGGAGAAACACAGCTTTATAGAGCAGCAGGGTCATAAGTGACCAAAAAACCCTATGAACGCAATAAACATGGAAAAACCTTCGGTCTACAGTCACTGCTTCCTCAGCACAGAAGGACCCACACAGGAGGGACGCCCTCTACAGGTGTAAGGGCTTTCTGCAAGAAAACAAGCTTGCAGGACCGAAACAGAACTCACACTGGGGTAATCTACACCTGTAAGAAATGTGGGGAAAGCTGAACAATAGCCGAGCTTCGACTAAATACCCCAAAATTTATACTACAAATTAACAAATGTCCAGAACCAGCAAGCTAAACTTTTGCCTTACTAAGTCTTGAATAACTCAGACTAGGGAAGAACCTGGAAATGTTCTGAATTGTGGGCAGAAGAAAAACCCCTCCTGCTTCCACAGAATATTGCTGAGTGTCCTCCCCATCACCCCGATATGGCTACTTACAGGGAGAATAGAATCGTGGGAAGGTTTTGTGTAAGGGAGATGACTATCTGTAGAAGCTTCCGAAGTTGGCCATGCCGCTGGGGCTAGTGGGCAGGTGAAGATTCTACAGAAATGGGATCAGCAGGGCCAAGTGTTCAGATGCAGAGGGATCTGTTGGTACACAGATGACCCACTGAGCTGTCCCAGGCCTAACAACATGCAGACACTGAGGAATGCTCATATTTCTAGAGACACTGAGTTGCATAGGAGGTAAGATCAATTGGCAATACTGGAGAACAGGGAAAAGAGGAGAAAGGGAGGAGGAGAAAGAATGACTTGGAGGTTTCTGATTGGAATGAGAAATGGGAAGATGGTACAAATCTCTCAGAAAGGAAACCTTAATAAATAATACCAAAGCAAACACTTTGTAATTATATTCCTATTTAGTATTTTTGAAATTACCGGTGAACTTTCCTTTAATATTAAATTATTTTATTGGTAAACATATTTTTTCCCTATCATGAAACAAAAAACAAAACAAAACAAGAAGCCAAGTATCAAAATCTGTTCCTTTGCCCTAGCCGGTTTCAGTAGTTAGAGTGTCTGTCCTCAGAACGAAGGGTCGTAGATTTGGTTCTGGTCAAGGGCATGTACTTCAGTTGCAGGGCGCATATGGGAGGCAACCAATCCTTGTGTCTCTCTCGAATCCGATGTTTCTTTCCCTCTGTCTCTCTCACTTACACTCTTTCAAAACAAAACAAAATTCAATGGAAAAAATATCTTCAGGTGAGGATTAACAACAACAAAAATCTGTTCTTTTGGCTCCTTTCAATCTGTGTTAATTTCAAGATTGATACAGGGCTGGAGAGAAACCAGATTGACATTATGTTTGATTCAGATCTGCTCTTAAAGACATGATTTTGATTCTGTATATTTTCAATGAGTAAAGACAGTTCCTATGTAATAAAAAATTACTTTTCACACTTCAAAGATAAGGCAGTTAGTTCCTACAGTGAAATAAAAAGTTTGGAACTTTTCTTTCTCCCCTGAGCAACTCTGAAGTCTAAGGCCCATCAGACGTGATCAATAAGCAGCTTCACTAGAAAGCGACTGCCCTTCCTGTAGATGTTCCTTCCTTCCTACAGGTCAACAACAAGTTTAGGTGGAACATTTAGCAAAATTCTGCTTGATACGAAAGCCTCGGGAAGACAGACAGGAACTCCACAAGCCGATGGGAATTACAGGGTCCTACTTAGGACACTGAGTTAGCAATAGGAGGTATCTATTTTAATAAACAAAAATGGTCTCTAGTATAGATAACTGAGACCTCTGTGGTTCAATCACCAGCCTGCCAGTAAAACTACTAAGCCACACAGGATTCAGACTCTCATCTTCAAAATTCAAATTTAGTACACTTAATTTCAGAAAAATGTGAATAAAGCATCACCTGCAATAAAGGTACATATGAATATACAAACATAATAATGAGCTTTAATTTAAATAGTTCTGGTGTAACTAAAGATTTTACAGTTTCATAAAGTACACACCCACCCACACACAACACAAAAACACAGCTTTTAAAGTTTTTTGCATGTACTCAAACTTGAACATTGGTATATTGGACAAAAACAAAGATAAACTTACTAGATTCAGTGATAACTACTATCTTTTCATAGTATTTTGTTAAATTTTAACAGAAAGAATTCCTTCATTTTTAAAAGAATTCCTTCATACTTTAATGAAGCTATACATAACGAGGTAGATACCACTCTCTGCTACTAAGAAAGATGAACTCATTAGACTGGCTGACATCATGGCTTAAACAATATTTTGTCCAATTATTCCGTAGCAATAGTCTTGACAAAATAACCAGTATCTGGACAAACAATTTGGAAAACAATTTGAAGATGCTTATGATCTACAACTCGGTAACTAATGTGCTCGGAGTGCAGATATCAACATGGATGCTCCTCAGCAACACTGAACATAAGAAGCATGCTAAAGAAGATCAAAAAATAGGATTGCATTTACATTAGGAATGTAAAACTGCAATAGCACATATTGCTAAGGGATATATGTGCTTGCAGAAAAAAATATACTAAGTGCACAGGAATGACACAGATCCGCACTGGGAGTGGCGGCCTTGGTGGGCTGAGGGAAGAGAGGAGGTGAATGTAGGGAAACGCAGAGCAGCTTCGACAGTACGGGTTGGGTAGATACACAGGAGTTCTTCTTCTTTATGTCATATGTTCAATATTTCATGGTAAACTAGAAAACATTTTTTCTTCCAGATGACAAAGTCCAGTTTATGCTGCCAGATGTCATGTCATGTTGGTGATTATGGGTGATGGTTTTCGAGGTGGCATACCATCTAGCCCTCCCTCAACCATTCACCTGCTGCTATCTGTCCACTATAAACTCACTGTAGCTCACTGGTCTTTGCCCTGGGTTTCACAACTCACTCCACTAATAGTTCCCCTATATAAGCATCGTAAGTGGCTTACAGTGGGTAGATGCATAATAAATGTTAGTCTCCTTCTTTAAAAATACAAAATGAAAATGCCTTCTTTGATTCTCTCTCTTCTCACCAAAATGTCAACATAATGTCATAATATAAAGTCATAAGATAAAGGTATTAGGGAAAAGACAACTGGAGTAAGTTGTGAAACTGTGTCTTATTCTCATTCTCCCATTAAAAAGCTTCAAAGCACTGGGTACATCATTCAACCTCTTGAAGTCTATTTTCTCCCTTCACTAAAGTCATGAAGCCAAATTGGCCAAAATGACACCTATAGTCCTACATATGACTGAGTGATATATAGCTATGAACACCACTTGAGTTTCTGAGGCCTGAATAATATCCAGACAAGTTACATCAAGAGCTTTAAATGTTTATAATTAAGGACGCATAATCTGACAATTCTAAAACTTCTTAATTTGGGATACTATAATTGCCTATTTTGTATATTTAAAAGAAAAGTTCTTTAGAAGTACTCACATCTGGTTGAATGGCTTTAAATACTGGGACATCCATTAGCGTTATTTGACCCTAAAATAAAAAGTAAAAAAAAAAAGACAATTTCTTTTTTGGAATTCCATGATAATGACATATATATTGTATAATGACATATTAAATTGATATTCTGTACTAAAAAAATATATATATATATATTTTTTTTGAATAAGTCTTTATCACAAAAATGTCAATTTATAAGAACTTAAGAAAATTGAGTCCTAGTACCATTAAATAAACATAAGTATTTCACATTATTTCATACCTACTCCTATTTTCTTATGAGATAAATGAGGTGAAGTTAAAAAATAAAAATTATTTTGAAAATTTGAACATAGTTATACATGAAATCAAAACCAAAAATCAGATCTACTGGTTCATGGAGCAGTGTTCAATATCAGAAAATCAATATATTCTGTTAATAAGTTAAAGGAGAAAGAGAATATAAATAAACATTTATGTTATTTAAGAAATAAAAGTTTTTCTGGGTAACTTTCATGATATTGTAATACCTTCAACTTTCATTTCTCAATTTTTTAATTTACAAAAAGTAAAAATACCCCTAACATGTCAATAAAGTACAGTTGGCTTGGGGAGGTGGTACAAGCAGGGACTACGAAAGCAATTACCATGAAGATAAATACTTATTATTACTTACCAAGCTGAAATAGAAGTTTATAAAGCTGCTCTAAAAATATCTACAGCTCTTCTTACCTCCCCCATTTCATCCCTCTGCTTGCTCCATCCTTGGGCTACTCTCCCTTCTAATTCCCACCCCCAGCTTTGTTTGTTTATTTTCACCAGGTCCTCTGCTGATCCTACAAATGCTAGCTCAATAACAACAATAGGTAAACTACGTGCAAAAACCGGAAGGAGGAGGGGGAAGGCTTACCGCATATTCTTCTGGTGTAACCTTAAGAATATCAAATACCACAGCATCAAAGCTTTTCTTCAATTCAGAACCCTTGTCACTTAATGATTCAGAACTGCTACTTTTCTGTTAAAGTAAAAGAAAATGCAGTCAATACCACAGAAACGAGATTGGCATTAAAAACCAGGAAACCGAGCAGAGTGGGTTACCAGATGCTGCAGGAAAGTTGGGCAGAATGTGCTCCTTATCTGGAAAAGCACAAGATAAAGGGTCAGGCAACTTGAGGACTAATCTCAACTTCAGGTGTTTAGGTGTTTAGGTGAGTAAGACAGTTTGTTGTCTGTCAGTTTCCTCACCCTGACAACCCTATTATTTCTATAGAAATACAATATTTTAATAAGTTCAATGATTTTCAAATGGGTTAAAAGGGAAGTTTAAGGAGAAGAATATACCTATTTATAGTAGTAATTTTTACACTAATTTTTACTAAGAAAAGGAAAGGTTATTTTCATAACATAAACCACAAGAAAATATTCAGAATTCTATTAATTAAATAATCCAATACTATTTGTGATATAAATGTCTGTGATACTGCAATTGATACTATTCTTCCTATGATATCACAAATTTTCTACTTTAAGGTTACTATTGTATATTACAATTTGTTATTATTACATGTAGACCAAAAGGTGGCTTTTGGTTCTGAATATCTTATTTCTGGTCAGTTTCCATTTCCTTTGCACCACATGATAAAAATGTACTCTGCATCTTTTGGCTGAAATCAAACCTTCATCACTGTAACAATATTTACATTATGCTCTACTAAAAGGTAGCAAGAAATCAGGCTCAGTTCACGGCAAAAATATTTCACCAAAGTTTCAATTACCAAGGTATAATATGTCAGCCTACCAGCTGATAGACACCCATTTTGAGCCCTTGTCCTTATGCCTCATTTTTACTTTTCCCCCCTCTTTCAGGAGCAGCTAATTACTAAAATCATTAATTCTGGAAAGCTCTCAACCGTAATTACTTCAAATATTTCTTCCGCTCCCCTTTCTCCTCTGGCAGTCCCGCTATGCTACAACTCTGTCACTGTACCACAGTGGTTGGATAGTGGTCTACGTTTTCATTCCATAAATGGCTTTTCTACAGTTTTACTTGATGTGTTTAATCTCTGTAACTATGACAAGCTTACAGTATGTCAACATTATTTTATGTCCTAAGACTAATATTGAAATTTATTCATAATGTTAAGTATTCAAACAGAATTCAGGTTAGTAGTATACACTAATCCAGTAACTGCTCAGATAACTAATTACATCAGTCAAGTAGTAATCTGGTAATTAAACATAGTTGTAATTTTTTCCAAGTTTTAAACTGCTTTAAGACAAGCTAGCAAATCACAATGGTAGTCTTCCTGGTCATGAAAATGAGTAATCACTTTCCTTTTGTCCTTATAATTACAAGGGATGTGCTTCTATCTGCTTTCTCAATACCAGTAAATACAACAGTGGTGATAAGAAGCTAAGCAGGACTTAAGCATAATGTACCCTAAGAGAACAGTTAGTAACTCTCTATCCAACACAATACTAAACAAAGTACATTTCTAAAAGTCTGAAGCAAAGTTTACTGTAACTACTGATATTGGAAGCTTTGAGAGATCAGGTTAAGAATAAAGGCATGTAATACTTTTAATATTAAAGATAATTTTTAAAAAAAAGAGTAGAGATACTGAGAAAGAAGAAGTCAGTCACTCAGAGAAAGTATCTTGTTAATTCTGTAAGCTTATCACACTTATGAGAAATCTTTGTTTTAATATATTAATAGATCTAGACTTTAAGAGAAGATGAAAACTATTCTTATATCTGAAGCCTACAGTTTATTCATTCACTTTTAGGGAAGTCAACAAAATTTTGTACAGAAATGAAATGATCCATTTTATTTAACTAATAATTGTGTACTGCTTCATGTAATACTAGACAAATGTTTCAGGACATATAGTTATTAATATGCTAGACACATACACATATAGTTAACATATTAAAGTAATATGGTTATAAATATATCAAGTAAACATACATATAATACAAACATAAATAAACATATAATATAATACCTGAGGAAGAAAAGCTATCTATAAATTTGTGAAAAAATTATTAAAAAGTGATAGTTTCAAAAACAGAAAAGCTCCCATCTGTTTAAAGGATCAGGAAAAGACTTTCCTAAGAATATAGCATTTGAAACAGGTTTTGAAAGACAGACAAAATGTATTTTTTGTTCAGTGAGAAGGAGGGACACATCAAAATGAGAAAAGAAATTCCAGGTAAAAAAATGACATAGGCAGGTAAAATGACATATAACAGAAGTAGGAAAAGCTAAGGTTTATATATATATTCTTTCATGAGACTATAAATTTCATTTTATAGAGGATTAGCAGCAGTTAAATCCATTAGAGAACAAATTTAGGGCCATTTTGAGAAAAATCTTGAATGCAAGGTTGAGGGTCATTTGTATTTAATTAGGCAACAAGGAACCACAAATAGTTTGGGGGTACAATAAAGTTTAATAGCTGTATTTGAAGAATACTAAAATTGAACTGCAGTCAAATGAACCAAACCCAGCTTAGTAGAAGTATAAGATCAAACTGAAAAGCTGTTGTAATAATTCAGACAAGAAATAATAAATGATCAAACGAAGACAGTGCTAGCAGAAATGAGGAAGAAAGGACAGGACCTTAGAGATAAAGTGTAGGGGGCAGGCTCTATGGCAGTTTCCAAGGATCTCTCTCTCTCTCTGTGGTCACAAACTTGTGTAATCTTCTCGACTTGAGTGGGAGCAAGACCTATGACGTGTTTCTAACCAATAGAATAAGCAGAGATGACAGAATGGCAGTTCCAGGATTACATTACAGAAGACAGCTAACTTCAGTTTTGCAGTTAATTATGAGGGGCAAAGGGGAAGAAAGTGAATGAGAAATCTAAAAATTTAAACTTAGAAGCCCTGACCAGTTTGGCTCAGTGGATGGATCATCAGCCTGCAGACTCAAGGGTCCCAAGTTCGATTCCAGACAAGGGCATATACCTTGGTTGTGGGCACATACCTAGTGGGGAGTATGCAGGAGGCAGCTGATCAATGTTTCTCTCTCATTAATGTTCCTAACTCTCTATCCCTCTCCCTTTCTCTCTGGAAAAAAAAAAAAAAAAAAAAAACCCACAACAAAATATATTTTTAAAAAATTTTAAACTTAGATGGCTAAAGAGATGGAGATGCTATTAACAGAAGTCAGAGAGAGGAGATGGACTATTTTTTTCACAGGTTGTACAGCAGTAATTTGATTCTGTTCATTTTGCAATTAAAATGTCTGGTCCTTCAGAAATGCTTAATAAAATTTATGAGGGAAGCCAGAGCTAGAGTTAAAAATATGGAAATTATTTTTATAAGGCAAATAATAAAAACTATAGGCTTAGAATAATTTCAAAAATAGCAAGGCCCAAATAATTGTTTGGGGGCAAAATGAAGTTGAAGCTATTAAAGGTCAAGGTGTTAAAGGGCCATTATTCTCAAGCTATACAACAAGAGTAAAATAAAGGAAGAGCAGAGAAGCTGGGTGCTAAATTAAGGAAAGCAGGCAAGTACCCTAGATTTATAGACAAAACAAAAGAGACAAAAAGGTGAGGCAAAAATAAATGAATGAGATATTAACTAGAGAGGTGAGCACCAGTTCTACCTTCATCTCCATCCTTCGCACGTGAAGCTGCATCACCAGAGTAGCCCTTCCTAATCCAGCCTCCTGGCTCTTTAATCTCTTTCAATGGGCTCAGAATCACGGGATCTAGACAGTGACCAAAATTATACGTACAATTCCAAATAAAAGAATCTTTCTGTCTCTCTTTACTATTGCCCTCAAGGTTCGTATCATGAAAAATACCCGTAAAAGAAATTCTAGGTGTCCTTTAGAACTAAACCCAAGAAAGGATTTTAAATAATCATTAGCTGTAAAGCATTTTAAGTAGGTAAGGATTAGCTGTTTCCAAGATGCACAGTGAACATCTAAATGGCCCAATTAAAAGGCTTAGTTTTTAAACTAAAAAAAATTTTAGCCCTTTTTAAAGTTCTGATTTAAATCTGTGAGCAACAATAATGCTTGAAAAGTTAGAATGCCAGGTAAGAAACTTTTTCAAGGCAACTTCTTACCTCCGAAGCGGTAGCAGCAACATTAACACTGCTTGCCTGCCCGTTCAGTAGTAGTTCCATGCTTCCCACAACATCAGTCCTGCTGCTACGTTAACAGCACAGAAGACTGACCGACTGCTTCACGTCGAAGGCCACAAATACATTATTATTCCTGTGAAAAAGAAACAACATTTTAAATGTGTATTTAATTATTATTGGAAGTTTCAGAAGCCAAATCCAGGCAGATCACCATGTTAAGAAACACATTTTTTTTTCCAACTTTACCGAACTCTTTCTTATTTCAGTTAAATCACTAAAGCCAGTTTGAGGACAACCCAAATGCTATTTCACAGGATAAGAAACACCAAACAGGCAGTGTTCAATACTATTATGGTTCTTCATCATCAAAGCAGAAGCGCAAATTTTCACTTATTGTGAGAAAAATTCAAAAAAAATTTTTTTTTTTACTTTTAAGTAAATAAAGTATTAAAAAACACATGGCCTAACAATAAATGTTTAGAGATCTAAATGACATCCTTTATTCAACAATGAGTAAGTTTACCATGGCTGATAATCTAGTTTACAAAGACATTACAAATTAAAAAAGTATTATGGAATGTGTAATAAAAATACCACAATATGAATTTATTTGCATAGGGTTTTAAAGTTTATTGAATATCTTCAATCCACTGTCTCACTTATCTTCACAACTATCAGTAAGACTAATTAAGGAAGATACTTTACTCATATAACACAAAGAAACAGCCTCCGAGGACAGAGGATGATAAATGAGCAGCTAAGAATAAAATTCAAGCTATCTAAAATTCTGGTCAAATATTCTCTCCGCAACACCGAATTTCTTTCCACTTTACTAGAAGTCAGAATGTTTACCCGAGTAAATATTTCCACAAATAGCTTCACCTACCTAGGGCAGAATTTCTTTCTCTCTGAAAATTAAAGGAGTAAATGGGCCTTCAGACCCCTTTCCAACTATAAATTCCTCTGATTGTTTTTGTTCTTTTATTTAATTTTACTTTCCAATTACCATATACATCTAGTATTATTATGTATTGTTTCAGATGTACAACATAGTGGTTAGACAATCACATACTTTATAAAGGGTATTTTCTCCATTGATTTTTTTGAGATAATAGAAGGGCAGGAAGGAGGGGGATAAAGATGGAGGAAGAGGAAGGGGGGGGGAAGGAAGGAAGGGAGAGAAGGAGAGAGAGTGCTGTGAGAGAGACACATAAATTGTTGCCTCCCACACGCACCCAACCAAGGACGGAGATTGATCCTGCAACCCAAATACGTGCCCTTGACTGAGAACTGAACCGGCTCAGGCCGGCACTCTAATCACTGAACCACACTGACCAAGGCCCTCCCATTCAGTTCTATGATGTTTTTCATAAGAGAAATGCTAAATGTCTATAAATTAGGTACTTTAAACTACATCCACTTTAAAAAGTCTGAAATATCAATAATAATTCTTTTGAGGCTAAGTTTCCTCTCTCTGGAGTGCTTTACTGAGTGATTCAGAAGCACAGAGTAGGACAGATGGTCTAAGTTTGTACGCTGTTGGACTTCACGCTCACTTTCCTCACGTACAAAACAGAGTTGACAATGAGTACTTACTTCACAGAGTTGTGTTGAGGAGAAATGAATTAATAAAACAGTGCTGACACAGGGTTAAGTGTGATATTATAATGATGCATATTTTGTCTACTACCTACTTAAGCTACATAAAGCATACATTTAGTGGAGCCTTCTAATTAAAGAAGACAAAAACCTTAGAAATATACCTCCAGCAAAATATCTGTTGGTGGGCATCACCAAAATCCTAACTGCAGACACCTGAATCCTTAAAAAATTATTACTAATGGTAGTACCCTTAGTCACATCTTAAGTTTATCTTCATTTATTTAGATATAGTCTCAGAACCAGCTAAGAGCAAAACATTGTACTAGAATTTTTTAAATGAAAGTGTATTAGAAATAATGGTTTTTAGCCCAGACAGCATGGCTCAGTGGTAGAGCATCAACCTATGAACTAGGAGGTCACGGTCTGATTCCTGGTCAGGGCACATGCCTGGACTGCACGCTTGATCTCCAGCAAAGGGCATGCAGAAAGCAGCCGATCAATAATTCTTTCTTATTATTGATGTTTCTACCTATCTCTCCCTCTCTGAAATCAATAAAATACATATTTAAAAAAATAATGGTCTAAAACCATTTAGAATTCATTTAGAAAATCAATGTGAAAATGAATAGCTCACAGAAATACTTTAACTTTCTTCAATCCACGGTATTTCATTTTATAAGCTTCACTATCCTTAAAAATCCAAATCCTCTCTGAAGGCAACATTCAATTTGTAATGAAATGTTTTCAAATAATTTCACTTTATTCTACATTCTATGAATAAAGGTTAATTTAGATATGAATTAATATATCAACAGTGCCCCCTAGTGTTAAGAAAAATATTTTAATTAGTGAATGTATTCTTAATCTACCTTATATCAAATATATATATATATTTTTTTTATTGCCACTATTTACTGAAAAATAGGTAATACAGACCAAGAATTAACATTAATATATTTGTGAACTATAACAGTAAGGCCAGAGAGATTGATAATCTAATCAAGATTCAAGTTTTCTTGACCTGCTTTTAAATAAAATGTTAAATTATTCCTCAAGAATTAAAGTTATATTAAAATAAATTGTTTTTAGTAAAAAATAAAAGTATATAGCAAAGCATACCTCAAAGAATATCCTATTCATAACTATTTACAATTACACTACAAGCCAACAATATTTAATACTGTTTAAGGACAACAAAGCCTCATATGATATCATAAAAACACTGTAATTCCTGAAAGACAGTTTTTTTTTTATTATATGCTTCAAAACTTTCCTGGATGAGGATTAAAAAAAATTCAAGTGGACAATTATAAAGAAACTTGAAAACAGGAGTGACAGGTCCAGCAGAAACTAAAACTTCTTGTTATATTTTTATAAGTTTTGTGGGAGGAAAAAAGGCATAGGTAAGATTAAAACACTGTATTTATAATTCAATAGGTATATAAAAGTTATTTCAAAGCTTGATTTACTTTAAAATTTATTATTAATTTAACATTAAAGACATATTTTATATGACACTCATAGAAGGCCCAAAGATTTAAATGGTCTGTATATATCATAGCATAAAAACTCGCTCACTTCAGCACATGTGACAGCTAAACTTGAATGGCCTTCTTATTACTGTTAATTTACAAAAATGGTAGATTAGTCCAAAATTTCCTATTACTTTATTTCCAACCATTATAGCTATCAAAATGCTGATGAGTAACAAAGATTATGTTTTCAACATAACTGGTATTGAGCTATTCTGACTAAAATTTAATTTAAAATGTGGTTACCTTTTAAAACCATTTCTGGTAAGAAAGAAAGGGGTCCTGATGTGCAGAGTTGCCCAGTGTCTCTCACAGAGACTAACGACATTAGTCTCTTGCCATTTTTTGTACTTTTGATGTTCTTTTCAAAATTCTACTGCTATATTTTTTGCACTGCTATATTTTTTTTGCACTTATTTATCTCCTTAAAAAACTCATATTTATAACAAAACACATGAAAAAAACCTGTTTTTTATTCCGGCACATAAACGCAATTCTTAACCTCAAATTTAAGAGTTAATGAAATGGAAAACTATGAACGTGAAAGAAAAAAAGAAGAAGATGTAACAGCCTAAGAGCAGTTCCAGAGAAAGAGAGATACTGAAAGGAATTTTTTAAAGAAATAAAGGCTGAGAAGTTTCCAGAACATGAGAAAGACATATACCTTCCTATTTAGGAATCACAAGCCTTGAGCAGGATAATAAAATTTTAAAAATCATATATATATATTACACACACACACACACACACACACACACACACACACACACACACTAGTGAGGCCCAGTGCACAAAATGCATGCATGGAGGGGGAGGTTCCCTTAGCCCAGTCTGCACTCTCTCCAATTGGGGACCCCTTAGAGGATGTCCAAGTGCCAGTTTAGGCTTGATCCCTGTGGGACATCCCTCTCGTAATCTGGCTCCTAACCACTCATCTGCCTGCCTGACTTCCTGATCACCCCTAAGCTTTGCCTGCCTGCCTGCCTGCTTGATTTCCCCTAACTTCCCTCCCTCCCCTGCCGGCCTGATCTTGCCCCCAACTACTCTCCCCTGCCAGTTTGGTTGCCCCCAAATACCCTCCTCTGCCAGCCTGATCTCACCCCCAACTGCTTTCCCCTGCTGGTCTGATCTCACCCCTAACTGCCTCTACCTGTCTGATCACCCCTCACGGCCCTCCTCTGCAGGCCTGATCTCGCCCCCAATTGCCCTCTCCTGCTGGCCAACTTGGTTCTGACTGGTCAGTTTCTATGCCAGTCAGCATCAAAAGCTTCACCTCATAAGCGGCCATTGGCTCCTCACAGTTCACCCAGATTTGGTTCTGATTGGTCAGTTTCTATGCCAGTCTCGGGGCCTGATTAGAGAGGGGGGCTAATCAGCAGCCCCTGTGGAGGCACAGAGAGAAATAGAGGTGCTGGAGAAGCCCGAGAGAAAGAGAGATGCAACAGCTGATCAACAGATACCATGGAGGCTGCAGATCAGACCCTGCCTCTCTCTTCAGGTCTTTCTCCAGGCCTGATTAGCGACCCCCTCGGCAGTCAGTGCTGGGTCACCACGCCTGCACCAGCAGCAACACTGACTGCAGGACTGACTTCCAGTGTTTAATTGAGCCTTCAGTCGATCTTTACAGAACCTGGGTTTTTATATATTAACATATACCGTGTTTCCCGAAAATAAGACCTACTTACAGGTTTCCTTCTGAGTGAAATATAAGGCATCCCCCTGAAAATAAGGCTCCCAGGCTCTGTCTCAGAATGAGACAGATTCTGAAAGAAATGGAGTCACAAGAAATTCACTAGGAAATTCAGGAATTGGATTGTTATGATGATGTTCCAGAAGATGATGACATGATTGTCATTGAATAAATCAGTAAATTTTTGATTCTGTAGGATTCACAGTTTGTCTGGTTTGTGTTGACAACTACCGTACCGTATACGGTAATAAATTTCCTTTATTTTCATTTAACAATAAATGTGTACCGTATTCTTCTTCATGGAAAAATAAGACATCCCCTGAAAATAAGACCTAGTACATCTTTGGGAACAAAAATTAATATAAGACACTGTCTTATTTTCGGGGGAAAAGGGTATATATCACTTTAAACTGTTTAAAAAGCAATCAAAATAAGGCACTTACAGAGGAACAAAATTAAATGGAAAGCTTCTACAGCACCAAAAGACAGAGAAGAAAATAAAATATCTTCAAAGTGCAAAGAGAAAATAACTGCTAACCTAGAATTCCATACCCAGCTAAATTCTCATTCAAGAGAAAGTAAAATAAAGATATTTTAAACAAAGAAAGAATTTACCACAAAATTAGTTCATAGTGATAAGCAGCTGGGAGGATAAAAGAAGACAGATGAAGAGAAAAAAAAATGACAGGACAGATGAATAAACAGATAAGAGAAAAAAACAACACAGGACAGAGGGGGAGTAGGAAAGGGAAGAGAAGGTAAGAGAAAGGGGAAAGGAGAGGAGGAGGAAATGAAAAAAGGAGAGAAACAGAACGGTTGTTCCTACTCAGTTCAAGTTTATTATAAGGCTAGAGGAGGAAAGAGCAGGAAATGAGAGAAAAAAAGAACACAGAATACTACAATCCATTACACTGCAATTCAGCTTCAAGAGTCACATGATTTCTGCAGGAGGAAATGATGTGTAGGTTTATAAAGAAAGGCAAGTTGAAGGTCAAGAAGAAAGGTAAAGTAAAAACACTATAGACAAGCGCACAGATTTAAAGTAAAAATAGTCCCAAGGAGGTGCAGTATGGAGCTCTGGAGAGCCTTTCTGAGAGGCTCAGACAGACTCTGAAGGGTTTCATCTGTCGCATGGCGGAATACAGACTGAAGGGATCTGGCACTAGGAATCATTAAAGGTTTCTGAGTAGGGCAATGGCCTTAAGAAATGGAAACCAGTATTTCAAGGTTTAAGGTGCCAGTGGCATGCCACCGGGCTTTTAAAACAACAGAGTATCTGAAGTGGTGTGCGGGCCCCTTTCCATCCAAGCTTCTCAGAACCCTCTTCTCGTCTACAGTTGTGCAAAGCTTCCCATGGTCACATTCCATCTCCTTAACTCCAATCAGATCATGCTATCACCATCAGTTTCCAATGCAGAATCCCTAATTCTGTAAAAATGGCAATTTCACTTACATGATACTTAAATGAAAACAAAAACAAGACAGAATTCATGAACAGTCCCCCATGATCCCACCATCTCCTCCCCATCCAAACTTTAGCCAAGGGGCACAGGAAGTAATCCAGTGGGAAAAGCATGAGACAGGAAATACTCCGTCTAGGACTTTAAACAGGTGTGTTATGTTGGGTAAATTATTTAATCTCTGAACTTTGGTTTATTCATTTATAGGTAAGAGATGATAAAATGTACCTCAGAGAAAGTTTGAGAGAAATGAAATCATATAGAAAGACAAAATCAATGCTTCTAGAAATGACATACTATAATGGAAAGAACACAAACTTTGGAGTCAGAAATTCTGGGTTCAAATCCTAGCCTAAACACTAGCAGCCAGCTATAAGGCCTGGGGCAAGGAACTTTGCTAATACTGAAGTCCATCTATCAGTGATATGATTTAAAAAGAAAAGCAGCCGAAGCCGGTTTGGCTCAGTGGTAGAGCGTCGGTCTGCGGACTAAAAGGTCCCGGGTTCGATTCCGGTCAAGGGCATGTACATTGGTTGTGGGCACATCCCCGGTGGGGGGTGTGCAGGAGGCAGCTGGTCGATGTTTCTCTCTCATCGACATCGACATTTCTAGCTCTCTATCTCTCTCCCTTTCTCTCTGTAAAATATCAATAAAATATATTTTAAAAATAAATAAATAAATAAAAAGAAAAGCAAATGGAAAAGAGAAGGCAGATCTCTTCTACTTTTAAATTCCAGAAGCATGTGAAAATTCCAATATTAATTATGGATTAAAAGGCAAGTAAACTATTCCTCTAAATTAAGCATTTTGAAAGCGTATTTTAAAATACAGGTATACTGAAAATTTACTAAATAATCCAAAAACGTTTTTACTTTAAAAAGTATTCATTTTTTAAAAAGAAGTCCTAAATAAGCAAAAATGTTAACGGATAATAATTGTATCTCTCAGGACAAGGAGAGATACCATTTTGCATGTTAACTATTTTCTAAGTGTAGGGAAGATGTAGGGAGCGGCTATAGGGTCGAGTGTCAGACTGACCTGTGGCAGAGCCACATACAAGTCCCAGCTTGGAGGGCAGAGGCCTCCTAGCACAATTAAGCTTGACCCTATCGCTGCTCCCTATACTAAGTATAGGTTAAACATACATGTTGTATTATTTTATGAATTTATTCAAAAGTACACAACTTGAAAATATTCCACATACCTTAGTAGTACAGTATTTAAGTAAATAAAAAATTCTAAACTTCACTTAATTTTTAATCAAAGGATAGCAAACATTTTTCAGACAACAGCAATTTACAACCTGAAACTAAAAAGACAAGGTCTGAGGAACTTCAACACTATAAGCCAATCACAATGACAAGTTTAGCAATTTCACATACCACCCAGGTTGCAAAAGAAGAAAAAAATTGATGATGTCTAAGTTCATCTACATATTTAGAAGTCTCATGTCAAAAGAACTAAATAAATTATATTCCAGCAAGACTGCTTACTAGATCATTTAACAGATTGTAGTTTTCAGACATATATTTTATTTCTAAATATTTTAATGACATATTTAAGGTGTGTGTGAAAAATGATTTTCAAAACAAAATAAGCTAAGACCTTAAATCAGAAGAAAAAAGATAAGAATAGCAGGAAATTTTCACATCACATGCCACCTTATTAACACCACCTGAAGTAGAATGCATATATTAAAGGCCAAAGAAACTGGTCCATTTAAAAACCTCTCCATCGTCGAAACCGGTTTGGCTCAGTGGTAGAGTGTCGGTCTGTGGACTGGAAGGTCCCGGGTTCGATTCCGGTCAAGGGCATGTACATTGGTTGCTGGCACGTCCCCAGTGGGGGGTGTGCAGGAGGTGGCTGGTTGATGTTTCTCTCTCATCGACGTTTCTAACTCTCTATCTCTCTCCCTTCCTCTCTGTAAAAAATCAATAAAATATATTTAAAAAATAAAAATAAAAATAAAAACCTCTCCATCTATAAAAATAGCAGACATTATTTCTGAAAGTAGACAAAAGCTTTAAAACAGTGAAGCTACTTTTAAAAAATTTACATGGATTAAAACTGTATTACCTTAATCAATAGAGACTCTATACACAAGTCTTTTAGATATAGTAGCATTTGTATTAAACTGTATTAGCAATGGGGTGATCCATTTATAAACTGGCTCACATTTATACAGACTGTTTATATTTCCATGTACCTAATGGCCTACATAAATACTTAGAGCGGAAGAGAGTCTTTCAAGTTACTAAATATTAAACAGGGGGAAATCTATTAAATGATGTCTTTGAAGGTTATATGCCATCTCCAGCACAGAAGTTTGCTGAAGATAATTTGACAGGTGGTTCTAATACACACAAGAGCTCTGAGATCTCCTGTGTGACCTGGCCCAAAATAGAAATGTAGGTTAACCAGATAACAGGAAGTTCCACGCAAAAAGACAAACTATGCTCCAAACATTTGTTTATTTTGTATGTGTGTGTGTGCACGCATGCTCATATGGCCAGGTGCTCCACTCAGAACACTAGCCCATAAGGGTGTTCATTTAGCTTATAATCCTATATATTTGAAATAAAACAAAAACCAAATTCTGAACATACTGAATGATAGTAGCAATTAAAACATGAAAACTATCCAACTGAATCAGAAAGAGATTTATATATTTAGCAAAAGTGTGCCACTGAAGGTCCAGGAATGGTCAGAGAAAGGAACTCAGCCTGTTAATATCAAACTAGAGGTCTGGTACACAACACGCATGCAGGTAGGAGTCCCATCAGCCTAGCCTGCATCCTCTTGCAGTCCGGGAGCTCTCGGGGAATGTCCGTCTGCCTGCTCGCTGCTCCTTAGTGCTGCTGCCATTGTGCTTGCTAGCGGTGAGCCCAGCTTCTGGCTGAGTGGCGCTTCCCCTGTAGGAGAGCACTGGCCACCAGGGGGCAGCTCCTGCGTTGAGTGTCTTCCCCCTGGTGGTCAGTGTGCATCACAGCAACCGGTCTATTTGCATATTAGTCTTTTATTGTATAGAACAGTGGAACAGGAAAACAATGCTAATAGGGGCAAGACAGATATCAGGACTTCAAGACTGGAGCCAACATTTCAGGTGAGGTGACAGCACAGCAGTACCTCCCTTAAAGCTGCAAGAGGGAAGCGCCTAGAGAGAATGACAATTCAATAGCCCAGCATCTAAGAGGTGAATCTAAATGGTACATTACAGAATAATCCACAGGCAAAGGATTATACACAGAACACTAGGCACCCACTGGAAGATCACAGAAGAAAACTCAGTGATGCAAGGGAAAACAATCACAATGTACGCTAAATGAGTAAGGCAATTTTTCAAACAGTACGAAAGGTTTGATACTCATTGGTTATCATTATCACTAGTAGAGATATATTATAGAACAGCGTATTATCCTTTGTAATTAAAGGCTAATATGCAGATCGACTGAATGGCAGAAGGACTAGTCACTATGATGTGCACTGACCACCAGGGGGAAGACCTAACATCAGACAGACATCCCTCCAGAGCTCACAGACTGCAAGAGAGTGCAGGCCGGCCTGAGTTAACCCCCCTCTCCCCGAGTGCACAAATTTCATGCACAAGGCCTCTACTAGCATATAACCAGCATACACTGAAATGTGACTATCTCCAAATTCGCCCTAGCTGGTTTGGCTCAGTGGAAATGTGACTATCTCCAAATTTACAAGTCAATTTTTCCCTAACTTTTGGCTTACCTACAGACTTTTTAATTTTTCTACAAAGATAATTTAATTAGGAAAGAGTAAAAAATAGTGTTTTCACACAGATCGCTTACTAGTTGCAAGAGAGAAAATAAGGACCTACACTGTGTAAGTCAGTTACCACCACCGATGAGGAGCGCAGACGCTAAGCGCCTCTTAGTGACACATGGGAAGTCAACAGCTCTGACAATCAAGTCCAAGAGCTGGGACTGCAAACCCCGAATCTAATCTTGAGGAAATGGCCAAACATAGCCCAAGGAACCTTCCTTATCTAATTTCGAGGAAAGACACAAACATACCTCAAGGAACCTCCCCTAAGTGCTTTCTTTTAAAACGTCAATGCTGTCAATGTTATGAAGCACAAAGAAAGGCATTACACAGAAAAAGAGACATGTCAACTGAAGGTCCTAAATTAAAGGGCAGTAAATGCTACACAAGATCTTATCAGGACAACTCACACAACTGGACTACAGACTGTAGATAAAAGTCCTGTATCAGTTTCCTGAATTGATAACTGTACTTTGGTTACATAAAAAGAATAATATTTGCTCTTAAGAATCATAGCTGAAGTATTGTAAGTTAAAATAGTATGAGGTATGCAAACTAATCTCAAATACTTCAGGAAAAGAGTATGTATATGTATGTGAGAGAAATAAGTGATGAGAAAGCAAATGGGATAAAACATTAACGATCAGTGAGTTTGTATAAAGGGTGAACTATTTTATTCTCTTTACTACGCTTAGAACTTTCCTGTTAGCTTGAAATTATTTCACAATAAAAAGTAGAAGGGGAATTCTATAAATTATCCTTGAATTATACAGAAGCTCCTCAACTTAAAAACCCACAACCTGCAAAATTTCACAGGAACTGAGAAAGCTCTACATCCAGTCAAGAGGACAACTCTTCCCACCAACAGAGGGCCTCAGTGGTCCCTGGTTTAGTGTTACTTTGGCCTTCAGAGCCTTTGGAACTAAGCTGTATGGATCCAGAAATACTTGTGCCTCGCGCTAATAGCTAATACAAAGAATAACACAGATGAACATTACTTAAGAGGTGAAAGGTACTTAGGAGATCTTAGCTTGGGATACATTTCAAATCCCCAAGTCTTCCCTTATTTTAATATTTACCCCCAATATCCCAGGGCACAACTCCCACTCCTAAAGGAGAATCGTGTTGTAATAGTTTACTATAAAGAGGTGGGGAAGTGTCCTTCATATATGCACAAGAATGAAAGAAGGGAAGAAAAAAAGGAAGTAAAGAAAAAGAAAAGGGGTGGGGGAGTAAGTTTATCTACTGCTTTGTTCCAATCCCCTGATTTTAAAGAGACAACACTCCGGTGGGAGGCCATGTGATCTGGCCAGGCTCACATAGTAATCAGTTAATGGCAGAGGTGGGTCTTCAACCAGTCTTTGGTTTGCTAACCTCAGCACTTTCTACAAAGCCAAATTACCCTCTCCCTACCAACCCTAATTAAACGTTTAAATACTGTGGAAATGTGAAGGTGGCTGGGATGACATATCTAGTTTCCCTCTTAACATCTAATAAAATTCCTTAGGTGAACAGTATGACAAAGGAAAGAACATGTACAAAGGCTAGGAATAGTCAAATCTTTTGTCCCTGGCTTTCAGGGAAGCGCCTATAGTTTAATACGGTATAATTAGAGGGCAAAATGTAAATGAGACAGGAAGCACCAGGAACTGCGTCTGGAGAAGTGGGTTTAAAGAAAGGACAAGGTTTGTCCCAGTAAAAAGAGGCTGGACTTTATCCCGTGGCAATGAAAGGCAGAGCCCTTATAAATGGACTAGTAAATTATATGATCTTACAAGTTTCATTCAGGAGGAGTTACACACATACTGAGACTGTATTATTCATTCCTATTGAATTCAAGTCTCAACAAATGTGATAACTTCAACTACAATGACCTTCGATGTTGCTTTCTGATTTGTCCAAAACATTTTGAAAAATCCTCAAATTAATGAATATTACTATGGCATATAACACATTAAAGCATAACTATTTTTTTACTCCTACAGACTTTTAAGAAATATATATTTTATTGATTTTTTTCACAGAAGAAGAGAGAGGAATAGAGTCAGAAACATCAATGAGAGAGAAACATTGATCAGCTGCCTCCTGCACACCCCCCACTGGGGATGTGCCCACAACCAAGGTACATGCCCTTGACTGGAATCGAACCCAGGACCCATCAGTCCGCAGGCTAATGCTCTATCCACTGAGCTAAACAAGTTTCGGCCTACAGACTTTTTAATGATTCTAAAATTACTGAAATAATTTTTACTATTTAATTAGCATAAAAATTGCAGAACAGATTGATTTACACTATGAATTTAAGCCACCACAGAGTCTTAATTTATCCAAAATTCCTTTTCCTAAACTTATTCAGTGGTCACCAGCACTAGGAGCTGGCTCCAGTAGCACAGAGTGCTGGCATAAATAAAATTACTGCACAAATAAGCAGAGAATAATGGACTGCACTGAGGTGTGCCTACTGGGTAGTGAATTAGGATCAAATCTATGTGTGCTCAGCAAACTGACAAACTATTACATGTCATAACCCTCCCAATAACTCATGGAACAGTGAAAACTACAGTGTTAATTTGTGAAACACAGAGCTTGTTCTACAGCAAATGACTAGTCAAAAAAGCATCACGTACACTGATAGTAAAGAGTCCGGCAGTCTCATAAAGTGACAATGCCTACAACAAAAATATTTGCACAGCAGTTTATAGCTTACAAATTTTGGCAGAAGGATTTCAAGATATTATGTTTTAGCTCTGGCTGGTGTGGCTCATTTGTTTGGAGTGTCGTTCTGTATACCAAAAGGACTCAGGGCACATACCAAAGCTGTGGTTTGATCCCTAGTTCGATCTCTCTCTCCACCCCCTTTCCCTGCCCCGCAAGTCAATGGGCATGCCCTCAGTTAAGATTGGGGGGAGGGGGAGATAATATGTTTTAGTAAATTTACAACCTAATTTTCCATTGTAACATTTTAGTAAGAACCAAGAGTACTGGCTGTCTGAAGAAGTTTACTCCTATATAAGGTCTGGGACCACCCAATGGCCAGATGAAGAGAATTTCCTGTATAAATATTGGAGTGTTATGGAGATTACAACACTGTGCCTCGTTTGTTTTAGCAGCCCCCTAAGATAAAAACTGTTACATCCAACTTAAGAAACGAGGCTCAAAGAGGTTAAGAGGAGGATATCTCTCAAGAGCAAAAAAATCTTTTCCAGAAGTTTTCTCCTCTCATCCTACTTCCCCACCCAACCCCCCAACGAAGGTTTCCCTACATGTCGCATTTGCTACAGTTCCTTCCCATTTACTTATGTCTGCCAAAGAGGAAATGTCAGGAAAATCTTCCCAGAGACCTGATTACCGAGATGAATCCTAACGAGTAGAAGCTGGGCAGATGAAGGGAAACAGTAAGGACGTGCCTGGCGAGAAGAAGAACCAGTAATTACAAAGACATAGGAATAGAAGAAATTGATTGTCATGACAGGAGAATGTTAATTCTTTGTAGAGAAAGCACAACTGTGAGTGTGTGTGTGTGTGTGTGTGTGTGTGTGTGTGTGTGTATGTGTGAGTGTGTGAACATGAACAATAAACTACAAAGACTGACTGCAGTCCTGGCCGGGTAGCTCAGTTAGCACATCACCCCTATATGCCAAGGTTGCAGTCTGACCTCTGGTCAGGGCACATAGAAGAATCAACCAATAAATACATAAATAAGTGAAACAACAAGTGATGTTTTTTTCCTCTTTCTTGAATCAATAAATAAACTCTTTTTTTAAAAAGTAAATTTTCTAGATTCACAACTGTCAAGTGATTTTCAAAGGGACTCAGGAATAAAAATGTTTAAGAACCACTGTTCTGAGTGACTGGGAGTTAATTACGGGCAAGGATGGGTGCCATAATACTTTTTAGAAAAGTCACTGGCAACACCTATGGCAGTTGATAGTTAGAAAGGAAAATTTAAAATCAAATATAGCAATACAAGGGTTATTGCCCTATTTCAATGGTCGGCCAACCACAGCTCACGAGCCACATGTAGCTCTTTGGCCCCTTGAGTGTGGTTCTTCCACAAAATACCATGGCCTGGGCGAATCTATTTCGAAGAAGTGGTGTTAGAGGAAGTTTAAGTTTAAAAAATTTGGCTCTCAAAAGAAATGTCAATCGTTGTACTGTTGATATTTGGCTCTGTTGACTAATGAGTTTGCTGACCACTGTCCTATTCTATCCAAAAGATTTTAAGTACTTTTTTAAAGAAGCATTCTTTTAATTTTTAAAAATATGCTTTAATTTATTTCAGAGAAGGGAGGGAGGGAGGGAGGGAAGGAAGGAGGAAAGAGAGAAGGAGGGGAACAGAAAAAGAGAGGAAAAACATGAATGAAGAAAGAGAAGCATTGATTGGCTGCCTTCTATATGCCTCTGCCACTAAAGATCGAGCCCACAACCCAGGCATGTGCCCTGACTGGGAATGTGCCCTCCTGGTTCATGGGTTGACGCTCAACCACTGAACCACACTGCCTGGGTTGTAAGTACATTTTTAAAAACGTAATTCCAGACACTTTTCAAAGGCAAACTTGCTGTAATGTATTGGCCATCTGCATGTGGGTTGTGAGCAAGAAAGGAACTATAAGCATGCCTTATCATTCTACTTCCCATTTAAAGTTCATGCCATACACTTCTTCCACACCATCATCAGCAAAAGCCAGTAATACAGTGGAGCAACTGCAAGGGGAAGAGAACCACTTTCTTCCATGTGCGAACAGCCACCAGTGGGAAACTACCCAGAAAATGGCAAACGCCTCACAGAGGAAATGCTGATGGTCTAGAACAGGGGCGGCAAAGTATGGCCCATACGCTGAATCCTGCCCTGTTTCTGTGAACGGAGATGCACTCGTGCTTTTATATAGTTTACGGTTATCTTCACAACTTAGAGGCAGACCTGCATAGGTGCACAGAGGCTTTAGAGATTGGGGGGGGGGGGGAGCCTCAAGTATTTACTATCTGGGCCTTTCCACAAAATTTGCCAACCCCTGGTCTAGAACAATAACAAGAACAGGTTCTACCCCAGAAAAGCACCCAGCCTGGTTTTCTTCTGGACGGAAAGAACAGTGTCAGCCACCAGTGACTGACTGGGCACTTACCGTGATAAGGACAAGATTTGGGAGCCATGTGCAGAGAAGGCTGTACGTGGACCAAATTTAGTCATGGAACATCAGTGTCCAAGGAGCAGCAAACTACTCCTAATCAAATCAAACATAGTACAAAGGTATTACTCTATCTGGAAAAATATAGCTCCTCAAAAGCAACATACTAAGGGACAAAGTTCTCAACCCAATTCAAATCCTTGTCCTTTTCCTCATTCTTCCACTTTTTAAACGGAAAACCAATAAGGTATCGGCTCTGAGAACCAATGTCCTGGCCTATTTGTGGAACACTGGCAAAAAAGACAGCTGAGAGGCCTTTTAAATTACTGAATCTTAACTCTGAGTTTCTGGTTTCAGATAGCACTAATTATTTCAAAAGCAAATAAAAACTAAATTTTAATTCATTGATTATAATTATGTTTCACCGGAGGTGATATTTTAAGTTTCCCCCCAAATAATATGAAAACAAATACTGTAAATAGACAACTCCAGGTGGTTATACAAAAATAATTACTTCAAAAGTGAAAGTCTCATAAACACGTCATCCAGACAGTCCCAAATCCAAGACAATATTCTCCAAAGGTTTTTGCAGGATTCAAATAGTAAGAGCTAAACCGACTTCAGACACTCGAAAGCAGGGCTTCTCTTCTATGGCACCATTGTTATTTGGGACCAGACAATTCTTTGTTGAGAGGGACCTGACAGGCTGTTTGGTAGTATCTGTGGCCTCTAGCCATGAGATGCCATCAACAGTTTTGGCGATCAGAAGTCTCCAGATGCTGCCAAATATCCCAGTTGAGAACTGCTGCTCCACATTAACTAAATTTCTTAATGATCTCTAAGAAAAAGATTTCAATAGACTCTGTGTAACCTATATAATAGAAGCCTAGGTGGTGTCACGTGACATCATCACAAAATAGCTGTCACAAGTTGGTCACCACAAGATGGCTGGCAGGAGAGAGTAGTTGTGGGTGATCAGGCCAGCGGGGAGGGCAGTTGGGGAGAACCAGGCCTGCAGGGGAGGGCAGTTGGGGGGCACCAGGATGGCAGAGGAGGGCAGTTGGGGGTGAGATCAATTCTGCAGAAGAGGGCAGTTAGGGGTGACCAGGCCACCAGGGGAGGGCAGTTGGGGATGATCAGGCCTTCAGGGTAAGGCAGTTGGGGGATATCAGGCCAGCAGGGGAGTGCAGTTGGAAACAATCAGGTTGGGAGGAGAGGGCAGTTGGGGGCTATCAGGCTGGTAGACCAAAGCAGTTAGGGGCAATCAGGCAGGCAGGCAGGTGAGCAGTTAGGAGCCAGCAGTCTTGGGATTATGAGAGGGATGACCAGTAGTCGGACATTCCCAAGGGCTCCCAGATTGGAGAGGATGCAGGCTGGGATGAGGGACAGGTGTGTGTCCCCTCCCCCCCCCAGCCCCTCCGCAAGAGCATAATTTTCATGCACCGGCCTCTAGTATATGTATATGTATATGTATATGTATATGTATATGTATATGTATATGTATATGTATAGCCTGCCTCCCGCACACTCTTCACCAAGGATAGAGCCACAACTGGGGCATGTACCCCAATCAGGAAACCAACCAGCAACTCCTCAGAGCAAGGGATGACACCCAACCAACTGAGCCACACCCACCAGGGCAGTTTTGTGTATATTTAAATAACTATGTGAAAGGTGCAGTAACAATACATGTTATATAAACAGTTTTTCATAAATCTTTTATCAATATCTTATCTATATTAGGATCTTCACTACATCACTTTTATAAACAGCTTTATTTATATATAGGTGGCATGCAATGGACTGCAGAGGTTCGAAGTATATAGTACATATCTGTGAAAAAAATCTCCACCATCAAGATAGATAATGAGCATATCCTGTCATTCCAAAGTGCCTGGCTTCTTTCAATCAGTATATTTATTTTGAGATTCACTGACTTGTTGTGTGTATCAATAGTTCATGCCTTTTTTATTGCCAAGTAGTATGGATATATCATAATTTGTTTATCCATTCATCTACTAATGGGCCTTTGGGTTTTAGTGGTTATTACAAATAAAGCTGCTGTGAATATTACTATACAAACCTTTCCAATAAATATCTAGGTGCAGAATAGCTGGTAGGTCTATATTTAACATGTTAAGAGACACCAAACTGTTTCCTAAGAACTGGTCACACTATTTTACAGTCTTAACGACAAAGTACTGTATCGAGTTCCAGTTCTTTCACACCCTTGCCAACAGCTGGTAAGGCCATCTTTTTTATTTTAGCCATTCAATACTATATAAACTATCTAGTTTTTGAGAGTGCCATTTACACACACACACACACACACACACACACACACACACACATATATATATATAAATCCTTAACCAGATAGATATTTGATTGACAAATATTTTTCAGCTTGTCTGTTCATTCTCTTAATTTCTTTCAAAGAGCAAACATTTTGAATTTGATGAACTTCATTTTATTAACATGTTATTTTACGGATCATACTTTCAGTGGTATATTAGTTCCTAAAATAGTATCTGCATAACTCAAGATCACAAAAATTTCTTCTGTTTTTATCTAAATAAGTTTTATAATTTTAGATTTTACATTTAGGTCTATGATTCATTTTGATTTTTGTATACAGTGCAAGATATAGATTGAAGTTCATACTCTTGCGTATAGATAGCCAACTGTGCCAGAATCCTAAACAAATAACCTTTCTTCACTGGAATTGCCTCTGCACTTCGTTAAAACTTAACTGTCCATGCATGGCATGTATTGACTTATTTTGGGGACTGTTTCTCTATCACTGCTTTGAATAGTTTTATAATGATCTGTAGTATCAGGTAGTATCAGCTCTCCAATTCTGTTGTTCTTTATCAAAGTTGTTTTTGCCATTCTAGGTCCTTTTAATTTCTACATAAATTTTAGAATCAGCTTGTCAATTTCTTTAAAAAAGCCTGTCAAACTTATTAGGACTGCAATGAACCAACAGATGGAATTGTCATCTTAGCAACAATGAGTCTTCCAACCCATGAATAAGGAATACCTCTCTCTCCATTTATCTAAGTCTTCCTTAAATTATGTTCAGCAGTGCTGTGCAGTTTTTAGTATTTCATACATGTTGCTATTATCCATGGCACTGGTTTTATTAAATTTCAATTTCTGAGTGTTCATACACTGATACTTATATATTGATCATGTATCACCTAACATTACATCTCGTAATTTCATAGGTTCCATCAGATTTTTATACAGTCATGTCATCTTCAGAAAAAGGTACTTTTGCCCAACCGGTGTGGCTCAGCAATTGAATGTTGACCCATGAACCAGGAGATCACAGTTCAATTCCCAGTCAGGGCACACACCCGGAGTGGCAGTCTCAATCCCCGTAGGTGGTGTGCAGGAGGCAGCCAATCAGTGATTCTCTCTCATCGATGTTTCTACCTCTCTCTACCTCTCTCTCTCTCTCTCTCTCCCTTCCTTACTCTGAAATCAATAAAAATTTTTCTTCTTTAAAAGTTTGCTTCTTCCTTTCCATTCTAGATATATTTTATTTCTTTTTCTCACTTGGCTGCACTGGCTAAAATCTCCAGTAAACTTTGAAACAGAAGTGATGGGGAAAAGTATTTGATACTTTATGAAAACTACATTATTTGTAGTTTTTTTTCCAGAGAGGTGCTTTATTGGGTTGAAGTTCCTTCCCAATCCTAATTTTCTTACAGTTAATGGAAATGAAGGCAAATGAAGGCAAGATTGTAAAATACTTTTTTCTTTTTGCATTTATTGAGATGATCATGTGGTTGACTGGCAGAGTGAATTACATGGAATGTAAATGTTAAACTAACCTTGCATTCCTGGAATAAACCCCACTTGGTCATGATATATTATTATTTAAAATGAATTGCTGCATTCAATTTGCTATACTTGGTGTAGAATTTTTGTATGTATACTCATGTGGAATATTTCTGTGTAGTTTTTCTGATAATGCCTTTGTCTAGTTTGAACGTAAGGGTAATACTGGCCTCACAAAGTTAATAAGTAGTCCAACCTCTGCAATTTTCTGAAATTGCTTGTGTAAAACCAGTACAACTCATCCTTAAAATTTAGAATTCACTTGTGAAATCACCTGGGCCTAAAGTGTTTTTTCTTTGGTGAGACTATTTTAATTATAATAGATTCACAACTATTCAGGTTGTCTATTCTTGACTGAAGTTTGGAAGTATGTACCTTTTGAAGACTTGGTCCACTGTAGCTCTGTTGTAAAATGTACAGGCATGAAGTTGTTCATAGTATTTTTTTTTTTAATCTGTAGAATCTGTAGTGATGTCACCTGTCATTTCTGATGCTAACCAGTTTGGTTAGAGCATTATCAATTTTACTGATCTTTCCAAAAACCAGTTTCTGGTTTCCTTGATTTTGTTTCTACACATTGATCTTACCATTTCCCTTTATATATATAAAATTGATATTTTACAGAGAAAGGGAGAGAGATAAAGAGCTACAAACGTCAATGAGAGAGAAACATCGACCAGCTGCCTCTTGCACACCCCCTACTGGGGATGTGCCCGCAACCAAGGTACATGCCCTTGACTGGAATCGAACCTGGGACCTTTCAGTCCGCAGACCGATGCTCTACCACTGAGCCAAGCTGGGTTCGGCACCATTTCCCTTCTTCTAATTACTTTATTTTACCTTTTTTTCTCACTTTTATGGTGGAAGTAGAGGTCATTAATTTGAGATCTTTTTTCTTTTCTAATATAGGTATTTAGTACTATAAACTGACCCTAAAGTACTGCTTTACTGGCATCTTACAAAGTCTGATATATTGTTTTCATTTTTATTCAGTACAATATATTTACTAATTTCCTTTGATCTCTTCTTTGATCAATAGGTTATTTAGAATTATATTACTTATTTTCCAATTATTAGAAAAATTTCCAATTTTCTGTTAATTCATTTAATTCCATCGTGATCAGGAATCATAAAATCTAAATCCTTTTAAATTACTGAGACATGCTTTATGGTCCAAATTATGGACTTAAGAAGAATATTCTCTGTTGGTAAGTGGATTATTCTATAAACATTAGGTAGGTAGGTCAAATTGGTTGACAGTATTGTTCAAGTCCACTATACTTCTGTAGTTTCAATACTCAAATAAGAGTATTGAAATCAACTAAAACTGAGGATTTGACTGTTTCTCCTTGGAAATCCATCAGTTCTTATTTCATGTATTTTTAAAATTGTTATTAAGAGAGTACAAATGTTTAGAACTGTTTGTCCTCTTGATGAACTAACCTCTTTATCATTATGACATCCTTTGTCCTTGGAAATATTCTTGGCTATGAATGAAGTCTACTTTGATATTAATATAGCCATGTCATCTTTCTTTTGGCAACTGTAAATATGGTGTTTTCCATCCTTTACTTTTAACTTATTTGTATCTTTATATTTAAAGAATGTTTCTTATATGCAAGTATATAGTTTGGTCTTGCTTTTTAAAAAAATATATATTTTATTGATATTTTACAGAGAGGAAGGGAGAGAGATAGAGAGCCAGAAACGCCGATGAGAGAGAAACATCGACCAGCTGCCTCTTGCACACCCCTTACCGGGGATGTGCCCGCAACCAAGGTACATGCCCTTGACCGGAATCGAACCAGGGATCCTTCAGTCTGTAGACCGACGCTCTACCACTGAGCCAAACCGGTTTTGGAGGTCTTGCTTTTTTATACAATCTGACAATCTCTGTCTTCTAGCTGGTGTGGTTAGGCTACTTATATTTGACATGATTATTGATTTGTTTATATTTAAGTTTGTAACTTTGTTATTTGTTTCCTTCTTATTATGCTTTCTTTTGAATTACATGAGTAAAATCCATTTTATCTCTTTTGTTGGTTTATTACCTGTAACCTTTTCAAAAATATAATTGCTTTAGAGTTTATAGATCTTTTAACTTACCATGGTCTACCTTCAAATAACATTATACCACTTCATGTACGTATTGAATAATCTTAAGCAAGATGATTAGCTTCCCTGTTTCTCAGTTTTTACCTCTTTAAGATGAAAATAACAATAGTACCCACTTCACCAGGCTATCACGATATTAACCAATGAGTTAATATAGGTAAAATTATTAGAATAGCACCAAGCATCTAGTAAATGCTTAATAAATAGCAAGTCCTATTATTCACATTGAATAAGAAAGTATTTTTAATAAATCCCCTATGCACTACCTAAAGTAATCTTGCTTGCCCAGCCCACATACTGGTTTACACTGCTCTAATAGAATCTGCAAAGCAAATTAACTCCTTAGCTTGCAAGAAATTCACTTTTAGTTGCAAGAAATTCAAATGACCCCAAATAGCATTATATATGATACTATTTACTGAACATTTATTATGTGCTTAGAATTGTTCTAAAAGATTTGCATGTGTCATCTAATTTAATCTTCACATCAACCCTATGAGAAAGGTAAATATTATGATGTTCATTTTACAAATGAGTAATGATACAGAGAGTTAAACAACCTGCCCAAGATTACACAGGTAGTACTAGTAAAAGATAGAGCCAGAATTCCATTGCCAAAGGTCTGATTCTTTCCTGAGAAAAAAACTGAAATGAGCTTAAAAAGGCAGGAGCCACAGACTAGAGTAATGAAAGAAGAGTATCTAGAGTCAAAAACCAGAATCGTCCATCTCATGCTCTTGTGTCTGTCTCTGTCTCTATCTCTCTCTTTCCACAGGATTTTGCTCTTAGAAGTTTGTGCTTCTCTTGGCACAGATGCCCTATTCTTTTCTTATTACTAATTGGCTTCTTCATCTCCTGTGTCATTTCTTTAACTCACAGCTTCTGCTTATACTGTACTTCCTTTCCAATCTCTTAAACTTTAGTTTTACAGGCCTGTACACTAATGCATTCTTCAAGCTTCAGCTCCCATGGCTCAATTGCAAATTAACTCCATGCTTCCCAATTATGGCTATAATTTTCCCCATTAGAACAAGCCTAGATGGTTAACTGGCTTACAAATTAGTAGCCCTTAAGTAAAATGCCCACTCCTGGACCAATCAGCTGCAATATACTAGTAGTTCTACATGGTAAAAAACAAAACCAAAAAAGCTCCAGCGCTCCTGAGGGTTCCTCTGCAATGTACTATAGAAAAAGCAGACTTCCTCCAAAGAACTGTGGGCAGACCAGAATCATAAAACATATGTCTGGGACAGTGAGTCAGCGAAGTCAGCTCTCATCTGAGGCTCAAAAGTCTTGTCAGTATTACTCATTTATTTAGTTAAGATAATTATGCAGTCATAAATATAAATTTTGGTTGTTATTAAGGAGATCACAAAATTTACAGTGTCACTAAAGTATGACATGAGTCACTGGTGCAGCTATTGTTAAATCAAAGGTTGCCATACTATGACAACAGTACAACCACTGAGAGAAGGAAAACGCACTGTCACCTATCGCGCTCAATTCTGTTCAGAAGGAAGTAGCAAACATCACTGAGCCTGCCCACTCCTACCGCTCTCTCTGCTGGGCCACACCGGACGAAGCAGGTGGGGAGCCGATGTACTAACAGTTGTCGTTTCTGCAGCCGTCACAGCTGCAGCCCAGAGGCTTCTGCAGCACTTCTAGTTCCCTCGGGTTCAAACCTCCAGTGAGATCTTTAAAAACCTTCTTACAGGTGGGTTCTACCCTACACCTTTGGTTTTCTTAATGGCAGAGGAAGGCTTTAAGTTTAAAACTTTCTGCTACATAATTAGCTAAGGTCAAGGATAGGGGCAGAAAGGATTAAGTAAACATAATACTTATGAATAAAACTTCCCTATCCATGTTATTTTGAGCCTTTTTATTGGGAAGATTACCTAATACACAAAAAATTAAAAAAGAAAAAGGCAGGTTCTAAAGTGGATTTTTCTTCCAATCTTCATTTATAAATTTTAAAAAGAAAGGAAATATTGAGAAGCTAAAAGTTAGTAATAATATGTACCGTATTTGCAGGCGTATAAGACGATTTTTTGGCCCTGAAAAATACCGTATTTGCCGGCGTATAAGAGACTGGGCGTATAAGACGACCCCCTAACATTTCCACTCAAAATACAAAGTTTGTTATATACTCACCGTATAAGACTACCCCCCACTTGGAGGCATATTTTTCAGGGCCAAAAAATCGTCTTATACGCCGGCAAATACGGTACTATCATTTGAATTCTAACCTGCTTAATTTCTAAGGGCTGAGTAATCTGGCCCCAACTTATCAAATGTAACTGTATTTTGCACCCCATCCCAAGTAAACCCTTCAATCAGAGCATACCAGAGTTCCTGTGGCTGCATTTTCAGTCATGGTACTCACTCCCCAATACATGTAACTCTCCACCTGAGTGAAACATTCCCCGAGGACCTCTGTGCTCTCTGAGCCTCTCCTGCGAACTGCACTGCAGTGTGACACATAACCACATATGATCTTACGTTATTTACTGTGATTTTATGTATACAATTTCGTGTCTCACCAAGATGTAAATGCATGTAAAGTATCATACTTCTAACATTTGCAAGTATTATGCTCACAGAAAACATTCAAAAATACTGCTGTCAAAAAGAAGCAAGTCAAAAGTGAAGTTTCTTATCCATAAGGTACCCTCAAAATGCTCCTCTTCTAGTAGACTTACTCCTGCCTCCCAGCTTTAAGGGGCAGGATTTAAACTACCCAAGCCTATAAAAAGAATATCTGCAAATCAAAACTAAAATAACAGCCACAGAGGTTATCTTAGCAACAACTTACAGAATAAAAAACTATATCAAACTTGAAATACCTATTAATCCACCAACCTACAACACCCTGAAATGTACGGAGATCTATAAAGATTCTAGTACATTCAGAAGAGCAGCTTAAAAACAGCAAAAGGAAACATACAGATTTGTCATAGAAGCTAATGCCAGAAGGCCAGGGACATTCTGTCAAGTCCTGGGAATTTAAATCAGGATGGGAAGTGGTCTAAAGAGTTATTGCTCCAGTAATCCAAGAGATCTAGAGTAACCCCAGATATAAGCCAGGATGCGATTACACTTGCTCTTCTCGTCCTGAACGAGGAAGAGTGAAGAGCTAATTCAGTTGAACACTCTGCGTATTACACTCTCTCATGTAATCTTTACAATGATCCTGTGAAAAGACACTCTTACACCCACTTTACAAACGAGGGAGGCTGAATAATAAAGAAATTAAGTAATTTGCCTAGATTCATACAAATCTTAAGCACAGGATTAAAAGAAACCACTATCTATGTCACACACAAAAACTGACTTTCAATTTAACTTAGCAACCTATTTGATGGATTCCAAAAACACTCTAATTTCTCATCTTTTTATTCAAATGGTTAGTTAACTGTCTTCTCTGTTCTGGTTTAAACTTTTTGTGTACTGTTGAAAACAAACAAACACCTTTGCCTACTACAGGGTCATGTGGATATTTTTCTGTTTTCTTCTAGAAACTTTTTGTATTTAGAAATTTAAGGCAACATTCCTTTCACTATATATTAAACTACAGGATTTATACATTTGATAGAAAATGCAACTGATAATTTTTAGGCTAGATGAAACCAAAATTAATGTTTCTTAAACATGCACAGTTGAGTCTGCCACTCCTTGTTCAAGACACTGTTAACTTTTTGATACTTAGCTAACAATTTGAATAAAAAGATAAAAAATTAGAACTTACTAAAATAGGATGAAGGTGCAAAACTTTTAAGCCATAATACTAGAAGTAAATAAATATAGGTAAATGGCTATTCCTGTCTTTTGCCCAACTGTTTTGAAATGGGCTGTGTGTGTGTGTGTGTGTGTGTGTCCTCATCCAAGGATATGTTTATAGAGAGAAGAGAGAGAGGGAGGGAAAGGAGAACATGGAAGTGAGAGAGCAACATTGATCAATTGCCTCCCTTACCTACCCTGGGACCCTAAGGGAATGGAACCTGAAACCTAGGTATAGAACCCACAACTGTTGGGTGCATAGGATGAGGCTCCAACCAACTGATCTCTCTGGCTAGGGAAACATACATATTTTTATCTGGTATGGTTACAAGTTCTCTGTAAGATTTAAGTATTGCAGGCATTTTTTTTTCTCTTGTGTTTCTGCCTTTTCACTATCTTAAAGAGTATCCTTTAATGAACATAATGAAGAACAATTTATCAATCTTTTCTGGTTAAGAATTTTTGTGTACTGTTGAAAACTAATATCTTTGCCTACCATAGGATCATACGGATATTTTTCTGTTCTCTTCTAGAAACTTTAATTTTCACCTTCCATGTTATATCCATACTTCCCTGCAGAAGCATACAATTCCTGTGTTATCTAACTATTTCAGAAAACAGAAAAAAAAAGAGGGGGGGGGGGCTTCACAACCCATTTTATATAACCAGCAGGATTCTGAAGCTACAATACATACATATAAACCTTTGATAGATTTATTTACTGATAATTGTGGATTTTAAAAAACTGTAAAATAATGGTAAGTAAGTTCAGCAGTGCAGAGGGAAAAAACAAATGCAACACAGCTAAGTAGGACCCAATAATACAAACGGGAGATACTCTAAGAATGTAATACATCTTACTAACAGATTAATGGAGGAAATACTTATGATCAACTCTGCCAATACAGAAAAAAAAAACACTTAGTAAAATTCAATACTTATTCATGATATTTTTAAAAAAATCTAAGACTAAGACTAGAAAGTATTCCTTAATCTTTTAGTTATCTATCAAAAATGTATAGTAAATTGAGGACAATGGGGAGAGATTTGTAAAAAGGTACAAATTTTCAACTATGAGATGAGTAAGGTCTGAGGATCTCATGTATAACATGGTAATTACCGGGGATAACACATTATTATATAACTGAAATTTTCAAAAAACTTAAATGTTATCTCACACACACAAAGGGTAAATATGTGTATACATAGCTCAACTGCACTGTACACTTCAAATATCTTACACATTTTTAAAATTAATGTAGATAAAGCTGAAAAAATAAATGTAATAACACTACGTTCCCTCTTTTCTCTTCAATGTTACTTTCTTACTAATGTATATGTGTATATGATTTACTATGTTAAAATGTAAATGTACATAAAGGCAAGTATTTTTGTCTTTTTGTTTATTGTTATATTCCCAGCACCAAGAACTATTCCTTGCACATAAAAAGTGCTGTATGATGTGGTGTGTTTGTTTTTTAATGAATAAATAAATGAATGATTTCCAAATCAAAATTTACATTTGAGAAAAAATTATAGTACTTTCTTTTGACATTCCTGTATAAATAAGCAGTTATAGAGACTAAATGTGTATATGTAAAAATACACATACATCTATGTATATTACTTATGAAAATACTTCTAAGATTAATAAAATAACCCTACCTAATTTAAATAAATAACCCATGGAGAGATTTTTAATTTCTTTATTGATTAAGGTATCACATATCTGTCCTCATCCCTCCATTCCCATCCCAAACCCCTCCCCACTTCCCTGTGGTCGGTGACCACTGGTGAGGCTTATATGCTGCATACAATACGGTGAGTATTGTTAATGATGAGATTTTAGCAGTATTCCCATTAGAGTAAGACACATGAAACTTAAACCATCTATCTCAAGTGAGCCCTTAATGCTGCCTGGCATTCACACTGTATTTCTCTATTTTATTCCCTTTTCCGCTCTTGGGTAGGTGATTATGTCATATATTTTCTCCTCTTCTCAAACCTCAAATACACACTCTCTTTATTTCCTACTCTCAGCTAATGACCCTGCTTCCTATTCACTAAGGTAAACAGAAAACCTCAGATGGGAACTTCCTCAAACCACTATCATCTGTCAACATATTTTGTCTTCTCCCCCTAACTCTACCCTCCACCTGTGCAGAGATCAGGGCCCAGCAAACCGCAGCCCACGCTGTCAGAGGCTGCTTTCATGCTACAAAAGCAAAGCTGAACTGTATGTAGCGTATCTCTACATATAGAGACTGTATCCTGCTATCTAGCCATTTAAAGAAAACATGTGCTGGCCCCACGCTGATCCTCTCTCCTCTCATCTATAATAGACCCTGGTCATTGACGGGACCCACAGAGTGCCATGCACAAGGCATGAGGACGATCCACACGAGACACGCATGGCTTCAGAGACATAGCAGACACACTGAAGACAAAGAGAAGATCTTAACAGGGCAGGATGAAGACTGGGGGGCATAAGACTTTTCAACAACCACCTGCGGCTAGATAATTTTAATGGGATCCCTTAAATTTTGAAGGAAAAATATTTCACCTTGGAATTCCATACCCAGACCAGCCAAATGAGCGACCAAGTGTCATGGCAGAAGATATTTTAAGCAACACAAACATTTCAAAAGTTTTACCTTCTCAGACTTTCTTGAAAGTTACCGAGGGAGGCATTTTTCCAAAACAAAGGTGCAAACTGAGAAAGAGGCAGGCAGAGGTCCAGAGACCACAGGCTCACCGGCGGGGAAAGGCAGGGAGAACTGTCGGGATCTCAGTGGAGGGCAATCACAAACTAACGCGTTGCAGGAATGAGCCACAGTGCAAATCTCAGCAGAAGGGTAAGAGTCCCTGGACTTTCCCAATTAAAAAAAAAATCTGAACAATCAATTACTTGATGTGTTTGAATATAATGAAGTTTATAAAAAAAGTTAAAACAAACAAAATTAATGGTTTTTGTAACCCTTAATACCTATTAATTCAATCACTCCACACACACTATCTGGGCACTGACTATGGTCCAGGTGCTTTTCTGGATGCTGGGAATACAACACAAGCCCTTGCCTTCATGAAGCTTACATCCAGAGGAAAGCACATAATATAAACAAATTAACATATGCTATAATACCAGACAAATTAATGTTGTAAAGAAAAATAAAGGGAAGGGTAAAGTGTGATAGGCGTGCTATTTAGGTACGTTTTTCAGAAAAGGGCTCTCGAAGCCCTGGCCAGTGTGGCTCAGTGGATTGGGTGTTGTCTGTGCAGCAAAAGTTGCGAGTTTGATTCCGGGTCAGAGCATCCCAATTGCGGGCTCTCCCTGGTAGGAGGTATATAGGAGATAGCCAATCAATGTTTCTCTCTCTCCCTCTTTCTCTCCCTCCCCTCCCTTCCTTTCTCTAAAAATCAATTAAAAATCTTGGGGGGAATAATACATAAAATGAATCAATGAATAGAAAAGGGCTCTCCAGCCGAAACCGGTTTGGCTCAGTGGTAGAGTGTCAGTCTGTGGACTGAAAGGTCCCGGGTTCGATTCCGGTCGAGGGCATGTACCTTGGTTGCGGGCACATCCCCGGTAGGGGGTGTGCAAGAGGCGGCTGGTCGATGTTTCTCTCTCATCGACGTTTCTAGCTCTCTATCTCTCTCCCTTCCTCTCTGTGAAATATCAATAAAATATATATTTTTTTAAAAAGGGCTCTCCAAGATACAGTCAAAAGGAAAAATCAACCTAAAAAGGAAAATCTGTTTTGAGGAAAGGTCATGTAAGTAAAATAACAGAAGTGTATGAATTAAGTTCAAGGTAGGATATACCGTATTTGCCGGCGTATAAGACCATTTTTTGGCCCTGAAAAATACGTATTTGCCAGCGTATAAAACAACTGGGCGTATAAGACGACCCACTAAAATTTCCACTAAAAATACAGAGTTTGTTATATACTCGCCGTATAAGACTACCCCCCACTTGGAGGCATATTTTTCAGGGCCAAAAAGTCGTCTTATACGCCGGCAAATATGGTATGTTTTAAGCTTCTTATATTCCAAGGCAATGGCTCACTGAAGAGCCAGTACCGAAGGTTCTCCATAGTGGAATATACAAATTGCCAGGCACCCTCAGCCTAAGCCAGCCGTGGGCAAACTACGGCCCGCGGGCCGGATCCGGCCCGTTCGGCTGTTCTATCTGGCCCACGGAGCCGAAAGAGCGGAGGGTTCTCTTGCTCTCCCCTCCGCTCCTTCACCAGCAGCCCAAGATGAGAGTGCCAGCATGGTCAGGTTGCTTTTGTTCCGGCCCTCCGGTCCAGTTTAAGGACCCATGGTGGCCCTCGAGTCAAAAAGTTTGCCCACCCCTGGCTAAGCCATTACTTATTAATGTGACGGGGTACATTTATACGCAAACTTGTTTCTTCCCATAGATTAGGTGGATGTCACACATTTCAAATTCCAGTGTTTTATTCCTAAATTTTCCTAAATCAAAAGCTGAAGATGTTGATCAAGAAAGATTACAGATTAATTTCAAGTTACCAAAATTTATCACATATGATCTTCATTCTCTCACAGAAGAGGAACCCTAAACCAATGGGAATAACACACATTTAAAGAAACAATTTATGGGATAATGCAATACTTTCACTTTATTCTCCAAGGACCCTCACTCAGGCTGATGTAGAGTTTCAAGCTACTGGAATTATCTTTTCATTGAAAATTGAGTAACTTAAAAAATATGTTCATATTGAAGCAATAATTTTATTCCATATTTTCTTCCATTACACAAGAAAAACCACATAATCAAAAAACAGAATTGATTTTAACACAACTTATTCTAAAATATTTATATCATGAGAAATAAAACCAAATTCTCTCAGTTAGATAGCAAAATAAGCAATACTTTTAGAAATAAATAGGTTTGGGAGTTTAACTCAAAAAGAGAAAAATTCAGTTAACTAAATTTCAGTAACTAGTTGAGTTTAAAGTTTAGATACTAAGTTTAGAGGTTTCTGGACAAGCATCCCAGGAGCTGTACTCTATGCTGACCTGTAGTAACAAGAAATGTGCTCTTTCCACAGCTGCCCACACTCCAGGGTGGAACACAGTAGGCCATGGGGGTTGGGATTCTCCGCTTCACCTGTGTGCTTACCACCTCCAAACCCGTTCCTCGCCTGAAATGGAGATAATGCCTCCATAGGGTCCTGCCAATGAGAACTATCAACATACAGAAAAACTATAATCTGTAAAGAATGACACCAATATTTGTCAGATTTTAATCAAAAAAGGAACCAATCACTTCCAAACTTTTCTGATTTCAGCTATTAATAGTTATAGATTCTATGGGGGACAAGTAGGACACTGGTCTATTCACACACACACACACACACACACACAGCCAGATGATGATTTTTTAAAAAAATTTAGACTTGAAAAAGAATTAGACTCTCCTATAAACATGCACCAAGAGAGAATATTTTTAGCAAACATTTCATTTAAATAAGCCAAAAGAAGGAAGCTGTGTAGCCACATGTAAACTCTGTGTCACCTAATTTCAGGTAGGGTGTTTATTTTTGGTATAGCTGGGAACCAGACAACCAATGTATATAAACATTAGTATATTTTTAAAACAACTGTCTCAACATGTTATTAGTATATTTTGTTCACTCAGTATTAATTCCCACTATTCTTTGAAGGAAAAAACACAAATAATATCCTTAATTTAAAAAAAAAAACCTCATCAGAGTTCTTACTTCTTAAACTAACATTAAACACTGCTATTTGTCAATGAAGCAGTAGACTATCTGCCCTCTTACCCTTTAAGCTCCATCAGGACACAGACCTGTCTTTGTCTTTGTATCCCCAACATTTAGGCACCAAGCAGGTACTCAATATGTGTAGAATGAATGAATGAAGGAATGAATGAGGGAACGAAGGAACTAAGGAACTAAGGAACTAAGGAACTAATGAACAAACTGGATCTCTGGACAAAAGCTTCAATGTTTCAAGTTGCAACAGAACAATTTCACCTCTACAGCCATCACTCACTACAAACAACTACTCTCTCAGGTATAAGACGACATGTACTAGATATTTAAACACACACAAATACACTACTCACATGTGTAACAGAAGTACATGAAAGATTCACAAATCCAGTTTTTTTAGTTGTATTTTCTCTAAAAAAAATGTTGGTGTTCTTTCTGATATTAAAGTATGCTGCAATCCTGATAATACACAGCACTATCTTTAAAGTTCTGTTGCAATATTGAATTATTTAGGTAAAGGAACAATATTTCCGGTCTCACCAATGTATTTTTATTAAAAGTCAAATTCCTAATTGAAAGAAAACTGGAATAAAATGGAAAAAAGGGAAGATTTTGCCATTTCAAAATTATTATATTGAACTTTTAAAAAGAGAAAATAAGCTGCTTAAATTACAATGAAATTATTTATTCAAAAAAATTTACTGTCCTTATATTTTATCTATAAACAAACTTTATGCTTACAAAGAGTGAGTTAGAGGTTATTTTTATTAAAATAATAGTTTTGGATAAGTCCCTTCATAACTCTGAAGTCTACGGTAAAACAGTCAGCAACAACGTTATAATAAACATTGTATGCAGGATTCCACAGCACTTGTATAGTAAGCATGAATCATCTGGGTTGAGCAGGCTTTTATGGGCAGCAAGGTAGGATCTCTGTGACTCTGCAATACTATGCGTGCACGGGGTCAAAAAGTTTCTCACATTCCGATGGCCACCTTCAAAAAGACGTGAACAAGAGTCGGTCAGAGGGTGAACACAAAAGAACACCCACGTCAACTCGTCCACGCCGGTACGAAAACAAGGGCTCCCTAGAGCGGCGGACGCGTTGCATCTTAAAAACCCGGGGCATGTGGAAGACAGAGCTCAATTAACTGCCGGCCGGGGTTCCTACTCGGGGGTCTGAGGCGCTGGGTATGGGCTATTTATGTCTTTGCAGCGCTTTCCTCGCCAGAAAGGCAGTGTTTCCACCGCCCCTCCTCCACAGCGAACACCCTCCTCCCCGCCCCTCCCGGTTCAGACACATTAACATTCGCACCAGGTGCCTCCTATCGGCGCGCGGCGTCTCCCCAAACCCGCCCACGCGCCCTGAAACTCGCGGCGCCCGCGCCGCACGGGGAGCCGCGGGGGGCGGCCCGGGGGGCGGCCCGGGGGCCGGGGGGCGGCTCAGCCCCGGAGAGGCGCTCCGCACTCGGGGCTCGGGCGGCTCCCCGGTCACCTCCCCGGCGCGGTGTGGACGAGCCTCTGCTAATCCGATACCGCAGTGGAATTCCGGATATTTGCAGACGGATAGCCAGCCGGGCTTTGCGAGTGTTTGATCCCAGCGGCCCGGAACCTCCTTCCCCTCCGCCCGCTCGGGGGCAGCGCGGCCACCCGGCCCCGCGGCCAGCGCAGCACCGGCCGCTCCGGGTCCGAGGCTGCGGGGCGCCCGGGGCTGCGGCCCGCCGCCCGGCAACAGGTCACCCTGACGGCCGGCCGGCCGGGGCGCGCTCCGCCGGCGGCCGGCTCCGGGGCTCCGGGGCTCCGCGGCCGGGCCGGGCCGGGGCAGCCGGGGAGGGGGTGTGGCCCGCCCGGCCGGCCGGCCCCGCGCCGCTCACCTGGAGGGAGGCTGCGGCGCCGCCGCCGGGCAGCGCGGGCGGGGCCGGGGCTCAGCCACCCGGGGAGGATCGCCTCGCCCCCGGCTCCGAGACAGAGACCGGGCGGCGGGCGGGGGGCGGAGGGGGGGTCCCCAAGGCCGCCTCCGGACTCCCGGGAGCGAGCCGCCGAGGGAGGTGCGCCCCGGGCCCCCCGCGCCCTGCGCCCTCCTCCCTGCGCCCCGGCCCCGCCGCCCCTTCCCCGCGCCGAGGCCGAGCAGCCGGGCCGGCGCCCGGGAGGAGCTCCCGCCGCAGCCGCCGCCGCCGCCGCCGCCATTCCCCGCGCCGCCGCCGCCTCCGCCGCGGCTCCGCTCCGCCCGGGGGCACCGCGCACCCCCTGTCCCCCCCTCCCTCCCCCGCACCGCCCGCCGGGGCTCCGCGACCCGCCCGCGGCCGGGGCACCGACCTGTGCAGCCGCGGCCGCCGCCTCGCAGGATGGAGAGACCCGCCGGCCTCACGCTGCTCCTCCTCCGCCGCCGCCGCCGCCTAGGCTAGCGCTCGGCGACCCCGCCGCCCGGCGTCTCTCATGGAGCGCCCGCCGCCGCCGCCGCGGCCCTCGGGGGAGGGAGGGGAGGGAGGGGAGGGAGCCGGATCCACCCCGTCCGCCCGGGGCTGCGGGAGGAGGGCCGGCCGGGCGGGGACGCGCGCCGAGCGGGCGGGGCCGAGTCGCGCCCGCGCACCAACCGGGCGCGCCCGCGCCGGGCCCCGAGCGCCGGCCGGTGGGCTCTCCGCGCGCGCGCCCCCGCCGGCCGCTGCCCGCCCGCCCGCCCGGCCCAACGGCCGCCGGCGCCCGGGCCTCGCGGGAGGGACGGAGGGAGGGGGGGCCGCCGCCCGCCACACTTGGGGGCGCGGAGGGCGGGCGGGCAGGCAGGCAGGTGGGGCCCCCCACCTCCCCGCACCCGCCCTCCGCGGAGAAACCCTCGGTGCCGTCCGCCGGCCCCGGCGCGGGCACCTCACCTTCAAGGCCGGGGAACAAAGTCTGCGAGCCCTGGGCCCCCGGAGCACGTACCCTGCCCGCGCCGGCAGGGTTACTGGTTGAGGGGGGTTGGGAAAGCGAGGAGCCACCCCACTGCCTCAGGGTCCTCAGTTAGGGTGGCCGACACCCTCCCGTGGAGATTGGGAAGGTGTTAGAAAGCAGCCTTCCTAAGGGTGGTGCAGGCTGCTTCCTGCCGCCCTCGGCTTTAACGAGCCCACGGCAGAAATTTGGCATCCCCCCCGGGTCTCAGATGGACGAGTTGCAGGTGAACGGTATTTTCACGCGTCAATTGCACGGGAGATTCTGAAATAGCAAATACGTACTTCCGTGAATGAAAAAGGAGTGGATCTGGTATAAATGGGGGAAAGGTGCGGTTTCGGCGGGGGCAGTCAGTACTACGTGGGGCGGCCTACTTACCATTAGCACCACTTGATGCCTCGCGACTATCAATGGGTGGTTTTTAAGTGAGCCACCTTTGCATACGTAGCCGTTAGCCCGTTTGCAAGTGGATGATGATTCTCCAGGCAACGTGCGAGTAGCCTGGGGAAGGGATACCGTGGAGTAGCGCTGGGTAGGAAACGTGAACGGGGCCAAAATGGTCTCCCCACTTGGTTTCCTCCCATCTCTTTAGTAACCACTCAACAGAACTGATTGATCCTGCATACTGAAGACCACTAGTAATTATTTCTTCTTTGGACAGCCTGGTGTCATAGCCCTCTACTCTAGTTAGGGTCTTACAACCCCCTTCTCTTAAATGGGGACTGGCCCACACAAAGACAAGTTTAAAAAACACAAAGGAAAAAACAAGGATAGGCAAAGTTCTTGGCTCTTCATTGTTATTCCATTTTACTTTTAAAAAGAAGGTCTTGAAAAGAATCGCGATGAAATCATTGGGGAAAGTAAAGAAACCAAAAGAAGAAAAACAAACAGCTTTCAAATGAGACTAGACTGGGAAAACAAAAAAAGGAAAACAGACTATTGATAAAACGCAGGGGGAAATGTATTTTGTATACATACGTTTTCCCATAGACGTGAATCGCTTCAAGTCCCGAAGAAACAAAAGGAAAATAGGATTAGCACTTAGAGGAAAAACCCTTCTAGTTATCAAGTTGGATAAATGTTTAGGCATTTTTTTAAGTGTTAGGAAAAGATTAAGAAAAAGGGAGTTGGCTGTGTGCCAACAATAATACAACAATTATACATATATATTTATAAATAATTATAATGGGCTATTTCTTGAGTCTATCCCATTATCGCTATTGTTACAAAATAGGAAAGCTGAGTGACAACAGGGGGTCCTATTTTGTATAAATGTCTTAACAATTACTTTGAGCTTGAATTGAGGTTTCATAAAAGTAAATGAGCCTGCGTTCCTACCTACATCTGCCAATAATTTTCACAGTTTACTGTAAGAGCAGTGAAATTTCATTTGGTCTTTGAAGAGAAAACGTCATGTGACTCATGAAGATAGGCCATGGATACACAAATTCTTATACAGACTGAATTTCTGCGTTTGGAATAATTTACTCAAAATCTGTTTCTCGTGTTGTTGACTTGGGAAATAATTTTATTAGCCTTTAACATTCTATTAAATTCAGATTTCTGAACTTGATAAAATTAAGAGTTTTGTGTTAAAAATACAAGAAAAAAAAACTCATTATCTCTTGTTTGGTCATAGCTTGAGAATTTTTTGAGAAAGTAAATGTCCCTTTGCATTCATTGATGTGCAACTAAAACAACAGCTTTATATAATTAAAAAGGACAAGCAGCAATGTTTCCTTATCCCGGCATCTTTTATTACAGGTACATTCTGTAAGTTGCTTTTTTGTATTGCCTTTGCTTTTGCCAAAAGACAAAATATATGAAATGCCTTAGTATAACAAAAAGTACTAATGTATAAAATAGAAATGCCATTATGTAAAATAGAATCAATAAGAATTCAATATGCTTAAAATCGCTTGGGAGGAATCACCATTATGTAGCAGTTTTACTACTATCCATCAAAATTATTTCCAAGGGGTAAGCCAAGAACTAATTTAGATAGAGAACAAGCAGTTTCAAAACCAAGAGACCACCACTCAAAGAACAACTAACCTCATTATAGCTGCCAAGATAAAATCAACCTGGTAAGGTAAGAGAGCACATTATTTCAGTAACACCTAATTAGTTCTATTACAGCCAACAAAATTTCAATAACAACATGTACCTCTATTATTTCTCTTTACCTTGAATTTAGGCATTTTGAGAACATTTTCCAGTTACGTTCTGATTTAAGATATAGGCAAAGTAGCATAACTCAAACCCACTTTTAGGAGAAGGATGCACAGGGACATTGAAGAGACAGAGAATGTGGGACCCCAAAGGTACAAAGTGAGCCTGCCATGATTCCCAGTCAAGGGAGACATGTCAGAGATGTTAAGGTACCGAGAACAAAGATACTAATCGCCAGTCCATTCAAATATGAGCATCAACTTTCACAAAGCACAAGACCTTTACAACTGAGCTGTCTCACAAGGGCGACTCCACAGGGCAGGGCTCCGCAAAGATGTGTTTACTTAGTGACAGAATAGCTCTTGGAGAGACCAGCTAGTGTACAAATAAATGTCTGCATGAACTAATAACTTTCAATATTAACTTTCAAGACAATTTCAATATTGCCTCGTAAGGAAAGGAAGCAGTGAGGGACTGAACATAGATATTCTAGATAACTGAGGTTTTCATCTTAAACACTAGACGCAGCTTATGTCACTTGTATTTTTTTTTTTCTGAAATATCACCAGTTCTTCTGCCTTCAACTAACAAAACACAGTAAAGCTTAACCTATTCCTAAGGACTCAGAGATGCCTTTACAACGAAAGCTGTAATACCAAGATGTCCCCAGGAGCTTGGAAGTACTCAGTACCCTTCACCCTGTAATAAACTAGTGGCCTGGTGCATGGATTCATGCACATTGAAAGGAAAATAGTTGGAAGAAATATTTTAATATTGCTATTTGCCCTTTCTCCCTCAGTGGCTGGGAGCCTGGCAGTGCCCCCACCACCACCACCACCGCTGGTCACCATCTATGGGGCGATTGGTCCCTCCTTTGATGTCCCCCCCCACCTCAGACCTGCTCTCACTTGCCTTGGCCTGGCGCTGCCCACTTACCTGCTCCGCCATCCTGCTGCACTCCTGCTCTCATCAGAGTCCAGTGAGTGGTGGAACTCCCAGTTGAACCATCGCCCGAGGGGACAATTTGCATATTAGGCTTTTATTATATAGGATAATCATGGTCGGCTATGTTTCTGCATTCCTTGGAGTCTGATTGATCTGAATGGCACCCAGCACTGACCTTCAGGCCTTGCTGTCCATCACTGCACCTCTGTCACAGCACTGCCAGTGTGTGCACACACACACCTCCCTTAGCATGTTAGCCTGGGAAACCAAGTAACTAATATTTTAAAATATATGCATATATGTATAAAATAAGAGTATAAAGAGTCTCATTAAAAATGCTAAAACAATTCTGATACTGGTGGAGTTTATTTCGTATAAAGGCCATTTTCCTATTTCCCTCTACATTTTGGATAATTGAGTTTATCAGGTAAGTGAATTCTTTTTACATCTTACTTATAAAAATTTTAGGCATTGCTCTTCTGGCTTAATGGAAGGTCGGGATCTTTTTTCAATAATGTTCATCAAAGTAGTTTCCTTACATAGCCTGCATTCAAAATAAATTTAGAATTTATAAAAACACACACAAGACTTTATAAATTCATTCCAATAATAAAGCAGAGAATAAGGAAATACTCTTGCTTATGGTAGCATGTTGAATGCCAACAGGTAAATATGGAGGTTGTGCTGGAGTTGGACAATCATCATTTCACAACCACTGTAGCAAAAACTGGATAAGACAAGAACCATCAATGGATGCTCAATGTAGGGAGAATTTTTGATGAGGGACAGGATATTTGCACCATCTTAAACTTATTTTCATAGACTTCTGAATGGTTGCAAGAAAGGAAAAACTGTCTTTATAAATTGGAGCAATTGGATAAAATCTTGACCAGGCAATCAAACTTAACATCATGAAGGAGGGATAGATGGACACTGTTTGCTTCAAGATGTGAGTCCCACTGGATACAACATCTAATGAGAAAGTGAGAAAACCTAAGGAGGAATCCTATATAATAAAAGCCCAATATGCAAATTGGCTGAATGGTGGAACGAACAGTCAGCAGGGGGCAGGGCTCGCAAGTGGGCAGTGCTATGCCAGCAAAGGTGGGTGCCAGTGAGCAGAAGGAGTGGGTGGCGATCAGGGGGAGGTGGTGACTGGTGGCGATGGAGTAATGGGGGGGGCGGAGCTGGCCACTCGCTGGCCTGCACCCTCTGGTCACCTCCTGCAGAGGGAGGCCACCAGCAGTGGTGGCGATTGGCCCTCCAGTTGCCTCTGCAGAGAGAGGCCATCAGTGGCAGTGATGGGACAATGGGAGGCGGGGTTGGCCCCTCCAAAGCTTGTGCCACCACGATTGGACAGCTGGTCACCTCCTGCAGAGGGAGGCCAGGTTGTGGCTTAGAGAGTCAGCCTAAGCCATCAGTTGGACATCCCCCAAGGGCTCCCAGAGTGTAAGAGGGCACAGGCCTGGCTGAGGGACCCTCTGAGTGCATGAATTTTCATGCACTGGGCCTCTAGTCTAATGATGCAATATCAGATAAATCCCAAATTAGGAATGTTTTGCTGTTGATTTTAATGGGGGATGGACTGTATTCTTCAAAAACATCAGTGCCATAAAAGACAAAGGCTGTGAGAATATTCCAGCTAAAGAGCCATGACAACAGTAATATGGGATATTAGACTGGATCCTTCACTAGAGGGGAAAGAAGTCTATGAAACACATTATTGCATTAATTGGAAAACAGATGGTAGCTTGATTAAAGTATCAATGCTAAAATTAAAGATGGTAATTATACTGTGGTTATGTCCCCAAATACTGCAGTATTTAGGAGCAAAGGTCTAGGATGTATGTATGGTTGAGAGGAAAAAATTGTGTGTGTGTGTGTGTGTGTGTACAGAGTTGAGTGGGGGAGGGGGACCTGGAGAGAAAACAAAAGTAATAAAACAAGTAAAATGTTAACAATAGGGGATTCTGGGTAAAAGGTATTTGGTAATTTTTCTATACATTTGAAATTATTCCCCCAAAAGAGCTTTTTAAAAAATGTTAGAATTTCAAAACAGCAAGAGCAACAGTAAGCAATCCATAGACTATAGCATCATAATTATTTTAAATGACCACCCTACTGCCAAATTCCACATGCTTTCTAAAATTGTATACTACTCTTGGGTTAAAAATAGAGATGCAATGAATTTTATAGTTTAAGAGTCATCATTTCCAACCTTTTATTCTATGAATGAGGAAACCGAGGCTCAGAGATTCACCCAAAAATCCCTTGACAAGTTAGCACAATCTTGATTCTACTTCTATCCCTGTAACTGCTCAGCTATCTATTTCCCTTTTCTCCTTCCTAACTCTGAATTTCCTAAGGGCCTTCTAGTCTCTTCTTATACGGGAACTTAAATGACCTTATATTTTCAACTATCACTGCTCCACTGTAATTCTCATCTAGATTTCTGTACCACATGTCTCATTGCCTCTGTGACATCTATATGAGGACACTCCTATCTGTTAAATCTTAATAAGTTCAAAATGGAAAGAAAAGAAAAACACAGGAGAAAACAAAAGGGTGGGGAAAAAGTAATAAAATATGTCCATCCTTATTTTTCACCTAAGAAAGACATACTAAAACGAGATATGTTTTGCCTAACAGATCATCCAATTAATAAGATAATATTCAGGGTCAGCCAAGATGTGGGCAACAGACTCACACACTGATAGTAGGAGTGTGCATGAGCATGTATCTTTGGTCAACAAATAGCTAAAAAGCAAGGAAATTTTTAAATGTACACATCTTTTGAACCAGCAATTTCACTCACACACACACACACACACACACACACACACACACACACGCACACACAATTTGTCCTGCAAAAACACTGTGAAAACATTCAAAGAGCTATAGAAGACTTTCATTATGTAATGCTTGTAATAGCAAAAATTGGAATATTTAATATCTATCAATATGTGAGTGGGTAAATGCAATTATAGTATTTTCTTACAATGAAAAAAATAGCTCTGCCCTAGCTGGTTTTGCTCAGTGGATAGAGCATTGGCCTGTGGACTGAAGGGTCCTGAGTTCGATTTTGGTCAAGGGCACATGCCCAGGGTTGCGTTCTCGATCTCCAGTAGGGAGCAAGCAGGAGGCAGCCAACCAATGATTCCCTCTCATCATTGATGTTTCCATCTCTCTCTCACTCTTCTTAAAATCAATAAAAATATATTAGAAAAATTGCTCTATCTGAACCAATATGGAAAAAAAGAGTTGCGGATCACATACACTAGTTTCCCTTTCCTTTCCTTTTAGGTTGGGATGCACATAGAAACCCGCCTGGAAAGCTGTGCCCATTTCACAATGGCAACCCCAAGAGAGAGGAATTGGGGGTGAAGAAGAGAACTTTCATTTTTCTACTTTGGATACTTCCATCATTTGCTGTTGCTGTTGTTATAGTTTTCTATACTAGAAAACTAGATGAATGTATATCCCCTATGAAAACAATGACAACAACATAAAAGGTGTTGCTTTCTTTTCAACTGAAAACTTTTAATTTCTTAACCGGCATCCCCTCTGACATTGCTGTTTTCATCATTTTCTCTCTCTCTCCTAAGCTTTAGAATCAGTGCTGACGTTTTTCTCGCCTTCATCGTTAATCCATTTAGTCCTGATGTTTATATTTTTGTAATTTTGAAGGGTAATTATGAGCCCCATCTATGTACATAGGATGGTACTCCTGACTGATCTTTTAAATTTAGCTACTCTCCACACACTTTTTTTTTTAACACATCTTTTCCTCCACTATTTTTACTGTTCCACAAATCTTTCCCATCTCCATTCATCTCCAAGTAAAAAAAAAAAAAAAATCCCCAGTTGTTCCTTGTGGTTTACCACGGTGGCATCCAGGGACCTCCATAACTTCAGTTTACCCTACCAATGCACCTCGTCATCACTCCACACACTAGCCAGGCCATAGTTTGATTTATTTATTCAATAGACAATTATTTCTCCTAATAAGGCCCCAGTTTGGACCTACTCTTACCATTCCATTTCAGCACACCTTTTCCTATACCTCTTGTCTGTCTGTTCCAATCTTTTCTTTAGAGTCTGACTTAGGACCTGCCTCAGCTCCTTCCATGAGGATATGCCAATTGGTACATTAATTTCACACTAACACCTCTCCTCTCCAAGCCCCTGCTGAGGATATCATTGGTATCACTCTCTCTTTCTCTCTCTGAAAATGGATTATATAACGACTGACAGTTTTATCCAATGTGTGTATTTCTTATATTGCCCGATAGACTGTAAGCTCCTGGAAAACAAAATACAATCAATCAAGCTCTCTTTCTCTACTTCTCCTCTTCCCTCTCCCACTCCTTCTCCCTCTCTTTCTCCTATCTCAATTCGTCTTCGTTGAGCTTTCACAATAGACAAATAACACATTAAATGCCAAGGCTGGGTAACCTAATTTTTTTCTCTCACAACAACCTTGGAAGATAGATATTGTTATCACATTTTGAAAATGAAGCTTAGAGAAGTTCAATGACTTGCCCAAATTCCAACCCACAGTCTGGCCTACAGTCTCCATGCTATGTGGCCTCCCTATGAAACTGTGCCTCTTATATATTCTTGTCAGTTAACAGCACAATGTCAAGTGCATCAATAAAACTTGGAAAATACTGAGTATAATGTACTTTATGCTAACAATGAACAACTTGATATGTGATACCCAATACATATTTCACGTAAGAATAGTATTTTCTACTATGTTGTACACCTGAAACTAATATAATGCTGTACTGTCAGCTATAATTAAAAATAAAATTATTATTTTCTAATCTTAGTTTGGTTATAGAAGCCTCCTCAAGAGTTCCATAGTAAAAGTGCTTTCAAGTATCTAAATACTTTTATAATAATGGAAAAAGTTACTTGGGCATGGGGAGAAGGACATTAGGTTCAATTCCTCCTTTGGCCCAGTGTATTAAAAAATATATTGCAGGAGATAATTTTCTACCATAGTAGTGCGGTAATAAAGTTGGTTATCATATTACAGATGGAAAAAGCTTACTGCATAACCACTGAGTCCATTTCCCTGGAGACATGCAATTCTATCTGTGGTTTCACATTCCAGAAAGAAATATTCTTATTCCTTATGGAGATTAGTAACATAAGCATTTTTAAAGTACTTCCATTAGATCAACCAATACATTTAATGTAATATTTTTACTATATTTAATAGAGACTTCAGTGAGCAAGAGAGACTTTCTTAATTAAGACTTAATCCTGTATATACAGATTTGAAACTTGCTGTTGAATACTGGAAATTTTATTTATCTAAAAAAGGAAAGCCATGATATCTATAATATACTAGTTATTATTTAAGAGTATTTGGCCTGAGAAAGTTTAAGTGATGATAAGATTAGTTATAGATTGACAACTGTGACCTCAGTTAAAACCCCAACTTTAAAAATAAAAACATCCTAGCCTTAACTTGTTTGGCTCAGTGGATAGAGCATTTGTCTGCTGACCAAAGGATCCCAGGTTCCATTCCCATCAAGGGCATGTACCTTGGTTGCAGGCTCCTCCTCCCCCCCCCCCCCACACCCCAGTCAGGGCTTGTGCAAGAGGCAACCAATAGGTGTGTTTCTCTCACATCAATGTTTCTCTCTCTTTTTCCCTATCTTCCACTCTCCCTAAAAATCAATGGAAAAATATCCTTGAGTGAGGATTAACAAAAAGTAAAAACAGCCTATGTTAGTTAGTCTTTTCAAAAGACTGTCTTCAATTTACTGATATGTACTATACCATGAACATCACCAGCCTAGATACTGAAACTAAATTAAAACCACTTTATTTTTTTAATATTGAAAGAGAGGGAGAGAGAGAGAGAAATGCTGATCACATCAATCGCCTGTCTCATGCAAGCCCCCTATTGGGGACTGAGCCCACTACCCAGGCAGGTGCCCTAACTGGGAATTGAACCCTGGACCTTTTGGTGCATGGGACACGCTCAACCAACTGAGCCACAGCAGCCAGGGCTAAAATAAAATTTAAAACTAATGGACTTTGGGGCTGAGTTATCCATAAATACTTTCAAAGACTTACCTATTTTCAGTCTTCTTTCCTATCAACATTATTAATTTTGAAATCTAACTGCAAAAGAGGTGTTGGGCTTTTGATAGATTAAAAACAAATTTATCGACCATCTTCTAAACTTGAATTGAATATACATGTTTTTATCGGCTATCTCTCAAAACTCTCCTAAAATTATAATAAAGGGCAAAAGGAATAGGAGATTGTAAAAAATAAATAAATACATAAAAATTTGGAAGATTAAAAAAAAAGATAAACTAAACAGAGAAAAATGAAATTAACTCCTGTAGAGCTCCTTCAAATTTGTAGTCCTCCATTACCACTAACCAAGAAATACAATACTAAGCTTCTTGCACAAAGAAGTTTTCATCAAATACATAATGAACCAAGATTAACAATACTGATCATGGATAAGTCACTACTCCAAAATTCTTGAATGAAACTGTTTGTAGTGGTAAACCAGCAAGTCTTTCAAAATCCAGGTCATAGCTCACTTTCTCTTTTCTTTCCTTAATTCTTACTTCCTTAATTTTTAATAGTGATACACCAGCGTATACCTTGATGAAAGGAGATGTGATTATGTTGTACCTGTTTCTAAGACATACTATATACAGATGCTTTCTCTTCCCAGCTAGTTTCTAAGTTCCTAGAAAGCAAGGACCACAGCTTTAACCTCATCACACCATTCATACAGTATTCTGATACGGTATTTACTAGTATTGACCCCAAGGATCTGGTGCTTTCTAAGCACTTCACATGCACTTAATCATTTCACCCGCACGCAGCCCTATGGGGTAGTACTAAACATAAGCAGCTAGTTCAAGGTCACACCCTAGGAAGTGGAAGCATCAGGACTTGATCCGAGGCAGTCTTGCTCCAAGAGCATGGTGGTCTTAACCCTTCTACTTAAATTTATTCTATTGGAAAGTAGACCTGTTCTACTTCTACAGATGAGGAGCTAGAGGTCCATATGCACCTCCTTCCAGCCCCATAATCTAGAAATGAGAACAGGTTTCCACTCCATCTCTGGCTGAAAAGTCCCAGGGAAGAACTTTAATTGGTTCATCGTGGGCTGTAGGTTCACCTTTGACCAACCACTTTACCTGGGGAATTGGGTTACTTTGATGAGCAGGCTACTTTATTGACTTGTCACCATGATAGGCAGGGAGCAGGTGATTGACAGCCACCAAGCTCAGTAAAGTACAAAGGGACAGTTCTCCAAATAAAGGGTGGCTCTGGCAATCAAAAACTACAGTTGTCCACTATAACGTTCAATGTTATGTCTAGCTTGAAAATTAGGGAAATTAAAGACACAAAAAATAGCTTACATTGGATGACTCAAAAACACAAAGCTAGCTTTGATGTATTTTGACTTAGTGTATGTCTTTAAAATTACAATCAATGTCTAAATAAAAAGTAAAAAATTCAGTCAATCTATAGACATTTCTAAATATGTACTTATTTTTTGGAGTTTTATTAAAAATAGGGATAATTGACTGACTTCCTTTATTTTTCTATCTGGATGTTTTAAAGCTATATACTGGTAAACCCAGTTAAATGCCATTTAGAACCTAGAACATGTAACCTGGTCATGATTACATAATAAGAAAAAACATTAGATTTAATAAGTGACTTAGTGTTTTGCCAAATGTTTACTCTCAACAAATTAGAGCTAAACCAGAGAACTAATATCAGATAAAATGAAGAAATTGTGTTACCATTACATTTCCATAATAGAGTTTAATAGAGAACTAAAATCAAGATATCTTCTATTTAGCCCTGGCCCTAGCTTTGTCCAGATACACCAAGGTTGTGGGTTCAGTCTCCGGTCAGGACACATAAACAGCAACCAATGAATGCATACATAAGTGGAACAAATTGATCTCTCTCTCTCTCTCTCTCTCTCTCTCTCTCTTTTTCCCACTCAAATCAATCAACAAAAATTTTTAAAAATATATATGCTTTATTAAAAATTAGAAAATCATTTAAGTCTTTATATATACTTACTCTCCTTTTTCACTATATTCATTTGGTGTTTCATGCAATGAAATATGAGGATGTCAAGGGAATTTTCTCTTCAAAGTTAATGCTTTGCCTGTTTCTCTTTCAACATATTCACTGTCAGTACAGCATATTAATGCCCAAATTCCCAGCTGTGATATGGTGTGTGAAAGTAAAATAAACATTTAATTTTGTATTGTTATGATAGATTTTTTTCTTTACTTGTTACATAAAACACATTTGTTAAAAATCATTCAATGAGACAGGTCCTGTGCTAAACACTGTTCACGTTTTATGAGTTGAGTCCCCACAACCACCCTTGAGAAAGAGCATCTTATAGGTGCAAAAACTGGGACATTCATTTCATCCCCAAAAATAAGTATATAAAAGGAATAATATTTTGATCCTCTACTTCTGAGGAAATTGAGGTATAGAGAGGTGTTGAAAATTACACAAGTTTACAGAGATAATTAGAGGTAAAACTGGGATTTGAAGCCAGGAAGTCTAGCTCTTTAAATATATGACGCATAGGACATACTCATATTGTAATATGACTTCTGGCCCAGTGCCTTCCCTGTCTCATTGCCGGGTGAGAGCAGGCTCAGTGGGCTGCAGAAGCATCCCCAGAAGCTGTTCCGAGATAGGGAAGCCATCAATGACTTAACTATTTAAAGAAGTGACTGTGAGCCACTGAACCCAAGCAAAATATATCCCTAAGTCAACTCCTCCTTTTCCAGATTCCAAAAATGCCTACGACAACTCCAATGCCACCCAATTCAGGAAGAAGTATGACTGTGGAGACATAAGAAGACAGAGATGAAAGCCTTAACTGATTGCATTTAAAATACCTGTTTTTGAAATTTTTACAAAAGCATATTAATGTGTGAACATAGTATGAAGGCTCCTCCCACAATCTTGAGAGGAGCCAGAAAACTTACATTTCAATACTTTTAGTGAGTCTGTTGGCAGGCTTGTTAAATGTCTGCTAAATGAATAAATGAGACACTTGCATTCCAGGAATCTCTCTTGTGAAGTAGGCATAGTCTTATCTACTCCTATTTATGAAGGCTAGGATAGATTCTTTTTTTTACTAATTCCATTCTCATCAAATCTTTGGAAAAACAGCGTTTCCTCAGGCTCCTTGCTTCAGGGGAGATGGTAACTACACATAGCAGTATTCTGATTATGGAGAAAGTATGTTCCCCATTGCAAACAGAGAAGTTGTCAATTGGTTAGACTTCAGCCTCTTGTGTAGCCGAGTCCTGAGAATCTGACCCCTCAGAACACAGAAAAGTGGCCCCCATTGTACCGCCACCTGCGGTCATCCTGGCTGGCCCGTCCCAGGGAGAAGCATAGTAACTCCTCCAGCCATCTCAAAACTGACACTCTGACAACTCTGTTGACTCAAAATAACATTCAATTGGGTGAGAATTATTGATTAACTGAATATACAGAGGTGAGGTTTAAAAGGGGAGGTAAATGCCTTTTATCTACTATCTTTTTATACTTAAAAAAATTAATGTTATTTTTGTAATAAGTGATTTTTTAAAAAATTACTTGCCAGGATATGGGACTTGGAAATAAGTTTTTGCAGCCACAAGACAAGCAGCTCTTGAACTCTATAGGACAGTGGCAGCAAAGCGCAGAGACCGCTTATCACCGTTTCACAGCTGACCCCATTGTTCTTACAGAGCTTTTAGGGCTGGAAGCGCCCAGACCCCGCTGCCCTCCCATTGTACGGACAGGAAACCCGGAACCAAGGGTAAGTTACTCCTGTAAGGTCACACGGCTAGCGATGAATGTGGGGACTCCGGAATGGGGTTAGGACATTATTTTTAGGAATTGTAAGAAACTCATAATTGAGTGTCACAGAGGCTGTACAGGAAGATATATCGTGAGCCAGCTGCGGTCCCAGATGGTTTGCTGAAGGGGGGAGGCAGATCCCCCCACATTAGCCAAGTTAACAGCTGGTAACAGTTGGAGGCAACTGTCAGTTCTTGGGATTTTGAGCTTGCAAAAACCTTGCACTATTAGGGAATGGTCGCTCCTCCTGGTCCCATCCATCACTCACCGGAAGGTGACTGGGCCCACCAGCTGTCACATACAGACTTAGTCCTTAGCTAGAGCAGAAAACTGGAGTTGCAGGGAAGATAAAAACCCTAGTCAACCAACGACAAACTGGTCTTTGGAAGAAAGTGCTCAGGGGAGGTTGGCCTTGTCTTCTTCAAGAAGAGATAGGAAAGAGAGGAAAGCATGGCAAGATAAGATAAAAAGACTTAAATACATGCCTCCAGGGGAAAACATGGCAGTAAAAAGTTGATAATCAAATGTATTTGGAAGGATTAAGAAGGGACATTTGTCTCCCGGGAGGGGAACTAAGTCTTGGGGTTTTAGGTGTAGGAAGACTTTTCACTGTGTAATCTTTTTTTCATTTAGCCTTTGGAATTATGCAAATTTTTAATCTATTTTTTAAAAAAGAAACCTTACATTTTAAAAATGAAAATAAGGGGATTTTCCTTAAAAATTATAGCGGTTGTTTAATAAGTATCTGAGCAGCTCAGTAGAACTGGGGCCTTTTGTGGGGACCCCAGCTCCTTGGCCAGGCCGAACCTCCTCAAGCGCCTCGGGTAGGAGCAGCTGCCCCGGGCTCTGCCATCGCTTTCCAACAGCAGGCCCACACACATCCCTCATTCTTTTCTAATGTTTCCTTCTGTAACTACTAGATACCTCCCTGAAACTAAATATTTCCTTTTTTGGAGAAGGATTGAGTATAAGCAGAGTCCTATTTTAACAGCTATCATCATGCTATCTAGCTCAATATAACAAAGGTCCTGTCTTGGCCAATGGCCCATAGGAGCAGAGTTTTGCTCATATATTTGTATATATGAAGGCAACAGTAAGGATTTTATACACACACACATGCGTGTATCATAAGTGTGTGTATATATATATATATATATATATATATATATATATATAATTTTTCTTTAAGAAGTACATGCATGTATATACTTTTTAAGAAAAAAAATTAGAAACAACATTATAAAAACTCAGATCTATAGAGGATGGTGTCAAATAGGATATGAAGTAATCAAGGTAGCACATTAGGATGTAGCAACAAAGATGAGTGTGCAGCATTGAAAAACACAGCACTCAAGTGGCAGTAGAGCATAGCTGGGGCCTGGAGACTTATAAACCCAGCTTCTCCACCCAAGTAACAATGCAGCTTTTATTGGGATGCTCAAAATCCTAACGTAGTCTCAGGTTCAGACGTAACAACACTGCATTCTAATCAGGGCTCATGAGAGAACCCCTGTGACTTGCACGGGCCAGGCTCCATCGAGAACAGTGGCTTTGTTCTGGGAACCTGGTAAGAGGGTCATTGGCAAACTGGAGCCTGTCCAAAGGAAGGCAACCATAGGAAAGAGCCATCTCACACGCGTTCAGTCGGGATATTTTTAGCTGGGGGTAACAAAACACTAGAATCAAACTGGGCTAAGCAAGAAGGAGTACTTATTGACTCATGTAATTGAAACCACACAATTCCGAAGAATTGCTTTCAGACAAGGCTTTTCTGGGGGGTTACATCAGGCAACCAGAACTCGGGTTTTCTCTCCATCTCTCCACTAGCTTTTGGGATATTGGCACCGTTTTGGGGTAGGCTCTTCTTTTTTGTGGTTCAAGGGAGATGTCAACAATTTCCAAGGTTCCATGCATCCTCAACCCATCCCATAACGTAGATCCAAAGAGCTGAAGACCTGAAATTTACTCTGATTGGATGGGCTTACATCAAGTACCCTCCCCTGATGCCATCCCAGCGGCCAGGAGAATGGGATGGACTTCACCATAGGAGCAGGGATGGAGTCGGCTTCTCCAGAACCATATGGAGTTCCAGTTGGAAATGAGGGTTCTTGAGAAAAGAGAACAAATGGATGCCACAGAGGTGTAACCAAGGGGCATACTTCATCATACGAGGAACATCAAAAGAAAGAGGGGTCCTTAGCTTGAAGAAGAGCAGACATGAAAAGAACAAGGTAATTGTCTCTGAAGATTTGAAAGTAACTTGTAATTGGCACTTTGACTTCAGATCTCCTGTCTGTAGGCAGTTGGTCAGAACACAGGTAAGAGCCTGGGCTGTGGCTATGTTTGGATTGGGGAATAGCATTCTTCTGGGACCGAACTCTTATCCTGCGGAACTTGATGCTACCTCCGGGTAAATAGTGTCAGAACTGAGTTGAATTCTTAAATACCCTGTTAGCGTCTGAGAATTGTTTGTGTGGGGGAACACCCCCACCCCCAACACTTTGGAATTGGGTCTAGGAACCCAGTTTAGTTATTCACAGAAACACATTTATCCAGGGGAAAAGATCATTGCAAATGAATAACATGCCCAGTGGATTTTCAGAGAAGTCTAAGTTCTTTAGTGCTTAGGTATGTGGAGCGCAGAACAGCCTTCCCCACCTCCCTTTTTATGGATTTGTTTTTGATGAGTTGGATAGCAATGACACATTTCTTAGGCTTGTTTGGAAATGTGTACTGAAACCTTGTGAACTCTGCAGTTCCTATGGTCACACATTTTTTCTAAGTGATTGTTAAATGATGTGTGTTTTTTTCCTAAAACTCATAAGGGAGTCTCAATGTTCCAGAAATTTCCTTTATTTTTACACTAAGCTAGACATTCCATTTCCCAAGTTCCCTTTCAATTTAGCAAATCTTCCTACGCTCAGCCTCTATACTAAGGCCTGTGAGGGAGTCATGAAGAGGACACAGGGGGTTAGGTAATTTTCACATCATTAGTTCTTCAGAGTGGCCACCCTTCCCCGTGTCTACCCTCATTATCCTCTTGTGGTTCCCTCATTATTTCTTCTCACAGCCTATGATTCTTTCATTTATCTACTTGTGTATCAGGTGTCATGACAAAAGGATGTAAATTCTAGAGAGCAGAGACTTTTCTGTCTTCCTCATTGTTGTGTTCCTGGCAATTTATAACAAGGTACTTGACAGAGGAGACTGAATAAGTGTTGGTTGGTTGACTGGATGAATAAGGCTATCCCCAGAACCTAGTGGTGCCTACGACAAGACAGGTGCTCTGTGGCTCTTTCTTCAGAATGAATGAACAGGCCTGAAGGGTTAAGGAAGGAGGCAAGGTTTGATCTGGTCCTACAGGGGGAACATTCAACATTTTGTCTGTTCAGAACAGACATTATTTTGGGACATGATCCTTAGCACCAAGTTGGGGGCTACCGTAATGGGAAGTGCTTCGGAGGAAAGTCTCGTGGCTCGAGCTGAGCCAATCATTGTTTTCCACACCCCTGGGCACATTGATCAGTCCCTGCACAGGCATAAAGCCCAGGCAGGTCAATCTCTGTTCTTTAGCTAATATTTATCAAGCTTGAGCTAGAAGAGAGATATTCCTTTGGTCAGAGAGCTGGGGGAATGTGTGCCCAAGGCCGCGGAGGAAGCTGGTCTGGGGGGATGACACCAACGGGCAGAGATTCCAAGGCAGGAGATGGCCAGAGAGCCCCAATAGCCGGGCTCCAGCTGACACATCCTTTTCAAGGCTTAACTGTTCAGCTTCAGACATGTGAGGCAACTCAGTCTTCTCTCGTCAATAATCCCCCTCAAAAACAAAACACTTGAGCAGCTAGGTTGAGTCTGAGACTTCAACTAATACAAATGTGAGGGAGTAGGCATACAACAACCAACAAAATGAAAAAAAGTCCTTGACTTCATGATGCTCAAATTCCTCTGAATAAAGACAATATGCAAATAAATATACTAATTTGTGGGTCACATAGCCCAAAGTGCTACAGATGGGGAGTGCCTGGTGTTTGTGTGTGTGGAGGTGGTTGTGCAAGAACTTTGAACCCAGTTTTCCAAAAGCCTCACGAGAAAGTGATATCCAAGCAAAGACTTGAAGGTGAAGAAGGATGGGAGAACTGTGGATGATTTTTTTTCTTTTTCCTCATATCTACTTTTCTGATTTTTTAAATGAATATTTGGAAATTGATTTTTAAAATTAAAAAATTTAAATGGAAACTAAAGTCAGAGTCTTTCTAAAAGCATTTATTATTATAACTAACTTATCTGTGGTGTTTGGTTTTAAAATGTTCTTTCTTATTATTTATCCTAAAACACCGTAACGCTATTAAAGGGCAAGTAATATTTTTATCTCTGTTTTACAAATTGAAAATGAACTTCTGAAAGGTCATACAATGAATAAGTGTTAGAATGGATTCCTGAAATTCAGATTTTCATGCTCCAGATCCGACATTCTTCATTAAGTCTGGATTTCTTACAGTCCACATACATAGCATCATCTATCTTTTCTTGAAGTTTATCTATTCATACACCTTTACAGGCACTGTTGAATAACTTCTAACAAGTCAACAGTTATTCATTTTGATTACTCGAGTGGGAGCTGCAGCAATTGAATAGTCCTTACACATATGAGAGTATATGGAAATTGAGCGGGGTTGAATAATATAGATGTTATTTAGTATGATGCTTTTTAAATGTTACTCTTATTCTAATTTTTTTGGTTTAGCTGAATTATTTTGTCTAAGATGGTAATCAATGACATACTGCTAATGCCAGATCAAGGCTATGTTCTGGAGTAATCTGTGTGTAGCCATTGTGTTCACTGACACTTTTTACCAAAAATGAGAGTTAGAAAAGGTGACTTGCACTTGTTAGGAGTGGGTGCATGTGGAATAGTCCACTCTTCTGAGAGCCTTATTCCCAGTTGATAGTTCTCATCCTGACTTCCTTTGCAAACTTTCTGCACACCCTTGTGACAGTTTTAGCTCAAACCCAGCATTTTTTATTGCAGTTCAGAATCGAAACATACAATTAAACTAAGCACAGTAGTGATGTTCTAACTGAAATGTGTAGTTATAATAAAATATAGTTATTAAAAATGCTGGCTTAGAGGTCAATATAATTAACTTTATAATCTTTTAACAAAAGACATGTTTTTATTCTGTTTGTTAGAAAACTAAAAAATGTGTCTGACTTTTAGAAGCAGTGGGTTAAAATAAAGTAGAAATGGCTTCTTGTTCCTATAATTAAAAAAAGAAATGAAAAAAAGAGAGTGAAGGAGAGAGAATTACTTAGCTGACAACCAAATCATTTCTCTCAAAAAGAGTACCTTGATATTCTAATCTATGTAGAGACATGTGAATATGGCTGTAAGTTAAATGAGAAAAAATGTGTAAAAACACTTAAAATAGTACAAATAAATAGGCATCAAATGATCTGTTTGTTGCATCTTTATCTGTACATTTGCACAAAAGACAGAAAATTTGTAAATGATGTCACTTGTCATTTCTGCCTTCTACAAATTCTTTTACCACTATTTCCACAGTTATATTAGCTCATTGACTTTGGTGTTAAATTCAATGAAATGCTTTTAAATTGAGCATCCAATACACTTCTGGCATCATATATATTTTTGAAGGCTTACATTAATGAGCACCCCTTTAAATTTTGCTTTTCCCCCCAAACCTTAGAGAAGAGCCAGCATTAGGGTGGAGGCTTTCCTAGGTCAGGGTTGATTCATAAAAGGCATGGTATATTTAAACTTGTGTCATAATCACAACTTGTACAAAAGTATTCAAATATTTAAAAAGCAAACTAGAAACCCACACATGAAACCTATCTGTACCTGCTGACCAATGTCACTCCAGTGAAATTTAATTAATAGAAAAAGGCAGGCTCAGTGGATAGAGTGTCAGCCTGCTGATGGAAGGGTCCAGGGTTTGATTCTGGTCAAGGGCACATACCTAGGTTACAGGCTCCTCCCGGGCCTGGGTCCTGGGCAGAGTGTGTGCGGGAGGCAACCAATCAATGTGCTTCTTTCACATCCATATTTCTCTCTGTCTTTCCCTCTCTCTTCCACTCTCTTTAAAGATCAATGGAAAAATATCCTGGGGGGAGGATTAAAAAATAATAATAAAATAAAAAGCAAACTACATAGTTTGAAGGGCGAAGAAAAACTGCTTTGATCCATAATGATTTTACTGCTTGCAGGTTCTGCCTTGCATTGGTGTGTACATTTATTAGCTGTAGTTCACAAAGTATTTTGTGAACAGTAAATGCTTTAGGGAACAGAAAACTCCAAGCAGAGATGAGTAATATAGCTACATCTCCCCCTGCTCATTCTATTTCACAGAATGTCCCTGAGCTGTATGTAATTCTTGCTTCTGTGCTCTTCAGACTTCATCACTGGCAAGAATGAACTTTTCACTGCTAGGGAAGAGAACCCGAGAGCCGAAGTGAATGGAGTGCTATTCAAGGGGCCGTTTCTAAGCTCCCCATTGCCACATTACTTGGTAAGTACCCAGCTGAAGATGGATGACCAGGAATGCTGGCAGAAAACACAAATTAATATTTTTTCCTATTCTTCCCTGGGGGAAATGTGGAAAACAAAACTATGCTATCATTAATTTTAGAGTTCATTAGTTTTAGAGGACTCCACTCTTCTACTCGAGGGTGGGAGTGAGGGTGCCTGGGAAGGAAGTATGGTGGGAAAGGTTATTTATAACCAAGACAGACTGCTATTCTTCATCCCCCCCACTGCCCACCAGAAAAACTAAAAACTTGAGTCAAGGGGTTTTGAAACAGACTGATTAGTTAGTTCTTGGGATGAGGAACTGGTCTAGGCTGATTAGAAGACCTACTGAGAGAAAATCTATGGGGACAATTTCAAATACAGCAGTAATTCAGGACTACCCATGTCAGATGACTTTAAAACTTTTCTTTGAGTGGCAAAATATACCTGACATAAAATGTACTGGTTTTTTTTTTGTTTTTTTTTTTAATATATTTTTATTGATTTTTTACAGAGAGGAAGAGAGAGGGATAGAGAGTTAGAAACATCGATGAGAGAAAATCATCAACCAATTGCCTCTTGCACACCCCCTACTGGGGATGTGCCCGCAACCAAGGTACATGCCCTTGACCGGAATCGAACCCAGGACCCTTCAGTCTGCAGTCCGACGCTCTATCCACTGAGCCACACCGGTTCTGGCTAAAATGTACTGTTTTTAACCAGTTTTAGGCGTACGAGTCAGTGGTATTACTACGTTAATTACAGCCATGAATACATTCATTCATTGATTCAACAAATCTTAATTGAATGCATACTATAGGGCAGGCAGCATGTCTGTGAGCACAGCAGACATCCTGGATTTATGGGAGTTTTCTTCAAAAGAGCAGAGAGAGGCAGAAAACAGACAGCAAACACAATAAACAAACAGGCCATGTGGCATGTTAGACCATGGTCAGGGCTGGGTTAAGGCTCCTGTGTTTTTCCAACAGCTCAGAGACCTTTGCTCGTCTGCCTCTGCCTTCTGTGACTGCTTGCGATTTTGGAGAGTCCACTGGTTACCCGATTGGGTAATTAATAAAGGGGATGTCTTCATTTGGACTGATCATTTACTTAATACAACAAACTCTGATGGCAACTGGGCTGTAGATAAAGGAGAGCAAAGGTCTCTGCTACACATAAATAGTGTGCTTTCCCCCAACCAAACACTTCTCACTCTGAGAATAACGTGTCAAGGCACAGAATCCAGACAGAAATACATACTTTCTTCAGTAATGCAATACTTTTTTTAAAAAAGAGAGGGGTTTGTATAGAAATATTTGCATTTCAAAAAAAGCCTTTCTCTCAAAAAACCTAAAGTGGCCAAGGAGGGAAGGGGCGAGGAATAAAGTGGTCTAGTGTGCTTGGTGAAATGACAATGGAAATGGGGCCCTGCAATGGTTTCTTTTTTCAGGTGCAAGAATGTCATCAGATGCTCCCTAAAACATGTACGCCTTCTGCGTAGGCTCTTTCAGGTTGCCAGGGGCACGTATATACTGTAACAGAAGTTTTACTTGAAGAGCGTATGGGGAGGAAAGTAGCAAGTGCATGATTGTGAAACTGGACCACACCTTGACCATGATTAAAACGAGCCTACCCACATGAGGCAAAGGGACACCTGTGCCTCCAAGTGCAATACTCCAAAAGGATGCAACATCACTAACGCAGTGTCCCAGCCAGAAATGCCTAACCCAGGAAAATGTCAGGCACAATCAAATTGAGGGGCATGCTATGAAATAACACCTGATTTCTTTAAAACAATGGCAATGAAAGACAAAGAACGGTGGAGGAACGGTTACAGATCAAAGGAGACTAAAGAGTAGGCTGGCCAACTGTCTCCATTTGCCAAGGACCGAGTGGTATTCCAGTATGCAGAACTTCCAGTGTGAGAACTGCAAAGGTCCAGGTAAACAGAAATGAGTTGTTCCTTATGTCGCTCATAAGGAGACCTAATAGTTAAGTGCAGTATGTGAAATGCATGATCCTAGACCAGTGTTTCCCAAAGTGTGGTACACGTACCCCCAGGGGTACGGGAAGAGTTTGGTGGGGGTACGCGTTGCACCGGAGTTTGGTGGGGATATGCACTGCACCGTGCTTAGCTGTACCTAATTCTATGTTCTCATGAGTCAAGTTAATTTCATTCTTCTCATTGATCCAAATAAATGTTATTTATAATATAACTTTTATTTATATTTTAATTTGAATAATTTTATTTTTCGTTTATTATTATTTTGTGTATGTACGAAAAATAAATAAATATATTTTGATTGTTATTAAAATACATCCTTTTTTTGATGAGGGGTACTCAGCGTTACGAAAATTATAGAAGGGGTACACATATGTCAAAAGTTTGGGAAACACTGTCCTAGACAGTGGGGGAAGGACAATCCACAGAATTTGAACATGGGCTTAAAAATTGTATTTATGACCATTTTTACTATTTTTAGGTGTCTAGTTCAGTGTTCTTAGGTACATTCACAGTGTTGTGCATCTATCATCATTATTCCTTTCCAGAATGTTTTCATATTTACGAACAGAGACTCTATGCCCATCAAACAAAGCTGCCCACTTCCCTCCCCCAGCCTCTGAGAACCACCATTCTACTTTCTGTCTCTATGAATTGGACTATTCTAGGTACCTTATATAATGGAATCATACAGTATTTTTCCTCTTATGATGGGTGTGTTTTATTAAACATGTCCTCAAGGTTCATCCACATTATAGCACAAATTAGAATTTCATTCCTTTTCAAGGCTGAATGATATTCCACAGTATGCATATACCACATTTTATTTGCCCATTCATCTACTGATGAATATGTGGGTTGTTTCTACCTTTTAACTATTGTAAATAATGCTGCTATGAACGCTGATATAGAAACTTGGACTTTTAGATTAGAGTATTACATCAATGTAAAATTTCCTGAATTTGATATCTGTTATTGTAGTTGCATGAGAAAATATCCTATTTATGACAATATACACTGAAATATTAGGAGGCCATGCTTCAGAAACAAACGAGAAGCAAAGGAAATGTGGCAAAGTATTAAAGATGGGTGACTCTGGATAAAGAATATGTGGGTTCTCTAAAAGATTCTTGCAATTTTTCCATAACTTAAGACTTTAAAAAAAATACATGGGAAATTAAGAAAGAGAGCAACTGCACTTGGGACCACCAGGCCTTGTGGAGAAAAACCTCTATGAGTAGTGGAACCTCACAGAGCTAGAAATGCAGCGAGGTGAGTGGAAGGTAACTCAGGATTCGTCACGGCTTCTTTGGTACCTGGTCCCTCTGAGCAGAAGCTGCCACTGCGCCCTTTTCCAGAGCTCTGCTGCTCTGGTTTCTCAACGAATCTGCTTTTTCTTTAGCTGCTGCTGCTGTTCCTACCAACCAATTTCTACATCCTGTCCTCTCTTCCTCTTGCCTTCATAGTTTCTGCTTCCTCATGGCTTTTGCTTCCTCTTCTGTGCGTGTGCGTGTGCGTGTGCGTGTGCGTGCATTGGCCGCTGCTGTCATCTTCTGGTCCTGGCAGCTGCGGTGGGGTCATGTGGCACAGAGCATGACAATCTTTGCCTAGAAAGAGCTGCAGCTGCACCCTGTGAGCACGCCGCTCAGCCAGGCCAGCTCAGCTTCCAAGACTGTGCCTGGAATGCGTGGTGTGGGTTAGGGAGCTGGTGTGGGGGGAGGGGGGGCGTGGGGAGGGGAAGAGGAGGGTTCTGGGGGGGGGGGGCGGTAGAGAGGAAAAGCAAACTATCAAATCTCACCCCAGGCCTTATGATTCATAATTGATTCATCTTGAAAATATGTGAGAGAAACAGAAACTATGTGTACAAGTTCAAGAGCATTGGAGGAGACAAGATGGCATTGTACTATTAGAGAAAATTAAGATTGAGTATCAGGAAGCCTTCCTTCCTTCCTTCCTTCCTGCCTTCCTGCCTTCCTTCCTTCCTTCCTGCCTTCCTGCCTTCCTGCCTTCCTTCCTTCCTTCCTTCCTTCCTTCCTTCCTTCCTTCCTTCCTTCCTTCCCTCCTTCCCTCCCTCCCTCCCTCCCTCCCTCCCTCTCTCCCTCCCTCCCTCCCTCCCTCCCTTCCTTCCCCACAAATTCAGTATGTGAAAGGCATCATAGTTGATGCTGTGGGGATCTAAATTGTGTAAGATGTGTTCCTCACCACAAGAAGCTGACAGTCTAGGTCTCCAGGACAACGTGCTCTGAACTGAAGTTTGCAACCTGTTAGTGTACATCTGACGGTCATTTAAAAAATTAAAAGGGGAAATTATTACATTCCATCGCATTTAGTAAGGGTAAGTGTTGCTTAGTGATTTTTTATGTGTATGGGTACATGTACACAGGATTGCTTTATTAAATGTATTTCTACGGTGGGCTATAGAAAAACTGTCTGCAAGCCATTGATCTAATTGTAGTTAAACCTACAGCCTCAGTGATTATCCACCATGTATTTTTAAAATTCATCTCTCCAGCCTAGATCTTGTTCCTGAGCTTTGAACATGGCTCTCTCGTGGCCAGCTGGAAGTATCAAACTTAACATGTCCAAAATTGACCATATTATCTTCCGCCCCAAAATGTGGCCTTTTCCCATCTTGTTTGTTGGTTAGTAATATCAATTTTCAACCCGGTAAGTGAAGCCAGCAGCCTGGGAGTTTTCTTTTTTAATTTAATATATTTTGATTTTTTACAGAAAGGAAGGGAGAGAGGGAAAGAGAGAAACATCAATGAGAGAGAATCAACGATCAGCTGCCTCTTGTACACCCCCTACTGGGGATGTGCCTGCAACCAAGGTACATGCCCTTGACCAGAATCGAACCTGAGACCTTTCAATCTGCAGGCTGACGCTCTATCCACTGAGCCAAACCGGTTTCGGCAAGCCTGGGAGTTTTCTAAGGTGTCCCTTCTCCTTCCCATTCTTTGCATTCAGCCGGCCAGCATGCCCCTTCTCTCCATCCTCCCTGACGCTCCGTGGTGTGGGCCCTGTGTAATTTCTCACCTACTTTCTTGCCCTACCTTCCTACCCAGGGCCCTGTCCCCAGTCTGGTTTCCTGACTCCTTCCCAAGTGATTGTCCAAAATGCTAATATGATATTTCTGTTCCTGCTTGAAAACCCTTCCGTGGTTCCCCACTGCTTTCAGATTACTGTCCAATCATGAGTTAGAGACTTCCTTCATCCATCCCTGCTGCTTCTTCAGCCTCACCTCAGGCTTTAGGCACCAACTAGCTGCGGTTCCCACCAGCTCAGGTGCTCTCCTATTTCACTGACTTTTACTCCTGCCTCAAATAGCTTGCTTTGCTTCTCCACCTGTGTCTAAATCCTACCACTTTTCTGGACACAGGTCTAGGGTCACCAGGATGTGGGACCCTTTCTGACTGCCCTCCAAGGCTTCCCTACTGTCCTGGGCACGTAGCCGTCCCAGCACAGACCACGCTGCACAGTCACTGCTGTTTGGGTTGGCCTGATGGTGAGCCTGCGAACAGCAAGTTCTCTGCTTTGTTCATCTCTTTAAAACAAGCCGACCAGCCGGAAGCCTGATGTGTACGGCACTGACCAAACACTCGTTAGAAGAATGAATGAAGCTGAAATCGTTTATGGGACACTACTGATTGTAATAATAATGTAGCGGTGATGTTAAATCATTTTTGCAAATGCAGTGATTTTTCAAGTCTTTAGAAGTAGAGGTTTGCTGATTGGACAGATGTGCTCTGTCTAATTCGGATTCAATTATTCCCTTTCCTACCGCCCCTTCTCTGTCTCTTTCCTATAACTCGAGAACAAGAACATTGCCATCTGCTTGTGGAAACATCCAGAAATTCTCCCGCCAACAGATCTGTTGTTGTTGTGTGTGTGTGTGTTTTTAACAAAAAAGAAGGAAGGAAGGGAGGGAGGGAGGGAGGGAGGGAGGGAACCAGCTAGAAAAGGAGGCAAGAAGGCAATGTGGATCATGTTTGCTTGACTTCAGGCCTCTGTTTTTCTTACTGCCCATCTGTGTTGTTTTTTAGGCCTTAAGGAGGAAGGCCAAGTCCTTTGCTGCTTACCTCGGATGTGAACCTGCTGGGAAGCAGGGGACCTGGCCCAGAGAGACTCAAGAAAACCTCCGGACACAAAACACTGAGGGGTGAGGGTATGTACGGGGGTGGGGTGGGGTGGGGGGCAATGGTAAGATATGCACACATATAATATCTTAATAAAAAAAAGAAAACTTCCAGCCCACTCTATACAGCAAGGGCTTAAGCCACCATATGAATTCATTTGCTTTCACAGAACCATTCCATTTTCTTTCTATTCCGGGCACTGGGGATGCAGTGACAAAGATGTGGCTCCTGTCTGGAGCAGGAAAGTACAAGGGTTTTTTGTTGTTGTTGTTGTTTTGTTTTGTTCCTGTACATATTCTTTTGTTGCTCTGGATATATATATATATATATATATATATATATATATATATATATATGGTGTGTGTGTGTGTGTGTGTGTGTGTGTGTGTGTGTCTGACATAAGTGAGATTTAGCCATTTCTAAGTTATTAATCAATTTTCTCTCAAAGGGTTTTACCTCCATATGACTAGGCAGAGATATTATTCTTCCTTTTTTTTTTTTTCCCAATCCTCACCCAAGGATATTATTAAGACACAGGAAGAGAGGGAGGGAGGAAGTGAGGGTGGAGAGAGAGAGAGAAACAGAGATCGGCTGCCTTCCATACACAATCCCACTGGGGATTGAACCCAAGCACAGGTATGCACCCTGATCGGGAATCGAACCCACCACTTTTTGGTATATAGGACAATGCCCCCAATCAACGGAGCCACACGAGCCAGGGCTTGGTGGAGCTATTCTTAATACAAAGATTTGGAGCCCAGAAATGGGAGGTCCAAAAGTCAACATATTACTTATCCAAAATAGACAGACTCTAGAGGCAAAATTGTTCTCTGAGGTTTGCTTTTTTACATATGACATGAGTGGGCTGTTACTGCCTTCACATGTGAGGATTCGCTGAGCTATGAACTATGTGAAGTACCCAGCAGAGATGTTGGAATTCCCCTTCCTCATGCATCAGAAAACAGAGGGGACACAAGACTGAACCAGGAAGAGGGAGGCACAGCTCAGCGTTCCCACCACCCACGTGAGGCTGTGGTGTGTGACACAGTAAAGGCACACACACACACACACACACACACACACACACACACACACACATCCCAGGGGGAGTAAATGGCTGAGTTACAAGCTTACAAATAAATGCTGAAGCATTCTTTAAAGGGTTGCTTTGGTGAGACATGATGTATTTTTGTCATCTTTGAGGAAAGGTGGAAGTCAGGGAACTGAAACAGGTTTTTACCAACTAATTAGACACTTGATGTTAATAGAGAAACGATTGGATCCTTTGGGTCTTGCTGTACTCATCTAGGTCATTTCCAGCTTTTTCTCATCTCAGCAAGTCAGTTCTCAACCACTGCCACAATTAGCAACATCTGGAATAAACATGATTTCTCAAAAGGTCAGTGTGTGCATCTTTAGAGCAAAGCTACAAAAATTCACTTAGAATCAGAACAAATTATGTTTTTAAGGCATCTATAGCAAAATTAGGGGTGGGAGGATTCACTTGAAATTCTGTTGCGGTCATTTTTTGCCTCATTAAAAAATCTGACGTTTTCTCAACAATATCTCGGAGGTGTTTTCGGAAAGTTTGAGACTCCCATGCCTACACACGAGGGCCGCTACTTCCTGGATTCTACGGCAACATCTGGTTTCTCCCTGACAACAGGATTGTGAGGTCCTCCTGGCGGGCCCATTCTCAGTTCTGTCCTGACCTCTGAGCCTCTGAGATACATCCCAAGGGCAAAGGAGTTTCTTCCGGGAGCTGTCACTCAGGCTATGGGGGGGAATGAGCCTGGAGACCCTTTATCTTTTCCCAAGGCTTTGCCTGACTCTTGTTCTGGTGGCAGAACTCCCCTTTATTCCCAATTTCAATCACCACGTCATGCCACACTTGTCATTGACACCTTGCCACCCCCTTGGAAGAAGTCATGTCCCCATCAAATTATTCTTCCACGTGACACATCCAACAGCTGCTCTGGTCTGACCCTTTCCTACCTATTCAACCTCAGTCTCCTTTTTCATCTTTTATTTGCTCTCTGCCTCTATCAGGACAGTTTCTTCTTATCGTCTCCCAAATACTGTGGCCACACCTGGCTTTGTCGGTGCTATTCCTACACTGCTAAGCTGTTTCTTCTTGTCACCTGTCCAAATCCTTCAAGCCTTGCAAGGCCCAAATAGAATATTTTTTATTTGCTTGTTTGTTTGAAATATGTTTTTATTGAATTTTATAGGGGAAGGGAGAGGGATAGAGAGGAAGAAATATTGATGAGAGAGAAACACCAATCGGCTGCCTCCTGCATGCCCCCTACTGGGGATGGAGCCCACAACCTGGGCATGTGCCCTGACTGGGAATCAAACTGGTGACCTCTTGGTTCACGGGTTAACACTCAACCATTGAAGCCACACTGGCTAAGCATTTTTTTTAAAAATGTATTCTAATACTCCCTAGTCCCCAAACTCCTTTACTATTAATAGTTGGCACTGATTCATCACCCATTCATTAATCCACTCTTGCAACAAATATTTCCTAGGAACCCACTCTGAGTTATCACCATTCTAGAATTCAGAACACCATGGTGAGTAAGACAAAGTCTGCCCTGTAGGAGTTTTTATTCTGGTGTGGAAGGCAGACATTAAGCAAGTAAACAAACAAGCAAGTAGTACAGCTTCAGATTATGGGAGTGCCGTCTGTTCTCTACACCGTGATCAGGGAAGGCCTTTTTGAGGATGAGACATGTGATATCTGAGCCGAGACTTATGAAAAGAAATCAGCCATGAGCCGATCCAAGAGAAGGATGCTCCAGGTAAAGGGAATAGAAAATGAAATCCCAAGAGCAGGAATGTTGTAGAAAGATGAGTGGTGTTTCACTACAGCTGAAAGGCTCACGTGGGGCAGAGTGCAATAGGAGATGAGGATGAAGAGGAAGCAGAGGTGAGTAACTGTAGGGCTCTGAGGGAGAGAAGAATAAAAGTGAAATGCAAAGTCTGAAGATCTGATAGAAAAAGCGTAGGGGAGGAAATGAGTGCAGATATGTGTAAAAGAGCTGTTAGATTTGGAAACAAGTTCATTTTTTTTGGCGGGTTAAGCTTGAGATCTCTTTAGGGATCCCAGGGTAAATGCTGAGTAGACAGTTGGCTGTCTACAAGTCTGAAACCCAAGGAAGGTCAGGCTAGAGATACAAAAAGCCAAGGGCCTTGGTGAGATCACCTGAGAACTGAGTGCAGGGACCAGAGCCCTGGGCCCACCAGCTTTTAGAAGCCAGGAAGGGGGAGCCAGAAAGGAAACCCCGAACTTGTGGCTGCTGAGGATTCCAGCATATCCAAACTTGTCCGTGGTATTGTGTGGTGTGCTCACTGATAGCAAACTTCTTGTGACCACTCATCTCTTGCTACGAGAGTGGGGGGAGTGGGGGGGAAGGTCCCATGTATTTCATCAGTGCCTACAGTCTTGGCACAGTCTTCATGTGCCATGCATTTCTTACTGCTCCAAACTTTCTCACGGAGCAGAGTAAACACCACCAGGCCATTGGGGCAAATGTAGCCATTTCCTTTCTCATGGCCGGGATCTATGAGTTAGTTAAGAATTCTTTTACCAGCAGTAAACTGATGCACAGAGAAGGACTAAGGCATGGGCATGCACAGCCCAAACTGTGTCAACAGCGAGCCTGCAGTGTTCAGTCAAGTGTGTCTATGCCCATCCACAGTCACCTGGAGTGCTGGCTTATTTTAAAAAAAATGTCAACAACTACTACGGGCTTTACAGATAGTAACTGTTAATCCTCACAACTCCATGTAATGGGCAGAATTCCCATTCTACAGATGAGGAAACTGACCCTGCGAGAGTTCCATAGGTAGCCAAGTGGCAGGTTGGTCTGACTCCTGCCTCCATGCTCTTTCCCACAGCGCTACCCAGCCTGCTGAACCAGAGTCTCTGCGAATGGCACACAGGGGTGGTCTGTATGGAGAAAAATCTCTGGGACATTTTTTATGTCTATGAAAGTTTAAGAACCCAAGGTTCATGGGAACTCGAGTTTGTTTTTTGAAGCTCAAGGACATCTTAATATTTGCTCTTCTAGATTGTGTATTTTTAACATGTCTAAGTATCAATGATTCGGTTCATTTTTTAAGAGTCTCTCTTGGGAGTAGTATTCTGTTCAACTCAGGCAAGAGTGTTCTGCACAATTTGTTAATTCCGGAGAGGTGAAGCACCTGGCTGTACACTGAATCAGCCTGCACTGTCCAATAAGGTGGACAATATCACCTAATAATTTAAAGCCTCCTGCCATGGACATTGGCAACCTACTGTCGATGCCGATGATGAGTCTCTCTCCATGCCCACCCTCCCCACCCCCCATATGTATGACTGACTCCACACATTTGCCTACTCAAACCTGAGCAATAATGTAATTAATCAATCACGTGGCCAGCAGAATAGCATGAATGACTCCAGGGTGCTGTCTGAGAGGTGGCTGTGGTCATGGGGCACCTCTTAGCTCTGTAAAAGCCTTCAGAGGTATGGAATGGCCCAGGGCCCTCAGAGAAGCCATCCGTGGAGTACTCTCTCTGATGGCCTGAGCGGATGGGGTGAAAGGGAAATGAAGTCACTGAGATAGATTTAAAAAAAAGAAAAAAAGAAAGAAAAAGGAAATGAATCTAGTTCTCAGGTGAAAAAAGCAACATGTTGACTACACCAGGCCTTTAGATCACAGGAGATAACATTCAGCAGACACATTTCTGTTGACAAGGAATAGTGTTTTACTGTCACAGGTCTCCACCCACCCTGACCTTGGAGCTTGCTGCATTTGCACAGTGAGACTGGTTTCACCTGTTTACAGCTGTTAAGCCATTAGTCATCGGTTCAGAGGTTGCTGAAGCCAATTTCCCCAGCAGTTTATCCTAGACACATTTTTTTTTTAAAATCCCAAACAGAAACCAACAAGGGCTACAATCTATTGTGTATTGTCAAAGGGGGAAAAATAATAATTTGGAATAGAAAAGAGGCCATTACACTAGGGAGAAATGAAACATGAGTCTTTTATCTGAAAAGAAAGAAATAAAACAAATGGGATGGAGGATGGAAAAGAGGGCCATTAGGAGTAGAAGGAGGAAATTGGGACGAACTTCTAAGGCTTACATCTTGGGTTTAGGGTTGTTAGGTTAAAAACAGAAAGAGAAACAAAAAGAAAAGAGAAAAAAATATATATATAAGATGCTAAAATAAATTCAAATTTCAGATAAACAATGGATAATATTTTAGCATAACCTTATCCTATGTAATAACTGAGGCATATTAACACTAAAAATTATTTGCTATTTATCTGAAATTCAAATTTAGCTCAGTGTTCTGCATTTTATCTGCCAACTGTACTTGAGGACTGCCTTTAATCTCAGTTTGAAAAAAAATCCTTTTAGAAAACAGATGTCTTCAGGAAACTAGGTCATGAATTCAACAGTATAAATAACTTGCTAATTGTGCTGTGTGAGGTGATGGGGTAATATATTTATTTAATACAAATAAACTAGCAATAGTAAGGACTGAAACAGCCATTTCAATCGGAAAACCATCCATTTTATTTACCTATTTGGTATGAGTAGGAATAAACTAAAAATAGACAACACCAATTCTAAGACTTATGGACAAGAAAAGATCCATCCATTCATTTATTTTTATTATTATTATTTTTTTCCTTTTGTTAATCCTCACCCAAGGATATTTTTCCATGGATTTTTAGAGAGAGGGGAAGGAGAAGGAGAGAAACAGAGAGAAACGTCGATGTGAGAAAGACATAAGGATCAGCTGCCTTCTGCTTGGGCCTCAATCAGGGCCAGGGATCGAGTCTGCAACCAAGATGCATGCTCTTGGCTGGACTCAAACCCAGGACCCTTCAGTCCAAGGGCCAATGCTCTATCCACTGAGCATTGGATAGAGCTCCAATTCCACTGAGTCAAACTGGCTAGGGTCATTCCACTGAGTCAAACTGGCTAGGGTCATTCACTCATTTATTCATTCTCTGCTTACTTTTTATCTGAACAATTTCTGCTGGTAGATAAATTTTATTAAATTGTATTTTAATGAGCAAAATAATTACCATATATGGGACTCCCTGATCTGGTTGCTTAAATAATTTTGCATGGTAATAATTTAAATTTAAATTTAAAGAAATAATAGACCCAGCCTAAGACAGAACACAGCCCTCCGAGAAGAGCCAACGCTATTTAGTAATCTGTCCCATTCCAATCTGTCCAGGATGGCAATAAACTAACACAATAATCAAACACAGAGTTTGAAACAATATAGGCTTAGAGCTGGGAGGCAAGAAGGGAGTCACAGCCTGAAGAAGAAATAAAGTTGAAGTAAAAGAGTCCAAATGTGTCCAACTCTGAGGCTGAGAGGGAGTCAGGCAGGGATGGGGGAAGGTAAGGGCAGGAGGTCTGATCCGGGTGTGGTGGGGGGAAAGAGGAGACGGCAAAGATATGGGGTCAAGATGATGAGTTTGTGTACTGACCAATATTAGAAGGGCTGTCAAATGAAAGAAAACTTAATTTATTTTGTCTAGCTCCAGAGAACAAAACCAACGCCAATAACTAGAAAGAGCAGGAAAACATATTTTTGACACCATTTAGGCAAGAGTGTTCTAGTAGCATCAGGATTCACTAGTGAAAAGTCAGGCTATCCCCGGGAATGGGAAGTGGGGGCCGGCTGCGTGGCGGTCAGGCTGGGGGGGAGAGGACTCTGCCTCGGATAAAGAGTGGACCCGATGCCCACTTACGGTGCATGTTCCAACCCAACGGGGTCTGTGGCTTTTATTGACGCTATGTCCTCTGTGTCTTGAATCCTGCTCAACACATAGTAGAGTCTCAGTAAGTCTGCAGGATCATTGGGGGACTGCTTTTCCGAGGAGGTGGTGCTAGTCTGGGCCTTGGTCTTGATGTGATGGAGAAAAGAGAAAATAGCTTAATTCAAATCAACCCACAGTGAGCATCTACATTTCCGGGGGGGGAGGAGGGGAATCTGTCCAATTCCAATTTGTCCAGGATGGCAATAAACTAGCACAATAATCAAACACAGGGGTTGAAACAATATAGCTTAGAGTTGGGTGCTAAGATTGCATTGGGAGGCAAGAAGGGCTTTGGGGCTGTAGTGGGTGAGAGCTACCAATACTAATATTCCCCCATTCCTGGAGAGAAAAGTGAGAATAAAATCATAGTCAAAAGCAATACTTCTCTGGTACCCCCATTCCACTTATTCCACTTGGCATGCCCTTAAGGTCCATCCCATGCAAAACCGAGGGGAGGGTATACTTGTGTCAGGCAAAGAAAACGATCCCCAACAAGGGGACCCAGCAACTTGCCTCCTGGCGGGTGACTGTAAAGAGGTAAGCCTCACCCAGCTCATACAGCTCAACGTCAACCTATGAGCCAGGAGGTCACAGTTCGATTCCTTGTCAGGGCACATGCCCAGGTTGTGAGCTTGATCCTCAATGGGGCACGTTCAGGAGGCAGCCAACCAATGATTCTCTCTCATCATTGATGCTTCTATCTCTCTTTTCCCTCCCTTCCTCTCTGAAATTAATAAGAATATATTTTATAAGAAAAAGAGGTAAGCCATAGTGGATTCTTCTGGGATTTCTTGGTGGTTGCTTTTTCCTTGGCTTGTTTACCATAGTGCTTGGGAGCTAGAGAATCAGAGATGGTGGCAGACTCAGAGGGAGGCTGTGTGAATTGTTACCACAGTGCCCTGTGCCTCATTTGGCCTTCTACTACCAATACTGTGGCCCCTCTGTGTCCTCTGCCCATGGGGTGGGGAAGCTGCACCCATACAAGCCAGAACCCAAGCGCCTTGAGAGACTGGAGGTACCAGCAAGCACAGACCTCTTACCCCTTACACTGCCTTTCCAGAGACCAGTGCCGAGGTCACACTGGGCATGAGAGCCATCAGGGAATCTGAGCGCAGCTCTCAGTGTGCTCCAGGGGCTGGGGAGGCATGCCTGGGGAGTGTGTATGAAGGTGGCAATCCCTGTGCCATCCAACAGGATCACACTCCTGCCCAAAGGACAGCTGGCCCTGTGCATCCCGGGCAGCAGGAGTTGAGTCCAACCAGTTCTGATGGAGCCACTGAAAGACTCCCGGCGGTGCGTCACAGCCAGTGCGGTAAGACACTCTGCTCTTTAACTCGGGACTCTTTTGTAAGGAGCTATTTCTATAATACACAGCACCCTTACTTAAATGGTTCCGTCTTTTCCTCAGGAGGAAACTGAAGGCATGGTTTTCACAGGACTTGGTGTCACCCAGGAGTGACACGTTGCAACAGGCAGGCAGGGACGGGTGTCTTGTCCTGTGCATGTTTCCGTAGGGAAGTGACTTCTGGGGTGGCTCTGAAGGCCCTAGAATTGCTACAGATATAGAGGGGGCTGTTTTGGGATAAAATGTTTATAACTTGATTTCAGTATTGGACAGTTGCTCAACCTGCTGAATCTCACCAGATGTCTTTACCCCCCTACCCCAACCCCAAAGAAATGTAAATCTTAACGCAAGTCATCACTCCCATTTTCCTTTAGGAAGAAGGGGGCAAGGAGGTCTGGGCAGCTTTAATACTATGTCCGGGCAGCTTTGATATGACATTTATACCAGCTAGTGTACCAGCGAGTTAGCATCTTAACAATGCTTTGCCCTCGCAGAGAAAATGGCCACAGAGAGACGCTGGAGGGAGAGAGTGTGCTTACGAATGTGTGTTTAACATAAATGTTTATGCTGATTTCCCCCAGTTACACATGCCCATTGTAAATATTTCTAAGATCACAGACCTATAACCCCATCCTGTTACAGGCAAGCAGGGTTCACGGCTTAAATGTTCTTGAAATTTTAGATACACAATCACATGGAGGATGAAGAAACTACGACCCATAAAAGGAGAGGGAACATACAAATCCCTGGGAAAAACGCATTCCCCGGGGGGAGGGATGAGATAAACGCCTCTAACGAGATGTAGTGACTGTTCTCAGAGACAAGATGCAACCGTCCGAAGCAACAGCGAACCCGGGCGCGACCGCCGTGGGCAGCCAGACATCATCCTTGCAGGCAAAGCAGAAGGCACGAGATTTACCGAGCTCCCCACGCTGGCGCATCTGTCCCTTCCTTAAATCCGATTTTCTTACCATCTGCTCGCTACTCCAGCCTTGGCTGTAAACAAAGGCTATGCGTGGTGCTCCCAGGCAGCTCTCCTGGCTCCTCCACAGCAGCCAGCTCTGGCCCGAAAGACCCCACGGTCGCCCACTCGCTCTAGCGGTACATACAGATTGTGAGCGCGTTGGAAGTGCTTTTAGAAACGGGATTTTTAAACTTCCTTTGCTAAGTGCGGTGGGACATAACTATCTGGTTTTGGAAATTCTGTAAGGAAACACCTAGATGCGCCAGGAAGGGTTAGCTTGCAGGAGAGCTGTTCTCTGCCCTCCAGGGCAGCAAGGACACTGGGGGGGGGGGGAGGGCAGTCCCTACCCCACAGTAAAGGGGCAAGGAGACACCGAGACACCGACCAGCAGCTGCACGGAGGTCACCACGTGACATGGGGGAGGAGCGGAAGAACTCTTACAGACGTGTCTCTAGGACGTGAGCTTGTGGCTCTGAGAATGTGCTGGGAGAGCCAAACCATCTGGCCGCCCCGGGGAGGAATCCGCTGACCTCTGGCCTCCAGCTATATAATATTTATCAGGCATTCTTCCTGGGAAAAGCTGGGAGCACTCCACATCTCCGAATGGATTTAGGTCATCCTTTCACCGTCCCATGAGTAATTGGAGAAGTGGAGAGGAGCGAACAAGGGGGGGAAAAATTCCACATCAAAGAGGTCACTGCCATGGCAAAGGAGAAAACATTCGCTCTGCTAAGCAGCAACAGGAAAAGGAAAACTTGTGATTCCTTCCCTGATCCTGAGTCCAGGCAGCGACACAAGCGGGCAGAATTCACTCAAAAAGTGTGAATTCTGGCCAGGCCGGTCATTGTTGATCAAAAGTCCCTTCATGACAGGGGAAAGGATTTGCCTGTTTTGGGGACCCATGGTGAGGGGACAGGTTTTGGCTAGGGCGGTTGGGGGACTGGTGACATAGAGGGATGACTGAGAAAATATAAGCATGCATTGAGGATTTTTTTTTGCTGTCAGAGGGAATTACAAATATGGAAAGAGAAATGCTGGAATAAACCCTGTGGTGTTAGGTGGGAAGTGGAGGAATCGATGTGAACTCATGGCTTTATGTAGACACTAGAGGCCCGGTGCATGAAATTCGTGCATGGGGGCTGGAAAGGGGGGGTTGTCCCTCAGTCCAGCCTGCACCCTCTCCAATCTGGGACATCCCTCTCACAATCCAGGACTGTTGGCTCCCAACTGCTCGCCTGCCTGCCTTCCTGATTGCCCCTAACTGCTTCTGCCTGCCAGCCTGATCACCCCCTAACCACTCCCATGCCAGCCTGATTGATGTCTAACTGCTTCCCTGCCAGCTTGTTTGCCCCTAACTTCCCTCCTCTGCTGGCCTGGTCACCCCTAACTTAAGGTGACCAGACATCCCACTTTTGGTGTGACAGTCCAGATTTTTAACAATCTGTCCCGTGTCCCACGGCATTTTTAAAAAGTTTCGGTTTTCTTTCCAAAAGTGGGACATCTGGTCACCTTACCCTAACTGTCCTCCCCTGCAGGATTGATCGCCCCTAACTGCCCTCCCTTGCAGGTCTGGTCCCTCCCAATTGTCCTCCCCTACTTGCCTGATCACCCACAACTGCCCTCCCTTGCAGGCCTGGTCACTCCCAGCTGCACTGCCCAGCTGGCCATCTTGGGGTGGCCATCTTGTGTCCACATAGGGGCAGGATCTTTGACCACATGGGGGCGGCCAGCTTGTGTGTTGGAGTGATGGTCAATCTGCATATTGCTCTTTTATTAGATAGGATAGAGGCCTGGTGCATGGGTGGGGGCCAGCTGGTTTTCCCTGAAGGGTGTCTTGGATCAGGGTGTGGGGGTTCCCTTGGGGCGTGGGGCCGCCTGGGTGATGTGCCTGTGGTGGATTTCAGGCTGGCCACACCCCTCAGCGACCCAAGTGAGGCCCTAGCACCTGGGATATATTTACTTTCTACAATTTAAACTTTGTAGCCTGGAGCGGAGTCAAGCCTCCTGTTCCCTCCATGGCGGCAGCCGTTTCTTGTTTACCTTCTATAATTGAAACTTTGTAGCTTGGAGTGGAGGCTTAGGCCTGCTAGGGCAGGCCTTCTTCCATTGCCAGAGAAACCCAAGCCTCTGTGGCTGTAGCCATTCTTGGTTGGGGTTAATTTGCATATGTGTTCTGATTGGCTGGTGGGCATGGCTAGTGGGTGTGGTTTGTGAGCAAAGTGATGGTTAATTTGCATATTACTCTTTTATTATGTAGGATAGATACAGAAATAGAAATAGGTGTGAATGTGTGTGCAAATGTTTATGTGTGTGTGCATGTATATACACCACAGATACACACACACACACACACACACACATGTATACACACATATATGTGTAGGCAGATATATGCTTTTACTTCCTAGTCCTACTTGAAATGGCTAAAGGCAAAGATAACCTGGCATTAAGATTTGGCTACTAAATATTATTTATTCTCCATTTAAAGGAATCGGGGTTCCTTAGAGAAATGGTTGACCGTAGGGCTGGAGTAGGGAAAATAAAAGGTTAAGACAGGACCATCTTGTACTACGAGGTAAAGATGCTCAAAGAGATACAGATATGGGACATATCAAAAAGACACAGAAACTGCCTTAAATGAGCTCACACTGGCCAAGTCTGGGACAATTTGATTATCACAATAAATTACAGTTTTTGATTTTAACCCTTAGAGTAAAATAGGAATTCATGAGTCCACAGTGATAAAACTTAAATGAATAAATGGAAGACAAAGGGAAGCTCTATCTTACAACAGAAACAACGAGGCATCTCCTCACAAAGTCCTTAGAGTCAGTGGAGAACACTGTAAGTCACTATCTTTACCAAATGTGACAGAAAACCAGGAATAGGACAAATTGATGTCCTGTTTCCTGATGTGATACAAGAGCAAGGCATACTTCTGAGATGTCCTCACTTACAAATGCATAAACATGAAGAAAAACATCCGATAAACCCAAGCTGCACAACATTCCACAAAGTAACTTTGTGCTTTGAAAAATGTCAAGGTCGTGATAAAGAAGGAAAAGCAAAGTATTTTTCCAAAACGAAGGAGATTAAAGAGAAATTATAATTATAAGGGACATAGACCTTTACAAGATATTATTTGGACAATAGGTAAAATTGGAATGGGATCTGTGAAAAACATGGTAAATGTTGGATCAATGTTAGTTTTCTAAGCTTGATGGCTGTATTGTGTAAGAGAATATCCTTGTTTATGGGGTGCAAATACAAAAGGGCATGTGAAAGGATTAAGGAATCATGTCTGCAAGTTTTTCTCAAATGGTTTGGGAAGGAACTTCAATGTGTGTGTGTGTGTGTGTGTGTGTGTGTGTGTGTGTGTAAAGTATAGAATAGATATGATAAAATTATAATTGGTAAACTGAATGAAAGATAGATAGAAGCTTCAAGTACTACTTTTATGATTCTTACACCTTTTCCATAATTTTTTTAAAGAGGGAGGGAAAGAAAGAGAAAAAGAAAAAGATAGCCAGACCTATGTGGCTCCGTGGTTGAGCAATCTAAGAACCAGGAGGTCGCGGTTCAATTCCCAGTCAGGGCACATGCCTGGGTTTCGTGCTCAATCCACAGGAGTGGGTATGCAGGAGGCAGCTGATCAATGATTCTCTCTTACCATTGATGTTTCTACCTCTCTCTCCCTCTCCTTTCCTCTATGAAATCAATAAAAATATATTTTTTTTAAAAAAGAAAGAAAAAGCCAGAAACATCGATTTGCTGTTCCACCATTCATGCATTCATTGGTTGATTCTTGTATGTGCCCTGACTGGGGGGGGGGGGGGGTCGAACCTGCAACCCTGGAGTGTTGGGATGATGCTCCAACCAACTAAGCACCTGGCCAGAGCCTCTATAAATTTGAATTTTCAAAATAAAAATATAAAAAGAGAGGGGAAATGTGCATTCTGGGTCTCTACATACATAGGTCAGAGTGAATCAAACTGAGCAGGCCAATTCAAATGGAATAATGAGGAAGCTTAGGCCCAGCTCTCCCTTATAAGAGACCCACCTCCTGGCCTCAGGCTGCTGCCCAGGAGAGCAGGGAATTGAAAGGGGCGGGGAAGAGGCTGGGAGGGCATGAAGAAAGGCACCAGCAAACTGCTCCAGGAATCCCAGGGAGCCAGGAGGCTTCGTGAAGGAGGTATGGCATGAAGAGGCCCCGGATGGCGATGGGGCGGGGACACTGGTGGTCCTGCCTAGCATGTCATTTGCGCATTTCTGAGAATTCTGCCTCTGCTTTCTTTTTATCATCATGCGGCTGGTAGGTTTCTACCTCCAAACTCTTGCTCCTAATTCTGCTCCTGCCTGGCAGGTGGGCAGTTTATCAATTTGGAGGAACCATCACATCCATTTTTAAAATTTTAGCTCAGGTCCCTTTCTTTGACTTGTTTGTTTGTTTGTTTGTTTATTTATTTATTTATTTATTTATTTATTTATTTTACAGGCTTGCTCTTCTCCTGATAGAAAGTCCTTTGCTCGCCGGAACCGGTTTGGCTCAGTGGATAGAGCGTCTGCCTGCGGACTGAAAGGTCCAGGGTTTGATTCCGGTCAAGGGCATGTACCTTGGTTGCGGGTACATCCCCGGTAGGGGATGTGCAAGAGGCAGCTGATCGATGTTTCTCTCTCATCGATGTTTCTAACTCTCTATTCCCTCTCCCTTCCTCTCTGTGAAAAATCAATAAAATATATTTAAAAAAAGAAAGTCCTTTGCTCTTTCATGCCTCTACATGCCTCTACTGTGTTTAGTACATGCATCATGGCACATGAGGCTCCTTGGGCACTTGTCAATTTGTCTGTCCCTCCCTCCCAGCCTACAGTCTCCTAGATGGCTCTGTATCTTTGAATGACCACTGTCTGGCCATAGTGGGGCCTCAGTAATTGTTCAAGTAGTCAGATTAGCCTAAGACTTCTCCAAACTGTATTTCTTCCCTCCTTCCCATTTTTACTCCTGGGCTAACTTAGGCTCTATATTCAGCGAAAACATTCCCTGGACTTTTTGATTTCAAGTAGTATGAATCCAAATTTGAGGGACAACATTTTCTTCTCGACCCTGAGACCACCAGTGAAGGTGAAGGGAGGGAGGGAGGGATGGACCAGCATGCTGGGAGGAACAAAAAGATCGTCACACCAGTGGCTTAAATTCTCCATTAATGGCTCTGTGACTAACCCATACAGAAATACATGAACTGCCCCTTGGGTTGGTTATATTAGGGGAGGCACCATAATGACCAAGGCTGATTGTAAAAGCCAACCAAAATTATGTTAACCGCCGATGCTTGGGAGCTTCTTACATCAAAGCGGAGCACTTATACAAGCTGCTATCTGCTAAAGGCCCACAGACCTATCCACAGTACTATTATAATAGTAATTAGTGATCGCTAACATTCCTGCAAGTCCTCTTCAGCCAGGCACCATAAGCACCCAACAAATGTCACAAACTGTGTCCACAGGTGTCACCGGACCCATCTACACACTGAGGCTGCGCTGGTAGCAGAAGGCAGCTGCTCCCTGTGACACATTCCTGAGCCCTAGGCTCAAGTTCTGTTACTGACGTTCCGGTTACAGAGCCCAACGCCCCCTCCCCTTCTCCACGGCCACTGAGTTTTCAGATTTGAAAGACCATCATTTGTGAGTCCATTCACGCCCCCCCTCTTAATGTATACCTTAGCAGCCCTAAGTCACCCGTCTGCTGTGGAAGGTTGAGGGGTTTCTGCCTGGAAAACACTTCCCTTTGCTAACGGTTCCAGTGCTAAGCCTACCCTTTGTCTGCTGCAGTCACCAGTTTGAAACATTTGTTGGCAGGACTGTTGCCTCACCCTTGCGGGAGGCGGCCTCCCCACCTCGGAGGCAAGCTGGCAGCTGTTGGAGGCGTTTTCAGCACCAGATTATTTTAAGGCATCCGTAAAGTGGTGAAAACTAACCCCAGGGAACAATTCTTTAAAAAAAAATGTTTTAGAAAAAAATAAGAATAACAGCCAAGTCCCGCTGTTATTAAACACTGGCTCTGCAAATACCTAGGACACCACTTAGTGCCCAGAGTGTTTGCAAGATTCCATGCCGAACACCGTGCCGGGGGCCACCCTTAACGAGGAAGAACACGAACCTCCCGTTTTCACGAGCTGTTCAGCAGAGTGAAATCTGACCAAGAGGAGGACAGCAGAAAGACTGCCCTAATTGCAGTTTCTATTTTCAGCAATTTTGCACCAGTATGATAAAACGAGAAAGCTCATTGGCACGTGTTATAGAATTTTTAAGTATATACTTAGTAGTAAATAGCAGCTTGATTTCATAGCTTGTAAGATATGGCCTTAAAGCAAACTGCAAAAACAAAGTATGTCTGTTCCTACATAATTCTCTGGTGGTACCACAGACCAGGACTGCTTCATGTGGCACCGAAGTACATGGAAACGCTCCCAACTATGGCCACGGTACCTGCGGGTGGTTCCTTTGTCAGTCCATACCAGGAGAGGGGGGGCTGTTCCTTTGCGCCTACAGATGAGGAGAGGAAGGCCCCGGGAAGAGGCATGGCAGCCGGTCCTACACCGTGGTTCTCACGGTCGTAAATTTAGCCCATCAAGTCATGGCATCTCTAATGGTTGGGGATTATGGTTTTAAAAACGATTGCTCATGCAGCAATTCATTATTATAAATATTCTCATAATTCGTGAAGAATGAACTAGAAAACCAGGGCTAACAACAAATGTGTGACAGCTTGAATTCTCACCAGCTGTGGTCACTGGCCCCAGGCCAGGATGCTAGTTGACCTTCAAGCTGGCCACGCACATTGGCATTTCTTATCAATCCTCAGGACCCAAACATCCCCGGGATAGTCTAGTGAAACAGAATTCTCTCGGGGAGGGAAAAGGGTGGAAATCTTAAAGAGGCCATATGCTTCAAATCAGATTTATTATTCCCCCTTGGATGTGACTCTGAGGGTGAGAAGAATCTACAATGTTAAGCAAGAATTTGTTGGGCACTTACTTATGAGTCTTGCCCTGCAGGTAGATTTTATGGGGAATAAGGAAATGTTAAGATACAGGTTTAAGCTAAGTGGTTTTCTGCCTAGTCGTGGAGACTAGGAACATAGAAGATGCAGACTGAGCAGTGCTGGCAAACTTTAGCCCAAAGGTCAAACCCACAGCCCACTGCCTGTTTTTGAAAAGAGCATGAGCTAGAAATGGTTTTCACCTATGTACACGGTTGGAAAAAAAATTAAGAAGAGCATTATTTTGTGGCATAAAAATTATGTGAAACTCAAATTTCAAAGCCCGTGAATTAGGTTTTATTGAAACCCAGCCACACTCACTCATTCTCCTCTTACCTGTGGCTGCTTTTGTGCAACAGTGCGCAGCAGAGTTGAATAGCTGTGACAGAGGCCACGTTAGCCACAAAACCTAAATTATGTACTATCGTGCCCTTTAGAGGAAAAGTCTGCAGGCCTTGAGGTAGATAATAATTTAATGGTGCTAAATGGGGTAGTTTGGAGCCAGTTGAAGAACCAGAGGACTTCTACAAGAGGAGAAATGTCTTTGGGTAAGAAAGCTTCGAGGAGGAAGGGCCTTCAGTGAAGGATGAAGATATTGAGCATGGAGGCCAGGGGGAAAGGCCACCCAGCTGTGACTGTCATCCACCGCTGACAGCAACGGCACCTGGTAAGTTTTTTTTACCTTCTGGACCTCAGTTTCCTTGGCTATGAAATGGAAGTAATAACACCCACCTCTCGGGACAGTTGGAAAACCCACAATAAGATTCCATTCGCAAAGTTAGCACAGAGTTAGTTTAGCAATGCCCATTGCAGAGCTGGTGTCTGCTAGGGTTAGCATTCGTTCTCACAGGTGGGCATCTGTTCATAAAAATAAGTGAAATTCCATCTAAAAATTAAGTCTTGCAGAGGTGATTAGTGAGTACGTTTTTTAAATCTTTCTTAGAAGATAAATTCAAGCAATCAAATCCTATGAAGTTCTTTAAAATGTTGTCATAAAAGAATTATAGTACAGGAAAATATTCCCAATGTGGTCTGTGAAAATAAGTTTTGTAAGCCTCCAAATTTGATTTTTCCAGGACATCCAGATTTGAAACTGTGTATGAAAATCTGATGAAAGCTATCGACCCTTCTCCCTGATAAACACACACTGCACGCTTTTGCATACAATCTTAGGGCTTAATGGGTCTGTGGAAGCCCCATCCTTGGTTCTCAGGTTAAGAACTCCCTTTCTGGCCCTAGTTCGTTTTGCTAGTGGATAGAGCATCGGCCCACAGATGGAAGGGTCCTGGTTTTGATTCCCATCAAGGCCATGTGCCTCAATTGCTGGCTCGGGTCTCTCTCACACCGATGTTTCTCTCTCTCTCTCTCTCTCTCTGTCTCTCCCCCTCCCTTCCACTCTCTCTAAAAGTCAATAGAAAATATCCTCAGGTGAGGATTAACAAAAGAAAGAACTCCTCTTCTCATTGCTCACTCATACTTCTAAAACCCACAAGATATCGATATGTGAACCAGATTGCTAAATGATTAATTTATGAAGAAGAAATAATGTCAAGTGGGCTAAAATCCTTGTGTTGGCTGATCAGCTCATTATCTTGCTATACAAAAGCCACATGAACAGGCAAGGCACAATTAAAAGTGAGTAAGGCATCACAGCAAAGGGAATTGGAGAATGGTCTTAATGGCTGCTGTCGCCAGGCTTGATGGCCTGATGCATCCACTTCTGCCACAGAGAAACCCTGCCAAGGCTGCAGGAGCAGCCAGTCCAGTCCTCTCCTCCGGACAGTTCTCGATGCCGTGCTCTCTGCTTACAGACACAATGAAGGCTAAACTCCTCCTGTTTTCACTTGTGCCAAGTAAAGGCCCAGGACAAGCAGTTGGATCCCACATTCAGACATATGATCTTCTCACACTACACTTGGTCCATCTCTCTATAATACACACACACACACACACACACACACACACACACACACAAATATAGATTACAGCTTTGGATAGGTTTGTTGTGCTGATTTTTTTCATAATTTCCTTTTCATAAAGAGTATTTGTCTTCAAATTTAGGAGGTTTTTTACTGTCCCCAACCTCTTCACTATCCACAGGAGAAACAGATCCTTCTGCTGGTCCTTCTTTCCTTCTTTCTCAAATAATCTTTTATTTAGAAATAGTTTACCACTTTCTACAAGTTTCAAAAGAGGTACAGAATTCTCATGTACCTTTCACCCAGCTTCCCCCAATGAAAATACCTTCCTTAGATAACCACATAACAGGTCAAAACCAGGGAATTATTGTGGTATAACACTAAGAACTCAGGAACAGTCTTTACTGAGATTTCACTAGTTTTTACATGCACTCTATGTGTATATATATATATGTGTGTGCAGTTTTATGATATTTTAGCACATGGGTAGATTGAGGAATCAACACCACAATCAGGTACCACAAAGATACTCCCTCAAGTTACTCGTTAACAGCCAGTAACTTCCTTTTACAAATACAGTTGACCCTGAAACACAGGTTGAACTTCATGGGTTCACTTACATGAGGATTTTTTTCATCTTGTAAACAGACAACATAAACTTATGGTATCGATAAGTACAGTACAGTACTAAAAATGTATTTTCTCTTCCTTATGATTTTATTCATAGTGTTCTTATCTCTAGCTTACTTTATTGTAAGAGTGCAATACTAAAAATGTATTTTCTCTTCCTTATGATTTTATTCATAATGTTCTTTTCTTTAGCTTACTTATTGTAAGAGTGCAGTAGGTAATACATATAACACACAAAATATGTGTTAATTAACTGTTCATTTTATCAGTAAGGCTTCTAGTCAACAGTAGGCTATTAGTAGTTAAGTTTTGGAGGATTCAAAAGTTATACACAGATTTTCAACTGATTGGGAGAGGGATAAGAGGTTTTTGTTGACTGTGTGTATAGGGGGTTTGGGGGGACTTTGGTGCCCTTAACTCCCTGTATTGTTTTTGTTTTCAGTGTTAGAAATCTTAGCCCAGAAGACTTTCACTATTTCGGGCACCTGAAGTTCTTATGAATACCACCTCAAGAGACAACAGTTGTGACCTCACCAACCCCTTCCCCTGAGTGGGTAAACTACCACCAAGGCCTCAAGGGCAATGTTTAGATTAGAATTGTCTTGAGTTTTATTTCTAAATCTCAGAATATTTTCCATCATTGGGCAAAGTTTTTGAATGTATACCCTTGCTATTGTGTAGAAGCAGTCTACTAGGCTTTTAGAAAAAGTTAGAATTTCTGACCAAATTTCCTTTAACTATAGTTGCATAACAGAAAACTTCTTAGCATCCGTGAGACATGTTGGTGTGTAGCTTCACGCAACCCTGAACTTGTTTTGTTTCTCCCTAGACTTGTTTCCTCTGGCTGGGCTCTGAGGTTCCCTCTACTTGTGTCTTTCATACTGACTTTTCAGTTTAGTGAGTTTCATGTGGACAAAGTTAGGGTTCCCTTCTAGAAGATACCACCTTGGGTTAGACTCTGGAAATCTACTTTCCGGGGGATTCAGTTACCTGGTGGATCTTCTGAGCAGTAGGTTCTTAGCCGCCTAGTACTTTTGCATGGCCATCCCCTGAGACAGTAATTGGAGCTAGTCTAAAGAGCTGAGTGTTTTAGATGAGTAAATAATGGCAAATGTACATACCATGCGCAACCATCATAAATGTCTATTTAAGGTCACTACAGAGAGCAAAGCATAACTCAACCCAAGAGAGCATAGCTGAAACATTTGCAAGGACCTAATTAATTCTTAGACTAAAAAAATAAAACTGGGAGTTGATCAATGATTAGAGGATGCCTGTGCTATGACTTGGGGGAGGAGAAAAGAACCCGAGATTGCTCATGGGAATGAAAAACAGGAAAGCTGCTTTTGAAAGCAGTTTTATAGTTTACAGCCGAAAGTTAAACATAAACATAATTCTACTCCTCGCTAGCTACTTCGGAGAAATGATAATATATATCTGCACAAAGATTTGTATGCAGGTATTCCTGACAGCATTACTTATACCAGCCAAGAGCTGGAAACAAATGTAATGTCCATCAAGTGGTAAAGGGATAAGTAAAATGTAGTACACCACACGATGGAATACTACTCAGAAATGAAACAGGAATAGACAGCTGACGTGTTACATCGTGGGTAAACTTTGAAACCATGATGTTCAGTGAAATAAGTTAGACACAAGAGACCACATGTTACAATCACATCTGCATGACACGCCCAGACCAGGCAAACTTACAGAGACAGAAAGTTGATTAGCGATTGCCTGGGGCCAGAATGGGAATGAAGTTAGGGCACCAGGGACCTTGTTGAGGGGATGAAAATGCTCTAAATATATGTACAGTGATGGTATTTGTTACTACAGATATTTGAGTAGTACACTTGAAATGGGTCAATTTTCTGATATGTAAATTATATTTTGATAATGTTTTTTTTTTTTTAAAGGAAACTAACCCACATTTTTCTGGAAGGCAGAAGGATCATCCTTGGTCAAGTATCCTAGGAAACCCTGGCCCTTGATAGAGGACTTTCCAAATCTCAACTTGTGCCAAAACATACGGAAGATGCCACTCCCTCTCCAGGCCCAGCTACCTTCACTGTATTTCTCTCTTTAGAAGGTGTTCTTTCCTGCTGAGACCGGTTTGGCTCAGTGGATAGAGTGTCGGCCTGCGGACTGAGAGGTGCCGGGTTCGATTCCGGTCAAGGGCATGTGTCTTGGTTGCGGGCACGTCCCCGGTGGGGGGTGAGCAAGAGGCAGCTGATCTATGATTCTCTCTCATCGATGTTTCTAACTCTCTGTTCCTCTCTCTTCCTCTCTGTAAAAAAAATCAATAAAATATATATTTTTTAAAAGATCAGAGATAAGTATGAATCAATTTTTTTAAAAAAGGTGTTCTTCCCCTCTGGTTTCTACTTTGGGAATAGAAAGCATTTATAGTCTTGGCTGGTACTTGTGTGGAAGATACTTGTTGCCTCTTGTATCCTCTGCTTCCCTAGACGAGAAGGGCCAACTCTGCAGACTTCTGATGGAAAATCTTAGTGAGAACAAGAAAAAGTTGTCAGTCCAGTGTTAGAAAAGGGCAGGGCAGGGCAGAGGACTGGAGAGAGAGTGGCCTAGAGACACAGAGGAGGGAAGGGAGGGGGGACTGATTCCTGGGGAGGAACCAGGGGGTGTGGTGAGCATCCAGGGCTGGAGAAAACCTCACACTGATGAGAAGCTGCCCGCCTTACCCAAGGACTTTTGATGCTCTCAGTAGTCTCATCTCACCTAGGACATGCTCAAGACAGCAGGGCTAGGGGAAGCCAGCTTGATGGGGAAGAGGTGGTGAGGAGGGGGTATAGTGGTGCAGACCAAGAGAGGATCCAGGGACGGGGAGAAACAGTCATGATGCTGACCTATCATGTCTACCACTCAGCAAGTAGTCAATGACTTTATGCTTTTATCATTATCCCTAGCATTACTATTGTTAGCATACTTTGCCCTCAGTTTTATCAGAGTATAGGAAGATATGAGAGTTGGAAACCAGGAGGGCCTAATCTACGAAGTCAGGACAGACTTTCTTGAGAAAATGATGGCTCAGCTGAGGTCTGGTAGATAAATGAAAAGTTTAACTAGGCGAATGTGGTCAGTGGGAAGAGAATTCCAGGAGAGGGACAGCTTGTGCAAAAGGGCCCTGAGGTTGAGGGACTGTGTGGTAACTACCACCGCCAGGAAGACAGGTGATTATACAATGTTGGCATTGCAAACCTAGACACGTCCCCAGGGTGTCATGAGCAGGCCCACCTTTATCAGCTGCAGGGCCCAGGGCAAGGTACGAAGAGAATCCCATAGGCTGTGTGACTAAGTATTTAAAACTATAGACCTAGCTAACTAACTATCAATAAAATATGTTCTATCCTCCTACCTTCTCAGACCTACCCCTGGTTCACTCCGTTGAGTTCCCAACCCCAGCTTCATCCTGTACTGTGAGGGTCAGGTTCACATGCATGTGAATCCCCTCCACCCCCATTCCAAGCCCCAGATTGCATATCTAAGCCTCTCCCCAGCAGCAAATACCCATTGCCTAACACACACCCTGGGGTGTGTTCACCAGCTGTGCGGTCCACTTTCAGGATGAGCCTAGGGAGGAGGGCTGTAGGCCATTCAAGAGGGCATTCTGGGGCTTTGGGTACCCAGATTACAGTCCGGAAGGGAAGGCGCAGGCTCTGAGTGGGCACATCCCCTTGGTCCTTGGGTTATTTGTCTTGTGAGGAAGACCCAGTCCAGAGGAGGGTCAAAGGGGAGCCCCCAAAACGAGGCCCGAGACAGCTCCCCTCACACTGAGAACAGCGGTGGGTATGGAAACGCTGGAAAAATAACCGAAACGAGGGGAGGGGAGGCTGGGCCAGGGAAGACTTCCTGGAGGCGGAATGCCTGGGCCCAATATTTTCCTGCAGAGGAAGCATCTGCTGCGAATTGAGGTACATGGCCTAATAAATCTAATGTTCCTTAACCAAATATGAAATATTGCAGCCAGGTGGCAGATGTTTTAGCTTTGGTTAAGCAGCCATCTCTCTTTTTTAACCCCTTTACTTGGCAGGATTGCAAGCGTTCTGATCAATGGGAAGTTCAGTTGAGAAGTGTTTCTCTATGAGGCTCAACCATGGCTTAGGAGAGAGCACTTAGAGGTCTGTGCACTCATTTTGACTTGTTACTAAGGGGATGAGAAATATATATATTTTAATTTAAATACTTTTCCTACCTGGTGTTGCTAGGTGGTTAGAGCATCATCCCTCCCACCAAAGGGTTCTGGGTGAGAGGGCACATACCCAGGTTGCAGGTTAGAACCTCAGTCAGGGCACTCGTGTGAGGCAACCGATGGATGTTTCTTCCTCACATTCATGTTTCTCTCACTTTCCCTCCCTCCCTCTCCCTCGCCCTCCTTCTCTCTCCTCCTCCTCCTTCTCCCTTCCTCTTTCTCTTCGGAATCAATGAAGAAAATGTCCTCTGGTGAGGATTAAAAACAAAAAAAAATTAAGTGTTTAACCATAAAAACTTTTTTAAAGGACTCATAGGATTAGATTTCAATACAGTCCTTGGTATAAAATTTGCGAAGAATGGAAGGGCAAAAGTATGGTTGATTGAATATAGATCAGAATACAGAAACGTGAGCATCCGCAAGGTCCTTTCCTTCTAGTGAAACGATGACCCAGGGCAGCGAGGCAGTCCTTGGTTCATATCTCTCTTCTCATCCCCACAGTCAAGATGGCTGTCTGTTTATTATTATTATTTTATTTTTCAATTACAGTTTACACACAATATTATGTCGTATTAGTTTCAGGTAAACAACAGAGTGGTTAGATAATCACATGCTTTACAAAGTGGTATTTAAACACTGGAATACTTAACAGATTAGGATTTGGTCTAATGTGTGTGTGTGTGTCTTTCACTGTGAACATGAGAATTACATTTGTTTGTGGAAGTTCAGGATGGGAAAAGTAAGCTATTGTGGCAGATTAGATGCACTAAAGCGAGCCAAGAAACCTTGTATTTTAAAATATAACAAACTCAATCATTGGACCCAGGGGGAAACAGCAATGTCAGGAATGAACTACTAATGACTAGCAACGTCCCAGAGGAGAGCCAAGGGGAGTCCATGTGGGAAGGGGCACGGGACAAGGCGTGTGACCCATCAGCTGAGTCTCCTCAGCAGACTTGTCCAAGAGCCTTCGCAAGAAAAGGGCAGCCTCCCAGGGCATTTTTGTCCCATTCCAATGGCCCAATCCAAATCCCATCCAGAAAGGAATAGTATAAAGCTAGATGAGCCAAAATATCTGGAATGGAGAGAAAGGAGAGAGAAGGAAACATGAACTGTAGAGTTGCCAATTTGGAAGATTGGGGGGAAAGGCAAAATCACACCCAGTTATCTAATTTAAGCAGAGCTGATGCTGATTGTAGGGTTATCAGTAATGAATTTTTACGGAGTGCTATTTGCCCAGCAGTAATAAAGTTTACAAGTAATGGCTATACAAGGAATATACACATTCTATGAGGAAAGCACTATCATTATCCCATTTTACAGATGAAGACGAAGAGGTTTAAAGAGTTTGGGGTCAGGGTAATGGGGAAGCTGACGGTTTTGTTTTAGATAAGACTCTCTTTCAGGTGACGTCAGTTCTGAAAGGGGATCTCGGGTCCTAGCTGATTTGGCTCGGTAGATAGAGCGTTGGTCCCACAGACTGAAGGGCCCAGGTTCGATTCTGGTCAAGGGAATGCACCTAACTCAGGTGCAGGCTTGATCACTGTGTGGGAGGCAACCAGTCAATGTGTCTTTCTCACATCGCTGTTTCTCTCTCTGTCTCTCCCCTCCCCTCTCTCTAAATAAGAATGGAAAAATATCCTCAGGTGAAGATTAACAAAAATAAATGTTAAAATGTAAAATAAATAATAAAGTGGATCCCCAAGATGGTCAGAACCCAGCAATTGAACGTGGAGGATGGAGGTTCAGGAGAAGAGGGGAAGTGGGCATGTAGATTTCTACGACATGCCTTTTTGTCTCATTTGAGTTTTGAAGTATATTAATGTGTTAGTCATTCAATAAATAAATGAAAATGTAAAAATAAAAGTCAGAAATTGAAATTGAGGCAAGGTCAGGACTGAAAAAAGTAGCTTTGAGAGTCAGTATTGTTGAACACAAGGGGAGTGGGCGACCTCCAGTGATAGGAGCAATCCATAAGCAAAGAAGGGAGAGACTTCTGTTTGTTTTTAACCAGCCAATCAGAGGAAACTTAATACTTTCTTGGGTCACAGCTTAGACTCCTCTACCAGACAAGAGTTAACTCTGGCCGGAGCAATCCAAGAAACATTTATCCTGAAGAGAAGGCTAAGGTAAACTTTTCTACGGCTAGTAATAGAAACTCGCAGGAATGATTTACAGCCCTGCTCCTTCTAGAAGCAGCTGGCTCCAGCGTTTTAGTAAGAGGCCAAGTCAGATAAGCCTCTACGTGGAACTTAATTATGCATCAACTTGGTTTCTGTAATGTTTCCCGAGCAAGTAGGATTATTAAATGTTTTACCTTTAACCTGTACCTACTGCAAGCAGAGGTTGGGTCTGAATGCAGGAGAACCATTCCCTTGAGTTTCCAGGAACTTCCAGATCCCTTGAAGGCCCTTTGTCAGCACCAAATAAATGATGAATGAACTAGGAAAAAGGTTGTCCTCAGTAGGAGAGAAAGAAGAGAACCACAGAACATTAAAACTAGCAGAGACCTCAGAGATGGACCAGAGCAGAGGTTCTCAAACCTGAGCTTGCATCAGGACCTCATAAAGGACTTGTTAATACACAGGCTCCATCCCTGAGTTTCTGACTGGGGTCTGAGGTGGGGCCTGAAGAATCTGCATTTCTAACAACTCCCAGATGATGCTATTTTAGAGACCACACTTTGAGGACCACTGATCTACTGCACCTTCTTCATCTTACAAATATGAAACCAAAACCAGAGGGCTTAAATAACTCTAAACACATTTTGTTTCAGAAACAGATATAGCAGGCTCAGAATCATAAAGAAATAAAAATGTCATTTGGAGTCCCACACGCCTCTGTCCTTCAAGATGTATTTCAAGGGACATTCCTCTTGGGATTTAGCCATTTATAACCACTATTAGAATTATCTAGAAATTAAGACAACAAACCAAACCAGGTTAGGATGGAATGTCTAATGCCGTGGTTTTCAAACTATGGTGATACTGCCCCTCAATGGGGCTTTTGATAGAGGATGGATGTGTTTTTATGGTTGCCATGAACAGTAGGGTGGGGGTGCTACTGGCATTTTAATGGGCAGGAGTCAACATGTTAAAAACCTCCTTCCATACATGGGACAGTTCCATACGGCATGAATTGCCCTGCCCAAAACGCCAATAACATCCCACAGGGGGGAAAAATCAAGGAGTTTCCCCAGGAATTTGGAATTAAGCTTAAGATTCCAATTCAGTACAACTGCTCTCTTGAGGTTATAACCTGAGGAGCTGTCGGAGGTGGCCATTGTTTCCTTTGTGGATTGGGGAACAGAGAGCTACTTTGACATACATATGTAACCCCCTCCCCCCCCCAAAAAAAACACACCAAAAAACAAACATAGGAAAAGGGGCTGTTAGACTCTTGCCCACATTATTCAAGCTCTTGGCTCTTATTACACTTTAGGCCCATTTATAACCCTGTGTTGGTTTCTCTGACACCCTGTTGCTTGCAAACAGAAATCTTAACTTTGGGGAGACTGCCATCTTCTACCACATGGACAACAGAGAAAGCTAGTGTTAGAGAGAAGGAGAGAAGCAGAAGGAGAGAGAAGCGGAGATACGCTGCTCAGGGTGTTGCCTGAAGGCCTTAGAGTTCCTGATCAGTTGCTGAGGCCCAGCTGCCCATCAAGTGTGGCCTGAGAGGTGGGTCCTGGGAGATGGGTCTCTCCAGAAACCGCACTGTGATTGGATAGAGCTGTTCCAAAAAGGGAGGAAATGGTAGGCAGCAAATTGTACAAGCAAGAGTCCACTGCACCTCCACTGGAGGTCAGACTGGACTCAGACAGACTGGAAGGGACCAGAATGAGTTTGAATGAGGAGAAGCTGTCCAGTCTAGACATGACTGCTAGGGGGTTGCATCTATGGATTAGGGGTCAGTTGAGAAAATATCTGAGTTGGAATTATGAAAGTCATTTTTGTTAAAACACACACACACACACACACACACACACACACACACAATCCCAAGCTCTTACCCTCAAGGGAAAACCTCCTTTAAAATGGTGGCCTTGCTCTCTTGGTTAGCTTTTTCATCCGCTTCAGGACACTCCAGTTTGTATTGAAGATGGCAGGTTTCATTTCTGTTACTATTGTGAGGAACGTAGTGGTTTTGTGGTGTATTTCTGTGGGCTGGGGCTTAATAGCATGACTATAACTTCTTTCACTCAAAAGAGAAGTTGGAGACAAACAATGTAATTCCAAGAATTTTGGTTTTGCTAGCCCAGCAAATTATTTAAAAATGATAAAGATATGGCTTCAGAAGAGGTAGTTTCCCTTTTTAGCTGCCATTTACAGGCAGTGAGAACACACAGATGAAGGGAATGTGGTAGGTGTCAGTGTTCTGTGGCTGGCGTGAGGTATGAGATCTGAGTTGTTCCTTGCAAGGCTCCCAGCCCAATCTTGCTTTCCTTGGATTTCAGAGATGACTGGGATCCTGGTGATTGATCAACACTTTTCACCAGGGATTTTTTAAAAAATATATATTTTATTGATTTTTTACAGAGAGGAAGAGAGGGGGATAGAGAGTTAGAAACATCGATGAGAGAGAATCATCAGTCAGTTGCCCCTGCATACCCCCTTTTGGGGATGTGACCGAAATCAAGGAACATGCCCTTGACTGGAATCGAACCCAGGACCCTTCAGTCCGCAGGCCGATGCTCCATCCACTGAGCCAAAACTGGTTTTGGCTCACCAGGGATTTGTATCCTTGCTATCTCCCTACCCATCAGTTCCTTAATCCAGTCCTCTCATTCCTACAGCTCTCAACACAGGATTCAGAATTGTTAAAATGTTAATTATTCTAAAAATGTATCTCAATTTCAGGATGGAAACATTTCTTAAAGCAAGGCAAAAACCAAGTCTTGTGAAATACTAATCTGAGTAAATCCATTGCCTTCTAAAGGAAGCTGTTTCTTAACATGTCTCTAGCAGTCCCAATTCTGTCATTCTTATTATTCAACCCTACCAACCCTGAACAGCTCTGGACTGACAGGCAGGGAATAGTTCCTGAGATATGCTGGGCTATCCCATCTAATAAAAGAGAAACATGCAAATTGACCATACCTCTGCCATGCCCACCACCCATGCCCACCAGCCACGAAAACCAATTAGAGGCTAGTATGCAAATTAACCCAATCAAAATGGAAGCGGCCATGGAGCTGGAGCAAGCAGGAGGCTTGGGTTGCCCCCAGTGATGGAGGAAGCCAAGTTTCACTCTGCCCTGGCCTCCACTCAAGGCTACAAAGTTTCAATTATAGAAGATAAATAAATCCCAAATGCCTGCTTCCAGCCTATGCTTGGGTTGCCAGGGGGTGTAGCCAGCCTGCAAACCACCACAGGCCCCTCACCCAGGCTACCCCACGGCCCAAGGGAACCCCTACCCTGATCTGGGACACCCTTCAAGGCAAACCAGCCAGCCCCCACCCATGCATCAGGCCTCTATCCTATCTAATAAAAGAGTAATATGCAAATTGACTGTCACTTCAACACACAAGATGTCTTCCCCCATGTAGATGCAAGTTGGCTGCTATAAGATGGCTGCCACAAGATGTGCCAGCAGGGGAGGGCAATTGGGAGGAACCAGGCCTGCAAGAGAGGGCAGTTGGGGAGGATCAAGCCTGCAGGAAAGGGCAGTTGGGGAGGATCAGGCCTGCAGGACAGGGCAGTTAGGGGGTGATCAGGCCTGCAGGGAGGGCAGTTTGGGGGGGGGGGCTCAGGCCTGTAGGGGAGGGCAGTTGGGAGGGGGACCAGACCAGCAGGGGGGAGCAATTAGGGGTGATGAGGCTGGCAGGGGAGGGCAGTTAGGAGTGACCAGGCTGGCAGAGGAGGGAAGTTAAGGACAATCGGGCTGGCAGGGGAGCAGTTAGGCATCAATCAGGCTGGCAGGGGAATGGTTAGGAGGTGATCAGGCTGGCAGGCAGAAGCAGTTAAGGGCAATCAGGAAGGCTGGCAGGTGAGCAGAGCCAGCAGTCCCGGATTGTGAGAGGGATGTCCCAGATTGGAGAGGGTGCAGGCTGGGCTGAGGGACCCACCCTACCCTCCTTTCTCCCCCCCCCCCCATGCACAAATTTTGTGCACTGGGCCTCTCTAGTCAATAAATAAGAGCTGAGCTGAATTTAAGTTAAGCCTGAGTTCTAATCCTATTTGTTCCATCAGTTGAGTGAGTTGGCCCTTGTTTTTTGCATTTGTGCTCCTGCCTCTGAGCAATTGCTCTTGCTATTCCCTCTGTTTGGGATGCTTTTCTCCCACATTTGACAGGATTGGGTGATTCTCATCACTTGAACCTCAGCTGAAATGGCATCTTCTAAGAAGTCTTCTGTGATGACTTATTAGAGCAAACATCTCCCCCAGGCCAACACTCCATTATATCCTCCTCTTTATTTCTAGGCAGTTCTTATTACAAATATAATCACCTTATATGTTTCCTGGCTTGTTATCACCCTCTCCCCCATAGACTAGAAGCTCCACAAGGGCTGGGGATTGTCTATATCAGCAGTCACCAACCGGTAGTCCGAGGACCACTGGTGGTCCGTGAGGCCCAAAAGGTTGGTCGACTACTGGTCTATATTCTTTTTCACTATATTTTTCAGATCAAGATTCCTAGGAGTCCATCTATGTATAAAGCCTTTTCCAAAATAGAAAAAGGCTGATTCTTCTCTGAAAACCAAGCCCTGTGCTGGACCCCTGGCTTAGAGAGATTCTGGGCCCCTTGACAAGGTACCCTTGTTCAAGGAACAACATATATAGCTGTGTACACTCTTACTGCGCAGCACCATGCAATGTGCCTGCAGAAACACCACATTAGTTGGATGAATACACCAACTTTATTGAGGTTTTAATTTACTTTCAATAAGACACACCATTTTAAGTTTCCAGTTCAATGAATTCTGGCGGATGGACACACACTCAGGGAACCACTACCACAATCAAGATATAGAAATTGCATTATCCCCCAAATCTCCTGGATGTCCTCTTGCCGTTCGTTTTCTCTCTTCCCATGCACCCCCAACCTCAAGCAGTCACTGAATCTTCATTTCATTTCATTTAGTTCTATCTTGCCTCTTTGCAAAATAATGAATAATGGCCTTAAAAAGGAATAAGGTATCAAAATCAATAAAAGAGAGGGGATAAAGAAGAGGGGATAAAAATCAAGATTGACACTTGTCGACCACAAGGTTCAACAGAGCATTTATGATTGAGCTTGAAGGCCTAGGCTTGGCTGCAGCCTCCTTAAAGCCAAGGTAAAGATGGAATAGTGGCTCTTCAATTATCACCTGAGAGGAAGAAGCATTTCAATTCCCAGGGGAGACAAAGTTTCCCTAGCACCAGATCTGAGATAGCCCTCATCTGGGTCATCAGATAGAAATTTTTGCAAGATGCCCTGAATGGTGCTAGTGAGAGCTTCATAGTAAACATAGCAGGAACACTTACTTGTATATTTCATCTAGACAATTTTCCATAATCATTCCTATAGCAAATATTAAAGTGTCTTCCCTAAATAAGATGGTCTTACTGTTTTGTTTTTTGTTTGTTTGTTTGTTTTTCAGAAAAGCATGGTAGTAAGCGATTCAAAATTACCTTCCCTAGCGGGGACCTGGACTTAGGAACTCCTTACTGTCCTTATAGGCAGAAAGAGGCATTCCCTTTGAAACCCAGGTGGGCAGATGGGAAGGTTAATGCTCAATTATGACACTTGAAAGAAACTGGCCAGGATCCCTGTCTAGATCAAAGGCCTTCCCATCTCCGCCTGGAGCTGGTTGTGGGAGTAGAAATGTGTCTCAGGAAAAGCCAAGATTTTCTTAAGGAATCAGTGTTGGAGCTGGGCCTACAAGAGCCAGGCCTCTGTTGAGATGCCAAACTTCTACACACTAGAACATTCCAAGTAACACTTGAACATGAAAGGTATTGTGGGCAAGTGTTGACAGTTTTCTCACCACAACCTTAGAGATTTCTTAGTAATCACCCTGGAAAGGTGAGTTCTAAGCCACAGCACCTTGGCCTATTGATGGATTACAACTGCCCTGAAGCTAATAACCACCTCCCTGCTGGATTGTGAATCAACTGAGAAATAAGACGAATAAGGCAGACGGGAGCAAAAATACATCTGTTGTTGGGAGCTGAGGCTGGTGTCTGTGGGCAAGTCAGTTTTTTGAGGTCTGAGCCCCAGAATTAGACAGTCTTTTCCACCCGATTCTAGGCAATACCTGGGTAGCACAGGCTTCTGTGAGAAGTGGCACAAGGAGAAACTGAGAACATGTGGTCTCCAATGGGGACTGGCTCCAAATTGGAGGGGTGGGGGGAGGGGCGCGAGGGTTAGGCAACCCCATCCAGTTTCACCTTTTAAACTTACCAGTCAGGTGAATTACTCCCCCTCCTCTGGGCTACCCAACCTCTTCTTCTTTCCTTTAATAGAGATCTTAATGACTGATACCATTTTTAGATAAACATAGACACACACCCTGCCAAAATTAACAGCAGGTATAGTCTTGTAGAAAAGCAGAGAGAAGAAAATAGAGCTGGTATCTACCCACTTTCAAAAAAAAGGGGTTTAACCCCAACCACCAGATACTTTCATGGTTACACAAAAAGTATTCTGTGGAGCAGGCGGCCACCAGCATTTAAGTGGCCGATACCAAGCAAATTCATAGTATATTCCACAGCATACCTTCAAGCCCTTCAGTGGTACTTTTGTGGGATGAATTAGATGTACTTTTATTTTCTTATTTTCCTATAATAACTTCACCATCCAATATGTAACATTAGAGAACAAAGGGGATGATCCTTTTCCCCCTAGGTTTCTGAGACAAACCAAAAGAAAAAAAACAAAAATGATCCCAAATTATAGCAGGCTGTGTATCCCTTAATGTGGTAAGGACCCCGAAAAGTGACCTGGTATTCTTCATCAGTTTGGTCTATTTGCCGAGTTCAAGGTCATTTCGGGTTCAGCAGAATTACCACAATGTTTTTCTAGCCCTTGGACAGCAAGAGAACGCCAAGCCCATTTTATAGATAGGTTTTCAACACATAGGGTTCCAAGATAAATTCAATACATATGGTTCTGATACATTCACATCTAACTCACTAAATCACTATGTGATAGCTAAGACTTCAGAGTTTTAATGAAAAAAAAAATCTTCAAAGTATTTTTTTTCCTTTGAACCCAGCAGTCATATTTTCCTAAGAATTAATAATGGCCAGGAGAATTGTAGGTGTTTGAAATATTGCCAAAATGTCTCTTTTCTCACCTTCAGGGTAACTTCAAAACACTTACTGCACACAATCATAATTTTTTAAAATGCACATGTATGGTGTGTGAGTGTCTGTCTGTGTGTGTGTGTGTGTGTGTGTGTGTGTGTGTGGTGTGTGTGTGTGTGGTGTGTGTGTACCATGTGGGTATTTCAGGGACTGTGCCAGACACCTGACACACATTGTCACTAACATTTACAAAGTCTGAAGGGTGGTAGTCTCTCATTTACAGGTTCAGATGCTCAGGCTCGGAAGGTTTTATGACTTGCCCACGGCCAAAGCTGACAAGTCACATGACAAAATTCTATTGACCTCTCTCTGAAACGTCTTAATTTTGTCCAATTCAGCAAATATTTATTAAGTGCCTCTAGGTACCAGGTGTATGAACATGATACAGTACATACAGATGTCAATTTATAATATTGCATACCTGAGACTTACATGATGTTATAAACCAATGTCACCTAAAATTTTTTGAAAAATATATTTTATTGATTTTTTTTTTTACAGAGAGGAATGGAGAGGGATAGAGAGCTAGAAACATCAATGAGAGAGAAACATGGATCAGCTGCCTCTTGCACATCCCCCACTGGGGATGTGCCCTCAGCCAAGGTACATGCCCTTGACCGAAATCGAACGTGGGACCCTTCAGTCCTCAGGCCGACGCTCTAGCAACTGAGCCAAACTGGTTTTGGCCACCTAATTTTTTTTTAAAGGAGCAAGGAAACAACCCCCCCAGCGAACATCACATTATTAACAGGAAAATGGCAGCATTCCATTAAAATCAAGAACAAGGAGGCCCAACACTGTCAAGGTTGGAATGTCATTCACAAGTGATTTTCATCTGCACAGAAAACCCTAAAAGCGTATACATTAATTATTAGAAATTATTAGCGTCTAGCGCGGAGAAAAGAAGAATGCTGAGGAAGTAGAGAGTGAGTTCAGTGACTTAACAATTTAGCTCAGGGCTAGTCCTATGCAACCCATTTGGAATTACACAATGACAGCCATTGGATTCTGTGGCTGCTGAGAGACAGCAGCTCTACCAGTATTACTTCCCATCTTGGATGCACCAGTGGTTGCCAGAATTCTTGAAGCTTTGTTTCTTACTCATCCATCTGCCTGTGGCACGCCCACATGGCTCAGTACACCGCCTCGTTAAAATGACCAGAACTCCAGGAGTCTTCCCAATGTGGAAAGGAATACCCAGAAGGAGGGCATTCGTTTGGGACAGAAATCACGTCAGAGATGGAGTTAAGCCAGAAACAGTGCCCCAAATGGGACAGAGGGAGCGAGGGTACAGTGGAAAGCAAAAGCTCTTTTCCAGTATTTTCTACCAACTCTAAAATAAGTTCTACAATAAATATCTTTTTCTGTAGTAAATTCATTTGGGTTATATCTTCCAAGAGGCTATCACTTCAGTGGCCTTTTTAAGCTTATCCAAAGCTGTCAGGACCGAACTGATTTCTTCTGAAGGGCCTATGGACAAGAAAGGGCCACATGCTAACCTGACAAGCTCAGGGAAGGCCCGTGTGGCAGCCTTGCAAACTCAAGAGACCTAAAGCAACCACAAAGGATGGTCTGAAATTAAAACCTTTAATTAAAAAGCAGTTTATAGTGGATAGTCATGTCCTAAGCCAGAATCTTCCCTTGACAAAAATCACCTTAGATCTTTACTGAGCCTATTGTCTTTTTGCATCCAGATAACATACCTGTGGAATGTCAGGATAACTTATAATTTCCCTTTTACTGGGCCCCTCGAGCACAACAAATAGTGCCAGGGCAGAGACCGCAAATTCCCACATTGTTATCGTTATCTTGTTAACTGTTGACTGGTAACTACTATCCTGGACCCACCCATGTAAAAGATGCATGTGTCAATCTTTTTACTTTTTATCCAATCCCAGAGGTTTTCCTGGTTTGCTTTCTCCCACCTCCCTATTCTATCACTGATGGGTTTCATGTAATCCACTTACATCCCCATCTTTGATGGTAAGGTATAAAAATAGGTGAAAAACCGCCATTCTTGGAAGTGCTATCTCAGTATGTTGAAATTCTGCTTCCTGGCAACTGTCAACAGTTTGACTCAAATAAACTCACAAAAATTATGTACAGGTTTAAATGTGTGTTTTTGTTGTTGTTGTTGTTTTTTTTACTGTTAACAGGCCATTTCTGAAGTGTTTTATTTCATTCTTCCATCAATATGTCTCTGTCATCCTTGGACCATTCATGTACCATCACATGCAGGAGAAAGGTGGTGCTAATGTTAGATGATAAAAATGTAGACTCCTGAACTCTATCCAGAATCCATTGCACTAGACTTTGTGGGAGTAGAGCCTAGAAATGAGTATTTTAAACCAGCAAATCACATGATTCTAAATGCACTCTAGGGTTTAAGCACATTGATTCCAAGAGTGCCATTAATAATACCTTACAGTTTACGGGGTTGTGCTTTACAAAGACCTTTGCATAATACCTCAGTTGAGCCTTACCCAGAAGGTTCAGGGAAGAATGTCAAATCAGGTGTTACAATTTCCATTTCACATGCAGTCACATGCTCATAAACGGGGTAGCCTCATAACTCAGGTCTTACAGCACCAGGTTCGGTGCTCCTGCCACTACCCTGACTCAATGTGCAACCCCATCTTGGGCTGCTGAAGGGAAAGAAAACAGATTTAGTCTGAGCAGCCACTAGAAGGAGCATCCTTTGTTGGCAGAGAAAACAAAACTATACACAGTTGGACAATGTCAATAACTAGCAATGTCAATAACCTAAGGCTATTAATGGTCTAATCAAAATGTTGAACTTGTTCAAACTACAAGTATAATTAAAAGTTAATTTTACTACATACTGAAATTTGACCTGGTTAACTCAATTAACTGGAGAAGAACGATCAAATTTTCACAGTAGTGGGCCATGTGATCAGAAATTCAATTAAGTGGATGCTAGCACATTCATTTACTTTTAATGATAATCATGTTGAATGAAAATCCTGTGACTCTAACGTGAATCAGAGGCATAGGAGGAATTATTCTTACCTACTTTCCTTTTCCCAGTGATCCGTGATGTCTCCGTTCATTCTGAAATTTAGTGGAATTAACCTGAGGAATTAAAACATTTATATCATGAGCTATAATTTGGTTCAGTTACACTTACGAGCTGATCTACGCCTGCTAATGAGAGACACACTGAGAATGTTTCAGAGTCAGTGTTAGGCAGCTGAGTAATCCTTGATGATCCCTACATACTTGTGTGATGGCTCATTTTGTGTCAACATGACTGGGCCCAGGGATGCCCTGATACCTAGTTAAACTTTACCTCTGGGTGTGTCTGTGAGGGTGTTCCTGGAAGAGATTTGCATTTGAATGAGTAGACTGAGTAAAGCAGATTGTTCTCCTTAATGTGGGTGGATCTCCAATCTGTTGAGGAACTGAATACAACAGAAAGGTGGAGGAAGGGCAAATTCTGTCTCTGCCTCACTGTCTGAGGGGACATGGGTCCTCTCCTGTACTAGAACTGGGACTTACTAGTACATCATTGGTTCCCCTGCTCCTCAGGACTTTGAGTTTGGACTGGAAGTACATTGGCTTTCCTGAGCCTCCAATTTGCTGATGACAGACAGTGGGATTTCTCAGCCTCCACAGTCATATAAGCCAATTCCTTATAATAAATCTCTCTCTCTCTCTCTCTCTTTCTCTCTCTCTCTCTCTCTCTCTCACACACACACACACACACACACACACACACTCATGAAGAACAAACTTTCAACAGAATAAATTTAAAGATCTAATTGGCTTATTAAACCATTCATGAATCAGGCAGCAACCCTATGCAGTAAATAAAGACATTCACAAGAAAGTTAAAATAGTAGGTAATTCTAGATCACATCACCTTCCCTTGGGGCAGGGGTAATTTGGATATTTATAATATCATCCGTAGGTCATATGAAATTATCAACTTAAAAATTAGGCTGCTAGCCAAAACCAGTTTGGCTCAGTGGATAGAGTGTCAGCCTTCGGAATGAAAAGGTCCTGGGTTCGATTCCGGTCAAGGGCATGTACCTTGGTTGTGGGCACATTCCCAGTAGGGGGTGTGCAAGAGGCAGCTGATCAATGATTCTCTCTCATCAGTGTTTCTGATTCTCTCTTCTTCTCTGTAAAAAATCAATAAAATATATTTTTTTAAAAATTAGGCTGCTATATTTGGTCAAACATTTAATTAATTCACCCTGAATGCCTCAGCAGGACCAGACCAAATGATTTCTTGGGCCTTATAGGGCCTGAGGGCCGGATGTTTCCCATAGAGGGTCTAATCAAGTAGATAACCTCAGTGGAGCTGACCTGGAAATTCCAGAGAGGTTTAAAATCTCACTCCTACGTGAGGATGAAAACTATAATTAGATTAGATATTAAGTCTTGGTGGAACTTACCACAACTAACTCAATTTTAGGTTTGTTCTTTCTTTTCAACTGTAGCTATATCATCTAGATCTATAGCTACATCTCCTATTGGTTCCATTTCTCTATAGGATCCTGACTAATAATACATCATGTAAACTTTTTTTTAACCTCAAAATCTCAGTGGCCAAATTGTGGGGTCAGAGGGGTCACATTTAGCCTTGACCCTTGCTAAATGGATTAATGACAGAGGAGCCCTAGGTTATGTGTTGGTCCCCACTGAAATCGTTGACTTGGCTTTGATGGGTGGCATTAGGCTTAGCTCTGCTTCCCAGCAGCATCTCGTGGTGTGAGAGAGCATGACTGTTCCTAAGTCAGAAGGGCAGACCCCTCCAGCATTGCTTCAGGAAGAAACCTCACGTAAGACACTGCATAAGCTGAATAACTCCTTTGTTCACTTGGCCTCGGAATGACTTTTTATGTAAAAAAAAAAAAAAAAAAAAAAAGCATATCACACTGCTGGCCTTATCCCCCTGTCCTTGAAACATTTTGCTAATAGTCACTAATAGATTAAATACAGCTGATCCTGAGTTAGAATAACTCCCAGGGCATGTGGGGGCAATCTGGGTACACTGTGATTGTATTTCTCTAAGTGCCAGTCAGGTTGTACATTTTTCCATGACCCCTCTGTCTAACCACCTCTGCTTTTTTTTTTTTTTTTTTTTTTTTGATACCCAGAAAAGCATCTGTTCTCTACCCTTGGGATAAGCATACTAGCTTGTTTTCTAGTTTTCAAAATAGCTTGTGGTTGTTGTGTAATAATTCTTTGAAGCACCTGGGTTTATCGAAATGTATGATGTGTGTAATGGGTATGAATTATTGTGTTGCACTTGAGGTGCAAAAACTATCACTTTACTTTTCTAGCTCAGGATCGGGCTCTCAGAGCCTACTAGTAATTATTCAGGGAGGGACCCTCACGTTCCCTCTCCCTCTCTGGGCTGTGCCAGGCCCTTGGGAGTCACTCAGTCTAGGAGGATGGAGAAGAGGCCCCTGTCACTAGTCCAGCTGGTTACCACACAAGATGCTGCCTCTCTAAACTGACTTAGGCTGGTAGGTTCTGCAGCTGCCCTGTCTTCTCACCAGGCCACACGGCATGGCAGTTGCTCTCCAACTGAGCAGCCTGGTGTCTCTGGCCTTGACAGCGTCCCTGCACCCATGCCCCACTCCGGGCCCCATCACCTCCTGGGCACTGTGTGCTCCCAGCTCCAACCAGAGAACCAACCGTCCCCTGCCTGGCTTCAAGCTCTCCCCAACTCTACACATCTCAGGTCCCCAACCCAGTCTCCTCCTGTCTAGAAGCCATTGCTCCCCAAACAAGGCTTGTTTCCTTGGGAACCAGGAACACAGATTGCTTGGCCGCCTTTTCTGAGAGAGGGAAGGGGGAAATTCCCTTCAGTCTTTGCTGATGAGTCCACAGCAGAAAAACAAGGCCCCACAAAACCATAAACCACGTCAAAAGGCAAGACCCCAGATACTTTCTTAATAAGTCACTCTAAATAGAATGGTATGTACATATATATAATTATTCCTCTGTTTTCCTACAGATTGTTTAAATAATGTTTCTTTTTCCACTGTTATGCTGCTATATTCCTGACCGCCATCCAAACATTTTGTCCCTAAAGCTGTTGACTCTATTTCTAGAATATCCATTTTATTCAATTAGTGATTTCCATCTTCTCCCTGGTTTGATGTCAATACCATACAAATTTCATAAAGATTTAGTTATGTTTCAATATCTAACAGGATACATCAATAAACTAAAAAATATATATTTTGTTAATTTTTTTGTTTTTTGTTAATCCTCACCTGAGGATATTTTTTCATTGGTTTTTAGAGAGTGCAAGGGAGAGGGGAAGGGGAAGAGAGGGAGAGAGAGAGAAACATCAATGTGAGAGAGACACATCGATTGGTTGCTTTCTGCATGCGCTCTAACCAGGGCCAGGGATCAAACCTGCAACCCAGGTACTTGCCCTAGATGGAGAATCAAACCTGCTGCCTTTCTGTGTGCAGGCCAATGCTCCAAAACCACTGAGCACACCACCCAGGGCTATTTTGTTGTTCTTGACTGCTCTTTTTTTTTTCTAATACATTTTATTGATATTTTTACAGAGAGGAAGGGAGAAGGATAGAGAGTTAGAAACATTGATGAGAAAGAATCATTGATCAGCTGCCTCCTGCACACCTCCTACTGGTGATGTGCTTGCAACCCAGGCAAATGCCCTTGACCAGAATCGAACCTGGGACCTTTCAATCCGCAGACCGACGCTCTGTCCACTGAGCCAATCTAGTTAGGGCTGCTTTTTCTTTTAAATTGCCACTGCGTGTCATATATACTGGCCAATCGGGTGGACAGACAATTGATAGCCTTTTATATATACACACTGGCTCATAGTTTTATTTTTTTAAGGAAAAAAATATTTTTAATTATTGATTTTAGAGAGAGGAAGGGAGAGAAAGAGAGAGAAAAGGAACATCAATGTGAGAAACACTGATTGGCTGCTTCCCTTATGTGCTCCAACCAGGGGTTGAACCCAGAACCTATTTATGTGTCCTAACTGGGAATTGAACCTTCCACCCTTTGGTGTACAGGACAACACTCCAACCAACTGAACCACACAGGCCAGGGCTAAGAAAGAAACTTTAATACAGAAACCCTTCTTGTTCAAAAGTTTAGTTTTTAAAAGGAATAAATGTTGATATGACTTTAATTGCTTCTTGGCATCTATTGAGAGGATGAGATCATTTAACAAATTTTTCTTATTAGCATGATGATTTAACACCTGTTCCTTGGATATGTGGGCAAGGCAATATTATCTAGATTTGGCTCAGTACTCAAATTCGAACAAGCAAGCAAGTAAATCAACTAACAAACTAAGAAACAACCAACCAATCAAGTCAGTACTTGGAAAGGTCCAAGCTTCCTTCAGAAAGCAGCTCCATGTATTTGGGGGTGTTTATTCACAGGAGGCGCAGCATTAGCCTGACCCAGATCCCTTCTCAACCCCTTCCTGCTCACAGAAGCACCTGCTTGAGCTGTGGATTGTGGTCAGGCCCTTGCCCAGCCCTGAGAATGTCCCTACATAATCTCCCTTGTTTTCAACTGAGCTTTGCAACCAGGGTGAAGTCCTCCGGTCATTCAGTCACAGGAATGAACATTTTAGTTACTGTCTCACACTGTGTACCACGTGCAAGTTTATGTCACAATATGACTTTCATGTCCTACTATAAGAAGGAGTGAGCTTTCATTTCTAGATATATCCTGAGACAATTAACAATAAACAATAGTTTTTTGGTAAGTGGATCCTGGGGGAAATATTACAAAGCTGAGTTACATAATTTTGATGAAAAAAAGTGTATGTGATATATTTTGGACTGTGGCCAATATACTCTGTATTAGTCAGTGATTGGGAAATTTTTTAAATTTCTTAAACATCGACGAGAGAGAGAGAGACTAGTTTGTTGTTCCACTTATTTATGCATTTAATATTGATTGTTGCTTATATGTGCCCTGACCAAAGATCAACCTGCAACCTTGGCATATCGGGATGATGCTCTAACCAACTGAGCTAAGTGAAATAAGCCACTCAGAGAAAGACAAATACCACGTGATTTCACTAATATGTGAAATCTAATGAACAAAATAGAAACAGGCTCATTGATATAGAAGAGAATGGACTGACAGCTGTCAAAGGCGAAGGGGGTTGGGGGCTGGGTGGAAAGGAGAAGGGATTAAGCAATACAAATTGGTTAGTTACACAATAGCCACAGAGATGTAGATTAGAGCATAGGGAATATAGTCAATAGCCTCAAAATAAGTATGTATGGGACCAGGTGGGTACCTAAAGCAGTAGGGGGACCACTCTGTGAAGTACATGATTTTCTAACCACTGTGCTATATACACATCTGAAACTTAATGCTGAATGGAAACTGTAATTGAAAAGAAGCCAGCCTTACCTAAATTATGACGGTATTGTGGAGATTAGGTGAGGAATCACAGGCAGTGGTCTTTGAACTGTGAAGTCTGGTAAGAACCTACCCATTGCCTGCTCTCACCACCTTCTCCCTACCTGTCACTCAAAAGAATCACACAGTCTGGACCAAACCCGCATTTCTAGCCCCATCTGCTGATCCCACCAGGTTGGCACCATCTTCGTCACTTCCGTGCGCTTTTACATGGAAACTTACTTCCCAGGTATCTTGTTGACCTTGCCTTCTCCTAGAATATCCTTTATTTTTTCCGTGCGCCTGGCAAAATCATACTCATCCTTCAAGGCTGAGGTCCAGCATCAACTTTCCTGTGAAACCTTCCCTGACAGCCAAGACTAAGATAATGGTTTCCTCCTTTGGTTCAGCTGTTGCTGATCTGAACATACACATTTGCCACATGACTCTTGTGGTATAATGATCATCTTTGGGATGGATGTCTGCCCATCTCATGATTCAATCCCATTTTTTCCCCAAGACCTGACTTCTTGTGCAGCAGCCATATTTGGCCATAGCTGATTACAACAGGGGTGAATTCTTGGACCAATAGGAATATCTATCTTTTCCGGGGCTTTGGAATTGACATTTAGGATGCTAGTCAGTGTTGGAGCAAGAGAGAATGTGTATCTTCAGGAGTTGAGCCATTTTGGGACCATCTGGACACACAGGAGGAGAGCATGTTGTCTGCTAAGAAGATCCAAAAGTAATGAAGAGAGACCAGAGGCCATATAACCCCAGGGAGAGAGTGACAGAGAGGAAGTGCCTCAGTCTCGGGCAGCTTTCTTATTGAGGGTTCCAGGTGCTCAAGAGCCCCAGCTGTGCTTAGGCTCCATGAAGTAACCTTTTGTAAATGAATGGATGATCCCTTTTGCTTTTGAAGACAAACACACGAATCACCGTAAAACAGGCGATGCAGTTACAGAGACATGCCCGAAGTTCCATGGAGCACCAGGGAGTGAGGAACGGAGCTGAGGCAGGTAGTCGGGAACGGGAGTCAGGGCGTGTTGGTCCAGCAGGGAGGGGGTTTCAGGCTGTGGGAACAGCGTGAGCGATAGCGTGGTGGTGGGAACTATGGCAGCTCAGTGTCACTGAGCACAGGGGGCGGAGAGGCAGGGCTGGGGTTGGCTGGAGAGGTGGGCGGGGTCCGGTCAGGGAGAGTCTTGGGTGCCACGGAAGGATCTTGGACTCCTTCCTGTACTCATTAGAGTTTGCACATGTAAGAGTTCCCTAGGAAGCTTAAAAAAGAAACATGGATGCCTTCTCCAGTTAAATCAGAATCTCTGGGGTGGAAGCTGGACACTGAATTTCTTTTAAAGCTTCCCAGGCGATCCTGACATGCAGATAGCATGGAGAATCTGGCAGGAAACCTTGGAGGGTGTTAAGCTAGAGAGAGAGAGATGTGGCTTTAGAAATTGTCTTCGTGGTGGGACTTAACAGTGCGTGAGGAGGAAGGTGGGGAGACAGCTGGGCAAACTGTTGCAGTGTGCAGCTGAAGGGCAACCTGAACTGGACAAAGGCTGTGGGAATGAGAGAAGTCCGTGAACACTTACTTAGGACATAAAATGCTGTTAATTTTAAGACGGTGATTGGAGAGGAAAGGAAGGGAATCAAGATTACCCCGAGGCCCCTTGTTTGGGTAACCGGAAATGCCTCAGACTGGCAGAGACAGGAGGACAGTCTTTGGAGGAAGCGGAGGAGTTTCCCTCCGGACCAGGGGAATGTGAGGTGACAGCTGGATGTCCAGGAAGAGATAAAGCAGCCGGATAGTCTCCAGCGCTTTTGGGGATAGACCAGGTGGACGTAAATGAAGTTTGATTGAGGACTGTTTTTCATGTTGATCATTTACTGAGAGTAGGCCCCCCAAAAGTCACTTTTCTAGCTTACAAAGGTGTTGTGGGTGTTAAAAGCAAGGAGCGGGCCCCACCCCAGATCACCTCCTGAGATAGGGTGTGAGGTGCATCTCCGGAGCGCCTTGAAGTCAGGTGGCTGCTCCGGGTGTAAAAATAGCAGCACAGCTGTGCGTGGTGGGTGGCGGTGCCTGGCTCGCTCAGCCGAGCACTGGGCCTTCCTGCCGTGGCTCTGTTTGTGTGAGCGGGTCAGGGATCAAGCAAGAATCTGCTTCTCGGAAGAATTCCTCAGCAGCTGCGTGCCCTGCCGGGCTGCTCCAAGGGGACAGAAAAGGTCTCCCGCTGCCAGGTGGGAGAAAAAGAATGGGGAGGGGATATTGGGAAGGAGCCTCAGGAAAGGATGATTTTTCTCAAGAAAGTGCACTGTAGAGATGACTTCCTGAAAGACGGAGGAGGAGGAGGTGGTTCACACTGGAGGAGTCAGAATTAGGTCCGAAACTGGAAACTGGCTGTGGGGCTGTTTTGCATAGAAGAGTCCGTGTAAATGCTTCCTGATTGTGGTTTTGGCTCTTCGGGGTGGGTCAACTTGGCCTCCAGATAAGGGCCCTGCGGCCAACCAAAGGGATCTGGGGGTGGGGGTGGGGAGGCAGGAAGGGAGAAGTAGGAGTCTTTTCAGTGCACATTTTTTATTTAAAATATATATTTATATAGACATCAAATTTCAAAACAGGTAAATGGCTGGGGAGGAGGTTAGAAGGGGTGGGAGAGTAAATGACAAGATATTTCACCGTGGCTCCATCGTGTTGGATTCTCCCTTCCTTGAGCCTTTGGCTGCAGGCCATTACACATGTGGAGGAAGAAGGACTGGGGAAATTAAAAGTGGCCCGGTATAGGATGTGCTACCTAACGGAAAAGCAAACCAGTGACAGGCTGTAGGGCCACTATAAACCCAAGAGAATGGATTTCCTTAGCATTTTCTGTGAATCCCACCACAATCCCAGATAACGCGAAAGAGATGTAACAGCAAGATTGAAGAAGGCAACTCAACGGGTCCTTTGGGTTTATGTCCTTGATTTGCATAAGGAGGCCCCCAGCCATCGCCATAACTACTGTGGGTGCCAGCCCACCTGGAGTGGAGGTGGAATTCGACCTAAAGGCTGACATGGAGGACTTCTTGGCTGCCCGAGAAGCAGTGTCAGTTGGCCAGTGTGCCCAGATGTGTGTGACCCTAGGCCACGCTGTGTCTGCACTCTGAAACACTTCCTCTGCCTGGAATATTCTTTTTGTTTAAACCTTTATTGTTGAAAGGATTACATATGTCCTTTCCCCACCCTCCACTCCCCACTGACCTCCTCCCGCCCACCTCCAGCCCCCACTCCTGACCTTCATCACCCTACTGTCTGAGTCCATGGGAAATACTCTTTTTGTGTGATCTTGTGTTCCTGGGGAACCCTGGGATGAATTTAAGGAGGGCTTCATAGGTAGGAGGGCAAGAGAGCAGCAAGTTCCCCCATGAGGGAGGGCCGAGTCCCAGAGGGGAAGAAAAGACCGCTGGCTGCGGGGTGGTGGGAAGTGAACCGTAGAGGTGAAGACGTTGGAAGGAGCAAGTTGGAGGCAGTGGGACTGATGATACCACCCAATGCCTTTTTAAAAATATCTTCAATCTTGTTTTTCCTAGTTTTGTTGACTATTCAACATTCAGTCCATTTACTTGACTTTCTATAGCTGGCAAAGGCCTTTAGAAGCCTCCTCCCGTGGCCAAGAGGCACCACTGGGGCCAGGGCCCTCTGTGTCTCTCCCTCACCTCCAGTGAACTGGGCCAGGGCACCCCGAACACAGGCCCCGCACCCTGGGGCCTCTGAAATACCTGCCTCCGGGCATTCTTTCCCTGGAGTCCTTTCCTCCCTTGGGTGTGGGCTGGATTTAGTGAGTCAGTTCCCAGGGACAGAACAGAGCAGTGATGGACGTCACAAAGACTGACTTCCATCTTACCTGCCCTCTCTCGCTCACGCTAAAGAAAGCCAGTCAGCCGCCATGCTGTGCACTGCTCCGTGCGGAGACCCGGGTCTCTCCCAACCAACAGCCATCGGGGAACAGAGGCTCTGATTCCCACTAAGAGTCTTATTCTGGATGCAGAAGGCACTGTACCCTGCCCACGACCACTTGAGTGGCCAGACAGCACGTATTCCCCTTGCTGAGCCCCGGGACGATGGCACCTCAGGGAGCAGCCGGAGACCCGGGGAGACCTACGCTGCCAGGCTTCCCACAGCCCTGGGCCAACCAGAGGCCGGGCCCATGCGTCCGAGGGGGGCTCTCTCCCCCATTTACAGTGCCTTCCTGCACTGTGGCATTATATAAAAAATGGCCTGTCATGGCCTCCTTGAAACCTCTTTTAAAATGAGGCAATATTCATTCATATTATTAACATTTCCTAATAGGTTATCTTCGTTTCCAGCCAGTCAGAACAAAGACAGGGTGGAGTCTGGAGGGCTGAGCTTGAAGCCGGTTCCCAGCCCCCCACCCTTGTAGCCTCCAGCAGGGATCCCCCTCCCAACTAACCCCACTCTGGGCTGTGGGCATGGGCAGTGGTGCAAGGGTCAAACCCAGATGGAGAGAGAGGCAGGAAGAGCTTGGAGCTTGGGGCTTGGGAGGCAGCCAGGTACCTGCATACAGAGGACAAGGGACACGGGAACGCAGGCTTCAAACGCACGTGCCAGCATCAAGCAGACACTGACCATACTTGTACCAGACCTGGACACTGAAGCAGCTGTCTTCCCAGGATGCCCACGGCTCCCGGTTACAGCAGGCACTGGCCCAGAGCTTTCTTCACATTGGCGACTCCACACCTTTCACCAGGTGCCCTCCCCCTCAGAGAAAGGAGGAAGCGGGGTCGGGCTGTTTGCCTTTCACACTCCACAGACTGGCGCCCAAGGGCCCTTGGGGAGCAGGTGGGAAGCCAGGCGGGGCCGGCGGTGGGTGTCACGTCTCTCTGCCTATCTGTGTCTTGTCATAAAAGCGAAGGAGAGGGCTCTCCTCGAGCTGGGCTGCATTAGGATTTAGGGGACAGTGGTTGGTGAGATCAAGAGGATAAGCTGCCCCCTAAGATTCCAGATAAATCCACAGAAATCTTTTTTTTAATAGAGCCACTTAAAAATCAGGATACTTCACTCAAATTCAGATTTTTCTGGCTTCTCTGGCCACTCCGGGTCTCTGCTCTCTGGTATCAGATGGGTCAGATGGGACAGGTACTCCCCCAGGTCCAGGCCTCCAAGATCCCAAGATCCTTCACTCTGATGACAAGGGCACAAGCAGGTGAACCCTGCCTGTTTCATTCATTCGCCTGTTATCTTCCTGGTCTCCCCATAGGCATCTGAGATTTTTACTTCCAGGAACTGGAGGATCAACCTGGCCCAGGAGTGGATACAGGCATGTTACACAAAGATACACATTCCTATGCTTCAAGTACAAGTCAATACCCGGAAAAGGATCTCCATAATGTCCCTAATTACACGTCTACTCCATTTTTAGACTTTCTTCTGTGTTGCGCTTTCAAGAGCTCTCGTAATAGAAACTGTCTGAAAGCGCTAAATGCACTTATGTAATTAGCATAACGATATTGGTCAGGTTTAATTAGCTTTGCACAAACATGAAATGAACAGAGAGGACCATTTCTCATTATCCTAAAGAGGTCGTGCAGTGTAGATAATATCCAGAGACGCTAGCTTGGTTGAAAATAATCTGCTCTGATTAAAACAGAAATAAAGTAGCTGAATTATAACAACCGAGCAGCTGCTAAATTCATTGCTGATTCCACCAGGAAACAGGGGCGTGGGGGCTTCTAATAGAATTTCTGAGTCTCAGCCAACAAGAGGCACAGTTATTGTTCTATTTAGTGTCAATTTTTTGGCCATTTAAATGAATATTCCTACTTAACTGGTTAAGTATATTGGATTACTTGCTTCTGTTCTACTCTGTTTTTTTTTTAATTGATTGATTTATTTATTTTTTAGCAAGAGAGGAAGAAAGGGAGAAAGAGAGAAACATCGATGTGAGAGCAAAACATGAATCGGCTGCCTCCTGCATGCCATACTTGGGTTGCCAGCCCATGCCCTGCATGCAGGCATGGGCTGTCACCCCAAGTATATGCCCTGACCAGGAATCGAACCGGCAACCTTCCTGTGCACAGGCAACACCCAAGCCACACTGGCCAGGGTGTTTTTCTAATGTGCACTTTATTTGATTGCATTTAACTTGCCCCGACGCAAAACAAATCCCTACATGTAGCTGTTCAATACATTCCAATTTAATTTGGAAAAATGTTTGTCACAGAGAGCACTTGGAACCAGTGAATCCTAGTTTGTAGTTGGGCTTAATTGCTATTTTGCTTACAATGCTGACCAGGTCATCTCCTCCCTGAGCTCCTGCTTCCCCCGTCTCTCGCTCTCTGGGACCCACAGACACGAGCGCTAGACCTCCAGGTCTGCAACAGGGGCCTTTTAAAAATTAAGACTGAGACCTGGGGAGAGTGACTATAAGAGTATGTGGCCTGGAAGGCTCTCCCACGCCTGTCTGTCCTCAGTACCCTCCTGGCTGTCACAGGGGCTGGGGGCTTTGGAAGAACACACGGAGACAGGTAATTCCCGTTAAAAAGTAGATGGATTTTTAAAGTAACCATAAGGAATTGAAGTGTAAGGAAAGAACATCGATCAATACAGTGTTGCTAATTAGAATGAGGAAGTAGGTTAGGAGAGGATTTAATTGTGAAACTGTAACTTAATTTGTTTCTCAAATATATATATATATATACACACACACACACACACACCCTATGGCAGTCTCTGTAGGTAGGTGACTGGTTATATGGCATGCTTCAGGGGTAGTAGCAACATGACCGTCTCCATGGAAAGGAATCCAGTCCGTTTCCACGTGCTGTTACGGTGGCCTCGGTTAATTTAGCCAGCAGACATGCAAGGAGCTGACTGCAGTGACTGATGAACTAAACACTGATAACTCAACCATGACCTACTCCCATGTTGAAGTTTCCTCCATGTAATGCCTCTCCTACCTGCCCACCACGGGGACTGAAATCATATTAAAGATGCATCTCAAGCGGCCTGTGCGTGCGAGATTGGACAAGCACACCGGAGGCCAGACATGTGTGCCCATGCGAAGGTGCCAACACACCGCGGCACACATGGCTATGCAGTTGCATACCTCATGCTCTCATCCTGCTGGCGCACAAGCATTTTCCCTCTAACCTCGCCCCAAACATCTGGCTTTCTATTTTGTCTTCAACGCGATGTGAACTTGAGGTTCTTTCCCCCTTCTTCAGAAGACGCCAGGGGGTAGATACACACACGCAGGATGTGGGAGATGTTACCCCCCCCCCCCCAAACCCCAGGTTCTCCCTACAGTTTCTATTATTTTCTCCTATTCGGAGCACGAGCATTACCTCCCACTGAGCCAAAGCTGTGATGCTCTTTGTTGTGTTCTTTTACATAATTCATACTTGGTGAGCTGTGTACCGTGTTTGGGGGGAGAGGGGAAGGCACTTCAAAGTAAGCAAGGGAAGTCTTACTTCTTAATAGACTTACAGAGTGGGATAATCACGCTGGTGAGGGTGGGACTGTGATGCTGAGGGGACCCCCCCCCAGGGCCACTCCCCAAGATTCATTAGCTTGCCTGGCCCCTGAGAGCCAAGTGCAAACGCCTGCCCTAGTCACAGCCCAAAAAGGATGTTTCTTCTTCCTCTTTCTTCTCTCCTTCTTAAAAACAACCTTCTTCCGAGAGCACAGACTGGGAGAGGGTGGAACACGTTTTCTCCCTTCTGGTTAGAAAAACAAACACACGCTCTGCACCTCCAGCTGCTCCCTCCGATCCATCACACCCTCCTCCCTTATCTCTCCCGCTCAGGGGAAGGGAGCCTCACCCCCAGCCCAGCTCAGTTTCTGGGACACCCAGCCCCCGCCCCCAGCCGTGGCGGGGACCTCCCCCTTCCTGTAAAAAAACGCATTCTCCTATGTTGCTCGGTCCCCAGGGCTAGCTCTCTTTCACTTTGGGGGCACTGCCTTTGAATGCAATCCAGCCTCTCGGATTCTCATGTCCCAAGAAGCGGCTCCCGGTCCCATGGAACATTCTGTCGCTGTTCATTTGTGAGCCGGGCTGATTTTGTTCCTCTCGTTAGGAGACGTTTCCCATCAGGGGCCTGGGAGCTGCAGAGGCTGCCTGCTCAGAAAGAGGGTGGCTTTGTCTCTGCCCTTCCCCGGCCTCTGTCGGAAGTTCTTTCCAGGCTCCAGATAAGACATCGCGGGGAGAAATGCTTAGAGTTGCACTGATAAAAAAAATTTAAGGTTTGCAAGGAAACTACTAGCCAGGCTGCCTGGTTTATATTAAAATGTCATCTCTATCTTTTGGATGTGACTAGCTTGTTTAGTTAATGCTAGAGGGGAAAACAGAGTTTGTTCTCCAGGGAGAGCAGCAGCAGGAGGAACCAGGCACGCGGACAGCTGACAACGTTCCAGCCACTTTGTCACAAAGAGCTGAATCCACCGTGATTACATTTAAAAATCATCAGCTGATTCAAAATCCCCTGGAATATGGTGGGCTCCAGCAGAGGCGTCCAAAGCCCCCCTCCGTGGAAGTGAAATGCGAAATACAACCCAGGTTCTTAGGGCAGGAGGGAGAGGGCCTCAACATTTGTTATTAAAGGTGTAGGCTCAGTGCTCTTCTGTATCCTACTTAATCACGGCAACTTGGAAAAATAGGTATCACCACTACTGTGCGTCTTTGGGTTTATTTTTGTTTACATTCACATCACTCACATCCTTATTGGCTCGGGTCACCACTCAAGTGTCTGTCTCCTCTGACAAGCCTTTCCTGAGCCCCTATCTATCTCCACAGCACGGCCATTCTCTATCTTACTTTTATCACTCCTTCCAAGCTGCTACCTTCTGGGTGAATTCCTCCCGATTCTAATGTCTTCATTCTCTCTTCAACTACATAGAGTAGTAGAATCTATCCTATTTTTTAAAAAAAATTCAATGGTTTGCACTGGCTTGTTTGGCTCAGTGGATAGAGCACCGACCTGCAGACTGACAGGTCCCGGGTTCCATTCTGGTCAAGGATGTAATACCTTCATTTATCCCTTCAAGGATCCTGCACGTACATATTTTCATGTCTGTTTCAGATTTCTTACTATTTTGTTTTTATTCCTGTAAAAACTGATATTCTAATATATATATATATATATTTTTTTTTTATTGATATTTTACAGAGAGGAAGGGAGAGAGATAGAGAGCTAGAAACATCGATGAGAGAGAAACATCGACCAGCTGCCTCTGGCACACCCTCCACTGGGGATGTGCCCGCAGCCAAGGTATATGCCCTTGACCGGAATCGAACCTGGGACCTTTCAGTCCGCAGACTGACGCTCTACCACTGAGCCAAACCGGTTTCGGCTAAAAACTGATATTCTAATTATTGACTTTATTGGCTGTCTTTCTTGGCATAAGATTTCTTCATGTACTTTAAAACTGGGTTTATAGGATCATCATCTATGGAGCCTCTCCACCCCACCCCCACCCCCGTTTCTTTTTCTCTCTCTATGTATCCCTCTTCTGTCTGAACTGGTTTGAGACACTAAGCTACACTTGGGCGGTGGTGAGTGGCAGGTTTTCCAGCTCCTTTCACAGAGCAGGGAAGCCCTGGCTAGCCCCTGGTGGTCAGCGTGACTCGGACCGGCGTGTCTCCCCTGGGGTACCTTTCCCCTGGGGGGGACTTCTAGCTGCAGAGGCCAAACTCACAGCTCTGATACCTGCTCCCAACGCCAGAGCCTGCCAGGCCCTCACAGCAGCTTCTACTTTTCGCTTCACGTTTTGATTCTATTACAGGATTTAATTTCTCTGTAATCTTCCAGAGTTCAATAAGCCATGCTGTCATTATTTAAGCGTGCTATATTAAGTAATATTCAGTTCTACTAACTCCCTATTCATTACCAGTGATCAAAACCACTCACATTTCACCCACGTTCAAAGTACGTTTATCTTGGGAAAGCACTGGCCATTTCTACGGCTACCATCACCAAAGCTAAAAATAAAGCCGCCAGGGTTGCCTGGACTGTCTGTCAGCGGTCATCGCTAACACGACACTAATTTTGTTGGGATGGTGGTGGAGGTCAGTGGTGTGTAGCAGCAATGTACCTTGACTTCAGGAATAAATTGAGATTAATAAATTCAACGCGGTCACGGTTATACTCTTTCTCCTTGTAAAATTTCCCATCCTCCTTGCTGAGAGGAGTGAAATGTTACCAGCTGGAACCACTGAGGCATACTATGAAAGATGGCTGGAAATTTCCTAGGGAATCTTCTGCTTTTCTGACCAAAAGGAAAAGCTCGGAGGAAAGCTTGGGGCTCTTCCTTCCCCCGTTCCCCTATCTGGAATATGGACGCGAGGCCTGGAACTGAGGCAGCTACAGTAAGTCTATGAAGCAACAAGAACGATGGTGAAAAGTAATATGCCTAGTGAGTCAGAGAAAGAACGAGCTTGAGCTCTTAGATAACACAATTGACCATCCCGGAGACCACACTTCTGCGTTTCTTGTTGAATAAATACACATTTCCTTATCAGTTAAGCCACTGTTGATGCATATCCCTTCAGCTGTAACTTAAAGAACAGTTTTGCACTGGAAAGCAAGGAAAATAATGCGTGGTAACGGTACATGGCCATGGAAACGGGGATACATGTTGCCAGACTTGCCATGGTTTTGGTGTGTTTTTTTTCCAGACCTCTTTGTACTGAACAGGAAAGAAAGCCACTCTTCTTGTTCCCCTCAGTGCTTAATGATCACTACGTATCATCATGAAGAAAACGTGTCTCAAGGTACCCTCGCTACAATGGCTCTTAAGGGAAGAGGCATGTAACTCCGTAGGTAAGTGATACCATCCTAAAATCCTTTTGTGCAGCTTGGAAATATAATCTCATCTGTGCTATACTATTTATAAATAGGCTGGCGACCAGGAGATCTGCTAGACTCTAGCAGCTAGAGCAGTGTTTTCTGGGAAGCTGGATTAAGTCTATGGCAAGAACAAAGTAACTGCTTATAGTGGGCTGGGAGTTGCACTTTTAGTCAGCTCCCCTCCACAGAACTAAGACGAGGATTCAGCCAGTGCTCGAGTGCACAATGAGTCTAACCCAAGGCAATTCAAACAGCCTCTCTGTCGGTAGGAGGAGAGATCTTACCTTGGCCAAGAATGAGGAAATAGGCGAAAAATGAATTATATGGGGAAATGCTGTAGAACAAGATGAAGGGAACATCATTCTAAAGACTCAAAGGAAGACTATACCCCGGAAGGTCATTTAGTATAGAAACCAGAAGATTTGGGGAAAGGTGTGGCATCCTTAATAGACAGAAAAAGGTGGGGAGGAAGGAAAAACAAAACACAAACAGAAACAGAAAGAAACAAATATGTTAAAAATGAACCATAAGACTAAATACAGTAGTTCCTCCTTATCCACAGTTTTGCTTTCCAGTTTCAGTTACCAGGTCAACTGCAATCTGAAAATATTAAATGGATGATTCTAGAAACAATTCATAAGTTTTAAGTTATGCACCATTCTCAGTAGCATGATAAAATCTGGCACTGCCCCTGTCCACCCCGCCCAGTATGTGACTCATCCTTTGGTTCATGCTGCTCACACTCCTTGCCCCTTTGTCACTAGTAGCTGTCTTGGTTGTCAGATAGACTTCAGAGTATCACAGTGCTGTTGTCCAACTAACCCTGACTTTACATGAGAATGGCCCCGAAGCCATTCCCATAACTTTCATTGCAGTGTATTGTTGTAATGGTTCTATTGTTACTTACTGTCGTTAATCTCTGAGTGTGCCTAATTTATAAATCAACTTTATCATAGATATGCATGTACTGGGGAAAAACCACACAATATATATATATATATACATAAGGCTCAGTACTAGCACAGTTTTCAGGCACTTACTGTGGATTTTAGGATGACTATACCCTTAACCTCTGAGTACCTACCGTGGACCAGCACTGCGCTAGGAGCTGGGGCTCAGAGATGGCTAAGGCATGGCTCTTGACTACCCGGGCTCACAGTGCAGTGACCCCATTCCACCACAATAACTTATTCCAGATTGAATTACAACAGTGAGCTATGATATCACAAAGTTCTGCTGTATTTAAAAGTGCTTATTTTCTAGACATAGCCGCTCTATTTTGGAAAGAAATTAAATGACTACCTTCTAAGTAAGTAAAGGAGACAGGGAGTACCCAGAGGGATGGAAACCACTGAATATTTTATTGAGCTCTGGTTGTTTCTTGCAAGACACTAAGAAAATCCCTCCTTCTTCAGAAGACCTACTTCTCCTTGCTTATATGGAAGAGATGGAAGGTGTCCAGGAAGAGAGAGCTAAGGTAAAGTTGATGATGGAAGCTGCTGCCTCCATCTGACCAGCATGCAGGCCGTGGGCTGAGCCGTAAGTTCTCTGAGGACCCCGGTGAATCTCTGCACCAGCACAGGGACCTGTCAGGGAAGCTCACCCACCGCTTCCAATACTGACAACCGCCCATCCAGTCCTGGCCACCCTGTACCTCCGCTGGGAACAGGAATTAAGCCAATGTCCTATCTTCTCTTCCTTAACTCTGGGGAAATTTCCAGTGTAGAGTGGAAGAGTACAGAGGGCAGGTGACAATCGTCTCTCAACCCATTAATTAAGCTCTTCTTACAGGACCCTGCCCCCCGGGCCACATTGGTGGATCTAAGAGTGAGAAGGGGCATGAGCTGGGCCAGTTACGAAGCACCGACAGGGCCCGGGCGCAGCAACTGGTTAGGGGCGGACCTCTGACCCAGGGGGCCGACCGCAGCACATCTTGGGAAATGATGCCTGGGGACCACGGAGCTCGCTCTGTCTGTGCGTGCAGATGAGCGGCTCTGAACTCACTGAGATGGTGTGTCCGGCCAAGGAGGAGGCTGGCCTGCAGTGGAAGGAATTCTACCAACACCCAGACAGTCAGTCTGCCAGATCCATTTCCAGTTATCCCGAGGCACAGCCGCACCTGAACCTTCCAGCAGTCAGATAAGCTTTCAATACATTTTCCATGGAGTCTAAATGGGTTTAAAGTAGCTCTAGACATTGACAACAACAGCAACAAAACCAACAACAAAACTACTTATTATTATACTACACACTGTGTGTGTTTTGGTTTCCCAACGGAAAAACGTTTTCCTATTATAAGAATTGATACTCACAAAAATTCCAACAGTGTTGAAAAGAATAATACATAACATTAAAATTATTATAATTCTACCATCCAGACAGAACCACTGCCTTTTAATATTCTTCCAAGCATTTCTTTCTTTTGAAAGATAAATAATTTTATATGAGTGCAATTTCCTAACACTCCATTTCACCCAAAATTCTGTGTTGGGCATTTTTATTGAATAGTAATTCTAAATCTACATTTTAAAAGTGGGTGCATAGCATTTTATTATATTAAAAACACTTCATTGTACCTGGTCTCCTTTCTTGGGCATTTAGTTTATTTCAAAAGTTTCACTGTTGTAAAGAGCTCGACAATGAATTTATCTGTATGTACATTTTGGAGCATTTATTTCCTCTTTAGGATACATTTCTCATTTCTCAAATTATAACACTGTTAACTGTCTTATAGGATTCAACACTTCCTGTGGCCCGTCTCATCAGTTTCATAAATGAACCTCTTGATTTACTCCTTATCCATTCATATTATCAAAAGACATTTACTGAGAGTATATTATGTGCCAGACACTATAGATTTCATAGATAAGTTTTGGTTTTTATCCTTAAGGATGAAGAAGAAACTAGCATCTATTGAAATCTGAGTCTGGGTCAAGCACTGTAAAGAAATATCTTCATTATTTATTCTTCAGTGAAAACAACAACACACCAATCTTGAACAGTGGTTAGTATTGTTATAGAGGATGTCCTCCCCCCAAAAATGTACACACACACATTGAATAATTATAAAGGCAGTATTTATTAAAATACCATTTCATTTTCAAAACTGAGCTATATTAGATGTTAAAATGTGTATACATTTTTTGGGGGGCACACCCTGCATATAAATGAGGAAAGTTTGAGCAGTTTGTCCAAGGTCATACAGTTAGTAAATGCAAACCTGGAATATGCCCCCAGGTCTGTGTGGTTTCCTACTGTCACACATAGTTAAAGGAGAGAGAGTTGAAAACAAATGACAAGTCAAGCTGTGCGTGCTTGGTAAAAATTTGAACATCTCAGACTATCAACTGTGATGATAAGCAGACAAGTCCTTTATCTGTAGCAGGGAGCTTTCTAGTAGTCCAGGTTAAAGGGTCAAAACCCAAACCAAGCCCAGCCGGTGAGGCTCACTGGTTGAGGGTCACCCCATGCACCAAAAGGTCACTGGTTTGATTCCGGGTTGTGGGCTCAATCCCCAGTACGGGGAGTGTGGGAGTCAGCCCATCAATGATTCTCTCTTATCAATGATGTTTCTATCTCTATCTCCCTCTCCCTTCCTCTCTGAAATCATTATATTTAAAAAAAAAAATCACAAAATGGTTTGCCGCACTCCGCATGGATCCAGGAGGCCCTTGGGAAGCCAGAATATTTGCCAGATGGGAAGTTGGGGAGAGTAGGAGGCTATTTCTAAACAGTTCCTGTTTAGAGAAGCTGAAATCAGTCGGTGCAATGCAGGGTTCTGGAAAGATCAGAGCCATTTGAAAGAAGAGCCGGGAGGAAAAGGGACACACTATTGGGAAGTCTTGGGGCCCAGACTGGTGGAGGGGACATCCTGAGTGGCCTCACACCCCAGTACCAGCACACCCTGAGATAGGCCTGCATTTCACTGGAGCCTGGAAGCACTGCTTGCCGGGCGTGGGGCTGCCGTAGCTGGTTAAGCTTGGACAGTTTGTGACTGAGAGTCTCCTGAGGGCTTTGGGGTTGTCTGGACAAGATCCACAAAGCTGACCAAGCAGGACCCATGATGTCAACCCCAGAAATACTTCCCCAACTGGACAGGCCTCAGCTCTCTGTCTTTCTCTCTCTGAGAGAAGACGTGTGGTGCAGAGCACGTGCGTGGGCAGCTGCCCTGTGGAGCCGGTACCTCCCCCCTCCTTTCCTTGAATGTGTTCCAAGTGGACTCTTGTCCTATGGCTGGACCCCCACTGGAGGAATCATGGCAGAGTGCAGTGACTTCCCAATCTATCCCCCCTTTTTTCTTACAGAGGAGATCTTGAATGGAACCCGAACAGATACAATTAGAGCAGCTTCCATCTGAATGGGAGTGGGATACCCTTCCTCTCTGGGAGGTTCTGTTGGGTACGCAGTTTGAAGTCCACTGCCATAGCTTGGAAGAGCCCTGAGTTTCAAGTTAGAACATCTGGGTTTAAAACAGGCTCCGCCACTTAATGTGTATCTTTCAAGAAATCATTTGACCTCTCTTAGACTCTGTTTTTGTTTTGTTTTTTTCCATCTGTGAGATAAAGATGAGAATTCTTATCTACTTCAGAGGAGATTGTGAGCATCAGGTCCAAGCACGTGGGTAAAGACAGCTGGAAAATGCCATACGACTGAGAAAGGCTCCTTTCCTTGGCTTCTCCACATTTGCACAGCCCCATGACTGACTTCTCCACACCCTTGGGCTAGAGGTCAAAGCCACACTACTTGGGACCACATAACGCGATCTTACTTTTATGGTTTCCAAAGAGAAATAGTCTTTTTGAAGGTAGAATTCTTTGGATTTTTCTCCCTTCCATGTTGTTATTCTTGGATCGCCCTCTCCACTTTTCCCTGACAGACAGACAGACCCTGCTGTGTCTCCACGCCCCACCCCCACAGCTGGGTCACGGTGTCTTCTGCAGCAGGTGCTCCTTGTGTGCCAGCTGGTTTTGTCACGTAGATTGATGACTGTCTGGAAATCCATATTAGCAGGAATAACAAGGTCATGCCCTGTGCTTCTCTAAGCGTACCCCATGTCCATACAAAAGAATTCCCCAGGTCTCTTCTCTGAGTCATATCGGAGACACCGTCATTTATAATGTTTCTCCTGCTGCAGCACCGCGAGTGGCAAAAGCTTATCTGAGGTAGTGATCACATGTCCACTCTGGGCCAGCAAAGTCAGAGACCTCGGGAATGAAAGTGGGGGGTGGGAACAATGGTCTGTGCATGGGGTTCATCAGAGGGGAACCACGTCAATTTCTCAAAGTCATGGGCTGACTTAAACAGCAGGCTAGATTTGGTGGGCAGGTTAGGAAGTCATGGTGCCACACTGCCCACACTGCCAGGGCATTCCGTCTATTGCATGGCACCCAGTGTGGGATTTGAAACTGACTTGAATAATGTGAGTTGTGGCTTCATGTTCCCAGATAGTCACCAGCCGTTAAGCAAAGGTGGAGGGGGGTGGGTACTGTATAGAATTGGAGAGACTTTGTTTTCTGGGTAGGAACTCAACTGATATTGCTGTGATTTCTAGGAGTAGAGTGGCTTTAGGTCCATGACATCAATGGTCCCCCCTTAAACGAGATGACTCTCCCGAAGGGCCCGTGGTTTGGATGACTTGTTATGGGCAGGGCAGAAACTGGATTTCAAATGGGCGCCATAATTCTGTCCCACACCCCATCAACCCATAGAGCTCCATTTAGCAGCTGTCACTCAGAAGACCTTCACTTCCTCCCTTTGCACCTGTTTTGACATCTCCTACAGGTTCCGAGCCCACTGGAGTTTAATGGAGCCATAGAGATGCTTTCTGGAACTATGCAGCCCATCTCTGCATTTCTTTTTGAGGGACAGAGTCCAGTGAAGAGGAAGAATAAATAAGATGAAAGGAGAGAGCCACCAGCAGAGAATTCTAGCCCTGGGATTTCTGGCAATAAGATCTATTCTTCTTGCCAGGGGGCACTTGAGACATGAACTATTTGGCCTCTTCCTATTGCTCAGATCTGTTCTTTGATGTTTCTCTAAAATGTGGTCATTCTGGGGCCAGGCTTCAGGATGCTGGCATTTGCCCAGAGCTGAAGTAGGAAGAGACATTGCTTTGCCTCTTCCACCTTCTCCACTCCTGTGGCCTGTCCCTGTGTCTTTCCACAGTGGCAAGAAGACATCCCTGCCCCATCGTCTTCACTGGCAAGGCCTCCTGTCCTCCAGCCCGCAGGCATGTGCATGGTGTCTGTGGCCCAATGACATGGGTCCCAGAGGAGCATCTTTCAAGCTGAAGAGCAGAGAACTCATAGGCAAATGGGTGTAAGATGTGCTTTGTGCCTCCATCCAGCATTCATTCTGATCGCTGGCTATGCACCATGCAGGAGCCGGAGAGCTTATGGGAAAACTGAAATCTCAATTGGTTAATTGGTTCTAACTTCCTTCCCACCAGATCTTTTACCGGAGCTATTAATTTCCTCACTTTCCTCCTTTCATTTTCTCTGTCCAACCTCTCTTTAGCAAGCTAATCGACCATGACAAAAACAAAAGGCTGCAGTTGGAAGGAAGGGAGGATAAAGAGCCTGGTTCACCTGCAAACTGAGCCTCGGGCTCCTGGACTGATTGCAGGATCATATTCCATCTCCTAGGGGAAGTCCTCCACGCAGCCCTCCTCCTGAAGTCCCTCCCCCAACACCACCCACCAGCAGCTTCTAGGGTAGGAGGGGAGGAATGAGCTGGCTGTTGCTAAGGGAACAGGGAGTCCTGTTGCGAGTCTAGGAGGGTCTCAGCCTCAGGTCTGGCCAGCAAGGTCTGAGACAAGCATGTCAAACTCACAGCGGGTGGGCCACATACCTCCTCATTTAAATAAAAGGCATGTGGCCCTCCGATCGAAAGTTTGATATGCTTGCTCTGAGACGTGCAAACCTCCACAGGTGCAGGGTGTAAAACACAAGTGCCCAGGGTGAGGCTGACGGGGCAGCTGGCTCCTCACTTTGCACGTGCTCACAGGAGGCTAAAGTTAGGCTCTGGTTCACACCAGGTGAGGGGCCACATTTAGCTACTCCCCACCACTGAGCTGGTGACTTGCCTGTGCTTTGGCTAGGACAAGGTCTGGCTTGCCTTTCAGAGACATAAATTGGGCCCCAGGTCATCACTATGTTGGCCTTAAAGTCAAGGAAAAATTACGACTACTCCTTCCCTTCACCCCAACCAAGTCTCAGCATCATCGATTTAAACTCTGGCTGACGCGGACCTGAAGAATCGTGGAGTCTTGCCTAAACACCTGGAGGCTGTCAAGCCCACTTCCTTCTTCGCTTCCCTCCAGACCTAAAACATCGCCAGATCCCAGCCTGGGAATGCTCATGGACTTCCCCCTGAACTGTCCCCACTGACCTATCTCCTACACCTTACTGCTGTGCTTTCACCCTTTGGACATCTGACCCAACCATGGGCCTTCCTTTCTGTGGCCTCACCCCTCACAGCCAACGCTCAGCTACCCTGGCTTTCAGTTTTGCTTTCTTCCTCAGCCACAGTTTCATCCTACTGCAGTCGGCTGCCTCAAGCCACCCAGGCCTTCAGGTGTGCAGACCCAGGACGAGGGTAACCACTTCTACTGAGAAGGCTAACCCCTATTTTGTAAAATTACTATTTGAAATTCTCTATATTTTTTTAGACAGCCTTATTCTGAAAAAAATAACTTTGCTTTAACCAAAACCGGTTTGGCTCAGTGAATAGAGTGTCGGTCTTCGAACTGAAAGGTCCCAGGTTCGATTCTGGTCAAGGGCATGTACATTGGTTGTAGGCACATCCCCAGTGTGTGTGTGTGTGTGGGGGGGAGGGTGCAGGAGGCAGCTGATCGATGTTTCTCTCTCATCGATGTTTCTAGCTCTCTATCCCTCCCCCTTCCTCTCTGTAAAAAAACCCCAAACAATGCATCTGATGTCACACTCAATTGATGGCATTTGCTTGCTTATGTGTGTGTGTGTGCTGTGTGGAAGGAAACAGGTTCTGAGAAAGGTAAGTTATCAAAGAAAACTCCTACCTTACTCTAACCAAGGGGGAAACAGACACAGGGAAGACTTACTTTTTATGGAAGTTAAACCTGTCGGGAGCAAAACCAGGGTTTCTCAACCAGGGCACTAATTGGCATTATGGCCTGGATAGTCTTGTTATGGTTGGGGGGAGGGGGCTGTTCTGGGAATTGCAGGATGTTAAGTAGCATCTTTGACCTCTATTGACCAGCTCCCACCTCTAGTCATAACGATAGAAAATGTCTCCCGACAAGGTCCCTGAACAGATGTAAGGGGTCGGATTCCAGGCACACACCCTGCCACTTGCTTTGGAAAGTGCCTGACTTCCAAAATGGAAGCAGAATCACAGGAGGGTCCGAGGAGGCCCTGGAGTCAATGGGGTCAAATTCGAATGATGTGTGGTGCCTTCCCAGAAAAATAATTTTTAAGGATTCCCAGTAGTGACGTACATTCCCTTGTAAGATTGTTAAATATGAACATGAAACTGGGCATATATCCCACAGGCTTGTAACTTCTACAACCACAGAGTCAAAACAAATTCATGGTTTGGACAAACCAGTAAAAACTCAAGGTAACAACATTAATTGATGTGCTTTTGTGGAGTAACTCACCCCTCGCTTTGTCACTTGTGTGACTGGTCACTTCTTTGGGGCAGGCATTGTTCCATGACACAAAGCTCACAAACTCCTGTGAAAACCTTGGCTGTAAACTTTTCATGAGGTCATTTGGCAAACACAGACCTGACACGTGGTCACCAGTGTTTTCTTCTCACTGGCTGGAGACAAGGAAAAGAGCACATCTGGGCCCCAAGGTGACCATGGACACAGAGCTCTGACGGCACTGCGAGACGACCCAGATGCTGCTCCTATTCTTCAGGTTCATCAAATCGAAAGAATTTCTTATTAAAACTTTTTAAAGTTCACACAGAGAACTCCCCAAATCCATTAGGAGACTCTCAGAGGAGTTCTGATCCTCGTTAGAGAGGAGGAACAAGGCCCAGAGAAGTGCCCAGGGAAGCCGCTGCTGAGGGCCAGGGCTGGTGTAGCCACACGCTCTCCTCTCCTCTGCACCACCTCTGCCGTGGAACTGTGCATGAGACCTGGCTTCCTGTTTTAAATGTTCATTCAACTAAACTGAACACTTAAAGTTCATTTTTCAAAGATAGCACATTTAACTAGGGAGTTCTTTTTTGTGTTAATTCTCACCTGAGGATATTTTTCCTGTTGACTTTTAGATTGAGTGGAAGGAAAGGAGGGAGGAAGGAAAAGAAGGAGAGGGGGAGGGAGAAGGAAAAGAAGAGGGAAGAGAGAGAGGTGAGATGCATCGATTGGTTGCCTTGCAAGCAGAGAGGGGATCAAACTTGACTACGAATGAAACTCAAACTCATGACCCTTCCTTGTGTGGGCTGATGCTCTAGGCACTGAGCCAAACCTGCCATGGTGGGAGTTCTTTTTATTTTGTTATTTTAATCTTTATTGTTGAAAGTATTACATGGGAGGAAGTTCCCTTTCCCCCCATTTTCCCCTTCCAGCTTGCCCCACCCCTTCCTGGAAGCCTTCACTACCCTATGTCTATGTCCGTGGGTTATGCATATATGCATACAAGTTCTTTGGTTGATCACCTCCCACCCACCCTCCCCCACCTCCCCTCCAAGATTCCATACTCTGTTTGGTGTTTCCATTGTTAATTAGATTCTCCATATGAGTAAGATCATGTGATACTTGTCTTTCTCTGACTGGCTTATTTCACTTAGCCTAATACTCTAGGAGTTCTTTTTTTAAAAAAAATCTTGATCTTTTAGTATTTAATAGAATGGTCAGAAAGCATGTCATTCACACGCATATAAAACATATATACACACTAGAGGCCTGGTGCATAAAATTTGTGCATGGGGGTGGGTCCCTCAGCCTGGCCTACAACAATGCCAGTGTCCCCTGCCCTGGCCTCTACCCAGAGGCCCTCCCTCCACACAGCCAGGACACAGGACACTGGGCTCGTCACCGGGGGTGATCACAAGCCTAGTGTCCTGCAGCACCGGGCTCTGGCCAGAGGCCCCTCCTTCCTCGCAGCTATGGTGCTGGACACTGGGTTCACATCACCAGGGTAACACTGCCAGCATCCGCCCCCCCCCCCCAATGCCACATGGGCGCTGGCATCTTTGCCACGGGGTGACAGTTAATTCAGATATTACTACTCTTTTATTAGATAGGATGACTACAGTGCATTAAATATTAATATCCAGTTTAGTGAATAATTATAAAGTGAAAACATATAAACCACAGCCAGATTAAAAAAAAAAAAAATAGGACCTTTCCAGGGTGCAAAAGTTTCAGAGTATTCTCTTTGATCACAAGCCTTCCTTTGCTCATCCTGAGTTTTATTATAAGGATTTCCTTGTTCATTATGCCATCTCCTTAGGTAATAAAGTTGTTTTGTCCATTTATGAGCTTTCTGTCCCTCGACCCTTACTCTGTGTCGCATCTTGCTCCTTTTGCTCAGCATTATATTTGTGAAATTCATCCCTGCTGCTGGAAGTGGCTCTAGTTTTTACATAGCCTCTCTCCACTGGGCGGACGTGTAGGTTGTTTCTAGCTCGGGCTATGAACAATGCTTCTATAAACATTCTTGTACAGGTCTTGGGCCGCAGGATATACATATGAACATTTCCCACAGTGGCATTTGTCAATTGTGAATAGGGTGCGAGAATCATCATCGACCTCAATAGATAACAGCAACTGTTCCCCAAAATTGTTGCTTCAGCCTGAACTCCCACCAACCAGTTATAGCTCCCATTTTTTGCCATCCTCATTAGCACTTGTTATTGTCAAACTTTAAAAGTTTAACTCTGTGTTTAATATGCATTTCCCTGGTTGCTAATAAAATGAAGCGCCCCCCCCCCACTTTGCCACACTTATTGACCATATGAATTTCCTCTTATGTTCAGTGTTTGTCTAGGTCTTTTGCCATCTTTCTATTGTCAGATTTAAAATTTCTTTTAAAACATATTTGATCTCGATTAAAAAAAATTGCATTTGACAGAAAAGTGTGCCCATCTTCCAGGGTACTTTGTGCTCACTTTAGAACTGTACACAGTTAAAAGCAAACTTCTTAAGATCTGCAAGCTTAGAAATGTTTGTTTTTCAACCCTAAATCATTGAAAGCAATAAACATTAACAGAAAAAAATACCATCCAAATCTTTTTCTCTCCTTGTCTCCGTCGTTATATTAAATTTTGCTCCCATGTTGTTTCCTTATATTTTCATAGAGAACAAACGTACCCTTATATATCAAGGTCATTTGTTAAAATCACCAAGTTTAGAAAAGGTCATTTGTTATTCTAGTCTGTGTTTCTCAGTATTATTATGAACTAGCTAACTCTCAATAATAAAGTAATGCCTCTATTGTATAGGATGTTTGCAGCTGAGAGAATATCAAAATATGTATATATGACTATATTGTAATACATGTCTAACAAAAAAATAAACAGTTCGCCCAAGCCTGAGCTCTGGCTTGTGCTCACCTTATCTTCTTTAGACATTTGGGTATGAGCTCATTGGCAAAGAATGAAGCCCATATAATCTACCATTACATAAATTATTCAGTAATCTGTGATGTCCTTGTAACATGAGAATCCCCTATTGAAAAAATAAATAGCTGCACTGCTTACGGAGGCATGTGCCTGCTATTTATAGACATTATAGAAGTTTTGTTGCTAGTGAACCCAATCAGGACTCCCTGGTAATCCATAGAGCTGGTTTCTGTTTCGGGGTTTTTACACCATTCATTCCACGCATGTGTGGTAGGGTGATGTATACACACCCCTGGAGGACCAGCAGAGACAGCCCAAACAGATCTGAGTTATTTGTAGAGCTGTCTTATTTTCTCCTTAATGTTTTGGACATTCATAAAGGGACAAAATGACTACAGGTCACCCGCAGATTCAATATGTATTCCTGATTGAATCCAGGCGACTGGGTCTCTACTTTTTTCAAAGTAGACATTCTAGTCTTTGCTAAAAAACAATGTCAGATTTCCCTCCCAGGTACATAGCAGCCTGGGAGACTGAGCTCCCCCTCCTACCTTGCTTCCTCTCAGGTGCAAGTGCAGTGACTTGAAAGCTTGGGGGGGGGAGGGGACCTAGGGTGCACATAGTGGAAGAATCAAGGAGAAGCTTATGTGAATTTTCATTCCGGAAGGGCTGGGAGAGAAACAGACGGTGTTTATTTTTCATAGTCTTCATTTTTTATTAGGAAAAAAACCTTTATGACTATAGAAACATAATTGGTATATGGACAAAGCAATTCTTTTTATAGCAGGCCCATGAAAGCCAGAATAGCCATTTAACTTCATTAGTCATGTAGTCTATGTGATGTTAACATTGGAGGCGACGATTTTCAAAAGGTTCCAAAATTGTGCATCAAGGCATGTCTCAGAAGCAGGTGTTGACGGAATTCTTGGCATATTGAAAAAAGTGTGTACTGATGAGATGGAATTATGTGGAATAATATTTAAATTTTTCCAACACTTCACCAAGTGTCCAAATAAAAATACACAGAAGCTGCACAAGTAATCAGTAACAATTTAAAACTGAAATATAAAACTAGATGTATTTTAAATATTAAATTAGCACAATGAGCTCTCACCACACACCTATCAGAATGGCTAAAAGAGTCCTAGCCAGTTTGGTTCAGTTTGGATAGAGCATCAGCCTGTGAACTGAAGGGTCCCAGGTTTAATTCTGGTCAAGGACACATACCTCAGTTGCAGGCTCGATCCCGGGCCCTGGTCAGGGCCTGTGAGAGAGGCAACCAACTGATATGTCTCTCCCACATCAACCTTTCTCTCTCTGTCTCTCCCCCTCCTTTTCACTCTCTCCAAAAATCAATGGAAAATATCCTCAGGTGAGAATTAACAAAACAAACAGAAGAAGGAATGGCTAAAATAATATCAACTGCTGACAAGGATGCAGAGAAACTGGATCACACTGTCCAGATATCCTTCAGTGGGTAAGTGGTTAAACCGACTGTAATACTACTCAGCCATGCAAAGGAACCAACTATTAATATATATTAAACCTGAGATGAATCTCAAGGGAATTAGGCTAAGTGAGAAAAAAAAAAGCCAATCCCCCCCAAGATTACATACGTTATGATTTCATTTATATAACTTCTTGGGACAAAAAAATTATAGCAATGGAGAAAAGATTGGTAGTTGCTAGGGGTTATAACTGGGGGTCAAGGAAGGATGGAGTAAGAGGGAGATGGATGGGGTCATACAAAGGGAATATAAGAAATGGTGACTAATACACAAAACTCCACATGTGATAAGATAGCATAGAACAAAATAAACACTCACACACAATGAGTACACACACGACATGGGAAATTCTGAATAAGATGTGGGAATTGAACCAATGGCAATATCAGGGTTGAGATTTATACTATAGTTTTGCAAGACGGTACCATTGGTGAAAATTGGGTAAAATCACCTGGTATCTTCCTGTATTATTTCTGATCATTGCATGTGAATCTATAACTATTTAAAGATAAAGTGTTCAATTAAATTTTAAAATTAAATGAAACCTGGTATTCTCATGATGGACATCTGTTAACTTTTTGAGGAAGCCTGAAAAAAAAGCTCAATGTGGAGAGAGAGAGAGAGAGAGAGTGTGTGTGTGTGTGTGTGTGTGTGTGTGTGTGTCTGCCTGAACATGCATAATTGTGGAAGAAAGGCATAAGCAGAAGTTATTTTGGGGTACCAAGTCAAAGGAAGGGACAGATGGCAGCTCCCTATGGGGCTCAAGGTCCAACCATGAGCTTTCAACTTCAGTAGCCCAAACATACACCATTATAAAGAGCTAGAATTACCCCAGCTGCTGGAGACATTTTTATTTTTCCTGATTCAAACCATGGGAAATAGCAGATTATCTCTGAATGGGGCTGTATTAGTCACCACAGCTTCAATTGTCCTGTTTGGTTATCGAACTGCAGCTGCATTGACATCCCCTTGGTGAGTGTGTCCTCTGTGCACGCCATGAAATGAGCTGTGCCTGAAAACCTGCCCTGAATTTGTAGTTACAATACGACCTCACTTATTCAGAACTCAATTAAATCAGCTTGAGAATAATCCAAGTTGAAGAAAAATAAGAGTTGAAGAAAGAAAAAGAAATGATGAGTCAAAGTTGGCCTTAGAGTCTGTTCCCTTAGGTCTTGGGTAGACTCAATGGGCCTTTATGACCTGGGGTTATATGGGTCCCAACCCCCCCAGAGCCAGATGTGAGTAGAATGGACTAATAAAAACCTCCCCCCTGGGTGAAGTGGGGCCTGGGAGTCCAGGAGATTTGTGGGAAAACAAAATGAGCTTAGCTTTCTGTTCAAGACTATACTTTAATACTGATTTCTAAATAGCAATTCACAACCTGTACCAAATTGGTTTCTTAATCCTACTTCAGAAAGTAAGCAAGTTTCACTGTGTCTGTTTCTCACTCACTCGCTCTATTTCTAATAATCTACCAGCTTGGTTCACTTGCTGCCTTTCAGGTGCCTGCTGTTGTCCCATGTTTAAAGAACATTCAATGCACTTTATTGAGGCTCTTAATGGGCATTTCCAGCTTGAACAGTGAGGTCTGCTTTTTTGTCACGGTTGTTGGAGGCCCACCAGAGTAAATGATAGAAAAGGGGTAAGTAATAGAAAAAGGATGATCTTTGGGGCCAGATATGCACTTGGCAGCTATGGGACCTCATCAAATTATTTAACTTCTTGGAATGCGAATGGAAAAAGAGATTGAAAGTACAGGCTTTCGGGTCAGACCACCTGTTCTGCATACTGCCTGGGTGTCCTTTGATAAAATCCTAAACTTCTCTAAACCTCAGTGTTATCACCTGTCAAATGCATGTGGCAGAGATAGCTAATGTTCTTATTTCCCTAGTAACAGACCCTTGGTTTTAAGCTGGACACATGACCTCCTAAATAAAGACCGTATTTTTCAACCTCCCATGTGGGTAGGTGTGACTATGTGACTGTGTTCTGAGTTATCATGTGCAATTTCTGGGAAGTCCTTAAAGGAAGGGTGTGTGTTCTGTGTCACCTCTTCCTCAATCTTGCTTCCTGGAATGCAGATATGACAGCTGGAGTCTTAGCAGTTATCTTAGACGATGAGGATGAGCGGCATACTCTAGTGATGCAGTTGAAAGCTAAAAGAAGCTGCTGTCTCTGAACATTCTAAACTTTTGGAACTTACTTCAAAGTTTTTATGTGAGAGAATAGAACTAGTGTGCTTAAGTCCCTGTAACTTTAGGTTTTTTGTCACATGTGGATGAACCCAATTTTAATTGATATAACGGGAATGATAGCTACCAATTGACATGAATGAAAGAGTCAGAGTAAGGACCTCCAAAAACTCTTTCCTCCATAAAGGCAATGAGAAAACTGGCAAAAATGGACAGAGTCAACTTTTTCAAAACTCTGGAAATTAACAAAAAACTTTTTGGTTAGCCTATTTATTCAACCTGTAGACACTTATTCAAGAAAGACCATTAAATCTCAGTAAGAACAAGCAAACTTGGCGGCATTTTAACATGCCCCCCCCTCCCACCCTCCAGCTCTGTGGTGGCTTTGTAAGCCAACAGTCCTTAATCTCAGTGAAAACCAGAAACCTACCTGCTACTTGGGAGGGATGGAGAGGCAAAAGAAGCTTAGAGCACTCACTCCCAGAGAAGTGTCATTATTTGTCCTGTCTGGTGATTTCCTGACAAGACCCCACGGGCAAGGCTATCTTTATTTGACCTATCTTAGAGCTCACCCAGTGTGGACAGCCCGGTATGCTTGTTGACAAAAATGGAAGCTGCCGAAACCGGTTTGGCTCAGTGGATAGAGCATTGGCCTGCTGACTGAAGGGTCCCAGGTTCGATTCCGGTCAAGGGCACATACCTTTGTTACAGGCACATCCCAGCGCGGATGTGCAGGAGGCAGCTGGTCGATGATTCTCTCTCATCGATGTTTCTAATTCTCTGTCCTTCTCTCTTCCTCTTTGTAAAAAATCAATAAAATATATATTTTTAAAAATGAAAGGTAATTGTTTAACTTTACAACCCCTGAGATAAACAACAGGCTGAGGGAAAAGTAAAAAGGAAAAGCTACGGAGTAAAATATGAATCAACAAGACCGGGCATATGCAGGGCTGGGTGCATTCCCAGGGCTTTGTACATGTTCAGAAAAAACCTGAGAAGACCCTATGCTCTCACCTTTGGCAAACCTTGAGGCTCTGACAGAGGAGGAAATGACTGCTAAGACAGAGTTGTCAACTGCCTGGCTTAGTGTATTTTGCTGTTATTGGGTGGACTATTCTGTTAGGTCTAGTCAGTTTATAGTTTTGGTCAAGTCTTCCCTTTCCTTGTTGATCTGTTTAGTTTTCATATTCATTATTAAAAGTGAAGCATTGAGATTTCCAACTATTATTGCTAAATTATCTATTTCTCCTTTCAATTCTGTCATTTAGCCTCATGCATTTTGGGACTCTGTTGACATTTTGCATTGTTTTATCTTTTTTGGTGGATTGACCTTTATCAGAAATGTCCTTTTTCTCTAACAATCTTGGCATATATTAGTGTGATATAGTGTAATTAATTAGTATACTATTTTATCTTCGACCAGTATATAGTTATTCTAGCTCTTTTAGTAACTATATACATGGTATATCTTTATTATTTTACTTTCAATCTATTTGTGTCTTTGGATCTAAAATGTATCTCTTATAAAAAGCATATAGTTGTATGATATCGGTATATTTTATCCATTCTGCCAATGTCTGCCTTTTAATTGGAGTGTTTAAGTGTTAAGTTTATTAAGAGTCTTTTGTATGTGATGAGTTGCTTCTCTCTCACTGTTTTCAAGATTCTCTCTTTGCCTTTGGCTTTTATTCATAGTGCTGCTGGCCATGAGTTCAACATTAATAAGTCAACAATATATATTAAATAAGGTATCATTAAGTAGATACATACATACAACAAGGTTATGTATTGATCAGTTATGAAAATGTGTTCCAAAGCTCATAGGAACCTAACTTAGAATTTCTCCTAGGAGCAATGGGTTCCATATTCTCTAAGTCAGTGTTGGCAATGACTTTACAGAATGTAACTATCACAAATAACAAGAATCAACTGTACAGACACCGTGCTGCAATAGATTAGAACCCATAGCTACATATCTACAATCCTTTCATCAGGAGACTATTTCCCCATACTTTGAATCTGGGCTGGCCTTTGACTCCCCTTGGCCAACACGATGTGGCAGAAAGGTTGTGAAAGCTCAAGACCTTTCAGTTTTTACCTTTGTCCCCTTGGAATACTGTCCTGGGGTTATCATAGAAGGAAGTCAGCTGAGACTGCTGGAGGAGGAGAAGCCACCTGAAGCCACCAGGGCACCCCAGCCAACAGCCAGCACAAACAGCAAAGCACGTGAACTTAGGACTTTTCAGCTCAGCTGATCCTCCAAGCAAATACAGCTATAGAAGCAAACCCAGGAAAAACCTAAAGGTTGCCCAGGCTTCTCACAAAAAACTCGAAAAATAATATACTATGTCGTTGAAAGGGTAAGTCTGAGGTGGTTTGTTTTACAGGAGCCAATAACTGATACATCTACCTGCTTGGAGTTCAGTGTGGCCATGGAACTTGCTTTTTGCAAATGAAATATGACCCATGTCACGTCCAGGTGAAAGCACTTATTTGCCCCTCCCTCCCCTGGCTCTGTCCCCGCTGTGACAATCAGTGTGTTGATAAGGAAGAGCCACGGGAATGGAACGCTGAGTCAACATGTGAGGGCAGTTGCCCTGGATAACTGCCCAAAGCAACAACAGCTATGATGTGAGCTATAAACTTTTGTTGCATAATCCCATGATCTGAGGGCTGTTTGTTACCATAGCATATCTAGCATATCTTGACCAACACAGTTGGAATAGTAGGACTGGATATTTAAACAGACATTGTCTGTCTCCCCCCTCACCCCTGCCAAGATCTCTAGATTTCTCTGGGAAAAGGAATTTAGGCTGACAGTTCAGCACAAAGTTAGCCTCTCTAGGATTATTTGCACATACTGATCAATCCACTCATTCTATATACATTGGTTGGTGTCCCTAACCAGTTAATTGTACACAAGACATTCTTGGGCCACTCTGGTGCTAATCTGATAGTCTTTGGAGAATAAAGAGGTGATCCTGAACCAGGTCAGGAGATATAGCATGCCGAGGAGAACAGAACACCGGTCAGCTGACCTTGCTGTCTTTGCTGAACTGTGTCCCATTATCACAGTCAAGTTCACCTTACAGCTCAACTAGCTTGCAACAATTTTCTCATGTATCAAGTGAAATGAGAAGTAAAATATGCCCTGAAATCTAAATGGTAGCTTATATAAAAGCAATGATCCCGCAAAACAGTTACCATATTATTGCCCTATAAGACCTAGTTACCTTCCCTGCCTTTGCTATGTAAATGTATAACATATGCATATATGTGAATATGGATAAATGTTTGCATCTTCATTTTTAAACACACACACACACACACACACACACACACACACACACCCTAACTAGTTACTTCTAGAGATGGGGCCCTGCATGGAGGCAGATACTGGTTAGGTTTACAAGTTGTAGCACTGCTATCATCTGAACATGTCCCCTCTGCTCCAAATTCATGTTAAATCCTAATGTCCAGTGTGATAGTACTAGAAGGTATCACCGCCTTTGGGAGGTGATTAGGTCATGAAAGCAGAGCCTTCATGAACGGGATTAGTGCTCCTATAATGATAGAGGTTCAGAGAGTGTCCTAGCCCCTTTTTTCATGTGAGGACACAGGGAGAAGTCTGTGACCAGGAAAAGGGCTCTCCCAATCATGCTGGCACTTTGACCTCAGACTTGTAGCCTCCTGAACTGTGAGAAATGAATTTCTGTTGTTTATAAGCCTGAGGTATCTGCACTAATAAAAGAGTAAGATGCAAATTGACCATACCTTTGCGACACCCACCAGGCAATCAGGAGTGAGTATGCAAATTAACCCATCAAAGATAGCGGGTTAATTTGCATATGTAGGCGCCAAGTGGCCAGGGACAGGGCAGGATCCTTGCATCGTTGTCATGGCAAATGAAATATGACCCATGCCATGTATACAACCATTTCATCAAGAGACTGGGGCAGGTGTCTCTTGCCACTAGCCACTCTAGCCACTCTGGGCCTCTGGACAGCATGAGAAGGCAGAAAGGCAGCTCCGGGACAGAGCAAAAAGGTGTCTCCGGCTAGAGCAAAGGTGGTGCCGGCAGCCAGGGTAAGGAAGGCCCATTCTTGCATGAATCTTTGTGCATCGGGCTTCTAGTCATATATATACATATCCAACCATGAGACAATTTGCCTAATAGCTATAACACACAATGACCACCAGGGGGCAGACACTCTGATCAGTAGAGGAGGGAGCCCGATTCCTCCTGGAATGAGTGTGGGTTAGGTTGCTGCTGAGGCACTGTCAGCCCAAAATATGCTTCACTCACACCCAGGACCCAGAGAGGAGGAAGCCTGATTCTGGGGCATGTCACCTGAGAACCACTCTCTTGCAATCCAGGACTCCTCAGGGGATGTCAGAGAGCTGGGTTTGGCCTGATCCCTGCAGGCCAGGCCGAGGGACCCCAACAGTGCACCAATCTGTGCACTGGGCCTCTAGTTTTGTTATAATAGCTGTACAGACTGTGTTTCTGCACAAAATACCCTGAGCTTAACAAGGTGTGGCTGTGTTAACAAGAGAGATTTTTGTTGCCCAGGAAGCAGGCTTAGGTCTGGCATCACCCACAGACAGAAGATGGATTTACAGGTGAGATAAGATAGGGCTGAGGAGATGAAATTGTGCTTGACAAAGTTTAGATACGTTTGAACTAACGACGAGCACCATTATTCCATTTTGTGGTCAATGTTGTTGGCTGCTTCTGATGGGCGCCAATCAACATGAGAATTTAAACCACTGGAAGAACTAGATATTTCTGAACTTTCCCTATAATTTATGTCACCCAGTGGGAATTCCCTATCTTTTCTGCAGAACAGGAATAGCTCCTTCCGATGGCTGCAGTCCCAGCCTCTGTAACTGTGTAATTCATTTTCTAAAACTGCTGGGTCCACAATTTCCATTGACTCTGGCCACATACTCTTTTTTCCCCAGCACACCCTTTTCTACAATTCTGGATTTTGCCAGTCAAAGTTTGGGACACTGGCAAGGATTCAACTGGAGCCTAACTTGAAAAAAAATAGATCTGAATATGAGTTTAGAAGGGAATGATTTGGAATAGACGTAAAGGAGAAGTTCTTGCTAACCATTTATCTTCAGATTTGGAGATCAGTGCTCTGAAGATATGGGCCAACAACAGACTCCCCCTTTCCACAATGAAATCTCCAGTTTGGGACTCGTATAGGACCAGATCACTTGGGCCGCCCCCATTTTCATTTCATCCCCAACAAGTTCCATCCCACTTCTGCCATTCCCCTCCCCATTAACTCCCAAAGCACCAATTAGTAACAAATTTGATGAGCCTTTCATAGGGAAACACAGGAGAACATCACACAGACACTTTCCACCCCATTTCTCATCTCTGCTCTTCCTCCGAAGTTCCTTTCCCTATTTCCTTTTCCGACTCTCTAGCCCCTGCTCACTCTACTCTCATCCCCCAGATGCCCTCTCAAAATACCACCACCAGAAAAACAGAAACCAGCAAACATTTGGCACAATAAGACCCACATTTTTGGGAAGTGATTAGGTCATGAAGGCAGAGCCCTTATGAACAGGATTAGTGCCCTTATAGTCTGGTGATCACGCCCATGGTAATGCAGTGGAGGGTGCAGCTCAGGTTCCCCCACCCAAAGGGAAGGCCCCCAAACATGAGACTGAGTTTAGAGAGACCCTGGACCTTCCACTCTGAACTCTGAGGCAGGTGGAGACATCACAAGGCTCCCTCACCCAGGTAGGAACCATTGGTTTAGGCCTCCGGAGCTCAAAGCAGGAGGCTGGCTACATGGTCTTGGTTGACCCCCTCATGGCTGCATGGTTCTGTGAGTGACTTCCTTGGTGAGTTAAATAAATTGTGTTACCAAGAACACAAGCACCTGGGAGAAGCCAGCACACTTTCCCTGGAGATACAAGTTCTTGTGAGGATCAAGAATAAAGGGCACAGGGACAAATCAGAACAAATGGCAGTGGTGTTAACAGAAAATACTGGGAACTAAAAGACAGTTTCCCATCTCGCTTAGCCTCAGACTGGCTGTTCTGGGCCTTGGGCAAATCACTCAGTTTTTTGGAATCTCCATCTTCACTATAAAAAAATGGACATGGTCTTCCTACTTTGTAGAGCTTATTGGGAGGCTAAAATGAGCCAATGCATAGGAAAAGATGTTAAGGGGGAAGGAAGAAGTTGAGCAATGACCTGAACAAGCTTCCCTGCCTTTCTTTCAACCTGAATTCAGAGGCTCTAGGTACAGTTTGGCCAACCTTTCCCAGGCAAGCTCTTATGGTTGCTAACATGTTGGTACTTGTGGCAAGCTTACACCCTGTTTCAAAAGAAATCTGTTTTGGGGTGTGTGTGTGTGTGTGTGTGTGTGTGTGTTTAAATTGTGAAATCATAAGAGCAAACCATTATAGCCAAAAGACTGGGATCCCTGAGATGAATGTCAGAATTCTCCCTAATGTAATCCCGAGGAGAGATTGTTTCAAGGGACAGATAAGCTTGGAGGAGCAAAGGCTTTGGGGGCCAGAACTGGAGGGAGACACGCTAGAAGCACAGCTGGGACCAAGCCCAAGAAGGTCCAAGAAAGAAGCCAGAAGAGTCTCAAGAGGAATGGTGGGTGGTGCTGTAGAAAGATGGGGGGTGGGGAGGGGCGGTGCTAATAATGCCCCCCACCTTGTAGAGCACACCAGGGATTTAAAAGACCTTTCTTGTTCCCTATTGCATTGGCTTCTCAAGAGAACCCCATGTTGTATTACACTGACCTCACGAAATTGTCCTGTTGGCTCAGAGAAGTTAAGTGTGGCCTTCACCAGGTCACATAATAACTAGTGGAACTTGGCAGATAAATGAGGTGGGTAGTTTGTAAAGTGAGGACATTTGGATTTTTTCAAATGTATTTTTGTTGATTTCAGAGAAAAAAAGGAGTGGGGGAGAGAGAGAGAAACATCAATGCTGAGAGAAAGAATAGATTGGTTGCCTCCTGCACACCCCTTACTGGGGATCGGGTCTGCAACCCAGGCATGTGGCCTTGACCAGAATTGAACCAGGGACCCTTCAGTCTGCAGGCCAACGCTCTATCCCAGCTGTGGGCAAACTACGGCCCTTGGGCCGGATCCGGCCCGTTCGGCTGTTCTATCCGGCCCGCAGAGCCGAAAGAGCAGAGGGTTCTCTTGCTCTCCCCTCACTCCTCCACCAGCAGCCCAAGATGAGAGTGCCAGCATGGTCAGGTTGCTTTTGTTCCAGCCCTCTGGTCTAGTTTAAGAACCCATTGTGGCCCTCGAGTCAAAAAGTTTGCCCATCCCTGCTATCCACTGAGCCAAACAGGCTAGGGCAACATTTAGATTTCTTGACCCACAACTTCTCCATGTTGCTAAAGACAAAGCGAGTCTAGAGAGTGGATAAGTTGTCAGTGGCAACTGGGGGGTCTAGCGGGGCCACCATTTCAGTGAGAAGGCAAATAACTTCCTTTCTCAAAATCCCTAACTCCTTTACGGCAAACCAAACCCAGTTTACACGTCTCCCGGGTCTGCTGGGCCCCATCTGCCCTATCATCCGCTGCTCTCAACACCCGCAGGGGAACACAGGCTCCTGACACCGGGCCAGATCTTAGCAAAAGAAATGTGGGCACAGGGTCTAGCTTCCCCTGTGACTACCGGGAGAGGCGAGGTGACACGGCGCAGAGCTACGTGGGAATTAACCCCCAGGGAGAGAACTTGGGACCATGAAAGACAGAGTGTGGAAAGAACTCACAGATAAATTCCTTCACCTCCTCTCCAACTCGGACGGGTGGAGGAGCCACTTGGCCCGGGAAGACCCCGTGTGACTGAGCTGAAGGCTGCTCCCGGTGAAGCTGGACTTTGCTTGTATTTGCTATCCTTCATTCCCTGCCTCACCCTACACACACACACACACACACACACACACACACACACACACACACTTTGCCACCTTGATGCTACACTGCCCAATTAAGCCTAACACAATCTTGGCCGCAGATACTTTTCTCTGGGGAGTTAAGATAATCACTTTCCATTTCCTACCTCATCTGTAGAAGGAAGCGGTAATCTCTGTGAAGTCTCTTTCCCAGAGGCGCATGACCCTTCCCATGGCCACACCCGGATCCATGGCGAGGACTAGCATGATTTTGGGGGCTGCCCTTCCTTCCGGGCTGAGCCCTCAGCCAGGTGCACTGCATGAGCTCAAAGCCAGCGGAAGGTGCACTTCTCAGACGAGGTTCTCTAAGGCCCCCGGGTCCCACCACAGGCACGTGGACTTCCTTGATACAAAAGGACACATCTGTAGGGAACAAGCAGCTTCACATCAGAATCTCTAAAATAAGTGAGCCATTTAGATCCAGAAGTGATCCATGTCTATAAAATGAGATCAATGTTCTCCCTACTAAATAACAAGTAGATGGAAAGAAAAGTAACTTGTATGCCTCTGATTGACAACCCACTGTGTACACCAAGCATGTCAAACTCAAAAGGCTAGCTTGGGTCAACTAAATGAGGCACGTGGCCCGCAGGCCTCGAGTTTGACATGCTTAGTGCACACCATCTGAAACAATGTTCCCGGGTCCCGACGCTCCCCAGGAGGGAGCAGTTTTGAACCCCCTGGAAGAGGGAGCTCTGCAAATGTCAGGTGCGGGAGCTCTCACTGAAACCCTTTGGGACCCGCCATGGTTTCCACTGGCTGTCCTCCTGCAGGAATCTGTCACCCCTCACATTTGGTAACGATCAGGCGGGGGCCGAGGAGAGGCCGCGTTGGAGGCCAAGGTGCAGCTGTAAGCCGAGTGTTCCCAGGGCGTGGCCCTGGCTCGTCCCTGTCCCCGGGAGAGCCGCTGCCCGGGAGCAGGGCCAGCTGGAGGCAGCGGGAGGCCAGGAAGCTCAGAACCCCTCCCCTACATGTGTGAGCGCCAGTTCTCAAGGAAGAGCCTGGATGCAGACCTCCCCCTGCTGGCTTCCTCCCCTTCCCCCCTCCCGTCACAGCCCACCTGAACCCTGACCCCTCCCGTGTCCCCGAAATCCACCTCCTCCTCGTCCTCTCTCTGGGGGTGCCTGGAGCCATCAGGCCTCGGCCTCCTGTCACACAGTGTAAACTCACACTGACCTGGCCTCCAGCTTCCCTCCCCTCTAGCCCAGTCTTGCACACTCTCGGCACATCAGTGCATCAGAATCGCGGGGGCAGGTGGGATGAGTTCAGAGTGCAGACTCTGCAGCCTGGCCTGGCCTGGCCTAGGGAATGAGGCGGTGGGGTGGGGCCCAGCGGGTTCTGCTGCAGGCTAAGCCCGCCTGTCCTTGGCTACCGCTCTGAGCTTATTAAACCCAAGGCTGCTTATCTCACACTCTGGCGTATGGACTGGGGTGGGGGTGGGGTTGGGTGGGGGTGGGCTAGATATGCCAGGTGGACTGGTGGAGCTGACCCACCTGCGGCCTCCTTGCCGGAGCGACTGCAGAGGAGACGCGGCAAGGAGCCTAAGCCTCATACAGGTTGCGGGAAGTTGGTGTTTGCCCTCAGCTGATGCCTGGCGCTGCCCCATGAACCGATGCCCGAGGAGCGAGGGAGGGAGCGGGACGTGAAAACTGACGGCGTTATTGCACCTTGCTTTGCTAACAGACACTCATGCCCTCACACGCAGCACACACTGGGCACGGCAGCAGCTTGCAGAGGCCCCCTGGCGAGTCCGTTTCTCCCATTTTCGCCAGAGGGTAACCCCAGGCCCCGAGGACTCTGTGGGTTGGAGACGATGCCTGACCGGAGAACGAAGGCAGCGCCTGTGAAGGGACGCCAGGACCTGGTCTAAAACGAGGTTCCCTCTCTTTCCACATCGAGCCCCTCCCTACCTTTCTGGACTCCTCGCCCCTCTCCCCGTAGCGGGCACTCTGATTTCGAGTCATTTCAGACCGAAACGTCACCCCTGAGTGGGGGTTTGGCGACAACTGCTGGGGTAGGATGTACAGTTTGTGGTTGAGGAACTAAAGCCCTTATTTTATAAAAACAGGGTTGGGGATTGAGGCAAGAGAGAAGCTATAGAAACCTTACAGATATGTATCATTCACTGCCATATAATAACGAGGATGCCAGCCAGAATAAAGATAATATCTGTGATATTTTGCTCATCGTTATCAATTCTCACTAGAGTTTGTTGAGAATTCCAGGATCTTCTTTCCCTGCATCTGAAAGGAAATCCGGTGAATTGTTCTTGCTTTGCCTCACACTAAGTTATACACACTAAGGTGCTATCCTCGTTTGTTTTCTTGATTCTTTGGTTAAGTAACATTCTGATTTTTTTATTTTTTTATTATTTTTTTAATAAATTTTTTTTAATTTTTATTTTATTAAGGTATTATCTGTGTACATAGCTTACCATTGCCCCCCCCCCTCACCTCCCATTTATGCCCTCCCTCCCCAGAGTTCTGTGCCATTCTGATTTTTTTAAAACGCAGAATTGTGAGCGGGCATGCTGTTCACAGGACCCGCAGCTGCACTGTCACCGGGGGAGTGAGTAACCTGGATGTTTAGACAGAAAACATGCAGCTGTCCTGTCGCTGGGGTCACAGAGTCCTCTCTTCTTGAGATCTCTGGACAAAAAGCTCACACCGTCTCTGCCTCCCTTCTCTCGGACCCCACCCACCCTCAAGTCCAAGCCAGGTCCACCTCCCTCCGTTCTCCTCCACTCCTCCCTGGCCATCTGCTTTCCATCCTAACCTCATGTGCTCATTAGAATCCCCTCCGCTGAAGGCTATGGGATTGGGGAGCTGTGGGAACCCTGGCGGCCTCGGGACCTCAGGGAACGCAGGTGCGGCCCTGATGCTGCCCGTCCCTCTCTCAGCCCCTCATCGCTTCTCTGGATCCTCCCAGTGGCAGAGATGATAGCTCGAGTCCCAAGAGAAGAGAGAGAATCTGCCCTTCCAACTCCCACAGAAACAGCCGTGGACAGACTCCAGCCCCACCCAGCAGGGTCAATCACATGCCCGCAGGCATCTCTGGGAAGAAGATGGATGCTAGCACTGGTCACTCTCTTTACTCATCTCCTTCTTCTTTTCTATAAACCAGTCTCCACAGAGCAGGCAGAGTAATATCTGACAAGTGGAAATTGATTTTTATCACTTTCTTACTTAAGATCTTTCAACGACTTCACATTCCAAGAGAATCCCAGAGTGTGGTCACGGCCTACAAGGCCACATGATCTGGCCTCTGTGACTCCTCCTCCCTCATCTCCTACTGTCTCCTCTGTGCGGTGCGGCTGCGCTGGCATCTTTTTGCTCATCCTCAAATACGTCGAACTCCTCCCTGCCCCAGGGCCTTTGCACTTGCTCTGCCTGGAGTGCTCTCCCCCTGGAGCTCCCCGCAGCCGGCTCTTTCCCTGCTAAGGTGTCACCATGGAGAGGCCCCCCTGTGCCTCCAACCACACTCAATCCCCTCACCTTGCTTTATTTTCTACAGCACAGAGAATCACGTCTGATCTCTCAAAATTATCTATCTGCTTGTTTACAGACTGTGTCCTTTGACCAGAATGTCAGCTCTACCGGCCCGGGACCTGCTCTCCTTGTTCATGGGTGTGTCCCCTGACTCAACCCAGTGCCTGACACATAATTAACTCTACGTAAATGCCTACGGTGAGCAAATGAATCCAGACCTGGAAGAGAGGCGGCCCGGGAGGGCTGGGCCATGAAAAGTGGCACACCCACCTGCAGACACTTGGGTCCAAGAGATAAATAACCAGACCTTAGTCTGGGGCTTGGCCAGCTGATGAAGGAGTGGGTGTCAGTCACCAATAGTGGTGTTCGCCTTGGCCACCTTTTCTAACACCTTTGTCTCCTTCCACCCGACCCCCATTATCTGCTCTTTCCAGTTCCTTCTCATGCAAGCCTGCTTTCTCGCCTGCTTCGTTTTGTAATGCCTGTCACAGAGACTAGACCGTGCCAACACTTTCTTTGCAGTCAAAACAGCTAGATCTTAACCTGCCTGCTAATACAGAGATAGCTTTCCTTAGCTATTATCAAAAGTTGGAGGCACCTTTTTGCTTAGCTACTTATGATGAGCCTAGAACAGTTTCTATTTAAATGAGTTTGCCATAAAAAAAAATAATCTTACAACATATTTGCAGGATTCCTTTGTTAAACAGCTCTCCAACCATAGAAGATGAGACGGTCAAAGGAAAATTAAGCTGCCACTTAGATACTTAAAGCAATTTTCTTTTGAGTTTAAATTCATGCTTGTCTGCAATATTATGAACTTTTTCAAAATTGCTCTTCCACAGCACAAGCCTCTTAATTAAATGAGCACAATTGCTGCAGTCCTGATAAATAAAATGAGCATTTCCACATGAATTACAAGTGCCAACTTGTTAATAGCCTCCCTGAGGTTTTGTTACAAAATCATTAGTATGTCTGTCATAGCTCGAGCGTGATGAATACCGCGTTACAATCTGGAAATAAGAATGCTATTCGGGCAGTTGATTCCCAAATGTGGATTAGAGATCACATTGGAGCTTTCCCCTCGTGCCTGTTATACTATGTGACAACCGTTAACTGGTTAGAAAAATCTCACGTTGTTCTATTTTCGTGAAGCTCACCAAACTCGGATCAGCTGGAAGACGAAGCTGGTCTGAACTTAAGAAAATTGGAAAATGGACAACATTAAAAATAAACTGGGTAGTAAACTTCTTAAAGAGAGCCTGGTGTGTCTATCTGTCCTTCCCGAGGATTCAGCTGGGTAATTCGGGCAAGGCACTTGGGTCCCGAGCGCCTCAGTTTTCTGATCTGTAAAATGGCTATAACATAGTGCCTGATGCTTCGCAGGCCTGCTGCGAGGGCTACATGCTCGGAAAGCACTCCACTCAGGGCCTCGCGTGCAGTAAACACCCAGCAGATGCAACCTGTTCTCTCAGGCTTGAAAGAGCCCCGTAATTATTGCTAGACAATGATGAAATGCAATTTGCTTCCTTTCAACTGCTCAAAAAGCTCCCCGAGTCCTTCTAAAGAGAGATCCTATTCAGGCTCCTTCAAAGAATGGGTGACTCATGTATAATTCACAGCACTATCCACACACCAACAATTACTGGGCTAACGTCCTTTAATGAGCTGATTTCTTAATTAAGCCTAACATCCCCCTTGCACTGTTGTTTGTCCTCGGAATTTTCTTCCTGAAGCTGTTAAGCAGTTCTGTGTGTCCCTCGCCTAACCGTGTACATTTAACACGTCGAATCGGAGGCGCCGAAAGGAATGAAGCTAGGCTGTGGTTTAAGTCCACATTACAAATAATGCACATTTGTTTTGGAGATGGTGTCAGTTCCATCTGGGTTGCCTTTCTCTCTGCCTCAAAGTCTCTGTTTAACATTATTTCCATCTTGGAACAGAGTCTTTTCATTCATTCCACTTCGTTTTTCAGAACTTGTTTATTTAGAACGTCCCCAATGGTTTTTGTGTTTTAAGCTTAGCGAGGCACTGCATTCTTCTGGTGTCTTGTGTGTTGGCTCCAGAGAGGTGATAGCAATGGCAAGATGAGAATTAAACAGAACTCTCGGGATTTCAGAATCAAACTGAGATGCCCACGACATACCCAGACTGCCTCAAACTTTGAGGGGCTGGAGAGAGATCGATGGAGGCCCACATTCCTTATGCAGGGAGCCTCTTTCTCCCCTCCCCCCAAGCCAGGCAACCTGTGTGCATCAGTACTCCTAGGTCACTGCCCTTCAAGTTCCTCAGGGCAACATGAGACTAGAAAGCCCATTTCAAATGCAGAGTCCTCGGCCTCCTTGTGAACTCCGTATAGAACACGGCGGCCCAGGGAGATAGTCACAGTGCCTGGCCTCAGCCCAACGCCATTCTCTCCCCACCAGGCTCCAGCACCGGGAAAAGACGCACATGCAGGCATGTGGACACCCGGCTCTGTGTCCAAACTCTGCCAGATCCCCTGCAAATGGTTGTCCCCTAGCCATTCCATGACCTGGCAACACGGTCCACCCAGGGAGGACAGACCTACATGCCCCGAGTTCCTGAGGAATGTTCTAGAAGTTAGGATGTGGGCTTATACGTCAAAGGTGCTGCCCAGGGCAAGCATTCCTCTCGCTGGGATGGAAAGATAGTGGTACCGGGCATTGTCATTTTTCCCATCGAAAACACAGTCCCTGACCCCAAAGTGGGCATTGGAGAAAGGAGTCCATCAAATATAAGAGTGGATTGTTTTGAACACCATGGTGTGTTCTTCACATACACACACACACACACACACACACACACACACACACACACACACAAATTGAGATGAGGTTAAAGAAAGGAAAGTGCTTGGATGCCAGTGTGGCCTGAGGATCCTCTCTGGAGGAGGCAGGACCTGAACCAGGTCTCGGGAGAAGTGGGGCAACACCTATCCGTTACATTTATACTAGACTTTTGGAGCGCCACAGCATGTACTTCCTTAAACATTGTTTTCTTTATGTTTTGGTCTGGAAAACCACTCCGACAACAACTCACTTTCCTGCTCACCTTATTTTTGAGAATGAAGACAAGCTCCTTAAAGACCACCTCTCTCTCCCATGACCTGTCGTCACTGCGTGTGCTTACATGGTCCCTAAAATGTTCAGATGGGCTCTTCTACCTTCAAGGGCCAAGAAGGTTTCAGAAGTTTCAGAAGCAAAATGTTTTGTCTGAGTCAGGCTGCTTTGGGTCGTGTCTACCCAACACAGGCACTGGCCTGCCAAGAACGGCCCAGCTGTGACAAGAATCAGGTCAGACACGAGACATTTTTGTCTTCTCTATCTCTGAATACCATCCTGGGATTTAGGGATTAATTCCCCAGGCTCTGTGTAGCTGTCCTGCAGGTACTTGCCTTCCCTGTGGGCTGGAGCTTGTCCTTTGTAATGTTTATGTTTATAACTATACAGTTTATTCTTCAGTTTAAGGCATGCAATGGTAATCGGCTTAAGCAGCCCCAGAAATAAGGGAGAGAAGATGGGGCAACAGATGTCTCGGGTCTTCGATGAAAAAACTCAAGATCACTGTCCTGGGTTTTTTTCGATTCCGGAAGCCGTGATGAAGTGTAGAGAATTTAGACTGCAAACCACAGCTAGGCTTGGTCCCAAAGCCCTTCTCCCATCCTGCATTGCAAAAGCACTTATGGAGGGTTTTGCTGTTCTAGGTCCCCAGGATGCCCAGGTGAGTGGCACACATTCGGGAGGGGGCCGGTCTGCTGACCTTCCTCCTCACTTTCTCCACCGGTAAACAGGCAATACTGTGGACACTTCTCAGGGATAATGGGACAAGTTTAAAAGTGGAAATGGTATATACTCTGTGCTCAGGTGGTCAAAATAAATCTGGAAGGGCCCGTGTTCTTGGGGCCCAGGGGTGTGCTCCCGGTCTGGGCCCTTTGGGTGGCCCTCAGGTGGGGACCACAGCTGGCGAGGTCCCCAGACAGCCCACGGCCGCCACAGAGCAAGTTCTCTGTGGTTGCCAAATACAGGGAAACTGCTGTCTCCATAGCAGAGGATCCCAGCAAGTGTAGCGTCCTTCAAACAAAGAATGACATGCATCACCTCTTTCCTGGAGCCCCATTAAGTACCGGGGGAAAAACATGACCAAATTTAACTTCAACATATAATTTTTAGGAAAAGATTAAAGTGCACCCCTCCCCAGCCTTGTGGAGGGATTACATGCACCTGGGGGTCAGTTATGACCCTCTCCAAGCTCACAGAGAACCCACCTGCCCTCACAGAGTTGAGAGAACGTTCATTTTTTGGGGGGTACCAGTGTCTTCAGGACGTGAAGTCAGAGGAAATTCTAGGCAAGGCCCTGCATTTACTGGGAAGGTAAGGAGACCGTTTTCCATCTCTCACCTCTCTCTCCGAGGGCACACGCAACAGGCCTGCCCAGCTGAGTTGCTGTTTTCTGTCTGAGAAGCATTCCCGGCGCCAGCACCGAGCCGGCCGCTTTATTAATGTTCCGTGATGATCCCTTCCTGGGCCTTGTGTCCCTCCCACAGGGTTACTGGAGGGCACACACCGGCAGGAAAGGTGTTGTTGACTCACTCACGTGGATATCATCCCTCAGATTATCGGAGTGATTATAAAATACTGCCCTTGAAAATGCAGCAATAAAATGTGCAACTGAGGACCCTGTATCATTTGTCTGCCAACCTTCTGTCTCATTGTTGTTATTAATCCTCACCTGAAGATACTTTACCATTGATTTTTAAAATACATAACTGTATTTTTGTTTTTTTTATTGATTTCAGAGAGGAAAGGGGAAGGAGAGAAAGAGAAACATCACGGATGAGAGAGAATCATTGGCTGCCTCCTGCACTCCCCCCTACTGGGGATCAAGCCTGCAACCTGGGCACTGGAATCGAACCTCAGATCCTTCAGTCTGCAGATTGATGCTCTATCCACTGAGCCAAACCAGCTAGGGCGCCATTGATTTTTTTTTTAGAGAGAATAGAAGGGAGGGAAGGAAGGAGAAGAGATTAAGAGGGAAACATTGACATGAAAGAGACATATCAATTGGTTGCCTCCCACATGCACCCCAGTGGGGGGGCTGGGATCAAACCTGCAACCCACGCATGTTGAACCAGAGACCCTTTGATGCATGGGCTGAAGATCTAACCACTGAGCAACATGGGTCAGGGCTGCCCAACCTACTTTTATAATGGAAGATTGAGTTGTAAGGGAAAAATAAACCCCAGAGAAGTGCACTTACTTTAAGTTCTAGTAGATAAAGAAATCTAGGCATTTTCTAATTTTTTTTCTTCAAACCCCCCCCTCCCCCAACCTGCCCCTCTAATGCCACGAGGCATCTAAAACGTTAAAGAAATTGTGATTGATAGCTCTGAGATTGGACGTTCAGAAGGCTCAGAGAATGGGGGGTGGGTATGCTGGGGTTTAGGCTCAAATCACAACTTCTCCGTTTTAGAAAAGAAAAGAGTCGCAGAATGCAGGTTCTATAAGAATGACTAGAAAAGGAGAATTTCCTTTCTTACAGAATGTATCCAATGCTTCACAATCCAATGCCTGTCTGAAGGCCCCTGGACACTGAAGAAGAGTTTATCTTCTGAAAGAATCGGGCTCAGCATTCCAGAGAATTCAAAGGGAAAACACAGCCACAAAACAAAAGCAGGCACTGGAAAACTGAGAAGGCGGGGACACACACACACACACACACACACACACACACACACACACGGGTACGGGAGGCCTGAAGCCATCCAGCTGTGGTGGGACTGCTGAGTCCCTGCTTCTCATCACCCCACAGCGGTGCCTAAAGCCCCGGCTGGTATTTCTCCACGTGTGGCCTATCCGCCATTTCTCAGATTAGTGGGGGGAAGAGAGGGGGTTGGTTAAAAACTCAGCTTCCTGGGCCAATCTTAGTCTTACCGAATTAGAACCTTGAGGACGAAGTGGACTCTGCAAACAGCCCAAGGCACAATATTCTGATACTGCTTTCCTCCCTCTGGTCAGCTAAGAAGCCCTCATTAGGAGCCTGCTGTGGACATAGAAACATCCTAGGTGTTGTGTGGGACATGCCTAAGAAGTGGAGGTGGAAGGTGGTTTTGTGGCCTAAAATGTACACTCCAAAAGCAGCGGTCACCACCCGGTGGCCCACAGACCACTGTGGTCCATGAGGTCTGAAAGGGTGGCAACCGCTGGGTTAGGGAAACCTTTGGAGCAGTGGGCGCCAACCGGTGGTCCGTGGACCAATGGTGGCCTGCGAGGTCCGAAAGGATGGTGACCGCTGCTCCACAGAACTCCATGAATGCTCAGGCACCTGTCCCCACGTCCGCTTCCTGGCTTCCCCGGACAGAGTTCACAGGAAGTCCCAGGGCCTCCGCCTCACCTGTGTCTCTTCCTACAGGGAGAAAACCAAATTCGCATTGGCTACATGGTTTCTGTCCGGGTGTGGAGGAAGGGTCAGCTCAGAAGTAGAGGGAGAGAGGGCTGGTTCCTACTAGACTCTGAGACACTCAGGAGAAGATGCTCTATGGGAGAGGAAGGGGAAGGGGGAGGCCCCCACTCCACAGCAGCCGGCCTGGGCCCTACGACCAGGTATCTAGTCCTACTCCTCTCTCCACTGTGTCACCACCCCTAATCTCCACCCTTGATCCCCCTCACCAGGGAGAGCCTCCCTCACACCTCCCATTCCTGCACCAGCATCAGCACTGGAACCCCAAGATCAGGACCCAGCAGGCTGACCACGAGCCTGGCCTTGATCACAGATCCCCTTGTGCCTCCTCACTTCACGCAGCAAGCGCCTCCCTCTCACCCCAATCCTCACCCTCATTTCAGTCCACCTGTGGTCAGGCCCATGGCTTTGGAGCCTGCTCTGTGAGATGCGAATCCCACAGGCGAAAAGTTGCTGTAGAGCAAAGGGGAGAGGTGGGGCGCAGGAGTGAGGCTGCAGCATCGTCCCCGAGGTCCTGGATGTGCAGGACAAAGTGCTGCGCCCGCGCCACCCAGTGGACTCGACGGGAACTGCACGTCCCCGTGATCCTAGCTGCCTCCCACCGCTGGAAGCTGAGATCACCACCAGACAATTAAGAACAATGCCTGGCGCCAAGTCAATGTGGGTGTAAGGTTGCTATCATTCCTGTGCCAGGAACGAAGCCACTCTTAGCAAGAGAAGAAACCGGAATGGTAGTGGAGCTCATAGGGCAGACAAAGATGGTAACATCTACTATTTCAGTGGCGCTTTAAATTTCCCCAAGTGTCTGAGTCCTGTTGGACAGCGTGTCGGCAGCACCGTCATTGGGCACTGTCTTGGAGTCCCGGGTTAAACATTACTTAGAAGCGCTCATTTATTCACTGAGCTGCCCTTGGCCTTTATTACACTTCAGCCCCTGAAACCTGTAGGACAGCTGCCCACAAAACCCCTCCCGCCTCCCCTGGGTCTCCACACCCTTTTCTGCTGGTCACTTCCCCAACCCGACCCTGGCAGCAGACAAAGGCTCAGAGAGGGCGAGGGAGGCTTTGGAGAAGGGGAGGGTGGTGTGCTGCCTCAAGCCAGGTGCTGAGAGAACACCTGACTCCACCAGGCTGTCCTGCCGCCCACCAGCCCTGGGCACTGTGCCCCGGGTGCTGTGGACCAGGGAGGCGGCACTTGGCCACCTGAGTAGATCGCCTCCAGGCCCAGGCTGCACCCCCCCCCCCCCCCGTGCCGGAGGCTACCGTGCAACCATGGATACTTCCCTGCAGGGGTGTAGGAGACTCCTTGAACAACTGGCAGAAAATCAGGTCACTGTGAAAAATAATTTTTTTTTTTTTTTGCTTCCCAACACCAGGTAGTCGCATGGCTTTCTCCAACACTTCAAGTGTGTTCCCTTGTCACCTCCACAGAGGAGCTTCTTCTCGCCACCCTGGGCCAACAGCCCGATCCCACATCCTCTATTCTGGCATTATTCTAGGCACAGGGGACAGCAAGGGCAAAGGAGGGACCACTGAGAGACATTCAGAGCCGGGGGGGGGGGGAAGAGTGGTAGGCGGTGAGCGGTGAACAGGGGGCGTCTCGTTAGCCACAGAAAGGGGTTCTTAGTCTGAAAAGGATGGCTATGGTCTGATCCACCTTTTAAAAGACCAGTCTAGCGGCCACTCGGAGAGCTGACGTGAGGAGGCTGGGCGTCACAGAAGCAGGAGACTAGTCAGAAGCCAGTGGCGGTGACAGATGTGGCTTTCTGTCGGCCAGCGGCAATGGAGATGATGTGAGGAGACAGGATTTGGGATGTGTGTCTGAAGGTGGAATGGACGGGTGCTGGTGGATTTGGGTGAGAAGTGTAAAGGAAAGAGAAATAAAGGGCGGTGGAACGAACTTGGAAAGAGTCTGGAGGCTTTGCTAGAAATAAATAATAGGGATGTATTCAAGATCTTAAGAGTTTGAAAACTGGGGACGTGGCTAGGCAAACCCCCAGACGTGTTCCAAAAAACAGAGAGGAGTTCAAAGTTCTCGGAGTAAAAAGTACATTCTTGCGAATCATCGGTCCCGCATTCTTAGCCCATCGAGTTGGTCCAGGATGATTATCGGTCAGATGTCAGGCGGTCAGGATGGTGGATTGGGAGGCCTGTCACGTCCAGTGGTCTGGGTGACAGATGTCAAAATGCACACATGAGCCCTTCAGAGCAGTCAGAGGGTTAGCTGGAGGTCCAGGTGCACATCCAGGGCTGGGAAGTTCAGAACCGTTTAAGCTCCCAGGCTAGTGAGGACAAGAACGGGCTCTTCCCTCATGCCCCAACCTTTGTCATGTTAACAATTTTAGCAGCTGGTTAGAGTGTCTCCATTTCATATAGTCCCTCTCTCCACTCTTTCCTCTGGATGATTCTTAGCATTTTGTCCCGAGCAATAGGAATAATGACAACTGCTAATATTTATTGCTACCCAGCACTCTTGTAAATCCTTGACATATTTCAAAGATATTTAAATTTCATGATCCTTTTATGACCTACATGTTATTATTGTCCCTGTTGTAGAGAAGAGGAAATCGAAGGACAGAGAGTTAACCCATTTGCATAAAGTCACACAGCTAGCAAGTGTAAACACCGGGATTCGAACTCAGTGTGTGCTAAACCACTGCACGGTTCCTCCTCTTCATAGAAGAGAATCACACCATTTACTGTGAAAGGGCTAGCTGAGGGAGGATGGGGCGTCAGGGAGGGGAGTGAGTCAAGAGTCTGGTTTGGGTATGTTCGATGAAATCCCTTTTAAGCATTCAAGGCAGGCAATGGCTCTGGCTGCAGGTGGCAGTGAGGGAGCGTTTGGGGCTGGATTTCACCACAGCAAGGAATGAGGAGACAGCGGGAGGCTGAAGTTGGGATTAAATGCCTGACTTGAATGGGTGGGGATGGAAACTGGCCTTCCGGTGTATCCCATCAGGCCTTGGGAGCATCAGGAAGGTGTTGGGGAAATACTGTTCTAGAGCAGGGCTTGTTCTCCTAAGAGGATCCCAGGAAAGCCCTGACCTTGCTCCACGAGAATGACATGTGCGCACGTGCAATGTTTTCTCATGTAATTTCAGTGAGTCCACGGGCCCTCAGGAGACATCACGGACCACTCTGCTGTTACTCCCAAGCCTCCCCTCAGCCATCAGCAGCCAGATGTCGCCACACCCCTGAAGCCTGACCAGACCTCTGATGAAGACTCTCTGGTCCCAGCACCCTCCCTGTCTGCAGAGGTGGGAGCTACACCACTCAGAGAACTCTCTGGAAGGTGAAAAATGGGCCATTTTTGGATGGCTGTGTACAGTGCAGCTCCTCACGCCACCCCAGCCCCGCAGGTTTTGTGTCTGCAAATGTCTGCTTTGGATATGGCCTGTGTGCAATGGAAGGATGTTTCCACACAAAGTGGTGCCCTTCTATTCACCTCTAGGTGATGTTTTTAATCTGGATAGTCTCTACATGTAAAGACAAAACTAGTTCATTTCCCTGTTTCCATCAACAAAATTGCCTCTTAGGCTTGTTACTGTCGCTTTGTTTTGGCTGCCTCGCTTCTAGCACCCCTCCTCGTTGGGGGGATTCCCCCAGGTGAGTCCTGGCGGGAGGAAGGACCCATCAGGCCCTGTAGGAACTGAAGGGTCGGATGTCTCATTTCTCCCCACCCTGTGGAACTTTCAAACCTCCTATCCCGGCCCCGGCACCTGCGGGCTCTGACCGGTGAGGGAAAAGGTGTAGGGACGAAGAGAACTTATTTTTGGCGACGGCAGCTAGACCAAGAGACTATCTGGTTGGGTGACTGGTTACAGATCCCTGCCTTACCGTTCCTTGGCAGCAGGGAAGCAGTGCCAGGACCGGAGCCAGAGGGGAGGGGTCCCAGGAGGGCCAGGTCACAGCTGCTAGGGCTGCCCGAGAAGGGAAGTTCTTGACAGAGGCCAAGAGAGAAGGGCCCCGGTGCTCGGGAACCATGAGCATGTTGAGCTGGTCAGTGGTCCGAGCAGATAAACTTGGGTGGGGCCGAGACAAAGGGAAGGTCCAAGGGAGGGAGAATGAGGCAGAGCAGAAGGAGAGCATGGTAGGTCAGCTTAGCCACTAACCCTGGCTGTGGGAGAGAGGTAGAGCCTTCCCTCTGGGCCAAGTGGGCCTAAGAGAGACAGGCTCCTGCTAGGCCAGGAGGCCACGGAGCTCCCATGGTGGCTAAGGAGATGTCCGCCCACCTCACTCAGTGAGCAGGGGTCCTTGCTCTGAGCCACAATTAGTACCGGAGAATGGAATTTTGGCAACTTGAATCACATTTTCCCAGAATGTCTCATGACTGCCCTCACCCCCAATTGCCAGGGATCGGGTGGCTCCTGACACGTTTACTTTAAATCTCCCAGGCTCCTGTCAATTAGCCAGTTTGACTTTCCATTGTGGCTCAGATGAAAGTCACCATTCAGCGCTGGACCCAGATCCCGGCGGGAGGGGCTGGTCTCCGTGGAGACGGGATCGGGGCTGGGCGCTGCAGGTTCGGCAGTCCGGGCTCCCGGGGTTGACACAGCTTCGCACGCCCACTGGGCAGGAGGCCAACTGTCTCCACAGCCTCGCAACGTGTCCCCGCTGCCAGCTGTGACTTCTGCTGACTAGCTGCTTTCCCTTGGGGCTTGATCTGTGCTGCCACGGCCTGCCGCCACGGGGGCCCACACCGCTGACCCCGCGGGAGCCAACATCCGGCCAACTCGGATCTTAGCCACACCCTGGAGACCCGGAGAGAAGTGACTCAGGGTGGACAAATAGCTTCAGATAACCTCAAGTGACTCCGAACACAAGACAAAGCTGACACTCTGTCAACTCAATTTGTCGTTTACCTGGCAGGGGCTGTCACCATTTCCCGGCACGCTCACTTAGCTATATTTAAATGTGAGCGGACCCACTCAAATCCTGACGGTGCGTCTCCCTCTGACCACACATCTGAGTCACCGGGAACACTGGCAGCCATGGAAGCCCCAGGCCTCCGCAGGATGGTGATCTAATGGGTCTAGGCCAGCGGTCGGCAAACTCATCAGTCAAACAGAGCCAAATATCCACAGTATGACTACTGAAATTTCTTTTGAGAGCCACATTTTTTAAGCTTAAACTTCTTTTAATGCCACTTCTTCAAAAGAGACTTGCCCAGGCCGTGGTATTCTGTGGAAGAGCCACACTCAAGGGGCCAAAGAGCCGCACGTGGCTCGAGAGCCGCAGTTTGCCGACCACGGGTCTAGGGTAGGCCGGGGGCCCACGTTTCCAGAGCTTCCCCAGTGATTCAAATGCATGGCCAGAGGTGGAGGGGAGACCCACAGCTCCACCATTTGACTCCGTTGTGGAGAATAATGCTAAGCAGACACACCATCCATCCCTAGCTCGGTGGGGAGCCCTCCGCAGCCTGGCTGGGCTTGGGGAGCCCGAGCTGCTGCATATCTATAACTCGCTGCCGCGAGAGGCAGTGACCCTGGTCCAGGGGCCACACCGAGTGGCCAGGCTTCACAGGCAACAAGCAAGCGGGTGTTGACATTAAGGGCTAAAGGGGCTCAGGGAGGGCCGAGGGGGTCTTCATGGAGGAGGAGGCATTTTTGCTGGGAGAATGGTGGGGAAATTTTTTCAAAACCAGGCGTCAGAACAACAGAGTAGTGGCATACTTCACTTTTAAAGTAGACTCTTAAAAATTATTAAAATACAACACACAAAGAGCAAAGGGCACACATCATAAACATACAGATAGATCAATTTTTTTTGAGGTATAACTCATCATAAAATACCATAATTCGCCCTTTTAAAATGTACAGTTCAGCCAAAATCGGTATGACTCAGTAGATAGAGTGTCAGCCTGCGGACTGGAGGGTCCTGGGTTTGATTCCGGTCAGGGGCATGTACCTTGGTTGCGGGCACATCCCCAGTGGGGGTGTGTGCGGGAGACAGCTGATTGATGATTCTCTCTCATTGATGTTTCTAACTCTCTATCCCTCCCCTTTCTTCTCTGTAAAAAGACAATAAAATATATATTTTTGAAAATAAAATGTACAATTCAGTCAGTTTTAGTATATACACAGACTTGTACAATCATTGCCACTTTAATAACCCCAGGACATTGTCATCACCCCCATAAAAAAGCCCATATCCATTAGCAGTCATTCACCATTTCCCCTTCCCCGGCCCCGGGCAATCACTAATCTAGTTTCTATTTCTGTGCATTTGCCTATTTTGGATTTTTCATATAAATGAAGCCTGTCCTCTTTTGGGACTGGCTTCCTTCACTTAGCATAATGTTTCCAACGATCATCCGTGTTATAGGAAGAATTAGTTTATTTATTTTTGTGGCTGAATAATATTTCATTGTATGGGACAGAATGCCTTTTGCTTATCTTTTTCATCATCAACTAATAGGCATCTTGCAGCGACTGGTTTGGCTCAGTGGTAGAGCGTCGGTCTGCGGACTGAAAGGTCCCAGGTTCGATTCCAGTTAAGGGCATGTACTTTGGTTGCGGGCACATCCCCAGTAGGGGGTGTGCAAGAGGCAGCTGGTAGATGTTTCTCTCTCATTGACGTTTCTAGCTCTCTCTCTCCCTTTCTCTCTGTAAAATATCAATAAAATATATATTTTTTTAAAAACTAATAGGCAGCTGGGTTGTTTCCATCTTAATATGATTGTTAATGTGGCTATTCATGTACACATTTTTGTGTAGACATGTGTATTCAGTTCTTTGGGGTATATGCCTAGGCATGGAATTGCTGGGTCACATGGGAACTCCATGTCAAGTTTTTGAGGAACTCCTAAACTGTTTTCCAAAGCAGCTCCGCCATCTTACATTTGCAGTTTAAGGAATACTTTTTTACACTCAGCACACACCCATGTCACCCCCACAGACCAAGGAATAGGTCACAGGGGTGGGGAACCTTCCTTTTGCCAAGGGCCGTGTGGATATTTATAACATCATTTGTGGGGCTTACAGAATGATCAACTTGAAAATTTTCCTGTTACCCTGGGTCAGATATGTAATGAACTCACCCCTAATGCCTTGGCGGGGCCAGACCAAATGAATTCGTGGGTCTTCAGGCCAGACGTCCCCCACCCCTGGAGTAGGATCTTGTCGGCTCTCTAGGACTGTCCCCTGGGCCTCTGCCCTGTCACCTGCCCGCCCTAAAGGCAGCCACTGGTTCGAATTCTGTCACCACTGAGACTGGGACTTCGAGAGGCAGACCAGGAGGTGAAAACAATGACCCAGGCCGAGGGGTCCCAGCGGCCAATTCCTGTGTGGGCCGGTGTCCAGAGTTTCCCGTTACCACACCGGGGCCCGGGGACGCACAGCTTCCTCCCGCCCGCCCCCTCCGCACAGCCAGCGCCCTTTCAGAGAAATAACGGGCCGGGGGCTTCTCAGCCGGACCTCCGGGAAGCCCAGGAGGCGGCTGAAGAGCGGAGCGATGTGCACGGTGCCTGCGGCTCACCCAAGGGACAACTTTGGCTCATCCAAGCGCCACCATCATGCCCACTTAGGGCTGCCATGAGTGTTTTGTCTTGGTGAAGGCCCGTCACCACTGCCCTCCCACGTCACACTGTCCTCCTCACGTCACACTGCCCTGCCACGTCACACTGCCCTTCCCACGTCACATTGTCCGCCCACGGAGTTCGCACTTACCTTTCACCCACAGGTGCTTAGAGGAGAGCCACAGCCCCTACGTGTCCGGCTCCGCCCCACCCAACAGGACTTCCGGTGCAGGTGGGCGGCCAGCAGGGAACTGCGCATGGGCAGTGGGTGCCAGCAGAGCTGCGCATGTGCAGTGGGTGCCTCGTGTAGCTTCTGCCGGCCCGATGCTGCAGGGCGGGCCCAGCGCGGCGAGGCCCCCAGTTGGTGGCCCTTGCAGAGCCGGGCCTGCAGCTGCCTCAGCCAGGCCCCTAGCACCTGGACAGGCCCTCACTCCTGCCAAAGCGGTTCTCCGGCATCCAGCCCACCATTTCCTCTCTCAGTGACCTCCCTCTGGCCTCATCCACACCGAATTACACCCACAAAGTCACTGTCACACTCAAAAGCACCCAAAGATGGGACCCGAAAATACTCCATTTGCCAATGACTTTCCCTCCCCACGGAAATCCCTCCTGCCAGTTCCTCTGATTGTGGGAGAGCCCCAGGCTTTGCTCCCGGACACAAACAGCCTGAAACTGCCCTGTTTCTATAGCCCAGTGGAGGTAAAACTCATTAGTCAACAGAGCCAAATAGCTAAAGTACAACGATTGAAACTTCTTTTGAGAGTCACATTTTTTAAACTTAAACTTCTAACGCCACTTCTTCAAAATAGACTCACCTAGGCCGTGGTATTTTGTGGAAGAGCCACACTCAAGGGGCCAAAGAGCTGCAAGTGGCTCACGAGCCTCAGTTTGCTAACCACGGCTCTAGCCCACCATTTGGGAATCAGAACGTGTTGGTTTAATGAACTGATACCCTACCAACACGGAGCTGCAGGCATTGGCGTGTGGCTGGGAGCGGAGAATAAAAAACTCGGAGCATGGTAGCCATGGTGAGCAGGGCAGGCCGCTCTGTGCTGCAGTTCTGGCCACGCCCCATGCAGTTCCAAGGCTCAGGAGAGAGGAATCGTCCCGCTCAGAGTCTAGAAAGGGCAACAGGAAGGTGCCCAAGACAACCTTTAAGGCCCCAAGTTTTACATGCAGCAGGCAGGGGTTGGAACCCAACTTCCCTTCCTCTTCCCCAGGGTCCTGTTACTCCTCTTCCTCCTCCTCCTTCTCCTTCTCCTGTCTCTTCCCACATTTCCCACCCTCTCCTCCACACTGGGCTTCCCCTATGCCTTTTCTCTGACCCCAAATCTATTGTCATTGCACCACTCTACGGGAAAGTGCATGACCTAGCCCGTGTCTGGCTCAGAGTAGATGCTCCATAGGTGCTGGTTAAGTAAATAAAAGAGTGAATGAAAGTCGCTCCATTGTGAGTTCCAAATACTGGACTTTGGGGGGTGGCTTTTTGGAACCGATCACTCTGTGGGAGACCACTGGTTTTCTGTAGGCACAAATCAGAGGTGTCCTCGGCTCCAACAATATTCCAAGATGAAGCCGGGGTGGGAGCCGTGCTGTAGACTCTAAGCCTCATCTGATATCCTTCCTTTCTTGCATTTTTTTGTAGCTTTTCCTTCTGGAAAGGAAGGAACTGATGGGGACCCAGCACCCTCTGCTGGTGTGTTTTTATAATTGTCTTTTGTATAGTTCTTGGGTTTATATTACTCTAGTTTTTAACAGGCCCTGGGCAAGGCTGCGAGTGAGGATTTTATTCTACGCCCGTTCCTCATAAATGTCAAGTCTGAAAACAGCTCTTGGTGCTAAAAATGGGTGTCAGGTTGGGTTCCCAGTTTTGTTATGTGTTTTAACCTCCTCCCTGGCCCGAGTGCTTAAATGCAGAGTAGAAATACCTTCTACTCCAGGCTCAGTGCTGATCTCTGATGCCATTGGGTCTTCTCACATACTGTGGAGAGGGATAGGTCTGGTTTTGCCTAAGCAAACTGAGAGACTCCTCTGAGAAAGAGCAACCCTGCCCACCATGGGTCTGGCTCCTGGGCAGAGGCTGGCATTGAGTTTTCATTTATCAACAGGAGACTCTGGCTCCCCCTAGAGGCCCACGGGGCAGCTAGATTGGGAAGCCAAAGGCTTTGCTATCTGCACCAGGCCCTTTTCGGCATTCCCGCAGGATTGCCACAGCAGCTACAGAACAGCTTCTGAGTGTGGGTAGGGCGCCCGGGGGAACCACCTATACAGGTACAGAATCCAAGGCCAATCTGACTCAGACTGTGGGAAGCCCCTTGTTCAGAGCGAGGGCCCCTGTGTTCCAAATGCATAGCATGGCACACTGCTTCCCGGACTTCAGTGAGTTTTGCGATCGCCTGGGAAGGCTAGTTAAAATGCTGACCCTGGTTCAGCAGGTCTGGGATGTAGCCTGAGAGTCTGCATTTCCAACCATCCCCTGGATAATCTGAGGCTGCTGGTCCATGTCCCGAGAAGCAGGAGAAAACAGGTCCTGAAATCAGATGCTCAGGTTCAAGTCGCAACTCTGCCACTTACTCTATGACCGTGGACAGATCACTCGTTACCTTCTCTCTCCAAGCCTGTTCCATCCTACATAAAATAAGGACAATGACCTCATAGGGTGACAGACGGGATGACTTCATAGAAGGAGAGACGGAATGACTTCCTAAGTTGTTGTAAGAACAACGCAGGTAAAGCTCTTAGCACAGAGCTCATAGTGCTCAGCATATGGTAAACATCTTTATGTTCATGTGTCCTCTCAGGAAGGGTTTATCTGTCCCCTGATACACACCCGGCACTGCCCTACACCCTGAGATAGAGCAGTGACAGAAGCAAAACATCTGCTCTCATGGAGCCCACACTCTAGTGGAAAAAGACAGACAATGACAAGTAAAACATATGGTATGTAAGTTGATAATCAAGTGTGCTGAAGAGAAAGTAGAGGAAAGATAAGGAACTCTGGGGATGGGGACATTGTTATCTGCATAGAACACTAGGGAGAGCGTCACTGAGGAGGCGATTTTGAGGGGGTGGAGCCGAGGAAATGGGAGAGAACACTGTACGTAAGTGCAAAGGCCCTGGGGCACCAGTGTACATGGTAGGTGTGAGGAAGAGAAGGAAACCAGTGTGGTTGCAGCTCAGAAAGCGAAGGGAGAAGTGATGTGTGTGTGGTGGGGAGGGGATAACAGTGGCAGGGCAGGGCAGTTCCTATAGGACCTTGCAGTCCACTGACTTTGGATTTTGCTCTGAGAGAAATGGGAAAAGACTGGAAAGTTCTGCGTAAGAACAGCACGACCTAACATTTTAATAGGACAATTTGGGCTTGTTGAGAGTACACACGTTTTTACTGATTTTAGACATAAGGAAGAGAGACAGAAACATCAATGATGAAAGAGAATCATTGATTGGCTGCCTCCTGCATGCCCCCTACTGGGCATGGAGAACACAACCTGGGCTTGTACCCTAACTGGCGACTGAACGGTGACCTCCTGATTCATGATAAGATGCTCAGCCACTGAGCAACACCAGCTGGGCCACACACAAACACTTCCACCAAAAATGGGATATTCTAATACTGTTTCATATTTTTTTTTTCATTTAACATTATATAATCAACACCTCTTGATGGCATTAAATATATTTTTCTTTTTTTGTTAATCCTCACTCAAGGATTTTTTCCATTCTTTTTTAGAGAGAGTGGAAGGGAGGGGTAGAAATAGAGAAACATTGATGTGAGAGAGACACATCGATTGGTTGCCTACTGCACATGCCCCAACCAGGGCTGGGGATCGAGACTGCAAATTAGGTCTGTATCTTTGACCAGAATCGAACCTGGGACCCTTCAGTCTGCAGGCCAATGCTCTCTATCCACTGAGCCAAATTGGCTAGGGCCATTAAATATATTTCAACAAGATATTATTAGCAATTGAGCATTTCATTTTATGGGTGTGCCATAATGTATTTAGCCAATTGGTGTTCACTTACGTTGTTCCTGATTTTTAAGCATATGTTATAAATGAGACTACAACGAGTAAGTACCCTTGCAGTGAAAACCTGGCAGCCATCTATAATTTTTCCTCCTAACAGGCATTAGGTATGTCTCACCCAGAGCTGTTCATCTCCCCATAAATTCATCACCCATAAAAAATAAAAATTTAAAAAAACCTTCTTTTTCACTTTTAAAAGTTGGTGTCAATATTAAAGTCTCAAATGGGCAGAGGGCTCCTTTAAGTGCTGCCCCATCACCTGCTGAGGGCACTTCCCCAACTGTGTCTTCTCCAGGAGAGGCTTTCATACTCACTGTTTTATCTCAGAACTTGGTTGGGTTGCAATTCAATATACACAGAAGTTCCAAAGGTCACCTTAATCACACACATAGGATGACAAATCGCCTTTGAAACACTTAAGGCTGGGACAGAAAAGCAATAGGGGCCTCCGGAGCCAGGCAGCATGGACCCCCTTGGAAAGGTGGGTGGGTAGCTTGATGCCATGGGAATGGGTGTAATCGGACCTGTTGAATCTGTGGTCCCATCGGGGGTAGTAGCTGCCTGAGCCTATCTTCTCCACCGTCCAGGGCTGGCTGCAGCCTTAGACCCAGAGAAGCTGTGAGTGGGCCTGTGACGAGCCTATGGCACTGATGGAATGGATGATGGCTGCCAAATGACTCACCCCCGTGTTTCTCTGTGACTGCCTGCTGGGTCAGGCCCTGGGGTGCAGCACCTGTCACCCGTGGGCGGGCTGGGGAGAGCCAATTCTGGGAATGGGACACCGAGGTCACAGGAGTGAGATGCTGTGTCACAAGGGAGCCATTCTGTCCTCTCGCCAGTCCCAGTCCCCCTACCACTTGTGTGTTTTCCTAATGTTTGATTTCTTAATATGCATATCCTCCTCCTCTCAAAACAACAGCCATAGGTCATTTGCTTATTTGTTAAAGCAGAGCAACATTCATTTCATTGCACACCTGGCTATGTTATGACTGGAGTTAGTCATGGTGTCAGGTCACTGACCTTGAGAATGGAAGGCCTGTTAGTCTAGGAAAGGCAGTTCGACCTCATCATCATTGTTGTCGTGGCATTAAAAACACACTTAATTCCTCTGCATATATTCTCATTTAACCCTCACAACCCCGTGAACTGGATGTTCCTATCCCCATGTTCCAGATGGAAACGCCAAGTCTCAGAAAGTGAACTGACTTCCCTGCAGCCACACCGCTGACTTGTATTCTGACCCAGCTGACCCTAGGTCTGTGCTCTCACCTCATTTCCGGCCCCTGGAAGTGCCTCCGGCCCCAGAGAGCCACAGAGCGAGGGGACAGAGAGCACTGGGCCTGGAGTCAGACCATCTGGCTCTGGGTCCTGGATTTCCTTCAAATTAACTGTGTGGCTGAGGGCACCTCACTGCACCTCTCGGGGCCTCAGAATCTCATTGTCAATTGAGGAGATTGAATCAGACAGTCTCTGATATTCCTCAGTTCAGGCCTGTTTGGTGGTAACAAAGCCTCTCTGCTTAAACAGAACCAGACCCCGCAGTTCGAGAGTCTGGGCTCTCGTGCAGTGGAGGCTGGGCTAGCACCAGGCCTACAGCCCCCTCTGGAACTGCCTGCGTCACTACTTCTCCCAGCTTCCCCATTTTATTCTGTGTCTCTGGAAACTGGGTTTATTTTTCTACAGATCAGCTTTCTCTGCTTCTTTGGCAAATGATGGCAGATGCCTCTCCAGCTCCCAATTATGAGGCCTTAGTTCTCCCAATTATGAGTCGCCTCACCAAATTCCAATTCCGAATTCCCAGGGAAAGAAACTTGCTTGAGCAAGCTGGTTTGGATATCCCCCTTGGACTGCCCTTTGCCTCTACACAACTCTTCGATGACTTGGCCACTTGGCCGTTTAAAGTTTCCCAACTTCTCACTGGTTGCAACCTGCATATGTCTTTCCTCTCCGTGCAGCTCATTGGTTTCTAAAGGCAGCACTTAAGTCATCTTCATCTTCACCCTCAGCATGAAGGTCAGAGACCTGCACAAGCATTGTCACATAAATTTTTGCTGCCTCCCCTGAGTGATTCATGCGTTGGCCCCATCTTGACCCCCTTCAGGACTTGTGGCCTCAGCACTGTGGACATCCCTGAAGGGTCCCAGGGGACTCCCCACCCAGGTCCCTCAGCACCAAGCAGGTTTGGGGTAGGGAGGGTGAACCCAAGAAAAATCTCCCAACTTCTCAGATTTCCATCCCATATGATGTCTGCAAATGGACACATGGGACTGTGACCTGAATTTACGTTGGCACATGAGATGAGGGAGACTTGGTGAGGGCTCTTGAGACTTAATTTTGCGGCCACATTGCCCCTGATGTGTTTCCAACCCTAAGCAGATGCCAGTTTTAAGAACTAAGACAAGGTCATCAGGGAGCCAGAGCTGCCAAGTGGGGCTGAAGTGCCGAGTCTCCTATGAATCTGCAGTGCTTGTCAAGCCCGAAGACAGTGGCAGTGGTCTCTGCAGTCCCTGGCCCCTGACCATCCCCAAGCTCCTCCAGGCCCCAGTTCCCCATCATCCAGCTCAGAGGCGACAGAAGGACAAGTGTGTGTGTTGAGGGGGCAGGTCTGCCCGGCTGCAAACAGCTGTCCCGTCTGTCCTTGGAAATGGACCTTCAGGGAGCCACAGCCCTTCATCCCTGCTGACGCTGCACATGGGCCGGCTTTGCTGGTGAGCTTGTTCTTTTTCTGTAGGTCTCAATGTCACCTCATCCGGAATGGAATTATACTAATCTTAGCTCTTCTGCCAAAGATGCTATTCCTATCCTGTGTACTGAGCCCTCTTGGGGGTCTCCCCAGCCTACATGCCCCCACTTCTCTGTGACACAGAACCCAGTTGATCAGACCAAGGTGATATACAACCCAACCTACCCAACCAGATTTCTGTTTGGAATGAGTGTCCGAGAGAGAGCAAGACATACGTCACATGTCTTTTATGACATAGTCTTAGAAGCCACACAGCATCATCTCTGCTGTATTCTATTCTTTCGAGGCAATCACTATGTCTAGCTCTCACTCAAAGAGAGAGGATTCAGTCTCTTCTTTGAAAGGGTATCAAAGAATTTGTGGGCCTATTTGAAAACCACCACAGCACAGAACTGAACAATGAAGTCTTCCCAAAGGTTTGGGGGTTTGGTAGTCAAAGGATGGCATCTGGGGAGTCCCCTGCAATAGGCAGAATAAGAACCCCTAAAGATGCCCATGTTTTAGAACCTGTGAATATGTTATGTTACACAGCAAAGGGAAAGAAGTTTGTTCATCAACTGACCTTAACATAAGGGGACTGACTATCCGGCATTTCCAGGTTGGTCCAATGTGGTCACAAAGATCCTTAAAAGGGGGCACAGGAGGCAGAGGAAGCACCAGGATCAGAGTGCTGCAGAGCAAGAAAGACTGGACTGGCCATTGCTGGTTTTGAAGATGGAAGAGGCTGTGAGAGAGGATGCAGACAGCCCCTGGAAGCTGAAAAGGCAAGACACATTCTCCCTGAGGGCCTTCCGAAGGAACAAAGGTGGCCACTGCCTGGGTCTCAGCCCAGAGAGACCCATTCTGTGTTGGCTCCAGGCATTGGCTGCGTGGTGATCTGTTACAGAGGCAGGAAAACAACACAGGGCTATCCCGGCCTTCTCCTTTCCCTTTCCTGCCCCACTGCTGCTTTCATCACATGCTTACGACCACTGTTGTACCTGTTTACCATCTCCTTAACACTATAAAGGCGAAGCTTACGTTTTCTTTCTTTTTTAAAAATATATATCTAAAAAATAATATATCAAAGCAGTGAGAGCCAACCAGTGGTCCGGTCTGCGGGGTCCGAAAGGTTGGTGACTGCTGATTTAAAGCACCCAATACGCCGCTCATTACTGTGCAACCATGACCAGTTACTTCCTAGACTGTCTAAAAGTCAAAGCAGCCAACTTGGCAGAGAGATGAGACAGTCAAGAGCTGGTGTGAAATAAAATATGAACTCCCATGAGTTTCTCCATCAAACTGGTGCCAAGAAGCACAGCCATAGCAGGAGAGTTCACTGAAATCCTGTTTTCTCTGTATCTCTCTTTGCTCTCATTTTCAGCTAGAAGCCATGCTTCATCTTCCCCGTGGTAGAGGATTTGGGGCAGGACAGAGTATAGCTTGCGGGGGGGGGGGGGGGGTGTGGTGTTGGGTGTTACTGGCTCATTCCCACTCTTGCAATGATCTAAGGCCTCTGAAGGGATGGATATGTGTCCTTTCTGTGGAGAGCCGGGAGGAAATCTGCTAGAGGACAAGGAGGGTGGATCCTCAGTGCCCAAGGTGACCAGTGAGCACCGGGTCCTGAGTCCCCCTGCGCACTAGACTCTGGGCCGGGGGGTTCCCCACATTACCGCAAATTCTCAGGTTTCCCTCAACACACACGTATGACGCAAGAGCCACAAACATGGAGGGAGTGATTGGATGGGGCCGTGGGGGTGTCTCCTGTGACTACACAGGAAGGTGTTTGGTATCTTCAGGGCCTCCCCTCTCTTCTGACCTGGGCCCTTTGCAGAATAAGGTGGAGCAGAGGGAGACAGTAGGGAGGGGGGATGACCCCAAGGATGACCAAGACAGAATTTCCCATGAGTCCACCAGGAAGCAGGAAGAGGGACTGGAGAACAAAGGAAGTGACACTCTTTGCAGAGTTTGGTGACACTCCCTTTGGCTTTCAATGAAGATTTTAATCCGGGTGGCGGGAGGCCTGGGGCGGGGTGGTATGGAAGGGGCAACGAGCCCCAACTATGCATCTCAAGGAGTTGGGGAGGATGAACTGACGCTCTGGTGGGTTCCGGTTCCGTGGCAGCACTAAGTTGGAAGCATGTCCTCGATCATGTAGAGGTTGAAACACAGATACATCAGAATGCAGCTCCAGACGCCAAGGATGAGGAGGGTGCCCAGCCCTGGTGGGGTCGTCTGCTGTATGGGGAGAAAGGCAGGAATCTGACTCGAGGTCAGGTCAGCAGGGGGCGAGCACCCTCCCCTCCACAGGAGCCTCCAGGCAGCCGCCTCCAGGCTAGGCTACCCAATCCTCCTTCCTGGTGCCACGTGGTTCTCTAAGACTGAGTGGATGTGGTGGGGGCAGAGCCTGCGGGGGCACAGGTAAGGTCTGATGCCAACGCAGCCTGAGCCTCCGCCTTGGGGATGACGGGGCACCCAACTGAGACAAGGCACATCTTGGATGGATCTACCTACCCCTGATTGCTGTTGTTCTTTAGGGCACACAACATACATTTCTCCTGTAAAGGACAGAAACAGCACAAGAAAGATCATTTTCCTCTGGTCCAAGATGGCCAGACTGCTGGGCACCTCAAGGTTTGCTATAGGAAAGGACAGAACAATACAGTGGCACTTGGGGCAGACGCGTCCAGGGTTGAGTCCTACCTACTTGGTCATGACTTAGGACTCTCCCCAGGCCTATAGGGCAAGACTCCAGAGAGGACTTCGGGCTCCGGGGCCTCCCTGGGACCGCAGAGGGGTGCGATCCTTAGGGCCAAAGGTTTCAGTCAAGAGGGCCGGGGGGGGGGGGGAGGAGGGGAGGCAACAGCAGGAGCCCCGGGTACAACTCCCCAGCAGGGGTGGGGGTAGGGTGGCGAGCTTCACTCACGTAGCAGGTCCCACATTGATGAAGGGAGTCCAGTGGGTCCTTTTTTAGTTTCTGTAGTGCCATATTCTTCTTAAGAATAGAAAACGGTGCTCCTTCAGCTCCTTCCTGTTTCTTGAGGCAGTGCTGTGAGTCTGTGTCAGGCTTTCCTATCTGCCTGATTTCCTGATGCTCCTTTGGTCCTCTTCTAAGGGGACTGGGGGGTCAGGGAGGAGCAGAGTTGGGGAGACAAATTCCAACAGGACAAGGAGATAACCCATAGCACGGGTGGCCGTGGAAGGCCTTGACTCCAAGCCATTGGGGCCACAGGAAGCAAGACAGCTCCTCGAAGGGTCTGAAGACCGAGGACATTTAGCGACATGAAGGGGGAGATTTTTTTTTAGGGACGAGGAGAGATGGGTGCAGGTTATACTTACGGCTTGCTGTTTTTCTGTATATTTATTAAAACATCCATCTTCTCATCCATATCCTTCTGCATTTCCTTCAAGAGAGAATTCAAAGCTATAGACTCTACATCTTGAAGGGCGTTTGAAGTCCCCTCCTCCTGCCTCTCTGCAAATTACTCGGAGATCACACCTCAGCATAGTACTTCCTCAGACCCCTCACCAGCCTTGGGTGAGGGGGTTTATGAAGTGCAGCTGACGTGGGCTGCTTTCTTTGTTACCCTCCCCCATTCCGTGATTAGGCTGAGCAATAGACCAAGTCATCAGGGGCTTGTCCAAAGGCTCCAGGCAGTGATTTAGCTGAACTCACACTGAGATGAAACCATTACCTGCCTTGGTCCATGCCTATAAAGCGACAGAACCAAGAAAACAAATCATGTGACCCGCCCCCCCACCCCCCCAAAAAAAGACACATTGACCCCAACGTTTGACACCCAGATATTTCATACTTTTGTTTGTTCCATCTTTTACCCAATTCCAGGCAGACAGGGTCAATACAACACAAAACTGACAGTAGCTCAAATGGCACCTCCCATTTATTATTTACTAAGAACTAAAAGGATGGTAAAATCTCAGCCAGGTTTAGATAAATTGACGTGGGAGAACTAGATAGGAATAGCGGTCACAAAAGAAATTCTGAGATGGCAGATGTTATCAGACGATATTTGTTACTGACATGACTGGGTTACGTCACTAACAAACATCATAAAGGGTAAATGAAAAATAATTTTTGAGGAAAATAATTTTAATAAAAAAATGAAAGACTGGGAAACCGTTTACTGAACTGCAATAAAAACTGTCTGGGTGGAGATGATTTTAAAAAAATACCTTCTTGAAAAGCATTTTTAAATGTTAGTATGAATGTTGAATAAAATATTTGTATTCATAAGTACAGTTAAAACATCCTTGAAGTCAAAATTTCTCCTGGGTCCAAAAAATCAGAGTCTGACATCCCATGTTTTTACAAGTCTCACCAACCATTTCAAACTCCTCGCATCCCTAACTGACCTCCTCGTTTTCTCTTCTAAATTAGTTCTATTTCCCAGCCCCCCCCCCCCCCCCCCGTCACTGTCACCACTTCTTCTAATTACACACATTGAGGTTTTGATACCATCATGGATGCTTTCCTCTTCTTTCATTCTCTCTATTGAATCGGTCACCAAGAATGTTGTTTTTCCTTCGACTCACCCTTTCCTTTCTGTTCCTACACCTGGTCCAGCTTTCTTCACCTTGAGCTGGACGTGGCTTCCTGCCTGATATGTTCGCTCCAGCTGACCCCTCCCTGCTCCCCGGGGTCCCCGGGGCCACCTTGCAAACAGCTGCCGGCTCGGCTTTCCGAGCTGCTGCTCCTCGCACGTTCTTTGATTAAGAATCCCCGGAGGCCCCTGACTGCTGACACAGCCACGTCCCAGCCGCTCTGCCTGCCTTTCAAAAGCCTTCATTACCCACTTCCTCGTGCCCCTTCCATTTTATTTCTCACAGTTTCCCCAAATGATCCCACGGTTATGACTGATCTCCCCGCTGACTGCGATACGCTTCGTGTTCCTCCCGCCTCCATGCTGTGCGCAAGCTGTGCCCACGCCCGAAATAGCCTCCTTTGTGTGCCTTTCATGCCCAGTCCTACCCACCAACAAAACGCTCACTGTGCTTGCATTTTACCACAGAAATAACACATGCCCTTTGCAGAAAATCTGGGTAACACAGAGGAATATGAAAGAAAAAAAACTGTCATCATTTAGAAATAACAATAGCCCTTTTTGGTATATTTCTTTCCAGCCTTTTTTCTATATGTTCATTTACCTATTTTTTCCCCCCATTTAGTTGCGATCAGCCTGTACACATGCCTTGTATCTTGCTTATTTTACTTCTCATTACAAGCATCCTTCCTAAGCACTGTCTCTAATAGTTCCCAATTTTCCATATATGAATATACCATATCTTATTTGCCTATTTTTCTACTGTTAAAATTGTGGAAATGCTTTTTGATATCTATAGTCTAATTCCTTTTCAGTTGTGTACAAACTTGAACTCTGAGCAGCAGCACGAAAGCATTCCTATCTTATTCTATAATTACCATACATTAAAACTTTGCTTGTTTGAATGTAACAATCTAATCATTGTTTTCACTTGCATTTATTTGATTACCCATGAGGTAAACTCTTTTCATGTTTATTGCTTTTTAGTTATATTCCTTTCTGTGGACTATCTATTCTTGCCCTTTTCCCATTTTTCTACTTGGTTCTTATTGATTTGTGTAAACTTTATATGTTGCAGATAAGAAACCTGTTGTCTCTGCCTATCATATTTGTGGGGGAAAAAATGTTTCTCCAAAACTGTTGTTTGCTTTTTAATTGTTTATGTGCGTTTCTGTGATAATTTCAAATTTTTTAATATTGCTTAATATATCAATATTTCTTTTGTGATTTATTCCATTGTATTTAATGCTTAGAACATCTGGTTAAATACTTATATTCACTTTCTCCTTATTGTTTTTTAATATTTAAATTCATGTGATTGATTATTTCAGCTTACAGAGTTAAATGAATTAAGTCTTTTCTTCATATAGTCAAGCAATGCTAATATTATACAATCCTTTTCTTCTCGCTGACCTTTTTAAAAAAATCTTCATTTTATTTTAAATTTTATAGAGCTGGGAGGAAGGTTTCCAAACTTCAGTGTACAACGGAATCACATCGGAAGCTTTGAAAACTACTGACCCTGAACCTCATCCCAAGAGGTTCTGATGCAATTGTTATGGGGTACAGCCTGCGTAGGAGGGGGCAGGTCAGAGCCACAGTTCAGGCGCGTGCAGCCAGGTGAGTAGCTACTGCAGAAGTGCTGAGGACCGGGTTCTCATCCGGGGCGAGTATCACAACTGTGCCGCAGCCTCTTAACCTGGGCCTAGGCCTGGGCCTATGAATTTTAGGAATCCTCACAAGTACCCTCATTGTACCAGGCAGAGAGGCTCTTACGGGGTTCTCTGTGCTGGTGGTTATCCTGGGGCTGTTCCACCTTACTTTGATTATTGTGTCTCTACTATGAATTTTAATATCCACTAGGGGTAGTTGCAGGTCTCATCAGAATAGGCCTCGGGGCTCTGCTGTGTTTACTTGTGCTGGTGATTCTGCAACCACCAAAGTCTGAGAACCACGGTTCTAGGATCTAGATGATCCTCTTAGTGACTGTTGAGTTAAAAAATAATCTTATTAGGCTCTTGGTTAGATTTGCATGAAGCCTTCGATGCAGCCTTCGAGCTCACCTGAAGACTCACTTCTTCCATAAGGACTTTTCCGGTTACTCCAGCCCACCTTCATTACTCACATCGCTACACTCTCAATAAAGTGGCATACAGTTATCATTTACTTGTTACTCACCTGTAAATTCTTCCTTTTATAGAATTTGGGGCAGAGCCCGGTATCGCCTTCCACAGATCCTAGGAGGGCACTGGCCCATGCAAATGCTTACCTTCATAATCTCCACAAATTCCTGGAGTTTATCGAAATCCTTGTCCATTACACATTTTATCTAACAAGGAAGAAAGGCGCAGAGCCTGCATTACTGGCTGTGGAGTCATTCTAAGCAAAGGGCAGCAGCTGCTCTGCCGGAGTGAGCTGGATGAAGTTCAAGGAATGAACTAATCATGGTCCATGAAAGCCACTTTCTTCTCAAGGGGTCGGGGAAGGGACTAGGGTGCCGTTAGTATCTAGTCACCGCCACCAGCAGCCTTGGCACAACCTAGACTTGGCCATGGCCAGGCTTCCATGTGGAGCTCAGACGGCAGCTTCAGGGATACCTTCTCTCGGGAGCACTCCCCTCCTTTGAAAGGATGCTTTAGGTGGGCCCGTCAGGGGAACACGAGGAGAGGTCTTGCTTCGCAGCTTGCTAAGGGGAGGTGAGTAACTGAACTGGTCCCCGACTACCAAGCAGCCCCTCTCTGTCACTGAAGTTCTATCTCCCCAACCATATCCCTAAGACACCTTAGGAGTCCTTGCCACTCAATCACTGGGTTGAAGCATCAAACAAATACTAGTAGAGATCCTCAGCTGCCCGACACTGAAATGCTCTAGGGGATTTGGGCTGAGTTCATTGGAGTGCTTTCTCCATGCAACTCGTGATTTCCGTCGCTGTTCAAAGTCAGGCACTGCACTTTCTTGGAAGCTACCCTTCCACCTTCAAGTTCTGGAAAGTCCCATCCTGTTACCTGTTTTATCTCCTCCATCTTTTCCTTGAGCTCTTCCCTCACCTCCCTGAGATCATTCTGAGGAAATAAAATTGGGAAGAGGAAGAGTAAAGAAATGTCTTGGATGAAAGGGAACGTGTCAAAGGAGGAAAGAAAATACCCAGGGGTGTGGATAAGGAAGGACAGAGAGCTTTCCCATCAGGGAGGAGAGAGAGGAGGCTACTAAGAAACTAGAAGAGTCCAGCCAGTGTCGCTTAGTGGTTGAGCATCAACTTATGAAACAGGAGGTCATGGTTCGAATTCCAGGTCAGGGCACATGCCTGGAGTTGTGGACTTGATCCCCAGTAGGGGACATGCAGGAGGCAACCAATCAATGATTCTCTCTCATCATTGATGTTTCTCTGTCCTCTCTCTCTCTCTCTCCTTTCCTCATCCCCTCATTTCCTCTCTGAAATCAGTAAAAATGTATTTTTAAAAAAGAAAGAAAATAGGAGAGTGGGACACCCAGACATCATGTGCTTTCAACACTTCTGGGATATGATGGCCAAAAATATACAAACAACCCCAAATAAGGCTCATCCTACAAAATGAACGGTCTCTAATCCTAAAATATGCCAGTGCCCATGAGAGAAAGGTTGAAGAACCATTCCAGGAGAGAGGAGGCTAAGGGACACAGAGCCTGGATGCAACGTGTGACCCGAGATTGGGTCCCAGACCAAAAGGCTGTTGTTTTTTCTCTTGTTATGAAAGACATTAGTGAGATCATTGTTGAAATTAGAATAAAGGCTGTAGATGAATACTGTGTCAAAGTTAATTTCCTGATTTTGATATTTGATATTACTGGCCATATAAGAGAGTGTTCTTGTTTTTTAGGAAATTTACACTGAAATTTGAGAGAAATATGCTCCCAAATGGTTCAGAAAAAATATATATTTAGTGTGTGTGTGTGTGTGTGTGTGTGTGTGTGTGAATATGTACATATCTGAGATAGAGGGAAATAACCATGATTAAATGCCAACATTTGGGAAATCTGGGCAAAGGGTATACTAGAATTCATTGTGTCATTTTTTGAAACTTTTCTGTAAGTCTAAAATTATCCTATATAATAAAAGCCTAATATGCTAAGTGCCCGGGTGTCTGGTTGTCCGTTCAACCAATGAGAGCATAATATGCTAATGATATGCTAAGGACACTCAACCGCTCTCTGTGACATGCACTGGCCACCAGGGCCTGACACTCTGACTGGTAGGTTAGCTTACTGCTGGGGTCCAACCAATTGGGACTGAGAAGATGGGCCAGACACACCCTGGAGCCCTTCCACAGTCCCTCCCTAGCTGGCCAACCTCCTGCATGGGGTCCCTTGGCCTGGCTTATGCCCTCTCACAATCTGGAACCTCTCAGGGGTTGTCTGAGAGCCAGTTTCAGCCCAATCTCACAGGTCAGGCTGAGGGACCCCACTGGTACACAGATTCATGCACTGGGCCTCTAGTTTCACAATTAAGAGTTAAGGAAACAAACAAACAAACAAAAACTAAAGAGAATGGAGTCACAGTTTATCCCCCATGGAAGTTGTTTAGCTGCTCCGCCCGCCTTCACTGGGCTGACCCCACCCTAGCAGCCTGGGTTTAAGCACCTACCTTTAGCTCTCTCGTCCCTCCCATTTTGGTAAATGGCCCTTCTGGTTTACTTCCTTTGCATTCATATGTCTGTTGATTAAAACCAGAAACACAGGGTATTGGAAACTGCAGGTACGGGGTAAATAAGGCAGGAGAGATCACCCCGAGTTTCTGTTCCTCCCTCCCAGCCAGGGTAGACAAAGGGGAGCTGGTGGCCCCACCAGTGCAGCAGTTTCCTCCATCTTTCACTTCTCTCTGAGCTTCCCTCATCCCACTCCCCTCCTGGGCCTCAGCTCTGCCCCCGAACAGCCAGGCTCACTCCTGCCTCAGGACCTTTGCACAGCTGCTTCCTCAACCTACAGTGCTCTTCCTTAGTCTTTGAGTGGCCAGCGTCTCATCCTTCATTTCTCAGCTCAAAGAGAGGGCTATCCTGACCCCTGACTCACAGCAGCCCTTCCGTCAGATCTCCCCGTTTCATTTCTCTACGTAGCACTAACACCGCTGATTTTGTTTCCTGTTGTGTGCCTTTATCTGATTAGTTACTGCTGTGACGTTCTAAGAGAGCAGAGAGCGTGTCTGTCTCTCAGTGTTCCCCCAGCACCGGGGACAGTGTTGGCCACGGCAAAGCGAATGACCCCTGACTCCAGGTCAGCTCCCCCGGCTCGCAGGCCTGGGTGCTGGCATGGGCTCAAAAGAGCTTCTTACTTTGATCGGCTCTGGCTTCAATTCCAGGCAAATGGCTTTGTAGTTCTTGCCCTGCAGAGAGAAGCCGTTGGGATGCGGGCACCAGGCCCAGGGCGGCTGCCCCCGGCCCTGCCAGGAGGACCCTCACCGGCCCTGCCTGGCGCCCAGGCCCACATGCCCCCCAGCCCCCGACTCAGGACGACTCCGATCTTGTCCTGCTGTCACCCATCTCTGGTCAGCAGGCAGCTCTCTCCCTGCTGGGGGTGCCCGGGCGGAGAGGACTTTTACGGGAACTTTAAGAAGCCACACAAGTGCTATTTCAGAAGTGCAGACTCGGGTTCTAATCTCAGCTGTCCTCCCTACTGGCCATGCCAACGTGGGCAAGTTACCTAGTCTTTCTGGCCTCCATTTCCTCATCTGTGAAGCGAGGAAGATAATTACGCTTATATAACAAGTTATTGTACACCTTAGACAGGCCCATTAGATGCGGGCCTGGCGCAGGCCTGGGTGGGGTGGGGTCTCGCCCCCCCAGGTGGGGTGGGGTTCAGGACTATGTGTCCTTGTCCCTGAGGGAGCCAGCCGAGGCTGCTTTCCTTCTCAGACGGAGGCCAGGAATCAGCCCCACCCCCCTTCTGGGCTAAGTGGTCACTTCACGCTCAGGCAGAGAAAGAGAAGCCCAGCTTTCATCAGGGGGTCTCTGCACCCACCCCCACCCCACCCCACCCCCATTTTCGGGGGTTTAAAGCCCCCCCCAGGGTCCCGCTCTTTCTCCTTTACCAGGTTTGCTTTCTTCAGTTCTGCCCTCTTGGCCGACATGATGGAGGAGGCCAGAGTGTTCTTTTCCCAACCTCCCCACGACGGGCCCTTGTGACCAGGCCACTGTCCTATGCAGATTACAGGCCAGGGGAGGGCAGCGTGACCACCTCTGTGTGTGGAGCAGCTGAGGTCACAATGCCCAGGACCCCCATGCCATCCTGCAGTGTCAGCGCAGCTTTGAGCCTGGGGCTGAGGGCCTCAGGTCTGACTGCCCCGCAGGGGAAGGTGTCCTGCAAAGTCCCCCCGAGGGACTGTGCCTGTTCTCGCCTTAGGAGAAGCAAGGGCTGCTGGCTCCTCCCGGTGGGCTCGTCTCCGTGCTGCGTGGGCCAGAGGAGGTGTCTGCCCGCACACCGGCTTCCAGAGCCCACGCAGTCCCCTCCCCCATGCTCTCCTGACGTGGACGGACCCCTCCTCGGCCTGGAAGCTGACTTGGGTCGAGAAGTCTCTCTGGTCCAAGGCGCAGGAGCCGTGCTAACCTGGGTTTTTCTGTCCTGGGGGGGGGGGCAGGGGAGGGGGCGGCCTCAGTCTGGGCAGGATGAGTCCTGACTCCCTGTCTGACTGCATGGCCGGCCCTGTCCCCTCTCCCCTCCATCAGTCTCTGCCCCTGCTTCTTCCATCACCCTGGACAATGCTACAGGTCTTGGGGGGCAGGAGGGGCAGTGGGGGGAGGGGTGGCAGGGGGTAGATTCTAAAGAATACTAGTTGCTTCCGAAAAGGCCAGTTTGGGAACAGAGGACAGACAGCACAGGCGTACAGGAACCAACGCAAACTGCATGTGAAGTCCGTGCCCCAACACACCTCGCAATGACTCCCCACACCTCCCTCCACTCCGACCCTGTCCGCGCCTGTCCTTCCAGAGGCTGCGGGCTCCGGGGCCTCCTGGGAGCGTTTCCTGGGGGTTATTTCACAGCCCCCAGCCTGGTGACAGCCCGTGCTCTTCCTCTGCCACAACCAGAGGAGAACATGACTGTCTCTGCTCAGTGTGGGGAGGGAGGGAGGGAGGGGTGGGGAGCTTCCCAGCCCCCCTCACCCCCTCGCAGCTTTCTAAAAGCCCCAAGGCCTGAGCATGACACTCCAGAAACGGACGGGCTGCTGCTGGTTACCGGACGTGGGCACATCTCCTCCTCCTTTGCTTGGCTGGGCTGAGCTGCTGATCCAAGAGCCTCCGTCCAGCTGAGCAGACCCCAGGGGGCCGGGGCCCTCACATCAGGAAACCGAGTCTTCAAAGCAATCAAGGTCTCCTTGTGAAGCCGCTCCATACATTGCACACGTAAAACCATCACCGTCTGGACAGACATTTAACAAGACCCAGAGCTCCGGGCTTGGGGCTTGTGTCTCCTCACGGTGCTCACTCTCGGGCGCCCAGTACCTCACGGTCGTCACGGATGCGCTCCGAAGGGGCTCAGGAAACCCGCTTGACAAACCCGAGTGGAGGAGTCTCACGTTGTCTCCTTCTCCTTAAGATGTCGCCACTGCACGAAGCACGGGGGCGACACCGCGACCCCGGGTGTTGCTGCAGCAGGACTGTTCCCTGCGGGCGGTGGGCAGCTCCTCCCGGGGAATGAATGCCAGCTCCGCTCTTCCCAACCCCCGGCCTGGCAACACCCGCTGGTTCGGGGCCAGGAGCACAGCCCAGCCAGGCCCCGCTGCAGCTTGCTGGAAAAGGAGCAGCCACAAAGGAGACACAGAGGCAGCCACGCGTCTCTCTTCGCCAACCACGCCATTTGGGTTTCCTTTACGAGGGTGTCTCAGCTTCTTGAAGACAGGGTTGTGTGGAAAGGCTGGTGGGGAAGAGGGGATTTAAAACTGGCCTTAGGGTTTGGTCTCCTGTGATTGCTGGGGGCCGGAAGCCCAGGCTCAGCCACATGGGGCCCAGGGAACAGGAATGGCATCCATGCCGTAGGGCCTATTTGGCCGCTGGGTGACCCAGTTCTGCAGGCCTTGGACTGGGGCCGGATGTTTCGTCAAGGTGCCCAGGGTGGCGCCGGCTGTGGTCTCCGGGCCACCTTGGATGGACCTGAACCAGGTGACTGGCTCCCACAACACCCTGGGAACACCCCCCACAGTCGGGCACAGCCCTCAGCCAGGGGGGCTCGCTGGTTCCTACCCCAGAACCTCTCACATGCAGCTTTCAGAGATTTAATGTGATTGGCTACTGCATCATCCTACCTGACTGACTTACAGAGGCCTCATAAAGCGCTATCACATCAGGACTGTCCCCTTCGCTCATTGACACGTTGGCTCCTCTGCGATTTCTGATCACCTCTATAAATACTGTGCCCGATTCTGGCAAGAATCATAATCCCATTACATTGTTTCTCTGGAACAACGATCCAGTTTCTACCATGGGGACTTCCAGGACCTCTATTTCAGGAACAAAACACAATATTCTGAACAGAGGAATGTAAATCTCCAGCTAATTCCATGTACCTAACGGTACGTGAACAGTCAGAGTGAAGGTACTGTGTGAGGATTGCAGGCTTTTTCCTCCTGTGCGTTCATAGGACAGGTGTGTTTGCCAGGGCCTCTCAGGACCCAGCGAGGGGCACCGGCTCCTCTGCCCACAGCCGGCAGTTCCAGAGCAGCCTGCGTGGGAGATAAGGAGCCGCCAATAACCAGAAGCTCCCTGCTCCTGCCAAATATGGCCCCTGGGCCCCTCACTTGGCCGATGTCCCCTTGCCTCTTTGGGTGGAGTCCAAACGGAGGAGAGCAGCTATGCTCCTGGCTCTTTTGGCCTCTGGGCCTGCATTGCAGACTCTCTACAGCTGCCATCCTCGTCCCCAGCAGCCTTCTCTCTACATCGGACACCTCCAAATCCCCATTTAGCACAGAAGCAATGAAACCGGGTGCATCCTCTTTGGATGGCTCTTCTTGAGGGATTATAGCTGACCCTGAACAACACCGGTTTGAACTGCATGGATCACTTATATGCACATTTTTTTTCAATAAATACGTACAGTATTGTAAATGTTTTCCTTATGGTTTTCTTAATAACATTTTCTTTTGTTTAGCCTTATTATAAGATATGTATATAATACATACCTATCTATATAAAAGGCTAAGCGACTATTGCAACCGAACGGACAACCAAAAAGGCTTCCTGGGGCGATCAGGCTAGCAAGGGGTGGGGCAGTGAGGGACAATCAGGCTGGTAAGGCAGAGGCAGTTAGGGGTGATCAGGCTGGCAAGGAGGGGCAGTGAGGGGCAATCAGGCAGGCAGGAAGGTGAGTGGTTAGGAGCCAACAGTCCAGGATTGTGAAAGGGATGTCTCACTGCCGGGGATCAGGCCTAAACTGGCAGTCAGACATCCCCTGAGGGGTCCCGGATTAGAGAGGGTGCAGGCTGGATTGAGGGGACCCTCCCCAGCTCCCGTGCATGAATTTCACGCACTGGGCCTCTAGTAACATATAAAACTCAGTGTATGTTAATGGTGAGGCTTCCTATCAACAGCAGGCTATTAGCAGTTATGTTTTAGGGAGTCAGAAGTTACTCGTGGATTGAAAACTGCACGGAGGGTCACCTCCTGCAGGCACCAGACAATGTGACAAAGGAACCTTGGGGCCCTGGGCTCCAGCTTGAAGCTGAGAGGGAGGCAAACGTGACATCACGCCTCTGTGTGGCAACACTGCTGTGAAAGTGGCTCCCTGGAGAAGACTGCCTGCATTGAATCAAACACTGAAGCAAGCCACACATTTGCCAGGCCCCCTATAGTGTTACTCTATTTTTTGTAAGTTTTTTAAAAACCTATTTCATTGATTTCAGAGAGGAAGGGAGAGACAGGGAGAGGGAGAGGGCGAGGGAGAGGGAGAGAGAGAGATGATGAGAATCACTGATCAGCAGCAGCATCCTGCATGTCCCTACTGAGGATCAAGCCCGCACCCCAGGCATGTGCCCTGACCAGGAATCAAACTGTGACCTCCTGGTTCATAAGTCAATGCTCTACAACTGAGCTTCACTGGCAGGGCTATTTTTACTTAACTCTTGATTAAACAAAAAGGGATTCTATGTGTCCTCGCCCCTCTAAAAACCGTGACAGTACAATCCACCCGGAGAACTGTGAGTGCTGAGGCCTGCCCCGCCCTCAGCCCGCACCTCCTGCCAGGCTTGCCTGGCCGGGCTCAGGCTCAGGCTCAGGGCCGGGGTGGCTCTGGGCAGGGAGCTCAGGCCCCTGTGCAGGGGCTGCGCAGCGAGGCCCCTACAGGCTCAGGACACCCGCTATGTGCCGAGCACTCGGCATGGCCCTGGCCCTTAGAACTCACCACTGGCAGAGGTGACAACAGAGCGGCACTTACAGTATGCCGAGGGAGCCACGGGGAGGGGCACGGCCCAGTTCCTGGAGCTGGCTCTCCGCCGTGTCCCGCCGGACCCCATTCCCGGCCCTGAGAGCTTCCCCGAACCCTAGTTCCTCTAGACGCAGTGCTTCCCGACACCCCCGCACAGGAGCCAGGCAGGGCTCTGCTCCCCCCACGTGCCAGGCCAGCCCAGCACCAGCACCTGCCCGGCCCTTGGAAGATGATGAGGGTGACAGGCTCCCTCACTGTCAGCGGGACCACCCCCTCCACGCCGGGCCGTGTCTCCACAGACGAAAGGGACCGTCCTCGGCCCGGCTCCTCGCCGGCCCAGCGGGAGTGCCGCATACAAAGCAGTTTCCCTGCTCCACCTGGCCGCGGCCGCCACCGCCTGACCTTGGCACACCGATCGGCGATCGGCGGTTCGGACCGGGCTCAAACCCGCCAGCCTCCGGCCGCGCACAGCGAGGGGTCCTCCGAGCTGTGTGTGCGCCCAGCTGCCAACCCACCACGTCAGAGGGGCCGCAGGTGGCACACTCCCGTCCTCAGAGGTCCCCGGGAAACAAAGGTAGACCTTGCTTTATAGAGCTTCACAGATGCTATTATTTTTTTACAAATTGAAGGCAGAACCCTCATCCCCCCCAAAAAAAGATAGGACTCACTTTACTGCAATGGTCTGGATTATCAAAACCCGCATTCTCTCCAAGAGAGAATATCATGGCATATTCATAAGTGCAACCACCTTTGGGGTTTGTACACGGACCTCCCGCAGCTTTCAGAGAACCGTTAACACGGAAGCCCGCAGTCCTCAGGAAGGAGAGGCAGTGCTGGCCAGGGGCCGTCAGATTGTCTCGCTGACCTGGGACAAATCCACTGGGAACCTCAGCGGGCCTCCTTCCTGACAGGCCTTCTATTTTGCCTTCCAGGTGGTTACCCGTGTGGTTCTTCAGAGAAACAATGAACAGGAGACCCACCCGTCTGCCTATCTACTCCAAGGGACTGGCTCACAGGAGGATGGGGTCCCACAGTCTGCCCTCTGCGGGCTGGGGACCCGGGAGAGACAAGGGTGTAAATTCCAGTCCATGTCCCAGCTCCAAGCAGTCCACAGAGAGGACTCTTTCTATCTGACCTTTCATTCTACTCCTTCCTCACGACTGGAGCGGGCCTGCCCGCATCGAAGGGCACTCTGCTTTGCTCTGCCCACCGACCATGTTTGACCAACTACCTGAACACCTTGCGGCTTAGTCAAGTTGATAAGTAAAATTAACTATCACATTGCCTGTCTCCCTCATCCTCGATCCATCATCACCCATCGCATCATCCCTGGAGCACAGCTCATTTCCATCCACCTGTCTCCCTCAGCTTTCAGAACACGGCACTAAAGCAAGCTGTAATCCTTCAAAGTGTAAAAAGCCCAACATTTATGAACCACAAGAAAGCAAAGCAAGGGATGCCTGTTTTCCCAGACCTCTGGACCCGTCCTTCCAGGAGGAAATACCCCTTTTCCCAGACTCCCTGGAGCAACTCATACCTATCCTCTGAGTGGACCCCGCTCTGGGCTCATTCTCTGACCTGCTCTCGGGACACTGAATCCCAGCTCAAGCCCCCTCCCACCCCCCCCCCCCCGCCTCCCCAGCCTGCTGCCTCCCCAGCTTGCCTGCCGCGTGGTGAGTACAGGCCGCTGTGTAAGTTAGCCGGGGCATCGCAGCGTCTTCCCTGGTGGCAGAACGGGATGGCCCAGGCATACAGACACTGGGCTGTCCCACCGCCAAGGAGGGACTGAGTCACCCGGGAGAGGGGCTCGGGCCGGTGGACCCGGACTCTCTGGCTCAGTGATTGCCCGGAGACCCTGCCAGTCTTGCCTGCAGGTCAAGGCTTTCCCTCCAGGAAGAGGGGGAATTAATGTAATAAAAGTGTCCTACCCAAGCATTTTGAATGTTTATTTATTCCACACAACCACCCTAAGAGGTAGGCACTATGGTTATTCCTATTTTACAGATGAAGAAACTGTTTAACTCAGAGCTGGCGTTTTCTGACGTCGGAGAGCCCGGTGGACTGGGAGCAGTGAAATGAACCCAGGCAGCCTGGCGACCAGCCAGCACGTTTACCCTCCCCCGAGGGGCGCAGACTGTCCCGGCGTGGCAGCCCCTGTCCATATCGGCGTTTCCCACATATGAAACGGGGTTAACAAAGGCGAGTTCACGGGAGAGCTCACGCACAGTGCGGATGGAGGAACCCCCGCCCTCTACTTGGCAGTCCTGGAGGGAGGCCTCAAACAGCCTCGGGGAGCACGGCCCCTGGCCGGAGCCCCTGCTTCCCCAGCGCAGACCGGCTGGCTGTACAGAACAGAACCTTCCCCTCGGGCAGAAATGGCCCCTGGGCACAACTGACTCCAGCAGGTCGCGTCCACAGCCACACGGCCAACAGGACGTGGCCCACTCACTTATTGGGTACACGTGGGCCCGCTGCCCGCTGGCCTCTGCGCGGCTGTGGCCACAGCGCACATCGCTAACGCAGACCCCGATGGCGGCAGCGCCACTTTGCACAATACCTGCCTGAGTAAAAAAGCAAGTGTGGGGGGTGTGGTTTCCATTTTAGGGATCTGGCGGGTCCGGGGAAAAAAGGTCTATAGCCCATGGGAAAGTGAGCATTGTAAACCTTTACCTAAGGATGTCCTGTGTGTGTGTGTGTGTGTGTGTGTGTGTGTGTGTGTGTGTGTGTGTGAGGGAGGGGTGGGGAGGGGAGGGTGGAGATGCTACAGAGTTCCCATAAACCCCTTTGTGTCCTGCAGCTCATGCAAACCTTGTGTTTGTTCCTGGGTCACCGAGGGAGCCCACTCCTGCCTTTCCCCCTCGCCCCCTCCCCTGCCTGGCTTTCCTTCTCCCTCACCCCTTCCTCTGCCTGGCCATCCTTCTCCCTCACCCCTTCCTCTGCCTGGCTTCCTTCTCCCTCACCCCTTCCTCTGCCTGGCCATCCTTCTCCCTCACCCCCTCCCCTGCCTGGCTTTCCTTCTCCCTCACCCCTTCCTCTGCCTGGCCATCCTTCTCCCTCACCCCCTCCCCTGCCTGGCTTTCCTTCTCCCTCACCCCTTCCTCTGCCTGGCTTTCCTTCTCCCTCACCCCTTCCTCTGCCTGGCCATCCTTCTCCCTCACCCCCTCCCCTGCCTGGCTTTCCTTCTCCCTCACCCCTTCCTCTGCCTGGCTTTGCTGACACAGCAGCAGTGACACTTGGGCCCTGAGGAGCAGGGCTGCCGTCCTCCCTCATCACCAGCCCCTCCCCTGCCCGGCATTCAGAGCGCTGGGCGCCAGCAGGGTGCTAGGCAGGAGTGGGAATCCAAAGAGAATAATAGCAAGTCTTCCTAATGCAGACCACAAGGCAGAGCCTTCCCGAGTGAGGCCTGCTCCCATGGTGTGGGGGTCAGGCGCAGTCTGTTCTCAGGGGACGCAGTCTCTCCAGAGGAGAGAGAACTGGGATTTCAACCCCAGGTGCCCATTCGGGCCCTTAGGTGAAGAGAGGTGGCCCTGGGGGGCGGGGGGGATCCCCGGGCCAGGATGGCAGCTTCCCTCCCATCCCCTCATCTTCCCCACTTTCTTCCAGCTGCACCCAGCCCCTCACGCAATGGCTGGCAGGCAGTAGGCAGCGCATAAGCATTTGTTTAGTAAAATCTGCAGTTTGGGCAGGAAGGAGGAGAGAGGAGAGCAAGGCAGAGGGGCCAGAGGCTCCGGGGCAGGCGCTGCCCGAGGTGAGGAGCTGCCTGGTGCTGCTGCCATGCAGGGCCTGGGGCTGCGGAGCCTGCTCGGCACCGCAGGTAAGGACCCCGCGCACCCTTCTCCCCACCCCCCACCACACACACACACACACACACACACACACACACACACACTGGGCTGCCTGCATGGGTGCTGAGGCTGAAGGGGAAACAAAGTGGAAAACAATGCTTTTCCACTGTCAGTGCAGGCCTGGTGACGGAGGTCTCAGCCCCCTCTCCCCCGTCCCCCCCTCCTGAGGCCCGGGGGCCAGAACCCAGAGCCCGCTCTGCGTCATCTCGTTCCACCCACTCACGTCCTCACGGAGGCATCTAACCAGCGGGGAGCAATGAGGTGCCCCCTGGCTGCGTGGCTTCCCAGAGCTCAGGGTCTCGGGGGTTAAAGGCACTCGGCAAGAAGACAGCAAATAAAATGATGGCACAGTGGGCCAAGTGCGGTTAAGGAACCAGCCAGGGTGACAAGAAGGAACATCTTAGAAAGGCCCTCTGTCCATGCGGGCGGCAGCGAGAGCCCCGGGGCCAGCGCTGTGAGTCCCAGCGAGGCGCCAGCGGCTCGGGCCAGGGTGGCAGGGGGCAGGGAAAGACATGGGAAGTCCACGAAGGCTCAGGACACGCACTGGGCAGAGCCGGTGGGGTCTGCTGTGAGACCGGATGCCAGGAAGGAGAAAGAGAGGGGCCTCCAGCCGGGACTCCTGGGCTGGGGCCGGAGACACTGTGGGGAGGGAGGGAGCCGTGTAAGGAGCTGGGGGACCAGGACGGAGCAGACGGAAGGTGAATGTGTGAGTGTGGACAGAATGACAGCCGGGAGGACACATGCAGGAGTTCAGCGGTGGAGGGCAGAAGCTGGGAGGCCCCAGGACGCTGCACGCAGCCAGGAGATCAGTGTCCCTGGCAGGTGTGCTCAGTGGTTAGAGGGTCACGGTTCAATTTCTGGTAAAGGGAACGTATCTGGGTTGCTGATTCTATCCCGGGCACCAGTGGGAAAGCAACCCATCAATGTGTCTCTCACATTGATGTTTCTCTCTCCACCCACCCTTTCTCTCCCCCTCCCCCTGATTTCTCCATCCATTCAAAAAGAAAAATATGGAGAAAAATATCCTCTGGTGAGGATTAACAACAACAAAAAAAGTGTCCAGGTGACTCACACATGATATGAAAAAATAACATTTCTTTCCTCTGATGCAGTGCTCCTCCAATTCTTCTCGGCGACAGGCGGCATCTGGAACTCCGGTGGGTGTGAGCAGCTTTGTCCCTTTTGGCAAGCGCCTTCCTGGTCCTTTCCCCGTGGGCCCCACACCGGGCACGGGCCGGGCAACCTGGGTGCCAGTCCTTCCGTCTGATCTTCCTCTCCTCCGGCGTCTGGCTTGAGGCTGGGTCCTTAAGGCCTAGGACCCCGGCAAGGGTGTGGAGCCAGGAAGCAAGGAGGCGAGCACAGAGGTCTTGAGCCTGGTTCCCGGGAGAAGTGTAACTTGCCCATGAGTTCATTAGTTCATTCATTCGTTTTCAACACATGGAGAGGATGCTGGATGTGGCTTGTTCATTGCTCCCGAGGTGCCTGGACCCAGTGGAGGAGACAGGCCTGCTGGGGGGTGGGCCTGAGCATCCGGGTATTTGAAAGGCTCCCCAGGTGACTGTATGCGCGGCCCCTCTTCCGAGCCCCAGGCGGCACATGGGATGGTACAAGGGCCTCACCCACGGCCCTTGGGTCTTGACTCTGTCCCTTCCCACTGGTGGGTGGCCAAGTCCCTCAGCGCTCTGGACTTGGTGTCCTCGGTGGTCACATGGGCACGGTGACCCCTGTCCTGGGGGGGGGGGGTTGCTGGGAATCCTGAGCGCTCAGGAAACACTGTGGACTGTTGGTAGGCACTGACAAGGTGCCCCGCAGCACGCAGGCAGGGCACCTACCCGGAATGGGGCACAGGGCTGAGTCATTAGCTGGGCAAAGGGAAGGGGGGGAGGTGAGGGCATTGAGGGACCAGTTCTTCCGGGGACGAGAGATCCAGCTATGGGCCACGGGAGGGCCAGCGGCAAGGGACGGGGTGGAAGAGAAGAGGCTGCCTCTGAGAACTAGCGTGGGGGAGGGGGAAACAGTGGGGGGAGAGGGGGAGTGGAGATGGCCATACACATCCAGTGACACCCTCTCCTGCCCCAGCCCAGGAGCTGGAGAGCAACGGCAAGACCTTCTCGAGGGTGGAGGAGAAGCTGAGCTGGATGGACGCGCTGCGGTACTGCCGCGGGCACTACACGGACCTGGCCGACCTGCAGAGCATGAACAGCGTGAGCAGCGTGATGACCCTCTACACCCTCACCAGCGGCACCCAGGCGTGGATCGGCCTCTTCTACAACGTGCGCGTCCGCGGCCTCAGCTGGTCCAGCGGCTCCGCCTTCACGGCGCCCACCTGGAGCCCGCTGCCCGTCTTCGAGGAGGGCATCTGCGCCACGCTCTACTCCTCGTACATCATCCCCAGCCTGGCCGCCGCCCTGTGCACCGCCCAGAAGCCCTTCATCTGCTACCACGGTGTGTGCACAGCCGCCTGGACAGTCTTCCTCCTCCCAGGGCCGCCTTAACCGGGCAAAGGAGAGCAAGTGCGCTCAGGTCTTTCCCACGAACCCTGGCCCTGCTGGCTGCGGTCCTCAGCCCTGGTTTCTCTCTTCTGTCCCTCATTTCCAAGAGTCTGCCAGCGAAATGGGTGTAAGCCAGGGTAGAGAAAAAACTAACATCTGGAATGTTCCACTTTGTCCCCTCCTTCTGCCAGTTAAAGGTTTAGGAGAAGGGAAAAAAGAGAGAGAGGAGGAAGGCAGGCGGATTGGGGGTTCATGTGCCTCTGTGCAGAAACTAGCAGAATTCAGCCTCTCATCGTTTCTTAAAGCACAGGCCGGTTCTGTCTCCTGGGGAAGGCCAGCTCCTTGGGCGCCTCTGCAGGAAGCCCCCCATCAGTACTAAGTGCACAAGGTGCTGGCCGGCCTTGCCCTGGGCTGATCCTGACTCCGCCCACTCGCACCCCCTCCTCCTGGGGTCTGCCCCACCTACAGTGGGCTCCCTGGACTAGGAACTCTTAAACATGTAGGTCAGACATTTTGCTCACGCACATTCAACAGACTCCTCAGAACTGAGAATCACACCCCTTGGCAACCACCCTTTGGCCTCACGTCCTGTTTCTCTCCCTGACTACCCTGGCCGCCTTCTGCCCCCTCCCACCTGAGCACCTGGCCTTTGCCCCAAGGCCGGTCCCTTCTCCGATTCTCTGTGAGAGCCAAGATCCTGCTTCTCTGATTTCATCGCCACACGGCAGCCCCACAGACACCGTCACAGGATGAACGCCAACAGGAACCAGGAGCCTGTCTCACCTGAGCCAGGCTTCTCCCCAGTCCGGCCTGGCAGCCTGGTGCCCGCAGAGGACCCCCGCGGCCCACGCCTGCCCCGTAACTCCAGGCCTGTTCCTGTTTTCCAGACCCTCTGGAGAGACACTACAACCTGGAGGAGCCCGTCCTCAGCCTGACCACCTCCCCACAGCCAGGTGCGGACCCGGAGCTGCCGTACCCACTGAAACCAGCTGGTGGGGTGGCCACCCCTGGCTCCTCCCACCCCTCCACCGGGCCCAGGGGTCCCTGGCTTTGCTGCCCCCAGGCCGACACCCCTGGGGAGAGTCAGCGCCGTTGTTATTAAATGGGTCCAGGGGGAGAAGTGACTTGGCCAAGGCCCCCCCCCCCAAACAGTGGCAGAGCCCAGGCTGCACCCCAGCTCTTCCGGGGCCCCCACCTCCATGGCGTGGGAGTGAGGTGCCGGAGGCCCCTCCTCACAGCCCGGGCTAGCCCTCTTGTGGGGGTGGGGGGTTTCCCTCTGGATATCACTGCCCTGGGATTAAAAAAAAATGTCCCCCTTCATGTCTGGGGCAGAGAGATTCTGTGACAAAGGCAATACTGGCACACTCCTCAACCAACCTGCCCTGTGGAGCGGGTTTCCTGCCCGTTATGGAGCACGGAGTTGTGGAGTGAGAATGAGTTTTCCAAGGTGGGCACACCTGCGCGTGCCCCTTGTCTCGCCAGGCAATCTGGCATGAGTTTGGGCAGGTCTTCATCTCCCGAAGCCTCTCTTTTCTCCTCTAAAACGTGGCGTTAGTAGCACCTACTTCTCGGGGTTATGGTGAGGTTTATAAAAGAGGCTGCATCCACCTGCGAAGCTCGGGACTGGTGAGTCCTGTGTGCTTTAGAACTCCGTTCAGACAGGGGAAGTGAGGGAAATGCCAGGCAAATCTTGAAGGGCTTCGGTGGACAGGTATGTGTCAGAGTTGGGGGGCCCCCATTTGCATCTGAGGATGTGACTCCCAATTCCGCAAACAGAGGCGTTTCCTCTCGCAGGTCTCCGCCCGGATCCGATCCCTCGGGTGGGGCCAGACCACGCCCTTCCCACACTTGCCTCGTCCGGAATCACGGGGGTCCGGTCTCTCTGCTCTTTTCCCCCAGCCGTGGTCCAGATTGGCGGGCGGACGTTCACACGGTTTAACCAAGGAATGACGTGGCTGTCGGCCCTGCTGTACTGCCGGTCCCACCACACAGACCTGGCCGACCTGCAGACGGTAACTGACGAGGCGGGCACGGGGGCCCTGAAGTCCATCACCGGCGAGACGGAGGCCTGGATCGGCCTCTACTTCAACGCGGCCTCGGGCTCCCTCAGCTGGTCCAGCGACCTGGGCGCCAGCATCCCCGCCTGGCTGCAGGTGCCCAAGTTCGGGGCAGGGCTGTGTGCGGGGCTCCGCACCTACGTGCGCTACACCCCCCGGGTTTACTCAGTGGTCTGCTCCCTCCTGCAACCCTTCATCTGCTTCTACGGTGCGTGGCGGCCCTCCCTCGGTCGGCATGGGGTGGGGAAGGGGTTTGCCTGGCAGCAGGGCACACTGACTGAAGACAGACCTAAGGAAGCAACTGAGTTTTGGAGCAAAGCTTAGCTTAACGCTGGGAGGAGCTCTATAAGGAATGGACCAGGCCCCATCCAGCCTCAGGGCATTCGCACTTGGCAACAGGAATTGGTTATGGGGCAATGAAGCGGTTGAAAGCAGGGCCTTTGGAATCACATTTTATCACTTGCTGGAAATGAGTCTCCTTCATCAGGGGGAAAATATATTTAACAAAATGGTACCCATGACCCGATGATGACCCGCCTCACAGGATGGCTTTGAGGGCTGAATGGGGATGCATATAAAGGACCTCGGAGAGCCGCTGGCACAGAGTGAAGCACCCCGCAGATTTCAGCAACTGTCATTGCTATCGTCCCTACATCGTCCCCATGAATGCCGAGAGCCTGAGGCCACCCTGGCCTGTTTGGATCTTAGATCTTGTGCCTCCTCAGCAGCCGGCTTCCTCTTATCTTCTTCCTTCCTTCTTCTTTTTTTTTTTTTTGTAACTGGCTTTGTTGTGATAAAACGCGCTCTTTTGAAGCGGTCTGATTCAATGGGTTTTAGTACATTCGCAGGATTGTCCAATCAGCACTACTTACATTTAGGACATTTTTTATCAGCCCCAAAGATCAGAGGGAGGCCTTGCGGAGCTGTGGTGCGGGTTGGAGCCGTGGCGGGCACCAGGAGGTGTACCATATGGGCGTCCTCCCGAGTTCGGTCTGTGGCAGGCCTGGGAGCAGGGGTCCCCTCCCGCTCACGCCCAGTCTCCCCCGCAGACCCCTCGGTGGGACACCGGCAGTGGGCCGCACTCCCCCAGCTCATGCGCGCTCCCTCCTCCGAGGCGACGGAGGGGAAGACGCCCAGACCAGGTACGCTCCTGTTTTCCGCTCTGTACGGGCGCCTGGCCTAGTTCTTGGCTGGATCCTGGGCTCTCCAGGGTCTGGAAGTGGAGGGGGCGGCCTGGAAGCAGCAGCACGGGGTGGGGGTGGGGGGTCCCCTGGGTCCTCCCAGAGGGCCTGGGAGAGGCCAGGAAAGAGGAGGGCCAGCTGGATGGCAGCCAAGGGCCACTGGCGCTCTCGGAGAGGGGTTTCCCTGTGTCGCACCCGGCTGGTGAGCTGGGGTCGGGAGGAGGCGGCCTCGGTCACCATCACCCCCCCCCCTCCTCGAACGGGGCCACTGAACTTGAGGTTCCAGGGCCAGGAGGCCGAGAGGGAGGCTGTGCAGTCTCTCAGGTAGGTGACCAGGGCCTGAGACGCTGAGCGGAAAAATCATCGGAGGCTGGATGTCCCGAGAGGGACACACAGAGGGGGGCCTGTGGAATCCCTTCCGGTTCAGGGAGGGGAGGAGATGAGGGGTGAGCTGTGGGGACTAGGAGTGGGGACCAGGCTGGGAATGGCAGTGACAGTGACAGTGTTCCTTCAGCATTTTTAAATTCCTGAAGCATCTTCAGAACTCTTACTTCGTGTTGCTTCCCAAGCATTTTGAAGCCAACTAGGATATTCCCAGTTCTGCTGGCTTCTTTACAGATTCCCACTTCAGACAAAGATAATACTGCCCTTTGGGAGGGCACGGGGAAAAGGAGGGGGTTCGCTCCCAGAGCTTCATTCGTCCTGGGGACACGGACAAAGGCAGGGCCGGCTGGGAGAACCTTGTGAAAGGGGGTGGAGACTGTAGTCACAGGCATGATGGGGACACGGAAGGGGCCCGCCCCAGCTCCTGGGGGTTCCCAGGAGGAGGAGGTGCTTTTGAAGGCAGAGAGTTGGCTTGCAAAGGGGAGTGGAGGCAGACTGGGTGGCGGCTGGCAGGTTCGGAGCTGCAGGTGGGTTGGAGGGGGGGCGGTAACTGGGCGAGGACCCCCAGATCCTGCAGGGGCCCCCTGAGAGCTAAGGAATGTGGAGGAATGTGGCCCTCGCAGCACCAGGGCAGCAAATGTGGTCAGATTTGGTTCAGGAGCCGGGAAGACCTCTCCAAGGTCTCAGTTGCAGGGCCGGGGCCACGGCCACCATCGGCCTCGGGCTTCCTCCCAGCGCCGGAGGCCTCGCCTCCACCCCGGGCACGGCCCGCCCTGGGCGCTCTTGCCTCCGGCGGCTCCCCAGAGCCCAGGGGCTGGGGCCCCGAGGGACACCTCCGTCCCCAAGGACAGGCCCTGGACCCCATGGCCTCCGGCAGGTCCCTGACTCCGCAGGAGGCGGGGGTGGGGGAGGGGCTGGCTCTGCTCACCCCGCGGCGGTGCCTCAGTTTCCCCCAGAGGGCGGTGCTCTGCGTCAGCCACTTACCTGCCTCCGGTCGCGTGGTTCGGAGCCTCCGGGAGCTTTCCGGGCCCAGGACAGCGGCTCGGGCCTGGGTTCGGGGAGCGCAGGCGGAGGAGCACCGCGCCCTGTGCGCCCAGCGGGCAGCCCGCGCGGGGGCTGCTGGGAGCGGCCAGGCCCGAGCACGTGCCCGCCCGCCCGCCCGCCCTCCAAGGTGGGGCTGGGGACCCGGGAGCCGCTGGCCCCAGCGCCCGGCTCTTCCTTTGGGGAGCCCCCGGCCTGGCTCCCACGCCCAGGAGGAGGGGCTGGGCCACAGGGCCGGCCCCTGGGGGGTCCACTCGCAGGTGATGCTGTCCCCGAGCCAGCACCCCCCCCCCAAATCCTCCGTGGGTAACAACTTGGGGGTGGGGGGCGGTCTGGGGGAGAAACACCCTACTTAGATGCAAAAGACTGATTGACGGAATGTTGTGTGTCCTTAGGCGAGTGTCCTTCCCTCTCAGAACTTCCTTTTTGTCATCTTGAAATGAGGAGCGGGGGGAGAGAGAGGGATTGGGGGCTTGGGGGGGTGGCATGCCATTGCCATGAGGTAGCTTTCAGTGCCTGGCATCTGGCAGATAGTCAAGAAATGGTGGCTATTACCATCTTCACCTCAGTGCTCTAGTGAAATCATTTGTGATTCATTCATCTCCTGCCTCTGGTCCTTACCTCGTTTTAATGTCATTAATTATAAATGATTGTGAACGATCACAATTAGGAATCCAGGGGACTGTGGCATCTCACGGGCAGGGACTGCTTTGTGCCTCCGTATCTTTGCCAGGCCTAGAACGCGGTTTTCGCACACTGGTCGATGATTTAACCCAGCAACCACTTCCTGAGAACCTGTTCTGAACAGGCAGTGGACGGTGGGCACCAAGACCAGCAGGGCCTCTTCCTGTTTCTGAAAGAGCTTAGCGGGCAGGGGCCGAGAGAGAGAGAGAGAGAGAGAGAGAGAGAGAGAGAGAGAGAGAGAGAGAGAGACAGTTTGGAAGGCGCGGCTCCAGTGTGAAGCGGAGCCCTGGCAGGAGAGTGGCTTCCACTCGGCCTGGGAAGGTGGTACAGTAGTCCCTCTTATCCAGGATTTTACTCTCAGTGTGTTACCTGTGGTCAACCACGGTCTGAAAATATGTATTAAATGGAAAATCCCAGAAATGAACTATTCATGTGATTTAAACTGAGCATGGTGGTTCTGAATAGCATGATGAAATCTTGGGCGGTCTCACTCTGCCCGCACTGTAGAGCAGCGATTTTAGTAATCAGGCCGAGAACAGCTTTTGCACACTGGTCGATGATATAATCCAGCAACCACTTCCTTTGTGCCACGAGGTGAAAAAAGCTGAAAATCACTGCTGTATGGGCTACCTGCCCATCAGACACTTAGTAGTCATCAATTGAAAGGGGGGGGGGGGGCGGATTAGCACAAAGTTAATCTCTTGCTATGTCTAATTTATAAATTAAACTTTATCATAGTTATGCATGTATAGGAAAACATGTAAGTGTACATATAGGATTTAATACTATCCATGGTTTCAAGTACCCATAGTGGAAATTGGAACATACACTGAGTGGCCAGATTATTATGATCTCTGAACGCATAATAATCTGGCCACTCAGTGCATGTGTGTGTGTGTGTGTGTGTGTGTGTGTGTGTGTGTGTATTAGAGGCTCGGTGCATGAATTCGTGCATGGATGGGGTCCAGCCAGCCTGGCCAGGGGAAGGGGACATGGGCAGTTGGCCGGCCTGCCTGCTGGTCCAACTACTGGTAGAGGGGGAAATTTGCATATTAGTCTTTTATTATATGGGATATACACTGAGTGGCCAGATTATTATGGGTTCAGAGGTCATAATAACCTGGCCACTCAGTGTATATTCCCAGGGGTAAGGGGGAATGACTACAAAAGGTAATGGGGGATTTCAGCAGGCAGCAGAGAGCAGAAGGATTTGCATAGGCAAAGGCAGTAGACTGAAAGTGTGTGGTTTGGGAATGGCCAGCACGTGGCCAGATGGAGGTCACATTTTTGGGAAGGCGGTGGCAAGGGGCGAGCGGGAAGAGGTAGACTGGGGCCCAACCCTGAAGGACCTGATCCCACAGCCGGTGGTGGACCATCAGAGTGTCTGTAGTTAACAGAAGCAAGGCAGTTATGACGACATGGGACAATGCCTGTGTTAAGATGCCAAAGGAGAAAAGCATGAATCAACATTATACACACAATACAGTCACACAATGTTGAAAGGAAACATCAACAGATTGGGAGGAAATGTTAACAGTGGTGATACTCAGGGGATGAGATGTGAGTGTTTCTGGATTTTATTCATTTCGTTAAAGACAGACAATTCTTGGGGTAGGGAAGGAAGATGTCCTTTGAGGAGGCAGCCGGCCAGGAGTGGAAGGAACCCAGGGCAGGTCTGGAGCAGCAGAATGAGAAGGGACATGAGGGAATGGATTTTACACCATATGCAAATGACAGTAACTGAAGAGATAGCAATACAAACACACTTTTAAAAATGCTCAGCTTTATCACAGAAATGCAAATTAAAAGCAAGCTGTATTTTTTCAATGAATTTTTTTACTTACCAGTTTGGCAAAGATTTGAAGGGTGATAAAGCTGATGAGAACGTGGGAAAATCAGCCATCTCAGACACTGGGTAGGAAAGTAAACTGGTGCTGCCATCCTGGCAAAGCGTGTCAGTTTTGAAATGGGCACACCCTTCCATACAGAAATTCTACCCGTGGACATTTTTTAAGGAAATAATAGCACAAGATGTACACATAAACCAGTACACGCTTCCTCCACACGTGGGGTTGTTGGTTGCAGCACTGTTTGTTACGCTGAAAAACTGGAGGCAATCTAATGTCCACTGAAAGCAAGTTGGTGAAACAGGTTTGGGTACGTTTGATGAAATACTGCACAGCCTTGCCCTAGCTGGTTTGGCTCAGTGGATAGAGCACCGGCCTGTGGATTGAAGGGTCCCAGGTTTGATTCCAGTCAAGGGCACATGCCCAGGATTTGGGCTCGATACCCAGGGTGGGGCATGCAGGAGGCAACCAATCAATGATTCTCTCTCATCATTGATGTCTCTATCTCTCCCTCTTAGGCTCTTAGAAATCATTATATATATATATGATATACCGTATTTGCCGGCGTATAAGACGACCCCCTAACATTTCCACTAAAAATACAGAGTTTGTTATATATTCGCCGTATAAGACTACCCCCCACTTGGAGGCACATATTTAAGGGCCAAAATATCGTCTTATACGCCGGCAAATACGGTAGGTAGATTTTTGATATATGAATAAGGTAGATTTTTACACATTCAAATTAAAAAAATTTAAGTTCATAGTGGTTGCCCCTGGATCATCGGAGGGATACTTTTGTTTAAATACTTTACAGGAATATACCATAAAAACAATATGTTTATTTCCACGTTTGAAATAAAAGATACCAGCAAGGCACTGACAGGACTTGGGTGACTGAACGTGAGAGCAAGCAACAGGGAGTAAGGGAACAGCTGAGGGCACCTGGGGTCCCTGGCTGGTGCCAGAGCAGAGGGGCAGCCTCACAGGGCAGAGAGGGTTGTGCGGGAGGCGGAGCTCGGTCCTGGAATATTTTGATAACACGCTTCTATGAAGATGTCGGGGGTCCCTGGAAGCCACGGTGGGGCTCAGTGTGGCACTCAGACATAAGGGGTCGGGGCCTCTTGGGCAGGGACTGCCAAAAGAAAACGTTTGCGACTGAGTAGAAATCTCTTAGCCTTGCACAAGCCCCACGCATCCTGTATGAGGGGCACGTGATGGGATGATGGAGTAGCCACTCCAGGGCTGGAACATCAGCCCGCAGGCAAGAGGACTGGCGGGGGCTCAGCTTCCCGCCCGAACGTGTCTGCACCCACTGTGTGCACGGGCAGGGGGGCCCAGGCCTGTCTCCCCGCTCAGGGGCGGGCACCAACCTCACGCTGCCTTGCCCCTGGCCATCTTTGCGGTGACTCCTTCCTTTCCCCTCCTGCAGCCATGCCCAGTGAAGAGAGTGGCACTGGCGTAAGACATACAACTGCTGACAAGCAGGCCCAACACGTGAGCGCATCTGACCACCTGCAGTCACAAGGAAAAACCCCAGCGCCGGAATCAGGTAACTGGTCACCAAGTCCCCGCTCACTTGTAACAAGTAAGCAGTTCCGTGTGGACAGCCACTCCCTCGCACAGATTCCTTGCGACCTTCTTATGAGGCAGCACCAGATGGTGGGCAGGCTCGGAACAGCAGCAGGAGGAACAAGGGGGAGGATCCTAGTGAGCTCCCTGACGGCTGTGAAAGCTTAGTGAACCTTCTCCTCACCGTGGAATCTCTCATTTCTCACCTGCAAAAGGGGCGGAGTTAAAAACTACCCTGCCTACGTCACAGTGAAATAATTATGTACTTTATAAACCATAAAGTGCTACACAAATATAAAGTAGTCTTACTATGGGCTGGTAGTTCCGGGATGGTCACAGTGGCCCACGGCCGAAGGCTCGGCTTGTTTTAGGCTTGGAGAACTTAGCTTCCTGGGACAGAGCGGGCCTTTACACATGTGGGCCCAGGGAGGGGGGTGCACATTCCCAGCATCTACTTAATTGAGTTATTAAGAGAGAGATGGGAAATACAGAATGGAAAATAACTGTCTGATGTGTGCGGAGGGCCAGTGTTACCCTACAACGTAAGACTCTTTCAGCCACTGTTGGTTGGTCCTAATTGTGGCCAAGCATTCTCCTGGTCGGTAGGCTCTTTGCTCTCCCGTTTTGAAGCCCTAAATCACATGTACCATCTGTGGTGTCCAGTGTGCACTCTGACTGCTAAGGACTTGAAGTTTGCAAACGGCAGTAAGATAATCTCCCCTGAACCAGGTAGCCCTTTCTTTTTTCAGAGCAATTCTTTGGGGTCCTGAAAGCAGATTTCATCATCCCAGCTCGAATGGACTCGGAAGCTATGAAAGACCAATTTTTGAGTGAGGTGAGATTTCTGCCCACTTCTTATTTTGACCAGATGATTTGACAACGCAAGGCAATACTGTAAAAAGGGAGACAGTATTATAGGGAGAAAGGAAAGGGGGGGGGGAAAGAATGAAAAGAGGGAAAGAAAGGAAGGAAAGAGAAAGAAAGGAAAGGAAAGGAAAGGAAAGGAAGGAGAAGGGAAGGAAGGAAGGAAGGAAGGAAGGAAGGAAGGAAGGAAGGAAGGAAGGGGAAAGGAGGGAGGAGAAGAGAGAGAGAGAGAGAGAGAGAGAGAGAGAGAGAGAGAGAGAGAGAGAGAGAGATGGAGGGAGGGAGAGAGAGGGAGGAAGGGAGGGAGAACAGCTAGAGGGTTTGGATAGAGGGTCAGCCTTTGGACTGAAGGGTCCCCAGTTCAATGCCAGGAAAGGGCACATACCTGGGTTGCAGGCTTGATCCCAGGCCCTGGTTGGGGTGTGTGCAGAGGCAACCAATTTATGTGTCTTTATCACATCAATGTTTCTGTCTCTCCCTCTCTCTTACACTCTCTTAAAAATTCTTGGATGAGGATTCACACACACACACACACACACACACACACACACACACACACACACACACAATTAAGGCAGCATAGTCAGAAGGACCTGATTTGGGTCTTGGCTTTCTACTTAATTGTGGTGACCTTAGGCTAGTAACTTAATTTTTATGAGTCTTAGTTTCCTTATAAGTTAGGAACAACAGTACCTAACTCATATGGTTGGTATTAGATTAAATGAAATATTCCAAGTGCTTAGCAAATTGGCATATAGTAAGTGCTCAATAAAAATAAAATTTAGCTATTACTATTGTTCTAAATATACATTTCTTCCAAGAGTTTTTTCCCCTTCTTTTAAAGTACTAGTATGTGAGAGATGGCAGACTGTCAAGAGGAAGAATCATTCCTAAATATTGTGACAAAAGCCTCAAGCTGATTTTGAATTTGGCCTGAGGGCACATATTTCAGTTATATCAGATAATCGTATAATGTCAGAGCCTGAGAACTCATTATGGGTCATCCAGTCCAAACCATAACTTTACAGACTGGCATGTATCTTGTAGATTATTCCAATTTACTCATAGGTCAAAGAAGGAGCACCTAGGCAATTTATTCTAAAATCTCACAAACTCAGGTTTCTAAAAAGAATTGTGGTGTGTGTGTGTGTGTGTGTGTGTGTGTGTGTGTGTACTCGCGCGCACGCAGGGAACAGGGAAGGGGACTGGCGAGCTTTTAGTGTATTTTGCTATTGAAGAAAGAACAGGTACAAAAGATGCAATTTCAGCATCTGATATATATATATATATTAGTAATAAGTCCAAGTAACTTAAGACTACAGTGTTGAATATCAGCTCTATAAATGCCAAGGATTTTTTTTGGGGGGGAGGGAGGAGGTTTGAGGGTAGGGAGACCAAACTAGAAGCAATCCACCTTCTGTCTTAAATTAAAGCCAATAATAGGAAGATTGGGGTCCAAATGGAGAATTCCATCTTCTGGCCACCTTTGTTGGAATGTATCTATTCCATATTAACGGAGAGAATGTCTGTCTCGCCGATTTAAAGGAAGGGACTGGTAAGGACAAGGTGTGTGTGAGAAAGGTAAATATATAGCATTAGTTTTAGCAGCATATAAAATTCCACACAGAAGACAAACACCTGTAGCCGACTTATCCCGGTTCCAGGGACACAGACAGAGAAACACTGTCACAGACACTCACACGCTGTCCTCAGAGCTTGATAGGGACAGTGGTTGTGACCCTGCTGAGGTTAGTCCCTGGGGAAGTTAAAGAAAAGCGTGGCCCCAGTCCTCAGAGGCAGTCTATGGAATTGTTCAGAGGAGGAACTCAAAGGCAGGCCTGCTGTGTGTGTGTGTGTGTGTGTGTGTGTGTGTGTGTGTGTGTTTAAGTTCTACAGAGATTCTGATGAACAGTTCTGGTTGAGAAGCATCATTAAGTCATTTGTTTTAGCCTCCTTTGCCATCAAACTTTCTTTGTTGGCTGGGGTGTTGGAAAGGGCCTGACAAACCGATTTATGTGCCTTCCCATTGGTGACAGTGCTAATGACATAGGTATGCAACTGGAGGGAGGCTGAGAAAAAGGAAGGGTATATATATAGGTGGACAGTTTAGGATAGAGACAACAAGACAGTATTAACAATTTTTCTCTTTTTGATGTTTCAGATCCACGAAGTCTTAAAGCAAACATTAGGTGATGAGCAATTCAGATTGAAATGGGTTGGCTTTGAAGTAAATAAAAAATAGCTCATGTCTATTGATCTGCAGTCTCTTTTCCACACAGTTTTCTTTGGGTTTTGAGTACATTTTCACTTTTTAATTCTAAGGAGTTCAGAATGAGAAATAACTCCACATATGTGAAGAGGCTAACTGCGGAACTCAGACCTCCACCAGCACAAAAGAAAATGTCATATGCAGCTGGTGTGAAACAAGGGTAGGCGGAGGTATTTGGGAACAATAACTTTGAGAATGACAAGCAAACAAGAACAACAACAACAAAAACAAAACCCAAGTCCTGAAACAAACTCCATTAATCTCTCTGGGGAGCTAAGAGAGGACAGCAGTGGTTTAAGTGGAGCCATAGTTCCAAATATAGGGGCTGCTTTCTTTACCAGTGACAATCTATTAAAGGGATTTTAAATTCTCCAGAATGAGGAGCACTCTGGGGTCTTATCACAAAACCATACTGTATGTTCATGCTATTTGCCCTAAATCTAAATATTTCTTACCTGTAAACTGGGAAATTCTAAGACATTGTTTTTAATGTTAAAATATACCTTCAGAATAATGTTTCTGCATATGTATTTTTTTCCTGGTCTTTATCCAAGTGTCCTAATCACCCAGATATACATGCAAGAAATGAGAGTAATATGTCACATACCATAGCAACTTTAGTCTGAAATGTTTAAAGTTAAAGTTTATTTGAATTCTTTGTAAGATTATCAATAAAAGACTTCAAACGTATCTATATCTGTACATGTACAAGAACCATCAAAAATTATTCACAGAACAAAAATAAATCTTCTTTAGAACAAACCCAGGTAATGAAATGCAGATATGGATCTCACATGTGGAACAATCTAAGTGCTACCAGCACAAAAATATGGCTTTAAAAATAAAATAAAATCTTGGGTTTTGTTTTTCTAAGGTGTATTTCTCTTTCTTGAAATAAAAAATAAATTATTTAGAGCTATCATTGTAAAATAGTCATGTGTATTAACACACTTTTATTAAGGCCCTGGAGATGAAAAAAGGAAAGCCAATTTAAAAGGTAAAGTCCTCACAGGTGGGGTTCGGGTTAATGTGCTGCTGTCTGCTTGAGTTAATTTTAACGTAACTAGGAAATGTCTAAGCACCAGTCAAAATTTAAGCTTTGCTATTTATTTCAACTTCTCGGCAGGACAGGGGCTATTGACTCACTTAGCATTTAATCTTTTGGTGAACTGGAAATTGAAATTTTTCCCTTGGGAGTTTAGAAATGACACAGATATGCTATCTATACACAGATGTGTACCCCCACACAGATGATGGAGGCTCCTCAAACACAGCTTCTGTGTTAATCTCTCTGCAGCAGGTAGCTCTGGTTCTAGGTCCCAAACTAAAAAATTCCCTAGGGGAAAATGAGGGCATTTGATTGAAAAATAAGAACTGAGGAGGAAATTAAAATGCATGATGAAATTTGGGCAAAAACTACCGTTTTGCTTTCCTTGGGTGGCTTACTGCATTTGCCAAGTCCAGCTGGGTTAGTTATGCAAACACCTGAGGACTAACTGATCGGGAACCAAGACTGCTTCTTTCTGGATCCCACTGATCTTCACTCATCTGAATCCAGATCAGCGAGATTCAACTGTCTTTCCGTGACACCCTGAGGTATCAATAACGAAACCTAGGGTTCTTGAGACAATGTCAAATCAAATCAATTTCAAGTTACTTTAATATATATATATATATATATATATATATATATATATATATATAATACACACACATACATATAACACATATGGTACATTTTTTAAAAAAGGGAACAACTGTCATACAATCTAATAAATGAGAACAAAATCTAAACAACCCAAGAAAGTTTGGGAATCACTGCTCTGTAGGTGGATTAACATTCAGAAAGCGGAAGCCCCAGGATTTGTGTTTTGTGGGTGTGCACATGGTGTCTGCAGAAACTGTCTCTCCACATATCTATGTATTTTAAGTGCAGGCAAGGCTGTAAACCCTCCCGCGTCCTTGAACCTCTGGGCTATTGAGAAGGCTGCGGTGCACAGTCCCCTTTTGGATCATTTTATCTTCCTCAGGTTCTTTCACTCCTCATGAGATATTTATCATATCTCATGCAAATTTCATCACTGTTGCCAAGAGCTCCATAACTGGGTCATGACCACAAGAGAATGCTTCTGGAACTAAAGCAATCACTCAAACACAGAAAGAGATTCTATTTAAAAATTCAACACCCCAGTATATCTTACTTAAAAAACACACCAAAAAAGCTGCCCTAGCTAGTCTGGCTGAGTGGATAGACTGTCGGCCAGTGGACTGAAGGGTTCCAGGTTTGATTCCAGTCAAGGGCGCATGCCCGAGCTGTGGGCTCGATCCCCAGTATGGGGCATGCAGGAGGCAGCCAATCAATGAGTTTCTCTCATCATTGATGTTTCTATCTCCCTCCCCCTCTCCCTTTCTCTCTGAAGTCAATAAAAATATATATTTAAAAAAAAACAAACCCTAGTAAAGTAGGTCTTTCCAATTGACATATCAATAAAAACAAATTCTTGGCCCCCAGGAAGGGGCAGGAAGGCAGCTGTTTAGTGTTGGGGCAGACGGGAAAGGTTTTACTGCTCGACTTGAAAGGGGAAGGTGGCCTTCAAAGGCGTGGCTGAAAAGTCAGCGAAGCTGTGGCATGGGCTTCGGAGCTGCTGAGTCAGGCCCAGTGACAAGCTCCAGTCTGGTGACAAGACTGGGGCTCAGGATCATATGGGACCCGGTCATCCTTAAGAGGTTTCCTTTCCCAAGTTCCATCCCACAACCAGACTTCCCAGGAACTCCTGACTGGAGATAACTAGAGCTAAACCTAATGAAAGGAAAACAAACACCAATGCAAGCTCACTTGATGGCAACTGCCTCACCCTGGGGCTTCCGAAAGAGAGCTGCTCCCAGCCCGGTGTGCCTCTGTGGACAGGGTGGACAGACTGCAGGTCCACACGCAAAGACCACAGGGAGACTAGGATGTGAGAAGGCTGACTTCTAAAGTCAAGCTCATTCTCAAGGGTGCACAGTGGTCATCACAGAAAATTCTGCTTTCCCTTGCCCTGACAGCATCCCAGGGAAAGGTGGAGGCAGCCCAGAGAAAGCTAATTCTGACCAACTCGATAGCAAGTGGAAAAAGCCAAAAGCTATGGCAGCGTGGCTTCCTCGTTTTGCTAGCTTTCCTGCCAACAGATTGCCCTAGACTGAAAGGGCCCCTGGGCGATAGGGCCCGGCACACAGTGCTCGCGTTGCCTAGTTACAACCTCCCCTCTGCAAGCGCTTAGTGTATTGCAGAGACTCGGGGAATATGATGACTTGATGGAAGTGTAACTCCTTTGGCCCTTGGATATAAAAGGGGAATATGAAGCTCTTTTCCTGAATCCTATCAGCACTGTTCTTGTCAGTGGCTACGTTTGGTTGGTAGTAGTACATGCCCCCCGAGCTCCAAATTCCACACAATCCTGGTCTCTGCAGTGCACACGATGTGGTGATGTGCTGGGTGGAAGTGCAAGGCCGGGCCATGTGAGTCCACCCGCTTCTTCCCCAGGTCTCTCCTCCATCTGCACAGAGGCTGGTACCTACTGGGTCTGAGCAAAGCCAATGAAGCCATACCTCCTTAAAAAGTCAGCTGTTTCTGCCTTCTTCCATACTTGAGGAAAAAAAACCTTTCAGAATAAACTCTACAGATTGCAGCATTTTCTAAAGAAAAACTCAGAAAAAGATTTGTATAGAAACAGGCTCAAAGGATAATCTAACATTTAACAACTGGCAACAGCTCTGAACTTCTAGCTTATGTTTAACTTTATTATTTTTTATTCTCTTCATTCGAGATAACCTGATAATAGAGGGCTGCATAATCTATCCAAACTTTTGGGCATTAAATCTTCCAAAGCAGGCAGCTCTAAGGAGCTCCCACATGCCAACAAGAGAAACTGTATCCACCAAAAACACATCTGATGTTTTGTGCCTAGGCCCCTAAGACAGGTAAGTTTAGCAGCCGTCTGTAACCCAAAACAGACATCTGAGAGCTTCTGAACCTCAAGCAGCACATCACCCACGATACATATGTGTAAGGCCCTTGACACCGACAAACTTTTACCAGGATTTTGCAGCACAGTGAAAGGCTTTCTGTGAAGAATGAATTAGAATTGAAGCTGGATAGAGCCGGAAACAGCGGACCTATGCTTATGTTATCCTCTCCCAGCAGAGGGCACCGCTGCAGAACTGGTTCCCCCACCCCATTTAAATAAGTGATTTTTGACTACAGTGTGCCCTCCGCTTGGAGCGGAGAGAGAAGAATTTGTAAAATAACTACCAAAGGTCAAGAAAAGACATGGGTACCGAACATGTGGGCCTGAGGTCTGCAGATCAGAGAAGCACTGTGAGAAACTCCTGTTTGAGATTTCTGACTGGCACAAATGGGAGTGTGATGAAGGGGAATGCTTTAAAAGTTCGTGGGTTGGGGAGGCTGCTGAGACACAAGGACCAACACAGAGCCCACCCGAGAGGAGAGGGCAGCGCTCAAGTGTCAGAATGTAAGTTGGGGCACAGCGGAAGGGACTCGGGCCGCTGTCTAGGCTCCACTCAAAAGAGGACGCAATAGATAAATGTTCTCCTGTTCCCTCCAAATATTGTTATGTAGAAACTCTCACTCCTGCACAGGGCTCCCTCCAGTCTTTCTTCCTTTTTAAAAATTTCCTTCAAGTTTACCATTTAATAGAGCATTAACTTGAGAAATGTTCTCTACCAAATGAAACAACTCCTTAGATCTTGCTTAAAGAGATTCAACACCCTTTTAACATTATATCTCACAGCACAGAAGGCATGAATGAGTTCTATTTGTGTGGTTATATGTACACATATGTGAATAGATATGTATATATATATTTGTATATATAATGGCTAACATGTAACATTCTATGCTTCTGATAATCAGGGTTGCATTCAAGATGATAATTCACACCTTTGGAAAAAAGGAAAGCAATAATCAGCTCCCACGACTGTTTCTGTCCTACACTAAAGCCAAGGATGCCTACTGGTGAGACAGTAATTACTGACGATCTACTGAGAGCATGGGGCAACACACGGAACGCGCTGCCCCCCACTTAGGGTTTCTTTTCTAATAAGAGGAGTCATCACTTTTCAGAGTGATGCTTCAGATCTGGATTTCCTTCCCAAATTTTACTTAACTGATTTAAAGGAGCAACTTAAAAGTTAAAGATTGAGATACCCTGCCTAGAGATATGCTAGTATAATGAAAAAATCTTTATCCCAAATAAAAATTATAATTTACAAATAGAAAATGTTTTGTTTTTAAATCGGAAATAGTCAGAGATTCCTGTTATGGTATGGTTAGCCCTTTTCTGTGTGGAAGAAAGGGTATTTGTTTTGGATGATTTATGGACAGCATACTGGAAGAACCTCTCCAGAGGAGAGTAAACCCTGTTGGTGACGCTGCTGCCACCATGGGGGAGGGAAGGGCAGTGGGTGTGGGGAGGTGGAGGTGGTGTGTAGAGACACAAATATTTATAGTTTTGTAAACTCTAAAGAGGAAAGAGAACACCCTTTATTACAAGTGGGGTAAAAAAAACAGCCCCCTATCTAAAATGGAAAATTCCCATCTGCTATAGACAGAAGGGATAAAACATCAACAGGAGTTCAGCAGAACTCACTCCTAAAGTCCAGTTTTGATGCAAGAGCTCTCGTCTGTGTCCTCTGAAGCAGCGTATCCCCAGAGTGGAGTAGCTGTCCATCCAGAGTCAGTCTTCGTTGGTCAGCGGGATTAAATGTTTTGTTTAGACCTTAGTATTTGCATGTTTTCCTAAAGGACCAGGAGGCCGGAGTGGGATTTTTTTAAACTGGCAGATGAATCCCTGAAAAATTCATTCTGACAATCTTCTATTGTACGCCGTGAGCTTCTTCTATCAGACAGACAGACAGACACTGGGTCTCCACCTACTGACCCACTGGGCTCATTTCTCACTCACACAACTAACAACTGCAGTGCTTTCAACAAGAGGAAAACAATAATAAAAATAGCAATAATTAAAAAGGTAATCTACATTATTAACTTCCTTTGAGTATATTACAGTGGTATTTTCTGTACATGGCCCAGAACTAAGTTCCCTATGTACACAGAGACATGGGGGGAAAGCATCGACCTCGGAAGTCTTCGCCTTATGCCCTGAAAGACAAGGTTCCTTTTTCAATGGAGAGTTTCTCACCTCACTGCTGTTCTGAAGTAGCAACGTTCTGTAAACCTGGTGGGGTTGGGGGAAGGGCAGGGGACAGGAGAGCGGGGACATTTCCTTCTGTCTCCTCCCACAGTCTGTCTAGTCACCAAGGCCGTCAGCAGCTGCTGTTTTTGAATTCACCATTCTCCGTGATGGAAAGCTTGGTGGGGTTGGTGGGAGAGAGGCCATTTCGGACCTGCATGCTGTACCGCTCCTTCACCTGGGTCAGTGCGCTCATCAGTCTGGTGTTGGTCGAATCCAGGGACACGATCCGTTTTTCCTACAACACACCAATCGTGGCTTTATTCCGGCTCCACACAGAAATCACGCCATAATACTCTTTAGAATGACTGTTCTAACACTTTCTATCACACTGCTGCACGCACGATGCTTTCTGGATCAATGGAACGTCTCTGCCTCTTTCTGCACACCGAGTCCAACGGGTCTGTGCTTATTTTCTCTTTGTCCTGCCCGCATAGCAGGGAGTGTTATCATAATCCCTCAGGACTCTAAGATATCACGGGAAAGTGACCCCATGTGTTACTTCAGACTATGCAACACTGGGTCAAGCTGCCCGACTGTATTAAGTGCTTTTGGTCAAATTTAAAACATGGACATTAGATGGCAAAGAAAGAAGCACCAGAGGTTTCATTTTACAGAGAAGTGCAAGTGATCTGTGGGTCCTTAGCCCCCAAAGAGGGCACATCGGTCGTATTTGCAGAGAACTCACATTGTGCTCAAGATAAAAACAACACATGGTGGCAGTTTATAGTCACCAACAAAGTGAGGATGCAACACGCAAGAGAGGGGAAAGCAGCCAAAAGCTCAGACCAGGGAGTTACTCGGATACAGGTAGGGAGGTGTGGCTGAGAGGGGTGCCATAAACATAACACATGAAAACAAACAGAGAACACAAGCTCCTGGACTCATTCCAGCTCAGAGTTACTCCAGGAAAGCTACCCGACATGGAGAGTGCTTTCATTTTAGTTTTTTGAGTCTCTGAAAAACAACAACACACACTTTAGAACCAGTATTTTGGAGCCAAAGGGTGTTGAATATACACACATTAAAAAAAAAATAAAGAAAAGAAAGAAAACCTGAGGGGGGAGAAAAAGCCCTGCCCCCCCCCCCCCAAAAAAAAGCATCTCAAGAAAAGTAGAGCCATCTTAAAAAAAAAAATCACCCTACCAGCGAGGTAAATCATTCCATAAGTTAATGCCAAGAAGAGCTGGCTTTGCCTATGCCCATGAAATTAAGAAGAAAATGGCAAATGAGGAACAATCCCCAAAGCCAAAAGAAGCTCTCCTACTCCAGAAGCTTCCGCATTTATGGGGGAAAGCATGGTAAGGGGAGTCAGGAGGACTGAGGCTCTGGCGCTGCTCCTTGCTGTTGAGCAGCACAGGCCCACGGGGGTTCTGTAGGGAACTCGCTGCAGCGGATACAGAGTGAAGACCACTGCCAAGGAGTGGGGGCTGGGGGTTTAGGTAAAAGTACAGACACAGCATCAAATGATGCTTCCCCACTCTGGGGTGAGGCAGGGATCTGTAAGGCAGCAGGGGTGGCCATAGTTTCAACAGTATAAAAACCAAAACCCAGCCCATGCTTACTATCATTAAAAAAAATAAAAAATTCTTCCTTTCCCTGATGGAGAACTCAGGTGGTAAAATACCCCAAATCAGCATTATTAATTAACCACTAATCTAATATGCTTTTGACATTGGAAAGTGAGTATCTTGTTGGAAGGATAGGCAAAACTCAAAGAAAAAAAGATCCATGAGGCTTTAAAAAATGATAATAATTAAAAAAAATTATAGCCAGTGGAATTTACTGGGATAATAAGTATAGATCTTTTCCAAATTAGTCAGTCGGTAAGGACTGGCCAATGGTTATTAGAAAATAAGGACTGGGAGCCAAATTTGATGTTTTACCCTATGATTCCTACACGGAAAAACATAATTTCTTGAAATAATGAAAAAAGATAATTCAACATTAGGCAAATCTATAAGGCCCCAATACTAAGGAATATTCATTATACTAGCATATTTCTAGGATTTTCCAGGTTTATAAAAAATTAGGCATTATAAAACATCATTTGATTCTTAAAGGGTTACAAAGAGGCTAAGAATGTTTGTAATTACTTATTGAATATGAGAGTAACAACAGAAGCCAAACAACTCCTCTCCCCCAAACCGATAAAAGTTTCCAAGTGGAAAAACTCCCTTTTGTAATTCCCCTCAATGCCGACTTCTCAAAATAAAACAAAAAGTAAAAGAAAAAAAATCAAATAGGGACTTTTGAAGTTCATGTTGAGTTGACAAAAGATGCTCTGACATTGTGATTCTGCCTGGATTGAAAGACAGAGCAATGTGGTCCAGGCCTGAGAGGAAGGATGCCAAGGGTGGGGAGTCAGGAGCTGGAATGTGTAGGAGGCCAGTGCACTGGGCCAGGGCTGGGAACTGCTCGGCTAGAGAACGACAGGGTTTACTTGCCTGTTTGAATAATCTCATCTCCATTTAGGACCTGTAATTTAACACAGTGGAGGTATCACTTGCAACAGTACCTAGGCAGCTGCTTGCTTCTCAGAAGAGGAAGCCCTTCTCTGACCTCCACCTGAGTCACAGGGAGAGATCCTGGAGGGGGGTGAAAGGTGGCCCAGACCCTGGACTGATGTGTGAGAACTGTCCCTTAGCACCATCACCAGGCTCCCCATGGCCATGCGACAAGGTCCAGGCCAGTGGACCCGCCCTCACCGATGGAGTGCTCATCCTCCCCCTTCCAGTTAGAAAGCGGCTGGCCCAGGCTGGCCTTGTGGCATGAACTAGCTCTAGGAGGTGGAGAGGCTGAATCCAGGGACAAGCCCTCCCTGTGGGACACAGGGCTGCTGAGAGAGATGAAAACCAGTTTACTGGGCAGCGGGGATAGCATTTTGGGAAATGCTGGGCTCAACTCTAGTATAAGGAAAGATACTATATTCATTCCAGAAATGTTTCTTCTACTAGTGGCACCAAGCTAGTGAACAAATGAAACCAAAGGATGTTCACTGTCTCTTGCTATAATAATATTTTGATGGATCAGTATGACAATAGCTGGGACTGGGAAACCTACCTTTTAAGGAGATTATAATTTTTCAAAAACTAACTTTAATGTTTGATTTGTGCTATGCATGGTACAGTGGTTTCCACATGTGCTCTAGTGGATTTTCCCAGTATTCTTTGGGAATGCACACTGGGCATCTGGTCAAAAATGTACTATACAGTAATGCCTGTGTTGAAATCTGTAAATTGATTATATTCAGCTAGCTTTGGTGTCATTCGACATATTATTTTGAGAGTGGTTCTTATTGTTGAGTGGTCAGTAGGAGCAGCTGGAAACTGATCTATAAAAGATGCCTCTGGTTTTACCCCAGTAGTCCATTTGAACAATCAGACCATTTGAACACCACTGTCTCGAGGGATGGACACAAAATATTATCTAATTGAGCTAGACCACAAGTCTGGTGCATTGAGGGTAATATGTCTTCCATTCCTGATCAATGCCACACTCCTGGTTAACAGACAGAAAGTCCTTGTTTTCCAGAGCATTTGAGCCCTGATGAACTCAGTTCCCCTTCTTGCTTTCACCCTCTATCCTGGGGCTCCTGCTGCATACCCAGTCATCTTGCCTTAGATGTCAAAACAGAGCTGGGGTGGGCTAGCAATGAGAAGCTGATGATGAAGCTGTCTTGATGAACAACCGAGAAAAGGGCAATCCTGCATGCAGAGCCACCACTATGACACAGCCACGCTCCCTCTGCTTCAGGCTAACACAATCTCAGGCCAGGTGAAATTATTAAAATGGTCTGTTGTATCTTATTGGAACTAAAACCTCTTCTGGTGTGGTTATTAGAATTCTCCCTGCTTTATACTGCAATACTGAAAATTCCAAAGTGAAAAGTTATCAACACTAGTTTTACTGGCTAAATTGCCCTCTTTCTCCAGGCTGTTTCTCTTAAGCCTCTGGGATGAGTTTTTATAGTACACAGAGAGATGGCCTTGTCTCCACTACCATTCCCTCACTCACCCTGGGTACACCAGAAAGTTTTTGTTTTTAAAGGACCATGTAAGATAATTACAACAGAAGTTTCTTCTGCTACTTAGGAGGTCTAAATAGCCAGAAACTACAGAGTCTAAGAGTCCAAAATATTTTGGGAACTATGCTGACGAGAGAGCATCACTTGACTTCCAGGTCAGGTGTCTCCTAAGGAGTACAAGGCCCATGGAGCATTCTTCCGATGGCTGTCCTTTCAGCTTCACCCCAGTGCCTTAAAAACAACCTCCACCCAGCACCTAGACTGGAGTTGGCGAGGGCATGTTTCAGAACAATGGGAGCTCTAACACAGACTGACGTGCAGAGAAGAGAGCAGAACATGAAGTCCTTGCTCCCAATTTTATTTTATAGCTGAGGGATATGGTATGTACTTAGGGGTGAGAAATGCACACTGAGCTGGGTTGTCTTCAGGCAGGTGACACATTCAGTGGGTAGACCAGACAGTCTCAAAATCGCACCTGCCTTTTGTGATTTGTTTCGTTCTAAGACATGCGACTATATGTTGCATTGATAAAATGAAAAAGAATCAAGAAACATTTTCTGCCTGCTGGATTTTGTTCTGAACATTGAAGTGTCCCTGTGAGGTACTCTTGGCAGTCATCACACCATTGCTGTCACAGGTACAGAGTGAGCAAAGGCCCGGACTGATTTCATCAATTGAAAGAGGCTCTCTAAGCACAGCCAACCACCAAGCAAATTCCAAGCATCAATGCCAAGCCTTGACACAAAGGAGTAAGGAGGTTACCTTTGACAACCTTGTCTCTCCCCTACAGTAGGGGGCTAGAGGTTGATGGCACAGTGGACGTGACTGACAAGACCGTGAACATCACAGCCAAGCAATGGTCAGTGGAAGTCACAAGCCAGACACATGCAGTTACTTTCACAGCTATTCCCTTAGAGAACGCCCTACTTTCCATAAGGAAAGAAGTAAACCCCATCATGCACTAGGTTGAGATCTGTCAAGCAACTGTACTGAGCACGCTAATACTTTGCTGGGTTAACAGACTTGTCACTAGTAAAAGAAAGGAGAAGTGAGAGATCATATGGAAGTCTTCAAAAGGTAATGCTGAGAACTTCCAGTGACCCATTTTCCAGTAATGCCTTGGCATGCACAAGGGATGGGAAGTCAGGAAATGACAGTTATAAACAAATGCTTTCTACCAGATTCAGAGCCTGCTTACCTGTGCATCGATTATTTTCTGCTTTGCATCAATAACTGCTTGCATCTCAGCATGATCCTTCTTCAATTCCTCTTCCACAGCCATTAGCCTAGAAAGTGGCAGGAAGGACATTTCAGCATCTTCAAAGAGAGGGCTTCCTAACGAACTCAGAGGACAAGAAATCCAAACTCATCCTAGTTCAATATTTCCACTCCATCCCAATCAGATCTGAAACCGTGTGCTCTTTTTTTCTCTCCTACCTTGGAATACACCCAATGTTAATTTCTCTAGCTGTGACTAGGTCACTCACATTTTCATCTCCTCTGGGACAGTATTTCCATGATCATTTCTTCCCTCAGATCCCCAGCACAACTCACTTCATCTTAAAATATCAAACCAGTCAACAAAAGCCCAACAACTTCCTCTTAATCTCAACTTACCCTGTGACAGCTATCCTTTCTGTTTCCTGCACAGATTGGTCCTCAAAGAGGAGACTATACTTAGTGGGTCTAGTTTCTTTCTCATCCACCATTTGCATCTCACCCCACTGATGTTTATACCCCATCAAACTGCCCGCAGTAAGATTGTATGGCTGAAACAGCAGACCTCTTCTGTCTTCAGTTTACCTGACCTTCCACAGCTTCTGACAAGATGGAAGCACAGTGGTTACTGAGCATGGACTCTGGAGCTTGAGCCTGGCTTCAAATCTTGGTTGCACTGTTAGGTGACCATGGGCAAGTGACTTAACCTGTTGCTTATTTCTTTATTTGTAAAATGAGAATAGTAATATGCCTACCTCAGACGCTGGCATTAAACAAATTATTACTAACAGATTAAACAATCTGTAAAGGACTCAGAAATGAGCGAGGCCCATAGTCAGTGCTATGTGAATGTTGGGTAAAATTAACATTCCCTTAGTCTCCTTTGACATCCTTGGTACTCTCTTCTCTTGGTTCTCTTGCCCTCACCAAGAGAGACTTGCTTCCCTGTTTTTGGAAACTTTTGTGAAAAACTAAGTTAGTCTTGGACACTGAAGACTTAGGTTTTTAAAACCCAGTTCTCTAAGGCCTACAAGTGCATCATTAAGTTTTTATTTTTCCTAATTGTTATGATGAAAGCAAAAAGACCACCTCTGTCTTCAAAGGAGGTGCACAGAGGTCTCTCTCCCACTTGGAAAATTTAAGAGACAGAACCAGTCATCCCCTTTGTACTAAGCACCATGAGCATGCGCAGAGTTGCAAATGGCACCGCTGCCGTTCCTTGAGGAGTGTCTGGCTCCTCTTTCCACCTCTCTGTGTGCCTGGCTACGCACCCCACAGCCAGGTGACCCTCTAACCTGCTGATGATGCTCTTCATCTGGCTGTCCTTCTCTTCTTGCTGCCGGCGCAACCGTTCCTCGCTGTCCTCCAGGCGGGCCTTGTACTCCAGCAGCAGCTTCTGCATCTGCTGCTCCTGCACCAGCAGCCGGCGCTCGTACTCCTCCAGCCTCCGGCTGGACACCCGCAGGCGCTCCTTCAGCTTGGTGATCTCCTGCTCGTACTAGAGGACAGAAAGAGGAGTTACACAGGCTGTAGGATCAGTGATTTGCTTTTGAAAAAAGAAGCTGTCTGAGGCAAGGTAGCTGGATACCGTCGGAGCTGCCATCCCACCTGTTGCTGATGTTCTTGAAATTATCGACAGGCACAAATGGGAATGGAGCTCTGCTCTCCTAAAATTACATTTATATTGTTAACTTGGCATTCCAAATCTATATATTAATGTTCTCTCTCCACATTAAACTACCAGCTCCTGCAAGCCACATCCAATCTGTGATGGCATCAAATAAGAGTAGGAAAATAAAATGATCAAGCACTCAGAAGCCTGACAAATCACTTAAAATGAGCCAAAAGCCAGTTGTTGACAAGAGAAAGGTTTTGTCGTTGCCTTTGTAGGATCTCAGACCGGGTCTGGCTCATTGTTCCTTCACTCTACTAGAATCAGCCCTGTAGAGAACACCCAACATTTCTATAATATTAACCACTACTAAATAAGTAACTAGAAATTTATGGCAGAGTAGACTATTGCTTCTTTCTCCCCAACTAGAAAAGTATAAAATATTCAGGTCACAAGCATTAAGCCAAAGGTCTACAAGAACGTTAGGGCTGATGGATACTTCCTCTTGGCCCTTTTTTTTCGATGTGGTTCACCTTTCTCAACTTAGTTCTCCTTTCTTAACACATAGGTCTGTTTTCTCGCAAAAGCTTTATAAAAGTAAAGCTTTATATAATTCAATTGGTTATAAGGCCCTTTCTTGTACTGAAGTTGCTGGCTGTGGCGTTTGAGTACACTGGAATGTCAAATTTCTAGGCAAGGTGAGAAGCATAAGCTTTGTTATAGATGGTCTACGTAAATTCATTAGGAATTAGTGATAAGTCTGTACAATAATTTGTAGAATGCAATCTATTTTCACACAATGTTTCATTTAATTGACAATCAGACAATTGGCTTCTTCAACAACATGGTCCTAAGTGATGATTTAATCCAGAAGGTCAAAGATGACAATTTTTAAGACAGTTTGAAGAGGAAGACTGCATCAATGAGCATGTCTTGGGTCATGTTGACAGGTAAGCAGAAGCTAGCTGTCTGATTCTTAGTCAAATAAAATAATGCCATACATGGTGTCAAGTTCTTCTTTGATAATTTTTTCCATGTCAACTTTAAAAACAAAAACAAAAACTGGGTCAATAGATATCTTTAAAAAAATCATCTATATGACCAAAAGTTCTTTAATTACTAGAAACTTAAAAGAGTATTCTCCAAATTAAGACAACCTACATAAAAAGAAAATAGAGCTGGTGCCCTCTACCCCAGCTTAATGGACATTTTCTGTATATTTCCACATGAGGACACTACTAGTTATTAGTAGTTATTATTCATAGATGGTTAACATAAGAGGTGGAGCTGAAGCTGGGGAGGGGCAGAGCAGGTCCTTGGCTAGACAACCCTTTTGTGGCCTATCACTGGGGGGCAATACTTGGTTCTACCTTCTCAGCATGCTTGGCTTCATCTTGATTTTGCTCAGTTTCTTCCACATCCTCTTCATACTGCCCATTGTTCAGAACCCAGGCTGCTGTCCTCTCTACTGGGGACATTGTGGCAGAGTCCACAGGTGACTGAACCTGCATCAGAAATACTTATTAGCATCCCCCAGAAAGCTCATTCACTAGCCATGTTTCACAAAGGGAACTAATGTTGGAAGACATAACTATGCTCCCTGTTTTCTACTCTTCAGTAGCAGTTTGAGCTAAAGTAGCCACCAAAACTAATAACAGCTTCACTGTCTGGAACTTATTACATCAAGGCAGCTATTTCAATAGCTTTCTGCTTTATACAAGATGTTGCTCGAATAAATTTTCTTTCCCTGTGATCTGTTATGGTGTTGAGTGCCTCTATAGGTACTGAAAACTAACAATACTCCTAAGGACCCACTAAGGAGAAACTTTAGCCCCTAAAAACATATTAGAAACAGCAGTTCCTTAGGGTAATCTCAGCTTTAACTGTTAAATGAGAAGCCATAAAAATAAGAGTGGTTTCATTCTACTGGTGATGTTGGTAGCTCTTATATCTCCAGGATTAGCAACGTCCAATGAATTATGAGACTTCACAATGGGAACTGGGCATTCAGGCCTATTCCTATTTTATTGGTTGAATCTGATTTTCAACCACTTCCTAATATATATCCTAGCACTTTCTGTGGCATATGGTAGGTAGTAAATAAGTGCTGAAAAAATAAGTGACCAATATTAACTATGCCTTGTATTCATGATAAAACCTTAACACAATTATAAAGAGATGAAAAAGTAACATTGAACAAATCAAAATGAGTTATTGTGTTAGACTGGAAAACAATAGAGGTGGTTTTTGTTTCAAAATTATTTTGTTGTTGTAATATACTCTTCATATGAAAAAAAACTACATATTGTTTACATTTTTCTCTATTGGTCTTACGTGTGCTGGTCTTATTTCCTAATTAGACTGTCAATATCTGAGTTATTTATTAATTAATACTTTAGACAAAATTCATTATTATAATTTATTACTAAGGGAAAGATACACTGTTTTCCCTCTAAACCTCCTCTTAGTAATAAACTACACTTTATTACTACAGATAGTAATAGGCTTTTCTCTAATAACTATTCCATCTTCTTCATAAGCTGGATATATAGCAGAACTTATTACCTCCAGTTTATAGACAAAGACATTGAAAGAGAGGTTGGTAAGCTATTCAGATCGCTATAGCCTCAGGAAGACTTTTTACGGCCACTGACTTTCAATAGTGGATCATTAAAGAAAATGAAGGATGAAAAAAAGGGACAAAAAGTAAAGGAGTAGGAATTCCTACTAAGAACATCTCCCTCTTGAGACAAAGCTGTATAGGGTTTCTCTGGGAACAATCATAATACTTTAGGGCAAAAGGGCCCGAGGAACAGTTTCGCTGACCCTATATTACTCATGGCCTGGCTATGCTGAGGACAGCTGAGAAGGGGCAGCTCCCTGGTTCCTCGCTAGTACTTACTATGTATAAATGAGACTTGGTTTCGGCTTCTCCACAGTCTGAAATGGTCAGGTTCCCACCAATGAATAACAACACTTCTGCTATCAACTCCAAAGATGGGTGGATTAAATTACTAAGTAAATGCCGAGAGAGAGTACTTGAAGAGTTTGGTTTAGGGGAGGGTCAACAAATTCAAATGTGAAAACTACAGCCTCATTCCAATAGGCTGGTCAAATACCAATTTTAAGAGATTCTTCAATTTTGAACTTCTAAGTTTAGGTAACAACTCAGACATTGCAGATAAAGAGTTTTATGCGTACAGAGTACATGATGCATGAAAAACAAAATGAAGAGGAAAATGAGAAATAATAAATCCACACAGAGGCTGAAAAGGGACAAAAATTAAAGTTTCCTGGGGAAAAAAAATCCCTTTGTAGATTGTTTTACTGGAATTTTATTTCCTTCTTACTCAGTAAATGGAGGGGACTGAGGCTAGTTACAGTGCCAACAATGGCCGCTCCTTTGTGCTCAGATACAAATGGAATTTGCACAGGACAAAGCCACTGATAATTGCGGACGCCTACAGAACAATCCCCACAAAGAAGTCCTCTGGTTTTGGGGAGAGAAGAATTCTCTAACACAATTTGCAATTATAATTTGTAAAGGAATTTGCCTGAAAAATGCGCTGATTATATAGAATTTCAGAGGCTTCATATGAGTAAGATGAGAAGAGCAAGCAATAAACAGAAAGGAATTTAAAAAAATAACATAAATTCAAAAGAATGAACCATCTGCCTAGAAAAAGCCAGTGTAGAGAATTCAGAAATTTGAGCAATCAAAATATAGTGATTTATGGTTTAACTGATATGAGGTGGCAGTACCAGCAAAGGTGACTATTTAAAGCTGTTTTTGGACATCTCACTGTGGCTATGCCTCACTTTATGGCAATATCATATAGACATTCTTCAATGCATTAATGGCTGTGACACAATTTTAAATTGGTTGTTTGGAGACTGTATACATTTATTACTGCACATCTATCACCTATAGAAACGTACTGAGTGCTATGTGATAGGTGTTATATTTTCCTATAACACAAATATTGTAATGAACAACTGAATAATCTGACTGAGTCATGAGCCCTGGGAATTGATGACTAAAGGAGGAATGGGTGAGCATTCCTCTCTTCTGTCCAGGGCTGGGCTGACATCCACTGTCAACCTTAATAGTAAGTAGACGTCTTTCCCTGTCCTGTCCCTCTCTTCCATTGCAGGCCGGGTCTCCCACAACTATCCTTCCCCTGCTGGCCTGGTCACCCCTAACTTCCCTCCCTTGTCAGCCTGGTTGACCCCAACTATCCTCCCCTGCCAACCTGGGTCTCCTCCAACTGTCCTCCCCTGCAGGCCTGGTTGCCCCCAACTGCCCTTCCCTGCAGGCCTGATCCTTCCCCAACTGTCCACCCCTGCTGGCCTGATCACCCACAACTGCCCTCCCTTGCCAGCCATCTTGTGGTGGCCATCTTGTGTGTTGGAGTGATGGTTAATTTGCATATTACCTCTTTATTATATAGGAGGGTAAATTTTCCTTTTCTTTAAATGAAAATGCTTATTAAATCACATGAATTGATAAATTTGGGAAATTACAACAAAATAAAAATGAAAAATTTAAGACGGAAGAAAACCTTTATTTCTTAGGAAAGATGGCTAACTAGGAAGTTTTGCCCAGGAAGTAGGCCACCAGAATCAGCTGAAGTTGGACATGTTTTCCATCCCTTCCTCTTTCTGTGCATTTAAGAATTCTGCACATGTTCTAATTTTTTAAACAATAGTTATCAAAGTAGGAGCAAGGACTCTGATCACAGCAGAATGGAGGCAGAAGCAGCCAAATTAGTAAAGACCTATGCATAAACATGCAAATATATTAAAGAGATACATTGGGGTTTTATTTTAGTCTCCTCTGACAAGTTATTTGGCTGACAAAGGCCTTTTTTTAAATCACAAAGCTTCCCAGTACTTATAAAGTATGATTAGATTTCAAAAAAATTCAACAAATACAAAACTTTTCAGGAGAAAAAAGTTTTTCAGATAAAAATAAGAAATATTTGCTTTTCTCTCTCTTTCTCTCGCTCACACATACACACACTCATACATATTCTTAAGGTTTTTAGTTTATTACAAAGAACAAAATATATATTGTTGCCTCTTAGGAAACATTTTTATCAAGAAGAAAATATTTTACCAATCTTATATTAATATTGGGTAGGACACCAGCTGGGCTTGTGCTTGTAAAGCAGGGGTGGGAACCTTTTTACTGCCAAGGGCTATTTGGATATTTATATCATTCACAAGCCACACAAAATTATCAACTTAAAAATTAGCCTACTACACTTCGTCAAACATTTAATTAATTCACCCCTAATGCCTTTGCAGGGCCAGTCCAAATGATTTTGGGGACCTGTGGGCCACAAATTCCCCACGCCAGATGTAAAGAGAAATTATAAGGAAGTTGTAAATGTTTAGAATACTTGTCAACCACCTGTTTGTCTAACCACCCCCACCCCTCCGCTTTACTTTGTCACTATTGGTGTTCAGTTGTTTCCTTTCCTAGCGATTTCCAGGAAAAGGCACGGGAGACTGGATATTTCCAGAGGGGGTTGGAATAGGGAGTAGTTATATTAAACTCTTGGCTCAGAATACAAAATTTTATTTTGGGAGTTTAAGCAAAAATATTTAGGGAGAATTAATATCCAGGTCCCCAAATACTTTCTAGTTCATTTGGCCTACAGATTCCATAGTTTAAGTGTAATTATTCATTCAACATAATGGATCTGTTCTCAGTGCTGAGTGAAGGGAAGGCAAGGCCCCTGTGTGGTTGTTACAGTGTCCTCAGGGTCATGAGTCAAGCTGCATTCTGTTGCCTCACCTTACTAGAAGCCTCCCAAATCTTTTATTTCCTCTTCCCATTTAAAGGTGGCAGAAATATTTTTAAATGGAGACCTTGTTAGCAATGGGGTTTCCCAATGATTTCTACACAGACCCGAGGGGACAGTTGGACCAGATAGAAGCCAGGTCATCCAGCACTCGCCTACCTGCTGTGTCTGCTGTCTCTGGATGGCTCTCACTTTGGGGACAGGGCTCTCTCTGGAGGAAGAGGACTGCTGCCGGGACCGGCTTCCATTCTGCACCGGCTCGGCCACCAGGGCTGCCGAGGCCACCGACATGCTCCCCGTGCTCCGCAAGGAGGCGCTGTGCGGCAGGGACGGCGCGGCTTTAGCTCGGGCACCCAATCCGGCTTGGTCCATTTTTCGGATTTGCGCCTGCCCAGAACTATTTTGCCGGGGCAGAGCAAGAGGTATGTGTCTGTCTGGCATCGTGTGCCGCCTGGAGAAGTCCTCACTCTGAGTGCTACGTTTGCTGAAGTCTTCCATGCTGCTATTGCTGGGTCCACTGAGTTTGAAATCCTCACTGTTACTTTGGCTTCTGGAACTGGCGGTGCTTAGGTTCTCCAAACTGGAATCCACGGAGGCCTTTGGCATTGCTGGGATTGGGTTACTGAGGTGATAGACAGGGTTTTGGAATGACAAGGGCTGGAGGCTGCCTGGCTGGTTCAAGGCTGGGTGCAGGGGCCTTCTGACCTGGGGCGCACTCTGGGGTGTGCTTTGGGCTTCCCGCAGCTGCTTGATGCTGGCGACCTGGGTTATGGAAAGCTGACTTCCGGTCAAGCGCAGAGGCACATCGAGCATGACGGACGCATGCTCCACTTGAGCAGCGTGCGTGTCCTGGAGGTCCATGAGGGAGATGCTCCGCCCATTAGGAAGGCTACCTTCCTTTTCATCCTTCTCAGAATAAGTCATGCTCTGGGAGGAGGCTTGCTGAACCAGCAATAATGTTTTCCCCCTGAAATAGCTATCTGTGTTGTCCTGGCTTGGAGACTTTAGTTTATGCAAATCACTGTAGAAACAGAAAGGACCCTTAATTACTCTTGAGACACATTCAACATAGTTAAGATTCCTCATTTCAGGCATAGGAACTCTCCTGAAGGCTCAAGGGCCCAATGCAGATACTGTATTTGCCGGCGTATAAGACGACTTTTTGGCCCTGAAAAATATGCCTCCAAGTGGGGGGTAGTCTTATACGGCGAGTATATAACAAACTCTGTATTTTTTGTGGAAATGTTAGGGGGTCGTCTTATACGCCCAGTCGTCTTATACGCCGGAAAATACGTATTTTTTCAGGGCCAAAATATCGTCTTATACACCGGCAAATACGGTACTTACATCTAACTCAGATTTCATCCTTACGCTTCTCAGAATAAAATCCAACGTTTTTAGTTTTTCTCCAAAGGTGGGGAATAATACTGTATATACCACTCCATCACTGTCTTCCATTTTTACTAGCATTCCAACCATTTTATAATTTGACTTTAAGCCCTCCTACAGTATCCCAATTCATATTTAATTTGTTCAAGAGGAGAGGCTCTAAGTGCACAACCCAAGGGCCCATGCCAAAGGCAAAAATCTTGCCAACACAAAGTAAACAAAGTCTAAGCATCAATATTGTGTCTACTGTGTAGCTGAAACTGCCAATTACAAAATGTTTTTAACTGAGGTTCTCCAGGTTTCTGAGTGCTATAATATATGAAAATGTTAATTTCATAGAGCCCTTAAGTCTTCCATTAAGCAGGACATAGGTTTTTTTTTTTTTTTTTTTTTTTTTACTGCACTTGCTAAATATAACTTTACAATATCATTCTAGAAAATAAGTATCCTAGATCTTGTGTATTGTTATGACAAACAATTGGCTTTATCTCAGGTCAGATGATTATTTCCAATTGCTCAAGACTTTAAAGTTTTTAAATTCAACACATAAGTTAAAAATACTTTTGCCAAACCTCTAAGCATTATATCTCTGGGACAGTACTTCAAATTCTCTTCCATACCTGTCAGTAGGGTCTTCAAATATTTTCTGCAGCCCAGAGGAGAGGCTTCCACTGACATTGGGACTGGAGTTATGCTCAGTGAAGCGTCTCAGTTGCTGTTGTATTGGCGTAGGGTTAGTCAGAGACTTGGTGATATCAGCAAGAACGCGAGGGAGAGGTCCCAGTTTTGCCACAGTCGCCTGTAGGAAGGAATTTTCACCCTAATTGGATAATAAGCATTGCGACATCCACCACAGATTGTTTTGGGGACCATGATGCCCATTGATGAATGGGCGTAGGTTGGAGGGAAGGGTAGGTGTTTGCATATGGGAGTGGCAGGTTCATAATGCATTGTTATGGAGCAGCGGAACCATGGCGTCGAGATGGATGGAGGACGCGAAACAAGGTGCAGCAGACATCGAGGAAAGAAAGGAAATAGAAATTAGGATTATGCAAATAAAAATTAAAAGACATGCTCAAAAACAACCAAAATATTGCCATTCCAACTAAAATAGGCATGCAAAGCAAACAAAATCTTTGGAAGACTAGTAGATCAAGCTGGGGGGTGGGGAGAATAGGGGAAGGACCAAATACCTTCTAACCAAAAGGCTAGTGTGATAAAACTTCCGAAGAAAAGGGATTATGTGAGGAAAGAAATGCATGCCACATACAAGAAAGTGTTGCATGCAGGGGTCCAAAACACTCCAGGACACAGAGTTGACATTGCTGTCAACTCTGCCATTTAATCTTGGGAACCCAGACCTATTATTGCCAACTACGTTGGCATAAGCATGACAATTTAAAAAACAAAACAAAAACACACACACATACACAGAAAACTCAGGTAAACTTTCTCTATAAAATATGTCTAAATGTACTCCTGGTTCCCAGGACCAAACAGAGATAATAATAAAAAAATTAAAAAATGAGAAAGTGTATTTACACAGCAAAGCCTGTTAAAAAGACCTTGACCCTGAATAAATCAGGCTTATTTCATAAGAAAACTGTATCTGCATCTCACTGATACAGCTATTCAACAAAGAATAACTTTTTAGTACTTGTTTTATCCATCTCTGTCATTTTTTTCTTTGGGGAATTCTTATTCTGATGGCATCTCATAGGACCGCTCAACTGTTAGGCAGTTTTACATGGCTGCCTAGGGGTCTTCTATGGTTTTTCAACAGCCAAGAGATTCTTCAGTCCTGCTCAAATGTCACCTGGAGGATGCCTTTACATGCTCAACCTTCTTGAGCCATGATTCATAGTCAAAGGATTTACCCTCAGCACAGCTGCAACTTAAAGTCCAGCTGGCATTTCTACAAGTATAGAAGGGGTCCTCAAGAATACAGAATAGCTTCTTATTTTACAACGTTTAAAGCACCCTACCATTTACATTTCCTCAGGAAAGTGGTCTTTATTAATAGGTTTTACACCCCTCCCATATTATTGGAACATTTTTAAGGATAATAGAAAAATGAAGGAAAACAAATTCTATCACAGAAAAATAACTTTGTCTTTTGAAGTTATTCTAACATACCACACCAACATATTTATAAAGTACCTGTAGTAAAGAAAAGCATCAATAAATAATTATTGTGATAAATCTAACTTAACCTATTCTCCATTATAAAACCTATTCCTCTTTGCAAAATCCCAGAAGGAAGAAAATGATAGGCATATATATCTAGTTATTAAAATAAAGTTCTTATTAAGATTTAATAATAAAATTCTTAGCTTATAGTCAGAAAATAAATGATTAAAAATTATAATTGTTTTCTGTATTCTTAATTTACATCTATACAGAAAGAAACCACCAGGATTTTCAGCTCTCAGATAACTTTGTAGTACTAATAGTTATATTAAACCCTCTGACTAGCATAACAAACAAAAAAATTCTCCAGGATAAAGCTGATTAAACATAATAGTCCACCATTATATGCTGAAGTCCACCCTTTTGTTAGAAATTGCTATAGAAGGCTTTATCTTATCTTCCTGCACATGAATAAGGCTACATACACTAATAACAAATATTAGTTTCTAGGCAAGTTTTTAGATTTGTTATATATATTGTACTTATTTATAGAAATATATACTCCATTAATGCAGATAATTACTTGAAAAATAGGTAAGTCATTTCATGGCTTTCTAGAATTTCCTGGTTTGTAGAGTGCATATTTCACTCAGAAATGACAACCATTTATTCTGAGACTTACAGGACAAAAGGTTGCTTTCAATTAACAGAAAGGTGAGTGCTATCACCCTGTGGATGCTCTGCCAGAAATCAGGTACATTCAAGTTCTCTACCTCCCTTCTCCCTTTGCTATTCCAGCCTATTTTACCTTGTCAAGTTGGGAAACTACTTCCCACAGTAAGGAATGCAAAACTGAAAGCTCCCGGCCCAGGTCAATGTAACCATCAAAGCCTGGGGTGTTTGAGATGGTGTCTGGATTAGAGATCTCCAAAAGAAAGCGCTTCATTCCACCCCACTCATGTTCTAAAAAATCATTCATGAATGCCATGTATTCTTCTTTGTTACCAAATCTAAAGGAGAGGGAGAGAAAATGACAAGGAACATATTCAGGAAAAGAGAGGTGATCATTTTGAGTTGACTGTACACAGAACTATAAATTTTATTTTATTTTGGGGAGGTAAGTGACTAATTTTATTTACCTATAGTAATAAAAGGGTAATATGCTAATTAGACTGGATGTCTTCTGGACGTCCTTCCTGATGAAGCTGGGGGCAGAAGGAAGCAGCCCGGGTCCCAGGTGCCAGAGGGAAGCCTGTGCCGGCAGCCAGGGGAAGGAAGGCCTACTCTTGAATTTTCATGCATCGGGCTTCTAGTTACTTATAAGTGATAAATGCTCAGACATACTTTCTTAATATTAATACTCAAAACTTCTGAATAGCTATTTTCTATTGTATAAAGCTAAAACTCATCAAATATATATACTCTTTTTCTTCTCCAAGCCTTTGCTCATGGCATATATTTCTACTAGAGAAGAATTTCCTCTCCTTTACCTATCTGGACTCTAGCTACCTTTAGGACCTAGCTTAAGCCCATAAAACTTGTTCCCAAATAGGCCAGAAATAATTATTACTAAAATTAGCTCAAATATGGGTAAATATGTATGTTTTTAATTTGGGTTACCTATAGGATACTCAAAGTTAAAAGTAGAGCACTTCTACAAAGTAATTATTTAAACCAGGAAACAATCTGTCTCACCGAAGTTCTATTTTTCCTTCAGTACATAGCTAATAAAATCTTGTCTTTAAGCTTTACTATTGAGTGAGTCTGTTCTGATCAATTCTGCCAGTGTGAAGTTTCTTTCAGTGATTCCTTAAAATTATTTTCTATAAATTATAAAAATTACACAAACTGAGAAAAATTTGAAAACAATGAAAAGTAGAAAAAAAAGTGTGTATGCACCCACTCTATCACCTGAATTTATCTGCTGTTTACATTTGTATTTCCTCCAACTGCTTTCCAATGTCCTTTAAAAAACCTTTAAATCTACCAAAAATTGAAAGACTATGCCTCATCTACATTAACAAAGTGTTAACATTTTGCCAAGTTTTTTTTTTCTTTCTCTCTATCTATCTATCTATCTATCTACACCGTGTTTCCCCCAAAATAAGACCTACTTCATGGAAACATAATACATCCCCTGAAAATAAGATCTAGCGCATCTTTGGGAGCAAAAATTAATATAAGAAACTGTCTTATTTTCAGGGAAACAGGACATATGTGTGTGTGTGTGTGTGTGTGAGTGTGTGTGTGTGTGTGTGTGTGTGTGTGTGTGTGTGTGTGAGTGTGTATGCACATACTTTAATAAGGAATAGCTCTTACATAAACCAATGTCATTATCGCAAATTTTTTAAAATTAAATTTCACCAATTGTACCCAAATGGACTTTTATAGACTTTTTTCCAATTCAGGTCTAAATAATATTCAAGCATTGCATCTCGTCTTTTTAAATCTAAAACAGCCCCATTCCATCTTTCCAGTTTTCATGACATTGACTTGTTTAAAGGAGCCAGGCCAATCGTCTTAGAAAATGTAACTGCAGAATTTGTCTGATTGTTCTTCCCAACTTGTTTATACTAAAGTTTTTGTGTTTTTTAAACTGCTGGAATAATAGCATATCCATCATTTAATATCTTTTTCCCCCTTAAGTTTTTAATAGCCCTTTTCATTTAATTATAGCTTCATCATTTTCCATATTATTGACTATTCTTTAAAAACATTGTCTATAGTGGCTGCAAACGTTCTGAATGCATGTGCCCTAGGTTACTTAACCACTCCTCTATAAAATGAATATTTGTTTCCAATTCTTCTGTTATTTATAACAATACCACAATGAAAGTCTTATGAGTGACGAGGATCACTATCACCACCCAAATTTTAGATCTCATATATTTTTTAAACAATGTTTTGTAAAAAGGGGTTATGGTAGCAACACATACTTGGCAAAGTTAGCCAGGTTCTGAATGACCTTGGCGATCAGAGTCAGAGTCCGAGACGTGCGGTCGTCGGGATACTCCTGCATTAGGTTGAACAGACTGGGAGACATGATGGCGGGGCACAGGAAACGCAAGAACAGTGAGGCACTGATGAGCCGTTCGCTGATGTCTTGCTTCCCGCGGTTCAAGCACTGCTGCTTCCATGATGCAAACACCTCTTTCAGTTCACGAGGGAAAACACTGGGGTTGGAAAAAAAGATCAAAATCTCTAAAAACCCAAGGAAACTGCAAGCCATCTCACTCTGGCCCACACTCCTCTGCTCGGGAGCCAGGCAAAGAGGGCTTAGGGGAGACTAAATGGTCTGTGGCTGAGAAGTGGTGGAAAATTCACAGAAGCCCAGATGGAGACTAGAAACTCAAAGCTGTAAAGCTCAGGAATTAGTATAAATTTAGTTTTGCAAAGTGGGAAAATGGCATGAGGCTCCTGACTATGCCATATGGTTTAATCAAGATCACCATAATCTCTCTAAAGACTGTTCATCCCAAATCTTCCAAAATCTCACCAATTGCTGGGGTTGGAGCAATGATCAAAAATAACTAACACATCCTTTTAACACCAGTAAATATCTTAGAAACCTATTTGAGAATGGGGTGCTAATACTGTACACAAACATTGTATTTAAGAGTTCAGAAATTCTTGGGCTCACAATGGAGATTTAGATTTTGGACAGGAATGTATTAGGGAAACTGTCAGCCCGCCCCCCCCTCCCCCAGGCCCTTCCTTTGGTTGGGAAATAACAGTTAACACCGTGATGACTTTTATATAGAAAATGAAAGTTCCAAAGGTGGTGGCTGAAGCACTGACACCAGCTCACCAGTAAGAGTTGATGATCTTGCAGAAAGCCAGCTCACAGCACATTTTCAGGTTGCTCTGATGGTCTATCAGTTCACTGGATGAACATTTGCTGGGATCCACTTCACAGTTCTCATCTGACTCATACAAAGCTTTGATGAACTCCCCTATGTGAAGAGAGAAGATGACAGAACAATAAATAGGGCCCTCCTAAATAGAACAATAGGACTTAAGATTCCTGTCCTAAAATACATAATGGGGAATCTTTCTGAGATCTGACAGGGAGGATACAAAAGACTGTTCATGAAGGGTCACTGCTTTGGAAACCAAGAGTTATCACCTCCAAATCATTTTTATTTTTTTTACCCTGGAGGTGAAAAATCAGCAATCACCACCACCATCATCATCACCATGATATTTACAAAAATGACAATGATACTACTATCAACAATTATATAACTTTAAATATTTTATCTGAAACCACAAATAAATTAGCATAAATTCATAATTTGTTATAAGGCCCCTTTACCAAGGGTGAATGTTATTATCTTAGGGGGAAAAATAACCCTGATGACTGCACATCTTGGACTCGGACTCTGACTGATTAGCCCATTTAAGGTTTTAACCGCTAATTCTGGTACCAAACATAGATTTGAGTAAGGATGTCTAGACTTACCTCTTGTAATGGGAACAGTCATTCAATACAGCACAAGTTTGTAGCAGAGCATCGCTTTATATAACTGTATTGTTTTTCCAAATAGATTTAGCTTAGAAGCTCTGTTCATATATCCTATTCTCTAAAAGGATATGCCCAACATTCTCTGAAAGAACAAGTCCTTACCTTACCTGTTTATCCACCACTATACCTATATATATATTCTATTCCACGTGTCACTCTGTTTTGTGCTTATTTGTTCATATGTCTGTCTCATCTCCAGGATGAATACCTTCGGAGGTCAGGGACCAGGTTCTATTCATGTTCAGATCCCCAGCATATCAAATAGCTCCTAAAGCATTGCAATTGCTCAATACATATTTATGATGCCTGGCACTAGGTGTCTTTGGGTTTTTATAGGCCTTTATGAAAGAGGAGGTCTTTCAAAGAGCCTTCCAAATCTGCTTATATTATTTGAGGTTCAGGCTCATTATAATAGATTTTATGAAAGTAAATAATGATATCTGCAAAATTATGTAGCAGCAGCAATATAAACAGCATATTTTTTCTAGCAAAATGGTAGTACTGAGGTAAATGAAAGCTTTTAAAAATAGCTATGAGGATGAGAAGTGGTTATTTGAAAGAAAAATTCATGGAGAACAGGGAACAGTGGTGCACAGAGAAGAAAAAGGCTTTAAAGACAGATCTGGGATCAAATCCTGGGCCCATCACTTAATGATTGTGGGCCTTGAAAAGTCACTTAACTAGTCCAAGCTTCAGCTGCCATATTTGAAGAATAGCATAATGACTCCTATTCTACAGAGTTGTGGTGAGGATCTGAAATAATGCATTGGGAAAAAAGTGTTTAATATGGTGCCTGGCATTTTAAGACAATACATTACATCACGATGTGACTAATCAACACGTCTGGGGAAACAGGCCACTCCCACAGGTATTACTGTGTATCTTAGACACTTGAGGATCTTGAGGTAGCTACACATGCTGATGGGCTTTCTCTTTCTGTAATAAATCCATCTGCTGAGTACTGCAGAGACTTCTTTAAGCCAAATCTTAAATAACACTCCAGTCAGCTAGACCTAAACAACACCCAGAAGTTTAGCCTAATTTGTTTGTCTCATGAGGATGAAATAACTTAAAATCAAAGGGGGAAGAAAGTAAAATGGTTTCCTTCTCCATACCCAAGGCATCATGAAGATACTGTTGTCCCACCAACTTGAGGTATTCCTCAATGGACTTGGTGGCAATGGTATTCTCTCTGAAGATCAAGACATCATGTTCTCCACAACGATCCACCTCAGACATCACCAAGTCCGTCAGAAAATCCTGGTAGAATAATGTTCAATCAGGCAGAAAGCAACTGAATAAATAATATACATCAGAAGAGACTGATGAAATATCAGACATCCTGGGAACCCTGCTTTAAAACTAAAGCTACCAGATTCATTTGAAAGAAAAAAGTTAAGTCAGGATAAAATCTTAGGTGTCACCACCCCTAAGTTTAAAATTCCTTCACAGATTTTTCCATTGTACTTGAATAAGGGCCATAATTTTGAGTGCAGTTGACAAGTCTCCGTATGTTCTGGTTTCTGTCCACCTTCCTAGCCTCATCTTGTGCCACTTGTGCCTCTCTCTCTGTATTCTGCTCCAGCCTCGAGGGCCTCCTTTACAGGTCCTTGAACACACCAAGTCTTTTCTAACACACCGTGCTGTCCATTCACCACAAATTTTGTGCAAATGCTGCTCTCAGTTCTGCTTCACTCACCCCATCATTCCTGCCCCGACTGTCATGAAGTAAATTCTTGGGATCTTTTGGATCTTAGTTCGTACATCCTTTCCTCAGTGAAGTCTACTCTGACCAACACCACCATGGACCCCATTAAGTCAGGTTCCCATAGTGCACTGCTCAGCATTTCTCACTCTAATCACACTTTTTATTTCAGTAATTACTTGATTGATATCTACCGTATTTGCCGGCGTATAAGACTATTTTTTGGCCCTGAAAAATACCGTATTTGCCGGCGTATAAGAGACTGGGCGTATAAGACGACCCCCTAACATTTCCACTCAAAATACAGAGTTTGTTATATACTCGCCATATAAGACTACCCCCCACTTGGAGGCATATTTTTCAGGGCCAAAAAATCGTCTTATACGCCGGCAAATACGGTATTTCCCCTAAAAGACAGTAAGCCCCATGAGGTCAGAGACAGTGTCTATTTTTGTTCACCTCTACATTTTTAAGCACTTAACAGGTTCTGCACATATTAGGTATTCAATATCTAACAGTTACAAATTGGCCCACAGTATCAACATGAAATTTCTTGAACTCAACACTTTAACTTATTTTCTAGGCAGTCTGTCTGCTACACCTCCACCCCCAATCCATCCACGGGGAAGGAAGGCATGGTGAAAAATAAAATTCTTAAGAAATAGCTGCTTCATTTCTCAATGGTCTTAAAGAACATGTTTATGTTCAATTTGAAATGTGATATAAAATATTTTAAGTGTTATGTATTCATTCACTCGATATATCAAAGTCTCTAAAGTATAAGAACAGGGAATACTTGGATTTTTAAAAATTAAGCATTTTAAACATTAATGGTATTTACTCTGGGGCACCTTTAAGTGTGTAAAAGAGTTGTAGACTTAGGAATCACTATTTAAACTCTTAGGCTAAGGGGCAGGAGGAAACTACTGAAAGTGATGGTAACATTCAGTATCTTGGTTATGCTGGTGCTTTCAGTGGGAGCATCATCTGTCAAAAATCATTTAATTTTTCACTTTAAATGGGTATAGTTTACTGATTTTAAATTATACCTCAATAAGGCTGTTTTAAAAATTCTGGATATATCCTGAACTTTGAGCTACTAAAAAGCAGAAAGAACATACCTTACAATTTCAAAGATGACAATTAAAATTTCAGTGATACCTCATCCCAAATTCTTGAGCTTTTTTAATGCCAAAAACCTAAAGATTACCACCAGTAAAAAATCCAACCACAAAAATTATAATCCATAGGAAGGCAGTAAAATAAGGGACTAATTGCTGAATATGTCAGCACATTCTGATTTATATCAAGAAAGTGTAATAGCACTTTTGTAAATAAATTATTTTATCTGTGAATGCCTTTAGGTCTGAAACACAATTTTACTGTGGCCAATTTGTATATAATGTAATAGTGATTTAGCCTAATGAAGTGAATATGCCTCATCAAGGTGATAATTACTGTAGTTCAGGCTGATCAAAGACTATCATTTGCTTGTTGTTCTTCATACAATTAGCACATTTCTCTTCCTTCATCTTACTAAATTTTTACTTTTATCCAGGATAAAATATGATTCATATTATGCCAATTATATAAGATCTATTTCAAATATATATATTTAATCCCATGAAGATGCTTGCTAATACCCAGAATGCTTCTGAAATATCTCCTTCTGTGACCAGGGGATATGTCACCAGTTAATCTTAACTCAGACAAGATATAGTGAGGAGTAAAACCACTGTAAGAAATATCCTTGAATGTACTGTGGGATTATCACGCTATCACAAATTTATTTTTCAGACAATAAAGAACTAGCTGTGGTATCTATCTTCAATGCAAATGAACTCTGAATATTTGTGATCTCTCCATTTTATTCCTTTAGTTTTATAATCTCTATCTTTTCTGGATCTAGGAACTGCTAATAGGTTTCCTTCTCAATTCTTTTTTCCTTTTTGAGCATTAGCAATAAGTATTTCTCTAATTTGCATCTCCACAGTATCATATTTTGGTTTCTTCATACAAAGCAGGGAAGAAGCTTTGGGTAACATAAACCTCCTTTCCACTTACCTTGGCTCTGCCAGTACTTTGAAGAATGTGCACTAAGGCACAAGCCAACTCCTCTTTATTTCTCACACTAATTACTGGTTCAAGGACAGAACATAGCATGGTATAGTTGCTGGTGACAAATTCTGCAAATTCTTTGTACTGTTCCATAGGCAGAATGGTGATAGTTTGGAAACGTGATTTAATCCGAATAGAAGGTCCTCCTGTCTTTCCCTTGTTCGGTGTAGGTGTACTCACTGGATACCACTTTTCTACAAATTGGCGACCAGTCACACTGGCAGAGGGGATGTTGACTAGTCCTACATAATTATTCTTGTCCTTCTTTTTCTTTTTTTCTACATCTTTATAAATGTGAACTGTGATGCTATGAAGAGGTGGAAGGCTGTAGAATTCAAAATGTTCGCCCCAGAAAATATTGTCTGCTTTGGTCTTGCTGGTTGTACGAGCAAAGAGGGTATCATCAAGGCACAGTTCACAGAAATATTTTTTTTTAGGGGCAAGGTCCTTAGCTTCAATGATCCATAAACGAAGAACATTTTCAGCTCGTCTGCAATTGTCCTATAAAGAAGTAATAAATCTAAGTTTGAGAGCTGAAATCCCAGAAAGACAACATTTTCCTTTTGAAATAGGTGACGCTGCTTATATACTTTATTATGGGTAATCCTGTATAATAAAAGCCTAACATGCTAAGTATCCAGTCGTCTATTCAATCAAAGTATAATATACTAGTGACATGCTAAGGCCTCTCAACTGCTCGCTATGACGTGCACTGAGCACCAGGGGGCAGATGCTCCAAATGGTAGGTTAGCTTGCTGCTGAGGTCTGGCCAATTGGGACTGAGTGAGATGGGCTGGACATGCCCTGGAATACTCCCGTGGTCCCTCCCCAGCTGGCCAACCTCCTGTGTCCCTCCCTGGCCCTGATTGTGCACAAATGGAGTTCCTCAGCCTGGCCTGTGCCCTCTTGCAATCTGGGACCCCTTGGAGGGTGTCAGAGAGCTGGTTTCGGCCTGATCCTGCACGCCAGGCCAAGGGACCCCATTGGTGCATGAATTTCTGTGTCTGGCCTCTAGTCAATAAATAATGAAAGAGACTGTTATACCATTGTTCAGGATATTAGGAAGCTCTAAACAGAATGTATCAGAATCTTACAGAGCCATATACATTCTATTTTACTTGGGTTTAAAATATTATTCTGTAACATAAGTTCTTATGTAGCTAGCCTCAACTGGACTGATATCTACAAATAAAAAAGAGATAAGTAGTTAAGAAATTTGTGTTCTAGTCCCATTTCTATCATGTATTAGCTTCTGATTTGGGTAGGTTACTTAAATTCTGAGTTTTCTTATCTACATTGGTAAAATCATGATAATATCTGCAATAAATATGTTTGAAATGGCAAATGTGTTTAAAAAAGTCCTATAAAAAGTAAGGTATCATCACTTCATTTTGCTTCTATCAATTTACTACTTATAGAGTTACACGTTTTTAGACCTCAAAGCCACTATTACCTTATTTGGTTGAACTGTCCTACGAAGGTTTTCCATCCACTTATCTCTTTCTGAAGCAGAGTTACAGCTGAAGCATTTACTTCCACTCAAGTAGGTAACCTTCAACACAAAAGTTAGACATAAGGAAAAGAAAACATAGGCCTTGAGGGATTTAGTGTTCTAGTTGTATTGTTTATGAGTTAATATGTGCTCTGAACTGAAATCATACTATATGAAACCAGCTTTATGACTTCTATATCTATATCTACATCTACTTTTTGCTTTGTATCCTTACTTATCTCCTGATGAGACAACAAAGTCCAGTGAGAATTCAGCTTAGGATCCTAAAACTGTACTGAAATAACAAAATCAAAAACCTTCCAGGACAGATCTTAAATGAACTGCTAATGAATATGTTCAATTCTGAGAGAGTTAATAAAGAATAACTAAAAAGGGAAGAGAGACTCTAAAACAGCTTATCCAGTTTCTTGGGACTGCTGTTGAGGCATCAGGCTCTACCCCACCCCTTCTCCGTCTTGTCTGGAACACCATAAACTCAACCTTCACTCACCATCTGTTCCCCAGCTTCCCCTTTCCCCTTCTCCAGTTTCCTATAATTGGAAGACCAAAATAAAATAAAATAAAATAAAATAAAATAAAATAATCACTATCCAGAGAGAAGAGAAAAGGATGAGCTGCATTAGCAGTTACCCTACCAGAGTCAGAAGCAGAGGACCACTTAATCCCCTCACCCCTTGCTCATGTTTAATAAAAACCTTCCACCCAGACCCCATCCACCATGTCTTGTTCTCCAAGATTCCCCGCTCTAACTTCTGAAGAGCACACTGTCATGTTAATAAATTACTGTGCTTTGCTAAATCTTTCTGTCATGTTCTTGAATTCCTTCTTGTTCTGTGACAAGCACCTGGATCAGGTTAAGGCCTCCCTGGGTGTCCCCTAGCATCACCTTCATTATAACATTGTAAGATAGTATTAATGACACTGAAAAGAGTTACCAGTATTGGGTTATTGTCTTTGGAACCTATTTCTCCTCCACTAGGCAACTCACCTGTGATTTTTAGTCTTTAGGAGGTTAACCTGACCACTATTATTACTTTTCTTTAAAAATGGAACACGTGATCGCTTCTCGGCCTTTTGGCTAAGATCAAGTGTAAAAATGGAACACGTGACCTAAATGCCTAGGAGTTAACACTAGGCTTGGTATACAACCTGTTGAGCCGAGTTTCAAAATACAGGAAGTTCAAGTGTCTTATTAAAAAAAAACCCACAACCCCCCCCACCACACACACACACAAAAACACTAACGAGTGACTTGTCCAAATTGCTAAGTGTGCTCACATATTAACTCAACCTCAGAATATATTCTAGTAAATTAGATCAGATTATATATTATTCTGATCTAACATGGTAGCTACTAGCCACATATGACTAGCGCACCTGAAATGAATGTAGCTAGTCCAAATCGAAATGCGCTATAAATGTAAAATTCACAGGAGATTTTGAAGACTTAGTACCCTCCTCCCTCAAAAAAGAATGTAAAAACAACAACAACAACACTATTGATAAGTTTTGTATTAGTGACATGTTGAAATGGTTAAGGACAATTTATTCATTTAAGAAATCAGGCACCTGTAACGTGCCAGGAACTGGGCAAGGTGCTGGGGATTATAAAAATAAATAAGACATGGTCCCAGATCTTAAACTACCCATGATACAGCTAGAAAAATTACCTTTTGGTCAATTTCCTCTGAGAATCATTAAAATTGAGGCTTAGACTTTTAGGAGAAAAATAACAAGACAGTGTTTGATATCTTTACCAATACTAAAAAACTGAAACACAAATTTAATATTACTGTTAGTCTTGTGGCCTCTGCTGAGAATGTACTAAAGAACTCATTTACTTCAAAAGCAGATTAAGTTAAAAGGACTGAGAAGCCATCAGTGGTAACTTTAACCACCAATATAATTAGATTGACAGATTTCCAAACCTTTTCCTTAAAAGTAGGTAATTTCCAACAACTGAAAATTAGTTAAGATGATCAAATCATCAATACCATACTAATAAAATCACAGAATTATTGGATAGAAAAATCTACTTGTTGTTCAACTACTCTTCCTTCTTTCTATACTTTTTTTTTTTTACCTCGAAGCAGAAGTCTTGTCCAAGGATGCTACTATGAAGCGGTTTCACTGATACGGGCTCCCCTCTGCCAAGATCCAGACACTCCACTGCACTGCATGGGCTCAGCAAGGACTCATGGGAACGGGACTCCTTCAGTTTAGGCAGCCCACGAGACCTAACACAGAAAAAGGTGTGTAAGACAGTGTGACTACATGGCCAACAAGGAAGTGACAGTCTAATGCAGTGGCGGCTGACAAGAAATGTATAAATAACTAAGGAAAAAAAATAAATGAGGAAAAAATTAATAGTAATCTGTAACAATAACAACAGTAACCTTATTTCTGTGGCACATATAAATCGTACATATATTTGTGTGTACTCACACACATTTTTTCTTCAATAAAGCAAAAATGCATCCCATTATTTTACTAGTCTCAAGGGAGCTCAAAGCTCCAGTACAGATGTTTTTATCCTCACTCCTGTTTGGAGATGGAGAAATATATACTATTCAAGGCTATCTTTATATATTCTTACCTATACAAAGGTATTATCAAAAGCCATTTTTTTTTTCAGATTATCCTCTTCTATTACTGATAAAATAGTAGTGGCTAAATCCGCATTCTGTTTCTTTCTGCTTTGGCAGAATAAACACACACACACACACACACACACTCTCTCAAAGCCAAGCTTTTCAGCACAAGACCCTGCCTTTCAAAAGGTCTGATTTCCATCTCAATATGACATTCTTTTCTGGCAAGCTTTTGGTTCTATCCATGCTTTACTGTATAAATATGAAAGAAGAATAAAATGCATTGAAGAAACCTCCCACCCACAAAAGAAATGTTCAAGCTCTCATCTAGAACAGTTCTTTGTGAACACCATTCAGGCATTCTGACTGATTTTGTTTCCTAGCTGTTTAAAAAGGCTGGGAATCATGACTCTTGTCACCACAGGAGCTAAAACTTTACTATCTTCCCCTTGGAGGAATTAGCAAAGTCAATATAAAGCACAATATTTTTGAATCCAGTAATGGATAGCCATGTAGTTTTACTCAGTAATTACAGTATTTATTGGCTGAAAACCTCCACAGTTTTTATATATATATATAAATAAATATATATGTTTTGAGCAGAAGTACCTAGTAATAGGGATAAAAAGAAATGCCTTGTGTGAAGACATTCATTTTTGTAAAACACATTAAATAAGCAGCTTCATTCATTTCCTTAAAATAACCAAGATAACATTAAAAGGAACTGAAATATCAGAAATGTCAGAGTAGCTTTCAGTTAAATTATAAAGTAATGAGATACAGAAAATTAGCACTAAAGGCTGCTCTTTCCCTCTGTTTCCTTTCTAACATCATTTAATAAACTCCACATAATAAGAAACATTTTAAACAATAGGATTTTAGATCATTCTTTCCATATATAAAAGCCTAACCAACATTTAATGTTTAGCTAACAAACGTGTACTCTGATATTGAGCAGTCTTTTTAAGGTCAAAAAGGCAATAATTATATTAGCATTAATAATACACAAAAGTGTGCACAAAAGCCAACTAATGTTGCATGAAAGTATGCACAAAAGCAAAATAATGTTTTATACATAAAAATGTAGCAGCTTGCCAAAACTGGTTTAGCTCAGTGGTAGAGCTTCGGTCTGCAGACTGAAAGGTCCCGGGTTCAATTCCAGTCAAGGGCATGTACACTGGTTGCAGGCACATCCCCGGTGAGGTTGTGCAGGAGGCAGCTGGTCGATGTTTCTCTCTCATCGACATTTCTAGCTCTCTACCTCTCTCCCTTCCTCTCTGTAAAAATATCAATAAAATAATAAATAAATAAATACTATTTGTTTAAAAATTGAATTTTTTTTAAATGTAGCAGCTCCACATTTATTTCCTTTAGTTTTACTGGATAAGATAAGGACATGTTATATAATGCAAAGACAGCACAGCAACTATAAATAATTAAATGCTAAAATAATTTTACTTTAATGTAATTAGCATACAACTTTCCCACTATGCTTCATAGGAAGTTTGGTTGAGGCAACAGGATACTGTAATCTTTTTTAAACATACAGAAAACAACAATTCCAGCCCATTTTCCCAGGAGGAGTTATTTGGAGGGAAAAAGCCTCACACTCTGATAGTGAACCTCACGACAGGAAACCAAAAGGCATATTTAACATAGAAGGAGGGATGACAAAGGCTCACTTTTATTTATTTTTAAAATTCTCTATGAAAATATAAGACAGAAATTAATTTTGTTCCAAACAAAATAAATGTCTACCTTACATGAAGCAATTGTACAGCCAACTGGCAGTGCAACCCCAAAGCATAGCGGTGCCACATGTCACGGTGTAACAAGTCACTTTCTGAACTACATCTCAGAAAACAACTCTCTGTTTAGAAGACAAGAACGAACAGAAGATGGTTTCCCTGCTGCCTTCGAATAATGAGAACATCTTTGGATCAATGTTTTCCAGGTGTGATTTCAAGTCCTCAATAGAAGCAGAACAGAAAGACAAACAGCAGAACACGAAGCCATCTTCCACACAGACAGCAGGACCGGTAATATTCCTTCCTCCCTTTCTCAGACTGCATCGGCCCCTTAGGTAACACAAACAAGGTTCCTGGGCTCTCGGCTGGGCCTGTTGCCATGGTGCTGCACCCATAAGGAGATTAGAGCTGAAGGCAGCAGGGAGAAGCTGCAGCTTGAAGGACTCAGGAGCATGCTCTGCAAGTCCGACCACTTTAAGAGAGAAAAAAAAGAATGGCAAGGCCCTCACCCATTTCCATTCACAATTTCTCATAGTAAAAGGCTGTAGGCAAAACTGAGGCAACCTGGGGGTGGAGAAGATACTCTTAACTCTTCTAGGAAACACAACTGAGAACTTTTAGCTTGCTTTATATGATTCCCTGCTTCCTATTAGAAGGTATTTGCTACATCCTACTTTGCAAGTACAATCTTTCTCTTACATCTCTTCTATTTTCTGTGCAGTGCTACTTCTAATGTTTCAGGGTATGATTTTACATTTATCTTATCTGGGTTACACATTCTTTTTTCTTTTAGAAAAACTGGGTAAATTTCTAATGCTTAACAAACTTCATTTCAGTACTTAGGTCTAACTTCCAAACACACTATAAACAGATTTTGCAACCAAGTTATTTGGAATTAGAATTCAAAATTCCTCCCAGTTACTGAAATGGCAATTATTAACAGAGTTCAGAATCTTCTATTGTTCACCATTTATGTATGTATGTATGTGCATATACTAACACCCACCCAATGAACTGAACTCCAAAGTCACTAATATATTCCACATTACTACTAAATAAATAAGCAAGCCCTTCCTGTATTGAGAAGAAAGTATTTCTGCAAAGACAGAAGTAATTCCCAGAGAGCAGGATTACAGTAAACAGTAAGATCAAGCAGCCTGGGAATGGCTGGGGGATGGGTGGATGGGGATGGCATTATCTGTGCAAACATCCTATATAATAAAGAGGTGATATGCAAATTAACCCTCACACCCTCACAAGATGGCTGTCTATTACCAGGCCAGCAGAGGGATTAGTGGGGGACAACCAAACAACTGAACCAGCAGGCTGTGTGGGACAACGAGGCTGGCAGGATGGGGGGGGGGCAGTTTGGGGTGACTAGGCCAGCAGGGGGCCAGTAAGAGGCGACCAGGCCAGCAGAAGGCGGGGGGGGGGGGGCAGTTAAAGGTGACTAGGCCAGCAGAGGAGGCAGTAAGAGGCAACCAGGCCAGCAAGAGGGGGGGAGCAGTTAGGGGTGACCAGGCAGATCAAGATTATGAGACAGATGTCTAACTGCTGATTTAGGCCTGATCCCCAGGATTGGGTCTAAAACAGCAGTCAGACATCCCCCAAGGGGTCCTGATTGGAGAGGGTGCAGGCTGGGTTGAGGGGACCCATCTCCCCTCCTCCCCCCTCCCCCACACCAATTTTATGCACTGGGCCTCTAGTTTATACATAATAGCATCAGTACCCTCAACCCCCTCTAAATCATGTTTACCATCTCCTGTACCTTTATAAGAATTTATTTTCTTAGATATGCTAAATAGAGAATATTAGCAGCTGGTAAGGCAGCTTACTTATTTCTCCAATGGAAAGCAAAATGTGAATTTTTGAGAGAATAAAGATTTAAAACATTTTCTCCAGTCCATTTTGACAATGACCCTCATTAAGAAACCTAACCTTGAAAGTGAATCCCTTAAGTCCTTTCCCTGATCCACACCCACATCCTTGCCCACTAATGCCAAATACCATATAAGGATAATTCAGGGCTCCAATTTAACTATTTCTCACTTTCATGAAATTGCTTTCCAGAAGTGATATTAGTTCTTAGTAGTTCTTGATTTCTGTGTAAGCTCTAAGACCTCCCTTTAGCAATTGAGATGTTAAGGGTTAAAAATCTAACTGCTTTGCAAATGAAGATTACCTGTAGCTTCTGACTTCTTTAAGAGATAAACTACAGGCTGGAGAAGCTATCTATTACTTACTACAGTGCGTGATTACTATATTGCTTTAACACACATGTGTATCTGAAATGAGTCTTAAAAGACAAATGTGAAGGGTGGGGTATGAGGCACCAACACCATTGGATACAGTGTTGAAGATAAAGTAGTCAACTTAACTTTGATTAGTACAGTGTTAAGTAAAACACAGCTAGATTTTACTCAACTTAACAATCCAATTTTTTTTAAAAAGCCAGACTTCCCCTGAAGCACCAATAGTGCTTGGATGTGCTAGCTCAATGTGCCACATGTTTAGATTCAGCTCCAAACTTGGGAAACTTTTCATTAAAAATGCTTATTGCCACACAAAATCCTGTACTCTGGTGCAGGTGAATTTCTGCTTGGCTTGGCAGTCCTGACTCCATATTCTGCCACTGAATTCTTGGAGAGAGAGCTCAGCCATACTGAAAATTTCCCAGATAGTAATTAATAAAATTTAGTTATCCTAACACCAGCAAATTTACACAGGATCTAATCATTTTTAAAAAAAATGCATCTGTGATCTCACTTTGGGAAAACTGTAGCTTTACTTGTTTCCTAATTTCAATTGTTTTTCAAACCTGGTATCCATGAAAACATCCAATTGATGTTTATTTTCTATTTGTAAAAGCAGATCCTTTCCTACACCACAATGCTAAAGGTTTCTATTCATGAATTAAAGGAGAAAGAAATTAAAGTTCATTCACCAGAGTTATAGTGTGTCAAAAAAAAAAAAAGTCCTTCTAGCTGCACTGGGTACCTGCTGCAGTTAAAGCCAGTCCCCGCTGCTTATATTACCCACTGCTTCTATGTTAGCTTAAAAGAAACCCACACAACCAGCCACACAGAAAGCTATTTACGGAAACCTAACAGACTCCTCATCTTCCTTCTCCCTGTTCTCTGCCTCTAGACAGGGTGGTCTAATGAGCCCAGCTGCTGATGGCAAAAAAGGATGCTTGTCAGCCTGAGTTGTCACTTAAAATGAACAAACACATGGGAAGGAAATATATCATCATACATAAAAATGACATTCAAGGTATTTTTGTACAAATACACATATATATATACAATGAATTTGGACACTGAAGGAAGACAAGAATATAAATATTAAAGCATGTTCTGAAGGGCAAAAAATTCAACTAGCCTCCAATATGACAATCTTTTTACAGAAATTGGACCATATTCCTTTTTGTCTTTAAATTACAAATGGAATAAACTCTACTATGCCTATTAAACAATTTACATAAACATAACTATATTAAGTTAAAAAACACCCATAAAACTAAACCAAACCACACTCATAAAGCAACTCAACGAGCATACTTGCTATTTAAAGGGTGAGTGAAAAGACTACTAATTTTTCTTTCTCTTTTTCTGAATTTTGTTAGACTTTTAATCTCTTTATTGCGATAAAATTAAGTATGGGTGAAAAGGGTTAGGTAAACGAAGGAAAATTTGATGGAGTTCAATGATGTGTACTTGTTAAGCATCCCTAAATCCATGACTATTTGCTTTCCCATTAATTTCTAGTTTAGCTAAATAAGTGAATATATGCATGAATCCATGTATTCATCAATAATTACTAGGTGTGCGATGTGCCAGGCACTATGTTATGAGTACCGTATTTGCCGGCGTATAAGACGATTTTTTGGCCCTGAAAAATATGCCTCCAAGTGGGGGGTAGTCTTATACGGCGAGTATATAACAAACTCTGTATTTTGAGTGGAAATGTTAGGGGGTCGTCTTATACGCCCAGTCTCTTATACGCCGGCAAATACGGTATTTTTCAGGGCCAAAAAATCGTCTTATACGCCAGCAAATACGGTAGATGAAAAAAAAAGATGATGAAAGACAGACTTCCCTATAACTGTCTTGGCAGGAGCAACTTTGCAGTTTTGATTAATATATTAGCTTTAGATTAATATCAAAAGCTAAAAATCATAAAACTTCTAAAATCTAGAAGAAAACATAGGTGAAAATCTCTTGGGACACCAAAAAAACCCTATAAACCTTGTTGGTAGGAATGTAAAATAGTATAGGTACTCCAGAAAATAGTTTGATAGTTTCTTATAACCTAAACATGTACTTACTATACAACCCAACAATTGCATCCTTGTGTATTAACACCAGAGAAAGGAAAACTTATGTGTATACAACTATTCACCGCAACTTTATTCATAATAGGTAAAAACTAGAAACAACTCAAATGTTCTTCAGTGGGTGAATGGTTAAACCAGCTCTGATATATCCATACAGTGAATACTAGCCAGCAACACGAGGAACAAAACTATTGACAGATACAACCACTTGGATGGATTTCAAGGGCATTCTATTTAGTGAAAAAGAAAAGAAAAAGCCAATCTTAAGTGGTTCATACTATGATTCCATTTATATAACATTCTTGAAATAAACCTATAGAAATGTATAAAAATAAATAAATTATGCCCTGGCTGGTTTGGCTCAGTGGATAGAGTGTCGGCCTGAGGACTAAGGGGTTCCAGGTTTGATTCCAGTCAAGGGCAGATGCCCAGGTTTCGGGCTTGATCCCCAATGGGGAGTGTGCAGGAGGCAGCCAATTAATGATTCTCATCACTGATGTTTCTATCTCTCTCCTTTCCCTTCCATAAAAATATATTAAAAAGAAAAAAATAGAAAAAAAATAGTGGTTGCTAGGAGACAGGGAAGGGTGGAGAGGCAGGTATGACTATAAAGGGGCAGCAGGAGTTCTTTCTGGAAAAGAAACAACTCTACCTTAATTGTGTTAGTGTATAGATTATCAATGTATACATAAGATAAAACTGCAGAGAACTTTTTAAATTCATCACTGATGGACGTTTGGGTCATCACTACTTTTTGGCTTTTCTTTATAATAAACACACATACAAATGAGTACACATAAAAATTGGAGAAAACTTACAAATGTCTATAATCTATTTAATAGTTTTGTACCCATGTTACTTAGCTAGTTTTGATATGCATACAATTATAAGATATCACTACTGGGAAAGCAGGGAGAAAGGTTTGCAACCTATGTACTATTTTTTACAACTTATTTTAAGTAGATAAATTCAAAATAAAAACTTAAAAACAATAGTTCTAAATAGGAGAAGCTCAAGAACACTACACTCAGTTTTAGGTATCTCCTGACAAAGAACAAACAAGCTTTGTCAGTGAGCCTCAGAATAGAGAATATTACTTTGAAGGTTTTTATTTGAGGGACAATAGAAGAGGGTGAGAAAATTCTACATGTGCTTATCTTTACCTCAAGACTAAGGTGGATTTAAGCAGCACTTCCAGAGTAAAGTGGGCAACCTGACGGGCATTTGGAATCCTGGAATGCCCAACAATGTAGTTGACCATCGTTTTTCAGTATTTCCTAGTTTTTCAAAATTTTCAAAGTATATTTGAATAAAAGGCAGAAATATCAGAGTCTTCTATCCCAACACTCTCCCACATAACATGGCTTTAATGTGAAAACGCTGCCAATATTGATTCTAGGAAATTACTCTACCAGCTTTTATCTGATTAGATGGCTTTGGAACAATAATAACTTTGTGACATCCTATTGATTTTGCCTCTAAAATGTTCCTCCTGTCTTGTCTCTGCCTCTTCATTCCCACTGCCACTACCCTCTTCAGAGCTTTCATTATTTCTTACAAATAGCTTTTTGCTAACTGGCCTCCCAAACTTAGTCTCTGTAAACGTAGTCATGTGAAATTCCACTGCTCGATTAGACCATACATAGCACAATTCTGATTAGGTTATTTTCTTACTAAAAATGTTTAAAGGTTTCCCATTGCTTACATAACCAACTCCCGACTTCTTAGTCTCACATTCAAGGACTGGCCTGAGCTTGGAATATTGGACTGAAAATAACTTCCACTCAGAATTTTGCAGACATTGCTCCACTAACTTCTGTTTCTCAATATTTCTATTCATATGTAATCTACTTTTTCTTTCTAGAAGCTTTTAAGATATTTTTTAAGTCTCAGTGTTCTGACAATTCATGATGATGTGAAGTGATGTGTATGTATGTTTGTGTGCATGTGTGTTTGGGGGTGGGGCATGTCTTTTTTTCATTCACTGCGCTGGGAATTTGGTGGCATTTCCAATGTGGACTTTTATGTTTTCTTGTTTTAGGAAATTTCCTTGTACTATTTCTTTAACAATCTCCCCTCCAAAATTTTTCTATGTTCTCTTTTACTAGAATCTTCTGGGTTGATTTTTTCTCATTTAGCTTTTGTGTTTTTAATTTCCAAGCTCTCTTCCTTATTTCATTGGTGTTCCTTCTTGCTATTGTCTCACAGATACACAATCTTATCTTTTGAAAATATTCACTATGTTCTGAAGTTGTTTTTGGCTCTCTATATTGTCTTTGTTTCGTTTGGGTTCTTTTTCCTTCCTCCTATTTATTTGTCTTTCATGTTGGAGCCTCTCCTCCAATATCTGGATAATCTTGGCTATCTGTTTTTATTTAAGAGTAATGCACTAAAAAGCTCAATGGAAGCTTTGTTTGCTGGAGTGGAGCTTACAGACTAATGAGGCTCATGGTAAAGTACTTCCTGGCTAGCTCTTTAAAAAAACAATTTAACATCTTTATTGAGATATGATTCACATACCATAAAACTACCCATTCAAAGTGTATTTCAGTATACTCAGAGTTGTGGAATTATCACCACAATCTACACTTAAAACCTTTTCATCACTCCAAAAATAAACCTCATGTCCATTAGCAGTTATTCCTCATTTATCACCCTCTGTCCCCACATATCTCCAGCCTCTAGCAACCATTAATCTACTGTCTCTAAATATTTTAAAGATTTGCCTATTCTGGATATTTCATATAATTGGAATCATATAATATATGGTCTTTTGTGTCTGGCTTCATTCACTTAGCATCGAGTTCTCCAAGTTTACCCATGTCGTACCATGTATCAGCACCTCATTCCTTTTTATGGCCATATCATAATGCACTGTATGAATATACTGTGTTTTTTTAATTCATTCATCACTTGGTGGACATTTGGGTCATCACTACTTTTTGGCTTTTGCTAATAATGTTGCTATAAACTCTGATGTACAAGAGAATTTCTAGAGAATAATATTTTGGTAATTCAATCCAAGAATTCCTATAGGTTACCTAAAGCAAAATGGGATAGAAGAGAGCATCTGTTTAAAAACAAGAAAAGTGATATTTAGTGCAAGTTTAAAAAATAAAGCATACCTGGTGTAAAATCTATCTCCTTGTCTCCCTCATTTACACAGGATGCTGCAAAGCTGGCTATTGAATTGAGTGTTTTAATTGATGTACAACCTCCTTATTCTTAAAAAAAAAAACAAAAAAAAAAACCAAAAACCCCAACCTAATATTCTGAAAAAAGATTGTCATTCCCTTTTATTAAAATATTTATAAAATAATTTAAATTCTTATAATGATAAAAGCTGCAGAATAATAGGAACTAAGGAAAAGATATGAGGAGAAAAGACCATTTTTTTTTTAAGATTACCTTAATGCAAAGGTATAATAGAGATAATGAACAATGTGATTACACTGCAAATTGAATAGACTTGCAAATTTCACAGAACAACTCTAATGTATTTCAGGGATAAGGAAAGTAGATAAAACAGTAGTTCTTATCAACTCAGTATGGGAGACACATTTCTTCCTCTACAAAATGAGAGTAATTCTTTCTGGTAAATCTATAATCTGCTATTACATAGATTATAATCCATATGTTTGAAGTTTGTTTTGCAGATAACTGAAAACAATGGACTTACTGAAACAAAAGAAACCCAAGTATAAATAAGAGTATCAAATATGAAAGGCAGATGTGAGTTCAAATGTGACTTTGGGCAAGTGTCTCAATATCTTTTGCCTTAGTTCCTCATCTGTAAAATGAGGATAGTAATAGTAGTACTTAGGGTTGTATTACATGAGAAACTACATTAAAAAGGTTTGGCACATAGTCAGTATTCAATAAATACTGATGATGGTGATGATGTGTCAAGATACAATAGGTGTTATTTAATTTTATTTAATAATGATGAAATATAAAGTAGTAAAAATGTACCCATCCTAGCACACATTCAATGATTTTGGAAGGTTGTTATCATTAGTGAGCTATGCATCTGAAGTTTACTCAAGCTGGTAGTTCTAATTATTGAAATCCAGGCTTCCTTTTCATACATGTCATCCATACACCACTGAAAAGCAATAAGACCTAATCCATATGCTGGACAAGGAAAACATAGCAGTGAAAAGTGTGGACCTTGGAGCCAAACTGCCAAAGTTCAAATACCATTTTTGCCACTTATCTATAATAATAAAAGTGTAATATGCTAATTAGACCGAACAGCCGGACGACCTTCTGGATGAAGCCGGGGCTGCAAGAGCCAGGGCAAGCTGCAGTGGCTGTGAGGGCCAGGCCCCTTGCACAAATTTTGTCTATCAGGCCTGTAGTAGGATTATAAGAGGTTAACTTCATATCTTATAGGATTAGTATAACTATTAAACAAGAAAAATGCATATAAAACATTTGATACAATGCCCATAAAAATGTTAGCTATCATCATCATCATCATTCTACAAAAACAAACAAACAAACAAACAAACAAACAAACAAACAAACAAAAAAAAACGGCAAGGCATATCTCTAACCAGTAGAACTTGATTCTATAAAGCAGCACTATGTACCCATACATTCTCCAATATTTTAAGATTCTTAAACTGGCTAGGTATTTGAGTCAACATTTTGGACCTTGCTTTAATATGAGCAAGACAAAAATGTAAGTTTTGTATTGGATATTTCCAATTGTCCTTGATGCAAAGTTACAGATGACCAACATGCCATCTATATATAAAAACCACTGTAAAACCGCTTTTTCTGTTTTAAGCAAGTTAATTTCCTACCTGTCATCTGTATTGCGAAGAGATGGAAGCCGAAAGCTCGTGTTTCTGTCAAGCTTTGATTGGCTTTTGGTCCTCTTGATGGAGCCTTTCAGGCGCTTGCTGAAGAACCCCTAGAATGAAAAGACAGAGGTGATGGGATTTTCCAAGCTTACCATGATAGCTTACAAACCATTATTCCATAAAATAATAGTTTGGAATAAAATTATTATTTCCTACGATAATTTTATTCCATAAAACTCTGGTTTGAAATAAAGCATATTCTTGAGGTTTATACCATCTTTAGTATCCTTTATTATTCTTTCCTGTTCTCATTCATTAATCTCTCCTTCAATTTCCTTTATTCACTAAGGACATTAGCCCCAGGTTTGCAATAGTTCCATCTCTTGACTCCCAACACCATACTAGTAAATAACCAGGTAGTGATCCATCTACTATCCTAGCTTCACAATTCCTTGACTCCAAAATCCTTATCCTCCTCCTCTCCAGCCACCCACTCCTAGAGCCATAACTTAGATCTTATCATCATTCAGAGAATCTCCACCTTAGACATCTTAAGGAGTAATATTCACCTTTGACCTTTCTTCCTAACCGCATATTTCTTCCAATACATCTGCTCTTCAATTTCACAGAAACCTCCAGTCTCTTGACCACCCCATTTTCCCCTGTCCCTCTTTTCTATCCAACCTGGACTTCAGGAAGTTATTTAATAACCAACAACCTCTATTCTCTTAATGATCAGCTACCCAAAATAAAAAACTGGACCAATGTTTAAATTCTGATCCCGTGCCTAAGCTGTTCAGGAAGACCACATAGGCAAACACAATAATGTCACTAAAAATTCACTATCTTCAAGCTAGGCCAGTCTTCTGTCCTGAACCAACTATGCACTGAGCAACATTACATACTTTGGGAAGCCTCAGAGTGCATGCCATGCCCATTTCCCCAATGGTCCCCTTCTGAGCAATTCCTAAAGTACAAGTCACTATGCTTTGCAATTCTTCTGCTCTGGCTATAGCTGACTGGACTAGGGTGGATAGCTGATTTAAAGATACCTATACAAGTGGTCTTGGTAAAGTTCTGTCTGTAGGATATGGTTTCATTTGGCTTCTACTAACCACTCTAGCCTGAGCCCTGACCATTTCTTGCTTCATGCTTTATACTCCGGCAACTCTAAAAGCCTATGCACTGCTCTACATTCACCATTCATCTCTGCTGTTGCTCATATTTCCTCCCTTGTCCTTGGCTGAGTTACTCTTTCAGACTCAGCTCATGGATGATCTCCTTCAGTGTATCTTTTTGGACATGTCCTAACCCTGTTCTAGATTAGGTGCCCTCCTCTGTGCTTCCAAGAATCTATAAATAGCATTAGCCTTACACTTAGCACACTGCATGCTACTTATATGCCAACAGTCTTCCCTACTAAACTCTGAACTCCTCAGGGCAGGGACTCAACAGTCTTTGCATTCCCAGAACAGGTCTGAGATCTGGCATTCAGTTCTACAAATGTTTGCAGAACTGAAGTAAAACAGACAGTGGAATGAATAAAAGCCATCATGTTGTTTTTGCTACAAGTGCCATAATAGAAAGAACAGGGAGCTCTGAATCAGAAAGTGTGGCTTCAAATCCTGGCTCCAATTTCTAAGTTTCTGATTCCTTATTTGTAAAATGAGGATCTAAAAAATCCTTTTCCCTAGGACCATTCCAAAGAATAAGGTAACTGAATACAAAAGTACTTTTTAAAGTAACAGAAAATGGGTATTTGTAAGTATTAACTGACTGTGAATCTAGGGTAAAACTACTAAACAGGTTGGGTGAAATCATAATTTTTCCTCCTAGAAACTACGGCACAAAGGAAGGGAAGGAACTAGAAGTTCCACAGTAGCTGGGAGTTTTGGCTGTTTAATTCAGTGACGTACACCAATGCCTATAGTGGTACCTGGTACCCTATAAATGTCCCATAAATATTTGTTGACTGAATGAATTTTTTGAAGGTAACCAGAATGGCCAGGTGCTTTCCAATATGTAGTACTATTTAATTGATGCCACCTTCTAGTTCCTCTTCAAATACTCTAGGTGCTATAGTATAATGTATCTTCCCCATGTATACTATAATTAATTTCTACACACATCTTATTATAGAGTTATATACCACAAAGAAGCAGAAATGCAGTACGTTAAAAAATATGAACAAACAAAAGATCCACTAGTGTGACAACCAACTTAGAAAAATGTGTCCCTGGAACTCCTATCTGCATAATTAAACTAAATTGAAACCCTGTTGATATTCTTTTCATATGTAAGTGATTCTATGGACACTGAGAGAGAAAAAAATCCAAATATAAAATTTAAAAATAAATGCCACGAGAAAGATGCGTCTCTTTCTTTTACGTGAAGTCATGATGCCTACATATTACGTTAATATGAAGAGTAAAGGATGCTCCTAACATGCACACTCTTAAAAACCTAGCAGCACAAATGGAAACAAAGGAAAAGACTGCAAATGAACTGATCTCATCCTTCTCACCGACACCAACCTAATCTGAAACAATATTAATAAACCTCGAAAGAACTTCCACCTCATCCAATTCTCCTCTGAAATACTGACTCTTAAAAAGAGTAAAATTCTTAAAAAGAGTATACAGCTTATCATTTTAAACAACAAAGGTGTCATCACGATTCAGACAACTTGAATTAGTTGGTACTCACTATTTTTCTGTCAAAATAAGGCTTAAAATTAGCAACTGCCAGGAAAGAAAGAGCCAAATGCTGCCTTTCTCCGTAGCTTGGTAAATGTTAAGATAATGACAAAAGTTGTTCACCACCTGCAAATTGGAGTAACCCCCGAAGACTACACTTGGCTAGGAGGGCATCGTTGGTAAACGGAAATAAAACTGCTGCCAGGCAACCGCGCTCTGAAGCCTCAGTGGTGGCCATAAGAGACGCCGACTTGCCGTGTCCTAGCGTTTCTGTTCCCTTAAGACAAGCTGAAGTGGAGGCAGGGAAGCATGTCATCACCTTTCCCACAAGAACAGTGATGTGCAGCAGAGCCCTGCTTCAGTCCTGTCTGAGGCTTTCCTATCAGTGACCATGTAAGGGATTGTACAATTTTAGGTGATTAAGTAATTTGAATAGTTCCTTAAAATGGTATATGACTCACTAAGGAAATGCCACCTTGTCAACTAGGAAGGACCTAGGTGAGAATTGTTTTCATTCTTGCTTCTGAAGTTTTAGTTTAATTAGTAAATTAATCTCTGTGTATTCTACATATTAAGGATTATAATTATTCCAGAAGAAGGGTTATGTCATATATAAACAATTCCCTTCCTTGATTTCTTAGTATAACTTAGAACTTGTAGATGTTCAATAAATGTTGACCAAAACCTAACTGTAGAAAATTAAGGAAAAAGGAAAAAGAAGCATAACTGAAAATTACCCTTGGGAAACTCCATGTTCCAATCATCATATTTTATTTACTTAGTTTATCTTCCAGTTATTGGAAATCCAGACAGAAAGGGAAACCCCAGGTCAGAATAATAATAAAATAACAAACAGATGCAAGGTGCATTACAGTTCACAAGTAGTTTCAATGTGGGTAATTTCTCTCCTAGTGGAGGTGTTCAGGTTTTGGATAGGTGGTGTTTTGTTTGTGTTGCAACTTTAAGCATCAAAAGAAAAGGTTCTATCATAAATTAAAATTATTTCCCTAGATCAGAGCTGATGCTTCAGAATCTCTGTGTGTGTATTTGTGACAAACATCCAATGATTCTCTTTTATTAAGCAAAGTAAAACTTTTATTATGAAACTTTTAAAAATATAAAAACAGAAATCAATATAATAGACATCCTTTAATCAGATATTGATTCTATTAGGTTAAATTAGGATATACAAGCAAAGTATGTGTATATTATAATAGATAACAGATAAATAAATGTTGAGTCCCATTTGACCCTGTGATCCCACTTCTAGGAACATATCCCAAGAAACTAGAAACACCAATCAGAAAGGATATATGCACCCCTATATTCATAGCACAATTTACCATAGGTAAGATTTGGAAACAGCCTAAGTGCCCATCAGACGAGTGGACTAAAAAACTGGGGTACATCTACACAATGGAATACTGTAGGAAGAGGTTATAGGGTTAAGCCTTGGATTGACCTGCTGGCAAAGTCACAAGCAAGTCCCAGCTTGGAGGGCACAGTCCTCTAAGCATAATTAAGCTTGATCTTGTGAGTGCTCCCTAGATCTTTCCTGGGTAGCTAGCTAGTGGGCTGTGGGAGGGGCAGCAAGTGCTACCAAAACGAGTAAAACTTACAACATTGTAAATTACCTTGTTTGTCCCTGACAATAAATAAAGCATCAGCTTTGCAGTCTAGATCTGTTCTATGGCCTCAGCAAGGCACACAAGGTCCACCGACCCAGCCTTTTCTCTTTGTCTATCATTTCTCCATTCTTCATTGCCCAGCTCAGCCTTGCCGAACCCATGGCTGTGCTGGCATGGCACAGAATACTACGCTGCGGTAAAAAAGAAGGAATTCTTACCATTTGCAACAACATGGATGGAACTAGAGAGCATTATGCTAAGTGAAATAAGCCAGTCAGAGAAAGATAAATATCACATAGCCTCACTCATTTGTGGAATATAATGAACAACATAAACTGATGAACAAAAATAGATCCACAGACAGAGAAGCACCGATCAGACCATCAAACCTCAGAGGGAAGGTAGGGCAGAGTAGGGGTAAGGGGGAGAGATCAACCAAAGGACTTGTATGCATGCATATCACAGACGCCAGGGAGGTGAGGGCATAAGTGGGGGAGGGGAGGGGGGGTAATGGAGGATAAGGACACATATGTAATACCTTAATCATTAAAGAAAAATAAACATATTGTTAGGTTTAGATTTGCTATGGGGGACAAATAGAAAATAATTAGCATAGTGTCTCTATCCCTAATAATACTCTTTGTCTTAGAGGTTCATTTTTATTTGATAGGGCACTGTAATGTCAGGTTCCTTTTGATTATTTTCCTATTACATCTTTTCAAACCTTTGAGTTTTAACTTTAATGTATTATGTTTTAAATGTATTATTTCTTTTAAAACATTAGGTTTATGTAGATGTAATACACAAAGGCAAAATTCACTGTTTTTAGTTGAGTAGCTTGATGAGTTTTGACAAATGTATACTGCCACAATTGAGACAGAAAATTTCTATCACCCCCACCCCCCATCATAAAATTTTAAATAGTTAATCCCTTCCTTGCCCCTTGGCTTCTAGTAAAGCACTAATTTGATTTCTCCCTCCATCTGCCATGGTGTTTTTAATTTGTTATTTATTGCCAGGCTCCCTTGGGCACAGAGCAAGTGCAGACCTTCCTACTTGGGCCCCATAGCCCATGACTCACTATGTGGGTGGCCCACTGGCTGCCAGGTTGCCTCTCCCTAGCCATCAAATCCACATGCCATGCCCTGGGCGAGGGCAGGGAAATTGAGCCAGGCCTTTTCTCTTTCCACAGCTGTCACTGCAAGTCACTAGGTATCTGGATTGGGGATGGGCAAGAGGCTTGTCCCAACGGAATTGTGGTCTTTGGTCACCTGCCAGACATCAGTGATGCTGACAGGCAGGGGCACGGAGGGCCCGCCATACCCTTCCCCTGAGACGAGAACAGAGTGCGCTTCTCAACCCCTACTTTTCCCACATTTGTGCCAGGAGCAGAAAGTGACCGTGGTGGCTAGGTGAGGCAGAGAGGGAAGGCTGGCTGAGGCTCTAGGGGTGGGGATACGGGCAGTGTGGATTCCATCCCAGGGAGGCAGCAGGAGGTGGGATTGTGCCTTGCACATGCACATTGTCCCACTGGACTTCAGTTACAAAAGGCAAACCCAAAGATGAATCATTAAGAATTCTGAGATGGCGATCACAGAGCATTAAACCTCATGTACAGGCTTCTCATGCTCACGAAGCTGGCTGATAATCGAAGTCTGTGAGTGGCAGCGGGTCTGGGATGGATGAATTTGAAGACAAAGAACTGATGACTGAATTTGGGAGGAAAAAGAAAAGAATACTATGGCTCTTCAGGTTTCTGGCTCTGAGGACGGCAGAAATTTGTAGTGCTACAAAGTTAGAAATATGGGGGGGAAGGAGTTTTTTGGAAAAACATGTGAATACAGTTTGGGTTGAACTGATTTTAAATTACTGTGGGACATCAGAAATAAGTGTCAGTGGAATACAGAGGACTGTTTACAAGAAGATTCTCCCAAATAGCATTGCTTTCTATTTCCTGATGTGGTGATCATTAATTTCACTCCTACACAATAATAAAAAGATTCTTCTAATGGAAAAATCTCAACATTATCCCACTAAACTAGTCCACATATAAAACATCTTCTAAGAATGCAGAAGCAGAGATGGACTATATACAAAATGAAAAAGATCAAGCAGTTTAATAGATATGAACTTATGAAAGAGATTATAAAGTATCTATCTATCTATCTATCTATCTATCTATCTATCTATCTATCTAAAACCCTAATATGCAAATAGACCACATGGTGTGACATGCCAGGCTGACCACCAGGGGGGACATGCAGAACATTGCGGGCATCAGCAGCAGGTAGCAGAGCATGGAAGATGGCAGACAATGGCCATGGCAGGATGGTGGAGCAGGTGGCAGGGGCGCCAGACCAAGGCAGGGCGCCAGTTGTTGTCATTGGGGCAAGCCTCTGGTGGTTACTGAAAATTCTTTGCTTCCATGCTCCATGGTCCCGCCTGGTGCTCACACCTGCTGCCAGCCCTAATCACCCCTGAGGGCTTCTCCACCTTCCCCTTCTCCTGAGGGGTAATCGGGGCAGCAGATGCCGCTAGCACCCACTGACGGTGCCGGCCCCACTCACACCTGCTGCTGGTGCCGGCCCCAATCACTCCCACATGTAAGCATGTGGGAGTGGCGGCGGCAGGGGTTGGGGGAGCGGGGCTGCTGGCATACAAAGGGCTGGGGTTGGAGGGGTTGAGCGGGGGCATGGGAGATAGTCCGAGATCCACCCCTGTGCCCACCACAGCCTGGCGATCCACAGTTCCTTTCAAGGTACATGAATTCACGCACTGAGCTCCTAGTACTATATAAGACATGAATATCTCTTCAGGTGGGAAAATTGGCAAAAATTAAAAATATTCCACATATATATGCCTGAAATAATTTGCTTTTTTCTTTTAAAACCAAATGTCATGTTTCTTATGTTTATATTCTTGAGTAAAAATGTATGTAACTGACTGACTTATAACAGGCAAAACTATGGTAGCTTACATAAAAAGGCTCCCCCTTTCCTCCAGGTATTTATCATATCCTTTCTATTTCACTTAAGGGATCATATGTCAGTAATAAGCATCTAAAAAAACTTGTAGGAAATAAGCAGCCACTATATAATAAAATTTATTTTGTTTTTTTGTTTCCTACCCAAATACATTTTATTTAACCCAAAATACCCCAAATATTATCATTTCAATTTGTAATCAATATTAAAAAATATTCAGATTTCTTCTATTTTCGCCCCTGAACTTAAAGAAAAACTCCAGACTACTTTATTGAGATATACTATACGTGTCATTAAATTTCCCCCTTTAAAGTATACAATTTAGGTGTTGCATATTCAAAAAGTTGTATAACCATCACAACAGTCTAATTTCAGACATTTCATCACCTCCAAAAGACATCCTGTACCTAACTAGCAGTTACATGCCCTCTCAATCTCTGCCAACCATTAATCTATTTTCTTTCTCTATATATTTGCCTATTCTGGACATTTCATATACACTGAATCATACAACATTTAGCATGCATAATGTTTTCAAGATTCATCCATGTTGTAGCATGTATTAGCACTTAACTCTTTTTATGGTGGAATAATACTCCATTGCATGAATAGATCACATTTAGTATATCCTCTAGCTGACTAGGCATCCTACTGTGTACAAAGTGGTATCACACTATAGCTGTGATTAGCATTTCCTTAATGACTCATGATGTTGAGTGCCTTTTTATATCTCTATTGCCATTTGTATATCTTCTTTGGAGAAATGTCTATTCAAATGCTTTTAGCACCTTTTCTTTTAATAGGTAATCAACAGCCTGACAAAAAATTAAAACGATATCTTAATCAAATAAGTTGCTTGGAATAAAGTTCATTTATAATAAAATTAGTAGGTGTTTAATATAAAATAAAGTATTTAAAAATCAAGTGGAATGGTACTGGTACTATTGAATAGAATGAAAGGGACTGATGCTAGAAAGGAACTCGGGAATATTACTGTTTACCAGCAATGGCTATACCTTGCCGAGTATAGGTACACCTGAGAGGTACAAAAATACCTTTTTGTACAGCTAATCCTAGCAAAATCAAGAAATTGGCAAGATTTCCTTTCTAAATTTCTATCTCCCTAATATCTATATCAGTTATACTCAGAGGCTAATTATAAGCTCCATTAAATAGGCATTATGCCTTGAAAACATTTACCTCTAATTGTAAAATGAATATTAAGCCTCCTTTAATGGAGAAGAAAACTATCTGTACACTACCCATAAGAATGAGTTGTAAGTGAGCTCATCCCATCCTCCCTTTCAAAGAGCCCTCCTCTCCTGGGCAGGATAAGCGGGAATCTCCACGAGTGAGCACTGCTGCAAACACATTTCTAGGAATGTCCATAAACTAGAGGCCTGATGCACAAAATTCATTTAAGAGTAAGCCTTCCTTTCCCCATCCAGAAGGACATCTGGTCTAATTAGCATATTATGCTTTTATTAATATAGACTGAGGAGGGTTCCCATCATTCTTTGTTTCAAGTTTAGAATCTTAGCACTATTCCCTGCCACACCCGCTCCCTTCTCCTCCAGGTATTTATCATATCCTTTCTATTTCACTTACGGGGTCATATCAATTCTTTTTTCTTTTTTTCCTTTGCTTCAGATTTTATATTTTCCAGGACATTTATCATGAAAAGATTTTAAAATTATACCCATTCTGATTATAAAATGATTTAAAGGTATAGTTAATATTCAATATCTTTAGACTATAATTTTTCTTTTCTGACATCCCCTTGTTTATTCATTACTTTTACCTCTGGTAGTAAAATTTTGATAGAAATATAATATGAATATGAAATCATGTTATATATTCATACATATATGAATGCAAATGTACCCTTTATTAAAAGAGACAGGGTGATCCTATTATGGATTTTAATTCCATGTAGATGATCAGCAAAGATAAGGAAGAAAGATAGATACAGAATATTTAAGCAATAGGGGACAGAACTTTAAGGATCCTAGAATACAATAACAATGCAAAACTTGAAATAGTATAATAGCTTGGGTACTATGAATTCAGATTGATTATTTCAGCCCTGAGACTGAGATTCTTAGGCTGGTCAGAGGTCACCGTACCACAATAAAGCAATGTTTTATAAATGTAGACTGGTCACCTGAATTGACTGTGGCAAACACTTAGAAGGGTAACTAATATGCAATGCAACAATCTGTTTGTGAGCAATATTAGGCCTATGAGAAAATATCAGACTTGAAGGTGCGTACAAAAGAAAACACTGATGTCTACAGAAAGACATTGACTAAAATGAGTTTCTAATATTTTAACTATTTAGACAAATAGTTCTAAATCCTGGGTACATGTTAGAATCCTCTGGGAAGTTTTTTAAAAATACAAAAGATTAGGTTCTAGCCCTGAGATTTTCATTTAAGTGGTCTGAGGTGGATTCTAGGCATTAGTATTATTGTGGAGTTCCTTAAGTGATTTTTTTTTTAGGTTTAGTCAGAGTTGAAAACCACTGGTTTGGACAATGAACACTTTCTGGTCTTTATCAAGTGAGCATGAAGCTTTCTGTTTTGTTTTTTTTTTTAACCTGGAAAAACAAAGATCTTGAGGCTTTTATTGGTCTTATTCAGGATTCTACACAAAACAGAGACCAATATCAACTGCACCTAAAATCTCAAAACTTGAGAAAGGATGTGACATTTCTGTTTACGCAGGAATTTAACTTAGTCTACATTTATTATTCCAAAGCTTTACTTTCTCCCCTGAAACTATGCAAAGGTTTCATCTTTTGACAGTCTTTTGTATCTAGTGCATGTATCTGATTGGGAATGCTCAGGTGTCTCTGTGACAAGAACACAAGAACGGTTACAAAGAAATAGCTACTGCTTTAGTTCAACTATGCTTTCTGGTTGTCTTGGCGTATATTTTAGTGCCTGAATTCTTTCAGAGCCAAGCTCAAAGCTAATACGAATGAAGCAGCTGCGACTGCATTGTGTTATATTCACATGGAAGGCCAACTCAGACCATTGTGTTATGGAAATGAGAACACTACATCCAGCACCTGGCCCGGAACACAAGCAGCCTTCTCTTAGCCAAAACTAAATTGATGGCATCTTTTACGAAGAAGTGATAAAAAAAAGTCATAAATATCAATAGTCACTTTATAAAAAGGATATTCAAGAAAGGAAACTGTTCCAAAAACTAAGGCAAGTGAAACAAACACATACAATTGAAAGACATGATCATTTTTCCATTCTGAATTAAATTATAAGTACCTAAATAAGTTTTCAATAGTTTACTCATTTCTTCCTAACAACCCCTATAATATTTAAATGTACTTTTAACAATGTGTGAAACATAGAATGGATATCTTAAAGGAAAATACAAGTAAGACAAATATGACCAAGAAAATCTACCAGGATATTAAAGGAAAAAAAATGAAAAATAGGACCTCCAAAAAGAGGCAAAAACTATTCTAATGACTAAAATTGTTCTTGAAGAATTTAACAGTCAAAACTCAGATCTCTAGAAACATTGTGAGTTTATGTATATGTATGACACCAAAAGGGCTCAAAGAAATAGCCACAGAAACAAGTCCTTAAAGAAATCAATCTAATTTCACTTCCTAATAAGTGTAAGTAGATAAAGCATATCCTCTACACATAAAATATCATAGCCCTGATTCCAAATACAAATTCAATTCTCTCTCTATTGAGGAAAAAATATTATGCACAAGTACACTCATTTATTCCAAATGATCCCTTAGTGGTTATTAAATAGTTTAGTTATCTATTTGGAGACATCACCAGTAATACCAAGAGAATATGTGTAGAGAGATACTCTATTCTTGTCCTTCAATAATTCAAACATATTTTGTGCATTCACAATTATTGTTGAGAATCTACAATGTGTAAGGTACTGTGTTAGGCATTGGGGTAGCAACAAAGATGAGTAAAAGAGATATTTATTATCTAATGAGGTACAAAGACTGACAGATACTATTTTCGATCCATAGTTGGGAAACCACGTATGAAGAGGTCTGGCAAATTAATGCAAATTTTCGACTGCTGGGATGGTGGGTTCTCCTAACCCCTCTCATTGTTCAAGGGTTAACTATAGTTACAATTGGAATTAAGTTGAAGAAACATGGGGTGAGAATGGAGGAAGAATAGAACAGCTATCCTGCAAATTGCTGCTTTTTCTTATGCTTAAAATTAAAATACAAATACATTTAAACATTCCTAAAAACCAAGTTATTGCCTTATATAGGTTTACGTGTCCATGTAAGTTCCCTTTTTCATTTTGTATGTCCTTATTTTTAAGCTTACTAACTTTGCTGCCTACTACATGCACAAAAGATGGCTTAGACTAAGTAAGGAATATACATGAACAAATTTATATAAAAATATAAATTTGAGGGACTGGGAAGGACATACAAAGGTTTTAGGCTTACCTGATGAGGCCTCACTGCTATAGTTATTCCTTGGCTCCTTTCTGCCTCATCTAGCAGCAATGAGCAGGATATAAGCAACTCTTACCCACTGGCTTCTCTTGGGTCTCCCTGATGCTAACCCTACTCCAGAACTATCAGCAGTGTCAGCTGGTAGCCAGAGGTGGGTGCTGGGCTGGCCCTCCACACCATGATAGCCCCTCACCCACCACTCATTGGGTGATATCAAGAGGAAAAAGAGTCGCTTGGGGAAGAGTCAAGTAATTTACTGATACTTCATAATATTTACAAACTTGGTTTAGCTTTTGAGCCAAGACAAATATTTCAATAAACAAATATCTAATGCTTCAGCCGCCAGCAAATTTCGTTAAACTTGACAAACAAATCCACTCACAGCCTTGTCCCAACGTACCTCTCCAGCCTTCTCTCTGGCCGTTTTTGCCTATATACTTCCGATTCCTGCCTCACTGAGCACGTTCCATATTCCCTGAAAGCATCAGTTACTGTATAAAGTGTTATCTTTCCAAATGTTGTTCTCTTGGTCTGGTTTACTCTCTTCCCTTGTCAATTATTTTCATTCAGCCTTTGAAACTCAGTTCAAATCCTGGCTCCTTGGCAAAGCCTTAGTTTACACAATACATTGTTAAACATTCATGCCACCATGCTTATCTACCTCCTTATGAATTTGGTCCTTTTTCTGTCTCTGGCTACCAGACTATACATATTCTGGGAGTGGAAATTTCTATATCCATTTCTGTTTCCCTAGAACCAAGCAGAGTGCCAAGAAAGTATCAATAATTGGTGAATCACCAATAATTTGCTCAAAGTAAGCATTTGATAAGTGTGTCAGTGTCAATAATTTTAGTCAAAGCTTGCTAAAATCTATTTCATCTGCTCTACTTTCAGTAAGCCTGAATATGTTGCTATGAGAAAAAAAGGCTTTTTGGGGGGAGTCCACTACTAGTTCCTTTTTGGGTTCATCTAATGAGAAGTGAACTTGCTGTTCATCATAGTAGAGACACTTGAACCTTAGAACCACAAGTACTTGTACTTAAATCTCACTTCTGCCCCTTCATAAATTTAACATGGAAATGATCTCCTTTGTGATACTGTGTAAATAACTTACAGTTAAGTATCTCAAGGTTTGATGCCTTTTTGTACTGTTTTTCTGTATTCAGCGAGTCTACCATAGCATTCATTACGGAAGTATTTTGTACTAGTCTAAAAACTACACATACTTCTTACTGGTGATACATTTAAGTAATATAAGTAAGTCACATTAGCTATTGATGTCATATGTAAATTTAAAAAATATAATGTACATCCACAGACAGCCACGTGCTGCAGTGCCTCATTTAGCCAGCATATTATGATTCTCTTAAAAGAATATAAATTATTTATCCAGCATTACCAAGGAGCAAGGTACTTTACAAACCAGATTTTTCTGATAAGTTTTATAAGCATCACATATCTTCAAAATTTTAAATATTCTCACTGGATATATATTACACAATATTACACAGTTCCACTTTTTAAAAGATCAGCACAACAAACATAACCTCACTTTTTCTTGATGATTCAAGATCATTATTATCAATGTCAATTACTGCACTGTGCATCCTCCCTCCTGTAATGTAATGTTACCCATAGGGCTATTGATGAATGGAAGGCTATGTGCCTTCATCCTAAGTGGATTCAGATTGTCTTTTATGACTCTGCAAACAGTGTGTTCTGATAGTTATTTTTTCAAACAATCATCTAGGTGAGCACTTGGGAATGGTTAAACTCTCCTCGAGAGCTCAGTGCATAGGTTTGGTGACTGCAATTTGTTAGGTAAAGGTCTCTTCTTTCCCTCAATATTTCTATATCTATGAGGTAGCTGAGACTGTCGGGAAACTAACAACTGAGTAAGTTGTCCAGAGGTAGTGCTAGCCTTCATATGTATGCATTATTGCTTTATTACTTTTACTCAAGAATAGTTAGTCTTATTATTAAGGTAAACCTTAGATTAGATGTCAACTTATTATTTAAATACGAATAAAATTATTGTTTTTAATTAATTCAAAATTTAAAAGCCCACTCATGAACTTTAAACTCAACTTAGAAGTACCATCCTGCAGAGGGATATTCTTCAATTACTGACTTAAAAAAAAAATCTAAGAATTCACCATTCTATTCAAGCATGATGGCTTAAAATTTCAAATTCTAATTCAATCCCTTTGTACCACACTCTGTATATGGATAGTTTCAGTATATTTGATCTCTGTTTCATTAGGAAAATAAGGAGAGGAGAGGGGGGAAATGCTGCCTTCATTCATAAAAAGTTTTAAAAATAGGTAGCTATGTCTATGGAACAAATAAATTTAATAAAAGGCATGAAATCTGATATTTTGATATTCTTTTTTTTTTTTTTTTGAATATTTTATTGATATTTTACAGAGAGAAAGGGAGATAGATAGAGAGCTAGAAACATCGATGAGAGAGAAACATCGACCAGTTGCCTCTTGCACACCCCCTACCGGGGATGTGCCCACAACCAATGTACATGCCCTTGACCGGAATCGAACCCGGGACCTTTTAGTCCGCAGACCGACGCTCTACCACTGAGCCAAACCGGTTTTGGCTGATATTTTGATATTCTTATCAAAATTGATTTAGAATATCAATCCAACATATGCCTGTGAACTTTAAAAATGAAAAGTTTGTAAAAATTTGAAAGGGCACAATAACAAATATTCACAAACTCTACAAGGCACTAAGATACAATAAAGGGAAATCTTTCTCCTCAGAGTTAATCCAAAATTAAACAGCATTTAAGTTATTAGCTTACTAATGAATGTCTACTTATATATCTCAAAATATCAGTTCTACTTAAAAGGTCATCCCAACTTAAAAAAAATAGCATTGGAATAAGTAAATAAAGAATATAAAATATTAACTTGGCTGAATTAAAAGAAAAACATTTTTCCCATAGAAAAATCTATTTATATTTTATATTGATTTTCATTGTGTCTACAACAATGACCAAGATCATGTAAGTAATTCTTTCTAATGAATTTTAATAATATGATTAGAATGTATGTGCTTTAATAATATGATTCTTGCTCAATAAACAAAGAAAATGGATGAATTAAAATATGGACTAGTCAGCGTTTTATTAAAATGGTCCAAACTACACCTGCAACTGGTGGTCAGCTGACCCGATCACTTATAGCCTTTCCATCTCAGCATTCCTTTGGAGTTAATACTGAGTCTCAGTACTACCTGTCAGTTTAAGGATTATTTTAAAATGGGATATTTCTTCCAGGGTATTTCTAGAGCATTGAAATGGTCATTTAAAACAGACTTAGTCAAAGCACAGACCAGATTTCAGAATTAGAACTCACAATTGTTTAAATTCTCTTATAATTTTCTCTGCAACTTTATGAGTCTTATCATTCTCTACTTTTGTTTCAGTTCTGGAAAATAAAAATTAAAAAACAATCTCACCAGCATCTTTATAGAATTGTGATAGGTTTTGGCCAGTGACTTGATAAAAGGGCATTGTGCAAAGATTTGTACTCTATTGTTCAGAGGAATTTGAATTTAATGTACTTACATAATTTGGAAGTATCCCACAAGTAAAATTAAAATTCCCTAAAACCTAATAAACCGTACATTTAAAGTAATGAACATTAAATACAGTTAATCTATAGAAGTTGACAACTCTGTCTTTAACCCTAAGTATTGTAAAGAAATTCTTGAGGAGTAAAATGTTTTATTCCTTAGCAAGTGTAACTCTAAGAAGAAACCACAAAAGTGAAATATCCTTTTAGAGAAGAGAAACACTTACTGGTACTTTGAAGGGTGAGGTATAAGCAGTGTCCATGGAGTTGGGTTTCTCGGAGGTACTGGTCCCTGAGATACTCCGTCTGCGAGGGGATCTTTCCGCTGGCACCTCTGAAAAAGAAACACCATTAAGAACCCAACATTTAAAATGTGTAACTTAATTGGAAAATTATTCCCATTCCCCACACCCCCAAAAAATCAGTTTGCTTTAAAGGTACATTATATTCTAGAACCACATAATTTCTCTTTTTATGTTTGTGGTGTTTCAACTATGTAGACACTAGGAGATGGTCACAGTGAAGAATATGCTTTAGTGTGACTGCTTATGTCTCATCTGTGCACATATAAAAATAATTTCTTTTGAGCTATGTTTAATATCTATAAGTTCACTTAATATTTGTATTTTACAATGTATGAATCTACTTCTCTATTTGTCAGCAGCAGAGGAGTTAATAGAATTTTTTATATTCTTGTGAGCAAAATAGTCTAGTGTTGCTCATGATTTGAAGATGCTTGCACAAAGGTCAAAGTTCAGTTCAGTGCAGATAAGATGATTCACCAGACTGCAACCAAAGGGCCATGTGAAGACTGAAAGCTGCTGCCAGGAGAAAATAACATATATGCCTATGCAGATATAAAAATAGATCAGCTTCTCCTTGTTCTCGCAATATGACCTTACTAAGACATTACTCTGGAATCCTAAATCTGTTCAAACTACCTAACAAGCTTCAGATTTTGCACACAATGTGATAAATATCCGGCTTAACTACTATGCACTATATTAAGGTTACATTTAATTTTTATAGTGATATACATATGCATAGTTATGCACATACACACACACAGATATATACATATTATACCTTTATCACAACTGCTTCCCATCTCCACTTCAACTGACAGACACATAGGAATCCAGCTTCTCAGATAACATTAAATAATCTCAACACGAACAAGGGGAAAAAAACCACATCCTAAAAAAAGTATTCTGTGTTATCTTCCAGATCTTAAAAAATGAGGAGTAAATCCTGACTCCGGAGACTGACATTTTGCTTCCTGCAGCTCTCCCTTTAAAAGACAGATGCAGTTTAAACTTCCATTTCTGGCCTCCTAGCCCCTGGGATCCGTGCTACTTCCACTTAAGAGAAAGCGTCTTTCTCTCGCTCCCTCCCTGTGTCTTGCTCTCCCCCCACCCCTCCCTCTCCACAGCTTGCAGAGAGAGAGAGTAAGCGAGAAAGAACACACAGGACTGCAGCTATTCAATCAATCGCTCTCACGGCACATCCTCATTAGACATTTTCAGGCTATTAGCAGACGCACAACCACTGCCTCCCCCCCCCCCCCGCCCAATTACAGAAAATTTCCCTGTATTGTACTAATCTGCAGCAAGAAAAAAACATTTACTGAAATTTATATTTAGCTCGTGCCAAAAGGACACCATTTTACACAGACTCAGTAATGCATACAAGTCAATCCCTCCTATGAAAATCCAATTGGAAGTGCTTACCCTATTACTATGTTTGCCTGTTGGATAGCGATAGGCTTCCCACGACTAAATATCATCTCTGTGACATCTTGACTAGTGAAACATAAGCCAAATCGCAGCATTCCTAATGACTGAGAGGTTGACAGCAAAGTGCCTTACATGCCTGCAGCAGATGAAAGTTCCACGCTATTTCTGTGTTTCACAATCATGACCAATAAGTAACTGTAAGTCTCAACTTCTCACTAACCACCAATAGTTAAATGAGCCTTAATGTACATTTTCAGAATTAGGCACACACTATTTAGTGCACATTGCTAAAAAATAGCAGTACATTTAGCTAAAATTCATGGGTATGGCACAAAACACTGAATTTAAACAAATCAGTTAAACACATTGAACAAGACCATCAGACTCCAGCAACATGACATCAAAGAGTGATTTTCCAAGTCAGGAAAGTCTTATGGGGAGCAGGCAGTTGGGTGGAGGAGGGGCTGGTTAAGGTAGAATATAATCTCACCTTTCCTCTGATGAGTACTTATAATTAGAAACTATAGGAGGAGCCTGAATATTACAATTAAATATATTTTAATCTCTGAATAATTGATGGAGAAACCAAATTAGGAGAAAGTTCCATTAAGCAAGGATAAAATGAAAGTTTCCTTTAATTTGAAATGTTCTAAGAAAATAAAATTGAAACTTATTTCTTCACTTTCTTTCAAACATCTAATTTTATTTTTCAGGCATATAAATTCATTAAATAAATATATTTCAGTGCCTTTAACTATTTGGAAATTATTGGCTAAAATGAGCAACCACATTTCAAACTCTAACAAATACATTATTTGTTTGGTTTATTTTTGCTTTTAGGTTCTCTTTCTGTAGCATGAAAAAGACAACTCACAACTCTGATATAGCTTAAGGAATTTATTTGGGTTCAAAAGAAGAAATTAAATTATTCTTGAGATTTGAACAATTGCCCCTAAAGAGGGAAAAGAAAGGATAAAGAATACAAGGTTAACTTAATAAACTATTAAAATAGTAAGAAGTCTATAGTTCTTGACTTTCTCAACCCCAACAATGCAAAAAAGAAGAAGAAAAAGACTTTTAATATCCAGTGTTCTTTAGTTCTCATAAGATTCATCACTATTTCAAAACTGAGAGAAAAATATATACCCCAGGAACCAATGTTCGTTTAGAAACAGGGTGGCAGCATCAGTAAGACGAGAATTAAGCACTCACTGGGTTAGTCACAGACAGGCCTGCAGAGTAAACCGGCCCAGCCACCTTTAACTTTTAAGTCTCCAATTAGAAAGAAAAGCTGCGGCGATGGTCTTAAAGCTACATTTCTGCTGAGTTGGACCAAAAATCTATAGTGGTTCCCGTAGGCCAAAATTAGACAGCTTTCTCCCCTACCTCCATTTCTGCTATTATGCTATCGCATTATTTTCACCTGCTATAAATATTAATGATTTCTCATAGTCACAATATTTAATTATAGTAATTTAAAAATATGTTTGCTCTCTAAGGCTGAGACATATAATATTGTTTCAGTAAAGGTCTGAAACATTTTGTTCAGTTTCTCATCATCTAAAAATAGTATTTTTCATCTTCAGATTGAAAGACAAAAAAAGTTATTAAAAAAAAAACCTTTAAGTTTTAAATTTAACTCATCATTTCCTTTGCCATTAGGTATGAACTGAGATGAGGTGACAACTTTAATGAGAGATAGCCTCCAACCCAGCCCCTACATAGAATGATGTATTGAACAGAGAGAACATTTGGATGCTTTTCTTAGCAGCACTATCAACTATCTGTGTGTCCTGTATGAGCCATTTCACCTTTCCTGCTCTGATCTTCATTAATAAACTGGGTTATTCAGACCAACCAGCGATGAGGACAAGATGATTGGGTTCATATACTTTGATGCAAAATTAGCATTTTGGAAAAAAGGGGCTCTCTAAATACAAAGTGTAGTGTTATAACATCATTTCTTAAACACGCACATTTTCTTCTTTGTCAATGGGCTCTCTCTGAAAAGTGTGGTGAAGAAATTGACAACTGGATAATTATAAGGGCAAAGCACTTTTGGTGGAGGGCATGCTTGTTCAACAAAAAGAACTCAGCCTCTGCCTTTAGAATCTAGTAGTGTTTTCGTGGCCTTTAGTTTATTTTTCAGGAAGCAAAGAGCAAAAGTGATTCAAGGGTGAAAAAAAAGTAAAACAGTGCTAAGGAGATGAAGAGGTGTAGTAATTTAGATACAGTGAGTAGGTAGTTGCCTTGAGCAGGTGAGTGAGAGACAATACTTAAGAAAGTAAGGAAGTCAGCCTTGAAGATTTCTCAGGGAAGAACATTGGAAAGGAATGCAAAGCTTTTAGGGTAAACAGCAGCAGGGGGCCCATGGGACTACTGTCAGTGAGCGGGACTATTTGTAGCAGAGTGCTCCTATTTGTTTGTAGCTTACAGGCCTACACATAAAAACTTTAGCTTCTGACTCAAAGAAAAACCACCGGGTGAAATACACTTCACCCAAAGGTACAAATCACAGAGAAACCCTATGAACATATACTTACTTACACTTTCTTAATTATTTTCTTTTCAGGGTTTTGAATAATGAATCTGATTAAAATAATTCTGGAATATTATGTTTGGGAAGAGAATAAAAGAAAATGTTTTTATCGTGTATGTTTGCTAATACATAAATATTTTAACTGAGGGTTAGTTTATTTATTTATTTATTTTTAAAAAATATATTTTATTGATATTTCACAGAGAGGAAGGGAGAGAGCTAGAGAGCTAGAAACGTCGATGAGAGAGAAACATCGACCAGCTGCCTCTTGCACACCCCCTACTGGGGATGTGCCCGCAACCAAGGTACATGCCCTTGACCGGAATCGAACCCGGGACCTTCCAGTCCGCAGACCGACGCTCTACCACGGAGCCAAACCGGTTTTGGGCAACTGAGGGTTAGTTTAAAACCTTCTGAAAGTATCAAAAGAGAAAGGTTATCTGCTATTTGACATCATTATGACTATACATCTAGAAGTATAAAATAAACTATATTTACTTTTTCTTTAATTATATTTAACCAAAATTCATATGTCATCATCATGTCATATATGCATATATGTAACATAAATAATGCATCTTAAAATGTCAGGAATTCTGGTAATGTCTACCACTTTTAGGTTAAGTTATAATAGTATTTTTTAAAGGTAGATAGCCCAGCTGGCATGGCTCAGTGGTTGACCAATCACGCATTCACCAAGAGGTTGCTGGTTTAATTGCTGGCTAGGGCCTCCTACATCCCCCACACTAGAGATAGAGGCCGCAACTCGGGCATGTACCTTGACCAGGAATGGAACCATGACCTCCTGGTTCATAGGTCGATGTTCAACCACTAAGCTATGCAGGCTGGGCCAGTGGGAGCAAATTCTAAAAAAAGGAATAATCTCACCAATGTGAAAGTCATTTCAGAAAATTCAACGTGAAAGATGAACAAAATGTAGAAAGATATTTATAAAGTTTTAATTTGGTGGACAATGACGCAGGAACCAAAATATCTTTCTCATAGCAAATTTCCCTAATTATGACAGACCAGAAAAACATTACATATTCACAGATTCAGTCAGTCTGGCATATATAGTAAGCCTAAATATTTCACATGAATAGCAACCCAAACCAATTCCTAGTCATTTTGTTGTCAAGGATTATAAAATGCAAATGAATGGGAATGCCTTTCCAATTCTAATATTACACAGGCCCCTTTATTATTTTGATATGATATTTAAGAAACAAGTGTTCTAATATTCTTTAAAGAATTTTTCAGTTCACTTCAAAAACCTTTTTAAAAATCAATAACATTTTAACATAGCATGATAGAAAATTGAATACACACCAAACTGTGTGCAACAATTCAGATCACTGAAATTTCAGTGTATAATGTTTCTGTGAATGAGCTGACCTCACTATCATCTATTTTCCCTTATATTGTGTAAATGATGATAACAATAAGTAGGAGTGGTTCAAATTATTAATAAACTATAGCTCAGTGCACAAAATCACGCAGCCCCGCCCACCTGCCTGCCACTTTGCCAGCCCCTGAGCCCTTGCTGCCCTGCCCACAACCACGCTGCGATTGGAGCTTGTGGGTCACAGGGGAGGGACCCGGAGGTGCTCCATGCACTTCATGGTGACCGGTTGTTTGGTGTTTCAGTGGTGATGACTCTGGCCTTTTATTATTATGATTAGGTAAGCAAATAACTTAGCTCTCCATACTGTGAATTCTCAATTAGAAGAATACTTCTTCCATATTAGGCACATAATACATTTAAGAAACAGAATAGGAAGGAAAGAATAGTATTAGAAAATGAGTTTGAACCTCTCTAGTAAAGAGGGATTTTAATAACAAATAGCAAAAAGTGAAAGAAAAAAAGACTTCATGAAAATGGAATTTCATACTTTTTGTTGGAGGACTCTTGAAGGTAATGGAAGCTTAGAAGTGCAGGTAGAGAACCATTTTATAAAGGAAAAGGGACAGGAGCAAAGAAAAGAAAGTTACATATTACATTTGTATAGTTGCTAATACTATAGGCATGTAGGCATTTCATAGACTCCATCCACCTGATTCTCAGTGGGACATTCTCTGCTGTGTCCCACTTTTACTGCTTTAGAGCCTGTGTACCAATGTCACTACCATTCAGCTGCTCTGAAATAAAATCCCCAGAGCCACTGTAATTCATCCAATTTGTATCACTCAGAATGCAATACTTCACTCAGACAAGCAGTCCTTTCAAGTTTGCACGCACTAGACACTTCAATACATTCAAATTGGTGCTAAGTATGAAAATGTGGTGAATTCTCAGAAAGTAAAGACACCTAGTCTCCTCTTCTTTACTTCAATAAATTTATTCTCTATTATTATTATCATTATTATTATCATTATAAATTTATTCTTGTTAATATAATAGGAGAACAGATTTCTCTCTGGTCAAGGAATCTGAACATCCACAAGTATTCCATTTCTTCGGCGTAGGACTTACTTCACATGATGATATTGGGTGGTATGGAAGAGAATATTTTTAGTGCAAATAATACTTGCCATCAGAATGGCTAAGAAACAGCTTAGGGTTACAAGGTATCTTTAGTTTCAAATACAAAGCATATATCTGGGCCTTGGTGCTAGCAACCAGGGATCTTAATAACAATGATGAAAATATAAGGATAACTACAACACTCAACTATCATTTATTAATCCTTGTTAAATGCCAAGAGTGTTATATGAGTTCTCTCCTTAATCCTGACAATAATTTTCTGAGTTGAGATTATTGCCCCCATTTTACAGGTAAGGAAACCGGAGATGTTCTGTTACTGTGCCCATGTTTGCACAGGTGGTAAAGGGCAAAATCAGGACTGGAGTACATGTGGTTTGGAGCCTGTACTTTTAATCACCATGCATACTATCTTATTTTCCTTGTGCTTTGTATTATTGGCTGTGATGGAGAAAAAAAAATTACATAATCATGGAGACTCTTCCTAAAAATAACTCAAAGAACTTGAACCATAATGCACATAATTCTTCATATTTTAAAGAAAATGAAAGCATACTCTTTCAGCAATAAATTACTGTAAGCAAAGCCCATCAAAGAAAACTTTCAAACCTGAAATTCTGATGCTAAAAAGGATATTCTAATCAAGAAACAAAAGAGCAATGAAGCAATGGGATGAAGAGGGGAAAAGTTTACTAGCTTAAAGTAATGGTGAAAAATCTGAACAAAATAAGAAATAAGCTAAAAAGAATATCTATTACTGATTCCTTGAATAAAAAAGTGACAAAAAGCCCTCCAAAAAAATTACTTGCCCTTAGGGATAGAGATGAATAGGTGAAGCACCGAGGATTTTTAGGGTGAAAATAATCTGTGATACTGTAATGATGGATACATGCCATATAGTTGTCAAAACCCACAGAATGTACATCAAGAATAACCCATAGAATTAAACATTTTTAAAAAAAGCCTTGCTCTTCTATCTTGCTAAGTAATCTTCAGTATACCTAAGTGGAGAGATAACTACTTAGGCCAATTGTATGAGACAAAGCTAGATTAAAAGCATTATGATCTTAGGTTTTACAAAGAACTATATATATATAAAAGCATAAGTGACCTAACTGACTGGTTGCTATGACATGCACTGACCTCCAGGGGGAAGAAGCTCAATACAGGAGCTGCTCCCTCATGGTCAGTGTGCTCCCACAGCCAACCTCCCATGGGTGGCCAACCTCCCACAGCAGGCAGGCCAATCTTCTGCAGTCCCTCCCCGCAGCCGGCCGGCCTCCGTGATGGGCCCCTGGGGGGGGGGGGGCAGCCAGCCAAACTCCCACAGTTCCTCCTCTTGACCACTGGCCCTCTCAATCAGGACCAATCAGGGTGGGGATGGGCAGCTGGCCAACCTCCTGTGGCCCTTCCCCTGCACCCCCTCCCGGATCAGCCCTGATCACCGACCAGGCCAAGGGACCCCACCTGTGCATAAATTTGTGCACTGGGCCTCTAGTCTCTAAATAAGTAAGAAAGCATTATTCAGCATAAAATGACTGTTTTGAGCATTTCAATCTAGCTATTTATAAAATTTTCTTAATCTTACAGCTTCATTTTGGTGAATCATATTTTGTCCACCCTAGAAGACAATGTCTTCTAATTTACAAAGATTTCTAAGACCTTATCTAAACTTTTTCTATAACTGACTGTTGTTCTCATTAGTATGTTTCGTATATAACTGTGAGCATAATCTTTGATTTACTTATACTATGGTTTCAGTATTCATCTTTAAAATCTTAAAAAAGATTTGGTCATTGATTATGTCAGAACCTTTTAAGATTAGTTTGGGTTTCCTCCTAATATAGATTTTAATAGAAAGTATTTAAAGTATTGAAAACATACAAACTTTTGGGCCCCTAATAAAAGATGAGAATTATTTCAAATATGCATATGAAACTGTGTGAAAACAAAAATTGCTTATATTGGACATCATTTATTAGTGAAGGTAACAGAAAAGGGAAGAGCCTATGATGTTGACCTTTTGCCTCCAAGCACTGCAAGTATCTCTTCAAAGTGTCTGTGGGCTTCATTTTGTCTTCTTTTTTCCCATTACCATCTATCACCTTACTCCAGGATTTTTTATATCTCATGCAAATTATGGCAGGACCCTCCTAACTGACCTCAGTGACTCTAGTCTCTCTCTCCTTAAAGCTATTCTGCTCATCATTACCATATTAACCTTCCTAAAACACTACTTTCTTAATATAATTACCTTCCTAGAGATCTTAAGATAGACAGGTACCTGCCCCCATCTTATTATATCAACACTCTTCAACATATTGCCTTATTCAGATGATCTTTGATCTATCTCAAACTGACCATATTCATTTCTCGTGTCTACCTTTACTGATAGTTTTTACTTATCTGTCACATCTTTGGTGACCTTTAATGCAAATTTCAATTCATCTATCTCTATAAAACCAGGCCTAATTACTAACATGTCTTTGCTTTTCAATTAATACATTTATAAATTCCTATTACTTGATTATATGTTCTCTAGTTTGGGTTACCAAACTATATTTATGTCCAATAGAGTTTTCTGCAAATGAAGTCTTGCACTCTAAGATTTGAATAATGGTGATCTTGTCTAAATTTTCAAATGAATTATCTCTATTTTAAATATTTCTCCCATAATGTTCAACAGAATTCTCTATATTTTAAATATTTATCCTATAATGTTTTTATATACCATTTGTACTCTTTCTTGTTTGTCTGCAAGTATTAAAACAGAATATAACATAATTAGTAAGAAATAAATTTTAACTAAACTAAAAAATAGTTCAGCATAGTCTTACATACTTTGTTTTCTCCTTTAATATGTGATCATACAGAATTGCCATTTTGTATGCTAATTAGTAAAATATTAATAAATTCATATGGTTTGATCTAGTACATAAAATTATCAATACCTTTTCTAGTTCTCTCTCATTTACAAACTGAACTAAAGAGCAGCATCTAATCAAGTTTAAGAAACTCTCTTTTTACCTGTATTAACGTCTATAATTAAGATTTTGGTAAATAAGCTTTATGGGAGATTAGGTTTAGACGTTTTGAGGTTTTTCCTTCTGTGCATCACTCTATCGGAAAATTCACATATTTCCAGACTTTAATAAGAAGCATATTTAAACATAAATGAATCAGGGATAAGTCTTGATATCTTCTTGTTCATCCTTATTGTCTTTAGATATCTGTTTGGCTTGATTTCCTTTAGCTTTTAATTTGCATATCCCCATAAGAAAATACCCTAAAGTTTAATACAGTTCCTCATGTTGTAGTGACCCCCAACCATAAAATTATTTTCGTTGCTACTTCATAACTGTAATTTTGCTACTGTTAAATGAATGGTAATGTAAATATATGTGTTTTCCGATGATCTTAGGAGACCCTGCTAGGGGTTCATTGGATTAATATTTATAATCAGTGATAAATTGAGTTTTTCACTGATTAGAAATATTAATCCAATTGTAATACAGGATTCATTCTTTTTTATAAGTCAAACTTTATGAGAAATTAAACCATGACCAGTGGTAGATTTTAAAGTATTGATTCAATTTCTTTAATGGTTATAAGTAGCAGGTCTACTTACATCTTTATTTTTATAATCAATTTTAATAAATTACTTTTTTAAAATATCAATTTTCTCTAAATTATTAAATAAATACATTATCACAAAGTTTTTCATGACACCTTCTATTTTTCAAGTCTCTGGTTTTTTGTAATGGGTCCCTTTTTTTTTTAATGGTGTCACGACCCACAGGTTGAGATCCGCTGCTGTAGAGCCGAAGACCATCGGAAAACATAGGTATTTACATTATGATTCATTAGCAATAGCAAAATTACAGTTATGAAGTAGCAATGAAAATAATTTTATGGCTGGGGTCACCACAATATGAGGAACTGTATTAAAGGGTAGCGGCATTAGAAAGGTTGAGAACCACTGCTGATGTAAGACTTAAAAGCTCTTAAGGGAACAATGACTCCCTTGGGACTAAAAATGGATTCAAATGATATGCTTAGGTTTTTAGATGGATCATGGTATTTTTTGTTTTTCAATTTAGATACCAGAATGCCAAGTCATTCATTTACAGTGAAAAACTCAATTTATCACTGATTAGAAATATTAATACAATTGTATTACAGGATTCATTCTTTTTTATAAGTCAAACTTTATGAGAAATTAAACCATAATCAGTGGTAGATTTTAAACTATTGGTTAAATTTCTTTAATGGTTACAAGTAGCAGGTCTACTTACATCTTTATTTTTATAATCAATTTTAATAAATAACTTTTAAAAAATATAAATTTTCCCTAAATTATTAAATAAATACATTATCACAAAGTTTTTCATGATAGTCTTTTATTTCTCAAGTCTCTGTTTTTTTGTAATGGTGTCCCTTTTTTCATTTCTAACATTGTTTACTTGTGCTTCCTCTTCTGTCTTGAACAAATCTTGGCAGTTTTATCTATTTTCATTGGAGAAATAACTTTAAAGAAACACTTGGCTTTTTTATTCTATTACATTTACTTCTGTTTTCTATTGTACTATCATTTACTGTTATTATCTTCATTATTTCTTTCCCTAAACTTTCTTTGGGTTTACTCTTTCTTTTTCTAATTTGTTGGGTTGAATACTTAATTACTTCATTAATTCTCATCTTTTCTCCTTTCAATATAAAAGATTAAGGCTGTAAGTTTCACTTAATAACTCCTTTAGCAATATCCTACAAGTTTTGGAATGTACTGTTTCAGGATCTTCAGTTTTAAGTATTTTATAATTTCCATTATTATTTTTTCTGGAACTAAAGAGTTAAATACAAATAACTTTAAAAGTTTCTAAAAGTAAAGACTTTTATTTATTTTTTAAGGCTTACATTCTTTTTTTAAGATATATTTTTACTGATTTCAGAGAGGAAGAGGGAGAAAGAGAAAGAAACATCAATGATGAGAGAGAATCATTGATCAGCTGTCTCCTTCATGCCCCTTACTGGGGATTGAGCCTGCAATCCAGGCACGTGCCCTTGGACTGGAATAGAACTCAGGACCCTTCAGTCCATAGTCTGACACTCTGTCCACTTAGCCAAACCAGCTAGGGTGAAAAATAAAGGTTTTAAGAGTAAACTTTTTATTATTAATTTCTAACTTAGTTCAACTATGATTAAGAGAATGCTTTCTGAATAATATAAACTTTGAAATTTGTTGAGATTTATTTATGCTTCAATCTATTGTCAGTGCGCATCATAGTGACAGGTCTTTCCGCTGTTTGGTCCATTTTATTAACCTTTTATTATATACAACTCATATTCTTCCCTCAAAAACTGTCCCTTTCACAACTTCTCTACTTTTGTTAATAGTATCATTATCCTCCCCAGTTCAAAATTAGTCTTTCACTCATTATGTTCCTATTCCTCTAATTTGTCACCAATTTTGCTGACAGATCTATGTAATCTCTCCACTTTTTCATCTTATTCATCTGAGGTGCACACATATTCATCTGCACTTAAAGTGTACCAGGAGCTAAGAGACAGAGGATTGAGCCCCTGCAGGCATTCACAATCTAGTTATAATAATATATAAGCAAATCACTAATTATAACATAGAGGGTTAAGTGTTGAAACAGAGGCACTCATTTAATATCTGGAGTGCTGTAATAGCTTCAAACAGGTTTAACTGCTTCTAGTCTCTTCCTCCTAGTGGGACACTTTCAGATATGCCTGCCTAAAAAGCTACTTTGACCATATCTTTTACTTGCTCGAGAATCTCTAATTCTTCCCTCACCTGCTTTCAGGATAAAATAGTCATTAGCCTGTCGTGAGAGTCCTACACAGTGAGCCAACACACACAGGGAGCCAACTACCACAGCGCGCCACCAAATAGCCTTCTAGCATCATCTCTCATTGCTTCTTTACATGAACTTTCATGCCTTTCAAGTCAATTTACTATTTGGACATGAACATTAATTTAATATTCCTCATGCCACTCCTTTCACACAGAAAACACTCGTTCTATAAAAATCTATTCCATTGTTTAAGACTCAGATTATATCCTATCTCTGTAAAGCAATCTTCAGTGTCCCTTCTTCAAATTCCCAAAGCAAGTTTTGCCTGGATAAATCATTTCACCATCAGGTACTGCCTTATTTTATTTTATTATCTCCATTGTCTTAAATGATTAAATCTTTCTCACTTAATTGTACATAATTCATGTTTTCTCCCTAACCAAATTCTATGCTTTGCACAGACAGCTTTATCTTATACTTTGTACCCAGCCATAGTACCTAGCTCAGTCTTGTTCATGAGCCAGATTTGTAACAGGGGTAGGGGTTTTGGAAAAGTTCAGTTTGGATAAAGGGGCATTGCCAATGGAAGAAACAACACATGCAAAAGTTGGGAAGGGCAATGTTTGTCCAAGATACAGAAAGTAAACCAATTGGATGGAATGAAGTTCTCCCCACTCAAAGGAATACTGGCATGTCAGGTGGGAGGGTCAGAATAAGTTCCAGAGTAAGGTGTTTTGACTTTATCTGATAGGTGATGAGGGAACCATATAAGGTTTTAGACTAGAATAAAGAACAGGGCACAGTTTTATAAAGTTTTATCAACTCTGCAGTGCACTAATTTAACAGGAAGGCCTGGACATCAATTAAGTGGCTATTGCTCGAAAGTGATGTAGTGAAGCCTCACCAACAAAGTACTTTTCTTTCATTTCCTCTCCTAAAGAGGAAAAATTCTTGGGCAAACAAAGCATAGTTTGATAGGTTCTCTGACATCTCTTGGTTCCGCTTATTCTAGACTCATAATAAAGTAAAATCAATATTTTTATTTTTTTCTTAGCATCTTCATTGGGAAGCTCTTATTAATGGTAATTCCATTAGTAAACGACTCGTCACGAGGGCTTTGTTTAATCCTCAAGCTATTACAAGCTAAATGTGAGATGATTTTGCTTCTAGTTTCTCTAGAGGAGTTTAGGAAATTCCTATTTACCCACAGAAGGAGGTGTTAGCTATTCAAGGTCAGGAAAGAGCTTCTATCCCCAAAATAAGACTTGCTGACACCCAGGGTTCAGCCCTGCCACCACGGAGTGTGGGATACACAGCTATCACTCACTCAGTAACTAAACTTCTCGTTACAGCCATTGAGTAGAATCTGACTCTGACTTATCTGTGTTTTATCTGTTACATATGCCAAAGTTTTCTTTCATTAGGTGAATAATTTGTAGGAATTTGCATTTTTCTTCCAAGCATGCTCTATCTTTTGTCTTTATCACGTCCATCTGTGGATCAAGAGGGATTCACTAACTCTCCTAAACAGAGGATGGATGTAGGGGCAAGGAGGGGCACAGACTGCAGTACTTTTTTATTTGCCCATTTCTATTTATTTGTCCAAATGCTTTAAAGGCATAGTGGGGTAATGGCCAAAAAAGAAAGACATTAATCTTGAGGGAAATAATTAAAATTTATAGAAATATTATACGAGAGCAAGGAAAAGATTTTCAGTGGTGACTCTGCCTTCCTTTCCCATGATGCAGTAGGGTTTAAGTGGCTGGTTTTATTTAGGGATATTTGTATTTGCTTTTTTTCTCTGATGGTTCTTTATGTGTGAGGGGGAGGGGAATGGGAAGCAAGTAGAATGAGAAAGGCTTCAGAGAAATGAGGAGCTAATAGGTGTACATATTTCTTAAAGCCACCTAAATGTCCAAGATATGTGAAACTATGATAAGCAAATTAAGAGTTGAATTAATGTCTAATATGTGCACCTAGAGAAATAGAACAAAATTGATTAGGATGACTCTTTACATCTAAATTGCATGAAAAAAGAAATCATTTATAAACTGTTAAGATAGACAATATAATTGAATTAAATAAAACAAAACAAAAACTTATGCTAAATATAAAAAAGATTTTAAAAGACAGAGATATTTTTTGGGGTAGCAGAAGACTTATAGGTCAGAGAATATTCATGAGAAATAAATCAGAAAACCATAAATTTTGCCCATTATGATAAAAGTATCCTTATATGTAGGAAAATATATTATGAGATAAATCAAATTTATAAAAAAGATAACTTTGAAGGCAATTATTAATCTAACAAAAATAGGATTTTTATAAATATCAAGCCATCCTATTACATTTAAGATACAATTGAATATAATCTAACTTTCCTAAGAATTTGTTTACTATACCAATATCATGATCGATAATTCCTTTCCATAAGAAATTCATTAGAAAGCATCTGTAATTGGGAAGTTAAAGTAATAATAGCTGGTCCATGTGTCCTATTTCATATACTCCAGAGAAATCTTCTATATGAGCATTACAGATATTTCACACTCTGCATAAAAGCTATTTCTCAAACCATATGTTAGCTTTTCTTGCACACAAAGCCTACTCCCACTCTCATACAGCAAGCCTCATCGTCACTGCACTGAGGGGTACGGCAAAACAATAATATATTTTGGCTAGCAGAAGTTGTCTAAATAGCACAAACAGCTGCCCAGATGACAGGATAAGCCTTGCATGGAGCTGGCACTCTTTGTTAAAGCAAAGCAAACTGTCTCTTATTTCTCATAGCAAATGTTGTTGGCACCATTTCTACAGACATAAACAAAACTTGAACATATTTTCTTAATTTCTATTCCCCCTCTCTTAAAAATCCAAAAGTGGATTTTGCAAAATGTGGGGTCTTACTCCCCAAAGTAAGAGAAGTGCAGACAACAAAGGGTTAAAAGAACAAGAGGAGCCCTACCGTACCCAGAAATGACAGAAGGCTCTTCTCCTCTTCGGTGCTACTATCCAACCACTCGGCCACATCACCGGGGGAAAGGAGACTCATTCTCCAGCCAGAAAACTTTTCCATACAGAGCACAATTAGTGAGTGATGAAGTGGGAAAAGAGAGATACAAAGCCTAAATTCTTGGGGGGTGCAACACTTAAATTGCTAGCCAGGCTGTAATAATGAAAGAGAAAATGTGATCCTCCCTCCACTCTGAATTCTGTCTCTGTGACATCAATCTAATGCAACGGGGGAGGGGAAAGGAAACAGAGGGTTAAAAGAGGGTGATAGAAGAGAAGAGAGAGGTTTGTCTGTCTCTGGGTGTTAAGCGTGAGTCTGAAAGAGAAAGCAGGCATAAAATTGAATAATGATTTGTGTTCAATGACAGGAGAAAGCGAAGGAAAATAAAGAATAGAGACACTCAAAGAGAAAGAGACAGGTTCCTCCACTGGAGCAGCTTAGCTAACTGGACAGCACAATAGCTAATCAGTTAAGTAAAGCATATCGTCAAACAAAAACAAAGGCAAAAGAACAAATTCAGCGTTTTGTTTTGTTCTGAGAAGAAAGGTTTTCAGATTTTCTTTCTTTCAGTCAGTCAGTCGAGAGAACTGCAGCCTCCTCACCCCTTCCTGCATTAGCTATTTCAACAGCATCCCAGCCCCCTTTACGGAGATTTCCTGCAAGCCGAGGCAGGTTGATAAATCTGTGAATAGGAAGCTCTCATCCCTCCTTTCTTCTCCTCCTCCTCCTCCATTCCTCCCCCCACCTCGCATGGCGACTGCATTGATCGACAATAATGGAATCTGTAACTGACTGCCAGCAGCAACATTAAGGATATTACAAGTCCACTTCATAAGAATTCGAGCCGGTGGTCGGAACTTAAGGGCAACTCTGGGCTTCTAGTCAATAGCTCTGTCTTTCTTAGGGAGAAAGAAAAGAGGGAGGGAGGAAAAAGGAAGGGAGGAAGGGAGGAAGGGAGGAAAGATGGGGGAGGGGAAAGAGGAAGGGAGGGAAACCTGAAAGAAGTAAGAAAAGTGGACTTGCTGGGCTGAAGGTTCAGAGATCCACCGGTAAAGCAAATGACTGTCCTTCAATCCCTCACATACTGTCATTGTAAAGCAGTCAGAATAAGACAGATTTTCAATGAGATTTACATTATGTATTTACATAGTTTAAGGTTTTTTCATAGGCTTACACCTAATTAATAGGCAGAGAAAAGTCAAGCAGAAGAGGTATTTTCAGAGACATATAGATCAGTCATATCTCTGTTCTCTGGAGATTGATCGGATTTGTTGCTATAAGGAAACACTCTTAAAAAGATTGAGCATTGTCATATGAACCAGGAGGTCACAGTTCGATTCCCTGTCAGGATACAAGCTCTGGGTTGCAGCTGGATCCCCAGTGTGAGGTATGCAGGAGGCAGGCAATCAATGATTCTCTCTAATTATTGATGTTTCTGTTTCTCTCTCTCTCTCTCTCTCTCTCTCTCTCTCTCTCTCTTTTGCTCCCTTCCTCTATGAAATTAAACAAACAAACCAACAACAACAACAACAAAGGTAGGGTGTTTTTTTCATTCATAAGACCGTTGCCTTTGTTCCCAATAACCTGCTCTTTCTGTTCTAGCAGCCTGCCTTAAGTGAGGGAATTCTCACTGCTTAAGAGTTACCATCTCAATAGAGCCCAAATTCACATCCTTCTCTCCATGCTCATTTTATTGTTCTTCATCTGGACTCTGCTCACTTTGACTGTAAGCTCCCTGAGGACACAGTAGACAGTTGTTTATTAATCTCTGTAACCCAATGGCTAGAGCAGTGCCGGGCACTTAGAAGGAGTTCAATGAATATTTACTGAAGTTTTGGCTGCTTTAAAAGTGTGAGCAGCTTCAACACTGGCAGGAGTTATCAGCCAAAATATTTTAGGATCTCTTTTTAAGATTAGTCATTTTGACAGATAGTGACTTAAAAGCAGTTATAGTAACAATACCAACTGATTGAGAAAACAGAAAATGTAAGAAAAGGGTATTATGAATTCATTATGTTTAAATAAATCTTTTGTTACTCAAAACAACTACATAAAATTGAAAAGGTATAGCACCTAAGCACGAACTAGTAGATACTCCTTTTGCAACAAATAACTTTATGACACATAGTGTTTGTGTAGCTTCCAGGCTGAAACCAATTGTCTAGAGGCCATCAAGTTCAAACTTCTCGGTGTGATGTGGCCACTGCTTCTCTCTAGGGAGGGGCGCCCAGACTCCCCTTGGCTCAGTCATGCATGCCTTGGCATGTTTCACTAAAAGTAATCTACAGAAGAGCAGGAAAAAGTTACCCTTTTTATTCATTGGCGTAGAGACTATATGGCCATAGTAGGTGCTAAATTTTTTCATTGACTTTGGCATTTCCTGTGTAGTATCATTCTTTCTACTGTATATACTTGATATCAAACTGATTCATTGAGACTCAGCTCAAATATTACCTCTCCAGGTCTTCCCTGATACCGTATGGTAGAGTTAATGGTTTTTTCACCTAAACTTGCTTTGTTATTACGATTAGTTTATTGAGATTATTTGTTTCCAAGTGATTTCCTACACTATATCATGGACCTATAGAAGGCAAAAATTGTGTTTTATTAATTTAAAAAAATGTTTTTTAATGCCTAGTACCTGGTAGATGATTATACATGTTTATTGAATGATATATTAAAGTAAAATTGTGATTCTATATGCCAAAGGTAGATTAATGCTAAAGAAACCCATGTATTCACGATGAAAGAATCCATACCATTAGTCTGAAAATCAACAACCAAAACAACATTTGGTTTTGGATATAATAAAATAAATATTCTATTTATTATACCGAAGATAGAGTAGAATAGGCAAAAAAAAAAAATCATCAAGATAATCCAGTACCATACATTTGCCTTTTATAAACAGAGCTATGAAGGACCCAAGAAAGAGTTCTAGATTATGCTTAATATTCCTGATTTTTGTTATAACAGCCTGTACTTATACATTCAGATTTACTCATCTGACAACTTAAGAGTCAAAAGGTGTCAAGCATTGTTCTAAGCCCTGGAATATAACTGTGAAGAAGAGACAAAATCTCTGCCCTCATAGAGCATATATTTTAGAGGGAAGAGATAAACGAAATACAAGATAAATGTAAAATGTATATTGTATTAGATGGTGAACATGCTGAGGAGAAGAGTAAAGCAAGGAAGAATGATGGGTAATGTTGGAGAGGTCTACAATCTTAGAGGGCAGACAGGAAAAGCATCTCTGAGGGATTAACTTTTGAGTAAAGGGTTTCTGGGTTCTCAGGAAGAAAAAGAAACACAATGAAAAGGCCTAGAAGCAGCATTAGTCAGGAGACCAGTGCAGATAGATTGATAAGAGCCAGGGGAAAGATAAAAGGAGATGAGGTCTGTAAGGTAACAGGAAGACAAACCATGTAAAGTTATCAGGTCTTCCCTCCTTAATTAGGTGGCAAGTCTTGAGACAAGAGTGATCTGTTAGGCCTCATTTTTTCTTTATATAAGAGCTTTATTAAAATACTAGAGGCCCGATGCATGAAATTCATGCAAGAGTAGGCCTTACTTCCCCTGGCTGCCGGCACCAGCTTCCTTCTGGCACCCAGGACCTGGGCTTCCCTTGCAGCCCCAGCTTCGTCCAGAAGGACATCCAGTCTAATTAGCATATTATGCCTTTATTATTTTAGATGTAGATTGATTTCAGAGAGGAATGGAGAGGGAGAGAGAAATAGAAACATCAGTGATGAAAGAGAATCATTGATCAGCCACCTCCTGCATGCCCCACATTGGGGATGGAGCCTGCATCCCAGGCATGTGCCCTGACCAGGAATCGAACTGTGACCTCTTGGTTCATAGGTTGATGCTCAACCACCGAGCCACACCAATCAGGCATAAAATTTATTCTTTTAAAATGGTTTTAAATATATTCACATAGTTGTACAACCATCATTATAAATGGATTCCAGAACATTCACATCATCTCAAAAAGAAACATAGCACCCATTAGCAGTTACTCTCCATTCCTCCCAACATCCAAGCCTCTAGCAACTACTAATCTGTGAATTTACCTATTCTGGACATTTCATATAACCGAAATCATATAACATGTGGCCTTTTGTATCACATTTAGTTTTATCCATGTTGTAGCATGTATCAGTACTTCATTCATTTTTATGGCTGAATACTATTCCACTGATAGACATTTGAGTTGTTTCCACTTTTTAATATTATGAATAATACTGCATATGAACATTCATGTACACACATTCATATAAAAACCTTACACTTTAACAGGTTATCCAAATAAGGTATAATAAATAACCTGCTTTTAATCTGTAGAATTTTTAAATCTATAACAGAAGAGAGTTATTTCTATTTTATTTTATAAGCACCATATTTTCTTCCTAATTCATTAGGTATTTCCACCCTTCTTGAAGAAACAAAAACTAGTGACTCAGTCTCTTTTCTCCTGCTCTATTATTTTTGTACACAAGAACAGATTAATACTAGATACTTAGGAATGAACAAAGGCAGGTGAAATGTGACAATAGACCATTTCCTAAATTGATAACTAATGATAGTACAATTGGTAGAGATTTTGGGGGGGAGGGGGCAATTTTATATTTTTCTAGTTTCAAACTTATCATAAAGGTAAAGAAAAGTACTCAGAACTCTCTCACACACACATCCTCTTTATCCAGATTCACCAGCTGTTTACATTTTACTACCTTTCTCTCTGTGTATACTATCCTATATAATAAAAAGCTAATATGCAAATTGTTCCCTTGACTGGGAGATCTCAAACGGGAGTTTGACCAGGGGGCGGGGCCAGCCGGCCAGCCAGCCAACAGCCCTCAGCCCCTCCCCACAGCCAGCCCGGTTCAATCAGTCCCAATCGAGGCTGGCAGGCTGGATCCCACCCATGCACAAATTCGTGCACTGGGACTCTACCCTGTTTCCCCAAAAATAAGACAGTGTCTTATATTAATTTCTGCTTCCAAAGATGTGCTGGGTCTTATTTTCAGGGGATGTCTTATTTTTCCATGAAGAAGAATATGGTACACATTTATTGTTAAATGAAAATTAAGGAAATTTATTACCTGTATATGGTACGATAGTACGGTAGTTGTCAACACAAACCAGACAAAACTGTGAATCCTACAGTATCAAGAATTTACTCATTTATTCATTGACAATCATGTCGTCATCTTCTGGAACATCATCATAACAATCCAATTCCTGAATTTCCTGGTGAATTTCTTGTGACTCCATTTCTTTCAGAATCAGTGGACCAAATCGCTCATGTTTAGCAATAGCACTGTCTTTAAATGAGTACTTCTTGTCAAGGTAGCCTGCTCGTAGTGCATTTGCAATGCAACTGTCAGTGATTTTTTTCCCATGAATCCTTCACCCAAGTCACAACTTCTTGCAGTTTAGATTTCACAAAGTTTCTACGCTGATTTCTCTCCATTCACACAGCAGTGACGTCAGGACTCGGCGTAACGTCACTGGTTGCTAGACACCAGTCGGGGTGGCCCTAGTGACCAGTTTCCGGTAAATTAATTTTCATTCTGATACAGAGCCTGGGGGCCCTATTTTTGGGGGGATGCCTTATATTTTACTCAGAAGGAAACCTGTAAGTAGGCCTTATTTTTGGAGGATGTTTTATTTTCGGGGAAACACGGTAGTTATTAAATATATATGCATTTTTTCTAAACCATTTGAGAAAGACATTATGCTCATAACCACCAACAGCTTTCAGAGTATATTTTCTAAAACAAAGGACAGCCTCATATAACCAAGAACAATGATCAAAGTCAAGAAATTTAACAATGATCTTGGTTGATATTTTAAGGATAAAATTAAATATGCCACTATGTGTAAAGTCCACTATGTAAATTCTACTTCAATATCATACAAAGTCCTTTATTTGAAAACAAAATATCTTCAAGCAATGCTGACTGAGAAATCAGAAGTACTAATTGCAAGTATAATTCAAAGTAATAGCCTATATTATATTAAAATGTCTATTAAATTGCTGAAGGATTACTATTGAACTTATTAACATTCAATATACTGTTATGACAAAGAATTGGAAGAAGGAATAACTAGTTTTCAAAAAGGAATTAGAGCTCAAGTAAAATGAATGCATTTCCATCTTGATATTCTTTTGAATTATGTACAACCTTTGCCTCAAAGAAGCTTAAAGTATATGTCAGACTATAACTTTTCCTTATATTTTGCTGAGGATATATTTAATGTAATACGAAGGTAGTTAAATTCTATGAAATCTATAGCTCAGTACTTTAAACAGTACCCTAAATATGTAAATATGTATAAAAATCTCACACCACTGACATATAAATCATATAACAATGAATACACTCCCACATTGTTTTCACTTGCCAGAAATGTTAGCATAATTATTAGAGCTGAAGAAACTAATGAAGGTAGGCGGAATTTTCATTCACTGGATTTAGGAAGCAATACTTTGGACATGCAAAGCCCCCAAATAACAAGGATGTTAATGTTTTAAGAGGCATTCCTAATATATGTTATTTAAAACATAATATGTAAAAAGGGGTGGAGGACAACTTGATTCTATAGCTTATTTGGAAAAGTAAATGCATAAGTAGAAAACTAAACATATTTTGAAAGAACTAATTAGGGGGGAATTTACTTTATCAAAGAGGAAGGCATTAAAATCTGTGGTTATTAAGTCATTGTGATATTGATGTAGGAATAAAACAATAGGTCTCTGGGACAGAAAAAGAATCCATAAGAAGACATACACCCTTCAAACCAGTGTGGAAAGAATAAAAATTTCAATAAAAGGTATTGAGACAATTAGCTAAAAAATTGGGGGGATTGGGGGTGCGGAATTTCTTTTCATAAATATCAAAAATAAATGTCAGAAAAAGGCCTAATCTCAAATTGAAAAAGGCCTGTCTAGGCATGGCACAAAAGCCAGAATCTACAATGAAAAATAGAGGCAAGAACAAAAAACCTAAACATTTAAAGCTTCAAATAGCAAAAAAGACACCCTGAACAAATATGCAAGGCTATTTAATACAATCTATCAAAATATGAAATGCAAACTACCTTTTTGTAGGAACCAATCTAGAAATATCAGCACAAACAACTAGACACAGATATATGTACGAAGATGTTTAACATAAAGTTTGTAATGACAAAAACAAAAAACACTAAGTGTTTATAAGAAGGAAAACAGATAAATCTACAATGAAATAAACATCCTTTAAGGATCTACAGGTATAGACGTAATGAAAAGATATCTTCAATAAAAAAATGTGAAGAAGAAGAATGGCACAGGTTGTCAAGAACTATGCGGCAGTAAATGACAGGCGTTTGGAAAAGTCTGTAATTGGAAGGCAGTTTTGAAAATGGGCAGAAGACTGTCACAATGATAAGAATATGCATCATATTTAAAGGCCTAGGGGCCTCCTTAGAGTTCAGATCATTCTTTGACAGCAAAATAACTTGAGAATAGGTAGAACTTTTAATTCAGTTTTCTTTTTTAAATTTAGAACTGTCATTCATCGTTTGATGATAAATATGAGGTGGGGGTCACGTATTCATCAATAGTAAATTTGGCATTAAGGCTTGTTCAGCATTGTTTACACAAACACTTTATTGTGTTTTCCATTATTTTAATAAAAGTGGGTGGTCCATCAAAAATATAAATGCTGATATCGCAGAAAAGCAGAGACCCCCTCATGAAACAAATATTAATTTAATTGATATAAAGGTAAGAGTTGTTAACCATGCCAGAATTATAATATCATTAACTTCAAGGAAATGGTCTATATTCAATTGTGAGATGGAAAAGGGAGAGCACAATTAAGAATCATGTACAAAGATTTGGTGTTTGTGATGTTGGCCTGTGTACATATCCTTATATAATCCCCTACCCTTGAGTGTATATAGAGCCTAGGACCTGATAATATGATAGGATAGCCACTCCCTTGATTAGGTTGCATTATATGACAAAGGTGATGATACACTATTGTGTTAGATTCTCTCACTGGCTCTGAAGAAGTAATATGCCATGTTCTGAGAGTGGCACAGGAATGGCTGCCAAAGGCAATCTCTAGGAACTAAGAACAACTCTTCACCCATAGATAACAAAAAAATGCAAGGATCTCAATCCTACAACCGCAAAAGGAGTCTGAGCTCCAGGTGAAAATGCAGCCTGCACGATACGTTTGTTTTGACCTTCTGACACTCTTAGCAGTCAACCAGCTATCCTGTGCTGGGCTTCAGATCTATAGAAAATGTGAAATAATAAATGGGTGTTACTGTAAATCACGAAGTATGTGGTCATACAACAGTGGAGAACGAATGTAGTATGCTAACATGAAAACACCAAGTGTGAGTAAAACAAGTGAGATGTGGGGATCTACTGAAGAATACCACTATAAATGAATCCAGATGGAACTCACCCCAGTAACCAGCATCTGGATTAAACAAAACAGAACAGATATTACTGGAACCAGAAGCATCTTTCACACACCTTTCCAGTCATTACCCTATCAGGATTATCTTGATTTCTATTACATCAGATGAGTCTGAATTATATCTAACAGAATCACACTGTTCAGACAGTCTTTTGAGACTAACTTTCATGCCCAACATACATTTTTGAGATTTATCCATTCTGTGGCATGAAGCAGTTTGTTCTTTGTCAATACTGTATGGAATTCCACTGTATAAGAAAACAAAATGTATCCATTCTATTGCATTTGGGTAGTTTCTGATTTTTTAGCTGTTATATAAACACTTTTGTACAAGTCTTTTGAGAAACCTATGTATGCATTTCTATTGGGTACATAAATTGGAGTGGAATTGCTGGGTCACAAAGCATTGCTCAGTGTTAGAAGATATTGTCCAATAGTTCTCTAAAACTGTTGTAAAAATGAATACTCCCATCAGCAGTGTATGAAAATTCCTTTTGTTCTAATTCTTATCAACATTTGGTAATTTCTGTTGTCCTCATTTTAGACATTCTTATTGGGTGTGTAGTTCCATTTTAGTTTAAATTTGCATTTTTCTGATGACTAATGAAACTGAGCACCTTTTTCACATATGAATGGCCATTTGGATCACCTCTTTTTCTCATTGATGTGTAGAAGTTCATTACATATTATGATTAGATATTAAGACTTAGAATTTCCTCTTTTCAAAACACTGTCAGATTATCATCAGATGATTATCAGAGAAAATATAACATAAGCAACATCTGGACTAAACATAAAGAGCCTTAAAACAGCTTCTATTCTCTTGTAACAGGTTTGATAAGAGAAAAAGAGAAAGAAAAAGTCTATCTTTGAATATTTAATTCAAAACCTAAGCAAAACTTCTGACACTGGGAGAGACCTACTGGGAAGCTGCCATAAATCACACCCTGAAGCTCACTATTTCTTATTAATTAAAACTTAATTGTCAGAAACATTTTGTAATTTTTTAAGAGAAATGCATGCTTCTGAAAGAAAGAAAAGAAGGCAAATAATTAGCTGGATTTTATTTTAAAAGGCACCAGAGGAAACCCTGACTTCTTGTTTAAAACAACAACTGCCATTTCAAAATAAAATAAACAACCCCCAAAAAACCAAACCTTGGGGGAAAAAAGTGGCATCATCAAGGTCTGACAATTAGATATGCTTCCACTAACTTTCTGCCTTTTAGATTATAACTAGGACACCTTGAAAGGAACTGTGGGCCGCCAGGCTGTGGTAGGCACCGGGGCGAGTCTCAACCCATCCTCTGCGTCCCCATCTGGCCCCTCCTGCTAGGGCCCCCGTCCCCTACCTGCCAGCAGTCCCACTCCTTCCACCGCTGCTCCCATGCGCTGATGGCACTGGCCCCGCTTGCACTGGCTGAAGGTGCAGAGTGATTGGGGCTGGCACCAGCAATGGATGCAGGCAGGCCTGGCGTTGTCAGTGGGTGCAAGCTGCAGTTGCTGCTCTGATCGCCTCTCAGGAGCAGGGGGAGGTAGAGAAGTCCTCACAGGCAATAGAGGCCGGCAGCTGCTGCTTGCACCAGCTGATAGGGCTGAGTGATCAGGACTGGCATTGTGCACTGGAAGCGGGTGCAAGCGGTGACTCCGGTGCCAGCTGTGGGTATAAGTGAGGCCCGTTCTGGCAGTGGATGTGAGTGGTGGCTCTGATATTGGCAGCAGGTGCAAGCTAAGCCATCCTGGCAGCAGGTGTGAGAGGTGGCTGCTGGCCCCAATCTCCCCTCAGCAGCAGGGGGAGGTGGAGAAGCCATGAGGGGTGACTGGGGTTAGCAGCCGCCACTCATACCCGCTAATGATGCCAAGCAATCTGGACTGGCGCCAGAGACCTGCGCCAGACAGTGGCAGTGGGTGCAAGCACCTGGCGGGACTGCTGCGCTCAGAAGCAAATAATTTTCAGTAACCACCAGAGTCTTGCCCTGATGACAACAACTGGCACCCCGCCTTGGTCTGGTGCCCCTGCTCACCTGCTCCACCATCCCGCTGAGGACGATGCCTGCCATGTTCTGCATGCGCCCCCTGGTGGTCAGCACACATCATAGCGACCAGTTGCTTTGGTTGTTCTGCCATTGTCTATTTACATATTAGTCTTTTATTATATAGAATAAACTCCTCTGCAGAGCACTGTTTTAGCTTATATAAGCTAAAAGAATGTTTCCAAGGAAGACTGGTTTTTATTCTTTATAACAACACCAATAACTCCTAGGATTTCTTCTTTATACCACATTTTGGTTTTGTTACTAAAAAGGGCTGACATTGGTTCCAATAGAAAATAAAGGTACTTTTTAGGAAAACCCACCTTTAAAAGTTGATCATCAATCAAGTACTTACTATTACATTTATAAGGCAAAGAAATAAATAAAACTACTAAAATATATTTCAAAATTTTAACAATTGTATTTGTGCAAATATTTACAAGTAAAATGATGGTACTCATAAAATAGGGTGACATTTATTATTTTAGGAAGCTACCATGATGTTTCAGTGAATTTCAAGTGGAGGCAAAATGCTCCAAGGAAAATCTGAACATGTATGTTAGCAAATGATATGGATTAAAAAGATTTTGATTTATTAAAAGTATCCTTAAATTTCAGCTGTGTAATAGAAACTCACAAAAATTGGACCAAATACTGTTATGTAATTCCCCTACCATATGCAAAAGCAATAAAACAATCTATTACCCTGTCTTTGAGTAATTAGTTTCTCACACTTGGAGAAAATCCTAATAAGCATTTTATAACCATACTGAGCAAACTCTTAGAAATGAGCTCTTTGCAACAAGCTGTTGATATACAGAAGATGATTATCCTTCTCTCTTAATTAGACTTACTACATCTTGTCCTCTACTTTGACTAAATAAACCTAATTCTTTTTGTGTAATCACACAGGCCAGGTGTGTGTGTGTGTGTGTGTGTGTGTGTGTGTGTGTGTGTGTGTCTTCCCCCACTCACTTTGATACATCATTCCTTTAAAAAAAATAAATCTATTTACCTGACACTATATTCTAGGAGTTACGGGGGGAGGGGGGGAGGAGGGAGATTACTGATGTAGGGTTCCAAACATTCTAACCTTCTCCTGACTTAAGAGACCAGAAATAAAATCAACCACACACAATCCATTTGAAGTATAACTTAGAAAAAAGAAAGAATATCCAGTTTTTTCTAGTCTTCTTATTAACTAAAGGTAATATGTATGAATAGTTAATTACACAACAGAGCTTTTAAGTTCTTCAAAGATACTCCATCATCTTTGGAATTAGATGCAAGACATCCAAGTTAGCAACCTGTCCAACAGGTAGGCTATCTTAGGTGACACCTGATCCTGAATGACACCTGCTTGATCCTGGCAGCTCAAGTTTCTTCCTTTCTCAATAGTCTGTCATAAGAAAGAGCACAGATCCAGGTAATTTTTCCTTCTTCAAAGAATAGGACTGCATTAACCTAAACTAACTTCAAGTTGCTGTTTTAGCAATTCATTCACTCATAAAATACTATAAGCCTGAGAATGACAAAAATGTAGGGTCAAATTATTGATAAGAACTCCTCCCTGACTTCTCCACATGTTAAGTTCATGGTGCTCCTAATTCAGATGAATGGTAAGGTCTGAGTAGGGGCGAGGAGGGCACCCGAGAGACTTTCTTCTGAATTTTAATGACTGTCTCAGTAAGACTCTCATACTTGTCAAGTATGTACAAAGAAAGTATTCTCAGTCGCAATGCTTAAGGCTTCCAAACCCAAGCTGAGATCATACCCATAATTAAATGTGGAATTTTGATAGACCGAATCCCCATCAGCACTTAAAAAAAATAGAGAGAGAGACAACTACTAACATTCTTACTGCTGAGTCATGACTCATTTTCTTGAATCACTGTTCACTAGAAAACAACAGGATATAACCAGTTATTCCCTTCTCTGCAATAAAGAATTAGATATTCTAAGAAAGTTTATGCAACTGAAGTGTAAGAATCTGGTAAAGCTTATTTCACAAAGTCACCTGCTTCACTAAAACTGCCATAGAGGAAACTGAAAACAAAAACAACCTAGAGGGAATGAAAGAACAAACAGGAACAGAAAAGACAAAACCAGTCTGTAACGTTGCCTCTTTAGTGGCCACTGAGGTTAAGACTGGAACAGAATTCGGAAACATGGAAGCATGGAACAGACTGATGATGTATCTTAGAGGGAAGAGGGGTTGGAAGAGGGGGAAGGGATTAACCAAAGAACTTATATGCATATATGCCTAACCCATGGACACAGAAAATAGTGGGGGTTGGGGGTCCCAGCTGAAGGGGGTCAATGGGAGGAAAAAGGGAATATCTGTAATACTTTTTAAAATATATACTTTTTAAAAAATACTGGAACAGAAAGGGATATATATCACCATGTTGTCTACATAAAAGGATTCCCAGAGTTTCAAGTGAATTACCAGGTAATTTTTATGAGTGAAGGATTAATCTGACAGCTCAGAGCGTTTCCACGTCCAACCTCAAGCCCCAACCCCTGGCCAGTCTAGTCTTCACTTCTGTTTAAAGATGTTTCATTCTTACAGTTTTAATTGGGATGTAAAAGACAGAATTATACCCAAGAGGTAGAAAGAAATTGCAGCAGGAAAAGAAATATAACAACTCCTTTGGCTAAGACTAAAGTTTTGCTCAACTATAGCCAAACTGTTATTACAAAAATGGCATGGCTATATTGCAGAGCTCTTTACCTTCTTTGAAAATTTAATATATAAACTATATTTGTGGACATACATATGTATGTATTTCATAATTTTTTAAAATTTATTGAATATGGAGAGAGAGAGAGGAATGGGGGGAGGATAGAAGGGGAGGAGGAGAGAGAGAGAAAGAGAGAGAGAGAGAGAGAGAGAGAGAGAGAGAGAGAGAGAGAGAGGGGAAGAGAGAGAGAGAGAATAAACATCACTTTGTTGTTCCACTTACTTATGCATTCATTGGTTGTTTCTTGTATGTGCCCTGACCAGGTATAGAACCTGCAACCATGGTGCATCGGGATGGTGCTCTAATCAACCGAGCTAGCCGGCCAGGGTATTGAACATTTTTTTAACAAACTAATATCAAGGGAAAAATAATAAATAGTGAAAATGGGCCTGCCTTCTAAAGAACTCTGATTATAAGAAAATTATTTTATATACAGTTGAGAGATTATTTTATCATGCCACTCATTTCCTCTATCCATTCATTCCCATTTGTCTTTAATCATAAAATGAACACCTTACTATCGCTTTTCTCTGACAAAGAAAGAATAAACCTGCATAATCTGGCATTTTTATTCCGGAGGGGAAAAAAGGAGAATGTGTTCCCCTCTAATGTTTTTCTCTTTCTAATGCACGGTAATAAGTTAGTTTGGTTAATAAAGTAATTTCTTTCCAGTTAGGTCAGTAAACAACCAGCAACAACAGATTAATGACTTCTGATTGTTTCTGACATGGGGAAATACGCCCAGGCCAAAGGTCCCTATCTATCTATCTATCTATCTATCTATCTATCTATCTATCTCTTTCATATATACAAATAACATAATATACACACACGTATCATGGCAATTCTTTCCATACCCTTGCAGGATAAAAGATTAGAGAAAAACCTAAGTCCTGTGTAATATAGCATGAGCACTGTTAAGTTGGATAGAGCATTATGTCCTCATTCTCACAGCCATCAGTCCTCTTATAAACAGTGTGCTCAAGTAATGTACTCCACAGCAAGACAAACAGTCTCTTGTTTCCTCCTGGGTGGAGAATGCACTTTGTAATTTGGTTTCTGATAGCCGAGAGCAATTATGAAACTTACTGCTATTCCTTTATTCCTTACAACGTAACTGCTCATCCCACACAGCCTTGTAAATCACAAGTGCATTTACACAGACCCAGTCGAAAACTGGAATGAGCAGGTCAAGCTTTAACACAAAAGAACAGCGTTACTTCACTGTGCTTATAGTCAAGTCAAGCCAAACCTGTTCCCAGGAGTTGTAAAGGGCCATGACAGATCCTTTTGACAATAGCTATCTTTACTATTTAGCTCACTAGAATAGTATGGCCTCTCTCAACCCCACAATGGTCTCCAGAAAAATGGAAAGGGCAGCAGCCTTTTTTAGGAACTAAATGAAAATGTATGAAGACAGATGTTCACTGTGCATTGTGACTCTCAAGATCCTCCACTTAAGTTATCCTCTAACACATAATTCATGAGGTGAAGTAACAGAGGCCCATTATAAATGGAAAGAAACAGAGCTAGACCTTGCATAAGAAACCAATTGGTCTAAACAGTTGGGATAATTTTTAAATGTTTTCTTATATATTTAAGAAATCAACAAAGAAGTGAACGGGGGATGATATTTTGCTCTCAGTAAATAGGTAAAAGTTTAAAAAATAGATATTAGCATCTAGGAAAAGCTTGACTAAAATTATACAGAAAATTTCTTAGTCTCAAAGTCTTTAAAAGACATTAAAATCAATTTGAAAGTTTTCATTTCATATACAGATATTCAGAATATGCCACAACTATATAATTATTTACATAAAAGCATCATACAAATTAATAGACATTTTCCTTAACTGAAAGCTGTTGTTTTGTTTTTTCCCCTCTAAATATTTTATTATATAGTTTTGGTTTTGATAAGAGCATGGTATCAATATGCTTTGATGATATTTATTCCTCAATATTTCCTCTCCACAGATTTCAATTGGACTTTATAAAACTTTTGGCCTATTCAGGCATTAATTCATGGTATCTGAGGCCTGCAGATATAGTATAGATGGGAAATAAAACTTAAATGTAACTGATTCCATAAGTAAAAATAGTAAATTGAAAATAAGGAGATCTGGATTTTCATTTTAATTCTGTTCCTAACTCCGTGACCTTGAGCAAGATTAAATCCCTCAGACCTCAATGTTCTCACTGGAAATGGAGAAATGGGACTGCAGATAATCTCTAAAGTCTCTTTCAGATTTAACTTTCAACGAGCTAATGAGATACCTGTCATCTATTGGCAAAGAACATTACAAGCCTACCTTGGATAGAAAGAACAAGCAAGATTCTCATTGGAGTGCTTTCACTGTTTGTTTTTTTTTTAATCCAACTTGTTGAATTTTCAAATGACACAGACTTATGAAGTGCTACTAAGATTGAATCAAGGCTGTTAGAATCTTATTGATGGTCAATATATTTTGTCTTATTGATGGTCAATATATTTCAGAAAGAAGTGACATATACTCATTTCCAGGTATTTAATATTTCACAAGGAATTTGGAGGAAAATCCAAAATAACCCACTATAACTTATTAAGAAAAACAAGTAAACATTGCAGTGTTACATTTTGCTACGATCATTACCCTCCTAGTTGGCCTGCGTTTCTCAGGTGGCCATTCTTGTGCTGGATTTTGTATGGGAACACTGATAGCCTCCACAATATTCACATAAACTCACAGTAATGAAAACAACCTATCTTTTTAAAGCCAGTAATCACAAAGGTAAACATTCACTGCATTTGTGTAATCAAAATAGAAAAGCTACATTCCCTTTAAATCTATACAAACTTTTCATTTCAGTCTCAGACAGACGGGAGGAACTCTTACCTGGGGTCTGCATTCTGGGAAGTTTCTGGGTGTTGTTAACATGATCTTTCCGGCATGCCAGTCAGAAACTCAAAACACTTTGTACACTGTGCTCACCCATGCTCTCTCGCTCTCTCTCTTTTGCTCTTGCTCTGTGCCTCAGACAGTTTGGAATGCAGAAAAGCCAGAGCCAATGCCAGTTAAACTCAATTCTTTTTTCCCCTCCCAGCTCTTTTGCTAGAGAGCACTAAACAATAGCCAGCCTTCCTTACTCACTGTGTGTCTTTCACAGCACCGGGTGCGGGCAATCTGCTTCAGAAGCAAATGTTTTACCAACCTGGTAATTCCTTTTTCTGTCCCAAGGGGCAAGTAGGTGGGTGAGTGCATCTTTGTTTTAAAAAAGTGATTTTAAGAAAAGGAAGCTATTTCAAAATCTGTCCTATTTTAGGGGTAGAAAAGTGAAACAAATTCACCTTATCACAGAGGAATTAATTTAAATTTAGAAAATTTTTCTTTTCCTAAAGCCATTCATTCAGGTTTTAAGCTAGAACTTCATTTTTAAAAGAAATAATAATTAAAATATTAATTTTATAAATTGAGTGGCTCAATTAAGTCATCTAGATGTGAAGAAATTATAGGCAATATCACTTTATTCAGTCACCATTATAACTGTTTCAAAATCAAACACATTTCTAGGGTTTGTTTTTTTCCTACACTCCAAAAAAGGAAGGCAAGTCCATGATGTCAACTTCATTATCAATATGATGACCTAACATATTATGCAGCTGCTTAGTTGCTGAGGTTAGCATGTCAGGACTGATCAGTTAAAAAATTCAAAGTCTGAATCACTGAGAAGAGCACAGTATCAATCTGTTACCTACCATTTAACAAACAGCTGACAGAACACATATATTCTCTCTCTTCATTATGTGTGTATATATGTATGACATTTCACACGATGTCTAGATATATATACACATATAATTACATATATATCTGCATATATTTATACATATTCATATATATGTATAAGTGTGAATATCTTTTTCCTCCCTTTTCTTCCCCCAATTCTCAATGAGCAAATTTAAAGTCTCCTTTAATTAAGTCATGATTTGCTTTTGGTTATCTAGTCTTATCTTCCTCCAAGAATCCATGCTCTAACATTGACCTTTCCTCTGCTTTTACTTTTGGTTTCCTATTTCTACTTCAGATGAAATACTCCTTTAACTGCATTGCTTCTCTAATAAGAATCACAGAGAAAAACAAACGTTGTATAGAGAAGAACAAAGGGTCTGACTGTGAAGACTGACAAGACTGACATTCCCACCCTGCCCCAGAGCAACTAAACACCCCAACAACCCTACCTTCTCTCACCAAAGGTAATACCCAACCTTAGCATTAAGTTTCATTTATAATCAACCTCAAAATAGTGCAAAGCACAATGAAATTACTTTTATTTGTTATTCCTGAGAATTCTTCTAAGAAATGAATTCTGATTTCCATAATACTATCCAAGAGTTAGATCTAAGAACAGTGAGTCTCAGTTACAAGAGAGATTTCAGCTCACTGAGAGGAAGTCAGAGCCAGGAAACAGCCTGCTGCAGGAGACAGTGACTCCCCAGCTCTCCTCACCCAGGAAGACTGTACATCTGATGAATATACTGGGGTGCAGCAGTTCTCAAACTGTGCTCCTGAACAACACTGTGCTCTGATTAGAAAACAGAATAACAGCAGTCTTTTCCCAAATGACAGAAAAAGTTCATACATATAATTTTCTCAAGTGTGAGCTTTTATTCTTAAACTAGAGGCCTGGTACATGAATTTGCCAGCCAAGGAGGGACCGTGGAAGGGCTCCAAGGGGTGTCCAGCCCATTTCACTGGGTCCCAATTGGCCAGACCCCAGCAGCAAGCTAACCTACTAGTCAGAGCATCTGCCCCCTGGTGATCAGTGCATGTCATATCGACTAGTCATTCGGTTGACGGCTCCTAGTGGCCAGTGCACGTCATAGCGAGCAGTTGAGCGGCCTTAGCATATCATTAGCGTATTACACTTTTATTATATAAGATATACTTAATTATTCTTAAGTAAACCTTAAAGAAGTCTACATGAGACCAAATTTGACATCTTTAGGTATCTGAAGTTTAATTTAAAAAGAATGGACTATGTTCTGTAAAAAGCACTTTTACAGCTTGGAGTTCTAATACATGAGTAAATCTGAGAAGCATTGTTGAGGAAATAATTTTTCTTAAATCCTAAGGTCCCTTGCCCCGGCCAGGCGCCATGCAAGCCTCAGGTCCCTGCTGCTCGGTCGTAACGTTACAGAGTCCTGGCTAATTTGCACATTCCTCTATTACAGTGTTTCCCAAACTTCTCTCATGATGAGAATCACCTGGTGGAGTTGTTAAAATACAGATTCCTGAATCCCAACTAAGAAGTGCTAAACTAGAATTTTGGGAACATATAGGTAAAATTGTATCCTTAACTAGTGCCACATGGCTCTTTGGCCCCTTGAGTGTGGCTTTTCCACAAAATACTATGGCGTGGGCAAGTCTATTTGAAGAAGTGGTGTTAGAAGAAATTTAAGTTTAAAAAATTAGGCTCTCAAAAGAAATTTCAATCGTTGTCCTGCTGATATTTGGCTCTGTGGACTAATAAGTTTGCCGACCACTATCTTAGGGTGATTTAACTTATTTCCTACCCAGAGTTCTCCTCTGTATTCCCACCCCTCCCCATGCTATTCTTTTCTTCATAGCCTTCATTATTACCTAACATACTATATATACAGTGATGTTTAATGTCCTTTTCACCACCAAAATGTGAGGTAGATGGGGGAAAAGGGCGCTTTGTCTTGTTTTCAGGTTATCTCAGAGCTTAGAACAATGCCTAGTATTAGTAGGAACTGCATAAATGATAAATGGATGGATTGATAGATGGTGAAATAATGTATTTCCTCTATCAAACCTATGTATTTAGACTTAAGAATACTTTTAGAGTAACTCCAGGACAAGGGCCATGTTTGTCCACTTCCTCATGCCTGAGCCAGGCACTATGCCATGTCATGTGATGAAAAAAGAACACCTATATCTCAGGTTTACATGACCTTAAGAAACTAACTGAAGCCAACAGAATAATATGCGAGGGGAAGACGGTCATTTCATCATTCACCCAACTAGGACCTACTTGTAATGGTTGGGATCCTAGTCTATAGAAGTGGCCTCTCAGAGTAATTTTCACTGTCTATAAACCCACAGCCAATGCAGTCCACCATGGCCAGGGGAATTCAATCTTTGGTTTGTAAATATTCTGTATTATTTTTTTGTAAGAATATTATTCCTTAGTTAAATATTTAAAATGATGTATTGGCCCAACTGGTATGGCTTAATTAATTGAGCGTGGTCCTATACACCAGGAAGTTGCAAGTTCAATTCCCTTCTAGTCAGTACACATGCCCAGGTTGCTGGCTCAATCCCCAATAGAGGGCATGTAGGAAACAGCAGATCAATGCTTCTATCTCCCTTTCCTTCTCCCTTCCTCTCTCTAAAATAAAAATTTAAAAAAAAATGTTTTTTTTAAATTGCTAAAATTAAGTTACTGATCCTTTTCACTTATTTTTTAATCCTTTATATTAGAAAATCCATTCCCTAAAGGAAAACTTAAGTTCTTAAGCAGGGGGAAATTTACTTCTACCCATTGCTTCTGAACCATAAAAATAACACCCTTTAAAAATTATATTCAAGCTCCAAAACAGCAATTCTGTCCCATTTAATAATACTAGTCTTATTACATTTTAATTTCTAATACTACATTTCAAAATGTTTTGCCCCCTATTTTTTTTTTTTTTTAAGAAGGGTGAGTTTTGAAGGTTCCTAAGTATGGCATGAGATTTTTTTCTCCTTTTTTAAAAGTTGAGATAAATGATCCTCAACTCTGCTAAAGAATAGTTTAAAACACTGTGGACATGGAAAAAGCAATTCCATAAATCATCATTTTTAGTTCTATAGTATCTCAGTAAATATGAAAAATAACTTCCAAGAGGTCAAAATTTCCTTCTAAATTTTGTCATGCACAATAAAAAAATATTACAGTTATGAAAAAAAGTTCTATGCCATAAAAAATGAATTAAATATTCTCAGAGAAAAGGCAAAAGCAATGGTATAAAAGGCACAGAACTATGGTACAAGACACATGATCAATTCATGATCAATTCCAACACAATGATCCTACAAAGAAAATACAATGTAGTTCAGCAACATAAATAAATACTGCATTCAAGGACAGATTCACCGTTTGCTTTGAAAACAAGCCAAATTTTTCTGTTCTCACAAGGGATAACATCTTTTCTCTTGGCAATAAATCATGACATCTAAATTAATTACTTCTGAAGCTAAAGACAAAAAAATATTATTATCAGGGAAAACTTGAAAATCTTCTGTAAGAGATTTGTTTCAGTGAGAGTGGCTATGTAATTTCAATAAAAAGAATTTCATTTTCGACATTGTATAGTATCCCTTAATGTACCTTGAGTAGTGGTTACCATCAACAGTTAAATCTTCCCAGGATATACTAAAATTATTAAATGACTTGGATAACTTGAACTAATTTAAAACTTAATAATGAATTTAACATGCTAATCTTAAAATGTCAATTTCATAGGAAAACAAAGTAAATGAAAAACAGTTATACTCAGGGAAGTCTATCTAATATTTCATAGGTGACAAAATTGAGAGAGAAAAAGATTAATGAATTTGCTAAGGAAAAATAGTCATTGATGTCTAAGGGCAGACTCCCACTCCCACTCCTAGATTTCTCAGGAAGCCATCCTGAGAAATAAGAACAGGGATATCTGGATACAGGAATTGAAATTATCCCTTCCCCCTCATGTCAGGAAATAAATACAATAGTGTCTATCTCATTTGCAAGAGAACGTCAGGCCACAACACTAATTTTAAGAATATAGTTTTGTCTCTATGTATAAACTAGAGGTCCAGGGCATGAATTCTTGTACCAGTGGGTCCCTCGACCTGGCCTGTGGGTTCAGGCCAAAACCGGCTCTCCGACATTCCCCAAGGGGTCCCAGATTGTGAGAGGGTGCAGGCCAGGCAGAGAGACCCCTGGAGTGCATGACTGAGGCTAAGAAGGAACATGGGAGGTTGGCCAGCCAGAGAGGGACCGTGGGAGGGCTCCAGAGTGTGTCCAGTCTGTTTTGCTCAGTCCTAACTGGCCAGACCCCAGCAGCAAGCTAACCTACCTATCTGAGCGTCTTCCCCCTGCTGGTCAGTGCATGTCATAGCAACTGGTTGACTATCTGCCCCACGGTGGTCAGTACACATAATAACAAGTGGTTGAAAAGCCTTAGCATATCAATAGCATATTATGCTTTGATTGCTTGAACAACCAGACAACCGGACACTTAGCATATTAGGCTTTTATTATACAGGATTTGTAAAATTTGATTACTAGGGATATTCTTTACCTGTACCATCAATTGTTGCCTAATTAAAATTGTTGCCTATGAAACATTATAAATGTCCTAAAACTTTAGTAATGCACATTTTAAATTCTATATCATAGTTATGCACATAAACATAAAATTTTTAAAAATATGATAGATCGGAAAATACTGAAAAATATTGTGCATTCTTGTTCAATGTTTATTTGGACTCAATACTGAATGAGTGTTATTACGTTGGAAACATGTTCTTTGTAAAGAAGCTCTCGCCCAACCAGTGTTGCTCAGTGGTTGAGTGCCAACCCATTAACCAGGAGGTCAGGGTTTTATTCCTGGCCAGGGCACATGCCTGGGGTTATAGGCTTGATCCCCAGAAGGAGGCTTGCAGGAGGCAGGTTCTCTCTCATCATTGATGTTTCTATCTTTCTCTCCCTTCTCCTTTCCTCTCTCTCTGAAATCAATAAAAAAAAAATATTTTTTTAAAGTTCTCTAAATTATGCCTGAAATTGCATCTTCTGTAAACATAATTTCCTTTGTTATAGTCATCTCTATCGCTGCCAATAGCAACCAAAATAGCCCTTTATTCTTTTAATATTTTCAAAGAGATAACTACACTTTTTTTTTACATTAAATAATAGTAAAACAGACAATTCTACTAATAAATTTATTTTTGTAAAGGTACAGGGATATATCCATTGACAGTGTCATAGGACCAAGGAGTACAGAACTCAGCCTCTTTTGCTCACCATTGTAAGATCACGTGAGCAAGTGGAAGGGGCATAGAATAGTGGTGACTTTAAGGCCAGATTACCAGGTTCAAACACTAGCTCTGCCATTTACTACTTGCAGGGTTTTGCAAAAGCAATGCCTCAGTTTCATTAAATATTAAAAAATAAATTAATAAGAATAATAACAGTATCTAGCTCACAGGGCTAAGAGAGTAAATATTTTTAAAGTGCTTAGAACAATATCTGGCACAAACCACTATATAAGCATTTGTTGAGTAAAAAAAAATAAAAATAATATTCTGTGTGTTTGGGGGAGGGGAGTACTATAAAAAAGAGGTGGGTAAAAAAAATAGAAAATGAGAACAATTTTTGTATTTCAGCTCTGACTTGACATTATATCCTTTCCCTAAAGCTTACATCTTTGTTGTATCTTTATAATTTCTACATTTAGCAGGACTCATAAGCTATTACCACCTCAGATTCTCAGTGATTACATGGTCCAGAGTACATCCTACTTCAATTATCACATGAAAAAGTCTGTAACTTTGTCAAAAAATATTCCTCTTGCCATGAGTACCATTCAGTCTTCTGCTCCATCCACAGAGAACATCTACACTAATAAAAGAGAAAGAAGCAAATTGACTATACCTTCACGACACTGACGAACCAATCAGGAGTTAGCATGCAAATTAACCCAACAAAGATGGTGGATTAATTTGCATACATTGGCGCTGAATAGCCGGGGTGGGGTGTTTGCATTGTCGCCATGGTGACAATGCAGGTGTTCCACACCAACCCAGCTGCTCTGGGCCTCTGGGCAGTGTGGGAAGGCGGAAAGGCAGTTCCTGCCAGAGTGTAGACAGTGCTAGCAGCCAGGGGAAGAAAGGCCCATTCTTGCATGAATCTTCGTGCATTAGACCTCTAGTTTGAAATAAGACACTACATTCCTTGTACTATAACGATAGATGCCTTGATAAGATGCTCACATTATAGATCACCCAAGGATAGATCAAAGGGAATGCTTCTGTGAAATAATTTCCCAGTAGGTAGCTTGCAGAATCTTTGTTATACATTCCAAGCAGCAACATTAAAATAAAATAAAAATTAACACATCACTTATGTTCCAGTATTTGCCCAATCTTTTGAACTTATCCAACCAAACAATTTTATTTTTTAAATATATTTTATTGATTTTTTACAGAGAGGAAGAGAGAGGGATAGAGAGTTAGAAACATCAATGAGAGAGAATCATCGATCAGCTGCCTCCTGCACACCCTACTGGGGATGTGCTCACAACCAAGGTACATGCCCTTGACTGGAATCGAACCTGGGACCTTTCAGTCTGCAGGCTGACACTCTATCCACTGAGCCAAACCGGTTTCGGCCCAACAAACAATTTTGAGGAAAGATTTGTGCAGGGCTTACTAGCCACCTGATAATCATGCTGTCACAAAGTGAATCTGTTATAAACTGGTGTCTTCATTTTAGCTTAGCATTCAACAACATTTATGCTTTTCCAGCCACAGAGGACTCTGATAACTTAAGGCAATTTAGTCAATCAAGATTTACTGAATGTACAATAAATGCTGATCTCAATATTGCTTGAGACAGAGACTGTCATGTTTTAATTGACAGTAAGGAGTATATCGAAAGTAACTGAAGAAAAAGTTCAGAATTTCATCAAATAAATTTTTGGTTTGCACTTCTTTTCTAATTATATTTTTACTATCTCTGACTTTATTTTTTTTTAAATATATTTTATTGATTTTCCACAGAGAGGAAGGGAGAGGGATAGAGAGCTAGAAACATCGATGAGAGAGAAACATCGACCAGCTGCCTCCTGCACAACCCCCACTGGGGATGTGCCCACAACCAATGTACATGCCCCTGACCAGACTCGAACCTGGGACCCCTCAGTCTACAGACCGACGCTCTATCCACTGAGCCAAACCGGTTTTGGCTGACTTTATTTTTTAATATAGAGAGTTGTTCTCCAAAAAAAATCTGGCCTCATGAGAATGTTTGTCATAATCTATTAAATTATGAATAATCAGTACTTAAAGTCTGATATTACAGTACCTTATTAAAAATTAGATGGGTTTTTTAATGTGTTCACATATTGGTTGTTTGGAACTCAAGATATCTTTTCTTACAGATTCCTCTCTGCAAAACTGGCAGAGAGAAAGAAACTGACATTAATGAGCAGCTACAATGTGCCAGCACTCTGCTAGGAAACTTAATATCTTATTTTCACAACCCTACAGTAATTATCATGCTGAGTTTACACATTCAGAAGGCTGTTTCCTTACATCATACATTCGTTTACCAAATATATGCACACTGTGAAAAAAAAAATCAACCATACTTAAAATCAATTAAGCTAATAAAAAAAAATAGCAGCCCCATAACCCACCCCACGAAAGGCATTCTTCCTTTTAATTTTTAGCTTTTCTTTTGGTATTTATTTATCACAACATTTCTGAATAAAACCTAGTGGTATAAGAGTATTATTTAGAAATGCTGAGATTAGATTGGCAAGGCCCTAAAAGTCTCCCAGCCAGCTACTCAGTGTCATTCTGGGACTTCTCTTCAAGGATAATCTGGGGATCCCCTTTGCTGTCTTCTTGTTCTTCTGCATTTATTTGACAGACATGTTAGCTTGGAATACAATTTCAGTTTAGAAATCATGTCCGCTTGGAACTTTAAGGTGACTGCTCCATGGTCTTAATTTCTAATATTATTGTCAAGAATTCTGATGCCAAATCCTCTATAAATATTTTTTATTCTGTTTTAAATCCGTGAAACATTTAGCAGGCTTTCCTCATCACAGATGTTCTGAAATTACCCAACAACGTGCTCTGAAGAGGGTTCATCTTTATTCACTGTGCTGAGCACTAAGAGACCCTTTTAAACTGGAAGCTCATAACCTGCAATAATGGTAAATTTTCTTTCAGGTCTTTACCAAATGTTCCTTAACTAGGGGCCTTTCCCTGATAATCTCATAAAATAATATTCCTTTTTCCCCCCTCTCCACCCACAGCATTCGCTGGGTCCTTTACCTTACCTCATTTTCCTCCATCCCATCGGTCACCACATGACACATTGCAAAGCTGACTATTTGTCAGTCTACTCCTCCTAGAACATGAGCTCCCATGAAGGCAGAAGCGTTGTGTGTGCTGCTGCCTACAGTATCATGAAGACTTTGTTCACACAGGCCACAGCAGTGAGTGGCACATAACAGGAATTTTAAAAAATATCTGATGAATGACAGGACTGACTCCAAAGAGCAAGATAATCTGGAGGGACAAAACTTAGCGGGGACAAGAAGAGAAGGGAGATGAGGTCTCCCAAACACTTGTCAGTATTTTAAGTCATTCTTAAACCAGAAATCGCCCATCAGTGATCGTGTGATTTGTATAAAGTGACGGAGAAGCACCATAAGTAATAAAGTGGATTTGAAGTAGTACAGACCTGGGTTTGAATTCTGGCTCTGCCACTTATTTGGCAGTATTCTACCTATAAAATGAGGGTAATGCCTACACCTGCTTCATAGGACCACTGCCAGGATAAACTTTGTACAGCATACTAGTTATTTAAGAATTTATTATAAAAAATAAACAAGTCTATCAATTTCCCAGGGAAGACAAAGTTGTCTTCCTGTCAAGTATACCTTTAGATTCAACAGTATTTACGGTCTTTTAATAGTTTTCCATATTTAGTTTCTAATTTAAAAAGACTTTCTATCCTTAAGAACACTCCTTCTAATGTAAATGGATACTAGAATACGGTATGCCTTTAAAAAAGCTTCAAGCATACCAACATCCCAATTATGGGGGTACCAAAAGAAAAGAGAAAGCAAGATATTGAAAACCTATTTGAAGAAATAATGACAGAAAACTTCCACCACTTGGTGAAAGAAATAGACTTACAAGTCCAGGAAGTGCACAGAACCCCAAACAAAAGGAATCCAAAGAAGACCACACCAAGACACATCATAATTAAAATGCCAAGAGCAAAGGCAAAGAGAGAAGATTAAAATCAGTAAGAGAAAAATAGTTAGTTACCTACAAGGGAATACCCATAGGACTGTCAGCTAATTTCTCAACAGAAATTATGCAGGCCAGAAGGGAGTGGCAAGAAATATTCAAAGTGATGAAGAGCAAGAACCTACAGCCAAGATTACTCTACCAAGCAAAGCTATCATTCAGAATTGAAGGGCAGATAAAGAGCTTCACAGATAAGAAAAAGCTAAAGGAGTTCATCACCGCCAAACCAGTATTATATGAAATGCTGAAAGGTATTCTTTTAAGAAGAGGAAGAAGAAGAAAAAGGTAAAGATAAAAATTATGAACAACAAATACATATCTATCAACAAGTGAATTAAAAAATCTGATGAACAGAATAAACTGGTGAACATAACAGAATCAGGGGCATAGAAAGGGAGTGGACTTACAATTCTCGGGGGCAAAGAGGTGTGGGGGGGTGTGGGAAGAGATTGGACAAAAATCGTACACCTATGGATAAGGACAGTGGTTGGGGATAAGGGCAAATGGTGGAGTGGGAACTTGGTGGAGCGTAACTATGGGGGGGGGGGGGCAATTGTAATAATCTGAACTTTAAATAAAGATTTATTTTTTAAAAATGGACTAAAGTGCTTGTTCCCTCCTTATCTTCCAAATATTTTTATATTTGCTAATCTCAGAGGTAAAAATCAATAGTTTGTTATAGTTTTAATTTGCTTTTGTTACTTAAAAATGAGGTACAGCATCTTTTTGTTGTTTAAATGGCATTTTATTTTTCTTTCCTATGAACTGCATATGCCTTTCCCTATTTTAAAGTTTTCATGTTAATAAATATATGCATGTAGTTTAGAGTCTACTGATTTTATAAGACTTGTTTTTTTAAAAAAAATCCACCAGCAATTCCCAGCTCTCCTTTTCTAACACTTTTCCTTATGCAGAAAGCTACTTTTATCTCTCTTAGCCAAGTCTTTTTTTTTTAATGTATTTTATTGATTTTTCAGAGAGGAAGGGAGAGGGAAACATAGATCAGTTGCCTCCTGCACATCCCCAACAGGGGATGTGCCCACAACCAAGCCACATGCCCTTGACCAGAATCAAACCCTGAACTCCTTAGTCCACAGGCCAATCTCTATCCACTGAGCCAAACCAGTTTTGGCTAGCCAAGTCTTTTGATAGTCATCACTGAGTCTTAAATAATATGGCTATATCAATATTTTTAAATTCTTCCATTTTGGACGCATCTACTGACTTTCCGCTATGGAAGATGAGAATTCGATTCTTTCTTCCCCATTATTAGCCCAGTAGGATCATACACACCTCCTATTTTCTCATCCTCCCTCTAGTTACATATAGTAACTCTGGAAAGGACAAGCAATATTATGACTATACTAGAGGCCCGGTGTATGAAATCCCTGCACTCGGGGGCATCCCTCAGCCTGGCCTACACCCTCTCGCAGTCCGGGAGCCCTTGGGGGGGGGGGTCTGACCGCCTTAGCGCTGCATGCTGCCAAGGAGCTGGAGAAGCTCCCACCACCACTACTGGGCTCACCACCTATGAACCTGGCTTCTGGTTGAGCGGCCCTCCCCCTGTGGGAGCACACTGACCACAAGGGGGCAACTCCTGCATTAAGTGTCTGCCCCTTGGTGGTCAGTGCACATCATAGCAACTGACTGTTCTGCTGTTCAATCAATTTGCATATTAGCCTTTTATTATATAGAACTAGAGGCCTGTTTCATGAAGATTCATGAAACAGGCCTTCCTTCCCCTGGCTGCCAGCACCATTTTTCCTCTGGCACCTGGGACCCAGGCCTTTGCTCTGGCCACTGCCTTCAGTCTTCGCTCCAGCCAGAGTTCTACTCCTATAGCTCCTTCTGCCCCTCAAACTCCCCCCGCCTTTCCCCTCATATCAGCTGTCCTGCCCTGCCTGGCCGCTCTGTGCCTGCATGCATGCTGCCCAGAGGCCTGGAGCAGCTGGGGGGCAGGGCTGCCATCTTTGGTGGGTTGATTTGCATACTCAGTCCTCATTGGGTGGTAGACATCGTGAAGTGATGGCCAATTTGCATATTTCTCTTTTATTAGTGAAGATTATTATATAAGATGTTATTCAGAGTCCTCCACATAACAAATCCTATGTGTAACACAGTATATTGGTCAAGAGCATGATCCTGAAGGCAGAAAGCCTAGGTACAAATCCTGTTTAGTCCTGTTTTGCTATAGGCAAATTACTTAACCTCTGCATGCCTCGGTTTCCTTATCTGTACAACAGTACCTGGTGGGTTTACAAGGATTAGCAAATTCATATACATAAAGTGCTTGATATGCAGAAGGTGCTACTTACGCATTTTTTTATGTCCTGGACTACCTTTTTGTTTCTTCTGTAGCTATTGTCTGGTTGTTCATTTGCTCAGGTTTCTATGTACTTATTGTTAATTCTATCCCAATTCATTTCTTGTTGTTGAAACACATTCAGTTATATCAGTTGTATCTTCTTGGAGAAGTCTTCACTACAGCCTTCTGACTGCTCCACTCTGAACTGTTGTCTACATTCTGCAGCTGGTCCAGAGCTGGTTAACTCGGCTCTATGGCATTCTCCTGAGGCTTCCCTCTGCCCTGTGCTAGCTCTCCTATCCTACATCCATGTCCTACTCCTTCTTGGTGAAAAATATATTCCACTTGCTTCAGGAGAGTCGATGTGCAAGAGGGAATTTTAAAAATATTTCATGTCTGAAAATACCCTCAATGAGTGGTTAATGGCTTATAGCTAGATATAGAACTAATTTCCCTGCAGAAGCTAGAGGACATGCCTCATTGTTTCCTAGCTTCGGAGTTGCTGATGGGAAGTCTAAAGCCATTCTGATTTCTGATCCTTAGCTTGTAATGGTCTTCCTTTCTTAGGAAGTTTGTAATACTGTCTTTGCCACCACAGACAAATTGAGATTTCCTGAAAATGCCTTGTCATAGGCACTCAGTAAACCCTTTCAATCTGGAAACTAGAATCCTTCACTGGGGGGAAATTTGATTGAATTATATTGCTAATGATTTCCTTTCTTTGTTTTTCTTTTTCTGAAACTCCGTTTTGATACTGGACTTTCTAAACTGATACCTTTAATTATTTTATCACTTTCCCATCTGCTTTCTAAAATATTTCCTCATTTTCATCATCAAACCCATATTAAGTTTTATTTCTGTTACTTTTTTTTTTAAACACACAGCAGCTCTTTGGTCTTGTAGAATATTCAGTTCTTATCTCACACATGCAATATTTTAAACTTTATGAGGAGACTAATGATTATTTTTAAAATTTTCTATTCCCTGCCTGTCTCTGGTCCTCCAAGTTCTTTCGTTTGTTTTGGTTTTTCTACAGATATCTGCTAGTCTTGGGAATGTCAGTATCTTCACGGCTTTCCTCTTAGACTAGTGTAATACTCCAAATGGTACTCCCATCTTTTGCCTGGCGGGTACAGGTGAGAGAAGCCAGGTGGAGGAGTCTCACTCAGTGAGTGTGCAGGTGTTCACACCATTGCCTTGAATTAGGAAAGGGCCCTGTGCTCTCAGTTTTGCCTGGTCTGCCCCACTCTGAGACCTTTGGGGTTTTCCTCTTCAGAGAATTAAGCTGCAGGCTTGTATTAGGGTTGAGGTGGAGGTGGGAAAAGGAGAAGACTAAGGGATCTACCATTTTATGTTCCTGATACCATCGACTCCTGAGCTATTTGAAAACTTTGTGGTACAATTCAGGTTGGTTCATGGCTTTCTTCAGAGCCAGATTAAGATTTGGCTTTCTCAAATCAGCTCGGTCATTTACCACACTCCATTTGCTTTCCAGCTTTCAATCTTATTATTGTTATTTTGTGGTTGTTTTCTTCTTTTTCATTTCCCTTGTCCTTGTTGTACCATATCTTTTAAAGAATTCCTTTACCATAATTATAGTGTGGTTTCTGGTGGGGGAAATACAATTAGATGCTTATCAATTTTATCCGCAGAAGTCCAGGATAAATCTAAAAAAATTCTCTTGACCGCTTATGCCATTCATTTCCCCTTCCCACCCAATTCTCCCACCACTATAGTGGTTTACAAAGATCAATATTGCCTTAGGACTAGTCAAGAAGGACTCCTTGCCTGAGCATCACATTTTATTTTTTAAATTCTTTATTGTTTAAAGTATTACACATGCCTCCTTTTTCTCCCATTGACCTCTCCCGGCCATTCCCACCCTCCAGCACATGCCCTCACCCCCCTACCGTCTGTGCCCAAGGGTTATGCTTACATGTATGCATACAAGTCCTATAGTCGATCTCTTAAGCCCCCCACCCCCGGCCTACCCTCTAAGCTTGGTCGGGCACCACATTTTAGAGGCATGACTTTGGTGCTCCTGGGCATCGATCCACACGGAACTTGACTGTACAGGCTAACTGTCCACATGAATGTCTGTGGGCTTCTCATGATGAGAAGCCACATTTGGAAATTCTCTCCAGGCCTTGACTGTAGAAAAATATAATCATAGTTGAAGGAAAGAACATACTTTATCTTTTTATTTGAAAAAAGTTAGTTAGCCCTCGTCAGTTTGGCTCAGTGGACAGAGCGTCAGCCTGTGAACTGAAGGGTTCCAGGTTTGATTCTGGTCAGCGTACATGCCTGGGTAGTGGGCTCGAACCCATGTGGGGCGTGCAGGAGGCAGCCAATCAATGATTCTCTCTCATTATTGATGTTTTTATCTCTCCCTTCTCTCTTCCTCTCTGAAATCAATAAAAAAAATTTTTTTAAGTTTGACTAACAAATATTAAGATATATGACACAGCTTTATAAACCTAGTAAATAGCTGCTCCATTGAAACATTGACTTCCTTCATGGTTTCTCCTTCCTCAGGTCTTCTGGCTTCACTGCAACCCAAACAGTAACCCTTACAAATGACTTACACGAATCAGAAAGGAATCCATTATTTAAGACACTTTGCTGCCATCTGCTGGAAATTTTATTAAATAGCTACAAATCAACAAAGACAAATGACAGGCACCCCTAGTTGTTGGGTAATGCATCATTTGCACAACCAGAGGGGCAGCACTGCCTTGAACCAGAAGTGAACAAATCTGTACTGTGCCAGGATGAGGATGGGAAGACAACAGAGCAAATCAGGAATCAAACTCCCACTCACAAGTTAGAAGGAACTATGGTATGGCACCTTGACTTAGAACTGAGAACTCCTTTCTTCATAGATAAAAAAAAAACCTCTTACTTGCTAATCTAAATTTAGTTAGAGTAAAATAAAAATTGGCTTTAGCAGTTAGCTAAATAAGTAGTAGTTTTTATTTTATTCATATAGCTTTGTGTTCCAAATAACTAATTTCCAGAAGAAATATGAGTGTGTTGAAAAGTGATTTTGGAATTAAATGCAAGCTGCTTCTTTCTAACGGACAAACCTGATTAAATCAGGTTGGTAGTTAGGTTAATTCTGTTTTAATCCCTGCTTTTTTATGTGAATGTTCCACCACAATTGACATATTAGGGAACACTTGCAATTACATCAATTTTTTATCATGATTTCATCTGTGAGAAACACTAGGTGAACAAAAAAAAGTGCACTCAGCTGAACCACGCCACATATGAATACACAAAAAGCTCACATACACAGCTCTAACATGTACCAGTGACCTCATCTCACTGCCTGTGCTATAAACCACACCCATACACATCTCCTATGACAATGTCCTATTCAATTTCCAGAAAGCCCTCCCTCCATCATTTAACAATAAATTTAAAAACTACTCTGATGCCTACTACCACATGTAAATTTCAGGGTAATTTTCTAAGGTAAAGTGCTATAGTTATTGTAGTATTTATATATTCCTCAACCATTTAGCACATGTAAAAATATATTATTACTATTATTTTTACTAAGTTCTTGTCTTTACATGTTATTTAGTATAGTGCTCCTAACTCCGTTCTCCCCATAAGTACTGTGATTTTTATTGTGCAGTTCTGCACAGCACAGTGATTTAGGCACATATGTCACATTATCACAAAATTGACTGTGCATGGCTATATTAACCTAGACTTAAACCCATTCTGCTAGACTAATATCAGCAGAATTACCACATGTACCTTATACATCTTACAGAATTCAAAAAGTAAATATATACTGACGTACTGTTTTAAAGAAAACTCAAAGCTACCCATCCAAAATTCTCAGTGAAATTATTCAGGGCTTCTACCTTAATTATCCATAATGCTTTTGATAATTCTTCAGCTCATTTGATCTTTCCTCAAATAACTTATCTATTTTTACAAAACTCTAAGGGACTAGTAGACCAAACAGTTGGACCAGTCACTATGATGCACACTGACCATCAGAGGACAGATGCTCAACACAGGAGCTGCCCCTGGTGGTCAGTGCACTTCATAGCAGCAGCAGGCTCAGTGGGGCTTGGATGAGCGTGAATAGCATGGTGCCTGACCCAGGTGCCTGACCCAACTTGGGCTCCTCCCTGGCCTCCTGCCACTTCCCACACTACTGCATCCATTGGGGGAAGTCGGACTGCCAGTTTCGGCCCGATCCCCCAAGGGATCCCGGATTGCAAGAGGGCACAGGCCAGACTAAGGAACCCACCAGTGCATGAATCCATACACCAGGCCTCTACTATATCACTGAAATCCAGGAATGATGGACTACAAGTACAAAGGATGGATATTATATAGATCTCTTAGCATGAGCTTGCTTAGATAATTGTGAAACAGACTTAGTTTATTTTATTGGAAGGAAACAAGACATTTTTAAGGCATTTCAAAGAAAACCAAGCACTGCCACTATTCGCTAAGCTCTAATTTTCAGAGCTAGTAATACCAGACTGCTGACTTTTTTCATAAATGTTTTGCTCATTTGTATGTATATTACCCTAAAGTTCACAAGTTTCTTCTATTGAATAGTATGAGTATGTATGTATACACTACACACACACACACACACATCCACATAACTTAATAGTCGATCTAAATATTGAGTACTACCAAACACAGGCATTATTTATCAACATTTTTAATTCTATTACTTGAAAAATTCTTGAAATATTAAATCTTCATTACTCATTTATCCTTCCTTCAATGTATTATTACTAGTATTTTCATAGAGTTTAGCATCTTAAAAATGTCATAAATTACCTAGATACTCCTAATAAATAAATATCTTGGGAATAAAGAGAGTTATCATTAGCTTATACATAAAGGTAACTGAGATTACTTTAACATAGAATGTCAGAGTTAAAAACTAAGGTCTGAATAATGAATATCATTTAAAAATTTGGCCTTTAAAAGTTATCCTCTATAATTTTAGAAATGCCTTGGAGAAAATATTATGCTTTAATATTTATATTCTTCAAAGTTTCCTCAAATTTTTATCACTTAGGTCAATAAATGTAGAAAAACATAGTTACAAGGTTGTGAGCGCAATCCCTGGTAGGGGGCATGCAGGAGGCAGTCGATAGATGTTTTGCTCTGACACTGATGTTTCTCTCTCTCTCTAAAATTCAATTAAATTATTTTTTTAAAAACCACATACAATTTCATTCTTTTTAAAAACATATTTTGTTGATTTTTCACAGAGAGGAAGGGAGACGGGTAGAGAGTTAGAAAAATCAATGAGAGAGAAACATCGACCAGCTGCCTCCTGCACACCCCCTACCGGGGATGTGCCCACAACCAATGTACAGGCCCAGGATCCTTCAGTCTGCAGACCGACGCTCTATCCACTAAGCCAAACCAGTTTCGGCGACAATTTCATTCTTACTGTTCTAGCCACAATTTTTCATTTTTTTTGTTTCTCACTTCCTAAATCCATTCCAACAATCAAATTCTATTGGCTCTATCTTCAAATGTATTCATAATCTAGACATTTCTCAGCCTTTCCACTATTACCATTATGAGCCAAGTTTTATCATCTCTTCTCCATATCGTTCAAAAGCATTCCAATTGGTCTCTGAACTCCCATTCTTGCATCCCTATTCTCAATATAGAAGCCATGGTTCCCTATCTCACAGAATAAAAACCAAAGCCCTTATGATGATCTATCTACAAGGTCTTCATCTGCTCAGTGAAGTCATCTCCTACTATTCTCCCCTTGTTCATTCCACTCCAGCCTCCCTGGCATCTATGCTGCTCCTAAAACATTCCAAGCACATGTCTCCTTTACACTTGCTGTTCCCCTGAGTGGAAATCATCACCCCAGGTATCCACATGTCTGAGTTCCATACCTTTATCAGGTCTAGACTCAAATGTCACTTAACAGAGAGGCATTCTTTGGCCAGCTTAGCTAAAATTATTCTTCCTCAATGCTTCCTATTTCCTTTTTTTTTGTACTTATCTCTATCTAGCACAGTATACAGTATATTTTACTTATTACTCTTGCTTACTGTCTGCCATTCCTCAATAGAATGTAAGCTTCACAAGGGGAGAAAGCTTTGTATATATTTTGTTCACTCTGTGTCTTAAAGTGCCTAGAACAGCATCTGGCACGTAGTTGTTACTCAATGACTATTTGCTGTATAAACAAATGGATTTTTTTTAAAATTAAAAATCAACGAAAGCCACATAATATAACACAATAAATAATAACATGTACTGTGAAAAGTCATCAATAATCTATCTTCCTAATTATGTAAGAATCTTCGAAAGACAGAAATGTTACACCCCTTTTCACTTAGGGACTGGCATAGAATGTTACATATACAGCAATTATTCAATTCAATATTTGACAGCATGAAATTTTGCTAAGAGACAAATCACTAGGAGATAAAAATAGAATAGAATAATGATCTAATTCAACATTAGATTGGCATGTAAGAAAAAAAAGACTCTAAAAGTAGTCTTTCCCCCTCTAATATTTATGAGCAATAACTTTCGGTGCTAATTTAGAACATCCACTCCAAAAATGATCATGGTCTGCGATGAATCAAGACGTTTTGTCTAGGACAGAAAATGGAGGATTGGCTCTGGACTAAGCACCTTAGCCACCTCATCTTAGTTTGTCATTGGGACTAGTACATGGAATGTTGAAGATATTTAACAATTTACGATATAGTTCTCTCTTCTTTAAAATTATAACAATTCTTCAGACTATGAATATATATTCTTTGTGGGTTAAAGCTTGTCAAAGGTTTATAGAGTGACAATGATAGTCATCAACATAACACTGTGAATAATGATAACAAAGGAACTGAAAGAAGGTGACTTTGAGCCAGTCCAAGTTACATAGAACACATACATGAAATACAAACAGGTTATCATATGGTTACACCCAGACAGGTTTGCAATACAATTTATGCCAATACCTAAACTGGATTCAACACATGCTAAAGAAGTACGATGTAAATAAAATGAGAGGAAAATCTGATTTCTCTAAGTATGATTCCTTGAACAAAAGTGTTTTCTAATCTAAATAATTTCTAGAAAGGCAACAGGATAAAAAGATAAATAAAATATTCAAATTCTGACCAAGAATTCTGAATTCCATTTAAATTATGAAGAGAAATGAAGAAAAACAAATAAGAAAAAACAAACCCTGATATTCAAAAACACATATTCACCAACATACAGACAATAAATAGTTCTGACTTATCTACCTAGCAAATGTCTGTGACTAAATGTCTGAGTTCACTAAGCAAATAACAACACTAATGATATAAAGCATTTCCTACTATTCTGATCCTTTCATTATTTTATTTAATTTTAATTATGTTCCCTTAAAATTACCTGACCTAAATATTTATATATCCACTGGCAAGCAAGCAAAATATGAAACAATACATTTAGTAGGAAACAGGGAAAGAGCTGATTTGATGTTGACAATTTCTTTAGGGTATAACAACTCACATTGTTTTTTTTTTATTTCCCTCTTCTGTCACCCTTTTAACCATAGTCCCGAATATAACTTACATGAGATACATAAAATTAGCTCAGCTATAGTAGCCTTATCTAACATTACATTACATAAAATGGAATCAATAGCTTGAACAGGACACAAACCACTTAATATTAAGTTTCCATACAATACTGGCCACCCAGTTAATCTCAGTACTTCAACAAGATCACCTAATGGTCTTTCAAAATTTAAAGCCAAGCAGTAAACTCAGAAACAATACACCATCCAACTTGTCTAGAGCTGTACAGCAAACTTACGAAGCTTAGATAAATTTTATCTCTATAAAAATAACTTTGCTGCCACTTGGTTACAAAGAATAAAACTTTCTAATGACTTCTAACCCTTGGTTAACATACCAATGGGCTTCCTTAATGGGAAACACAGGATGTTTTGTTTTATTGTAACACTCAACAACAAACCCATAAGTTACCAGATAAAAGCTAGCAATTTATTTTATTAGCTTACCCAGTTTAGTGGTGCCCTCTGGTGGGTACTCAGGAAACTGACCCTCAGAAGGGACACTGACAGTTCTTCTCAGGCATCTCCCTTTGGTGGAATCAGCCTGCTGCTCCTGACCTCCCTCCGTGGGTATCTAGTTAACCAAAAGAAAGAGAGATGAAACTTATAGTGAGTTCGCCATAACAACTTTCCAACTGAATAATGTTTTCAGTTAATAAAACAGGAGTTTGTAATCATCAGAGCAAAGTAGAAGAAATGCAGGAATAAAGTATACACAATGGTAAAGTTTTACCAACCCCTTTTCAGGAAGCTTTTCTTTAAAAAGAAAACCAAAAGATCAGGAAAGGTGAGTATGTAAATTAGCTTAGTTGAAGTATGTACAAATCTTATCTAGGTGTGCATCTGTTTTGGGAGTTCAGGAAACAAAACAAAACACCCACACAAATAAAATATTCTTTTACATAAGACACTGGTTCACAAGTTCCAATTCTGCCCAATGCTCAATAAGGTAAATGGAAATAAAAGTCAACCAAAAAGATTTAGCTACAACATTCTCTTAAAAGAAGGTTTTGCTAGATAAAAGTAGCAAAATGACCCAACTTTTCTTTAATTTTAGAATTAAGCATATATAATATATAAAAGGCTAATATGCAAAGTATCCCCTCAGGAGTTTGACAGGGAGACCAGGAGTTCGATAGCTCTCTATGATGTGCACTGGCCACTAGGGGGTGGTGCGAAGTAAAGGAAGGCCCCAGGCGGCAGCGGGAAGGCTCCAATCGGCCCTGATCTCCAGTCAGGCCTAGGGACCCTACCCATGCCCAGATTTTACGCACCTAGCCTCTAGTAGTTAATAAAAGACATTTTCAGTGAGATTTTGCTAGTAATCTTTATCAAAATTAAGAATAATATTGGTAACATCTTAGTTTGGCAAAATATATCAGTAATTAATCATAGTTTCTTATTTCTTATGGCTCTCATATTGAAATTTCAACAATTTCAATAATAATGACTAGCACTGAGTTCTTATGTGCAGGGCTAAGGAATTTACATGAGTGACATTATGAGGGAGCCATTGTGGAGGATAATTTATTTTTACAAATGATTGCAGTGAATACATATCACATCAACTGATCTAGAAAAACTGGAATACACACAGGCTTGAATGTACATGTCTTCAACTTTGCCTCAGTAATCTAACTCCTATGACTGGGGTCAAGCGGGTGATAGAAAGAAAAACTCTCTCTGTGCCACTGAAAATCTGAAGAGCAAAGTCCTCATGTCTTTATAATGGACTGAAAATTTTCACACTCTTTATAGGACCAAAAATTCACCATTTCCTCATTACCATAACTATGCTTACATTACTTGCACACTGAAAAATCAAGAAGCAGAATTAACAATGGTAACATTCTAAAAAAACAAGGGGAAACCAAATCATAGTATCAATAAAGAGATGAACTATTCCAAAAGCACTCTGTAATATAAAACTTTACAAATGGTAATCCAAGTCATCCAGCCCTTTCAGGATGAAAATTGCATTATATCTACTTAAATAATTAAAAGAGTAGGAGAGAGAGGTTAATTAGCTCTCATCTACTAAGAGGCAAAAATGTAACCTCTTCCTGCCTTAAAAGTAGAAAGGAACAAAGGTAAATATAAGCAGAGTGGAAAGTTTGTATCTCTGAACAAAGAGGAACCTAAATAAATAACCATTTTCCTCAAAGTTCTAAAAGCACCTATTATCTGAAATAATGAAAGTTCAAGCTATAAGGAAAAAATGTAGTTATTTTTTATATTATAGGAGGAAATGACCTATGATCTTTTCCTGTGAAAATGTATAAAGACTACATTTGGAAAAAAAAAATAAGAAATGTCCTCTATTATAATATACTTTACTATGTTCAAGGAGAAGATACATAAATATATAAAACTTATTTGGGCCTAAATTTCACTCACAATTATTTTCTCAGTTTTCATGTAGACTCTTCATTTCCCACTATTGTAACTTAAAATGTAATAAAAGGTTTCATTCAAAGTATCACTTACTATTGGGGTATACTATCTCTCACTTGAGATATATGGGAAAATAGTGTTGACTTTTATTCTAAACCTGCACTTCTTAAAAATCTTTTACAACATTATAAGATTGATCCCTATTAAAATATTTTTACAAGATATTGATCTACTTGAAAATTAGAGGGATCATATTTCAAGTATTTTCAAACTAAATTGGAGTTCACCAATCTTTGGACACATCCTAAAAAAATAAGAGGATACCAAATCAGAGAATCAGTTTTAGAAAGTCAATTTTAGAAAAGCTATGTTGTCCATTCTAACTGCCCTGATTTAGTTTACTAGTTTAATTTTTTTAAAAGATTTTTATTGATTTTTAGAGGGAGAGGAAGAGAGAGAAAAACATCAATGTGCGAGCAGAACATTGATCTGCTACCTGCTGCATGACTACTACCAGGGATGGAGCCCACAACCTGGACATGTACTCTGACCAGGAATTGAACTGGCCACCTTTTGGTGCACAGGACAACACCCAACCAACTGAGCAAAACCAGCCAGGACATTTACTAGTATAAATTTATTGTTTATATTGAATTAGTCTTTAAAATTTGTATATCTTCCAGGTTCTATAACATGAGAGGGATTCTTTTTAACCTCTTTGGCCTTGTACTGTGCCCCAAGTCCAATTTTTCCTCGGGAAAAAAAAAATCAAGCACTTTAATTCATTTCATTGCAGATGAGGCAAATGGGACACAGTAAGGACTATATGGCTTCTCATGGATCTAAGATATGCTAATAACCAAGTTGAACATAATTTCTGAATCCTGATCCTCTTTGTTAGTTCCAAACCATCCATGACAAAGGAGGAGCAATATGCACAAATAAATTTACTTACAAATACTATTTATATACATTTACCTCATATTTTCTACAAATTGCCTTTCATTTTTTAGAATTACACATAAAATAACTTCAATTTCAATCTGTGTACATGCAGATTAAATAGTCAAGTACAGGAAACCAAGTTTATGCTAACTATCAAAAGAAAATGCTCTGTAATTTTTTCTCTAAAGATGTTTAAGTGATGCTCAAATCTACTATATCCTGATACAGTGGATGTATGTGATGGGTAAAAGCAGCCTTCTGCTTCAGCCAGGGCATAATTCTCAACTGTTTGCTGTATAAGGCTTCTCATAAGCTTTTCTACAAAAACAAAAAACAAACAAACAAACAAACAAAAAAAACCCAACACACACAACTCTTCTGCTATAAGTATCAGCTTCAGATTTTACATTATCTAGAAACAACAAGTTGCTTGCATTTCCCTAATACAGTCCCTATTGTGTAGTTCAGTGCCTTTGCTTAGTCTGTTGTCTCAGCTTGAAATATCTCCCCTCATTTTCTTTTCTATTCTTTACCTGCCAGGTAAAACCATTCATCCTAAGGCACAGAACAGACAGTGCCTCTTCCAGGAGTCTTCCCTTTCTACCAGTTCCCTCAGGGAGGAGATTCAGGCACACCTTCCTGAGGTTCCTCCAATAACAGATTTTTCTCTGTCATTCTACTGACTACATTGAATTATAATTATTCCTTTGAGCAACTAATTCCATGTAAGTTAACAGCTTGTATTTTACCAATCAATCCCCAAATCTTAAAATAGCTCCAACCCACATGTGAATGAATGAATTAATATTTAATAGGTAGAGAGGCTGGCCATTGTAGGCAAAGGAAAAAGACATAACATCAGCAAAGAAGTTGGTGAGCATATGACTTTTTTATTTTGTTTTGCCAATTTAATTAGAGTCTCTTCAAGGGGAGAAAAGGGGTAGAACACCAAAATATATTATGACCGAATTGGGAGGGCATTAATACCAGACCATGCATAATTCAGGAAGCACTGGGAAAGCTTTCAAGTTTTTAAATTAGAGAAATGGTAGTCACTTAATTGGTCTCTCTCCTTCCTATCTCTCCCTCTTCCAATACATCCTATAGATTAATATTCATAACACAGCCCAGCTGGTGTGGCTTAATGGTTGAGCATTGAACCATAAACTAGGAGGTCATGGTTCGATTCCTGGTCAGGCACATGTGTGGGTTGCAGGCTTGTTTCCTAGTAGGGGCATGCAGGAGGCAGTGGATACATGATTTAATTTCTTATAGATGTTTCTGTAACTCCCTCTCCTTTTCCCTCTCTCTCAAATCAATAGAAATGTATTTAAAACATATTCATAATGCATAATTTTGATCAAATCCCTTCCTTAAGTTTTCTTTGGTAACTGCCCATTACCAACAGCATCTTAATGACATAGACGATAGCCCTTTAGAATAAATGGATTTCTTTATTTTATTTTATCCAGTTTATTTGTGATATTTTTCAAATGCCATTTTAAAATCATTTGTCTTATTTCCACAACTAAATTTGGTATGTGGGGGAGAGAGGAGAGAACTGTATCATATTTGTTCTTTATAACTCCCAACACATGAATTTTCCACATGATCAACAGGGACACATTATGTACCTGCTGAATAATCTGAAAAGTCGTTCTGAATGAAATGTGCCATGGGTAGTTACCCCAGGATAAGTAACAGCTGATTTTTGGCTGTTTGTGTAAAGCCTAATTGCTATTTTCATTAATTTAGCTGAGTATAAATACTGCTTTCCCAAAGCAAGAAAAATTTTTTTTATCTTAAAATTACATTATTACCCTACTACCTGTGCACTAGTATCCTGTTTTAAAAATCCCACCTACAGAAAGTAGACTCTGAATGAAGAACAATGAAGCCATGCTAATTCTTCCTAATGACTTGTTGTCGCCAAAGGAACTCAACAAATTTTGAGGGTTTTTTGTTTGTTTGTTTGTTTGTTTGGGAGTTCCTTAATGGGAAACTCAATATTTTTATACTGGCTACACTCAGAGGGGTTCGTGATTGCTTTCTCCACCATTTCCCTCAACTCCTTAATCTCTGGTTTACTTGGTCTTATCTCTTGCAAGCAAAATGGAATTCAAATGGCCTCCTACACCCTCTTTAAAATGGCTTAGTACCAAGCCAGCTGGGGCCTTTCCTGGCATCCGGGCAGGGAAGTATATCTCATAGCACATACGCAATGTCTATTTGGCACAGTTTACATGAAGCAATTTACTAAGCCAGTGTGTCACCTCTCAAGGTGATACCCCTGGCAGACTTCTCTTCTCTCAGCATTCTGCCCAGACCTACCCTTCTGCTACGTTCCCAAATTGGTAATCGGTGTATTTAACACTCTTCCCATGTACATCCCCCAGGCAGACTTTTTCCCGTTTCTGACAGGAAACATGCAGAGTTAAGAGACAGCATTAAAAGATCCCACACACTGAATGCACAAGTGATGCTAGACTAATATAATCCTCCCACATTCCAGCAGTGCCTGGCTAAGGATTCAGTTTAAAGCCTTACAGAATCTTCTTAATTGATTTCTGTAGCACAGCAATAAACACCCCCATGATTTGTTAAGGTTTAAAACAGCCTTTTTAAATAATTTTAACAGGAAATTCCTTAAATTCCTTATTTCAAGAAATTCTAATTTATTCATGAAAAGTTGTGAAGGTGAGAGAGTTATACTCCTGCTGATAGTGACAGCAGACACACACACACACACACACACACACACACACACACACACAAATATATTTCTAATCATTTCTTGTAATGAAATTAACAGAATATTAAATTTATCATTTATGTAGTAGTTATAGCAATGGCTTAACATTTTCTAACCCGAGAGACTTAATTCAGTTTTTCCAACTTAATAATGGTAGAACATACCTGTCTCATGCATTAACTATTTTTGCAAACTATTTCATGAACTGCTCATCCCTTACCTGGCCTACTACAGTAATCTAACTTTCAATTTTCTTCCAGTAACATTTTCCACATGATGAAGAGAGTAACTTTTCTAAGAAGCAAATCTGATGATGTCACTGACTTTTTCAAATACCTTTCCATGGTCCAAATCATTTCCAGAATTAAGTCCAAATTCCTTAGCATGGCCTTCAAGGCACTTTCTCATTTGATTCTTGACAACTATCACTTTTCTTCAAGCTGTATTCCAACGAGGCTGAGCATTTTGCAATTTATCAAAGAGAGAAATGTTCCTGATATGTCTCCTTATACTTGAAATATCCTTCTCTTCTTTTCCTCCAGGTGAGCTCCTATTTCTCCGTGGATATGACTTAATCACAGATTTCTCTGTAAAACCTTTTTTGGCAAGCTCCAGTTCACACCATAACCTACTCCAGGCAATATCTCAGTTAATCTTTCCTTGTGATTATATTGTAATCTTAAGAAAAAATAATTTACTGAGGTGAAATTCACTTACCATAAAATTAACCATTTTAAAGTGAATTAACTCAGTGACATTTAGTACATCCACAATGTTGTGCACACACTATCTGCATGGAGTTCCAAATGGTTATAACTTTTAATTTTCCATAATATGTCCCCAAACCTGCATCTTTACAATCACAATACTACACACATAATACATGTTCAATAAATACAGATGGAATCACATAGCAACAATAGAAAAACATTCTATGGATTATTTTAGCTTCTTTTATTATCTAGTTTTAGGAGGGAAACATGGGATTAAGCCTCATGTTTTGGAAAAACTTTTCATACAAAAAGAAAAGATAAAAGGACAGATGCATCCCCTCTCACACTTATATTAAGAAAATAGATCTTCAGAAATCAAATTTATAATTTGGCTTTTTCAAAATTTATTTTAAAAATACTTATTGAGAATTTACTTATGTGTCAAGAACTGTCCTAAGCACTGAGGGATACAACATTGAACAAAACAGAAAAAAATCCTTGCCCTAAAGCCTACATTCCAATAGTGGTTAAGAAAGACAATAAATATAGCAAATGAATTCTATAGCATTTTAGAAAGTGGCAAATGCTATGGGACAAAAAAAAAAAATAGAGCCACACAATTAGATCAGATGTTCTGGATGGAGATGCAGGAGGGATTGCAATTTATTTATTTGACTGATTGACTTGAGAGGGAGGGAAAAAGAAAGGAGAAAGGGAGACAGAAAGAGACAGAGAGGAAAAGAGAAGCATCTATCTGTTCCACTAATTTATGAATTCCTTGGTTGCTTCTTGTATGTGCCCCAATTGGGGATCGAACCAGCAACCTTAGCACATCGAGATACGCTCTAACCAACATAGCTACTCGGCCAGGGCAGGGGTGGTAATTTTAAAGAGGTGTGTCTATATTAAACAGGTGATATCTAAGCAAAGAGTTCAAGGAGGTGAAAAAGTGAATCATTCAAATATCTTAAGGGAAAAGCCAAGGCTAAGGCTCTGAGGCAGGAACATGTATTACGTGCTCAAGGACAGTGCTGAAGCCAGAGTGGCTGGACCACAGTGAGCCTTTGAACTAGGAAGAATGGAGCTGTCGTTAATGAAGAAAGAGAAGTTCTCTGGAAGGCTTTGGAAGACTAGGGGATCAGCGTGGGGCTTGTTGAAGATGACTACTACATATTCAAGTAGAAATATGTAATGAGCAGATGGATATGAATCTAGAGAGAGAACAGAGTGTGTAGGCTTAAGACATAAAATTAGGAGTCATCAGCAATTAGAGGGTGTTTAAGGTCATAAGATGGGATGAGAGTGATGTCCAAGGACTAGTACTACCCTGCAAAGATTTGGAGAAGAGAAATCTGCAAAGATGACTTAGAAGGAATTGCCAGAGAGTCAGGAAGAAAACCAAGACATTGCAGTGTCAGGGAAGCCAAGGGAAGAGAGTTGTTTTAGAAGAAATGAGCCATCAACTGCATAAATTCCACTGACAAAATTAAGTCAAATGAGAACTGACCGCTGAATTTAGTAATCTGGAGGTCATCAGTGAACTTAACAAGAGTAATTGTGGCAGAGTACTATGGATAACAGTCTGATCAGAGTAGGTTTAAGCGAGAACAAGAGAAGAGGAATTAAGAGACAGTGAGCTTAGAAGTTTCGAGAATTTTTGCTATTAAGAGAAGAAGAAAAGGATGGTAACTGAATGCAGAAGTGAGGTTGATATTAGCTTATTTTTCCTTTTAAGACAGAATAGCATGCTGTGGGGGTGAACTAGTGGAGAGCAAAAAATTGAAAAACTAAAAGGCTGGGGGAGAATTGCTAGTGCTACATCCTTGGAATGGGCACCCAGGCAGGGAGGAAATGTCGCATTGTGGTCAGTTGAACCATACATAGTCAAAGCAGGGAAGTTAGGGTATCGGAAACAGGTGCTGGTGGATAGGTAGACATGGCAATAGAGTACACAGAAGTTCTCTCCTGAGTGCTTGAATCTTCTCAGTGAAGTAAGAAGCAAAGTAGTCAATAGTCAATTGTAAGCGAGGGTAACAGAGAAGGGAATTTTAGAAAAGAGGAAAAGATGTAAAAAATATATATATTGGAAATCAGCTTGGATTGTGCTACTCAAAGTGTGGTCCAATGTGCTGCTCCACAAACTGTTTGTTACTAGTAAACAGTGTAACAGTACAGAAGTTGAGATCAGTGGATTTCTCTCATTGTACAACACACTTTCCAGGAACATGTGTAAGTTTTGAAATTCTATTTCTTCTTTTGCTATTATGATCACTCTGTGAGTATTTTTTAAAATTGTAATTTTATTTTTGTTAAATCTAATAAAAATTTTGGGTTTATATTTTTGTCTTTTTTACAAATTTAATTTTATTGTATTTTATTGTTCACAATGAGGTGGGAAGAAAAAAATGGTCCTTCACCACTCATAGATTGAGAAACACTCGTCCAGAAGAGCTGCACAATAATTGGACTAGAAAAATGTTTTGTAATTGCCAGGCAACATTAGGGGCACACACGAGGCTTACAGTCATTAGTTTAAAGACCCTCAGTACGGTGGACTGATTTTCTCCAGACACATTATGCTGCATGGAGGCAGGCAGGGAAGATGAGGAGCAGTATTTAAGTGAGCTGTCTCACTGTCAAGTGAGAATGATGATGTAAGAGAAGGGCAAGGGAATAGTGTGCAAGAAAGCAATGGCAATGATTGACCACAATATTCAGGCCGGGTGAAAGGGGAAGAAAGGGTATCAGAGGTGTGAGGGGCAGACAAGGTGTAAAGGAGTTGGGGAGAGGTCAGATAGGAAGCAGCCATCGAGAAGGACAACTACTATAGGCAGCATGGTCTGAGGGCTGTGGGAGAAAAACAGCCAACACTTGACAGGACCTCACAGAAGACAGTATCCTCAGGGAAGATATAGGTTCTCATGAGACCAAAAATTAAGGGACTCCTTCAGGAAGAGGTGGAAGAACGGCTGAGTTTGCTGCTGATGGACCATAAGCTGCAGAGGGCAGAGTGAAGGGGTTTCAAGAGGTCGGGAAGAATGAGTGAACGGCAAAGACAGAAAGGGAGATTTACAGAGCCAAAAGTAGAGTGTGGGAGATGATGAGTTTCCTGGGTTACTTATGATGACTGGCATGAAAAGGCATAAAGTACCTAAGATGCTGTTTTTAGAAAATCATTCATCATGGACAGTTATTTTATGAAACAAAAGGGGACCCAGGTCTGGATTATTCAAATGATCAATAATATCGAATCAGTGGATTACGAGGTGTACCAGTTAATAACGTGGATTTTGTAATCAAACAAAACATGATTATTTCAAGAGAAACGTCAAAAGTGCTTTATTCAAAGTAATGTCCATTGCTAGCTACACATTTCCCCATCTTTTAGGTAATTTGTGGATACTGTCCCAATAGAACTTGCCTTGTTTTGAGGCAAACCGTTCAGACACACAATTTTCCACTTCTTCATACGTTTTGAAGAAGTTCTGCTCAGAAAGTGCATGTGCCATCGATCGGAACAAGTGGTAACCTGAAGGAGCAAGGTCTGATGAATACTGAGGGTGGGTTAATACTTCCCAGGCAAGGTCTTTTAACGTGTCTTTAACTGGTTTTGATGGTGTGTTATGATGAAGCAAAATTACTTTGCCATGTCTTCTGGCCCATTCTGGTTGTTTCACGATCAATGCATGGTTCAACTTGATTATTTGTTGTCGCTAGCAATCAGTATTAACAGTTTCACCTGGTTTTAGAAGTTCATCATACACCACATCTTCATGATCCCACCAAACGCAGAGCATTGTCTTCTTTCCGAAGCGATTTGGCCTTGTAGTCTATGTTAATGGTTGACCTGGATCAACCCATTATTTTGTGCACTTGGGATTCTCAAAATAAATCCACTTTTCATCACCAGTCACAATTCGATGCAAAAAATTCTTTCATGCCACTGAAGCAACATTTTACTGATAACTTTTCGGTTTTCCATTTGTCTTTCGTTCAGTTAATATGGCACCCATTTTCCTTCCTGTAAAATATTTCCCATTGCTTGTAAATGATCAGAAATTATTTGCTGAGCAACATTTAATCTTTCTGCAAGTTGTTTTTTAGTCTGACATGCATCTTCATCCAATTAATACTTGTAATTGTTAAGTCTTGAAACTTGACCTGGACGTTCTTTGTCTTTCAGAAAGAAATCACCATTTTTAAAGCATTTAAACCAGCATTCACAAGTATCTTGGGATGGAGCACATTCACCATAAGCTTCCCGAAGTATTCAGTAGCACTTTTATTCAAAATGAAAAAATGAATTATAACTTCCTGCAAATGCTCTTTTTTTTGGCACAAAAATCCACATTTTTTAGTGTAAAGTATCTATAATGTTAACACCTTCAGCAAATTTGACAGATGAAGTTTTGAAGCTTGTTGTCAATACAACAAAATAGCATATCAAATCGCATATATCAACATATGTGTAACTATCTATTGAAAACAGCACGCCTTATTAACTGGTACACCTAGTATATTTTGGTTCTAGATAAGGCATATTTATGCTATCTATCCTTAGGTTATTACATTTCTTACAGTACTAAGCTGAATAAAATGTAAGGAAGGGCATAAAGATGACAAATGATCTGTTCCTAGCTGTGATTTTTTTTAAAAAAAGAGAAGACAGAGTAGATTGGTTAAAATGTGCATTTTGAATGATCTGTTTATTAAATTTGATAATATTAAAGTATTATTTTACTAACTATATTGATATTCTACCTATAGGTGTAGAGTATTTGGCAATTATCTTTCTCTTTCATTGAATCAGATCTTTTCTTCTCCTTCCCTTCCATTATCCCTTTATCAAGATCATATTCATTATTTTTTTTATGTTGTGGAGGTTGTAAATAGAATGGCTTACTAATGTCCTACTAAATCAGAATGGCATCATGTGATAAATCACCAATAATGAAATGAATTATTTGGATGTGGAATTTATTTGATAAATAAAGTAGTCATAGTATATGGTAAGTTCAAGAGGTTCTGTTTTTACTGTTGTTGGTTTTTTGTTTTTTTTTACTTTTTTGTTTAGAAGGACAGAAAGTTCACTTAGAACAGCACTAATTACATTCTGTCTGCCTCTCTAGATTTACTCTCTGTCCTTCTTTCCCTTGCAGTATTGTTTCAGGAAGCAAACCTCTATAGAACACATCAAAAGTAATCTTTTCCTCTGACTTCAAGTTAGGTTTGGCCAGTAGGTAACAATGATAAGAAGTCAGAAGTCAGGCCCTAACTGGTTTGACTCAGTGGATAGAGCATCGGCATGTGGACTCAAGAATCCCAGGTTCGATTCTTGTCAAGAGCATGTACTTTGGTTGCGGGCACATACCCAGTAGGGAGTGTGTAGGAGGTAGCTGACCAATGTTTCTCTCTCATCGATGTTTCTAACTCTCTATCCTTCTCCCTTCCTCTCTGTGAAAAATCAATAAAATATAAAATAAAATAAAAAAAGAAGTAGTCAGAAGTCAGGAGAAGAGTGAGTGTTGATTTTCCCTTGCATCCTCCTTGTTGGCTATTTTTATACTGATAGAGGCTGTGTTCTTTTGTGTAGAACTATTCATGCAGATATAGTTTATCATTCATACAGCCTCATTTTCATAAATGCAAATAAAAACTATATTATGTCAGGAATTTGTTCAGAAAAGGGAAGTAGCTTTTCTCAATAATCCTTCTCACCTCCTTCTCTTTGTTGAGCAACACCAACTGGCTGTCTGTGAGGATGCAATACTTCCGCTCCCATGTTGTCGTATCAGTGTAGGGTGACTGGCCACAAGACAGACGATGCGTAGGTGGCCCTTTCACATCTGGGTAACAAATATGAAAAACAAAAGTGACAAGTCATTATCCTACTTAGCAAACTAGTATTTCAAATGTAACATTCTTCAAAATCAAATTAGAGATGAATCTAAACATGTATCTCAATGGTAAACTAAAATCTTAATTTTCTCTTAAGAAAATAAAACTTGTTTAAAAAAAAGAAAGAAAATAAAAACTATTAACAAAGAGAAGTATGCAGAAAAGAGGGCTGAAACACTATAATAGTAAGCACAAACTTGACATAGTAATCACTGCTGTATATGCCCTAAAGTAATGAAAGGTCACTTCAGAGATAAACCAGTATCATCCTATCTAATAAATGAGTAATATGCAAATTGACCATCACTCCAACACACAAGATGGCCAATCCCACGTGGTCAAAGAAAGCCGCCCTCACATGGACACAAGATGGTCACCACAAGATGGCCAGCAGGGAAGGGCAGTTGTGGGCAATCAGGTCAGCAGGGAAGGGCAGTTGGGTGGGACCAAGGCCTGTAGGGGAGGGCAGTTGAGGGAAACAGGCCTACAGGAGAGGGCAGTTGGGGGGGGGACCAGGCCTGCAGGGGAGGGCAATTGGGGGGGACCATGCCCACAGAGGAGAGCAGTTGATGAGGCCAGGACAGCTGGAGAGAGCTGTTAGAGGCAACTGGGATGGCAGGGGAGGACAGTTGGGGTGACCAGGTCAGCAGGGGAGGGCAGTTAGGGGTACCAAGCCTGCAGGGAAGGGCATTGGGGGTGACCAAGCCTGCAGAGGAGGGCAGTTAGGGTCCAGGAGGCTGGCAGGGGAGTAGTTAGGCATCCATCAGGCTGGCAGGGGAGTGGTTAGGGGATGATAACATGGCAGGCAAAAGCAGTTAGGGGCAATCAGGCAGGCAGGCAGGTGAGCAGTTGGGAGCCAGCCGTCCTGGATTGTGAGAGGGATTCCAGATTGGAGAGGGTGCAAGCTGAGCTGAGAGACAAATTTCGTACACCAAGTATTTAGTTCAAAATAAAGAGTGAAGGTGACTCAGAGACAAGAATAAAAGATAGAGGCCCTGGTCATTGAGAGGAAGATACTGTCGCTTTCACACTTTGAGAGTACTGTTGACCTAGAACTGAGAAAGTGAAGTTATTGGCAGCTTAGACCTTTAAAAAGGCTTTCTTTCTAGTTACTCAAAAGAATTAGGAATGTTTAAACTATAGCGTATTACCACTAGAGGCCAGTAATACCTTAAAATCATAGGAAGCAATTTCCTCAAGGAAAGATCTAAACATATTACCATCACGTTTCTAAGATGAAGGTATACAATGTCAAAGCTAAATGTCTCATTTCCCTATAAAATACCAAGTGGCTACCATTACTTTGTCACTTTAAAATTTTTTCATATAAACTATTCACTCATTGGGCTGTTGTAAACCTTACAATATATCTGAATCATAAGAACACATTAGATCCATTAAATAAGACTTTATGGCAGTTCAATATATTCTCTTAAGAAAATAACTCTCTATCTATTTTTTTCCCCCTAAAAAATCTTTAGCTATGAAGGACTATCACCTTTCAGGAATATACTTGCAGGAATCATTTAAAATACATTATTTATTATTGCTTAATTAAGTCCAAAGGAGCACCTCAGGCTGAAGAAGTTCAAAAACAAAAACCCCTGAGAGCAGGAGAGTTGTGAATCATAAGAAAGAGCATTTTATCTATTAGATGCGTGTTTTCATTACTATTACTTTCTACAGACTTTCAGTCTTTTTATCACAGAATGCTATCTCTGGTATTGACTGACTGAAAGAAAGTTAAAATGATATCCTATACCATAATTACTCAAACATGCATAACTATATTCTATAGAAAGTAAACAAGTCGGAAATTAGGGTAGGTTAGGTATATGTTTATCTTCTTAAGGCCCCTTATTGTGTCCATTATTATCTTCAGTGCTCCTTTGGCCTTGATTGCCTATTCTCTGTAAAATGTGTTGCTCTACATGTTTTGGGGAACTTACCCACTACCCTCTAAAATAATTCCAAAATGTTACTAGGACTTGGCTGGACAAGTTCACCAACGGCTTCCCCCTATTTTCCTGCTTCTTCTAATCTCCTCCGCACTGTGCATAGCAGGATTCACTACATCTACAGCTTCTCTATACCACACCAATTCCACCCTCAATTCTCTTCTTGTTTTCCAAGCATCTTTAACTACCTTAAGGTTTTCTTAATATTTTAAAATGTCCTAAAATTATCACAAAAAAGCTTAAAAGGAACTGACTCTTAATCCTTTTTGACACAATAGGAGATCCTCGCCTATAATTAAAAGTCATATCTAAGCTGATTTTCTTGCCTGGCCTGAGTGGCTGAGTGATTGAATGTCCTGGTCAGGGCACATGTCCTGGTTATGGGCTTAATCCCCAGTAGGGGGCTTGCAGGAGGCAGCCAATCAATGATTCTCTCTCAATTATGTTTCTATCTCTCCCTCTCCCTTCCTCTCTCTGAAATAAAAATTAAAAAACAACTTGTTTTTAAAAAGCTGATTTTCTTAATGTGATTTGGATAAACAATTGGATTAGATTTTTACCACAATGTAGGCCTATTTTTAGAGCAAATACCAAGATTACCTCAACAGAGATGATACCTATTTTATGTGGAAATGTGGTGGTTTTGTGGCCCAGACAAGTTTTCATTCAAATGACTAACCTTCTTATGTAAGTTAGCCATGGGTGACCTAACTGCCCACTGTAATTTAATTTGAACAGTAGTCTTATGATCTCTAGTAAGCAAGAAAATATTGACAGCTCCTGCACATAAAAATTAGAATATAGAATACTATATTTATAGCATAACTTGGGTTTCCTGACAAAATATAAATTAGTATCAGCACTGAATGTTCCTGTGTCATCCGGAGAAATTCTCTTAAAGACTCACTGAAAATTCCATTAGGCATATCTATAAATATCCTCAAATTAAATTTTCTCTTAGAAGGTTAGCATCTTGTCTCTTCCAGACTTAGGATCTCAAAAGACTTACAATAGGAGAGTAAAAAAGGGATCCAATTAGAAGTAGAAATAGGCATAGAGTGGAAAAGACTAAGTCTATGACCCAAATATGCAGAATGTCAAAGAAAAAAAAATTGCTGTGGGAAATTTTATTTTTGTGTCTTTCAGCTCCTTAGAAATTCATCTGTGTTGCTTTTGAATCACATTATTTACAAGCCACTTTTTAAAAAAAATCCCAACATAAGTTAAAAGTAATTGTTAACATCCCAAACATATTTACTGCCATTCAAAACAAGCTTTTTTGGTTGTTGCTTTTTTTAAAAAAAACACATTTTATTGATTTTTTACAGAGGAAGAGAGAGGGACAGAGAGTTAGAAACATCGATGAAAGAGAATCATCGATCAGCTGCCTCTTGAATACCCCCCACTGGGGATGTGCCTGCAACCAAGGTACATGTCCTTGACCGGAATTGAACCCGGGACCCTTCAGTCTGCGGGCCGACGCTCTATACACTGAGCCAAACTGTTTCGGCATCAAAACAAGTTTTACAGAGGATTCTATAGAGAAATGCATTCCTCCAGCTAAAACACAAACTCTAATGTTTCATTCAGTCTCAATAGCCTTTCATTGATTCTCAGTACCACCTAAAAAAAAACAACAACAACAACAAAGACACAGTTTTGGGAAATCTATCTGTATCAGGGATATTTTAATACTTTAAAATAGAAATGCATTTCTAACAAGTAGTTGTAAACTGCATGGGTCTGAACTGTTGTAGAAAGGTGTGTGTTTATTTCCATGCCAGAACTAACCTGGTTTAGAAATGGCAAGTTCTTCCCAACATTCAAATTTCAATAATCAGATTTGTTTTGGTTCTGAATTTTATTAGAACCTCAAGTCAAGTATAAGCATATGCATATGCTTATGCTTATACTTGGCTATATATAAAAGGCTAATATGCAAAGTGTCCCCTTGAAAGTTCGACCAGAAGAAGAGAGTTCGATAGCTCGCTATGATGTGTGCTGACCACCAGGGAGCGGCGCAGAACATGGCAGGCAACCGGTGGTGTAGGGGAGAGTGGGGTGCTGAGGGAGCAAGGGAAGGAGGAAGCAGAGAGGCAGGAACCTGATGGGCCCTGACCGCTGGCCAGGCCTAGGGACTCTACCCATGCCTGAATTTCATGCACTGAACCTCTAGTTTCTTTATAAAATTTCAGAATTAAAATCACTAAGATCTTATAGAAGTAAAATTACACATAAGTAACTTTAAAACATAGCTACAGTAATTTACCTGGTTAAGGACAAATCAATTTCCCTATGTACACAAAGGACTATTTTCTCTTAATATTTTATAAATGTGATAATGCTGCCTGCTGTAGGCCGAGGCCAGATGCTATTAATTACTCCCCATCAATACAATATATTTTAAGTCATTCTTAAAGTATAGAAAGAAAAAAAACAAACCCATCAGGATACTAAAATGAAGTTTAATCTTATTTATATTTTGTGCCTCATTACCTCCCCACCTCCATATTCTGCTAAAATGTCAGAAAATACCTTGCTTCCAGAATAAACAGAAATTTTCTTAAGTTGATAACCATCCAACCACTAAAATCATTGCCTGTGAAGTCCCCTTAGTCTGAGGTGACCAGACGCCCCGCTTTTGGTGGGACAGTCCCGATTTTTAACAATTTGTCCTGCGTCCCTCGGCGTTTTTAAAAAAGTCACGATTTTTGGAAAGAATCTTTTAAATCTTTTGGACTTTTTTAAAATGCCACGGGATGCAGGACAAATTGTTAAAAATCGGGACTGTCCTGCCAAAAGCGGGGCGTCTGGTCACCTTAGTTGGTCCTAACATACAATGAACCTCGGGGCTGGCAAGTTACTTTGGCTCCAGTAGATTTAAATATGGTCACACTAACACTGGTGAATATGAAGGGTACTGACTAATAAATGATTCTATGTTTTATAAAGTCATAGTTCAGAAATGAGTGCCTTTATAAAAATGTAAGTTTTAATCCTTAACACAATTTCACTATGAGACCTCAACTATTTGTTAAAAAATTATATTATGTATCTTAACCTTAGGTAACCATTTTAGTTTTTCTTCAATTACAGGCTTAATTTCTAAGCTACTGAAACATTGGTGTTAAGTCAGTAAATATCCTATGCTTACCATCACCCTTTCTTTCTAAGAGTAAAAGAGGGCAGGTGGGAGGTAACAGGTGACAGCGCTTTCTGGTGAGTAATTTTCCTTAGTCTACAGTTTGCAAGCGAGTCCCTCTGCTGCCTCCCTCCCAGTCTCAGCAGCACTGAGACGTAAGCATGGGGGTTCTAACTCTGTTTTGTCACAGGCCCCAGTGAGCCATCTGAGAACAATGTAGTAAGTTCCTTGAAAACGTGACTTATTAATAGCAATCAAGTACTTGATAAGCAGTAGTTTGATGTTATAACCTAAGTACTAAGATTACCTCAGTAATCTTTAAGAGAATGGCTAGGATGGGACACATTTCCTATAATGTTTCAATGTGCTTCTTCCTACCACATCACAAATACATAGTTTGGCTGAAACCGGTTTGGCTCAGTGGGAGAGCGTCAGTCTGCGGACTGAAAGGTCCCAGGTTCGATTCTGGTCAAGGGCATGTACATTGGTTGTGGGCACATCCCCGTTAAGGGGTGTGCAAGGGGCAGCTGGTCGGTGTTGTTCTCTCATCGACGTTTCTAGCTCTCTCTCTCCCTTCCTCTCTGTAAAAAATCAATAAAATATATTTTAAAAAAGAAGTACATAGATTGCACTACGGCAGGAAGAGCAGATCATATACTTCCTTCCACTTCTGAGACATGTAAAAAGGCATTAAATCCCATAATTCCTACACTGAGCCAAGCACTAATTAAACAGTTATACAGATTATGTAACTGAATGGAATATTATGAACGATGATCAGCATTAAGATAGTAGATGTTGCCCAAGACTGAGTGACTCAGGGGTCAACATATGAACCAGGAAGTCAGGGCACATGCCTGGAGGTTGCAGGCTAGATCCACAGTAGAGGGCATACAGAAGCCAGCCAATCAATGATTTTTTCTCATCATTGATGTTTCTCTCTCTCTACCCTTCTCCCTTTCTGAAATCAATAAAAATATTTTTAATAAATAAATGATGACAAATGAGTCAATCATAGCCTGCTCTTCAATCTGAATAGACTCCTCACATCTGTAGCTCCTACTGTAACCAAACCAGAAAAATATAAAATATTCATAATAATTCATTTGCATATTAATCTTTAAAAGGGCACAAAGGTCTCTATGCAAGTTTTTCTTAAACAGTCAAGTATGTTGCAAATTTAAGAAAAGTGTAAGTAAAAACTAGTCTGGCACTTAAAACATAACCTTTGTATGCATAAATGATCTATACTCAAGATCCTTTTCATGTCTCATGTTCCTGTTACTGGTAGAAAAATGAACTAGACTAAGAATTCATCTCAAATATCATTTAATACTCATTCCTTTTGTTATATTTAGTACCTCTTCCTATATTAATATGCCCCCATGCTTGTCTCTTTTTGAACTGAATATCATCACTTTCCTTTAGAAACAGCTGGTGTGGGGAAAGAATTAGAGCTTTTAAAGGAATGTGATTCTTAATGGAAAAGGGGGAAAGTGCATATAAATAGTTTAGCACTTTTGAGAGATCAGTTTCTGAGGTTTTAGCAATTGGTTATATAGCCAATACTGTGACAGTATCTATCTAAGAGAATAGAAGAAGGCAGACTGCATAAAATTTAAACCACTGACCTCAAATGAGTAGGCGAGAATGAACACCTACACTAGGAGACTATAAAACAGTAAAAGCATGCACTTAGATTTTTCTCTTCAATACAACCAACACAAGTAAAACAGACATCCCTCTTATACAAATCTAATTCATTCCTGAAAATGTGTTGGATGGCAAATTTTCATGTAACAGGAGACCATTTGTGATTTTAAGTGGACAAAGAATAATGTAGTTCAAATACATTTAAAACTCCCAATTAATTTCCCCAAGTACTGTTAAGTATCCTTAAAATCATAACCCTATATGCAATCTACCAAAAATTTCATATTTAAAAATAAGCATACAAAATCATTTATATTCAACTAACTTGTTAGTGGGTACATTTGTACATAGTAGAGTATCAGATACAATTTCCATTTTCTATGTACTGTAAACATGTACTGTAAGGTAAATAAACAATAATCTATTAGTAATTTATAATAATGCAAATTAGCACAATAAAATAAAATGGACAAGGCTTTCTAAACTAACAACATTTCATAATTTTATTTTCCCCACAAAATAAAGAAAAAATCATACTACACAGGGACTCATGCACAGGCAAGTTTTTATGTCATTTTTTGTTTTGTCTTATCTCTCATTAATCTTTATCATTTCCATCTTTTCTTCTAACCTAAGAGCTTTTCTAATCCTCCTAGGCTCACTTTTCACAAGCTTTCCCATTATCTTAAAAGATATTCAGATTGCATGAAACCTTTAAACAACATAATTACAAAACACATCCTGTTGGGAAAACAAATGATATGAGAAACAGTCTACTCAATATTCTCTCGCCCAGGTTCATGTGCATCTTAATGTTTTGGGCCAGAACAATATTTTAATTTGGAGAGTCAATTTTAGGTTAAATATTTCCAAGTCACTGTGGCAAATATCTGAATGTTGAGAATTCAGATATTAAAGAAAACATGCACATTACAGACAGCAGAGAAAGGAGAATGAATCTAGAAAATCAAATAATGATGAGCATTAAGTAGAAGAATAAACAAAAATAAAGGTCAGTAGGAAAAAAATGCACAGAAGAGGAAGAGAGAGATCCTTTAGGAAACAAATCAGAGTTGAAAGATATCTTCAAGGTCAATAAATCACATTCCCTCAATTCATAGATTAATAAAATGAGGCTTAGAGACAAAATTGCTTGCTCAAAAATGACACACCTAGTTCAGTTATCTTTCAACTTAGTTATTTAATATACAATCTATGGTTTTTACTAGCATATTAATATAACTTCTCCTTGTTGTGTTTTCAATTCTGTAAGTATTTATTTACTGTGTACTCAAGCCTGGGAATATAACAGTGAACAAGACAGACCTAGTCACTGAACTAATGAAATTTAAATTTAGAAGAGAGGTCAAATACTTCACAATTAGTATACACTTAATTTAAACAATTATGATAATGATGCAGTACAGGGTGCTGTGAGAGCATATAAAAAGAACAATGGACTTGGTCTGGGAGCAGTAGGTGGAGGAGAACATAAGTACAGACGACCCCCTCTGCTTCCATGGATTAAACCAACAGCAAATGAAGGTATTAGAAAAAAAATGTTGTTGCTGATGTGTAGTATGTAGTTAGGCCTACGATGGTTGCATCTGGAGTGAACATCTACAGATTTTCTTCTTGTCATTATTCCCTAAACAAGTCCGTATGAATTTCCTGAGCCTTCCCATTATCTTAAAAGATATTCAGATTACATGAAACCTTTAAACAACATGATCATGGAACACAATCCTACTGAGAAAATAAATGCTATAATATTTATTCTCAGATGAATGAAACACTATTTCATAACATTTACATTGTATTAGTTATTATAAGTAATCTAAGGATTTAAAGTATATCGGAGGATGTGTGTAGGTTATATGCAAATACTATGCCATCTATATATATAAAAAAGGCTAATATGCAAAGTGTCCCCTCAGAAATTCGAACGGGAGACTGGGAGTTTGATCGCTTGCTATGACATGTGCTGACCACCAGGGGAGGGAGAGTGCGCAGAATGAAGGAAGGCCCCAGCCAGCAGCCAGAAGGCCCTGATCAGCCCTGATCACTGGCCAGGCAAATTTTTTGCACTGGGTTACTAGTTTTATATAAAGAACTTGAGCATCCAGGGATACTGGTATCTGCAAAGGGTCACGGAACAAATCCATAGTGGAAACTGAGGGACAACTGTATTGGCATTTCAGGCAAATCAAATCACAGGCCCAAAAGCCCTTGAAGAAGAAAGTGGTTCTACTTCTCCAACAATCTGAAAAGGAGGCCCCTCTATCTGATCCACAGGGAGCAAGGAGGCTAAGTGTAGTGATCAGGGGCTAGGGAAACAGCACCAAAATCAAGAGACCTATAAACAAGGTTTAAAAAAGTTGTCCTTGATCCTAGGAAGGAAAAGAAGCCCCTCTAAAGGGTTTTAAACAGAAAAGTGACACCACTGATTTGCATTTTTGTTGAGATATGATTTGAGATTTCATTTACTGAGATTAAAAATTCTGTAAGAAGATCAGGTTTGAGGGAAAAGCCAATGAATATAAAGTCAATATTCAGTACTTACACATTTTTTAGCCAGTATTCAATTGGATTAGGCATGGGTGAATACCATTTTGCATTTCCTTTCTTTCTATATGTATTATTATTTGGTTAAGAATTGCCTTATTTCTTAATTTGTAATTATTATTTATTCCTCTATACCAGTGTTTCCCAAACTTTTGACATATATGTACCCCTTCTATAATTTTCATAATGCTGAGTACTCCTCGTCAAAAAAAAAAAAGATTTATTTTAATAACTATCAAAATATATTTATTTTGTCTTTTTTTGGTACATGCACAAAAATAATAATAAATGAAAAATAAGATTATTCATAATAAAATATAAATAAAAGTTATATTATAAATAACATTTGCACACCGAACCATCTCACGCTTCACAAGACTGTCTTGACTTGACTCATGAGAATGTAGAGTTAGGCGCAGCTAAGCACGGTGCAGTGCATATCCCCACCAAACTCAGGTGCAACGGGTACCCCCACCAGACTCTTCCCGTACCCCTGGGGGTACGCGTACCACACTTTGGGAAACACTGCTCTAAACTAATGAATATTGGCTTTTGGGTCACATCCAATCAAAAGAAAAAAAATCAAGTTAAAAATTAGATCTGTGTATCTAGGTCCAAACCTCTACCCTCACCTATAGAATAACCTAGAAGTGCTTCAAAGGCTCCTAAAATTTCTTATTAAAATTTTATTTTAAGAAATATGTAGCAGGTACTAAGTTAAAATGGCAGGTTGAACATATATAATTTCACTCCAACTCAAAACCCCAATACTACAGTATATATATATATATATATATATATATAGAGAGAGAGAGAGAGAGAGAGAGAGAGAGAGAACTAAACTGTTATGAGAGAGAGAGAGAAACATTGATCCATTGCCTCCCATACACCCAAAGGGAAATGAACCCAAACCTGGGTATATGCCCTGACTGGGAATGGAACTTTCAGTGTACAGGACAATGCTCCAACCACCTGAAGCACTAAGATAGAGAGAAAATAATCCTTTCAATGGCACCTTGTTAATCTAACCAATTATTTTAAATATCCCCGACTTTATAAGCCTCTGACTACTGTACAGATGATGGATAAACTTGAGAAAAGCAATTAATCCTCATCTGTTTTTCTATAAGTTTTTATTAGCACAAAAGTGTATATATAATTCTCAAATGCAATCACGAGAGTGTAAAACAATAAGAAATTTGGTGGGTGATGTTTTTTGCTTTTTCAAAAAGTTGAATCTAAACTCAAAAGATTATGGAATGGATAGTAAAGTTGTCACTAATTTGTAAAATTAAAGTCTGAAAAAATAAAAACCTCTCTCACTCTCTCTCTTTCTCCATCCCCACTTTTCCCCCTCCCCCTTCTTCTTTCACACACACACACACTCTTAAGCCTCAATTTCTTTGCTTTTCCAAAACTATCTGAACTCCTGTGTAGGTCCACAAACAAGAGATCCATTGTGTGAATCTGTAAATTGTATGACATCACTGAAATACAAGCACCAATTGGTATCACAAACAGCTTATGTTTCCAAGGATACCGGGAACTTTAAATACCCAGCAGTTATACAAGCTCAGGAGCACAACCTTCCTAACAATACCAGAAGCCTGCCACTTTCTATTTAAGTCACTGTTTCCAACAGAGAAGGGATACTGGTTTTGCTCCAAAAGTTCTTCCAAAAAATATGCTCAGCAACATTCCTCAATCATTTGATTACTCATTTTTATATTCTCAACTTAATGACAGCAAAAGAGAGGATTAAGAATGAACATAGTCCTATTAATAGACAGACTCTCAAAAGGCCAGCCTGGGGACCTTAAATGAAAGTACACATTACAGATTTCTAAAATTCAATGCACATAAACACTTCTGATTAATCCTTATAATAATGCTCTGCTGTTATAGAATCCCATTTAGTAACATTTAAAAATAATTTCTTCCCGTATGACTTTCCTAGAAAAGTCATTTTTCCTTACTTAACATCAACCTGGAATTCACCTATAAATTTATATAACTTGTTTATTCTAGCTAGAATAATTACTGCAACACAAAACACAGGCTAAAAAGATTAACTATATTACTGTTAAAAGTGAAAGAAGTTTATAATCCTTTACAAAGGTCTCCTTAAAAAGGTGGTATTTAGGGCTAAATTATTATAAAAGGTTGATACCTAAGCTTCTCTCTCTCTCTCTCTAAATAGTTATATTGTCTTTACATCAACTGTATTTGTGGAATGTCTTCCATTAATTACATATGCCATTGAGAGTTTTGACAGTACCAGAGTTCTTATTTTTCTATTTAGGAGATAAATATTTTAAGCATGTATTTCAAAATGCAGATTAGAAACTGACAAGGAAAATAGGGAGTATTTACAGAATGCAATTAGAGTTTGCAAGAGCTGTTTGATGATGATGGCAGCAGCAGGGAGCTCTGAGCTATAGGAACGGAAAGCCATGCCTGTCAGCGGCTCTTCTCATATTACCTCACGTTGGACAGTTACAACGCCAAGGTTACAGGGCAGAGAGAGTTTCTATCTAGTCAGTTTTGCCTTTTTTAGAATAACAATTTTGTTACAAACTCCTTTGGATGAAGGTTGTATTTGATGCCTATTTTAAGTCATGTTATTAAGTATTAAATATATTTTAGGGAACTTATACATTACTTGATACTTTTAAACATACATATTACATTGTCCTAATCTTTTAAAAATGTCAGAATCTTATGCAAGTGGTTTATTTAACCATTTTAAAAACTTTTTTAACAGTAATATAAGGAACTGAATGGTGTATATAAAGAGTCTATTACAAGACTAAAAATATAGGAGAGAAATAGAAGATTTTAAGAATTTTAAAAATGTTATTTGATTTGAGAGAGAAGTAGGGAGGGAGACAGGGAAGAAGGAATGAAGGGAGCTATCAATTTTGCTGTTGCATTTATTGATGCTTTCAGTGGTTGATTTTTGTAAGTGTCCTGGCTGGGAATAGACCATCGACTTTGGTGTATCCGGACAATGCTCTAACCAACTGAGCTACCTGGTCAGGGCTCTTAAAAGACTTTTTTTTTAATTTTAGAAAGCCATTGTGGATAATACTGTATTGTATAACTGTAGTTTTCTATGAGAGTAGAACTTAAGTGCTTTCATTCCAAAATAAAAACATAAATATTCCAAAAATAGATTCTATGCTTTCCAATTCACTGTCAAGTTGAATTTTATGAGGGTTCCTATCTTTATCAAGTCAACATTTATATGCAGGTAAGACTGCAAACTTCTTATAAATGATGGTATGACTATCAGGAAACTAATATTCCAGATATTTTAGTGAAGTTATTTATTTAGGACATAGAAAAACTTTGAGTTATGGAAATAAAATAATGCAAAATAATTTTACTTGTAAGCTAACAAGTTTTTTTCCTCTTTGAAAGACTCTAAAAGAAGTTTGTATGAATCACACGTCTAATTGATTTTAAAAGCAGAGAGCAAAAGTCATAGTGTTAAACATAATGAAAATTTTAAGTAAATATATTGAGTTATCTTAATTCTAAAAAGCTTAATCAAGAATAAGATGAATAAAAAAGACCCTAAAATCATAAAAATCTACCAAGTTAACGGCAATGCTGAGATGACTAAAGTTATGTGCTTATGAAGCACCTTTTCCTATAGATCACAAAGCATTTTCCAAAATTTTCCTTATCATTTTACATAAAGTGAGCAGACAGCAAGATTCTTCTAGCTTTAAGATGGAAAGTTTTAGCCACAAAAAGGTTAAGCAGTTTCCCAGAGTCCAAGTGAGTCAGGAGCAAAACAGAAATAGAACCCCAAACTCATGGCTCTTAATCTCACACTAAAGCTACTGGTTCTCAGTTAGCCCTGCCTTTTCTAATGTAAGAATATTTTAAAATAACAGTAATAGCAGCACCAGCAAACCTAATCTCATTTAAGTCTCATAGCATCCCTGTAAGGAGGGTACTAGCATTACTCCCATATTACATATAAAGAAACTGAGGCACAGAAAACTTGAGTAAATTGATCACTGCCACACTGTTAATAACTAGTAAAGTCAGGATCTGAACCAAAGTAATATGACTCTATATCATAATAATCATAATGCTATGCTACATTGGGGCCATGCACAGGAATCAGGATATTTGGGGGTCTCATAAAACCAGATTTTGTACTAACCAGCAATTTGATCTAGGCTAAATGACCACATGACCCAGATCACACCTTGTCCTAAAGTAATTAACAGTACCCCTTTCCAATCTTTGCAAAGCTTCTCTGTTTAGATTATAAGGAGATCTTTATAGTCATTTTTAAATCTTCTTTTAACTTTATTTTACTCATCTGTATAATAAAAATACTAGAGAACTTTCAATTGAAAAATAAAGTATAAGGACATAAATATATAGGTAAATTTTTGCTTATATAAATATTCACTGTAGTCATCACATATAAAAATAAAATTTTACTGAAAACAAAAATTTCATGAGTTAAATTACCCCTTATATAAATCTACCCTTGCTTGACTACTATTCAGCCCTGAACCTTTCTTGATCATTTTTAAATCCTGTATGAGTACAAAGTCACTGCATAGTCAAATTGCTAATCTTTCAAAATACCCTGTTTCCCCCGAAAATAAGACAGTGTCTTATATTAATTTTTGCTCCCAAAGATGAGCTAGGTCTTTTTTTCAGGGGGTGTGTTATGTTTCCATGAAGTAGGTCTTATTTTCGGAGGATGTCTTATTTTGGGGGAAACACGGTAGGATTTTACAAAGCTGATGAGAGCTATGATAGAAAATAACTCAGATTTCATATATAAAAGTTCTGATAAGTAAGGCTATTGAAGAGTTATATCATTTAACAACTGCAGAAATTTGATATAGATTATGACAGATTAGGCAGTCTAAAGAAAAATATGAATAACAAAGGATTAAGAAAGAGTCTTGGGCCAGACAATGGCATACACTCATTTTTTTCATACTGGTCCCTGCTAAATGAAACTACACTTTGGAACTTTAAAAGGTAGCCATAGAACTCTGAAAACAGAAAGCTGAAAACAGAAAGAAGGCTGACTTGAGAAACAACACAGTGGCAGGACATCTTATAAACCCCGGGCCGGGGTTCAACAGAAGAAGGTGACCCAAAGCCTTGCCCCTAGCAACAGAAAGCAGTCCGGGTAAGTCTCATTCCTGTGACAACACTAGGCAAGCCCAACAGTACTAGCCTGGGAGCACGGTGGGGAGGCCTGCAAACAGCCAAGGGAACCACATGCCCCTTCCCCTCCAGACCATCTCTCACCAAGACATAGAGGTAGGGGAGGGGATCCTGAAAAGAGGGGATTGTCCAGCCTGGGGGATTGTTCTCTATCTCCCAGAGGCAGGGGATCTTGTCACAGCACCCCAGCCCGGAAGGCCTGTCCCCATGGGCCGGAGACTCCCTTCTCCTTGCTAGAGGCACAGATGGCCAGCTCTGGGAAAGCTCCTGCTGCCCCCCCCCCCCCCCCGCCAGCTCCAGCAGAAAGGAGTAGGAGGGCCATGTAAACCAAGAAGACCAAAATAGTGCTGCAAAAAATCTGAAAATTAAATTGTCATAGGAACCATGCCCTTTAACATTAGGCTTGTAGCTACATGCTAAACCTAAATAGGTTGGCAGCCTGCTAAAAGACTTACACTGGACCTACAATTATCAGCCAAAATGTTCAAGATTCAATTTTTTTAAAAAAATCATCCATCATACCAAGAAACAATATCACAGCATGAATGCAAAAAAACAATCAACTAAGATGACTCAAATGTTTTAATAATCTGAGAAGGAATTTAAAGCAGGCATCATAAAAAGCTTCACAATCAATTGGAAATTACCTTGGGACAAATTTAAAAAGAATAGAATATCTTAGCAAAGAAATAGAATTTATTTTAAAAACTGCATGAAAATTATAGAACCAAAAATACAACCGTAAACTACAATAATAGAATGGAGATGACAGAAGACAGAATCAGCAAAATTCAGGACAGAAAAACAGAATTTATTGTATGTGAACAACAAAGAAAAAAGAGACTGAAAAAATAAATATTAAAAAGACCTGTAGACAACATCAAAAGATCTAATACTTCTATCAGTGGCATTCCAGGAGAGGAGAAATAGAGTAGACAGAAGAGTATTTGGAAAAAATAATGGCTGAAGACCTCCCAAAAGGGTAGGCAAAAGACATAAGCCTCCAGATTCAAGAAGCTGAGTTGCCTTGGCTGATGTGATTCAGTGGTTAGAGCATTAGCTTGAGGGCCAAAGGGTCACAGGTTTGATTCCTGGTCAAGGACACATACCTTGGTTGCAGGTTCAACCCCCAGCCCAAGTCAGGGTGCATGCAGGAGGTAACCAATCTATGTGTCTCTTTCACATCAATGTTTCTGTCTCTCTCTCTCTCTCTTTCTTCCTTTTCCCTCCCTCCTTTCCACTCTTTCTAAAAAAAGAAAAGAAAAGAAAAGAAAAGAAGAGAAGAGAAAAGAAAGAAAGAAAGAAAGAAAGAAAGAAAGAAAGAAAGAAAGAAAGAAAGAAAGAAAGAAAGAAAGAATATCAATGGAAAAATTACCCCTTGGTTGAGGATTAAACCCGCTGTTTTAAAACGCCGGGGGACGTGGGACAAATTGTTAAAAATCGGTACTGTGCCACCGAAAATGGGATGTCTGGTCACCTTATCATACACACTTGTATATATTAATATGTTACTTAGTATGAAATCAGGCAACTGCTTTAAATGATTTATTTTAAATGGTATTATTACAATTCCACTTACTCTTGGATAAAAGGTTCTTTCACATCTAATATTTGAAGCAGTCTATTGCTGAGAAAGAAAACTGGCTAACAATAACAAAAATGACTGTTATAGTGTTTAAATGAACACTCTCATTGGTTAAAAAAATGTAATGAAGAGATGGATTGCACAAAGAAATATTAAATCCTTTTAGTTGAACAAAATGATACATTTAAAATTCTACAGAAAACAGAAATAGTAATACAGTATCAACCTAGGGACTAATAACAATATCTGAGCCTTGCCAATCTAATAAATTCAAATAAAGGCTAGAGAGGATTAAAAAAAAAACAGCTACAATCATGATATTTCTACTAGCAACCAACCCCTGTTCACTATGAACAATGGGTGTTCATAAAAAGTTTATTTATTTTAAACAATAAAGAATTTAAAAAAACAACAACAACGTTTGAAAGGCCATGCCCTAAAATTAAGTCACAGGATAAAAAGTAACTCAATGGTGGATATTAAATATAAGGTAATCAAATATAGAAATTTGAGTTAAGAACCTTACTTTATCATTGAGGAAGCCAGGCACCAAAATGTTAAGAAATATTTATAAAATTTTAATTGAAAAATATTTTAATGGTATTTATGTTTTTTTAATAAGCTAGGATGAGGCCTTTGTTACTTTATTTAAAGGGCAGAACATCTCTGTCCTGCTCAAGGACCAATAATATTACAAGAGGGCTTATTTTTAAAACCCAGTTTAGGATGTTATCAAGAGGATGAGGTTAAATAAAACAAATACTACGGTATCACTGCCTAGCCTCCACATACTAGAATCATCACACAATTTTAAAGCATGCCCCTTATTCTGAATTTCTGGCAAAGACTTCTATGAAATGGAAGAGTTTCATTACATAGGATTTTCAGCAGTCCCTCAGAAAGACAGTAATGTCTAAATACTTTGAATTTTACAAAAGTTCTTTACTAGCCCTGTGTGGCTCAGGGGTTTAAGCATTGACCTATGAACCTGGAGATCACAGTTCGATTCCCAGTCAAGGAATATGCAGGTGATGCGGGCTTGATTCCCAGTAGGGGGCATGCAGGAAGCAGCTAATCAATGATTTTTTTTTTATCTTTTCCCTCTCCCTTCCTTTCTAAAATCAATAATACACACACACACACAAAGTTCTTTATGGTTTGCTTAAAATACCATCACTAATAGGAAAGAATGTTAATTATGCCTTTTGCAAAGAAAGCTTAAATAATAGAATCACTAAGCACCCATTACAGCTACCATTATTTAATATATATTGTCAGTAATTTATTGAACATTTTTATGCCAATAATATAAAATCTTCATTAGTGTTTATAGTACATCCATAGTATATAAAGCATTCCACTAAACATATACAAGGCATAGACCCTGCCTATCTTAAACAAAACAAAACAAAACAAAACAAAAACACAACAATTGGATCTGGGAATAAACCCACAAAATGCTGACAACTACTCATATGTTCTAACCACCAGATGCTACTTTTCTCCAGAACAACAAACCACACACATAGCATTCAAAATACCCTTTATTTTGACCAAGGTTATGGTTATGGTTATGGTTATGTGCTGTGCTAAGTTATAGTTGAATTGGTATTCCTTAAGCTTCAAACTATTTTGACATTTTGGTGAAAACATCTAAGATCGTGGACACAACACAAGATTTCTATTTTGTAAAGACAAGTGAATAATCATCAACAAATCCAAAAACTAAGAAAAAAGTAATTAAGGATATGTCAATGAGAAAATTCACTTGAGAAAGACAGGAAAAATGCCTGTGGTTTTCTGACTAAAGCTGTCACTAAGAACCTGTATACTCATATGGATAAGGTTTCATAATCATAGATTCAGTCATTACTCATATTACTTTTCTCTTTGCTTCATCACAAAGATATACCAGCCTTGAGCGTGAGAAATAGACTACAAACTGCCTCAGGCAGATAAAAATATGACAGTTATCCTGGCAATGAAGACAAATGGACAAGTTCAATATAATCAAGCTTCTAGTTGGAAACCAAATCACATGTAACTAAAAACATACTGTTTCTATTTTCTGCCCAGATGTAAAAAATTACTAATTAATGAAATTATTGGATTAACACTAAACTATTATAAATACCTGGTACAAATATTTATTAAATGAACCAATACATAGATATAAAAACAGCAAGACTGTCACGTGTTTAGATAACAAATGGAAAACTAAATGCGACTTAAGGTCTCAAAACACCAAATCATTATTTTGGATCAGGATATGTCCTTTACAAAATATAAGTGTAAATATATCTAAGAGAAATGAAAACCTGTATCCGTATAAAAACTTGTTCATGAATTTTCATAGCAGCATTGTTCATATAGCCAAAAAGGACAATTCAACGTCCATCAACTGGTGAATACATAGATCAAAATGTAGTATAGCCACATAATAGAATATTATTTAGTTATATAAAGGAAAAAGTATTGATAGATGCTATAACATGGATGAACCTTGAAAATATCAAGTAAAAGAGGCCAGCTCTTGCATCTCAGCCATTGGCATGCCACCCAGACTTCGGGACCACGTGACCCACGGCCATGGCCGCATCTGTAAGCACAGGAAGGACTGGGGGAATGGGGAGGTTATGCTGCTGGCTTGCATCACAGGATCAAGGTCGACAAATATCAACCCAGGTTCCTTTGGTAAAGTTGGTATGAGGCATTACCACCTAAAGAGGAACCAGAGCTTCTTCCCAACTGTCAACCTTGAAAGACTGTGGACCCTGGTCAGTGAGTAGCATGGGTAAATGCTGCCAAAAGCAAGACTGGAGCTGCTCCTATCACTGAAGTGGTACGATCGGGCTACTGCAAAGTTCTGGGAAAGGGAAAGCTCCCAAAGCAGCCTGCCCTTGTGAAGGCCAAGCCTTCAACAGAAGAGCTGAGGAGAAGACTGAGGGTGTTAGTGGGGCATGTGTCCTAGTAGCTTGAAGCTACATGGAGGTAAGTTCATTAAAATGTCTACTAGTTAAAAACAATTAAAAAAAAAAAAAAAAAAGAGGCCAGCCCTGACTGGTTTGGCTCTGTGGATAGAGCTTCAGCCTGGGGACTGAAGGGTCCCAGGTTAGATTCCAGTCAAGGGCATGTACCTTAGTTGCGGGCACATCCCCAGTAGGGGGTGTGCAGGAGACACGTGATTGATGTCTCTCTCTCATTGATGTTTCTAACTCTCTATCCCTCTCCCTTCCTCTCTGTAAAAAAAAATAAAAAATTAATAAAATATATTTTAAAAATAAATAAAATAAAATAGCAAAGATTGACATGCATAAAGCAAACCCTTATGAGAGTGCTAGAAGAAAGCACAGAAGTGTTTTTTTGTTTTTTTTAAAAAGAGGCCAAACACAAAGGCCACACATTGTACGATTCCATTATATGAAATCTATAAATCTATGGAGACAAAAAGTACATTAGTGGTTACCTATGGACTCTACCTATCTTTAACAAACAAACAAACAAAAAATGGATCTCGGAATAAACCCACACACACTGGTTGGGGGTAAGGGCATGTTGGGAAGTGATTGCTAAAAGGTACTGAGTTTCTTTTCTGGTGTTATAAAATTCATTGCAGTGTGGCTGTACAACTCTGTGAATATACTCAAAATAACTAAATTATACACAAGGACAAATATTATATGATTCCACTTGTGTACTAGAGGCCCAATGCAGAAAATCGTGCGGGAGGGGTCCCTAGGACCTAGCCTCCTGTGATCAGGGCCATCTTCTGCCCATTCAACAGTCCCCAGGCCGAAAGGCTTAGCTGTTAGGCCGTTGAGATCACCCGCTTATCCCCAGCTGCTCGGGGGCACAGGCTTGCAGAAAAGCAGGCCAGCAACTTCAACTCCATGCGCCTCCGCCTGGCCTGCCGCTGATGGGGCCGCTGATGGAACTCGCTGCCCGCTCGGGGCCACTCACACTAGGGCAGGTAGGTCGCAGGCACGCCCCGCAACTTCTGTCAGCACCTCAAGCCCTAGCAGCAGCAGCGGTGGTGTGTATATAAAGAACATTAAACTTGTCACCACTATAGGTAAACTCTAAGTCTATAATCATGGAAGTTGAGTGGTTCAGCTAATAGCCTCTGATAAGCCTGGAATAAGAATGCTCAAATGCGCCAAGGCCAGGACACTACTGTTATTCTGACTGCCTCCATACTACACCTCCCGTGAGCTCCCGTGCGCGCACACACACACACACACACACACACACACACAGCTGAGTGATTTCATCTTCCATGTGCTGATCTCTACTCCTATATTCCACTTGCTCCATTATTCTGCAGTGCTCATTGGGTGGAAACTTCCATGTTCTTGAAAACCTCTCAAACACCATATGCTCAGAGATCCACAAAAAATGGAAGGGTAAGGAAAGGAACCTGGAATAAGAAAGACCTGGGACTCACCACTGACTAGCTGGGTAGTCATGGGAAATAACTAAACCTTTCTGAGTTTCTACTTCCTTACTTTTACAATGAGAATTACCCCAACAGGATTATTCAGAGGATTATACCAGATAAATGTATATAAAGTACCCAGAGGTTGGCAAACCAAGCATTTTAGAGTTCAGCATATTTGTGACTGTGTCATGCAACATTTTAAATTTCACACTAATATATTGCATTAATTACCTCATAATTGTTGAGTCCTTTGCTCCCTGATGTTACAGACTGAACTACACCCCCCTAAAGATTATATGTTGAAGCTCTAGCCCTCAGTGTGACTATATTTGGACACAGGACCTTTAAAGAGGTAATTAAGGTTAAATGGGGTCATAATGAGATGGGGTCCTACTCCAATAGGACTGGAGTCTTTTAAAAGAGACTAAAGGCACCTAGGAACAGTAGAAAGCCAAGTGAGAATACAACAAAACAAGCTGACAAAGCCTCAGGAGAAAGCAACCCCACCCACACCTTGATCTTAAGACCTCCAGCCTGAAGAATTGTAAGAAAATAAATTTCTGTTTGTTAAACTACATAGTCTGTCCTAATCTGTAGTACTTTGTTATGGCAGTCTTAGCAGATTAATATACCCAGTATACACTTATTGAAAATGAAAGGACTGGCTGGCATGGCTCAGTGGTTGAACCAGGAGGTCATGGTTCAATTCCTGGTTCACAGGCTTGATCCCCAGTTGGGTGTGCAGGAGGCAGTGATCAATAATTCTCTTTTATCATTGATGTTTCTATCTCTTTCCTCTCTGAAGTCAATATAAAAAATTTTAATGAAAGAATTACCGTATTTGCCGGCATATAAGACGATTTTTTGGCCCTGAAAATACCGTATTTGCCGGCATATAAGACAACTGGGCGTATAAGACGACCCCCTAACATTTCCACTCAAAATACAGAGTTTGTTATATACTTGCCGTATAAGACTACCCCCACTTGGAGGCATATTTTTAGGGCCAAAAATCGTCTTATACGCCAGCAAATACGGTATATTGATATGTTGAATAATTTCTAATACAGTAGACTTATACATAAGTTGTCTAAAGTTTTGAAGTTCATTGCCTTATTTTTAAAACTTATTAACTTAAAAGTTGCTTAACAACAAACAACATAAATACCATAAGTGACAAAATATTGGATCAACAACTTCAGGACAGCTTAGATGCAACAGATGGAAGACAAAATGTTAGCTGAATAGGTGGTATGCATGCTGAAACACAGATTCTTAGGAGAAATAACAAGGAGAAAATACTTCTCTGAATTTGTAGAAATACCTATTGTTAAATGATTATAATATAAAGCAAACAGAAAATCCAATTATAGAAAAGATCTAGGCACTAAGTTCTTATACTAACTAGACTTTACCACTGTTTATTATATGTACTTCTTATTAACTTAACTTTTTTTTTTCTAATATGGTTTCTGGTTCCCTAAAATAAGGAAGCTTCACATCCTATATAATAAAACTAATATGCAAATAGACTGAACAGCAGAACAATGAACAACTGGTCTCTATGATGTGCGCTGACCACCAGGGGCGCACATGGAACATGGTAGGCCATCGGCAGCAGGCGGCAGAGCACAGAACATGGCAGGTGTCAGCTGCAGCAGCAGAATGGTGGAGCAGGTGAGCAGGAGCGCCTAACCAAGGTGGTGCGCCAGTTGCTGTCATCGGGGCGAGCCTCTGGTGGTTACTGAAAATTCTTTGATCCCATGCACCGCAGTCCCACCCAGCATTCGCACCTACTGCTGGCGCCAGTCCCAATCGCTCAGCTCCGTCAGTGGGTGCGAGCAGTGGCTGCCAGCTCTAATCGCCCCTGGGGGCTTCACCACCTCCCCCTGCTCCTGAGGAGCAATTGGGGCAACAGCCACCACTTACACCCGCTGCGGGCGCCAGGCCCAATAGCTCTGCACCATCAGAGGGTGCGAGCAGCAGCGCTTGGGAGCAACAGAGCGGAAGTGGCAGAGCAGGTGTGGGGCTGCCTATAGACGGGACAGAAGGCGATGGCGGGTGGGGTTGCAGAGGATAGGCCAAGACCTGTCCCTGTGCCAACCATTGCTTCACGGCCCACCGTTCCTTTCAAGGTGCACAAATTTGTGCACTGGGCCACTAGTTAATAAATAATGTGCTATGTTCCCAGCACCAATAACAGTGTCTTAGGAACTAATTAAACAATTCTTAAATTAATGTAAAAGGTCCTTTTCAATAACATTTTGTATGAAAAAGTTGTTAAAAATGGAATGAGAATATTTTAAAAATTGAGAAAAAATAGTCTTCTAATTTCAAAAACAGGGGGTCTTTAATAATATAACTAACACTGGGAAAGAGGATATTCTTATTACTATGACATGATAAAGCACCAACTATAACCAGAAAGAACTACCTAATATATTTCATTTTCTTTCTTATTTCATTTTTTAATTAGTTTACTTCCTTACTTTTGAAGCTTTCATTCCTATCTACTATACATACTAACAGAGGAAGAAAAATAATTTAGGAATAAAATTGCCTCCCAGTAATTTCTACTTTCTAAGTGTTGCATACATTAGATATATGGTTTACATCCCATGTACTTTTACAATTTATACTTTCTACTATGTTTCACAGAGTAGTATGTGGCAACCATGTAGATTATATGGAATTTTGTTGATATGATATGCCATAATCTGCTTAATTATTCCTCTCTTAATGAGTGTTCAATTCATTTCCCCTTATGTAAGCAAGCTGACTCCATGCTTAGCCATGGGCCCAAATGCAGCTGGAATTACTTTTAGCCATAAGAAAATGTTTAATTTTTAAAATATTTTATTTGACCTACACATAGTATCATATGAAGGAATACATACTGTTCAACTGGAGAGTTGAGCACAGAATAGTAGTGAACCCTTGAGCTTCTCCCTCTTAAATTGGTTGATGACCCTAAAAATTGTATATTTCATTGCTTTAAGCTTGCAGGTAATTGTGTTCAGTTATTATATAAGAAATTATTGTTTGTTTATGATCAGAACATGCACATGCTCAGAAAGAGTTTGAGTTTGCAAAATTTAAGATTAAAACACTACAATTTATTTATATTTAATAATTATAACAAACTTATGATTCAAGTATCCTTCTTCCTTATTTTTTAAAACAACTGTATTCATGTAAATTCACTTTCTGAATAGAAACAATACCTAGTATATAGATAGCTGCTAAACACTATTAACCAAACACTATTTTAAATGTATTAAATACATACATACATTATTTAATGCCTCTGACATCTTGCAATTTATATTAAAGAAGAAAAGTAAAAAACACTAGTGGGTTTCAAATTAATAAATATATTGATTTTCTTAACACAGTCTTAAAGACATCTATGTTCTTATATTTCCATATCTTTTTTAAAATATATATATTTTATTGATATTTTGCAGAGAGGAAAGGAGAGAGATAGAGAGCTAGAAACATTGATGAGAAACATCGACCAGCTACCTCTTGCACACCCCCTACTGGGGATATGCCCACAACCAATGTACATGCCCTTGACCGGAATCGAACCCGGGACCTTTCAGTCCACAGACCAACACTCTACCACTGAGCCAAACAGGTTTCGGCATATTTCCATATCTTGCCACAATACTGTAATAACTTGCATAGCATTTATCATGTGTGAGAAATTACTATTCCACAAAAGTGTAAAGAGAAATTAAGAGATTAAATTTTACAAACGATAATTGGCATAGATGGAAGTAGAATTCACATCTGCCAGGCCAATCATACTCTTTCCCTTGGGGAAAGAGAAATAAAGAAAAATTCACAAGTGCAGGTTAGAAAGTCACTGACACAGACTGTACGCTTAACAAAAAATAGCTCCAATCTTTGCATTAAAATTACAGTTAAATTTAAAGAGCTTGGCTCTCCACTGGTGAAACACTTAGGAGGTATAGTAACTGTTTAATAAAAATTGCTGACCTGACTGGTAGGAATAGTATGTACTATTCTTTAATTATTGAACTTAAAATCTCTCATAAACACACCTTAAATTCTGTACATGTTTCCACATGCATAATTATCATATGATTAGAATGGATATGATATTAGGATGTAATAAATACAGAATATTTCATATCTCCTTAAGTAGGATAAAATAAAATGCAGGTACACATTCTCAAAACACTTCACACGTGGTCAACAATTGGCATACTTGCTAAAAAGTGAAAGTTAACTACAAAACTCCAAAAAATGTTTATAAACATAAATACTGGGGGGAAAAAACCTATATCTTTCTTTTATCAAATATGCACATGTTAACCACTAATAGGCACTGATTTTAAGAATTTATTTTAAACTCTTAATTATCTTTGATGCTCCTTTACATAAGCCAATGATCACTGGATAAGGAAACAGGTATACTAATATCCAAGGAAATGCAACTACCTAGCCTTTCAAAAAAAATTTTTTTAATATATTGTTATTGATTTCAGAGAGAGAGAGATAGAAATGTCAATGAGATAGAGAACAATTGATTGGCTGCCTCCTGCATGACCCACACTGGGCATCGAGCCCATAACCCGGGCATATGCTCTTGACTAGAATTGAACCCAGGACCCTTCAGTCTGAAGACTGATGCTCTAGCCGAAACCGGTTTGGCTCAGTGGTAGATCGTCAGTCTGCGGACTGAAAGGTCCCGGGTTCGATTCCGGTCGGGGGCATGTACCTTGGTTGCGGGCACATCCCCGGTGGGGGGTGTGCAAGAGGCAGCTGGTCGATGTTTCTCTCTCGTTGACATTTCTACCTCTCTATCTCTCTCCCTTCCTCTCTGAAAAATATCAATAAAAATATATTAAAAAAAAAAAAAAAGACTGATGCTCTAGCTACTGAGCTAAACCAGGTAGGGCTCAAAAAATTTTAATGGAATATTATTAGTGGCACATCAAGTAAGATTTTACTCTTGGTAGTTATCTGTAAGCCAAGAATAAGCATAAAAACAAAAACTTAAGTACTAGTATATCATTAAAACTCACTGAGTCAAGAAAAATCTAGGGAAGGCAGAGTTTAGGAAAAATACTGAGTTATTGGTACACATATATTTGCAAAATTACTTAATTCTTATATATCACTCTTTCACATTCTCCAATTTTATTTTAAAATATATTAAATTACACTGCAATAATAAAATTCTTTAATTCCCACAATTTTAGAGTTAAAAATTCTGCTGATGTGGCCAATCTCAAAAGAAAGATAAAGTTTTCTAATAATCACAGCTTAACCAAAATTTTTCTCAACTGGATGAAAATAGTATCAAGGTTTCAGTGTTAATATTTTCAAGAAAAACAAAACAAACAAATAAACATAGTTCTTAACACATAATTGAGACAGATTATCAGATTAGGTCAGTCATTTCCAAGGCCATCAGAGGTATTCCTTTTTTTTTTGGGGGGGGGGGGGGAGGCTTGAACAATACTACCATCAACATAAAACTTTTTAAAATTTAAACAAATCCTAATGAGGTTTTTAAAAATTTGACGATTCTGTTTTCTCAATCAAACACAAATTTCAATTTTGTCATCTGAAAACCTATTCAAGATTTGCATCTTCCACTTCCCCTATGAAAATTGTATATTTTTATGACATAAGCATATCAAAATTCCAACATTTAAAACCTACCAAAACAATTATGCTATAAATAGTTTTAGTAACATTTGTTAATTTTTATAAAGGGATAACAGTAATTATGTTATTTAATTCTAAACTTTGTCATGAGGAAATTATTCAATTACGCTTCCTCTAAATTGCATTTAACTTGAAAAACTTAAAAGGTTAAAAAAATAAACACTTTTACACAGACTTCAAAACAGAGTTCAAGAGTATAACATAATGCAAAAATTCTTTAACCAAATCCATATTTTACTGTTATTTATTATTATTCATTGAGGGGGGGGCTCCTCTGAAGAAGTGTTTATCACTTTTTTTAAAAGTATACTTATTACATAAACTTGGAACATAATGAGTAAATAGCGTGGTTTAGCTTATTATAAAACACATATAATTAAAATTCCAATAGTAATTAAATCAGGTATCTCTTTTTTCCCCCTTATGCATCACAATATACCTTCTCTTACTGGCTCACTGGTTGATTCTCCTTTCAGACTCAGCATCCTGGAGAAGCCATTGGAAAGAGTAGAGAAAATGCCACGGATGAAATATCCCTGCTGCTCAGACTCCACTGACCCCCCTGAAGTCGGCGATGGTCTCACAGATCTGATGCTGCAGCGGGGTTCTGGCTCAGAAATAGATCTGGTGAATGGAACCCGAAGTGACCGGGTGTTGGCCAGGCTCAGCTTCTCTGCTGATGTTCCGAGGACCTCATTAGCAGAAGCAGCAGCATTATCATCAACCATCTTTGGCGTGACCTTTTGATGTAGTTCATCCAAGTCTCCTTTATCATTTTGCATGCTCTCTTTCTTGCCCCCTTTGCACCTAAAGCTGGGATGTGTTTGCCACCGATAAGCACTCAGTGGCTTTCCTAGATTGGAAACATCATGTTCATTTTTCTTCCTCTTGCTTTTCAATGGACCACACCATGGATAACTCTTTAAGCTTGTTCTGATCTCTGAATTTGTATAAGCAGGTTCTGATAAAGATCTTCGATAGCTTGGACGACAAGGTGATGTTTGTCTCTTAAAGATGTTCATCTTCCAGGACTCCATTTTTAAACAACTTCTCTGAGAGTTCCCTCTTCGCTGCAGTCTTAGCAGTTGAACCACACTTGTCCGTGCAGTCCAAAACATCCAACTGCTTAAGTAGCTTTCTTTGTGTGGCTTTGAACCACAGCAGATGTTGCTGCTTAAGGACTGGTGTCATGTTATTCTATTACCCCATTTTCCCAGATCTCCGAAATTTCAGCAGCACCCAAAAATCTCTTGCCTGAATCAAATTATCTTCAGAATACAGCAAAAGTAAAGGTTTCCAGATCATCTTGCTCCCTTCCAGTAGGTTACATGTCTGTACTAGGTTTTCAGGAAATGATTTTTTTTAAAAAAATAAGAAGTGAAATAAAAGCAACAAAAACCCACAGACACCTTTATGGACCAATAGTATTTAAGTGTTCACCATGCAAATGATAGTAGGTTAAAAACAGAATGTGAAAGTTCTCTAGCTGACAGCCACACTTTCCGGAAGAAAAAAAACCCTGCCTAAAAGCCTGCTTTTTAAGTTAGCAGTTCTTCAGAATAGTTTTTAAAGTTTGGATTTCAGAAACTTAATTTCAAGCACTGCAATTTATAACACTTATCTCAAAGTTAATACTGTTTTCCAACCAATAGGTAGTCTTGCTTTGAGTAGGCATTGAAAAGTAGAGGGAAAGGGACAAAAGAATGCCAAGATTTAAAGCCATTTTTCTTGTAAATATATTATGCCAAACTAAAAAAATAACAACAAAAAAACCATGTAAGTGGATAAAAAGAGAAGAGGGATAAAGGATATTTGCTAGGCAAGATAGAAAGGAAAAAAATCCTGAGGCAAGATATTGTGGCAACTGGAACATAGGACCATACATACTTAAATGATTTCTAGAAGGGAAAAGTTTGCTTTGTAAATTGAATTGGGGTAAGCTGTCTGGAAAACTATTTCCAATTTATTTAACCAAAGAAATTCCTTTATTCCTCTTTGTGCTGCTTACAATTTTAAAAAAAGAGCTGACTATTTAAAATTTTGTTAAAGTAAGTACCTTCTATTGAACCAAGACCATGAATGCCAAGATTTTGGTTGGGGTTTTTTTTTTAACTGTCTTCTCATAAACCCCTGAAAATAGGGGTTTCAAATGGAAATCCTGACAGACTTTAGACCACCAGTAAAAGATATATAACATGGCAATCAAATCTCTTTGCAAGTTAAATAAAAACTGATGGTTTCATCTGAATAAAAACAAAATTTATTTATTTTTCATAAATTAAAAAACTATCCATTTATTTGTATGTGTACAATGAAAAAGTTGTCACACAAGTCTCTTTTATTAATGTAAAAATAGTAAATTTAGTAATATACCCATTCTTTTAAACATACAAATGTTTTATTTCCATTATCATAAAGCAATAAACTCATTTTCATTTGCTTATATAGTCTCTAAACTTGTACATTTCTATATTAATGTTGATGTACTCGGCTTTCCCAAAAGCATAATATATCAAATTAGAGTAACTCACAAGCATAATGTTTCTTATTTTAAAAAAACACACACATACTCAGAAATGTGAATTTGAAGAAAAAGAATAAACATTAAGCTCTAGTGTCTATTATGGCACATTAACCCATCCACAAAAATTAATCTCTGGTGGAAAATAAACCGAGATGGAAAATATAAAACAATAATACTTGTCAAAGAATCCAAAAGAGACTACTTTTGTGAACTGAAGGTAGGCAAAATTTCTTAGTACATGGAAAGCAATAACCATAATAGGTAAACATTAATATGAATTCATAAAAATCAAAAATTTCTATTCAATATAACACATTAAGAAAATCATAATTGCTGTATCAGTTTACATTCCCATCAGCAGTGAATGAGAGTTCCTTTTTCTCTACAACCTCTCCAATACTTGTCATTACTGTTCTTTTGATAATAGCGATTCTTAACAGATCGAGGTGGTATCTCATTAAGTGTGTGTGTGTGTGTGTGTGTGTTTTGTTTTGTTTTGTTTTTAGTGAGAAAGGAGGAGAGAGTGAGAGAGAAACATCGATGTGAGAATGAAACATAGATCAGCTGCCTCCAGAACATCACCTAACAGGGATGGAGCCCACAATCAGGACATGTGCCCTGTCTGGGAATTGAACTGGCAACCTTTCAGTGCATGGGACAATGCCCAATCAATTGAGTCACACCAGCCAGGGTTCATTGTAGTTTTGATTTGCACTTCCCTAATAGTTAGTGAAGCTGAGCATCATGTCATGTATCTAGTGGGCATTTATATGTATTCTTGGGAGAAGCATCTGCTCAGTTCCTCTGACACTATGAAAAACAGTATGGAGGTTCCCCCCCAAAATTAAGACTAATGTTGCCATATGACCTAGCAAACTCCCTTCTGGGTATCTACCCAAAAATTGTGAAAATATTTATTGGCAAAGATATATGCACCTGTATGTTCATTGCAGCATTATTCATGGCCAAGACCCAACAACTGAAGTGGTCTTTAATAAACTATTGGATAAAGATTTGGTAATGGAATACTACTGAGCCATAAGAAAGTACTGCCACCTGCAACAATGTGGATGGATCTTGAGAATATGCAAGCAAAATAAGTCAGACAGAAGAAGTTAAGAACCACATTATTTCACTCATATGAGGGACATAAAACTGAAAGTAACAAAAGAATAAGCAAGAAAAAAACAATCAAAAACTCATAGACACAGACAACAGTATGGTGGTTGCCAGAGGGAAGAGGGAGTAAGGAGGAATAAAGGGTAAAGGGAGTCAAATATCTGATAAGGGCAGAAGATTTGACTGGATAAAAGGCACACAATGCAATATACAGATCATGTATCATAGACATGTACACTTGAAACTTATATAATCACATTAACCAATCTCACCCCAAATAATTTTTTTAATCAATAAGCAAGCCACAAAATGGAAGAAAATATTCACAACATAAGCATCTCAAAAACAATCTGTACTACAATATATGAATAAGTCCTACAATTTATTAGGATTAAGAAAAGCAACCCAATTTTTAAAAATAGGCAAAAAAGTATAACCAACACTTCACAAAGAAAGCTATATGAATTGTCAATAAATATATGAAAAAGAACTCAAATTCATTAGTAACTAATGAGATATCTATTAGTCACAACCACTAGATATGCTAATATTTAAAGTGCTGATAACACCAGTATGGCCAACATCCTCATAAATGGTAATGGGATCATAAATTCAACAAATTCAACATTAAAACATTAAATAATTCAACATTATTTAACCATTTATCCAATGATCCAGCAGTTCCACTCTTAGGCACTTACATACAAAAAAATTAAAATGTACATACTTTTACTTGAATGTTCATATCAGCTTTATTTATTACTAGAGGCGCGGGGCACAGAATTCGTGCACTGGTGGGAGGCATGGCCTGCGGGGATCAGCCCTCTGAGGAGCGCAGCTCATCCTGATCAGCCGAGTGGCTGTGGACCTGCACTGACCACCGGGGGCAGCTCCTGCGTTGAGCATCTGCCCCCTGGTCAGTGTGCGTCATAGCGACTGTTCATTCTGCCATTCGGTCAATTTGCATATTGGAGTTTTATTATATAGGAGAGCCATAAAGTGAAAACATCCCAAACATCCATCACAGTAGAATGGATAAACAAACTGTGCTATTTGCATACAATAGGGTATTACTCAGCCATAAAAAAAAAAAATGAACACTAATACACAAAACAATGTGGGTGAATATCACAGATATTATGCCAACAACAAAAAAAAACTGGGCACAAAATATATATATAGTATGATTTCACTACTATGAAGTTCTAAAACAGTCTAAACTAGTCTATAATGGGAAAAAATTATAAAAAACAGTTTTCATTTGAGGGAGGGGGCAATATTAATAAGAAATATTTACCAGGAAGCTTTCTGAGTGATAGAAATTTTCTAAGTCTTTAAAGATGTGAATATGGGGTTATTTATCAAAACTCATCCAACTGTTCCCTTAAGATTTATATATTTTTCCATAATTAAATTTTACCTTAAATACTGTAAACAATACTGAATTCTAGTAGGTTTGCTTATCTGGTGTTAGGGATAGCAATTCTGAAACTACTTTCTGTGTAACTGGGCTTAAGGAAAAGGAATTAATACATCACAGAATGAATGAATACCAATACTGGAATAAGCTAACATTTTGTGCTGCCTCCAAACTTTAAAAATGTCAAGATCGAGAAAATCAAAGAAAGTCTATGGAACTGCTGCAATTCAAAGAGTAAAAAGACACAATTACCAGTAAAAGCAATGCATGATTTTGGATTGGATCTTGAAATGGGGAGAAGGGCAAATAGCCATAAAAGACATTTACTGGGAGAATTAATAAAATTTGAAAATGAATTATGGATTATAAACTAGAATCATATTCAGGTTAAATTTCCTTATAGTGGTAATTTTCCTGTGGTTATGAAAAAGGATGTTGTTATTCTTAGGAAATTCAGACATAAGTATTCAGGGATATAGGGGCATGATGTTTCAATTTTTAAAGGATTCAAGAAAAAATGTGTGTAACGGTAGATAAAATATGATAAAGCAAATGGGTCAAAATGTACATAATTGTTGTTGAACCTGAGTATATGGAAATTTCTTGCACTCTTGAAAACTTTTTATAGGTTTAAAATTACATCAAAATAAAAGTACCCTAAATAAAAATTTTAAAAAGTACACAACTAAACTTAAGTTCCACAATTACTTCTTTTGGGTTTATAATATAGACATTTTTATTATTAACACGGTAATGGTGTCTATGTCAGAGTATTTTAGGGGTAATGTAACAAAATATCTACTTTCACAGGTTTTATGGAAGAAGGAAGTTAATCAAGATCACCTATTAAAATATCTCAACAGAAAATGAAGTTAAGGCTACAACTTAAAAAAAAAGTTGCACAGGAAGAGTAGAACTTGAGCCCTGTAATCCACAGTGAAATTCAGAAACAATGTTAAATGAGAAAAATCTTACTTTTACACACTAAATAAATAAGGTTATGGGTAAAAATAATTATATTAGTTTCTAAACTCATCAACTCAATTCTTTTGAGGAACTACCACAATTCTCCTTGCCATAAACTTCTCTATTTGAGGAATATGGAACTGGAAAATATTAAATAACAGAAAAAGATTCAAGTGGAATCAGAAAGCAAAGAACTAAGAGTGAGGAAGTGACAGTCACTAAGAACAAATAAGCAAAGAAATAAAGGGCAAGAATATTCTCTCTCACAGCTGGCTAAAGTTTGCTTGGACAAATGCTTCTCTCATTAGGAAAGCCTAGTTTATATTGTTATTTCTCTAAGTTTTATCTTTAACCTGAATTTAAAATAATAGCTTGGCATTCTTCACTTTCTGAAATTTAAATATAAACAGGGTCAGGCAAAAGTAGGTTTACAGTTGTAAGTATATCAGTGCTTATGTATTATTATTTATTAACTAGAGGCCCAGTGCATGAAATTCATACACTGGGGAGCTGAGGTCCCTCAGGCTAGCCTGTGCCCTCTCGCAGTCCAGAAGCTCTCGGGGGATATACAATGGCTTAGGCCTGCTCCTGCATTGAGCATCTGCTCCCTGGTGGTCAGTGCACATCATAGTGACCGGTTGTTCCACCATTTGCATATTAGCCTTTTATTATATAGGATTACTATATTATTTTCCCATAAAAACAACTGTAAAGCTACTATTGCCCCACCCTGTATAATGAATTTATGAATTATTAAAAAAAATTGTTCACAGGATTTATAATTTCTTAAAATCTGTAGAAACAATGACACTAGTACCACTAAGTTACATTCATTATGAAACCTACTATAAAAACTGTTTGATCGATGAAGTGTCAGAACAAGAACATTTCTGCTACCTCAAGTATCAACTACCTTAAATTTTTCTTACTAATAATATGTAACATTTAAAAACACAGATTTAAATAAAAGAGAGGGGAAAAGCAAAAAAGAAATGGAGGAATGAAGGAAGGAAAAGGGGGAAGGAAGGAAGAAGGGAGGGAAGGAGGGATGAAGGGACAGGTTTAAAAACCAATCTGGTTACTAAATCAAAAAAGGTATCTGAATTCCCTAAATAAGTATGTAAGTCCTTACATTCAGTCATATATCAAATTATTTTTGAGCAACTACAATGTATCGGGACTGCATTAAGACTAGAGGAACAAGTAAAGAATAGGAAAGATGGGCCCTGCCCTCTTGAAAATGCCAGTGGACCAGGAAAGGCTGACATTGGAGAGTGGATTATAGAGGGTGTTAAAGAAGTGTGTAGGAAGGGGATTTTTACCAATGGATAGAACCAATTTCTTTTGAGATTCTCTTAATTTTGAGATTCTATTATTATAGTCGAGTCTGCTATAATGTGACATGCATTCCGTAAAAGTCACCACACAGTACGGAATTGCATAATAAATCAAGGGGCTTATGGGCAAGATGGGGGTTGGAGAGCAACACATAAGACAGGAAGCTAATAAAAACTGTAGAACATTTTATGTATCTAAATGCCAAAATATGTATGGTCCGTTACCTTTAAAAAAAATCCTACATTGAAAAAAAATGTGGAAGTGGGCTTCAGGATTGCAGCTTTATTGTTTTTGTGAAGTGGTAGGAGTGTTACCTGAAATCCTACAAACAGCTATGACACCGTAAGTGGATGTGCGACTCACAACACAAGAAGAGAATTGATGTGGCTGATGGTTTGCTGAACCGTGTGCCCTTTGAATATTTCCTATGTGGCATAGTTTTACTCTGCACAATTTTTTTAATTCAACTAGAGTTTCTCAAATGAAGGGCACTTAAAGCAAACATAAAATTCATGTAACAAAAATACATGTTCCCTAATATTAATTGCATAGTACAAATCCTCATTTTCAAAACAAGCATAACAGCAGAACTGTTGCATGTAACTGGTCTGGTAAAAAACAGGTAAATATCAACAGGAGAACTTGCCTTTGGAAAGCACAATAAAAGCAAAGGGGAAATAGCTCTTAACCTTAGTAAATTCAGTTCAAACTTTTTCACTTTTTTCTTTCTTCCTCCTCTCTTAATAAGAACAATAAGAACCAATGAACCAAACTCAGGATGAGGATAGAGAAAATCAATCACACACAAAAAAAGCCCCAAAGTAATACCACTGTTTCCAAATCGTGCTGGGTGGAAGAATTACCTGCAGATTAAATTAAAATGCAGAGTTGGCTGGCTCAGTGGTTGAGTATCAGCCTATGAACCAGCAGGTCATGGTTTCAATTCCCGGTCACAGCACAAGCCCAGATTATAGGCTCGATCCACAGCGTGGGGCATGCAGGAGGCAGCTGATCAATGATTCTCTCTCATCATTGATATTTCTACCTTTCCTTCCCCCCTCCCTTGCTTTCTGAAATCAAATAATTGGGTTTTTTTTTTTTCAAAGCAGTTTGCTCTAGTAAACGTTGGTGAAGGCCAGAGAGTCTACATTTCTAACAAGCTTCTAGGTCAGGGGTGGGCAAACTTTTTTACTTGAGAGCCACAATGGGTTCTTAAACTGGACCGGAGGGCCAGAAAAAAAGCAACCTGACTATGCTGGCACTCTCCTCTTGGGCTGCTGGTGAAGGAGCGGAGGGGAGAGCAAGAGAACCCTCTGCTCTTTCGGCTCCGCGGGCCAGATAGAACAGCTGAACGGGCCGGATCCGGCCCGCGGGCCGTAGTTTGCCCACGGCTGGTCTAGGTGGTACCTATGCTGCTGAACCATGGACCAAATTGTGAACAGCAAGCTGTAAATCAATTTTTAAAAATCTTTATTGTTTAAAGTATTACATATGTCCCCTTTTTTCCCCCACTGACCCCTTATAGCCTCCCCCCTCCCCCACCTCCACCGTGTCTTCACCACCCTACTGTCTGTGTCCATGGTTTATGCAAATATGTATACAAAGCCTTTGGTTGATCTCTTCCTACCCACCCATCCACCCACTCACCTCAGCCTGAAATTCCCAAACCTCCCATGAGATTCAGTCAGATTAGATTCACCAAAATAAAAATTGTACTGGGATTTGAAAACAAAGTGAATATTTGCCTGCAATATTCTGTGAGAGTGTATATAACACATAGAGCAGTGATTTTTAACTAGTGTGTGGCAAGAATCTTTAAAATATGCAATATCTGCTATTTAGTCAGGGGCACTGACCTCTTTTCCCTTAGATTGATTGTCAAATTAAAAAAGGACCAAAGTCAACACAATAACCATCAGGTGTGAATGAATAAAATTTATACCTATTTTTTTGGCAAGAAATATATTTTTGGTGTGCCGCAAAATTCTAGTAATCAATTTATGTGTGCCATGCGATTAAAAAGGTTGAGAATCGCTGATATAGAGATTTAATAGTTCTCATGGTAGTGTGCTGAGAATAAAATATATAATAATCCTAGCCAAATGGCTTCTTACAGACTGATGAATCTCAGAGCATAGGCATGGGTAGATGGGTGGGGAAATATTAACTAAAGAATTTATATGCATAACTAGAGGTGATCTGATACATGAAATTCGTGCAAGAGTAGGCCTTCCTTCCCCCAGCTGCCGGCACTGGCTTCCCTCTGGCCCCCGGAACCTGGGTTCCCTCCATCCGCTGGCAGGCACCGGAGACCCGGGCTTCCCTCACAGCCCAGGCTTTCGTCCAGAAGGTCCTCGGAAGGAAGTCCAGTCTAATTAGCATATTATTCTTTTATTATTATAGACATGCCTAACCTGTGGACACAGACAATAGTGTGGTGAAGGCCTGAGCGGGGGAGGGTGGGGGAAGGGGGAGGAAGTCAATGGGGGGGGGGAGCCCAATTAAAATTCCTATAATCTCCTATACTTTATGAATTGCAGAATCTTTTAAATCCTCATCAGAGGATATGTTTTTATTAATTTTTAGAGAGGGAGAGGGAGAGAAATATCAATGTGTCTTTTTAGATTTATTTCAACTAGGGGAAGTAATCGGAGATGAAAGGCAAAATTTGAGCTTTCTCAGTTTACAGTCTGCCACCACTTCCTATCCTTTTTTAAAAAAATATCACTCAAGGATATATTTATTGATTTTTAAAGAGAGGACTAGAGAGAGAGAGAGAGAGAGAGAGAGAGAGAGAGAATGCAACCCTACCAAGGATTAAATCCACAACTTTTTGATATATGTGAGGATGCTCCAATCAACTGAGCCACCCGCAGAGGGGCACCACTTCTTATCTTAAGACACACCTTTTCTATACTGAAATTCTGTTCCATGTGTCCTATTAGCTCTTTGAAACAGAAGACATGATGTATGCTATAATTAAGTTCTGGAATTCTGTTACTAGAATAAGAGAATGCATACCTCAGATCAACTCATGAAAAGCTTTAAAAATAGGATTAATTTCTATAAACCAGAAGAAGACATCTTTCAAAAATACAAAGCCCTTGTTTATACAAAGCTAAGTAATTAATAACAAAACATCCTTTCCCATCTCCTATCACTGGAGCACATCTGCTTCCTGATGAAACACTTCCTGTAGAAGAAACTACTTCCCTTCTGAGTAGAGAACTCTAAGACACACCTGACACGTACGCAATTGCCTCTCCTTTATGAGACAAAGATATGTCTAGAAGAGCTAAATAAAAATTATTTTTAACAGAGAAGTATTGGAATTAATTTTTTTAAATAAGAGAACATTTTAAAACAAAAACACAGAAGATTCCTAATGACATTAGCCTTTACAAGAAACAAAAACTTATGATTTTCCTCTAACCTCTCTGATCACACTTCTGTCTCCTTTGAGGTTCATTTTTCCTCTATCTAGTCTCTAAGTGTTGGGAGTTTTTCAAACGAGGTCCTTGGTACCCCTTCTCCATATTCTTACAATGCACATCATTATTCACAGTCACCACTTCAACTTATACCTTCAGTTCATACCTTGCCTCCTTTTAGCAACATACTTCTACATTCAACTTGCCATTATATGACCAACTCAAATTCAAATGCATAAAACCTAACCCATGGTCTTTCCATTTGAAATGTTGCCTCACTTCAATGTTCTTTATCCTAGTGGAAGGCACCATTATCCACCCCCTCTCTTACCATTCAATATCCAATTTATAGGTCTTGCTGATTCCCCTCCTAAGTATTATTTAATCTACTTCTCTTCATTTCCTCTAAATCAACCTACTATCGTCTTTCCCTTGGATTACAACAGCCTCCTAAATGCATCTACCTACATCTCTATGAACCTTGCAAACCATTATTCTTACTGCAGTCAGATAACGTTTTTAAAATACAAATTGTATCCTGTTTAAAACTTTGCAATGGCTTCTCACTACTCTTATGAAAACAACACAAATTAAACCAAAATTCCTTAACATATCATAGTTCCTACCTACCCCACCCCTTCAGCCTCCCTCTTAAAGAACTTGAATCCTTTCAGTTACTCATACTAACCACTCTTTCCCACTGCTCCTGCTTACACTGTTCTCTGTACCTAGAAGAATCTTCCACCCTTCATCTCTTGTCTACTCAAGCTTCAAATTTCATTTAAAGTGCTTCTTCTTGCGAAAGGTCTTTTTGCTTAAATCTTACCATAGGTCTTCACAGCCCATGCATCTCTATATTAGTTATTGATGTATTTGGACATTTCCTTGTGAGATTACTAAGTGAATGCCGCTTTACCAACATCATGGAACCTCCATGCCTGTTTACACTCCAAGAAGTTCTTTTTTCCTGAATCAAGAGTATGGATGGAGAAGTGTTAGAGAGGGGAGTGGGGAGGAATGATGTGAAATTAGAAGATGGCAAAAAGAGGGAAGAAATATTACTTTAATTAAAAAAGCTTTGAAGTTTTTCCCCCAGAAATGCCAATTAAGTTGATGCAGAAACTATATTCTGGCTTTTTAGGATTTCTTAAAAATTATTTTTAATGTTAATATTACCATTTGAAGAAAATCATAAGCATAAAGAGATAACTACAAGTTTTCATGTGTTCTTAAATGAATACATACTTGGAAAATGAATAATACTCTGATAATCTGAAATAAATATGAGCATTTACATCTGATAAAGAACATAGCAGCTTAAACTAAGGTAGGTTTAGCTAAGCCCCAAAATTGAGGAGGCCAGAGGAAATAAATATAAATATTTGTTGTTATAAAGTACCAGCACTACCTGTAAAACAGTATTGTGTTATTTGAAAGCAGACTTGGATTAGCCATAAATGTACACTGCAAACTCTAAGGCAACCACATAAAGAAGTTTTTAAAAAATTATATTTTATAATTGTACTATACTATATTTATTACTAAATTATACTATATTCATAAACTATATTTATACTATATTTTTACTATTATACTATACTATATTTATTATTAATATTGTTATATTTATTATTCTAGTAATAAATATAGTATAGTATAATTATAAAGTATAAATTTTTTATGATTCGTGCACTGGGTGGGGTAGCACTGCCACAGAGGTGACCATCAGCCTGGCTCATGGCTGAGCGGTGCTCCTTCTGTGGGGGCACACTGACACCAGGGGGCAGCCCCTGTGTTGAGCATCTGCTCCCTGGTGATCAGTGTGCATCATGCAACTGGTTGTTCCACCGTTCGGTCAATTTGCATATTACCATTTTCTATTTGTTACCCTTGTTCCTTGTTCCTATATTTGTTTTCCACTCCACTTCTTTCTTTTGTGATTTTAATACAATATTTTATATTATTCCATTTTCTTTCCTGTCTTAGCATATATATCAATAGTCACTTTAAATGTCAGTGGTCTAAAAATGCCAATTAAAAGACAGAGATGGAGTGTAAGAGAGCATCAAAACACAAGACCCAACCAAATGTTGTCTAAAAAGACACATGCTTTCAATATAAAGACACAAATAGATTAAAAGTAAAGGGGTGGAAAAAAGATGTAACATGCTAACGCATATAACATGCTAATCAAAGAAAGCTGAAGTAGCTATTTTTTCAGCAGTGCAAAATTCAGAGCAAGGAAAATTATCTGGATAGAAAAGGGCATTAGATAATGATAAAGGAGTCAATTTCCCAAGAAAATATAAGAATACTTAATGTGTGTGTGCCTAACAACAGAGATTCAAAATACATAAGGTAAAAACTGATAGAGATGCAAGGAGAAAATAAATCCACTATTATTGCTGGAATCAGAGATGGACAGATCCAGCAGGCAGAAAATCAGAAAGGACAGAGTTAAACTCTTCAACAGTACCATCCATCAACCGGCTCTAATTCACATATATACCGTGTTTCCCCGAAAATAAGACCTACTTCATGGAAACATAATACATCCCCTGAAAATAAGACCTAGCGCATCTTTGGGAGCAAAATTAATATAAGACACTGTCTTATTTTCGGGGAAACAGGGTAGATCACTTCAACAACAGCAAAATACACATTCTTCTCAAATTCATATGTAACATTCACCAACACACCCTACATGAGATTATTCTTCAAGCTTCTCTTTTACACATTATTTTGCTTTATTATTATAATGCTCCTGAGAATTACACTCCAAAATTTACCACATCACTTTTTTTAATATATTTTATTGATTTTTTTTTTTTTTTTTTTTTTTTTACAGAGAGGGAGAGAGTTAGAAACATCAACCAGCTGCCTCCTGCACACCCCCTACCAGGGATGTGCCCACAACCAATGTACATGCCCCTGATCGGAATCGAACCTGGGACAGATGCTCTATCCACTGAGCCAAACCAGTTTTGGCCCATCACTCTTAAGTTCACAAATGGTAGCAACGTTCTAAGATTATTTATCAATATAAATATAAACATAATTCCTACATTTAAGCACTAAATCTAAATTTAGTAAGTTTTTAAAACTAAAATTATAGTGTCAGCATTTTTTTCCTGTCATCTGAAAACCTTTTCCACTTTTTTAATTCTTGGTTTTTTTGTGTGTGGCATGTTTCATACTTTAAAAAAAACTCAAACTATCTCTCAAACTATACCTACCAGTGCAATGGACCATCTCCTGTTAATTACAATCATATGGGTCACTGGTAAACCTCAAGCACGTGAGTAGTAACCTTAAATTTCTTCATTTCTCTTTGTCATCCTTTCCCTCAGACTGTTAGCATTCATCACTAATATACAGTTCTTCATCTCCCCTGCTCGGGCTGACTTATTATCTGTGTTCCTAGTTCTATGATCTACAGAACTATGTTATAGTTCTATGTTCCTAATTCTATGATCTCATCTCCCCTGCTTGGGCTTACTTATTATCTATGTTCCTAGTTCTACGATCTACAGAACTATGTTCCTAGTTCAATGTTCCTAGTTCTATGATCTACTAAATTGCTCATGCTAGTTGGCATGAGCAATTTAGTAGATCACGGAATCTCATAAAAAAACCATATAGCTATTCCCTCTTGTGGCCATAGTAGGAGCACCAACAGTCAAAATGAAGTTTAATTCCTTTGTGACTTCTGACCGGAGAAGAACCGAAGAAGGCATTTCATCACACCTTCCCACATTCGCAGGAAGATTATGTCATCTCCTCCTTCCAAAGAGCTGAGACAGGAGTGCAATGTTCGGTCCATGCCCACCCGGAAGGATGATGTTCAGGTTGTTCAGAAAATTGGCAAAGTAGTCCAGGTTTACAGGAAGAAATATGCCATCTACCTTGAATGAGTGCAAAGGGAGGAAGCTAATGGTACAACTGTTCATGTGGGCATTCACCCCAGCAAGGTGGTTATCACTAGACTAAAGCTGGACAAAGACCGCAAAAAGATCCTTGAACGTAAAGCCAAATCTCGCCAAGTAGAAAAGGAAAAGGGAAAATACAAGGAAGAAATAATTAAGATGCAGGAATAAAGTAATCTTATATACCACTTTCATTAAAAACTTAAAATGAAAAAAAATATATATATAGACAGCAATGTGAAATTGCTGTTTTTATATTTGTTCAGTTACTTATGTTTGTTACAGTTCACTATTTCTTGGGTGAGTATTTTTATTATTCATTCAACAAATATTTATTGAATACCTACTACCTTGTGATGACTGAACTAGTTAAATACATTACTCTGTCAGTTTTTAGTGACTTATATAATTTTACAGGGTCACTTTCACTTCAGATATCCTTTTCCAAAGTGTACACCATCCCAAGGTGTACTAGAATCCTAGAAATCTAGAAGAACTTCAGAAACTTCATACTATTCTTCTACATTTTATAGTTAATTATTAATGCTTAGTGAGAAAGACTTTTAAGAAAAACTGCTTAGGTCAAAACATTCAATTACATCAACAGACATTTTTAAAGCAGTCACTGTATTCTCAGAGTTGTTCAAAGGATTGGGAATAAATAACAATGTACTCTACATTATCTCAATTACCTCAGTCCAGTTAGGGGAAACAGTCAGGGATACTAATAGCTGCTAAGAAAGTTTCATCAGTCCACAAATATAAGTGCATATGGAATGGAATGAGGACAAAATGGAAATCATAGTCTACTCTGTGAGAAATGATAAAAGCTCTTTATTTTACATTCATCCTGTTTTTTATGTTGCAAATATATTTTCCCATTTTGTAGCTTGACTTTTCTCTTTTTCTAGTGCTACAGTTAATCTTTGATGTTTGTAGTGTGTATCAATGGCCCCCAAATTTGCAAAGCAATAGATTTTTAGGCATATGTGATACCATTGACAACTATTTTTAAAAATCAATGCAAATAAGCAATAAAAATAAAAAATTTTGAAAATTAAAGATTAAACTTTATTTCTTAAATTAAAAGTCTATGATATTCATATTCATGTCTTTTTTTAAAAAGCTCAATGCACCCTACAAGGAAGGTATTATTCCATTTATAGATGAAAAAAATAAGGCCCATTCCTCAAAGGCACATAAGTATTGACAAGCCAATTATTATCTTAAATTTATTAATTTAAACAAGCTTAGTAACTCAAAACCCCTGTAATAATTCACAATGCATATTATTGAAAATATGACTTACAAGTAGTTTTTCAAATGCAATTAGTTAAACAGTAAATATTTAATGACCTTTAAACTACAGGATAAGTAGTATACTGACTGATGGCAAATTAGAAGTGACCTAGATTATCCTATCTAATAAAAAGGTAATATGCAAATTGACCATCACTCCAACACACAAGATGGCCACCCCCATGAGTACACAAGATGGCCAGCAAGGGAGGGCAGTTGTGGGCGATCAGGCTAGCAGGGTAGGGCAGTAGGGAGGGACCAGGCCTGCAAAGGAGGGGAGTTGGGGGCAATCAGGCCTGTAGGGAAGGGCAGCTAGGAATGACTGGGATGGCAAGGGAGGGCAGTTGGGGGGGACCAGGCCTGCAGAGGAGGGCAGATGGGGGGTACTCAGGCCTACAGGGGAGGAGAGTTAGGGGTGACTAGGCTGGCATGGGAGGGCAGTTATGGGTGACCAGGCAAGCAGGAAGGACAGTTAGGGGCAACCAGGCCAGCAGGGGAGCAGTAATGCGTCAATCAAGCTGGCAGGGAAGTGGTTAGGGGATAATCAGGCTGGCAGGCAGAAGAAGTTAGGTGTAATCAGGCAAGAGGGCAGGCAAGCAGTTGGGAGCCAGCAGTCCTGGATTGTGAGAGGAACGCCCGACTGCCCGTTTAGGCAATCAGGCATCCCTCAAGGTGGCCCAGATTGAAGATGGTGCAGGCTGGGCTGAGGGACACCTCATGCATGAATTTCATGCACCAGGCCTCTAGTCCTATCTAATAAAAGAGCAATATGTAAATTGATTATTGCTCCTACACACAAGATGGCCAGCAGGGGAGGGCAGTTGGGGGTGACCAGGACAGCAGGGAAGGGCAGTTAGGGGTGACCAGGCCAGCAGGGGAGGGCAGTTAGGGGCAATCGAGCTGGCAAGGAAGCAGTTAGGCATCAATTAGGCTGGTAGGGAAGTGGTTAGGGGGTTATCAGGCTGGCAGGCAGAAGCTGTTAGGGGCAATCAGGAAGGCAGGCAGATGAACAGTTGAGAGCCAGGAGTCCTGAATTGTGAGAGGGATGTCTGAGGGGTCCCAGATTGGAGAGGGTGCAGTCTGGGCTGAGGGACACTCCCCTCGCCATGCACGAATTTCAAGCACTGGGCCTCTAGTAGAATATAAAATTTTAAAGAGGCATTACATATGTGGCAGATGGGGTTAAAATAAAACTGAAGATTATTGGTCAATATTTTGAAGGAGAATTAATAAAGGCAATTGCCACATGCATCCACACTGATTTATATCATGGTATAATAATTTGAAATTGTGGGGATGCATTCCCTCAAATGTGATCCAAATGTAAATATATTTTTCATTGCTACCTATTAAGCTATTGAAATTTTACCCTTTAACTAAGGGCCTCTTACAATCCAGGACCGCTGGCTCCTAACTGCTCGCCTGCCTGCTAGCCTGGTCGCCCCTAACTGCCCCACCACCACCAGCCTGTTGACCCCAACAGTCCCCCTGCCAGCCAGGTTGCCCCATGCAGCTGCTATTCAGTCATTCGATTGTCCCTCACTAACCCCCTGCCAGCCTTCCCCCCACACAGCCTGTGTTCGGTGGTCTGTCCATTTGTTTCAGTCGTGTTACCTTCTGGCTTTTTATATATTAGAATTGGTGCCAGCGTATGTGACTGCATATTAAGAGTACTTAGTGGCCCTATCAATGAATCACAGAAGGAAGGAAGGAAGGAAGGAAGGAAGGAAGGAAGGAAGGAAGGAAGGAAGGAAGGAAGGAAGGAAGGAAGGAATAGCTGAGGAATATTTGGGAGGTGGTTGTAAAATTGAGAAATTAGGTACTTTTAGTGAGTCCTATAGTTCCTCACCCTAGAATAATCCTATTTAGTTCACACCTAGGCTAAGGTACAAATATTTCTAAATACTGAGTATAATTTACCTTCTAAATTATGATACTCCATAAATGTTTACTGAATTAAACATATAATCAGAACGTAAGTTTAAGAATTTTTAGCCTTGGCTAGATGGCTCATATTGTTAATGCATCATCCTGTACACCAAAAGGGTTGTGGGTTCTATTCCAGGTCAGGGCACATACTTAGGTTGAGGGTTCAATCCCTGGTTGGAGCTAGTACAGGAAGCAAGCAATCAATGTTTTTCTTTCACATCGATGTTCGTTTCTCCCTTCTCCACTCCCTAAAGTCAGCAAACATATCCTCAGATAAGAATTTAGGTTTTATTTAAACATGCTTTTTAAATAGGAAATATTTTAAATATTCTGTGAAGTAAAATTTCTTTAGAGGTAGACTTTTGGGTAATGTAATTAATATTGTGCTAAAAATGAAACTATGGCCATCCGTTTTGTGCCATGACTATCAATTGATACTGAACTTGTCCTCCTGCTATAATCAACTAGAAAGCCAGACAAAATATAGTGAAGTTTTTTTCAGATATTAGGAAATAGGAAGCACAGGACTGTGACCCCTAAGAGAAGAAAAACATATCAGATAAACTTACAATTCCAGATTTTAAGCTGAAGCCATTTCTGAATTTGGGCACAGGGAGAGGGAACACAGGCGGAACACAATAGTCTCCTGAATTTCAGGAGGCAGAAATGGGAGTTAAGAGAGATTGAGGCTGATGGAATTTGCAGGGTAAAGTACCAGAGAAAAGGAAATTTCATAATGAAATACAGAAATCTCATGGGGATTCCTTTTAGTTACTGGTTGTATAACTAAGCTACATGTATATAGAATTAAAGTTCATTACCACTGGCAAAAACACAACAAACAAACAAGAAAAAAATGCTAGGATAAATCCTCACAACTCACTCAGGACATTTGAGACCGCGCCCCCCCAACCTAGTCTAAGAAGAAGAAACCTTGTTTAATACCCAAAGCATGTTATCCCCAAAGGATTGCACATTGGCAGTAAGACAAAATTAGCTGAAAAAAGCAACTTTATTTTATTTTTAACTTTTAATATGTTATTTATTTATTTCAGAGAGAGGAAGGAAAAGGGAAAGAGACAGAAATATCAGTGATGAGAGAGAATCATGATCAGCTGCCTCTTCCACACTCCCTACTGAGGATGGAGGTCACAATCCAGGCATGTGCCCTGACCAGCAATCAAACCATGATGCCCTGGTTCCGGGGTAAACACTCAACCACTGAGCCACACTGGGTCTAAAAAGCCTCTTTAGACCCATCCTAACACAGTGTTGCATCAAGCTTCAAAGCAAAAAGGTTGATTTTCAAGAAATGTAAACTCACGCATAATTCAAGACACCAAAAAGCGAAAAATCAACAAGGTAAAATTCCAGATGTCCAAATCCAATAAAAAATTACTGTACATGTTAAGTTGTTTTGTGAAACATAACCAGTAGAAAAATTAGTCAATAGGTACAATACCATAAATAACAGAGATGATGAAATGAACAAAAACTATAAAACAGATATTGTAAATATGTTTAAGAATGTAAACAGCCGAAACCGGTTTGGCTCAGTGGATAGAGAGTCAGCCTGCGGAATGAAAGGTCCCGGGTTTGATTCCGGTCAAGGGCATGTACCTTGGTTGTTGGCACATCCCCAGTAGGGGGTGTGCAGGAGGCAGCTGGTCGATGTTTCTCTCTCATCGACCTTTCTAGCTCTCTATCCCTCTCCCTTCCTCTCTGTAAAAAATCAATAAAATATATATATTTTAAAAGAATGTAAACAGATATGGGATAATAAAGAAGAGAAGCGAAAGTTATTTTTTAAAGGACCAAATGAAATTTATGGAACTGAAAAATACAAATATCTGAAACAAACCACTTGTGCTTTGTAAAAAACACTGCTAAGAAAACAAGGCAAGCAAGCCATGAATTGGGAAAAGATATTTGAAAAACACATATCTGCTAAAGGACTTGTACTCAGTATATACAAAGAACCCTTAAACCTAACATTAAGAAAATAAACAATCCAATTAAAGTATAGGCAAAAGATCTGAACAAAAATTTTAAAAATACAGGTAACAAATATGCATAAACATCATCTGTCATTGGGAAAATTTAAATTAAAACAGTAAGATACCACTATACCCCTATTAAAATAGTTCAAATCCAAAAAAAAACAAAAAACAAAAAAACAAAAACTGGCAATATCAGTTGCTGGTGAGGATGCAGAATTCCCATTCATTGCAGGTAAAAATGGAAACTAGTAAAAATGCTATGAAATACACCTTGGCAAGTTTTTACAAAGCTAAACAGTCTTATATAGTCATGCTCCTAGGTATTTCTACAGCTATTTGAAAAACTTATGTCCACACATAAAGCTGCACTTGGGTGTATATAGCAGCTTTATTTATAATTACCAAAAAACTAGAAACAACCAACATGCCCTTCAATAGATAGTACCTACTCAATAAGCTATTCAACAAAAGAAAGGAATGAGCTATTTAGCTTCACAAAAACATGGATGACTCTTAAATGCATATTATTTAGTGAATGAAGCCAGTTTGAGAATCCTATATAACCTATTATTACAATTGTATGACATTCTGAAAAAGGCAAAACTATAAAAACAGTAAACAGATCAGTAGTTGTAGAGGATTGAGGGGGCAGCGATGTTGAAGAGGTAAAGTATACAATTTTGTTTTTAAGCAGAACTGTTCTGTATGATACTGTAATGGTGAACCCATGATACTAAACATTTTTTAAAACCTTCAGAACTTTACAGCACAAAAGAGTGCACGTTAAATATACATATTAAAAATAAGTCGTTTAGGAAGTCAGGAGATTCCAGTATTAAAGCAGAATGTGATTAAAAAAAAAAAAAACTACCTATAATATGAACGAGTGACACAATCTCACTAAAGAGGTATTGGGGGGGAGGTACTATCCTAACTAAGTCACTTTGGATATTAATGGAGTCTGTAAGACTAAAAGCAAAAGAAATGATATATAAGCAGTATACTTTAGTTGATGAAACTGTTTCCCACGGGGGATATGGAGCAACAATTCTGAAACCCCTATGCATGTATATTGGAATGGAACGATTAAGGAAATGGGTGACAGATTGTGGGAGCCAGGTTTCTCTTTGTTAGAGTGGGAGTTTATCAATAAGCCATGGAAGGAAGGTAGAATAAGAGTTGGAGATACCAGTATAAACTTATGTTTCAGCTTATACAGACACAGATGGTTACATTTATAAATATTCAGTGATATGTGCAGATACACAGGTCAATATGCACACAACCTAAACATTTCTCTATCAAGATCTATCAACATTATCAAAAACAAGGAAAACCTGAGAAACTGTCACAGCAAAGAAGCACTGAAGGAGATATGATGACTAAATGTAATGGAGTATCCTGGATGGGATCCTGGAACAGAGAAAGTATTTTAAGTAGAAATTGAGGAAATCTGAATAAAGTATGACTTTAGTAAACAATAATGTATCAATCAATATAAGATATTAATAGGAGAAAATAGGTGTGAGCTATATGGGAACTCTGTAGTATCTTTGTAATGCTTTTTTAAATCAAAATTTTATCACTAAAATTTAAAGAAATTATAAATACATCAGTAACATAAGCTAGTTTTTGAGAAGATTAAAATTGAAAAACCTCTTATCAGAATAAATAAGAAAAAAGACACAGTATCACAAATGAAATGGGAACATTGTTAGAGTCTAAGGACACTAAAAGGATAAGAAAATATTATGAATAGCACTAAGTCACATATGAAATCCAACAAATTAGAAAAAAATGTATATCTACTTCTTATCTATATGAAAACTGTCCAACAGACTTAAATTCCAGTGGGTTCTTCTCTCCAGCTTCAATTGGTATGCTTATGATTGTTTATATACAGAGTAACAATGTTTTTTAATAAAGTTCCTATTTTATTATTTTAATATTATCCTGCATTTAATATTTTCCTGCATTGTATATACATCTATAGTTATAAAACTAAGTAAACATTGTGGTTAGGATAACAACGGTGCCTTACTTTTCCTTTTCTTCCAATATAATGGTTTTGGTACCATATAATTTTGCAAGAATGGGGAAAGGAAAAGATTTATAAAATTAATGATGTATTCTCCTGGTTATGTGTTATTGCTATTCAGTTAAACTATATATGCTTTATGAAAGAAGTTAAATGTCATTAAGATAACTCAGAACATTTCAGTAAAATGCATGACTTTTATATGAATGGTTATAAACATATGAAAAAACTTTTTAATCTGCCACCTTAACTATTTCAAAACCACATATAAAAGGACTTTACTGTAGTGTATCCAGATTAATAAATATTTCATAACCAGCCTCTGAAAAATTCAAGTAGATGAACACTCCTAGATATGCTCTGAAATTCTATCTCACCTCCCACTTGATATTTTGTAAATGCTGAATGTACAATAGCATATTTGGCTTTCTTTTTTACCCCCCCCCCAAAATTGTGGGTTTTTCCTGTGTCATATGAATAAGAGATAGAGATTGTCTACACTAACTACTTTGTTGGATTGTTTTTTGTGTGCAATGATGTGGTCATTGGTTAAAGCTGGTGTGAATACAGTTGCAGGAATGGTGTTGTCTGAACACAATCCCACTTAAGATGTGGTAACCATTTTTATCATTTCTGTATGCTGTGTGTCCTCTTGAGAGTGATAAGATTGCTGCCTATTTTGATAGAACTTGAGTTATCACTTTAGTAAGATTTGCTTTTCTTTTCCCATCTTCAAAAAAGTCTCAATCAGTTGTTCTTGATTTTTTGGTCTTAAAACTCCTTTTTTCCCTCCTCCCTCATTCCCCCTTCTCTTTACCTTCTCTTCCCCTCTGTCTCTTCCAACTCTGTCTTCCGCAAATTGAAGGGGCAGTACTCTGCTAATTTTTTTATCCAGAAAAGAAAATGAATATTATAGAAGAATACAGTCTTTAGAATCAGACTGATGTTAGTGTGAACTTTGATTTATCAAAGAAAGGTTACTGTGTTTTCATTTTTTTAATGTTTTTATTGATTTTTAGAGAAAATGGAGGGAAGAAGGAAGAAGGGAGGGAAGGGGAGAGAGAGAGAAAAAGAGAGAGACAGAGAGATCTGCTGCCTCCTGCACTACTGGGGATCTAGCCAGCAAATGAGGCAAGTGCTCTGACCAGGAATCGAACAGGTGACCTCTGGGTGCATGAGACAAATTTCAATCAACTGAGCAATACTGGCCAGGGCAGTTACTGTGTTTTTAAAAGCCTCAGTTACTGGTGTGCTAGAGCTGGCTCATATTGCTGGAGGGCCAACTATGCCCATCTACCTCTTCCCAAGTCCCCCTTCACTAACTTCATTTGAAGTCAGTTGCTAACCTGAAGTCAGCCTTAATTGGAGCATTTATACCACAAAAATCAGCAAATGCTACAAATCAGGACTTTTTTTTTTTAACTCAAGGAATCATTAAGAGGTTACCAACATATCATCAGGCTGTTTCCATGTTACTTAAATAGAATAATGTCAACCCTGAAAATTTATTGTAAGAATTTCAAATAATGCAAGTAAAACACTGAGCAAAATTTGAGACACAAGACATTTTAAAACATTCTAATCAAATGGGGGAAACTTATCAAATATAAAGTACTCTCACTATTACCACTGTTTAAAAAATTGAAAGTTCAGAAATATCACATACCTTTCCATCTTTAAAATGCAAGTACTAACTGACCAGAAGTTTATTTCTATTAAAGATCAAAGAGAAAAAATGGTCTAGCAAAATAATTAAATAATTCAGTTACCATTCATTAAATAATTTAGTTATCATTAAATAATTATAACTATTATTAATGTATAATTCATTTCAAAGGAATGGCAATACTTAAATATAAAATGTGATTTGAAAGTTAAGTAATTAAATAAATGTTTAACTAGTAAAAAGAGGCACACGCATATATATACATATGTGCTTGTATGCACTGAATATTTTGGAATGATACAATAGAGATTAGCTCTGGAAGAGAGGCCTAAGAAACTGGGGTGGAGAAGAAAGTAGGGGAAGAAGGGGACTTCACTTTCATCATACACTTTTTAAGTTACTATGTTTCCCATACTCATATATGACTTTTCCTTTAAAAGAGAATTAAAAATTTCAAAGTAAATGAGATTAATGGGGATAATTAACTAAACTAAAAAGAAAACATGCATGTTAAAATCAGGGAAGTGAAAGGAAGTTAAGATCATTCTCTCTCATTTTATTAATGATAAAAATGAAACAAGAAAATATTGTTCTCCCAAAGTTAGTAGTCAAGTCAATGACATTAGTTCTAAAATTTAGAACCTCCTTATGTCAAATGTGCCATGCGGGCCAGCTGGTGTGGTTCAGTGATTGAGCATCGACCTGTGAACCAGGAGGTCAGTGGTTTGGTTCCCAGGCCAGGGTTTCAGGCTAAATTCCCCGGAGGGGACGTGCAGGAGGCAGCCAGTCCATGTTTCTCTGTCATTAATGTTTCTATCTCTCTCTCCCTTCCTCTTTCTCTAAAATAAATTTTTTTAAAAATTTTAAATGTGGCATGCACTACATGATTCTGACTATCTCACCTTAGCTGTAGAGTGTCAACGGCTCCACAGAACAGTAAAAACGTTCCTAAAAGCTTTTTGTGACTGTAGGTAAGCAATATACAGCAATTAGGATTTGACAATAAATTTTACTGATTTGAAAACAGGCAATTCAGAGTTGAAATCTGGCAAGGATGGTTATTTTTTAAAGCAAGTTCAGGAAGGAACTGAATTTAGCTCATGAAGGAACTAGCTGCTGCCTGCAATTGTCCTTGGAAAGTAAATGCCAAAGTCAAAAGGTTCCTGCATGAATCCTTTGCACTGCTTAAATCTGGAGGCAGAGCAGGAAACTAATACCCTCTCGTTTACTATCTGTTTAGGCCTTCTTCACTAACCTAATTATAACCCATCTCCAACACAACCTAATCACTTAGGGAATTTGGTCTAAGAAGTTTAATTTCATCTAACCTATAGAATGCAAAACCTTGGTGCTACCCTGATAAGAAGTCCCCATTAATTTCTTTCCCCATGATATTCTTACTTAAAAGCATATGTTAGGGCATCATTCAGATTGTGTGTGTTAGAAAAATATACACACCTATTATCTCAGCAAAAACTGAAGAAAAGCTTTTAGAATTTTCCAATTCGTTATAGTGGAAACTGTATTATCAGTGAAACATTAATTTTAGATGGCAAATAAAAAGTAAATATGAAGAATATTAGAAGAATCCTGAAGCCAGATCCCAAAAGATACAGACAGATAAGGGATTCTGTACTTTAAAAAGACAACTAGGAGGAGATACCATGTGACCTAGATCAAGCATTTAAAGAGGTCAAGAAAATTATTGGCATTTTCCAAGAAGAGAAAAAGAGAATATGCTAAATGCTTTTCTCATATCATACCCATTTATTAGGGGACAAAGATTTCTCTTGAAACTTCTTGGAATAACAAGCAAAAGGAAAAGGGTGCATCAACTAAGTAAAATTTTTCCTAAGGTTATTGCCTCTCTTAAAAGTAATTTCCAATGGGTATGAACTTTGGTCACATATATGGGAGTAAATGGAAGGGAGGGTAAAAAGAAAAGCCTTTCTTTTTCGTTTTTCAAATGTGACACTTGATTACAATATGAAACACTTATTTTTTTAAAGCTTGTTTGTCATAACTGATATCCTGGAAAGCTTGACTCAATAATTAAAATGCTCCTGAAATGTGGCAGGATAAAGACTCAGCGACAACATGTTAGCTTTTCTTCTGAGTTTTAAATACCAGGGTTTCACGAGATTTAAATTATAAAAAATGGATTTCCTCAATTATAGGATTTTATTCCCTCTTTATTCTAGTCAAGAAGGAAAGAAGTTGTGTGAAAGGTGAGGCTAATCCCAGGCAACCTCGGGGTGTGCCCTGTGCTCCCAGGGTCTTAGGAAGAGAACTGACTTCCTTCCACTCTTGTTAGGCTTTATCACTACCTCACCAACTCCTCTAAGGATTTACTCAAAACTATAGACCATCTGACCAGAAAGAAGATACACACAAATTGTGTAACATCAAGGAATACCCAGATCCCAGATTAGGACGCTATGCCCTTAAAAAGAATGATAGGTTTATACACTTTAAGCCAAGGCAAATGTGAAAGTCACCTTTTATATTTAATAAACATATTAAAATATATGCATCCTACCATGAAGCTCATTACCTGAATGGGCCACAATGCCTTACTAGAGACACACTAAACTGTTAGAACTATTTCCCCCTTGACCTTTCCTCCAGGACAGTGGTTCAAAATAGCACCCCTAGGAGTTTTAGAGTTCTCTCCTCCTCCAACCCTGAGGAGGGAGGAGGGAGAAAGGAGCACATATGTTAAACCTCTCAGAGTGAAAGAACATACTACCATACATTTGCGTGAGTGAAATAATTATCTAAGCCTAACACTTAAATCGTTCTACACAAAAACATAAGGCATTTTTGCACACTTTTACATATACTGAATTTCTAAGAATAAAATTACCAAATAAATAACAACTGTATTTTTTTTTGGGGGGGGGGGGAATTTTACCAAGGTTGTTTACCTTTTTGGAAAATCATGTCATCAATTCTAAATTACTTTCCTTAACATGTCTCATTTATATTATGTAAGGTATTATAGTTACTTTTGACTTATGGAAAGTTAATGTATATAACGAAGATATAGATATACAGATATACATACATCCATATATGAATTTTGTTTCAAGATAAAGATAACATCACAAGATATTTGCTATAACAAGTGAACAGTGAGTCTGATAGCATTGAGAATCACTGATCTAGGGATAATATTAAATTTAACATGGAAAACCTGTCAGACTTCTTAATAAGCAGAATTTAATATTGTTAAACAGTAGTTTGCAGGGTTAATTTGTATGTTAAAGGCTAGAGTTAGTCAGTTTCTCTTACACCACAACCATTTCTAAGAGTTATCTAGGCCATAATCAGAAGTGGCCATTCTTCTTACCTTAACCCCTAACACACTATTACCTGGACCATTTTGTAGATATAACTGATTTTGTGAAATGGGATGGGAAAAACATTAAAAAGGAATAAAGGATTTGCAAATTCATTAGAAACACATCTCTTTCATATCCTATCAATTTTTCATTGGCAAAACCTCTCCAAACAGGAAACAGCTATTAATAGTTTCTTTTTTGTATTTTTCAATTACAGTTGACATTCAATATTATATTAGTTTCAAGTGTACAGCATAGGGGTTAGACATTTATATAGCTTACAAAGTGATCCTCCCCCCCAGTCTAGTACCCACCTAGCACCATACACAGTTATGACAATACTAGAAGCCTCATCCACAAATTTGTGTATGGGTGGGGTCCCTCTGGGTAGCCTGCAGGGATTGGGCCAAAACCCACAGTCCAACACCATCTGAAGCTCCTTTCTGCCACTCCCACTCATCCTGGCCACACTGTGCCTGCCGCAGGTCGCGCCTAATCAGTCCCGACAGGGAGAGACTCACGCTGCCCCAGCAGCACTCACCAGGTGTGAACCCTGCATCTGGCACCCTCCCAAGAGGAGTGGCCTGAGGGATCAGGCTGAAACTGTCTCTCCAACATCCCCAGAGGGGTCCAGGATTGCTAGAGGGCTCAGGCCAGGCTGAAGGACCTCATCAGTGCATGACTAGCTGTGGAGGGACCATAGGAGGGCTCCAGGGCATGTCTGGCCCATCTCGCTCAGTCCCAATCAGCCAGACCCCAGCAGCAAGCTAACCTACTGGTCAGAACATCTACTCCCTGGTGGTCAGTGCACATCATAGCAGCTGGTAGACCAGCTGACTGTAGTGAGCAGTTGAGCAGACTTAGCATATAATTAGCATATTACGTTTTGATTGGTTGTCCTGCCATTTGGTCTACTTGCATATTACCCTTTTATTATATAGGATTAGCCAGTAATAGTTTCAAAGTTAGGCCTTGCCCAGGTTCAAGGCTTGAATAGGACTTGAATGAAGGAATGGAAAGAGGAGAATGATGAATTCATATCAACAAAACTAAAGAAAGAAAATATGAAATGCACGTGCATGCACACACACACACAGTGTGTGCACATATGTGTATCTAAACATGTGTTTAATTATAAACAAACACTAATGTATGAATGATTAACATCTGAAACCTGAAGACCTGAGAAAGGGATAAAGGTAGATCAAAATTCCTGAATAAAAATGATATATGAAATGAGCATAAAATATGAATGAACATGTCCTTCACAGAAAAAAAAGCAAACAAAAATCAACCTTAAAAATGAACACAGAAGGGCCAACTCTAAGAAAAAGAACGCCCCTTGAAATGTTTGCTGTAAAACAGAAGAAAATATTTAAATAGCTATGCATGTGATTGAATATTAAAAACATGTTAAGCCCCTAAGAAGTGTGCTTCTAATTAGATATCCCCTTTTCTGATTATACATTTTATTGCAATGGAAGAATTAACTATGACTTAGCTCTTTCCACAAATAGCAGTTGTTAGATTTAACTTAGCAGTTTCCTGTTCTTTGCTCCTACCAAAACATGTGTAAACTATGTCTTCACATACTTCCAAGGAGACCACAGAATTTCTATATCTCAAGATATCTAGTTCCTGGGGCAATTTACCTTATCTTTTTCTATGTTAAAATAAAGAGAGGAAACCCTTTTATCGATTTCATAAATATGTCATTCTCTAGTCAACATTTTACTCCCAATAAAATGCAGGTCAAGAATCTACTTTCAAATGTCTTGGAATATTTAACAGTAACCAAGTAACAATAGCGTATTGCCTATTTTTAATTTATGTATTCAGAAACGAGGAGAAGTTTAAACTAAATAAGAAAAGACAAATATAAAGTAAATCAGGGTGAGGAGGATGGGGAAGGACAAAGACACAGGAAAGATGTTAAGAGTGGAAATAAATGTATTCATAATCTCCTAGCCAAATTGCTAATCTATTTTAAACCTTCCTTTCTTCCATGACGTGTACTTCTTTAAAATATAAAGTGGAATGTTAAGAAGGCAGCACTCTGGCAAGCATAAATACTTTCAGTAACTTTTACAAGTTGCTTTTTGGAAAGGCCCATCCACCTAACTCCATCCCATTTTAAAACTGTCTCATAATTAAATACTATAGTCTTAATTTTAAAGGTTGAAAAAAGAATTGTAACTGTTCTTTACATTCAGAACTCAGCATATGGCTACAAACACTAAAAGGCTACTTTCAATAATAAATAGAATGGTTGAGAAAAGGCACAAATGTGAGGCACAAAACTGAAGAGGACTCATCAAGTAATAGCTGTGACATAAACAGAACCAATAAGACTTCTCTGCATGTCTCTTGATTTTTCCTCTTTTAAGGGTAAAAGATAAAAATCATCTCTTGAATATACTATTCCATTGTTAGCATCCTCGTTAAATACATACAAACGGAGGCAATCAGTATCAACTGTAATGGTTAAAAAGAACGCCTTTCAAAAAATGAACTCATCCAAGTAAAGAAACCTAATGAAAGTGAAGCAAGCCCTTCTCAAAGAGAATATAAAAATAAATGAACATTAAACAAAATAAATTCTTCTAATAAGAACTGTTACCCAAGATCCCTTGAGGTTTTGTTAAACTGTGAATACAGCCGAAACCAGTTTGGCTCAGTAGATAGAGCGTAGGCCTTAGGACTCAACGGTCCCAAGGTTCGGTTCCAGTCAAGGGCATGTACCTTAGTTGCAGGCACATCCCCAGTAGGGGGTGTGCAAGAGGCAGCTGATCGATGATTCTCTCTCATTGATGTTTCTAACTATCCCACTCTCTTCCTCTCTGTAAAAAATCTATAAATATATATATTTTTTAAACTGTGAATACAACCTGTCAATCATAGATGGAAGAAAAAATAACCATGATAGTTAAGTAAGACTTAGAGATATTCAACTATAAGGATATTGGGGGTTTTCTTTTAGTATATACTGGATAAGAAGAAAAAGGGAAGTAGTAAAAAAGATGCTGAAAAATTGACAAATGGTACACTGTTAAAGGATGAGTACGTAGACAACTGTACATATATCAATGTTAAAAATACTTAAGTGTTAATAATTATATCTTCTATTGCTCTGTTACTGCCCCAATAAAAGTAGAAAATTAAGTATAATTTCATTGATTTTTCTTCATTGTCTTGGAAATCTTAAATGTTAAATGAAAAATAGTTTTATAGTTAAAAGAATAAATTTATAGAGCCACCATTATCATACAAGTTCAAAAGCACATTAAAAGTCTTTGGTTTCCACATATGAGCTGTACAACACTTGACAAACAAACAAACAAAAAAGGCAGTAATGAGAATGACTATGAATGAGGTCATTCTGTGTAATCCACCACCCACTTTTCATATGATGGTGACAGTCCCAGCCCTACTGACTGCTGTGAAGTCAAACTTAAGCTTGTAGGCAAAAATCTCAGAAATACATGGCCCAGTGTGCACTGCAACTAACCTCTATAGCTAACTGCACATTGTTGAGATCCCACAGGCCACATTAAGGATTTCAGTAGAACATAACACAATCCAAAATTTTAAATAAGACATGAAAGTGGGTAGAAAATATCATACTCAAAATAGGAGTGACCTCTCATAGATTACCAGTGAACCTTCTGATTATAAATTAGTCCTTTATAAAGTATTTTAAAAAGATTACCTCTAGAAATTAAGCTGGAGGTGTGAAAAGGGAGGAAGAAGATTTCTAGTAATGATATTTCTGACAAATTCTGTCCTCTTGTATATAGCTATAACTACACATAACAAATATGTAGTATTTTGCCAATAATAAGATAGTCAGCTTTCTGGTCTGCAGTTTTCATTTTGTCACATGATCTAAAATCAGACTAAATCTTACCTGTTTGTGTGCTATCTCCAATTTCAACTTTAATAAATGTTTTGTTAAAACTGTAGAGAGTATTTAAGTTTAAAATTGCACAGGATTTTATGAAGACAAGAACATATGCAAGTGGGTGCTTAAGGAATTTTCTATCCATTTTGCCAGAAGTAGGATGCCATCTGCTTATGCTATGAATCAAGCTAGCCCTCAGTCGTTTCTAATGTTGATAGGAAAATCTGGTTGTTTGGTTAACATTGAAAACACACTCTAAATCCAAGATGAACTTTTATTTTTTAAAATGCTCTTAGACAATTAAAAACTTGTTTTCTCCTTTAAAACCAGCTGTCTATTTTTATATGTGTTCCTCTTACTTTAAAAAGAAAAATGAAATTATGCAAACCACGGATTTCAAAACAGTACTCTCAAATAAGGAACAACCTATTAATTTCGATTCATTATCTGTAAAATAAAACTCATATTTTTATATTGGAAATTATTTCCATCTTGTATAGTATAGATATCAGCAATTAAGACAAAAGAAAGGCACAGAAAATCATTTACACTACTATGATTCACAATAGTCAACTTGAAAATATAAATCTTTTTTCTCGTTCTGTTATTACTTTATCTGCCTTTCTAAATTTCAAGTCTTCTGCACAGAGATTAAGTCCACTGTCATTCTGTCATTGTGTTCCAATAGCTTAACTAGGGTTTACGCACATTGTAATTCAGTGTGCATGTTACTAAAAGCCTAAGGAAAATGCTAAAGATGAAAGATATCTTGCCCAATATGGAGGGAGGGTGGGGGGGAGTCTCACTGCATGTATCAATTAAGAAGGTTTTATTGTTTGTTTGATTGTTTTGATTAACAATTGCAAATACCTTCCTCAGAACAGAAAGTAGAGGATTGCAATGAAACTGTAAAAATCCATGTCCCTAAGTGATTAAAAATTTAAACTAAGAAGTGGCCTCTACTGACTTTTTTTCTATTTTTAAATTAATTTTCTTTCCAGAAATAAGATCTGACAGATAATATACTAGTATAGCATTGGGGAATCCAAGTGCTAATTTCTGTGTCTATTAGTTGTCTTCCTTTTATATACAGTATTTTTAAAACTTTTTTAAAA